>OY728145.1:518058495-519460695 GCA_963277665.1 Viscum album
ACTTGAGGTCATGTGACTGACCAGCTTAGGACACCAGTGTTTGGCACCCAGGTCGGGATTTTACAAAGTGGAATCAAATGTGTTTTCTTTTGTTTTTCATTTTTTTTACTACTTTGGAATGGATGATAGGAGACTAGGACGAGTCGTTCCTTAGAAGTTATCTATTTCATGGGAGTTTCAAATCCATGTACAAGAGAAACACTATGTACTCATGGTGGTATTATTGTTATTATTATTTTCTATTAGAGTTGAATATTATTTAACATTGGGTGACACACATGTTTTGTGATGTAATGTTTTCTTAGATTTTATGAGAATTAACTTGTATCCTAAAATGGCACAAGATTTGAGCCTGAAGGAATCGTTCTAGGTACTCATGATTATTTTTTGGACTTGGATCATTCTAGGAATGCATGGAAAAATGATTTTTGGGGTATTTTTTTAACATAAATTTTTTCCCTTAATTGTGGAATTGAATTGAAAATGGTGCATAATATTAAATTGGATGTGTTAAAATTATTTATTAATGTGAATTGTTGGGTGTATAAATGAGAATAATTATTAATGGGAATACCCCTTCGAACCAAGTCCAATGTATATGGTCAATAAGGGTAGTAATAGGACCTTGATTTCGATCATATAATGAGTATTTGGGAAAAGTCTTGTTATAACTTCTTGTGGTTATTCCTCTTATGGTTATAAGAAAAATTTGTTTTACGAGTCCTAAAACAAGTGTTCTTAAGAGATATGCCTCCAGTATGATACATGTTGTGAGGATGAAAAGATGTTAGGGCTCGTAATTCTCCACTAGTAGTGGAACCTGGGGGACTGATAGTCTTGGGTGCGGATGAAAGGGAGTAGTTTTGAAAGAACTTGGATCACTTCATGAAATTTATGTGAAGACACCTAGGGTGGGTTGGGAAAATCATGTCTGAAATAATGAGACAGTTTTTGTTAAAACACTCTCTAAAATTCATTAGATAGTGTGGGCCTGAAGAAGCTGACTTTTTGGTTGAGTCTATTGAGATAATACATGGCCATTTGGTGAATCATGTTGATATGTGGGTTAACTCGGATTCTTATATGCAATTTGATCAGCAAAGCACTGATGGGATATTAAGGTGTGAACTGAACTGATGGTATCTTATAGAAGGACATAATGATATGTTCTTGGAATACTTATCTCTAGAGACAATAAGTAATTAGAAATCTGTATAATTCATGTGACTAGCTCAGGGGAGTGTGTCTGTAATAGATTATAATGGGAACTTTTTAGACCAACAACGCTTTTCTCCATCATTGGAAAGAGATTATATAGCTACAGTGAGATGATTTTAGGGCTGACATAAGTGATAAATTTAGTCCTATGTTAACCTATTTTGGTTAAATAAGTTTACTGAGGTGGTGGGTCATGCTCTCATAGTTATCTAGAACCTAAAAGAGGATTTTAGTTATGTACATATAGTTGTTATTGGACAATAAATATGTAAAAATTATGAGAGTTTGAAGTGTCATTGTGAGAAATTTAACCAGGACAGTGGAAATATGAGTTGTCAGAAAGGATGATCATTTGTATAGGAATTTACTTGTGTTATTTTCCATCAATGTGGTAGGATGTGAAATTATCATCTACATTATTCTTAACCACCAATATTATTCTATCCCTACTGCAAGATGGGGAATCTATAGATGTTCTACATGAACCCAAGATAGGAAGACAATGATAGAGGATGTAGATAGAGTTATGGTGTGGGAAGGAGATCGTCTACACCCTATCTGACTAGAATTTGGAGTTCTAATTGCTGAGGCGATAGAGCCAGTGGACATGGTTCTTCTGAGAAGGAGATCCCATATCACTAGTCTGCTACAATTCTAGGAATTTATATCGCATCACAAGGAATATATGAAGAACAATTTCATGTGGTGTAGCATACACTTGCATATATATGGTTTGGGGCATCGATAATGAGAGATACTATTTTTGTAGCTTCTATATTGTCTAGTTTCTTATTTGATATAGGTGTCTATAATTCCATTATATATACAACACATTCTAATGGTTTGAGCTAGGTGGTGGAGTTTTTGAGTGGGGTAATAAGTATTGATACATCGTTGGGAGTACGGTCTTGGTATATCTATATGTTCAAGGGATGTTCTCTTTAAATTTGGGAACATCATTTTCTATGGGATCCTTATATTCTTGACATGTGAGGCTTTCAATTAAAAATAAGTATGGACTGGCTGGTAACATATCGAGTCCAAAAATATTTTTACCGAAGTAATTTGACTTTTATGCCTCCTAATGGTGACTATTATATTCACATTGGGGAGTGGGATATCTAGGGATGTCGTGTAAGGACAATTACAAAACAACATGGAGAGCTTCCAACCTAATTTTCTAGTTTATTTCTTGATTAGAGAGGATTAAAACATTTTACCTTTATAATAATATAGGAACAATTTAAGGATGTGTCTCACGAAGACATCCTAGGATTTACACCTGAGAGAGATGATAAATCCACTATTGAGCTCATGTTAGGGGTAGAGCCGGTATCTATTCCACTATAAAATAATGACACTAATAGAGCTTCAATATCTGTAGACTCACCAGTATGAGTTTTAAGATGAGGGATTTATCCATCTCGGTATGTCACCTTGGGGACCTAATATTTTTCAAATAAGTTTGAAGGTAGTTTGTGAGTTTTTTATTACCTAAATCTGATCCAAATGACTATGAAAACCCAATATCCTCTTATATGTATTGAAACTCTTTTTGACAAATTGAAAGGAGATTTTTTGTTCTCCAAGATCGACATGACATCATGGTATTATCAACTGAGAGTTCATACTTCTTATATACCAAATACAAATGGGTATAGCCTTTATCGATTATTTGTAATGCTGTTTGTGTGGACAAACGCAACAATAGTGTTTAAGGCCTTGATGAATAGAATCTTCAATCCGCACCTGGATCATTTTGTGTTGGTGTTCATAGACGACATTTTGGTGTACCCTAAAACTCAATATGATGATTCCCAACATCTTAAAATATTATTAAGAATAGATATAGAGCATAGGTTATACTCCAATCTATCTAGTTGAGAATTCTGGATTGATCGGGTACACTTCTTGGGACAGATTATCTCAAAGAAGGTGTGTCAGTGGACCTATAGATGGTTTAGGTAGTGGAATTTTGGGATTATCCTAGCAAACTGTTTGATATATTTATATTTATGGGGTTATATAGATATTCTCAGAGGTTCATCCATTACTTTTCCTATTTGGAAGAACCACTTTTTGGCCTGACCAAAAAGGTGATAATGATTGATTATTTATAATCATGGGGAAAGGCCTTCTTGGAACTGAATAAGTTCTTGACATCAACAATGGTCTTGATCCTAATTGATCATGGTGAGGAGTATGTGGAGTATTGTGATGCATATGGGATCAAACTCAGAATTTTGTTGATATATAGAGATAACTTTTGGTGTATGGGTCTTGGAAGCTGATGCCACATGAATGAAACTACCCTTTGTATGACTTAGAGCAACTATAATTGGTTTATGATTTAAAGTGCTAGATACATTACTTTTTGGGCGAAAAGTTTACTTTGTGAATATACCATAAGATATTAAGGTACATATATTCCCATAGTGATTTTGAATATTGAGTAGTCTATATGGCTTGAATATATGTAGACATTTGATTTTGAGATGGAATATATGTCTAGGAAGGGAAAAAGTGTGTCTAATACTATAAGTAGGAAATCTCATACTCAGATAATTTAGGAGTCTAGTACTGAGTGTTATATGATGGATTTACTCATTGACATGCATGTGGTAGTTCATAAGATCCAGGAACAACTGACTCTAGTGGCGGATTTAGTAGAGTCTACACTTTTCAAATTGACCCAAGACATATAGTATAAGGATCCAAAGTGTTTGACCTTGAGGGAAACCCTCAATGTTATGGATTTTCCTTAATATTGTATTATATATGAGGTTTATATCATCTATGTTTGGAATCAAGTTGTTGTGCATATGATCATGCAAGAGGAGCTCCATTGGGAATTTCATTCCTTGATGTGGGAAGTACATCCAGGTGTGACCAAAATGTATGATGACCTATGATGAATGTTTTGGTGTCCAAGCATGATAAATGAGATAGAAGGTTTCATGACATGATTATAAACCTGTTTTCATGTGAAGGAAGAGAATCAATTACTTGAAGGTTTTATTCTTTCATTACCCAATCCAGAGTGAAAGTGGGGTTAAGTGAAAATGGACCTTGTGGTGGGTTTCTCGAATAAAACAAAGAAGAATGACGCAATCTAGGTTGTTGTGGATTGACTAAAAATGTATGAATGTATTTCCTATATAGGTGAATTTCTTAGTAGTGCATCCTGGATATTTGTTTGTGCGGCAGATATTCCATCCTCACAGGGTTCCATAGAATATAGATTCATATGGTGACTCGTATTACACTTCACGGTTCTGGAAGGGATTCTAGAAAGTGCTTAGCACAATTGTATTATTGAGTATGGTTTTCCACCAATAGATTGATGGGCCATCAAAGCACACTATACAGGTCCTTGACTATATGATGTGGGATTGTGTTCTTGGATTTTGAGGATTTGGGGAGAAGCACTTTTCTTTAGTAATGTTTTACTATAATAATAGATATCAGGAAACTATATAGAAGTTTCCATATGATGCTCTTTATTGTATTCCATTTAGATCACAGTTATTTTTTATGGAGCCTGTTGTATCAATGTTTTTCAGAATGAGTCCCATGCAGGGGATGTTAGATGAGGTTTATTAAATTTGGAAACATAGAGATAAGACTCATATTATGAATAAATAATATTCTAACAGGTGGACACATCTCCTAGGTTTTATATAGGGTGATCATGTATTCCTTCGAGTGTATCTTAGGGTGGGTCACCATAGGATACAAAAGGAGGGAAATTTGGTTCTCAGGTTCGTTGGACTGTTTTAGGTAGTATAAAGAATCGGGCAGGTGGCATACTGATTGGCTCTTCCATATAAATATAGCATTATGCATGATGTTTTCCTTGTATCAAAAATTCTAAAGTATAATCCTGAACCTTATCATGTGATAGAGGTGGAGGACATTTATCTTGATATAGATAAATACATTGAGGGGTATTTGATGCATGTGTTAGATCATAATGAGAAAGTGCTCTGGGTAAATATTGTGCCGATAGTTTTGTATTTTAGAAACATGGACAGTTTTAGGAGGAAACAACCGTATACGTAACAATGCCTAAGAACTATAAAATATTCATAACACATAAAACAAATATAAAGGAAAGATAAAATTTCCCCATTTCAATAATAATATATCATTTAAATATATTGACCTAACAAATCCGTTATAAAAATCCTTTTCAATACCAAAATATGTAAAAGCGTATATGGTATTTATTTTACTTTTTAAAAACATTACGGCTTGTTATGGAATCTAAAGATCAAATAATACTCACGGCGACGAGAAGGTCGTTGTCACTGCTTACGTTAAAAGATATTTTTTTCATTTAGTAAAACAATTCGTAGTGAAATGATTACTTTTGAATAAAAGTCAAAGTCTAAGGGGTTTATACACTCTATAAAATAATGTTGTGTATAAATGAAAATATGCCTCAATGAATGGAGATTGAGACGAAGTCCCTTACCTCATGTCCAACATAACCCGTTCATTCCTTATTCTCCTGAATAATAAACTAAATTTAATTTCTATATGATTAATAAAAAAATTTAAGTTTATTATTCCTTTTATATCACTTATTATCATGTTATAAACATTATGTAATCATTTAAGTTAATAATGGTCCTTTGGTCGATATTTGGTACTTGAGTCCAAAATAGACTTCTTATAATTACATGTTGTTCACGTAGTCAAAATTTATTATATCCGGAAATATATTCATGATTTAGTTACCTTGTATATCATATATATCCAGTATATACATGTATTTATAATATTACATAACATTCAGAGGTAATAAATGAAATGCACCGTTCATGAGGACGGTAAGTCGTAGGTACGCATGAATGCTATTTTCATTTCTATTTCTTATTTTAATGGAATTTAAACATAATTATACATAGGTATATTATAATTCCATTATTATATAATATATAATATCATTAACTCAATCCTTTATACGTCCCACATATGGAATTAACGAGTCATATCACTTTGAGGGGGCGTTCGTCCGCACTTCCTCAAATGTAATTATCTTGTTTACCCATAATGGAAACCATAAAGGTATGATATAAAAGAAAAATACAGAAGCATAAAAAAACATAAAAATAATATATATCATATATAAATATATTTTCATCTTAATGGCCACCATGAGAGGAGGTAAGAGATAATCAAACAATCATCGTTTCGTGAGGCGTTAGTTTTCCATGCACAGAAACATAATGCCGATCACCCATTAGATGGAGGTGTGTGTAAGTGTAGTTTGAATTATTTTCATAACAGCATCCTAGTATATTGATTATACTAGTTTTTTTATAAAATAAAATAATAAAAAGTGTTTAGGGGTTGTAGATGTAAAATAAAAGGAAAGAATTTAAGAGAAAGTGTTACCTTTAATTTGGGTAACTCCCATTGGTTTGAACCAAAAAGACTTATTAAAGTGTCTTCTACCTAAGGTAAGGCATCTAGAAGGATGAGAGGGATATTTAGAGATTATTTGGGTAGGGGTTGGATGATATAAGGGGCTTGAGAGGTGTGATGAATGGGTTAGAAGTTGTGTACCTTTATAAGGGGCAGGACTGGCTCTTTAGGAAAGTTTGAAAATATTATTTTATAATAAACGTATCTTCGGTTTCATAATATCCCAAACTCATTAAAGATGAAGCTATGATGACTCAAGTTTGAAATTAAATTATCCAATAAGAATTGGACAAGTTTTTCATATTGGTTTAATATTCATAATATTATTTATTTAAATCATTTATTAATGAGGTAAACACCACATCATTATTGTTTCATAAATAAATTAATTTATTTGATGTTTATAAAGTATAAAATAAATACCATAATGTAGGAAATTTTTCTATCTTTCCTAAAAATATTTATAGTCAAAATGATTACTTATATAACCCCTTGTAAAAATAAATTTACTTAAAGATATTGTTTTATGATATTTTTTCCTTTACTTTAAGTTAATTAAAATAAAGTGTCATTATCACTCTCAAGTACCTCCATGGGGTCCCAAAATCGACCCAAAGATGCCCATGGTCGATAATGACTCATTTATTAAGGGCAGGACATGTTGTAAGGTAACTGTTTATTATTATAATATTCTTTTTACCTGGAATTACCCTATTTACATTTAATCGCGGTAAATAAAAGTCAAAAGATACTATTCACAAAAAATTATTTTCATCTTATTGAACCACATTTTACTTACTAATAACAATCATGTATGTCGAATTTTATAAATTTAATCCACAGAAGCGGTAAAATATTATTTAAATGAAAATGTCTATTTTAAACTACTACTTAGTGGTATCACTATTCATCAAAAATTTAAGTTTTTCAGAAAACTACCAAAAATTCATCATAAGATATATTTGATATTATGAATTCAAAAATGATTCCTATTTTTAAAAATTCAAAACATATAATCTGCATTAATTAATTTAAAATTAATTCCCATTAGCAAAAGAAATAGTGTGTTTTTAAGAAACAATTACTATCAAAAGATTGATACTTGTTTCTGCCCAATTTCAATGTGAAATTAATTCCAATGACCAAAATTGGAATAAATTGTAAAAAAATAATATGATTACACTTTAAAACCAATTAAAGAGATAATATAACCATATAAATATATTATATTAAAAGGCACTTTTGAATTAAAATATCGTATTTTCACTATTTGTACAAATGAATTTTTTCAAAAAAATACCAATAATTTACCCAAAGAAAATTTGGATGTTCTGATTCTAAAAAAAATTATTTGGTCAAACAGAATGTATAAAAGTGACCAAAACTATATTTAAATCGGTTTCTCTATCAAAATGAGGTAAATCGACTTTTTAAAAAATATTAGAGTATTTATGAATAAAATTAGATTAATTCACATTTTAAGCCTCTAAATTTTATTGGATAAATGAACAAACATTTAACAAACATGTATAATCATATTTTAGTTAGTTATATTCATTCCCATGAATACAACGACTAGGAGTTAACTACAATTTAAAAAAATATTATTATATTATTAGTGTGCAACGAAAGGTTTCAAAGAAACCCGTTGTTGCGTATCAGGTAGGCCATCGAACATAGAAACCCCTTTAATTAAAATTAATATATAATTCAAAAATATGAATAATTATTGAAAATGCCTTATTCTTTATTTACTTGGGATGTTACATCCTTCCCCCATTTTGGGAATTGCCTCCTCGCAATTTTATTCACTTATCAAATAAGTGGGAGTATTTTTCCCTCATAGCATTTTAAGATTCCCACATTGCCTCTTCAACAATATGGTTTTTCCACAAAACCTTT
This sequence comes from Viscum album, assembly GCA_963277665.1. Lineage (NCBI taxonomy): Eukaryota > Viridiplantae > Streptophyta > Magnoliopsida > Santalales > Viscaceae > Viscum > Viscum album. The sequence continues at coordinate 518,067,049 of OY728145.1, forward strand.
ACCATGTGAATTACAATATTCCTCAACACTTTCTCTCTATGACCAAGAATTTGGACTAGTTGTTCCTCATAACAGAGATTCTCTTCCAACAGAACTACCTATAGACTTAAAACATGAGATGGATCTGGCATATACATTCTCAAAATTGAAACATGAAAAACATTGTGTACCTAGGACAAACTTGGAGTTAAAGCCACTATGTATGCAACTAATTTAACTTTATCCAAGATTTCATAGGGTCCATTGAACCACAGACTCAACTTTCCCTTCTTATCAAAACACATCACACTTTTCCATGGATAAACATCGAGAAAGACATGATCACCTAACTTAAAAGAAATATCCTTCCTCTAATTATCTGTAAAATGTTTCTTCCTGCTTTGAGATGTTCTCATGTGCTTCTGAATCAACTAAACCTTTTCCACCATCTTTTCTTCCAATTATGGTCCCATCAACTTCCTTTAACCAACTTCATCTCAAAAAGTTAGATTTCGACAATGCCTTCTATATAATTCCTCAAATGGAGCCATCTATATACTGGAATGAAAATTGTTATTATAATAAAATTCAACCGATGAAATATGTTGGTCCCAATTTCCCTGGTAATCTAGTGATCAAGCACGTAGCATATCCTCCACGTTCTGAATTGTTCGTTCTGACCGACCATCTAATTGTAGATGAAAAGCTGTACTAAAATTTAATTCAGTACCCAATGACTTCTCAAGGAATTTTCAAAAGTTAGAAGTAAACCTGGGATCACGATCAAATACAGTGGAGAGGGGAAAACCATGTTACATGACTATCTCCTTAACATACAACTCAGAAAGTTGTTCTAGAGACAATGTATCTCGAATAGGATGAAAATGAGCATATTTAGTCAACTGGTCTACAATAACCCAGATTACATTATTAACTTTAGATGTCTTCAGTAATCCCACAATGAAGTCCATGGATTTATTTTCCCATTTCCACTCTGGGACTGTTAAATATTGAATCATCCCTTTTGGTAACTATCGCTCTGATTTACCCTGCTGACATGTCAAACACTTCATAGTAAAATAAGAAATATCTCTTTTCATTCCATCCCACCAGTAATACTCACGAAGATCTCTGTACATCTTAGTACTGCCAAGATAAACTGAAAAAGGAGAACTATGATCTTAATATAACAACTCATTCTTCAATTGGGAATTACAAGGAACACATAATCTCTTCCCAAACCTCAAAACACTATCATTATCTATATTAAATTAAGGTAACTTACCATTCTGAACCAACTTTACCTTTTTCTGTAACTCACTGTCTTTATTCTATGCTTAATTAATTCTATCTAATAGAGATAATTTCACTGACTCTTGAAACTAAACAGAATAATTTCCGGCACTATTAACTTCTATAACAAAGTTCATCAAATAAAAAACCAAAGTATCTCATTCCAAATGTATCATGGACAATGAAGCATTACTTTTTCGACTCAAAGCATCAGCCACATTATTTTATTTTCCTAGATGGTAAAGGACCGTGAAATAATAATCCATGATTATTTCCAACCATCTCCTCTGTCTCATGTTCAATTATTTCTATGTGAATATATACTTCAAACTTTTTTTGGTCACTATATATTCCCTATTTAACTCGATACAAATTATGCCTCCAAATTTTTTAAGCAAAAAACAAGAGAAGTTAATTCCAAATCATGTGTAGGGTAATTTAACTCATGAGGTTTTAAATGACATTAAGCATAAGAAATTACCAGATCATTATACATAAGGACACTACCAAGTCCTTTCAACAATGAATCATTGTAGATAACAAACTCACCATCTCTGGAAGGCAGTTCCAAAACTAGAGCATTCACCAATATTCTTTTCAATTCTTGAAAACAATCATCACATTATTTTGTCCAAATGAACTTAACACCTTTTTTAGTTAACTTAGTCAGTAGACTAGATAACCATGAAAATTTTTCAACAAACCACCAGTAATAACTTTCCAAACCAAGAAAACTATGAATCCCAGTTATATTTGTGGGTCTTGGACATTATTAAACAATTATTTTTAGCAGGATAAAAAGTTATGCCATTTTTTGAAACAATGTGACCTAGGAAATAAATTTGATGTAACCAAAATTCACACTTGATGAAATAATCAAATAGTTACATTTCATTTAAGGTTTGAAAAACAACCCTTAAATGACTTTCATGCTTCTCTTTGCATTTAGAATATACCAAAATATCATCAATGAACACAACCACAAAATTATCCAAGAACTCATGAAAAATTCTATTCATAAGATCCATGAATACAACAGGTGCATTGGTTGAACCAAATGGCATACCTACAAATTCATAATGCTTATATCTTGTTTGAAATGTGGTATTTAGAATGTATGATTCTTTTACTTTCAATTGATGGTACCCCGACCTCAAATCAATCTTTGAAAAATATTGAGCTCCCTGGATATGATCAAACAAATCATTGATATGAGGAAAATGATACTTGTTCTTAATAGTGATTTCATTCAATGCTCTATAATCAATGAAGAGTCTCATTGAACTATAATTATTTTTAACAAACAATATAGGGGCTCCCCAAGGTGATGGGCTAGGTCGAATGACACCATTATCTAATAAATCCTACAATTTCTTCTTTAACTCTAAAAGTTCAATTTGATCCATTTAATAAGGGGGTTTTTAAATTGTATTAGCATCAAGAACTAAGTCAACGATAAATTCAACTTCTCTATCAGGTATAATACCATAAAATTCATTAAGAAAAACTTCAAGGTACTCATTTACCACTGGCACATCATTAATATAAACAGTTCATTTTTTTCAACAATATATGCAAGGTAACATTCATTTCTATCTTTTACTGCTTTCTCAGCTTCCTGATATTTATCAATAGAAAGGGTTTATTCTTGTAGAAAAACTGAAAATATTTCTAAAAAGAAACTTCTTTAGCTCTGTAGTGAATCTTAGCATAACAAATAGAAATCCAATTTATACTCAAAATAACATCAAACTCTAATAGAGTCAAAACAATAAGTTTTTCAGCTATATTCTTTCCGCACAAAAGGACATGAAGGTTCTTATAATTTCTTATTCTCACAAAATTTCCTCCAAGTGTTTTTACCAGAAGTTATGTATTCATATCTTGATATGGAATTCTCAATTTACTAAAAAAAATTAGAAATGAATGAATGTGTAGACCCCGAATCAAACAACACATTTCCATAATCTAAATGAACAAACAGTGTACCTGATACTACTTCATTTGATGGCCCAACATTTGCTGAAGTATTTTCAATGGAATTCACCACCCCTTTCTACTTGTATTCTAGGTACTTTCCCTCAATTGAGTTCTTCATTTGGCACTCATTTTCATAATGAACCATTTCATTGCACTAAAAACATTTTACTGACTGTAAATAATATTTTGTCTTACCATTACCTTCATCTTTTTTAGTGCAATTACGAGGATTATGTCCAATTTTACTGCATCGGTTTCACTTACCATAATTCAAAATACATTCCATATTATGCTTTTTACCAAAATTTTCACAAACTATAAACATAAATTTCTTACCATCATACATTTTTGAAGATTTATTCCCCTTCATCTACCAACTGGACCTCTTATTCGGTTGTTTTTTAAAGAAAACATGATCATCAGCAAACTCCATTTCCACCTTCTTCGTACATTGAACAAGTTTATCATAACTTTTGAACTCACTGAAATCTAAAGCCATTCGATACTTTGGCATTAATCTTGAGTAAAAATGGTTGATTTTACAATCAAGATATTGTATGAAATTTGGAACATACCATTCCAGTTGAGTGAATTATTCATCATAAGCAGCCACTGAGTTGTCCTCCTACCTCAAATCTAGGAATTGTTTTTCTATCCTTAGATGAACCAACATAAGAAAATTTTTCTCAAGAAAGATTCCATTGAATTAATTCTAATAAAGAGCATCAATCTCCTCACAATCCCTGATATTTTTCACCACTGACCACCACTGATCAGCTTTACCTTCAAAATAGTAAACAACAAGACTAATCTTTTGATGTTCTGAACACCCCATGACATCAAAAACCTACTCTAACGATTTAATTCACCCTTAAACTAGCATAGGGTCAGATGATCCTCTGAAAGATGAGGGATGTTTCCTCATTAAATGATTCACTACTAACATGTTTTTCTATGGTTGATCTAGCTGATCTAGTGCATGGATAACACCACCATTTATTTCCTAAGTCAATTTTTCCATCACTGCAACAAGTTATTCAGTTCTGATTCTAACTATCTCAGGTTGCTGATTTGGAAGGTTTTCTTCCTCTTGATGTCATCCCAACATAGCTACCCTATTTCCTCTATGGAAAACCTTTCTGAACACAGAAATATCTTAGGTGAAGCAACATGTTAATCTTTTAATGCTATATCATTTCAATATTAACATAAATTAATTTATGGATATAAATTTAACAATACCCTAACTCCTAAAGTTATCTAAACCGACCTCTCATACCAAGTATAAGGACCTGACCATTAAACATTACATAATCTTGAATAAAATGAATAATTCACATTGAGGATCTTTTTAGGTTTAGAGTTTTAGAGAATTAGGCCATAACTATTACATTACATTTCAAAAATTACAAGGTAGACACTTCTACTAAGATTCCTTTTTTTCAAAAAATAAAAACTCATGAAAAAAAGAGTCATGTCTAGTCCCATGTTTTAGTCAGCATGAATTTTCCTTAATCCCATCCTTGACCCTATTGATCTTTAGGTCCGGTGAAAAACATTTCAAAACGTGGGATGAGAATAAAAAAGCTTAATAAGGTTTATAAAACAAAGAAAGAAAATGTTAGTTCATCATTGCATACATAAAATAAGCTCTTTAACATACCTCATGAAATCATAATATTTATGAATAACACATAGAAAACATAAATCATAAAAGTAACTTGTGGAATTCATATCATACTTACATTGTAGCCATCACTTCTGCGTAGGAAGTTACGTTGGAATACCCATCATACTGTATTCCCTTAATCTCTTAGAAGAAACATTAACGTTTACCTCAGTCATGTTACCCAATGCATTGGAGAGCTATATCGGGCTCTCCAACCCTAAGCTTATCACAGAACCAACTGTATACGTAACAATTCCCAAGAACTATAATATATTTATAACACATAAAACAAACATAAAGGAAATAAATCATTACCACATTTAAATAAAAACTATATCATTTAAATGTATTGACATAACAAATCAATTATAAAAACAATTTTCAATACCAAAATATTTAAAAGATTATATGGTATTTATTTTCCTTTTTAAAAACATTACGACTTGTTAAGGAAGTCAAATATCAAATAATACGCGCAGTGGTGGAAAGGTCATTGTCACCGCTTAAATTAAAAGAAACATTTTTTTGTTTTAGTAAAATGATTCATAGAGAAAAGATTCCTTTTGAATAAAAGTAAAAGTCAAAGGGGCTTTTACACCGTATAAAATAATGTTGTGTATAAATGAAAATATGCCTCAATGAAAGGAGATTGAGATGAAGTCCCTTACCTCGTATCCGACTTGACCAGTTCATTCTTTAATCTCCTGAATAATAAACTATAGATAATTTAAACTTGATTAAGAATCTTTTTAAATTTTATTATTCCTTCTAAATCACTAATTACCATGTTATAAACATTAAGTAATCATTTAAGTTAATAATGGTCATTTTTTTTAAATTTGGTACTTGAGTCAAAAATAGACTTCTTATAATTACATGTTGTTCATACGGTCAAAAGTTATTATATCCAGAATGATATTCCAGATTTAGTTATCATGTATATCATATATATCCAGTATATACATGTATTTATAAAATTACATAACATTTGGTGGTAAGAAATGAAATGCATCGTTCATGGATATGGTAAGTCGTACGTACGCATTAACGCTACTTTTATTTCTATTTCTTATTTTAATGGAATTGAAAAAAAATGATACATAGGTATATTATTATTCTAGTATAATATCATATATAATATTATTAACTCCATTTATATGTCCCACATATGGCATTAGTGATTCATATCACTTTGAGGAGCGGTTGTCTGCACTTCCTCAAATGCAATTATCGTGTTTACCCATAACAGAAACCATAATGGTATGATATAAAAGAAAAATACAGAAGAATAAAGAAAACATAAACCTAATATATATCATATATAAATTTAGTTTCATCTTAATGGCCACCATGAGAGGCGGTAGGAGATAATCGAACAATCAACATTTCGTGAGGCGTTAGTTTTCCAGCAACAGAAACAGTATGTTATTCACCCATTAGATGGAGGTGTGTGAAAGTGTAGTTATAATACTTCTCATAAAAACATCCTTTTATATTGAGGATACCGGTTTTTTATAAAAGAAAATAATAAAAATATTTTAGGGGTTGTAGAACTAAAATAAAATAAAAGAAGTTAAGAGAACAAACGGTTACCTTTAATTTGGGTAACTCCCTTTGGTTTGAACCAAAAGTACTTCTTGAAGTTTCTTCTGACTAAGGTAAGGCTACTAGGAGGAGTAGAGTGATCTTGAGAGATTATTTTTTCAGGGTTTGGATGAGCCAAGGGGCTTGATCGGTGTGGGTAATGGGTTGGAAGTGGTGTCCATTTATAAGGGGGCGAAGGGGCTCTTTAAAAATTATTGTAAATATTATTTTATTATAATATTTTATTCACATTATAAAGATCCAAAACTCATTAAAGTTGAATTTAAGATGACTCATGTTTGTAATAAAATAATCCAATAAGAAGTGGACAAGTTTGGGATATTATTTTAATATTTATAATCGTATTTATTTAAATCATTTATTAATGACCTAAACACTGCATCATTATTGTGTCTTAATTAGTTAATTTATTTGATGTCAAAAAATTATAAAATAAATATAATAATATAATAAATCTTATTATCTTTCCAATGAATATTTATAGTCTAAAATATAACCTATATAACCCCTTGTAAAAAATAATTTACTAAAAGATGTCTGTTTATGTAATTGTTGCCTTTACTTTAAGTTAATTAAAATAAAGTCTCGCTATCACTCTCAATTGGATCCATGGGGTCCCAAAATCGACCCAAATATTCCCATGTTCGAAAATGACTCAACAAATATGTTTTTGGAGCGGTGTAAAGGAAATTTTATGTTATTATAATACTCTTTTTACCATTAATTACCCTATTTACATTTAATCGTGGTAAATAAAAATCAAAAGTTACTATTCACTGAAAATTATTTTCATCTTATTGAATCAAATTTTACTTAATAATAAGAACCATGTATGTTGGATTTTCTAAATTCAATTCGTAGAAGCGGTAAAATATCATTTAAATGAAAATGACAGTTTTTAACTACTACTTAGTTGTTTCACTATTCGTCAAAAATTTATGTTTTACATTAAACAGCCTAAAAAATCAGCCTAAGATATATTTGATATTCCGAATTCAAAAATAATGTCTATTTTACCAAATTCAAAATATAGAATTTTCATTAATTAACTTAAAATTAATTCTCGTTATAAAAACAAATAGCGTGTTTTAAAAAAAACAATAACTATCAAAAGATTGATACTTATTTATGTCCAATTTCAATGTGAAATTAATTACAATGACCAAAATTTGATTAAATGATAAAAAAAATAATATAATTACACTTTAAAACCAATTAAAAAGATAATCTAACCATATCGATAAATTAGATTAAAATGCACTTTTGAATTAAAATCCTGTATGTCTCACTATTCATCAAAAAATGAATTTTATCAAAAAAATACCAAAAATTTACCCAAAGTAAATTTTAATGTCTTGATTCTAAAGAAGTATTTTATTTGGCCAAATATAACCTATAAAAGTGACTAAAACTATATTTAAATAGGGTTCTCCATCAAAAGGTGGTAAATAGACATTCTAAAGAATATTAGAGTATTTATACTTAAAAATAGATTAATTCTCATTTTAACCCTCTAACTTTTATTGGATAAATTTAATAAAATTAAAAAACATGTATAATCATATTTTAGTTAGTTCTATTTATTATCACCAATTCAACGTCTAGGCATTAAGTAAAATTTAAAATAATATTTTTATATTATTAGTGTGTAACAAATGGTTTCATAGAAACCAATTGTTTTGTATCGGGTACTGATTTTATTAATAATTTCATGATTTATTATATACCCCCTTTACTGATTTTATATGAAATGTGCATAATTTCTGTAAAATATTAATGTTTTAATACTAAGTATAATTTTTGAGCATTTTTAGAAGTAGTCCAATTGTGTCAGTTTACTATTTTATTAATACCTCTCACCCTACTGATTAAAATTTTATGGTTATTGTTTTGTAGGATTTATAATTCCATATAAAACATTTCATTAGAAGAGATCATGGGCCAATTCTACCATTTGAAGCATCACATTTACCACATAAGATGACCTACTGAATCTGTGATGAAACTGGACCAGCCATGAATATTTAATTTCTGGTCTCAATCCGGAAGTCCAAATTCTTTTATTCTCCAAAAAATTTTGTGGAAAAATTAAAGGATTATTGGATAAAAATTTCAATGCCCAACACTAAGAACAAGGGGCCCAAATGAAGCTTTGAAATCCAGCCCACCATTCTTGCTGAGAATTAAAATCAGTATAGTATTCATGACATATCTCATGATATAAGAATAAAATCGAGGTGACCTTTTGCCGTGTGAAATAGGAGATATAGGGAGCCAAAGTTGTTGAAGAAATCATTTGGTTTTGAAGTCATCTTCCTATTCAAAAACTCATTCACATTTTAGACTTCAAAACGACTAGATTGAAATGGACAGATTAAAATTGATTAATCATCCGGCCATAAATTTGGATACATAGGTCCAAATGACTCCAAATGTTGAAAGAGGTTAGAAAAATTTATTATCTACAACTTTTAAGTAGGAGATATGTTTAGATTCAGCTGTCTGAATAGCCAACGTGGCGACGCAAGTGGGGGGATAGATTGGGAATGAAAACAGTCCACTCCTTTGGTTATAAATACTCTCCCCTTATCTATTTGAGAGGTGTTGGCATTTCAGAAAAAAGGAGAACATATTGGCACAAACAAAGCCTTGAAAAATACTTGGGAGGACCTGCCATACTCATGTTTTCACTTGATAGAACTTTCCTCCTCCCTTTGTTTTCAATAACTTTCATGTTCTTCGTTTTTGTAATCTTGTAAGTCTCATTCTTTGTAATTCTGTTTTAATGCAAGTCATGTTCAATATATCTTATTCTCATCCACCATATGTAGTTTAATTTTTATGTTCTTAAAATTGATTAAATACAGTTGAATCCCATTCCCTTTATTTTCATCCTCATTCAATCAAAATTCCGTTTTTTTAATTATTATCATTGTTCGTGTGTGTGTGTGTCTGACGCACCACTCTTTACTTATCCCTTTATTTTACTTCTATTCTCAAATTATAATCACAATAATTATAACTATATTATTAAACACAGAAATAGATGAGTAAATCTCTCATTGCGGTGAGTTATAATTTAGGTATGTTAAGTGATTGAGAGATTTTTCTCGATGAATATTCTTTGAATTAACATTGTGTATGTTGGACATAACATGTCATGGATTAATGACTTGTTTTGTTTAACATGTGGTTTCCATGGATTATTGGAACCATAAATACACAAACATAAATAAGCTCTGATTGAGATTAGAACTTTAAGTTAGGTTAAGGCTTGGACTGAAGCCTTAACACTTAGGAATTATAATAAACATCATCTTGTGACATGGGTGTTAATTTAATGCAATATAAAGAAAAGATCAATGATATCACAAGATTAACTACCTAATGATGAACTCACCCCAATATTTATCAATTTGTTAAATCAAATATCATCCATAAATCCAATGAGCCTGTAACCTAGTGGTTCAGGCTCCTGCTTGGCATCCAAAAGACCCAGGATCAAATTCGGGCAGCGGAGAATTCATGAGGTACTGTAGCAGGGCACTATATCAGCACTGTAGCAGGTCAATGTAGTAGTACTATAGCAGCGGTGGACTATAGCAGCGGAAGCACTATAGCAGCGGAGGGAATGTAGCAGGGTACTGTAGCGGCGGTGGCACTGTAGCAGGTACTGTAGTAGTACTATTCACCGAGGGGTCCTTTGGGCCAAAAAATGGGCTTTCTAGCCCTGTATGCAGGCCACTTGGCCTTGGGCCTTCAGGCTTTGTAATGGGTCACCCTCTACCCAGTCTAAAGAGGTCTTTTCTTTAATAATAAATTAGGGCATCGGCCCCAACCTTTAAAAAAAATATCATCCATAAATTATTTCATAAGATCTATAAAAAACCCCCCAATAAAAATACAATTAACTAAAAACAAACGACTATTTCACAGTTTCATCGCCGAGGTTTCGAACTGAGTGTTGTTATACACATTAGCAGAGCACCGAAACCTTGACCCGTCGATAGGAAAAAATTGTCCGTGAGTTTCAAATGGCATCATTGCTGAGGATGGTGCTTTATATAGTCCTTAGTTTCTGGTTATTGTAAAAAAACCCAAAAAAAAGTTTAAAAAAAATTGAAAAAAAACACAAAGAAAAACCCACCTTCTCATAAAAATCATAAACGGAAAATAAACAAAGAAAAACCCATCTATCGTTTTCTTCCAACATCATTCTAAATTCCATGTATCCTCCCAAACAATCCCTCGGATTTGTTTGACCCTGAAATTGAGAGAACTCTTCAGCAACTTAGGAAAAACATAAGAGTTAATCAACTCATTCAACAACCAGTTCTCATCCAACCAGTTGAATTTGAAATGGCCAATCCTATGGATCGAACCCTAAAGGAACTTTCTTCCCCTGATATGAATTAAAATCCTCTTGGTATTCAATATTCAAACATAGAAGCTGACTTCAAACTCAAATTAGGTTTGATTAATCTTCTTCCTCATTTCCACGGGCTAGCCGGTGAAGATCCACCTCTCCACCTTAAATAGTTCCAAGTGGTGTGCTCTACAATGAACCCTCAAGGGGTTTCTGAGGAACAAATAAAACTTCAAGCATTCCCTCTCTCCCTAGTTGACACTGCTAAGTCATGGCTTTACTACCTCCCTCCTAGTTCCATAACCACATGGAATGACATGAACCGACTCTTCTAAGAGAAATTTTTTCCTTCTTCTCGTATTGCTTCTATCTGAATGGAAATAAGTGGTATCCTTCAGTTCCCTAGTGAATCACTCCATGAATATTGGGAGAGGTTCAAAAAGCTTATTACAACCTACCCACACCACCAAATTCCTGAAAAACTCTTGATCCAATACTTCTATGATGGGTTATTGGCTATGGAGAGAATTCTCATTGATGTCGCAAGTGGCAGTGCTCTTGTTGATAAAACTCCCATATCTGCAAGAGATCTCATAAGTAACATGGTTAAAAACACACAAAAATTCCATACTCGAGCACATGCTTAAGTCAAAAAATCCAAAGATAATCAATCAATTGAGCCGAACAAAATGACTGAATAGATGAGTGAACTTACAGGTCTTGTGCGACAACTAGCTGTGGCTACGAAATCACCAACCTCAACTTCTCTGCAATCATTGTTTCCTAGACCTATAAAAAACTGTGGAATCTGCAACTCTTTATCTCATCCAACTGAAACATGTCTACAACTTCAAGAGGATCAATCCGATTCATCTGGACCAATGGAGATCAATGCAGCATATGCACAGCGGAACACCAATCCTCAACCATCCGGTTAGTTTGTTATAAACTTCAACCAACCTCACTCTAAGCCCTTATCTTATTCCTATAACCAAGGCCATAGGTATGGTAGTCCAATATCTCATCCTCCTCAATTCCCTCCTCAAAACCCAAACCAGTTTCAGTATGGTCAAGGCATCGGTAACTTCCAACAACCTTATCCTTTTCCCCCTCAACCTCAAAGGATCAATCCTCCTCTTCCTCCTCCTAGATTCCACTATCCCAGTGAGCCTTCCCAATTCCAAAACCAATACAACTTGTTTCCCAAGAACCAAAATCAAGGTAATCCCAATTCGGGACAAGCCTCTTCTTCTATGAAACCATGAGAAAGTGTAGTTGAAGATCTTGCCTCTTTCACCCATTCTAGCCTCAAGAACACTAAAACCCAAATTGGTCAACATGCATCCCACATTAGTAAGTAGCAACCATCCATTTCTTCCCAACTCCAAGCTCAACCATTATTCAACCCCAAGGGTAATGTAAGTGCAATTGCACTTAGATCGGGAAAGAAAATTGTTATACCACAAGATAAGTCCTCCAACCCTCCTTTGAATGTTGACCTAGAAAATAAAAATAAAAATAAACATGAAAAGGAATCTGAACCCATTATCTCATCTCCTCCAATTCCATATCGAAACCCAATTAATTTTCCACAAGCTGTCTCTAAGACAAAGAAGTCATTTGAACCTGATCTTGAAATTCTTGACATGTTTAGACTTGTTGAAGTCAACATTCCTCTCTTAGATTCCATAAAAAAATTCCTAAGTATTCCAATTTTCATAAGGAGTTGTGTACCCACAAGAGGAAACATAGGACCTTCGAAAATGTTTCCACCCAGCAGTATATTCCCACAAAGTGCAAAGATCAAGGGACCTTTACGGTCCCATGCCAAATTAGAATTTCCAACTTTGATGATGCACTCATAGACCATGGAGCTTCAATTAATGTCATGCCCAAATCCATATTCTTCAACCTTGGTCTAGGTTCCTTACATCCAATTGGTGTTTTCATTCAATTAGCAAATATAAGCATAGCTAGTCCTGAGGGAATAATTGAGGATGACCTTGTTCGTGTGAATGATCTTATCTTCCCTGCGGATTTCAATTTCCTTGATATGGAAGGTGAGACGAACTCTTCTCGATCTCCGCTAATTCTAGGAAGACCATTCCTCATGACTGTGAGAACCAAGATTAATGTCCATTCAGGCATATTATCCATGGAATCCAGTGAACAACTGGTCAAGTTCAAAATTTTCCAATCCATGCGATACCCATATGAGGATCACTCTGCATTCACAATCCATGCTTCTAAGGACTCTTCTAAGAGTCAATCGAAACCCAATCCACCATGTTATTCATGTTCTAATGACAAAGGATCTTGTGAAATTTGCACCATGATTAACCAATTCATAAATGGTGATGTTGATGTGGACCTCTCATTCATAGACTCCATCAATCTAGAGGAGCGTGAAAACTCTCTTGAATCCCACATCAACTTTAATCTCTACTGATCCACCTTGGACAGTATTAAAGAAAATGAATCTAAATCAACTGATGTCCCTTCCTACATTCCTGAGTTGTCTAACCCATAAATGAAAGATGATACTGATCTGAATCCTCTTCCTGAACACCTGAAATATGCATTCCTTTTCCATGATCACTCTTATCCTGTCATTATCTCATCTTCACTTACCGAAACCTAGGAGTCCAAACATTTTCAGGTGTTAGAGGAAAACAAAAAGGCCATACGGTGGACCCAAGATGACATACTAGGACTCAACCCTTATCTTTTAATGCATCACATCCATCTTGAGGAATCATCCAAACCAATTAGACAACCACAAAGAAGACTAAATCCACTCATACTTGAGGTAGTGAGGGAAGAGATCACCAAGCTTCTTCAAGCTGGTATTATCTACCCAATTTCAGATAGTGAGTGGTTTAGTCCAATTCAAGTTGTACCTAAGAAAGGTGGGATAATTGTTGTCACAAATGAACATGGATAGGTAGTCACAACTCGAGTGAAAAAAATGGTGTGTGTGCATCGACTATAGTAAATTGAATGTTGAAACAAGAAAGGATCACTACCCTCTTCCATTCCTTGATCAAATGTTGGAACTATTATCCATAGAGTCACACTATTACATTCATGATTCATACACCAGCTACTTCCAAATCCCAATCACAACTCAGAACCAAGAAAAGACTACTTTCACATGCCCCTTTGGGACATATGATTATAGAAGAATGCCTTTTGGACTTTGCAATGCTCCTGCAATATTCTAGAGTTGTATGATGAGTATCTTTTCCGAATTCATTGAACACTGCATGGACGTCTTCATGGATGACTTCACAATTTATGGTCAGTCATTTGAAACTTGTTTGAATTCACTCTCTCTAGTCCTCCAAAAGTGTGTCAAGTGCAACCTTGGGTTATATTTTGAAAAATTTCACTTCATGGTTGAAAATGGGATTTCTTTAGGGCACATAGTTTAAAAAGATGTTATTGAAGTTGATCGAGCAAAAATTGAAGTGATTGAATGACTTTCTAAACCCAACTATGTTCGAGACATCCGTTCGTTCCTTGGTCATGCCAGTTTCTATCAGAGATTCATCCATAAATTCAGTTGGAATTCCCTCTCACTCACTCAGTTTCTCTAAAATGATGTCAATTTCCATTTCGATGAGGTTTGCAAGAGTGACTTCGTTGAACTCAAAACTGCTCTTACATCTACCCCGATAATCCAACCCCCATATTGGTCCTAACCCTTTGAGTTGATGTGTGATACTTCTGATAGAGCTGTTGGGGATGTTCTTGGTCAAAGAAGAGAAAACCTTCCTCATGTCATCTATTATGCCTCAAAAACATTGGATGAAACTCAATCTCACTACACTGTCACTGAAAAAATTTGCAGTTGTTTTTTCCTTAGATAAATTTCAGTCCTATCTCTTAGGTCCCAAATTCATTATCTTCACAGACCATTCTTCTATAAAGTTCTTACTCAAGAAAAGTGATTATAAACCAAGGATGATAAGATAGATCCTAATTCTCCAAGATTTTGACATTGAAATCAAAGATAGTCTAGGAAAAGAAAGCCATGTGGCTAATCACTTAGGTAGAATTTGTAATTCTTCTCATTCTGAAATCATCAATCCCGAATTCTCCACTGAGCACATTTCATCTCTCACTCCAAAAATACCACGGTATTCCCTAATTGTAAATTACTTTGTTTCTGGTATTTTTCCAGAAATGTTTTCAAAACAACAGAAAATGAAGTTGAAAAGTGATTTAAACCACTATTTTTGGGATGAAAATAATCTTTGGAAAACTGGGGAAAACATGGTAATTAAGAGATGTGTTGATAAAGATGAACATACCTCTATATTATAATTCTGTCACTCAAAGCCTGGTGGTGGCCACTTTGGACCACAGAGGACCTCCCGAAAGGTTCTAGACTCCGGATTCTTCTGGAATTTACTCTTCAAGGACTCACATGAGTTCTATCAATCATGTCCCACATTCCAAAAGTTTGGCACAATTTCCAAGAGAAATTAAATGCCCCAAAATCCATTAATTTTCTACGAGATCTTCGATGTTTGGGGTATCGGTTTCATGGGACCATTCCCCACTTCCAATGGATTCTCATATATTCTTCTTGAGGTTGATTATGTTTCTAGGTGGGTCGAGGCCAAACCCACTAAAAAGGATGATTCACATATTGTTAATGAGTTGTTAAATACATACATCTTCCATAGATTTGGCACTCCTCGTTCCTTGATCAGTGACTTAGGAACCCATTTTTATAATATAACCATAGAATCTCTTTTGAAAAAGAATGGTGTTGTACATAAAACATCAATTGCATATCACCCCCAAACAAATCGTATGGCTGAACTTTCTAATAGTGAAGTGAAAAGAGTGCTTGAGAGAATTATAAAACCCACAAGAAAAGACTGGCTTTATAGACATGGTGAAGCACTTTGGGCATATCGAACTGCCTATAAAACACCCATTGGGATGTCTCCATTTACGATAGTTTTTGGTAAAGAATGTCATCTACCAGTTTAAATCCAACATAATTATTTTTCGGTTGTGAAAACCTGTAATTCTGATTGTGAAAAATCTGGTGATGAATGATTGTTGAAATTGGATGAACTGGAGGAGCTTCGACTTGATTCTTATGAGAATTATATTCTCGACAAAGAAAAATCCAAGGTACTCCATGACAAACACATCTTGATAAAGGTATTCCATGAAGGTGAAAAGGTAATGGTCTTAAATTCTTGATTTCATCTTCACCTAGGTAAGCTTAATTCTGATTGGGAAGGTCTTTTTCTTATTTCTCATGTTTACCCATTTGTTGCAGTGTAAGTCCAAGATCCCTCTTCCAAAAGGACATTCAAGGTTAATGGACATCGGTTAAAGAATCAACATGAGAGGATGCACAATCACAGATCAACATCAACTTCCATTGGATCCCCAACTTCTGTAGTCAACCCACCACTAGATGGAGATGGCGAACCACAAAATCCAAACCAGGGGCACCTCTTTCCCTTTAACTCTCTCTCTCTATCTCTTCCTTTATCTACCTCTTTCTTCTTATTCCTCTCTCTTTCATTTTTTTACCACTTTCATTATCAAAACCTTTCTTTTTCACATTCTCTTTTGTGTTTGTGTATCTCTATAAAAAAAATAAAAACCTAAAAAACTAAAAAAACTAAAAAAATGATCACTTAAAAAAATATACAAAAAAATCAAGAGTCATGCTTACCCACCATAGAGTTTTGAAATCTTTTTCCAACTATTTTGGGGAGTTAACAGACATGGTTTCAACTCAAATTTTTTTTATTTTCATCATGAATTTGGATAAAGAATTTTGTGTCAAAATTAAAAAAATTTGAATGCTAATTTTTTTTATTTAGAAAATGATTTTCCCCAACCGTGAGAACAAACATCAGATTTCATGACAAGGCTACCTATGGCCATATTTTCAAAATTAGTTTTTTTTCACCTCCATTTGTGAATCTTGAGTTTGTGGACGTTTGAGTTGAATTTCCTACCTTAGTGTACATTAATATAATAGAGGCATTTTCTAAACCACATGATAATCACAATAGCCAAATAGCCTCCCATTTCCCTTACATTAAACCTCCTTTTGAAAGCCCCTTAGAGCATATGAAATCCTTTACTTTGATAGTCACATTACAAGCCCATTAACTTTTCCCACCCATTATCAACATGGATTTTCATTGCATAATTCTTTGAAATTTAAGTGTGGGTGGAATGGATTTCATTGTTTGGGTACCCTATCATTGATTTTCAACGAGTCATCATCAGATTGAGGGAAATAATTCATTTTAGTGTGGGGGAGAGTTTGGCATTCAGTGTGTTTTTGGGAATGTAATGTACTTCCATTTATGTAATTTTGTAATTTTTATTGACAAGTGTTCAAAAAAATCAAAAATTATGAAAAACAAAATCAAAAAAATTTAAAAAATGGGTTGTGTTGGGTTGTGTCTTGGGTAGGTAAAAAATAACTCTTCATAAACTTTTGATCATTTTATAACTATTACAATTAGTGTCATGAGGATATCAAACATGGGTTGGGATATGAGTGTGAGATCTATTTCGAGGTCAAATTTTGAAAAAAAAAGAAAAAAATGAAAAGAAAAAAAAAAGAACACTTGCATTATATTCTTATTGGGAGGAGTTATGTGTTTTGTAAGTATTCCATCTTCTCATTACCTTCATATTTTCTTCCTCTATTGCGTCTTTATTCACACAATAATTCCCCTGTAAATATGTGTTTTCATTTCTATCCATGTTTTACTTCAAAAAAATGTGCATTGCTTTTTCTATGTTGGTGTTTTAACCCCCTTCTTCTCTCTCTTGGACATTATATTCCTATCATCCCATAGCCACAGAAAACCCCCTTAAAATACCTCTTTTTTCTTGTGCACTTTGGATAGGTATTGGAATATGAGATCTCTTTCAAACATCATGATTTTCACTTTTGGTTGGTGAAAGAGTGAACCTCCAAAAATGAATTTTATCATCTTGAGAGGTGTGAGTTTTGAGTGTCCACATTTTCCATTTCAAAATTTGAGAATGAAAAAATGAATTAGTTTTGGAACTTTTTTGCTGTAACTACTTTTTTTGGAATTCAAAATGGATGAGTGAAATAGTTTAAACCTCCCCTGATTGGAGAAAACAAAATTTTAATATTTGTTGGTGAGTGAAAATGATTTTGTCATGTTATTATATTTGTTGCACATGAGGACATGCACAAAACTAAGTGTGGGGGAGTTGATGTTATTAATATTTTAATGAATTATTATATACCCCATTTACTGATTTTATATGAAATGTGCATAACTTGTGTGAAATATTAATGTTTTAATAATAAGTATAATTTTGGAGCATTTTTAGAAGTAGTCCAATTGAGTCAGTTTAATATTTTATTAATAACTCTTAACCTACTGATTAAAATTTTGTGGTTCTTAATTTGTAGGATTAAAAATTAAATATAAAAAATTTCATTAGAAGGGATCATGTGCCAATTCATCCATTTGAAGGATCACATTTACCACACAAGATGACCTACCAAATCTGTGATGAAACTGGACCAGCCATCAAGATTTAATTGTTGGGATCAATAAGGAAGTCCAAATTCTTTTATTCTCATCCAAAGTTTGGGTGATAATGAAGGGAGTATTAGATAAAAATTTCAAGTCCCAACTCTAAGAACAAGGTTCCCAAATGAAGCTTTTAAATCCAGCCCACCATTTTGGCCGGGAATTAACATCAGTATAGTTTTCATGAAATATATCATGATGTAAGCATCAAATAGAGCTGCAATTTTGTAGTGTGAAATAGGAGCTATACGCGGCCGACTTTGTAGATTAAATCATTCAGTTTTGACGGCATATTCATATTCAAAAACTCTTTCACAATTTGGACAGATTAAATTTGTTTAATCTGACGACCATAACTTTGGCTATATAGGTCCAAATGACTCAAAATTTTGAGAGAGGTCGACCAACTTAATTATATACAACTTTTAATAAGGAGATATTTGGAGATTCGGCTGTTTGAATATCCAACTTGGAGATGAAAGTGGCGGGATAGATTGGGAATGCAAACAGTCCACTCCATGGGTTATAAATACTCTCCCCTTCTATCTTTGAGAGGGCTTGGCATTTTAGAAGATAGGAGAACATATTTTCATGAAAAAAGCTTTACTGAAGGCTTAGGAGGACCTTCCATACTCATGTTTTTACTTGATAGATCTTTCCTCGTCTCTTTGTTTTCACTTACTTTCGTGTTCTTCATTTTTGTAATCTTGTAAGTCTCTTTCTTTGTAATTCTGTTTTAATGAAAGTTACTTCTTCAATATCTCTTATTATCATCCAACTTCTGTAGTTTAATATTTATGTTCTTAAAATAGTTTAAATACATTTTAATCTCATTCCCTTCTTTTGCTTCCTCATTCAATCGAAAGTCCATTTTTTTAATTATCATCATTGTTCGTGTGTGTGTGTCTGACGCACCACTCTTTTCTTATCCCATTCTTTTTCTTCTCTTCTTAAATTATGATAATAATAATTATAACCAGATTATTAAAAACCCAAATGGATGAGTAAATATCTCATTGGGGTGAGTTATAATATTGGTATGTTATGTTATTGAGAGATTTTTCTCGATGAATATTCTTTGAATTAACATTGTGTATGTTGGACTTAACATGTCATGGATTAATGAATTTTTTTGTTTAACATGTGGTTTCCATGGATTATTGGAAGAATAAATACACCACCATAAATAAGCTCTGATTGAGATTAGAACCTTAAATTAAGTTAAGGCTTGGATTAAAGCCTTAACACTTAGGAATTCTAATCAACATCATCTTGTGACATGGGTGTTAATTTAATGCAATATGAAGCAAAGCTCAAGGATATCACAAGCTTAACTACCTAATGATGAACTCACCCTAATCATTATCAATTTGTTAAATCAAACATCATCCATATATTATTTCATAATCTCTGCAAACAAACCCCCCAATCAAAATACAATTAACTAAAAACAAATGACTATTTCAAAGTATCATCACCGAGGATTTGACCTGAGTGCTGCTATACACATTAGCAGAGAACTAGAACCCTGACTGGTCGATAAGAGAAAATCGGCCATGCATTTCAGGTATGCCATCGAACAAAGCAACCCCTTTAAAATAAAATTAATACTTAATTCACAAATATGAATAATTATGGAAAATGTCTTATTCTTTATTTACCTTGGATGTTACATAGGTTGTCTAATCTTCAATTACCATAGTCATAAAATTGATATGTGTATGAAATTTAAAGAATTTATATAATTCATCATCAATTTGGATTCCTTAATTTAGTTAATTAATGTGTAAAAATGATTTATTAAGATATTTTATGTCAATAATTAATTGTAAAGTGTGTTATGATGTTTAGGGATTGTCACTTAAATAATTAATTGGGGTAACAATTATGAGATATTGAATTATTTATATTGATATAGTTAATTGTTGATTTAATTTTGACCTTTTTTCATTATGATATAGATAATTAATTCTAGAATTAATTATGAAGCATTTGTATTGAGAATGAGAAAAATAATTCTAAAAATTAATTATGGGTTTTGTGTTGAGAATATTAATTAATAATTTGTTAAATTGACCAATTAATTTGATCACCTAATTAATTAGTGAATTAATTAAGAGTAATTATGTGATAAACTAATTTTTCACTTAGTAATGGAATTTATGTTGATAATTAATTGTTCAATTAATTATGTGTGCATGGAATGATAACATGGTCATTCATTGGATAAGAATACATGGTAACATAGTCATTTTACTTTTGATTCAAGGAATGGGAACATGGTCATTCAGTTGAGAAGTATACATGGTGACATGGAAATTAAACTTATGTGTAAAGGAATGGAAACATGGTCATTCTGTTGAGAGGTATACATGGTAGCGAGGTCATTATAAATGTGAATAAAATAATTGGAACATAGTCATTAATTTGTGTGATGTTTGAGTGGTAACATTTATATTCAAACATCGATTTAATATTGGTAACATGGGAAGTCATGTATGGACTAATGAATAGTAACAAAGGTACTCTGATATGTGGCCTCACTTGGTAATACTTTGAGCTCTGGTATGAGTAAAAACAAGTATTTAGATATGATATCTTCTTTGAATACTTTGGGATATGGTATGACCTGAAATAGGTATTAATATATCATATTACCTATAACACTTCATTCTCTGCCATGATATGAAGCTAGCATGCGGTACGAGTGAACTCAGGAACCCTGTAGTTAATGTGGTAAAATAAATAATACATGATAATGTGATAATTTTTTACTTTTTAATTTTATTTTATTTCTCTATAGAACTAGATTCGCTATTAACTAAATGGATACTATTTTAGACATCATTGGTGGTGGCCTACTGATTTATACTCAAACTGTATTCTGGCTTCATGATTGGTACCCAAGTAGAATTTATTATTGTTTGATAGGTTAAGGGAAAAGGCCATATGTTTGATGGATAATTGGGGATGGATCTTGGATGATCGAACTAGACTTGGTTTGGGACTCCCTTAGGAGTTGTCAGTGTTTGTATTTTCAGTTTTTTATTTTATATACTTCACACAAACATTAGCATGGCATGTTTCTACATTAGTATAATATTTTATATTCCTACTTTAATTATCATGAGACATTTGTAATGCCCCGACCCTAGATACCCAGAGTCGGTGCATTATTACATAACATTGGCATGATCACAAAGGATCAAGTCTCGAAAGACCGATTAGTTTAGTAGTCCTGGAAACACTAGATATATTCATAAGTGTTACATTACATCATAAGGTAAAAAAAAATAAAACAACATCTTGTCTTCATATCCCCTCATACTATCCTTGCAGGTCATTCATAAATTACTTCTTCTCATCTTGGGAGAAATAAAACACTGAAACGGTTGAACTCAAGTGTTCAGTAAGGATAACAATATAGTAGAATCTTTCATAGATAAGCATAAACACATAAAGCAATTTATAACTAAAACCAAAGCCTTTTAAACTTGAACTTCATCATAATATGGCAAAGATAAAATGAAATAATGCCATTTACTTATTCACATAGATATTCTACTAGTCTAACAATCACATGCAATATCAATAACAACTTTCATAATGATGGAATGAATAATGCCAGCCTATCATAACCACATAGCCAAGGCCTCGTGTTAAGACTACAAATAAGATTTTGCCAAGGCCGTGTGCCAGGACACTAGTTTGTCTCATGAGACCTACCGATGCATCGAGGTGCTATAGCAGGCTCCACCCGTCACTTATTAAGTCCAATTCATTCTTAATATGAATAGGTTTAAACATAACATAAACATTCATATGAAAACTAGCATACGAAATGTCAATACTTTAACCACAAACCATGAATGGTATAAAAATAGCACATCCACAGTCAAACATAACTCATTTGATACAATATGGAAGACTTTATTATGTCACATTAACCTCAATCAAGAATAATGAAGGATATTGACATAGATGAAAATAATCATCAAAAATATTTGAGAGAAATATCCCCCTTTTTCTTGAAATCATTTAAAAGTCACACTATTTGTCAAGAAGTCATTTAAAAAAAGATTTTTTAATCAAATTGTCCCATACCACTTTGAAACTTTTAAAAGGAGTTTTAATTTTAAAACTTTAATGTCCTTGTAAATAAATCCTTAAAACAATTTTTAAAACATGGACATTAATGAGCAAGATTTAGAAGAATAAGTCTTTAAAACATTTAAAAATGGTATTTTAGTTAGAGTTTCTAACCAAAAGAGAGACACTTGAATACAAATAATTGAGGTAATCAAAACATTTTAATATCATGAGAATAAAGGAATTCATGATATACTATGTCAAAGTACATTATATACACCACATAAAAGTGATTTGGTGTATAACAACAAAGAAGTCTCAATGGAATGTAAATTGAGATGAAATCTCTCATAAAGGATGTATCCTTAGATTAAGGATAAATCAAAGACATAGTAATGTGTGACAAATATAAATACACTAAATATGATTGGATATTCAGTGTAAAACAATTAAAGGACATTCACACATAATCTTGTAAAAACAACACCAGTGAATAGGATGTTTAACTCAACAAATGGAGAATGAGTTAAAATTACTCTTATCAAATTCATATCGATGACTTGAGAAATTATCAATGGAGTGATTATGTGTATCAAT
The DNA here is from genome assembly GCA_963277665.1 of Viscum album. Taxonomy (NCBI): domain Eukaryota; kingdom Viridiplantae; phylum Streptophyta; class Magnoliopsida; order Santalales; family Viscaceae; genus Viscum; species Viscum album. The sequence continues at coordinate 518,090,201 of OY728145.1, forward strand.
AGTATATCCACAGGAAGGGGAGTGGAAATTATGACATAAAAAATGAATAGTGATTCCACACATAATCTTGGAGTAATATAATCAATGAAATATGCGTAAAGCCAAATGAGGGGAAATTGAAATTTCAAATTCCCTTATCGATTAGGTAACTTATGAAACATACACCCATGAAAGAAGGATCATAACATGATGATGTAAATATCCATAAATTAAATTATATTACACAATGAATACAATCATGGGCAGTACACACACCACATGAAATAAATAAGTGGTGAACAATGGAATTCTCACGGAATTAAAAGTGAGAATAGAAACCCCTTAACTTGTACTTTTCCTTGGTTGGGGGTAGGTTAACCTCCTGTATAATGTTGAAATAATTGTTATTAAATTATTCATGAATCATATATATTAATATGATATCATATATGATCTTTTAACATTACTTTGTTAATAATATCTTAGAATTATCGTCGTTTCGGGTGTTAACTTACTCGTTTTCTTTTATATGTTTTGTTTTGTAATCCATGTTTGTCATGGATAGGTTGTATCTTATTCACATCCATAATTATATCAAGTTCTTAAAAATTATTTTTAAATCATAAAATGATAATTATTCTTGAATGAATATGATGGAGAATGAATCTCATCGCGTTCGTGGAGACGGTAGTTTGTACGTACGCACGAGCGACAATATCATTCTTTTGATGTTAAAATAATATATAATGAGATGGTATATCATATATACAGAATAATTTTCACGTTATATTTATTATTTACATGAATTAAACATCATTATTATATCCATCCAAATAATAAGTTATTGAATAACTATTACACCACGACGTGGAGACGGTAAGTCGTACGTCTGCACGTATGGTGACATGTCATTCAAAGGATGGATAGAATACTAAATATGGTTTTACTATTTTAATAATAACATCACAGTATACAAAATATACTGGAGTTATTATTTTAGAATGAAAATAACAAATAAATAAAAAGTGGAAGAAGAAAGGAACTTGAAAGAGGGTGGTGAAAACATTACATTTTCTTTGGGTTCTTCCTTTTGATTTGATCAAAAGGACTCCATAGGTTGAATTTATGGCTAAATTAAGGCCTCTAGGATGATTTGAGGGAAGTTTAGAGAGTATTGGGGAAGTTTATGGCCAAACAAAATGTCTTTGAAGGTGTGAAGAAATGAAAAGGAGGAGTGCCCTTTTATAAGAGGTCTAAGGGGCACCTATGGAAAAAGATAGAAATATTAATTTATAATAAATTCATATTCGGTTTCTAATGGCTCAAAAGTTTATTATTTAAAATTTAAGGTGGGGATAGGTCGCAATCCATTCAACCAATAGAATTTAGACAGGTTTTGGACATTATATTAACCTTATCTTTTAGTTGTAACTCTTAGTTAATTAGTTTGACATTTACCATGTCACTTTGTATTTTTATATTATATAGTTAATAAACTTACTATATACATCCAAAAGACCCCAATTGGTCCATTAATGATACACCTATAATTATATAAGTCTCTTTTCCGAACCGTAGATTTTTAATAATTTAATATCAATTAATAATATAATATTTGTTTTAAAAATTCTTTTATGTCAATTTTGACACTATTCAATAATTTATTTTTCAAAAAATCATAACATAATGATTACTTCGAAAAAGGTTAATTAAATCAATAATAACATGTCATATTATCCTATAAAATTAGTTTAATTCATTAAAAGTCTCAAATTATATTTATTTGGGTATTTACAATATCAATTAGTTTAATTTTTGACTATTATGGTAATTACTGTATCATCATTGTGTCATGAATAAATTAAATTATGTAATGTATAAAAATTATAAATAAAATATAATTATGTAGGATACCTTTTTATATTTCTAATTAATATTTACAATCGAATTTATCTTATGTATAACCCTATATTAAAAATGTTTCAGTAAATAAACTTTGATTTAAACTCTTTTAACTCTTCTTTGAATTAAATAATAATAAATGCCATAATCTAATCCAAGTGGACCTAAATGATAATAATTTATTCTTAAGGTTGTTTTTCGTCGAGATAAATTTGTCCAATAGAATTATGACATGTGTTAGGATAATATTAATATCATTTTTACCCTTAATTACCGTATTTACTTTTAATCGTGGTAATTAAAAGTAAAAAGTTACTATGCACCAAAACTTATTTTCATCTCATTGAACCAAATTTTACTTCTTGATATTAACCATATCTCTCGGATTTTCAAAATTCCATTCACAGAAGAGGTAAAATTAAGTTTTATGAAAAATTCAGTTTTTTAACTACCCCTTAGTAGTTTCACTATTCATAAAAAATTGATGTTTTTCAGAACAATGCCAAAATTTCACCCTAAGCTATATTTAATATTCTGAATTCAAAAATGATGTCTATTTTACAAAATTCCAAACATATAATTTTAATTAATTAATATTATAAAAAATTCCCGCTGTCACAACAAATAGCGTGTTTTTAAGAAACAATATATATCAAAAGATTGACAACTGTTTAGGTCCAATTTCAAAGTAAAATTAATTATAATGAACACCATTGGATAAAATGGTAAAAATATATTCTAATTATACTTTTAAACCACTCAATAATATAATTTATCACTATAAATTATTTTGATTAAAAAAGTTGTTTTTAAGTATTTTTCACTATTCATAAAAATTGGAAGTTCTCAGAAAAATATCAAAAATTCATCTTAGGATAATTTCAATATTCCGAAACCAAAAATGAAGTAAATTTTGATATATAAAATATATATAATTTCAAAAAGTAGGTATTAGTATTCATAACGGCTAGTTTTATTGGTTGTGGTGTGTTAGAACTCGATGTTGCGTACAACACATGTTATCGCATTATTCAAAGAGAACCGTACCGTAGAAGAATGGGGTGTTACATTCTCCCCTCCTTCAATAAATTGCGTCATCACAATTTTTAAAATTGTGCTTGGGAATATAATGGAAAGTCCCACATCGGAGAAAGAGTCAATAAAACTATCACTTTAAATGAAAGAAAGAGAGGTATAAAGTTCAACCAAGATAACCCATACTCGGATTCAATGTAGGAAAACATGGATATGGATGATAAACTAAGTGTCAAGTTCTGATGGAGAGGGATAGAAATCATGATCAGGAGAAAGTTAACAATAAGAAAACCACAAACTTGTGTTGGGACAAACGATCATTAGTCTCCTAGTAGGAAAGTAAACGGACAATATTGTTTTCATTTTAAGTTACATTACATAAGGATGAGGAATTAATTTATGATATTGACTAAGAATATAAAGATATATACTTACATTTTAAGTAGAGTTTCATTCTTTAATAAATTTCCACCACTAACTCATTTTTTTTAAACGATGAGTATTCAAGAAGACTTGGTCACACTGGAAGAGCCAGAATAAACTTCTATAGAGTCACATGATCCATACAGGATGAACTATATATTTACATTGACTTTAGTGATTAATCAAAACCAAAATGGTTAATACAAGATCTAATGATCCCCCAAAATGATATTACTTGAGAGAAATAAACACTAATCTTAATTTCCAAAATTAAACCAACAATACCCCAAAGTTAAATAAATATCATTCAATAATCAATTGTCCTCAAAATCCTTCAATATAATCAAAACTAATATTAAAACCCAAAACTTATTAAGAATGTAGCCTTCCACGTTAAATTGTATCTCCAAATGACATTAATTACTCTTAAGGTCGCATACTTAAAAGTAATTTACCTAATCATTTCCATAAATAACCCAAATCATTATAAATCCATAATAAAAAACATAGATAAAAATCCACCATTACTCCTCAAATGAAATCCAATACTATTCTATTTTCCTTGGGCATATAGTTTTCTCAACAAAGCGAAGAACTTCCAAAATAACATTTATCAATTAATCACCAAATCATTTTCCTATACTAAGCGTATTAATTTGATAAGACATAAGATCCCAAATCAAATTATTATTGATCAATAAAATCATTTAACTAAAAATAATAGTCACACAAACCAGGGACTTCACGTAGTCCCGTGGTAGGTGATAAATCCCAATCGCACTTTGGTTGTGGGTTCGATTCCAACAACTTTTTCTGACGCGATGGGTTATCACACGGTATGCATGTTGTCCTTTTTCAGAAACCATATTTTATAACACTACCAAAATGAGATAAATTCCTCAAAATAACCATAACATAATTTAACCACAAATTTTATCTCATACCTTTCATCTTCATCCCAAATTATAATAATTTGTAATTTCCTCAAACCCAATGATCATATAAAACCAAATGGTTATTGAGAACTACATCCACAAGAGAAAAGATAATTCTTCCTCAAATATCATTCTCACATGGAAAACGTTAGGGTTACAAATACAAGAGAAAATTATTCCAAAGTAAACCCTTCAATAAGGATCACTAATAATTTTTAAACATTTATCCAACCATTTATTTCCATATAGCTTCTTCTTTAACCAAGAAAATATCCTATAGAATAGGAAATTCACTCGGGTAATGGCCAGGTCCCCTACATTTACGGAAATTGACTGTAAATGGATTCTTAGGACCATTTTTATCTTCTTCCATAGTACTCTTCATTTTTCTTCGGCAATTCTCCACTTTATGTCCTTCCTTACCACACGTAAATCATTTCTTTGTCCCATTGAGACACTTTCCTGGGTGTCTCCTTCCACATTTCTTGCATGATGGAAAATTGAGTATTTCTTTCTCCATGGTCGCCACTACTGGAGCTCTTATCATTCATCACCATTCTCTTCCTTGTTGAGTCCGGCAGTTAGTTGATATATATGTTGTTGATCATATTTTTGGAAAACTTATTTGGCATAAAGACGATATCTTTTACGCCTATAAACATTCCATTTTGTTGCTCATTTCCACCACCGTTCCCACCTCGTACATCATTCTCAAATTCACTATGAATTCGTTGAAATCTAGTGATTGACTAAAACCAGAAAGCATTGTGTGAGTAACAGTAGTCATAAAATAATTTAGAGATTAACATGTAACCATGTTATCAATTCGAAACATATTAGGATTAACCAAGGTCATTTAGTCTCATATTATATATATATTACTTCAAATTGGTTTGTAAAGAAAATTTAAATTATCCTATTCATATCCCCCGGGAGTGTCGTAACCAAGAGTGCAGCAAGGCCCATTGTCGTGCGCCAGTTCTTATTCAATTCTAGCTCAAAGCGGTGTTTTTGGGTTTTACCCCTAGGTACATATGTGCCAGAGCCGTCTCTACCTTCTCGTATCCAGACAGGGAAGTATTTCTCGGAAAACTCACAAAATCTCTACAATACCAAAATTCTAGAAATTTATTCTATAATAATCCTCAATGTTCATCTTAGGTCTACGTGCTCTAATCAGAGTTTATCTAAATCTAGCTTCAAAGGTTTATACTAAACATCATCTGATACCAAATGTAATGCACCGACCCTAGATACCTAGAGTCGGGGTATTATTACATAACATTGGCATGATCACAAATGATGAAGTCTCGAGAGACCGATTAGTTTGGTAGTCTTGGAAACACTAGATATATTCATAAGTCTTACATTACATCATAAGGTAAAAAAACTAAAACAACATCTTGTCTTCATATCCCCTCATACTATCCTTGAAGGTCATTCATAAATTACTTCTTCCCATCTTGGGAAAAATAAAACACTGAAAGGGGTGAGCTCAGATTCTCAGTAAGGATAACAATATAGCAGAAGCTTTCATAGATAAGCATAAACACTTAAAGCAATTTATAACTAAAACAAAATCCTTTTAAACAAGAACTTCAGCATAATATGGCAAGGATAAAATGAAATAATGTCATTTAATTATTCACATAGTTATTCTACTAGTCGAACAATCACATGCAATATCAATAACAACTTTCATAATGATGGATTGCATAATGCCAGACTATTATAACCACATAGCCAAGGCCTCGTTCCAAGACAACAAATAAGATTTTGCCAAGGCCTTATGCCAAGACACTAGTTTGTCTCATTAGACCTGCCGATTCATCGACGAGCTATAGCGGCCTCCACCCGTCACTTATTAAGTCCAATGCATTCTTAATATGAACAGGTTTAAACCTAACATAAACATTCCTATTAAAAATAGCATACGAAATGTCAATACTTAAACCACAAACCATGAATGGTATAAAAATAGCACATTCACAGTCAAACATATCTCATTTGATAAAATATGGAAGATTGTATTGTATCACATTAACCTCGATCAAGAATAATGAAGGATATTGACATAGATGAAAATAATCATCAAAACTATTTGAGAGAAATAGCCCCCTTTTTCTTGAAATCATTTAAAAGTCACACTATTTGTCAAGAAGTCATTTAAAAAAGGATTTTTGAATCAAAGTGTCCCATACCACTTTGAAACTTTTAAAATGAGTTTTAATTTTAAAACTTTAATGTCCATATAAATAAATACTTAAAACAATTTTTAAAACAAGGACATTAATGAGCAAGATTTAGAAGAATAAGTCTTTAAAACATTTAAAAATGGTATTTAAGTTAGAGTTTCTAACCAAAAGAGAGACACTTGAATACAAATAATTGAGGTAATGAAAACATTGTAATATCATGAGAATAAATGAATTCATGATATACTATGTCAAAGTACATTATATACAACACATAAAAGTGATTTGGTGTATAACAACAAAAAAGTCTCAATGGAATGTAAATTGAGATGAAATCTCTCACAAAGGCTGTATCCTTAGATTAAGGATAAATCGATGACATAGTTATGTGTGAAAAATATAAATACACTAAATATGATTGGATATTTAGTGTAAAACAATCAAAGGACATTCACACATAATCTTGTAAAAAACACCAATGAATAGGATGTTTAACTCAACAAATGGAGAATGAGTTAAAATTACTCTTATCAAATTCATATCTATTACTTGAGAAATTATCAATGGAGTTATTATGTGTATCAATAGTATATCCACAGGAAGGGGAGTGGAAATTATGACATAATAAAATAAATAGTGATTCCACACATAATCTTGGAGTAATATAATCAATGAAATATGTGTAAAGCCAAATGAGTGGAAATTGAAATTTAAAATTCCCTTATCGATTAGGTAACTTACGAAACATACACCCATGAAAGAAGGATCATACCATGATGATGTAAATATCCATAAATTAAATTATATTAAACAATGAAAACAATCATGGGCAGTACACACAACACATGCAATAAATAAGTGGTGAACAATGGAATTCTCATGGAATTAAAAGTGAGATAAGAAACCCCTTACCATGTACTTTTCCTTAGTTGGGGGTAAGTTAACCTCCTGTATAATGTTGAAATAATTTTTATTAAATTATTCATGAATCATATACATTAATATGATATCATATATGATCTTTTAACATTGTTTTGTTTATTATATCTTAGAATTATCGTCGTTTTGGGTGTTAACTTACTCGTTTTCTTTTATATGTTTTGTTACATAATCCATGTTTTTCATGGATAGGTTGAATCTTATTCATATCCAGAATGATATCATTTTCTTAAACATTATTTTTAAGTCATCAAATGATAATTATACTTCAATGGATATGATGGAGAATGAATCTCATCGCGTTTGTGCAGACGGTAGTCTGTACATACGCACGAGCGACAATATGATTCTTTTGATGTTAAAATAATATATAATTGGATGGTATATCATATATAAAGAATAATTATCACGTTATATTTATTATTTACATGAATTACACATCATTATTATACCCATCCAAATAATAAATTATTAAATAACTATTACACCACAACGTGGAGACAGTAAGTTGTACGTATGCACGTATGGTGACATGTCATTCAAAGGATGGATAGAATACTGAATATGGTTTTACTATATTTATAATAACATCACAGTATATAGAAGATACTGGAGTTATTATTTTATAATGAAAATAACAAAGAAAAAAAGTGGAAGAAGAATGGAACTTGAAAGAGGGTGGTGAAAACATTACCTCTTCTTCGGGTTCTTCCTTTTGATTTGATCAAAAGGACTTCGTAGGTTGGATGTCTGACTAAATTAAGGCCTCTAAAATGAAGTGAGGGAAGTTGAGAGAGTATTTGGGCAGGGGTTGGCCAAACCAAAAGGCTTTGAAGGTGTGAAGAAATGAGAAGGATGAGTGCCCTTTTATAAGAGGGGTGAGGGGCACCTTTGGAAAAGCTAGAAATATTAATTTATAATAAATTCATATTCGATTTCTAATGGCTCCAATGTTGATTATTTAAAGGTTAAGGTGGGGATATGTCGAAATCCATTCAACCAATAGAATTTAGACATAATCATTACTTCAAAAAAAGTTCATTAAATCAATCCTAACATGTCATGTTATACTAGAAAATTATTTTAATTCATTAAAAGTCTCAAATTATATTTATTTGGGTATTTACCATATCAATTAGTTTAATTTTTTACTATTATGGAAATTACTGTATCATCATTGTATCAAAAATAAATTAAATCATTTAATGTCTAAAAATTATAAATAAAATATAATTATGTAGGATATCATTTTATCTTTCTAATGAATATTTACAATCGAATTTATCTTATGTATAACCCTATATTAAAAATGTTTCAGTAAATAAACATTGATTTTAACTCTTTTAACTCTTCTTTGAATTAAATAATAATAAATTCCCTAATCTAATACAAGTGGACCTAAATGATAATATTTTATTCTTAAGGTTGTTTTTCCTCGAGATAAACTTGTCCAATAGAATTAGGACATGTGTTAGGGTAATACTAATACCATTTTTACCCTTAATTACTCTATTTACTTTTAACCGTGGTAAATAAAAGTAAAAAGTTACTATTCACCAAAAATTATTTTCATCTCATTGAACCACATTTTACTTCTTGATATTAATCGTATCTCTCGGATTTTCGAAATTCCATTCACAGAAGCAGAAAAATTAATTTTTATGAAAAATTCAGTTTTTTAACTACCCCTTAGAAGTTTCTCTATTCATCAAAAATTGAAGTTTTTCAGAACAATGCCAAAATTTCACCCTAAGCTATAATTAATATTCCGAATTCAAAAATGATGTCTATTTTACAAAATTACAAACATATAAGTTGAATTAATTAATATTATAATTAATTCCCGTTGTCACAACAAATAGCGTGTTTTTAAGAAACAATATATATCAAAAGATTAACAACTGTTTAGGTCCAATTTCAAAGTGAAATTAATTATATTGAACACCATTGGATAAAATGGTAAAAATATATTCTAATTATCCTTTTAAACCACTCAATAATATAAATTATTACTATAAATTATTTTGACTAAAAAAGTTTTTTTTATGTATTTTTCACTATTCATAAAAATTGGAAGTTCTCATAAAAATAACAAAACTTCATCTTAGGATAATTTGAATATTCCGAAACCAAAAATGATGTCCATTTTGAAATATAAAATATGTATAATTTCAAAAAGTAGGTATTAGTATTCATAACGGCTAGTTTGATTGGTTGTGGTGTGTTAGAACTCGATGTTGCGTACAACACATGCTATCACATTATTCAAAGAGAAGTGTACCGTAGAAGCTTGGGGTGTTAAATTCTACCCTCCTTCAATAAATTGCGTCCTCGCAATTTTTAAAATTGTTCTTGGGAATATAATGGAAAGTCCCACATCAGAAAAAGAGTCAATAAAACTATCACTTTAAAAGAAAGAAAGAGAGGTATAATGGTCAAACAAGATAACCCATACTCGGATTCCATGTAGGAAAAAATGGATATGGATGATAAACTAAGTGTCAAGATATGATGGAGAGGGATAGAAATCATGATCAGCAGAAAGTTAACAATAATAAAACCACAAACTTTTGTTGGGACAAACGATCATTAGTCTCCTAGTAGGAAAGTAAACAGACAGCATTTTGTTCGTTTTAAGTTACATTACATATGGATGAGGAATTAATTTATGATATTGACTAATAATATAAAGATATATACTTACATTTTAAGTAGAGTTTCATTATTTAATAAATTTCCACCACTAACTCATTTTTTTTAAACGATGTGTATTCAAGAAGACTTGGTCACACTAGAAGAGCAAGAATAAACTTCTATAGAATCACATGATCCATGCAGGATGAACTATATATTTACATTGGCTTTAGAGATTAATCAAAACAAAAATGATTAGTACAAGATCTAATGATCCCCCAAAAGGATATTCCTTGAAAGAAATAAACACTAATCTTAATTTCCAAAATTAAACCAACAATACCCCAAAGTAAAATAAATACCATTCAATAATCTATTGTCCTTAAAATCCTTCAATATAATCAAAACTAATATTAAAGACCAAAACTTATTAAGAATGTAGCCTTCCACGTTAAATTGTATCTCCAAATGACATTAATTACTCTTAAGGTCACATACTTAAAAGTAATTAACCTAATCATTTCCATAAATAACCCAAATCATTATAAATCCCCAATAAAAAACATAGATAAAAATCCACCATTACTCCTCAAATTAAATCCCATACTATTCTATTTTCCTTGGGCATATAGTGTTCTCAACAAAGCGAACAACTTCCAAAATAACATTTATCACTTAATCACCAAATCATTTTCTTATACTAAGGGTATTCATTTGATAAGACATAAGATCCCAAATCAAATTATTATTGATCAATAAAATCATTTTACTAAAAATAATAGTCACACTGACCAGGGACTTCACGTAGTCCAGTGGTAGGCGATAAATCCCAATCTCACTTTGGTTGTGAGTTCGATTCCCACAACTTTGTCCGATGCGATGGGTTATCACATGGTCTGCATGTTGTCCTTTTTCAAAAACTATATTTTATAACATTACCAAAATGAGATAAATTCCTCAAAATAACAATAACATAATTTAACCACAAATTTTATCTCATACCTTGCATCTTTATCCCAAATTATAATAATTTGTAATTGCCTCAATCCCAATGATCATATAAAACCAAATTGTTATTTATTACTATATCCACAAGAGAAAATATAATTCTTCCTCAACTATCATTCTCACCTGGAAAATGTTAGGGTTAGAAATACAAGAGAAAATTATTCCAAAGTAAACCCTTAAACAAGGATCACTAATAATTTTTAAACATTTATCCAACCATTTATTTCTACATAGCTTCTTCTTTGACCAAGAAAATTTCCTATAGAATAGGACATTCACTTGGGTAATGGCCAGGTCCCCTACATTTATGGAAAATGACTGTAAATGGATTCTTAGAACCATTTTTATCTTCTTCCATAGTACTCTTCATTTTTCTTCAGCAATTCTTCACTTTATGTCCTTCCTTCCCACACATAAAGCATTTCTTTGTCCCATTGAGACACTTTCCTGGGTGTCTCCTTCCACATTTCCTACATGATGGAAATTGAGGATTTATTTCTCCATGGTCACCACTACTTGATCTCTTATCATTCATCACCTTTCTCTTCCTTGTTGAGTCTGGAAGTTGGTTAATATATATGTTGTTGATCATATTTTTGGAAAACTGATTTGGCATAAAGACGATATCTTTTACGCCTATCAACATTGCATTTTTTTCTCATTTCCACCACCGTTCCCACCTTGTACATCATTCTCAAAGTCACTATGACTTCCTTGAAATCTAGCCATTGACTAAAACTAGAAAGCATTGTGTGAGTAACAGTAGTCATAAAATAATTTAGAGATTAACATGTCACCATATTCTCAATTTGAAACATATTAAAATTAACCAAGGTCATTTACTCTCATATTATATATATATTACTTAAAATTAGTTTGTAAAGAAAATGTAAATTATCCAAATCATATCCCCCGGGAGTGTAGTAACCAAGAGTGCAGCAACGCCCGTTGTCGTGCACCAGTTCCCATTCGAGTCTAGCTCAAAGCGGTGTTTTCGGGTTTTACCCCTAGGTACATCTGTGCCAGAGCCGCCTCTACCTGCTCGTATCCTAACTGGGAAGTATTGCTCAGAAAAATCACAAAATCTATACAATACCAAAATTCTAGGAAGTTATTCTATACTAATCCTCAAAGTTCATCTTAGGTCTACGTGCTCTAATCAGAGTTTATCTAAATCTTGCTTCAAAGGTTTATACTAAACTTCCTCTGATACCAAATGTAATTCACCAACCCTAGATACCCAGAGTCGGTGTATTATTACATAACATTGGGATGATCACAAAGGATGATGTCTCGAAAGACCGATTAGTTTAGTAGTCTTGGAAACACTAGATATATTCATAAGTATTATATTACATCATAAGGTAAAAAAACTAAAACAACATCTTTTCTTCATATCCCCTCATACTATCCTTGCAGGTAATTCATAAATTACTTCTTCCCATCTTGGGAAAAATAAATCACTGAAAGGGGAGATCTCAGATGCCCAGTAAGGATAACAACATAGCAGAAGCTTTCATAGATAAGCATAAACACTTAATGGAATTTATAACTAAAACAAAAGCCTTTTAAACATGAACTTCAGCATAATATAGAAAAGATAAAATGAAATAATGTCATTTACTTATTCACATAGATATTCTACTAGTCGAACAATCACATGCAATATCAATAACAACTTTCATAATGATGGAATGCATAATGCCAGACTATTATAACCACATAGACAAGGCCTCGTACCAAGACTACAAATATGATTTTTCCAAGGCCTTGTGCTAAGACACTAATTTGTCTCATTAGACCTACCGATGCATCGAGAAGATATAGTGGGCTCCACCCGTCACTTATTAAGTCCAATGCATTCTTAATATGAACAGGTTTAAACATAACATAAACATTCGTATTAAAACTAGCATACGAAATGTCAATACTTAAACCACAAACCATGAATGGTATAAAAATAGCACATCCACAGTCAAACATAACTCATTCGATAAAATATGGAAGATTGTATTGTATCACATTAACCTCAATCAAGAATATTGAAGGATATTGACATAGATGAAAATAATCATCAAAACTATTTGAGAGAAATAGCCCCCCTTTTCTTGAAATCATTTAAAAGTCACACTATTTGTCAAGAAGTCATTTATAAAAAGATTTTTGAATCAAAGTTTCCCATACCACTTTGAAACTTTTAAAAGGAGTTTTAATTTTAAAACATTAATGTCCATATAAATAAATCCTTAAAACAATTTTTAAAACATGGACATTAATGAGCTAGATTTAGAAGAATAAGTCTTTAACAGATTTAAAAATGGTATTTTAGTTAGAGTTTCTAACCAAAATAGAGACACTTGAATAAAAATAATTGAGGTAATGAAAACATTGTAATATCATGAGAATAAAGGAATTCATTATATACTATGTCAAAGTACATTATATACAACACATAAAAGTGATTTGGTGTATAACAACAAAGAAGTCTCAATGGAATGTAAATTGAGATGAAATCTCTCATAAAAGTCGTATCCTTAGATTAAGGATAAATCAATGACTTAGTTATGTGTGAAAAATATAAATACACTAAATATTATTGGATATTTAGTGTAAAACAATCAAAGGACATTCACACATAATCTTGTAAAAACAACACCAATGAATAGGATGTTTAACTCAACAAATGGAGAATGAGTTAAAATTACTCTTATCAAATTCATATCGATGACTTGAGAAATTATCAATGGATTTATTATGTGTATCAATAGTATATCTATAGGAATAGGAGTGGAAATTATGACATAATAAAATGAATAGTGATTCCACACATAATCTTGGAGTAATATAATCAATGAAATATGCGTAAAGCCAAATGAGTGGAAATTGAAATTTCAAATTCCCTTATCGATTAGGTAACTTACGAAACATACACCCATGAAAGAAGGATCATACCATGATGATGTAAATATCTCTAAATTAAATTATATTACACATTGAATACAATCATGGGCAGTACACACACCACATGCAATAAATAATTGGTGAACAATGGAATTCTCACGGAATTAAAAGTGAGATAAGAAACCCCTTACCATGTACTTTTCCTTAGTAGGGGGTAGGTTAACCTCCTGTATAATGTTGAAATAATTGTTATTAAATTATTCATGAATCATATACATTAATATGATATCATATATGATCTTTTAACATTGCTTTGTTAATAATATCGTAGAATTATCGTCGTTTCGGGTGTTAACTTACTCGATTTCTTTTATATGTTTTGTTAAATAATCCATGTTTTTCATGGATAGGGTGTATCTTATTAATATCCAGAATTATATCATTTTCTTAAACATTATTTTTACTTCATCAAATGATAATTATACTTGAATGGATATGATGGAGAATGAATCTCATCGTGTTCGTGGAGACGGTAGTCCGTACATACGCACGAGCGACAATATCATTCTTTTGATGTTAAAATAATATATAATTGGATGTTATATCATATACACAGAATAATTATCATGTTATATTTATTATTTACATGAATTACACATCATTATTATACCCATCCAAATAATGAGTTATTGAATAACTATTACACCACGACGTGGAGACGGTAAGTCGTACGTATGCACGTATGGTGACATGTCATTCAAAGGATGGATAGAATATTGAATATGGTTTTACTATATTTATAATAACATCAAAGTATATAGAATATACTGGAGTTATTATTTTAGAATGAAAATAACAAAGAAAAAAAGTGGAAGAAGAAAGGAAATTGAAAGAGGGTGGTGAAAACATTACCTCTTCTTCGGGTTCTTCCTTTTGATTTGATCAAAAGGACTCTATAGGTTGGATTTATGACTAAATTAAGGCCTCTAGGATTAATTGAGGTATGTTTATAGAGTATTTGGTAAGGGTATGGCCGAAAAAAAGGCTTTGAAGGTGTGAAGAAATGAGAAGGAGGAGTGCCCTTTTATAAGAGTGGTGAGGGGATCCTTTGGAAAAGCTAGAAATATTAATTTATAATAAATTCATATTCGATTTATAATGGCTCCAAAGTATATTATTTAACTTTTAAGGTGGGGATAGGTCTAAATAAATTCAACCAATATAATTTAGACAGGTTTGGGTCATTATTTTAACCTTATCTTTTAGTTTTATCTCTTAGTTAATTAGTTTGACAATTACCATGTCACTTTGTATTTTTATATTATATAGTTAATAAACTTAGTATATACATCCAAGAAACCCCACATGGTCCATTAATGATACAACTATAATGATATAAGTCTCTTGGCCGGACCTTAGATTTTCAGGAATTTAATATCAATTAATAATATAATATTTCTTTTAAAAATTCTTTTATGTCAATTTTGACACTATTCAATAATTGATTTTTCTAAAAATCATAACAGAATTCTTACATCGAAAAAAGTTCCTTAAATCAATCCTAACATGTCATGTTATCCTAGAAAATTAGTTTAATTCATTAAAAACCTCAAATTATATTTATTTGGGTATTTACAATATCAATTATTTTAATTTTTATCTATTATGGTAATTACTGCATCATAATTGTGTCATAGATAAATTAAATTATTTAAGGTCTAAAAATTATACATAAAATATAATTATGTAATAATTCCTTTTATCTTTCTAATTAATATTTAAAATCTAATTTAGCTTATGTATATCCCTATATTAATAATGTTTTAGTAAAAAATATTTGATTTTAACTCTTTTAACTCTTCTTTGAATTAAAAAATAATAAAAGTCCTAATCTAATCCAAGTGGACCTAAATGATAATATTTTATTCCTAAGGTTTTTTTGGTCGAGATACACTTTTCCAATAGAATTAGGACATGTTTTAGGGTAATATTAATATCATTTTTACCCTTAATTACCCTATTTACTTTTAACCATGGTAAATAAAAGTAAAAAATTTACTATTCACCAAAAATTATTTTCATCTCATTGAACCAAATTTTAATTCTTGATATTAACCATGTCTCTCGGATTTTTGAAATTTTATTCACAGAAGCGGTAAAATTATGTTTTATGAAAAATTCAGTTTTTTAACTACCACTTAGTAGTTTCACTATTCATCAAAAATTGAAGTTTTTCAGAAAAATGCCAAAATTTCACCCTAAGCTATAATTAATATTCTGAATTCAAAAATGATGTCTATTTTAAAAAATTCCAAACATATAATTTGAATTAATTAATATTATAATTAATTCCCGCTGTCACAACAAATAGCTTGTTTTTAAGAAACAATATATATCAAAAGATTGACAATTGTTTAGGTCGAATTTCAAATTGAAATTAATTCTAATGAACGCCATTGGATAAAATGGTAAATATATATTCTAATTATACTTTAAAACCACTCAATAATATATTTTATCACTATAAATTATTTTTATTAAAAAAATTGTTTTTAAGTATTTTTCACTATTCATAAAAATTGGAAGTTCTCAGAAAAATACCAAAAATTAATCTTAGGATAATTTCGATATTCCGAAACCAAAAATGAAGTCCATTTTGAAATATAAAATATATATAATTTTAAAAAGTAGGTATTATTATTCATAACAGCTATTTTGATTGGTTGTGGTGTGTTAGAACTCGATGTTACGTACAACACATGCTATCGCATTATTCAAAGAGAAGCATACCATAGAAGCTTGGGGTGTTACAATATTGGTGTTGGTAATTATCATATATATTGATTCCAATATTTTTTAATATTTCCCTTATTGTATTACTCTGATAAAACAGGGTATACCCTATTCATGAATGATTTATCAGGCACTCGTTATTAGTCATCAGCCTCTAGAATACGGGTAGGTTTACTTGAGGTCATGTGAATGATCGGCTTGTGGCACCGTTGTGTGGCACCCGGTTGGGGATGTTACAAAATTTTATCAATTTGACATATGTAATGGGTCAAATTAATCGTTAGAGGTTGAGTAAGGGTCATTTTCATGTCAAATTCAATTTAATGAGGGTGATATTTTGCTGGGAGTGTTCAAACCTAATTTAAAACCAATTTCCTTTTAAAGAAACCCAATTGTTTTATTGAAAATTTCATATAGCACGACAATAAAATATCTATGATCATGACCAAAACTAGATAATAAAACAATTTCTACTATATCTTATAAGAGACTCACCATGAAAGGAATTTCACAAAGTAGAGAACATATTATTTCTTTATGATTTATTCCCAGCAATGGTTATTATGGTACACTACTAAATATAAGACATATACCATGATTAAGTAGATAAATGATCGTGTGTTTCTGAAACACATTGTAAAGTAAAAAATCATAGAACACTTTAAAATTAAAATCATAACAATTTTAACATTATATAATTAAATATAAAATTAGGGATAGAATCCTTAATTAAGAAATCTATATATAAACAATTATAATAATACATCACATTAGTTTATTGAAAACATCATTATTAATTATTTTAGGGTATTTTATCCATTAATATTTTACATGAACTGAACTATATCACATATACCAAATGAAGTGATTAATAAAACTAACAAATCACAAATTGATTAGTAATCAGTTTTCATAATATTCGGAAATATTTATCAGGTTTATATTAAATGATTATTTATAGATAAATGAGGGAAATATTATTCAATATTTATAATAAATAAACCATTTAATGCATGTTTTACTATTTAATGATATCAATATATTGATAATTTGTATAATCATGATTCAATATAAAGGTTTCAGTTAGGTGGAGTTAAATAACAAAAAGAGATCTTGTAAGGTTTATATAAGAAAAAATAGTAAGTAAGGTTGATACTTATATGAAATAAAATATATAATATTTTAATATTATTTATTATTAATATACAGCTATGTTTGAATATTTAAAATCATATTAACAATGAGATGTCGTGGAAAAATATTTTTTAGGTATTAATCTATTTAGTATATAGAATGATAATGGATATAATAGACCAAAAAATATTGATTTTTGAATGAGAGATCACTATACTGATACTGGAGTAAGATTTCTATATTGAATCATTTGAATAATATCCACAATAACATTCCATTAAAAAATAGGGTAAGAGTTAAAGATAAAAATTCTAAATTTGGGGAGAAATTAGCACGACTACTATATTGTTTATTCCTTGAGTCAAATAAAAATGTGTGATCCAAATTTGTATATGAGAAATAAATATTACATGTTAAAGATTTATAATAATAAAAATAAATGGATCAGCATTTATATTGTTTTCTCATTATTATATATGCTGAAGAAGAAGTTGTGGAATGACTAGAATATGATTCTTTTTATCATAAGGATTGAAGAAAAGTGATATAGGCCTTATTATTTTTGTGAAGTATAGGTAACCCTAAAGTTTTTTATAAATAATACAACTATTTATATTTTTATACAAGAGTAAACCTTGAGATAACTACATTTTATGTTGAGGATAAAATATTTTTAATGCCACCAAAGTGACTTATTTTTTTATATATATAAGTAGGTAAACCTATAATTTATAAAGGAATGGATGGTTACAAAGTTTGAATTAAACATTTTGAGTTTTCATATAACTTGGTTGATTATAGGGTAACTAGTTGAAGTATATACAATTGATTTAGAATCGTCATGATAATAAAATACAATATGGGTGTGTATGAGAGGATAATAACCATCATATAACATGGATGTTTCCATCTATCATTGTGATAAACCTAACTAAAAAATTATTATGTACCCTATTTGATTTCTTTAATACTTTTGTTATTTATATATAATCCAAAGGTGACAAGAGTTTAATAAATCCATTCATTGAACATGTGAAAAGGTAATGAGGGTAAAAAAGTAATCAGTAAAAGTCACCCACACTAATTCACCGCCCACCACTCTCACTGTGGTAGCACTAATATTAGTGATCCAAATTGTTATTCTTTTTAAGGAAATTTTACAAGAAAAAACATGTCTTGTAGTTTTTTATCATACAATTATTACCATTTAAAATAATTTTAAAGTCTTTTTAAATGGAAATATAGATGAAAGGGACCTTGAAATGGTTCATGTGAGACTTAGACATGAGAATCCAACTATCATTCTCAATTTATTGTGGTCAATTAGATAGGTAATTATGATTTGAATCATTGATAATGTAATTTAAAAAATAATAGTTCTAACTTACAATAAATTGTCTTCTCATTTATGTCTTTGGAGCATTATGTGTACACAGAGAGGCTGACCGACTAATTAGGAGCCATGCATACCGGTTTACTGTAGATAATATTGGTCTCTTGAAGTAAATGAGGTTTCATAAGTTTCTTAAATATAGGGAACCTAATTATAATGGGAATAAATGACTGATTATATTTTTATAATGCTAATGTTCATGGAGGAAAAATAAGTGACAGGTGCTATAAGATTTCTAATTCCCATTGTCAAATGAATACATTATTGAACAAAAGTAAGAAATCATATGTGATGATTAATCATATAGGGCTTGTGGATTTAGAGTATCCCGTGAATTAGTAGGCTTTTGGGTATTTTTAAATTAGATAAAAAAATCTAATGTGGTCTTATAGATCAATATGAGGGTTTAAATACTCCTAGATGTAATCATTTATAGAAGATTATACCTTTGGGAAAACATTTATACTATCATGGTCCATTGAAAATTGTAAAACATATACTTTGTGAAACTCTTATAACATATAAATTTTTTTTATTTTTGGGAATTAATTGAACAAAAAATTTAGTGTGTTTGAATGTTGTCCATTGTATAAGAATTATGTAGTCATCCCTCCATGAAGGAGTTCCATGGGGTAAGAAGAGGTGAGGGTATCATGATGGTTTTACATAGCCTATAAGGATATTATATGGGTGACCCACAGACCCAAATATATTTTGTTAGAGTCTCCCCATTCTTTTTAGACTTAAATTGAAGTCAACTTGAGGTATTAAATATCTAAATACATTCTCACTAAGAAGATTTTCATAAATAAAGTCATTTCTAAAAATTATTTCCACATGAAATTATGTACTTATCAAAAAGAGTGTTGGTATGTCTTTATAATAAAAGATAGTGTCATTTAATTTAGGGACTCATGAAACTGATACCGTATAAAATTTATGTGTGCCAGCATGAATCACTACATCTATATCCCAAAACCAAGGCCATAAAGTAGGCTAGTAATACAATGCGGGTGTAACATTTCTCCCTTAAATGACACATGAGCTACCTGAATCCTTTCAACCGAAAAGGGATCCTAAATGACAAGAATGAACACATAAATCAAGTAATTTCTTTATAGTTTCATTGATATTTTTACATACTGAATTATCCTTTTGATTAAAATTAATAAATTTTGGATTATTCTATGCATATCTTCATGTAAAAGTGTTTTTAAAAGTTTCTGGAACCAAAAATTACCAAATAATAATTGGATATGATTATAATAAAGAGGATTGAATGTTGAGGTAAAAAGGATCATCTAAATAATACTTTCATGGAACTCCTAAAGTGGAATATTAATAATTATCTTTTCCCCTATATATAGTGTTGAGGTTCCCCTTCTTCTCCACCTTATGAATAGAATAATGTTTTTGAATTCTCTATGTTTATTCAAAAAAAATATAGTATCAGAGTATATTATTTTCTTGTGAAGTAATTCCAAAATACACAAGGTAAGTAAATGAAAGCTAATATAGATCCACTTCTTATGTGAATGATTTACATGAGTCCACATAAAATGTATTTCAAATTTTGTTTACACAATATTTATGTGAAATTCATTCATTGGAAAAAAAATATTATATTCATCTTTTAAACATATTTTCTAAATCTTAAATGGCCTATAAACACTTTTCATAATTCTTTTATTAAGGTAAATATGAAATAAGATGCTCAATATTCAACTTTATGAGGAATTTAAATGGACAATAACAATGAGTATAACTAGTTCCAAAATATGTTTACAAGGAACCTTTTACTTTCATAGTTGATTAGAACAACAAGAAGAAATTTCATGGAATCATATATGATTCATTGTTATATATTCGAGTTTCTAGTTGATGAACCCATCCATCAAACTCATCTAGGAGAGAAACACCCTATTCACTGGATCAATTGACATCATAGTTTTTTATTAATAAGGATAAAAATAGATATTTTTATATCCATGGATGTTCTTCTCAAAATAACGAAGTGGGTCCTCAAATATAAGAAACATATATTCCTAATTAATCAAATATTATATGGAGGGACTTTCAAGACCATGAAGAGGGGGGAAATTGTGGGATCCTCTCTAAAGATGTGTTTTTGGTATGGATTAATGGTGGCCTTAATGTATCCTCCAAAACGGTGCTATGTTTTAGGTATTTATAAGTATAGTTGGAATTTATGATATGGTTTGTATTTCATAGTCATTTTCATACCATAATAAAAAAAATTTCCATAACTAAACATCCAATGGATCCTAACCACAAGACCCATTTCACCTGACGCATGGAGATGTTGAGATTAACCTATAGGATGTATAAATGAACTATGATGCTCTAACATAAAGGAATATAAATGATGAATTTTCCCTTCCATCCTTTATATGGGAATACAAAAAATGATATACTTTACTAGAAATCGGTATATTAAAATCAGAAATAGATATTGAAAAGAAAGGTCTTAGTCGCAAATTTTATATTCCATTCAACACCCGATCTAGTATTTTAATCAGATCATATGGACATGGGACCAATCCAAAAGTCTTTTGATGATCTAGGTGATTATTTTCAAACTGCGGGTGATGGTTGTTATAATTTGTGGGTGTCAAAAATTATTACTTGAATAAAATCATTTTCCTTCCTGGGAGTATTCCTTTAAATTTTTCTATGAATTGTTTTACTTTGGGTACTTGACACACTAAATGGATGATGGTTTTCACATTACATATGGATAAGCATCTAATGACAGACCTATATATCATCCTATTTATTCTAATATTATCCAATCTATGTTGGTATCTTGGGTACATCTGTGGGAGTCCGATATAGAGTGGGGAGAAATCGACTGTTGAAATTTAATATATCACTCATAAATTCCAACCAAATAAAATATCTAAATGTTAAGCAAGGAGAGGAGTAAATATTATCAGGTATTTGAAAATACCAAACATAATCTAAAATTTTATCATCATTCATTATTCCATTTCACCTTTTCTGAACATAAATATGGGTATATCAATAATGTTATATATTATCACTAGGGACAACTATGATAATAAAATTTTATTCAACAATTCAGACGTATTTGAGGAGGTTGTGACACACCATAACTAATAGATCATTTAATAAGATAATATTCATTTCACTACTACTCTACTAGATCTTTCACCACACTACCTTTATTTTCCATCATCCTCTACTGTGGGCAGCCAAATACCTCAAGATTCATAGTGGAATTTTTCTTCAAAACTACTATTATAAGATTCCCTATATTAACCAAAGAAAACTATGTATCATAACATGAATCAAACATAAGGTCCTGGAAAACATCACTCATCAATATCATTCAAAAAATATGTTTGATCATCACGTTCATAGTGTTGGTTGATTAATTTCTTTATAATCTAATCATATGTATGTTATTTTTAAAATAATTCGGAATGATTTGAATATGTACACATATTAATAAGGAATGACAACAAAACATATTGAAAAATAATAACTAAAATAATTATTAATGTTTTCTGTAACACTGTATCATTTGACTAATATTTGTAAAAAGAACCAATTTATATTTACTTTTTAATAATAATTTAATTTTTTGACCTTAAAATCATAGATTATTGTTTGTAACTATTAAAATAAATTCTATTAACTTTGATATATATCTTATATTAATGTATTTTTAAATTCCTAATACACCTAATTTTTTAATAAATAATGTATATAAAATTATTGAGAAAATAATAGGAAAAATCAAACTATAATAGTTTACGTAAGCACTATAATTTTCAAAATGTATATGTATTATAGTGTGTCTATAAACATAAGTAGCATCATAAGAATTTACAAAAGAGGGTTGAAATAAGGAACCTGAGCATTTTTAGTTCAAGTTATAATTAATCAAAAAAAAGGAATTCTGATTCAATTTTTTTGTGAAGTAGTAATTCTAATTTCTTATTGATTATTCTATTTATCGAAAGAAGTCGGTTTAACATTCAAAACATGAACATTCAAAGGGTGAAGATATCCAATAAAATTACAATGAATGATTTCATAAAGTGTCCAAATATATAATACAATACTATAAACTATAAACTGAAATAATGTAAATTGGAATAATGTAAATATAAATTATAATATAAATAGAATAATGTAAGAAAAATACTACAGGTGAAGGGCATCAAGGGTTGGAGGGATGTTCGTTTTTGGGGGAGGTGTGTTGGGTACATCAGATAAGGATCTCATGTAGGTTGGATGGATGCATCGAAGTCTCGTAGATTCATGTTAGAGAAAGAGGATCTCGGGGAGTGGGGTAGGCTATTGTCAGAGGTACATTGATATGGATTTGGGGAGGCCGTCGTCGGAGTTGAATCAATAGGGAGGTGAGGAGGCCAGGTTGGAACTGAATTGGCAGTGAGGTAGGATGGTAGCATCAGTAGAGGAGGATAAATGGGATTAGAGTTATGGATCAATCGTAAAGAAGGGAATTTGTGGAAGGGAGGTAGGTCGATCATGAACAGAAAGGTGGGAGGGGTCAATATATCAGTTGTATAGAAAGCGTTTTAAAATAAACTGTGGTTTCTAATTATCTATTTCCCGGATTTAACAAAAATTTGGAAATAGGTGTGTGAAAATTGGTCATTTTTTTAGTTGTTTAGATCAATGGACCTCATTAAATCCTCATCATTACAAGAACACCATGTTCTTTCCTACTCAATTCATCTTCGAATTTTTTCACTCTTTTCAGGGTGGTAATGAATTGAACAATCATAGTCTATAAGAAGCTCCTACTATCACTTTTGTCAAATTTTCAGTCCCTTCTACGTGAATACATACTTTAATAATTTGTGGACTGTGTATATATCTCATTTTCCCATAAAGATAGTGTCTTCATATCTTCATATAAAAAAATACTATAGCTAAATCCATATCATGGGTAGGATAATTTTTTCTAGGAGTATTTAATTAGTGTGATTTATAGGAAACAAGTTTTTCATTTATCATGAGAACACCTCCTTAAGGATGAATCACTAAAAATGAAAAATCCTTCCCCATTAGTGGGTAATGTCAGCTCAAGTACACTAACCAATCTCTTATTTGGTTCTTGAAAATATTATTCACACTCCTTTATCTAGATAAACTTAATTCCATTTTGATTTAACCGTGTTAGTGGGTTCATAATCCCTGGGATTTTTTACAAACTTTCTATAGTCTCCTTCTAGACCAAGAATATTGGGAATAATAGTTATAGATATAGGATATGACCACTCCTCTACATCCTTTTGCATAGCTAGATCCAATGATATTTCCTCATTAGTCACAATGTGACTAAACAATGTGACTTGTTCTAACCATAATTCACATTTTATAAACATTCCATATAATATATCCTTCTTGAAATTTCATAATATGGCCCTTATATTATCTTTATTCTCCTTGTATATTTTGTAATAAATTAGAATATCATCAATAAAGACTACCATAAAATTATCACTGTAGTATTTAAAAAATATATTCATTAAATCCATTAACATGTATGAATTATTAGTCAAGAAAAATAGAATAACAACAAACTTGTAATGTTAATATCTTGTTTTAAGGGAGTGTTTGGAATATCATGTTTCTTGACACTCATTAGATGAAACCCGGACTGAAGAATAATCTTGGAAAATAATTGAGCTCTATGATGCTGATAAAATGAATCATCAATCCTTGGATTAGGATATATTTTCTTCACTATGATCCCATTAAGTTCTATATATTAATTGAACAACATAATTAATCCATCCTTCTTATTTGAAAATAGATTAGTTTATCCCTAAGGAGACACACTTGGTTCAAGAAAACCCTTCACCAAATGATCCTATAGTTTCCTCTTAAATTACTCTAACTCCAAGATGTCATTTTATATGGGGTATTTGATATTGGCTTAGATCTTGGAATGAGTTAAATTAATATCCATTAATCTCTTTCTCAGGATGTCCTGGTAACTCTTTTGGTAGTAAATCAATTTATAATTGAATAACAAACACATCTTCTATCTTTATGATTTCCCTTTCTTCTTCTTCCTCACTAATCATTTTCATAAAGAAGGTTGTAGGATGTGGTTCTTAGAAATAATCTGTTTTGTAAATCTCTCCTTTTAATATTATATGATTTTTTCCCTTTAAGACTACTATTATTTCCAATATTTACTAGTTTATCTTTCCATTATACTTTAATAACTAATTTATCTCAAACATTATGTCAAACTCCACCATTTGAATGATCACCATGTATGTAGTGAAATTATTTTAACAAAAGATAATTGGGGAATCCCTATGTATTTTTATTCTTGAATAGTTCTTCTAGAAGTTTTATTAGAAACTCTAACTCTATAAGTTCATGTTTTAACTTTGATGTTAATTTCAAACTTGAATGAAATAAAAGAATGTGTAGAACTAGAATCAAATAATATGCCTGCTAGATTTTAGTGTATGATGAGTGTTCCTGCAACTATATCATTTAGATCCATGAATTCAACTATCATAATTGTGAAAGAATAAAATTTCTACCTTTTCCTTTATTTTTCTTTATCTTGGTTTCCCTCAATTATCTTCACATATGGATATCGGTAAAAAATACAAGTTACCCACATTTTAACCATTGCATAGTAGGGTTTTCTTGCAACAAATTAGCATTTTCATTTTCATCTAGATTTTGAATATTTCAATATCCCTCATAATCTTAATCTATATTTTCATATCATCCACACTTTTAAAACATTCCACTTCCTTTGAAAAAATTACCCAAATGCATCTTCCAATATTTTTTACACATGGAATGTTGTAATTTCATCTCATTCGGATTTTTCCCAAATTTTTTTTTGATATTTACCTTTTCTTATTTTTCTTATGAGTCCACTGGGAATCTAAAAACTTCATTTCATCATTGAGAGTACACCAAAATATATCTTCATAACTCCAAAAATCCCATTTTACCAAATACCTCCAAAGATGGGTTCTGGGTCCACTAGAGAATCTATTTGTATTCCCTTTTAAATCAATGACACATACTTGAAGTGTAATGTTATAACCTTGTAAATTTAATATCATAATTCCGCATTGGTTCATTTTTTATTTTTTTGGAATCAAAATATTTTATCTCCATTTCAGTTTAGAGGATATGAAAAAAAAAACCTGATGAAAATGGCATGTTCGAAGTCCTCGCATCCCATAGAATCAACCACATTCCTTGGATTTGGGTTCTTGATCAGTATACACCACTAATAATCCTATCCCTCTATGTGATATCCTTATAATATCAAATTCTATTTCCTAGAATAATTGAGTAAAAAATATGTTTTCTGTATTATTGATCAATTATT
The DNA here is from genome assembly GCA_963277665.1 of Viscum album. Taxonomy (NCBI): domain Eukaryota; kingdom Viridiplantae; phylum Streptophyta; class Magnoliopsida; order Santalales; family Viscaceae; genus Viscum; species Viscum album. Next base: position 518,116,868 of record OY728145.1, read on the forward strand.
TCACGATCAGTGGATCAGAGGTACCACTAAACATGGGTGGTCATTGACACATGAAGAATTCAACTGCTAGTTGTTCCTTGGTGAATAAGGACACGCTACACAGTTTCAATTTCTATTCATGACTTAGTTAAATGATTCATCGTTATCTTGAATTTTTCAATTTCAGATCCCCCTATATTAGGAATGACTTCATCCCATTGTCTATTATATCCATTATTTGCATGATTCCTTCTATTTACTTCTATTATTTTCTAGACGGAGAAAAACTAAGTTCAAAATTTATTAAGATTTAGAATCTTATACTAATAATTAAAAAGTAAATATTATGATTAAAATTTTATAATATCATATTATTGGATTATATAATCCAATATTAAAAAACTTTTTAAATTATAATTATATCCTTATTAATGGTTTGTAAAAGCATGTGATTATCCAAAGCATATACCCCATATAGAACCCCTGGTTTTAGGTAATTTACCCTTTATTTGTGTATTTTATGTATATATTTTTGTCGGGTTATATTTAAATAGGATCATAGGAGTTTTTAATTACATTAGAGACTTTTATTGAGGTGCATGGTTTGATCATGGTAAGTACAAACAGTGAACCCCATCTAGGAAAATGTGTGTCCAATAAAAGGAGGAAAAATAGCTTTATAGTGTTTGATTTAGCCAAACTGTGTTGATTTCCAGGGGAAACCATGCACGTATGGACATAAGTGGAAATTTCGGTTGACACAAGATTTGTCTAACTATGTGAACCAACCTTATTAGGGTTTTTTATGATAGTATCACTGTACGTTTGGACCACCGTCTACCAAACCATGAAACCTAACCATATAGTGTATTGTTATATATATGAAATTTGGGGACCTAACTTAGATTAAGTCTTCATATTACATTTTATTTCTTAATATTTCAACACCTAAAACTCATTTTTCTCCCATGACCTGACATACGATACCCTTTAATCTGGGAGTAAGTTTTAGGTGATTCAAAGCCCATTGGAGATCCAAATTCAAATGTAATTCTCCGTTCTTAGTCTTTCTTCTTATATATTATCTACACCGCTCTCTTGGAACCATAGATCTAATCCATTTGGTAAAGATCCATGTTATATTATGTATTATTTATGATACATTGCTGAATCCTAACTAGATATATGGATGGAAAGGTGGTTCGTGAGAAGATCTATAGAATCAGCATGCGATTCTTTGTTTTCAGAAACCACTATGAGGTAGGTGGTTTCTCTCCCGAATCCCCTTGATTAAAACCAAATGGATTAGTTTTTAAAGAATTTTTTCATGAAATTATTGTGGAAATATCATATGATTCTTAATAGAAACCTATTTAAATATTTTTTTAAGAAATTTTTGAAATTTGATGGTTTTATAGAAAATCTATGTTGAGGATAACTTTAAAAAGGTGACTCAAAAACTATGGGTTTTATTTAATACATGTAAAATGGTTATTGAAATGTTTTAAAGAAATAAATGTTTTATGTGAAATGGATTGGAATGGATTTTTGGCATATAGGGTTCATGTGGGTTCTTTTTTATTAAATATGACACTATAGAAGGGGTGTGTTCCCTTGGGGAACCTGGTATTGGTTACCTTATGATGAATTGGTAGATCGATGAGAGACCTCTCATGAGTATGGAAATATCACATGATAATGAATGTGTTGATGTGTGGATGTGGGGATGTTTGGATGTGTGAAATCATTGAACACGTATGATAAATGGAATTGAGAAAGGTTTTAAAGGCTTGTTTTTGTTAATTTCCATGGAAATATTTTTGGATTGATATAAAAAATTTATTTATTTTTAACTATTTTATATAAATGTACTAAACAATTATCCAAGTTACATGAGTCGGGAAGTCACTAGAGGAATTCTTACTCAGTTTAGACTCACCACCTTCTTGGGAATTGTTTTACATTTGTAATTGTCACCTATCGAGAAATAGGTAATGGAACGTTATATCAATTATTTAATGATACTTATTGATATTTTGGGTGTGGAGTCTCTAGTTGAAGTTGGTAGTTGGTTGGTATTTTCTATTTTGATGTCTTTAGTTTCTTTGGTTTTTGTTATCTATTTATTCCTTTAGTTATGTCACATAGTTTTTTCTTGTAATCTAATATGGTTGTTATCTTGGTTATGTTTGGAGTTTTATTTTTGTACTCATGTATCATATAGAATTTTTTTATAATCATGTGGTTTGGATATTTAAATTTCAAAGGGAAAATCATCCCTTAAATTTCTTTCTGGACCGTGGAATTTGTTGCCAAACCTTGGTCTCTGGTGGATGTCACCTAAAGCCAGTAACACCGAACACAACATCCAAAGCCAATGGGTGAAGGTGGTTTGTTACAAGTTTTATCACACTTGGAAATTAAAAATATATTTTTGAGATAAATTGTATCATTTTGATTGAACCATGGGTATCAGTTGTGTTTACTCTTAGAGTAAGAAATGGAGTCTTGATAAGTTCATCTATTTCTCAGGATTTTATCAAAGAGAATGGATATTCAGATCATGAAATGTAGATAATAAAAAGGTTTAACTAACCACTTTGTGATTAACTTTTATTTACCAAGTTTTTCAGGTTGAGAAGTGTTTTTAGAAAAATCTTGGTGATTTGTGACCTCATCATCGTGTATTTACTCGATGAGAGTCGGAGGGCATGCATTGATTGTAAAAATTCCTTCTAGGAATGCATTGTTTACTATTGAGTTAGTGATTTATGGAAATGGTAAATGGTAATGATTTTTTGAAATGAGTTAATAATATTTTAAAATAGTGATGTTTTTAAAAGGATTCATGGTGGTATTTTGAAAATGGTTAAAAATATTTACTGTGGGAAAACAAGATTTTGGAATCTTTTGAAGTGGTAATTTGAAATATTTATGACTTCTATTTCATGTGAGTGATACTAAATAGGGTTATTTTGTTTTAGTGAGTGGAAGGGGACTGGTGCCACATGAACTAAATAGAATAGGATACTGGGAATGTGGTTGCACCTGATTCACAGGTGAACCGGCATTTAGTCCAAAATATTGTCTAGTATTTTCATGATATTGATAGAGGGAATAGAAAGAATGAACCAATAAAAGTGGGTCATTCAATTAAGTTCCAAAAAGGGAATACACGCATCATTCGAAGTGATTTAGAGATGAAAAAGGCCGAAATGTGGTTGGATATGATGAATTGATTCATCAATTTCCATATAACACCTGTAGACCTGAAAGTGATGTTGGAGAGGTTCTTGTAGGAGGATATAGCATTATAGTGGTGTGATTTAGCATTTTAGGTTAAATGTTTCTAAGCAATGGCATGAGAGGATTTAGAAGCATTATTCAACAAAATATTCGATCCTCACATGTTTATAATTTCTAAAATAATGTAATTATTCAGTTGTAAAACAAGAGAATATCTTGGTAACTGAATATATGAAAAAATTTATGAATTTAGTCTACTTTTCATAGGATGTTATTTTAAGTGCATCCATGAAGGTATTCATTTTTTTAAGTCTGGTATGAAACCATAAATTATCTCAAAGATTCCATTCACTGTTTTATTAATTATATAGAAGTGGCCAATATAGTGATGGCAGAAGAAAAATATATCTTGAGAAAAATGGTTTGAGGAAGAAAACTTATTCCTATTGGAATGTGTGGGAACTCGAATTATTGGAACAAGTGTAGGAGTCATAAATAATCTTAAGGGAGTTGTGTATCTTATGATCAAACTATTGGATAAGTCAACTTTCCTCCTCGAATGAAGAGTAATCTAGGATGTTTTTAGCATTTTCCTTCTGATAATATAATGCGAGATTGTTCAGAACCACATAGAGAATGTCCCAATTACAACAAGATGGGACACTTCAGTGGTATTATCATAGTTCTACAAGTTTGGGTTCTAGAGATACAAATAATAATTCACAAGAATCATATTCATCGATGGGATGAGTGTGGTAGAATAGATCTCATTAATAGAACTGAGAAAGCAATGAAAATTCAAGAAACACAAACACTCTGCAACCTATAGAATATAAATAAGGTAACAAAGAGAAAAATAAAGTGAATGAGAAATTATATTTATCAGTGCAAGTCATCATGGAAAATCAATGGATGCCTTCAATAGTTATATGTTTTATTATTCTGATTTCTATACTTATAGAGGATTTATTTAATATGGGTTCATCCCATTTATCTATTATTTTATATGTCATTGATCTAATGGGTTTACCTAAGGATATTATGCTTCCTATTTTGAAACACCAAACACCTTTAGAAAAAATAACGTTTTGGGCCTTGAAATGTGGAACGTGTCTGACAATAATCAACACGGCTAATTTTGCATGGGATTTATCTATGATAGATATGGATGTCTATGTGTTGATTTTGGGATTGAATTAGTTGATTAACTTTTATCCCCATACTGATTTTTATTCATGAAAGTTGAGTTTAAAATCCTCTAATGGTGTTAGAAATCTCTTTAAAGGAGATTGAATTGTTGATACAATAAGAGTCGGACCCTAGGTACCGTTATATGGAACAATATATTACTAGTTAATAATATTTTTTTTTTGGAATCGGTAGATGAGATAAAGAACAAAAATTCATCAAACAAATTGGAAAAGATACTTGATGTTTCCCTAAAAATTTATTGTGTTTTACCTCTAAATATATATTGAAGTTATGATTGATAACTTATAAGGGACCAATCCTATTTCCATTTCGTCTTATCAAATAGAACCAAAATAATTAATGGAATTAAAAGACCATTTTGATGATTTTAAACGTAAATGGTGCATCTGACCAAGTGTATCTTTGTGGGTAGAACTAGCTCTTTGTGAAGAAGACTGCTGTAAATCTCAGACTTTTCATATATTTTCATAATCATTACAACATAATGATAAATAATCAGTATCTTATTACTTTTATTGATGGTCTTTTCAATCAATTTTGGGGAGACTAATGGTTCTAAAAAATTTACATAGATTTGGGATATCACCAAATACGGGTTCAAAAGGATTATATTCTGAAGATAGATTTCAAAAGAAGATATGGACATTATGATTTTGTTTTTATTTCATTTGGTCTTACTAATTCACCAGTCGTCTTTATAGAATTGATGGATTGGATATTTCAAAGGTATATAGATTATTTTTTAGTGGTTTATGTAGATGATATACTACTGTATTCGAGGATAAAGAAGGATAATGAGAAACACTTGACTATAAATTTTTAAATATTATAGGATCATCATATGTATTCAAAATTATCTAAGTGTTCTTTAGAAATATATGTGGTTCCTTGGAAATTTAATTTCAAAAAAAAATTATTTCATGGATCCTAAAAAGATAGGAGCTATTATCTATTAGAAACTGTTAAATAATTTCTTTGAGATACATAGTTACCTTGGCTTATTAAGAAACTATAATCACTTTTTAAATGACTTTTTATGTTTTTCATCACCGATGAAAACATTAATGAGGAAATTGGGTTAATTATAATGGAATGATGAATGCCAGAAATCCTTCCATGAACATAAGTTTAGACTTACATAAGAACATATCCTCATGTTTTTAGAGTTTGTAAAGGGTTATGTGGTCTATTGTGGTGCATCAGGATCTGGGTTGGGATGTTTTCTCATGTAGGGAGATCATTCCATTTTTTATGGTTCAATAAATTTACAGTTACAATAGAATAACTACCCAACACATGATTTAGAATTGGATAATGTAGTACATGAATAGAATGTTCAGTGGAAGATTCATTAATAATGAATTTGTAAAATCATTTGGCTAAAGAAGCTTTAGATCAAGGGCATCTGATTTTAGATTTAGTAGACATGAAACTAGATTGTATCAAACTGGGTGATGTTGATGTTTTCTTATTAGTATCATTTATTGAAAATTTGGTTCATCTTGTCAAAGAGGCTTAGATATATGATTCTGAATGAATTACCATGATGTAAAAACTCAATTTTGGGGATACCATTTAGGGATGGAGGATAAATTATAGTTTTATTTTGCAGATCTGAGATTAGATCATGGTGCCTTAGGTGTTTCAAGAACAAAATCTTAATTCATAATACTATTTGAAATGGTTTGTTGATCCAGGAATTAGAAATATGTATATAGAAATTAAATCATAGTTTTAGTGGATTTGAAAAAAAATGGATGTGTTGGAGTATGTTTTGATATGCCTCACCTATCAGCATGTCAATGTGGAAAAACAATACCCACTGAGAATGATGTTGTCATTACTGATTCCCATGTGGATGTAGGAGAATATAGACATTGATGTTTTGATATGTTTACCAATAACAATTAGAAAAAAGGATTCTATATGGGAAATTGTGGATCATCTCATGTTGTTTTCTAATTTTGCCTAGTTTTTTAATCCCACATGATGGAGGAGTTGTTCAAAATCTCTATATCATAAGTTTTAAAGATTTATGTTATTCTAATCTCAATTATATCTGATCGAGACCCGAGGATTATGTCTCATATTTTCAAAATACTTGTTGAAATACATTGGTACTTAGTTGACTATGAGAATGGAATATAACCCTCCAATAGCTGGACCATCTGAATGGATGATCCAATCATTGGAAGAAAATATTATGGCTTATGTAACAGATTTTGATAGATCATGGGAGGAGTAAATATCTCTAGTGGAGTTATCCTTTAATAATATTTATTATGCCTCGATATATATAACTTCTTTTTATGCATTGTATTGGTGTCCTTATAATTCTCTACTTTTTTGGGTGAAAATGGGTGAAACATCACTGGTTTGACCTAGACTTGTGAAAGAAAAACATTGAGATGAATTTGATTAAAAATAGGATAAAGAAGTCTCAATGTCAATATAAATTGTATTTGGATCATTGTTGATAACCATTTTCATTTTCAGTGAGTGACAATGTGTTCTTGGGAATCTATCCATGCTTTGGGAAACATCATTTTTTTATACAGGGAATGTGTTATCCTTGGCACATAGGCCCTTTTGAGATACATGAATAATTTTGTGAAGAGTAATATGGGTTATATTTATAACCAAGGTTCTATTAAGTGAATAATGTGTTCCATGTGTCTCAGTTAAAGAATCATCAACCCAATCCTAACTATGTGAGTCAATGGGATCATGTTGACCTAGATATCAATGATACATTGATTCATGTGCTAGTATGGATCTTGGATTGGTAAGAGATAGTATTTCATGAGATATATTTCTCTCTATTGTGTGTTTTATGGAGCCATGGTTAGATTTAGGAAGAAACATGGGAGTATGAATAGGAAATAATGGATCTATGGCCCAAACTCTTTGAGGAAAATTTGAATTTTCTACTTTATGGTGATGGAAATACCTATGGTGGTTACAATATATCACCCTTACTTTTAGTTACTTGACCCATTATCTATTTAGTTGTTGTATATATAATGATCATGTTATATTTTGGGAGTGTTATATGAGTCTTTTCATGCTTTGGTGGATTTTATAAAGCTGTATTATTTGACCATGGTTAGTATAAACCATGCACCCCATGTAACATCCCAAGTAATTAATGAATCATAGATATTTTTATCTATGCATATTAATGAATTAGATAGTGTTTTATAGGCTTAAAATGAAAACAAATCCAATCTTATGCATGAAATACACTAATATTTTTAATAGATTGTTTTACTGCCTTTTTATGGAAAACCATTTTTAAATATATCTTTTTACAATTTTATTAGCTATGTTTTTCAAAATAAACTTATTCTTTATGATTGGGACATCAAAATTAACTTTGTGTGAATTTTTTGTATTTTTCCGATAAAGTTCATTTTTAATGAATAGTGAATAAATGTTGTATTTTAATTCAAAACCTATTTTTAATCTAATTTATTGATATAATTAGATTATATTTTGAATTGGTTTTAAAGTTAAATTAGAATATATTTTTACCATTTAATCCAATGGTGTTCATTGGAATCACTTTCACTTTGAAATTGGACTTAAACTAGTGTCAATCTTTGGATACTTATTGTTACATAAAAACACGCTATTTGTCATGACAGCGGGAATTAATTATTAAATTAATTAATTTGACTTATATGTTTTGACTTTTTTAAAATCTAAATCCTTTCTTAATTCAGAATATCAAATATATCTTAGGGTGAATTTTTGGTATTTTTCTGAAAAACATCATTTTTGATGAATAGTGAAACCACTAAGTGGTAGTTAAGGAAACTGATTTTTCGTTTAAATGAAACTTTGTCACTTCTGTGATTTTATTTTTAAAAAATCCTACATACATGGTTTTCATTAAGAAGAAAAATGTGGTTCAATGGGATTAAAATAATTTTTTGGTGAATAGTAACTTATTACGTTTTTAATCGTCATTAGAGGTAATTAGTGTAGTTTAAGGTAAAAATAATGTTTTAATAAAAAGAGATGAGCTTGACACATGTCCTACCCTCATTGTATGTGTCATATCCGACCAATAAAATCCATGGTTCAACTTGGGGACCCCATGGAGCCACTTTGGTTGGGAAATGACATAAATAACTTTTTATTAAATGTTAAAGTAAAAAATGACACAAACATGAGATGTTTTACCAAAACAATTTTTACATGAGGTTATACGAGTTAGAGTATTTATTATAAATTTTCATTGGAAATATAAAAAGATTTCCTACATCATAGTATCTTTTTTATAATTTTTAGACTTTTAATAAATTAAATTATTTATGACATCATGATGATGCAGCGTTTACCTCATTAATAAAGGATTTAAATAAAATGAAATGATAATGTAAATTCTAGGACCTACACATGTCCAAAACATATTGGATGGGTTTATTTCGAACCCTTATCACCTTACCCTAGAATTATATAAATGTGGGACATTTTGAATCTGAAACTCATTTTAAAATAAAGTAACATTTCTTTACTTTCCAAGATTGCCCCTCCTATCCCCTTATAAAAGGCCCCCACCTCTACCTCCTTACCCACACATACAAAGCCTTTGGATTGGCCAAATCCTACCCATTTTGTCTCTACACATCCCTCTCTTACTCCTTGAAGCATCACTTTGGGAAGAAGTCTTCCCAAGGAAGCCTTTGAGCTCAAATCTAAGAGAGTTACCCGATTTTGAGGTAATGTGTTCACTTGTGTTCTTTTGTTCTATTTTGCTTCTCCAACACCCTAAACTCTTTTTATTCATTTATTTTGTAACAAATATACTATCTTAAATATACTAGGATGTTTTTATAATAATCATTCTAGCTACACTTACACACATCTACATATAATGGTTAAAGAACATATTGTTTCTGTGGTTGGCGAATTTCTGCCTCATGAAACGATGATTGTTCAATCTTCTTTTAAACACATTTAATGGGGGCCATTAAGATGAAACTCTATTTATATATGATATATATTATTTTTATGTTTCCCTTATGCTTCTGTATTTTTCATTTTTGGTATACCTTTATGGTTTCCATTGTGGATAAACACGATAATTTCATTTTAGGAAGTGCGGACTACCGCCCCCTCAAAGTGATTTGATTCGTTAATGCCATATATGGGACGTATAAAGGATGTATTTAAAGTTATTATATATGATTTTATACTGGAATTATAATATACCTTTATATAATTATTATTTATTCCCATTAAATTATGAGATAGAAATGAAAGTAGCGTTCATGCGTACGTACGACTTACCGTCTCCATGAACGGTGCATTTCATTCCTTATCCCCAAATATAATGTACTATTATAATTAAATATATATAATGGATATATATGATGCATGTTACATCTAAATGACTAATATAATTCTGAAATTAAAATATACATACCTCTCATTTTGTTTTAATTCCATTAATATGACATAGAAATGAAAGTAGCGTTCATGCGTACGTATGGCTTACCGTCTCCATGAACGGTGCATTTCATTTCATACCTCTAAATGATTATGTGTTATTATAAATACAAGTATATGCTATATATATATTATATATATGATATCCAAATCAGGAATGTCATTCTGGATATAAAGAACCTTTGACCACACGAACAACTCGTAATTGTAAGAAGTCCACTTTCGACTTAAGAACCAAATATTGAAAAAACAAACATTATTAACTTAAATGGTTACATAATGTTTATAACATGGCAATAAGTGATATAAAAGGAATAATTAACTTGAAAAAGGTTCTTAAGAAAATAGAAATTAACTCAGGTTTATTATTCAGGACGTTAAAGAACGATCGAGTCAAGTCAGACACGAGGTAAGGGACTTCGTATCAATCTCCTTTCATTGAGGCATATTTCATTTTATACAAAACTTTCTTTTATACGGTGTATAAACCACTTTTACTATTAATTTTATACAAAATGAATATTTTTCTACGAAGCGTTTTACAAAACGACAAAAAGGAATGTTTCTTTTAACATACGTGGTGACAACGACCTTTTCCGCCGCCGCAAGTATTATTTGGTCTTTGGCTTCCAGAACAAGTCGTAATGTTTTTTTAAAATGAAATAAATACCATATACTCTTTTATGTATTTTGGTATTAAAAATGGTTTTTATAATGGATTTTTTATGTCAATATATTTAAGTCATATATTGTGATCAAAGTGTGGAAATGTTTTCTATACATTATATTTGTTTTATGTCTTATGATTTTTATAATGGTACTTGGACATTTGACGGGTGGTTACGTGATAAACCATATGACGGGTGGTTCCATGAATAACAGGATGGGTGGTTATGTTATAACATCCAATGCATTGGGTATGGAATTCAGCAGTATGGCTATTCCATTAAGTATGTATGGAAGTTGGTCGTATGGTTATTCCATTAAGTGATATGTGTGGAAGTAGACCGTATGGTTATTCCACTTAAGTATGTTTATGTCCCAAGTTACCTTTATATGTTAGGTGATCTTTTTGTGGGTTTTATGGTAATCTTTTGGTTACAAAAGGGTAAGTAATGATCTTTTATTCAGTGAAGATTTTTTACTACTTCATAAAGGTGAAAAATATTACTTTGATAAAGTATACATGGTTTACTTGTTGTTTTGATAAACTAACAGTTTTCATTATTTGTGTATCCCTTACTAACCTCTCTATGCTCACCCCAAGTTTTTTTGAAATGTTTTTCATAGGACCTAATATGGAATAGGGTCAAGGATGGGATCAAGGGAAAGTCATGCTATATAAAACATGGAACTAGACATGTTTCTTTTTAAGAGTTTTTTTTATTCTATGGAAACTCAGTAGAAGTGTCTACTTTGTAATCTTTTGAGATGTAACAGTTATGTCCTAATTCTCTAAAAATATAATCCTGAAAAGATCCTCAATGTGAATTATTCATTTAATTCAATATTAAGAGATGCTTAAGGCCGGTGCCTTATAGTTGGTATCAAAGGTCGGTTTAGACAACTTTAGGAGTTAGAAAATTGTTAAATTATAAGTTAATTTGTGGTATGACTGAAATGATATAGCATTTAAAGATTACCATGTTGCTTCACCTAAGATATTTTTGTGTTAAGAATAGTTTTTCATAGATGAAACAGAACAAATTTTTTGGGAAGGAATACAGAGGGAAATGACCTTTCAAATCAGTATCCATAGATGGTCAGAATCAAAACTAAACTGTTTGTTGCAGTGATGGATCAGTTGACTCAGGTGAAAAATGTTGGTTGTTTTTATTGATGATATTTTGGTGTTTTCTAAAAGTAAATAGGAGAATGAAAGTCATTTAAGGGTTATATTGCAAACCTTAAAAGAAAAGAAACTATATGGAATATTTAGCAAGTGTGAGTTTTGGTTACAACAAATTTCTTTCCTGGGTCACATTGTTTCAAAAGATGGCATAACTGTTGATCCTACTAAAAAAAAGTTGTTGAAGAATGGCCAGGACCCAAAAATGTTACCGAGATCCGTAGTTTTCCTGGTTTGGCAGGTTACTACCGAAGGTTTGTTGAAACATTTTCACGGTTATCTAGTCCAATGACTAAGCTAACTCGTAAGGGTGTTATGTTCATCTGGACAAAAGAATGTGATCATTGTTTTTAGGAGTTGAAAAGAAGATAGGTGAATGCTCCAGTTTTGGCACTTCCTTCCAGGAATGGTGAGTTTTTTTATACAGTGATTCTTCGTTGAAGGTACATGGGTGTGTCCTTATGCAGAATGATCAGGTAATTGCTTATGCTTCACGTGAGTTGAAAACTCATGAGGTAAATTACCCTACACATGATTTGGAATTATCTGCTGTTGTTTTTGCTTTAAAAATTTAGAGGCATCATTTGTATGGAGTAAAGTGTGAAATATATACTTATCACAAAAGTTTAAAGCATATATTCACTCAGAAATAATTGAAAATGATACAGAGGAGATGGATGGAATTAATCAAGGATTAGGATTGTACAATTCACTACCATCGAGGAAAAGAAAATAAAGTGTCTGATGCTTTGAGTCGAAAAAATTAATGCTTCATTAACCATGCTACGTTTGGAACGAGATCCTTCAGTTTTGATTTGATGAACTTTGGAATATAAGTTGTTGGTTCAGGAAGTTCTTCTGTTTTGTTTCAGGTATCAGTGAGATCATCCCTATCAGACAGAATTAAGCAAGCACAGAGGGAAGACAGTGAGTTGCAGAAAAAGGTAGAGCTGGTTCAGAAGGGTATGTTTCCTGAATTCAACATTGATAATGATTGTGTTTTGAGGTTTGGGAAGAGATTATGTGTGCCTTGTGATTCACAGTTGAAGAATGAGTTGTTATGTGAGGCTCATAGTTCCCCGTTTTCAGTTCATCCTGGTAGTACTAAGATTTATAGAGATCTGTGGGAGTATTACTAGTGGGATGGAATTAAAAGGGATATTGCTGATTTTACTCTGAAATGTTTGACTTTTCAGCAGGTTAAAGCAGAGCGGCAGTTACCGAAAGGGATGCTTCAGCCTTTACCAGTGCCAGAGTGGAAGTGGGAAAAAATATCCATGGACTTTGTTGTGGGATTACCGAGGACATCTCGAGGTAATAATAAAATCTGGGTTATTGTTGAACGCTTGAATAAATATTCTCATTTCCTTGCTATACAAGATACGTTTTCACTAGATCAACTTTCCCGTTTGTATCATAAAGAGATAGTCAGGTTACATGGATTTCCTCTCTCCATTGTATCTGACCGTGATCCCAGGTTTACTTGTAACTTTTGGAAAGGCCTTCAGAAGTCGTTGGGTACTAAATTAAATTTTAGTACAGCTTTTCATCTGCAATCGGATGGGTAGTCAGAACGAACAATTCAGACCTTAGAAGATATACTACGAGCTTGTTTGATGGATCATCAATGAAGTTGTGACCAACATATTTCTTTGGTTGAGTTTTCTTATATTAACAGTTTTCATTCCAGTATACAAGTGGCACCATTTGAGACATTATATGGGAAGCGGTGTCGAACTCCAGCATTTTGGGATGATGTGGGTGAAAGGAAGCTAATAGGACCAGAATTGGTAGAAGATATGGTAGAAAAATTTCAGCTGATTCAGAAACACATGAGAACAACTCAGAGTAGATATAAGAGTTATGCGGATAACCAGAGGAATGATCTATCTTTCGAGGTAGGTGATAATGTTTTTCTCAAGATTTCTCCCTGGAAAAGTGTGATGAGATTTGGTAAGAATGGAAAGCTGAGTCCAATGTTCATTGGACCATATGAAATTCTGGAGAAAGTCGGATCAGTTTCTTACCGAGTGGGTTTACCTCCAAGTTTATCTTAGGTACACAATGTTTTTCATGTTTCGTTGTTGAGAAAGTATATGCTAGACCCATCTCATTTTTGAGTCCAGAGGTAGTTCAGCTAGAAGAGAACCTATCTTATGAGGAACAACCGGTACAGATTCTTGACCACATGGAGTAGGTGTTACGGAATAAGGTGATTCATCAGGTAAAGGTTTGGTGGAAAAACCACATGATTGAAGAGGCAACATGGGAATCTGAAAATGCAATGAGGGATAAATACCCCCACTTATTCGATAAGTAAATAAATTGCGAGGACGCAATTTTCTAAAGGGGGGAAGGATGTAACATCCCAGGTAAGTAATGAATAATAGATATTTTTATCTATGCCTATTAATGAATTAGATAGTGTTTAGAGGCTTAAAATGAAAATAAATCCAATCTTAAGCATGAAATACACTAATATTTTTAAAAAATTGTTTTACTACCTTTTTATGGAAACCAATTTTTAAATCAATATTTTGACAAATTTATAAGCTATTTTTGTCAAAATAAACTTATTATTTATGATTGGGACATCAAAATATACTTTGTGTGAATTTTTGGTATTTTTCTGATAATGTTCATTTTTTCATGAATAGTGAAAAAATGTTGTATTTTAATTCAAAACCTCTTTTTAATATAAATTATTTATATGATTAGATTATCTTTTGAATTAGTTTTAAAGTTAAATTAGAATAAATTTTTACCATTTAAACCAATGGTGGTCATTGGAATCAGTTTCACTTTGAAATTGGTCTTAAACTAGTGTCAATCTTTTGATACTTATTGTTTCATAAAAACACGCTATTTGTCCTGACAGCAGGGATTGATTATTAAATTAATTAATTTGACTTATAAGATTTTAATTTTGTAAAATATACATCCTTTTTGAATTCAGAATATCAAATATTTCTTAGGGTGAAGTTTTGGTATTTTTTCTGAAAAACTTCAATTTTGATGAATAGTGAAACCACTAAGTGGTAGTTAAAGAAACTGATTTTTCGTTTAAATGAAACTTTGTCACTTCTGTGATTTGATTTTCAAAAAATCTTACATACATGGTTGTCATTAACAAGTAAAATTTGGTTCAATGGGATTAAAATAATTTTTTGTTGAATAGTAACTTATTAAGTTTTTAATCGCGATTAGAGGTAATTATTGTAGTTTAAGGTAAAAATAATGTTTTAATAAAATGAGATGAGCATGAAACATGTCCTAACCTCATTGTATGTTTCATGGCCGACCAAGAAAATACATGGGTCAACTTGGGGACCCCATGGTGCCACTTTGGTTGGGAAATGACATAAATAACTTTTTATTAAATGTTAAAGTTAAAAATGACACAAACCTGAGATGTTTTACTAAAACAAATTTTAAATGGGGTTATACAAGTCATATTTTCTTATTATAAATATTAATTGGAAAGCTAAAAATATTTCATACACATATTATTTTTCTTTATAATTTTTAGACTTTAAATAAATTAAATTATTTATGACATCATGATGATGTAGTGTTTACCTCATTAATAAAGGATTTAAATAAAATGAAATCATAATGTAAAATCTAGGACCTACACATGTCCAAAACCTATTGTATGGGTGAATTTCGAACCCTTATCACCTTACCCTCGAATTATATCAATGTGGGACCTTTTTAATCCGAAACTCATATTAAATAAAGTAACATTTCCTTACTTTCCAAGAGCGCCCCTCCTCTCCCCTTATAAAAGGCCCCCACCTCTACCTCCTTACCCACACTTCCAAAGCCTTTGGCTCGGCTAACCCCTGCCTATTTTGTCTCTCCACATCCCTATCTTACACTTTAAAGCCTCACTTTGGGCATAAGTCTTCCCAAGTAAGTCTTTGAGCTCAAATCTAAGAGAGTTACCTGATTTTGAGGTAATGTGTTCACTTGTGTTCTTTTGTTTTATTTTGATTCTGCAACCCCCTAAACTCTTTTTATTCATTAATTTTTAACAAATCTAGTATCGTCAATATACTAGGTTATTGTTATAATAATAATTCGAGCTACACTTACACACATCTACATCTTATGGTTAAAGAACATATTGTTTCTGTGGTTGGCGAATTTCTGCCTCACGAAATGATGATAGTTCAATCTTCTTTTAAACACATTTATTGGTGGCCATTAAGATGAAACTCTATTTATATATGATATATATTATGTTTATGTTTCCCTTATGCTTCTGTATTTTTTATTTGTGGTATAACTTTATCGTTTCCATTGTGGGTAAACACGATAATTTCATTTTAGGAAGTGCGGACTACCGCCCCCTCAAAGTTATTTGATTCGTTAATGCCATATGTGGGACGTATAAAGGATGGATTTAAAGTTATTATATATGATGTTATAATGGAATTATAATATACCTCTATATCATTATTATTTCTTCCCATTAAATTATGATATAGAAATGAAAGTAGCGTTCATGCGTACGTACGGCTTACCGTCTCCATGAACGGTGCATTTCATTTCTTATCCCCAAATGTAATGTACTATTATAAGTACATATATATAGTGGATATATATGATGTATGTTACATATAAATTATTAATATAATTCTGGAATTAAAATATACATACCTCTCATTTAGTTTTAATTCTATTAATATGACATAGAAAGGAAAGTAGTGTTCATGCGTACGTACGGATTACCGTCTCCATGAACCGTGCATTTCATTTCTTACCTCTATATGATTATGTGATATTATAAATACATGTATATACTAGAGATATATGATATATATTATATCCAAATCAGGAATGTCATTCCGGATATAATGAACCTTTGACCACACGAACAACATGTAATTGTAAGAAGTCCACTTTCGACTTAAGAACCAAATATCGACAAAACAAACATTATTAAATTAAATTGTTACATAATGTTTATAACATGGAAATAATTGATATAAAAGGAATAATGAACTTGAAAAAGGTTCTTAAGAAAAAATAAATTAACTCAAGTTTATTATTCAGGTCGTTGAAGAACGATCGAGTCAAGTCAGACCCGAGGTAAGAGACTTCATCTCAATCTCCTTTCATTGAGGAATATTTCGTTTTATACAATACTTTATTTTATACGGTGTATAAACCCCTTTGAATTTTACTTTTATACAAAAGGAATCTTTTTCTACGAAGCGTTTTACAAAACGACAAAAAGGAATGTTTCTTTTAACGTATGCGGTGACAACGACCTTTTCCACCGCCGCAAGTATTATTTGGTCTCTGGCTTCCAGAACAAGCCGTAATGTTTTTTTAAAATGAAATAAATACAATATACTCTTTTATGTATTTTGGTATTGAAAATGGTTTTTATAATGGATTTTTTATGTCAATATATTTAAGTGATATATTGTGATCAAAGTGTGGAAATGTTTTCTTTCCATTATATTTTTTTTATGTATTATGATTTTTATAATGGTACTTGGACATTTTACAGGTGGTTATGTGATAAAACATATGACGGGTGGTGCCGTGAATCCCAAGACGGGTGGTTACGTCATAACCTCCAATTCATTGGGTATGGAAGTCGGCCTCATGGCTATTCCATTAAGTATGTATGAAAGTTGGCCATATGGTTATTTCATTAAGTGGTATGTGTGGAAGTCGACCGTATGGTTATTCCACTTAAGTATGTTTATGTCCCAAGTTACCTTTATATGTTATGTGATCTTTTTGTGGGTTTTATTGTAATATTTTGGTTATAAAAGGGTAAGTAATGATCTTTTATTCAGTGAAGATTTTTTACTACTTCATAAAGGTGAAAAGTATTACTTTGATAAAGTATACATGGTTTACTTGTTATTTTGATAAACTAATAGTTTTCATTCTTTGTGTATCCCTTACTGAGCTCTTTATGCTCACCCCAGGTTTTTTCGAAATGTTTTTCACAGGACCTAATGTGGAATAGCGTCAAGGATGGGATCAAGGGAAAGTCATGCTATATAAAACATGGAACTAGACATGTTTCATTTCAAGAGTTTTTTTTATTCTATGGAAACTCAGTAGAAGTGTCTACTTTTTAATCTTTTGAGATGTAACAGTTAGGTCCTAGTTCTCTAAAACTCTAAACATGAAAAGATCCTCAATGTGAATTATTCATTTAATTCAATATTAAGAGATGTTTAAGGTCGGGGCCTTATACCCCATCTTGGAAACTATGTGTCTTGTGGAAGGATAGATAATAGATCTATACGGTTAGTGTATGGTTTGGAAAAACTATAAAGATGTCTAGGGGAAACTGTAAATGTATTTATAGTGGTTAAATCATGGTTAGTGCGTGATTTTTCTAACCATGTAAGCTAACCATGTGAGGTGTTTGATTATGGTAGTATCACCATTTTTTTATTGTGTGGTCTTCCAAACCGTGTATCATGACCATGTAGTATATAGTTTTAGATCTGAAATTTTTTATTTAACCCAGATTAAGTCCCAAGAACCCTTTTTATCGCATAATTGTTCATAATCCTAAACAACTTCTTTTCTCTGAAGTCTAGATAAAATATTTCCATCAATTTAGGAACAAGTTTTAGGTGATTTAAAGCCAGTTGGAGATCCAATTTTTTCTATAAGTCTCTGTTCTTATCCATTATTCTTGTATGTCTTCTCCTCCACTCTCTCCGAACCATAAACCTAATCATCTGGGGATGTATTTGTGTTATTTTTTGGATTATTGATGATATCTTGATGAATAATTTCTTAATATAGGTATGAAAAGTTATTTCATGACCAGATATAGAAAATCATTGTTTCATTCTTCATTTTTTTCCAACAATTGTGATGTTGGTGTCTTTTCTTGAAACTAAACTTGATTAGAACTCGAAGCCAGAGTTTGAAATAATTTTTTTTCATGAAATTATTTTGAAACCCTCCTTTGATTCTTGATAGAAACCTCTTTAGTGATGGTTTGGAGAAATTTTGGAAATTGAATGGTTTTGTGGAAAATATATTTTGATAATAATTTTAAAATTGTGAGTTTAAATTTATTCTGCCTATTTAATACATGGAATATGGTTGTTTAAATGTTTTAAATAATGAATGGTTTTATATGAAATGGAATGGAATGTATTTTTTAATACATGGTTGGTGTGGGTGAATTTTTATTAGACATGACCCAATGTATAAGGTGAATTCCATTTGGGAACCATGTATTAGTTAATATATGATGACTTGGAATATCGGTGACAGACCAATCAAGAGTATTGAACTATCACCTGGGAATGCATGTGTGGATGTGTGGATTTGTGGATGTGTGGAATCATCAAATGGGTATTCCAAATGGAATTGAGAAAAGTTTTAAAGGATGGTTGTTATTTCTCTCCATGGGAAACTAGTTTTGGATGATATAAGAAATATAAACTTTTTAAACTATTTTATATAAATTTTATAAAAAGAATTATACTATTGGTGTGAGTTGGGAAGTTATTGGGGAATACCTACTAAGTATAGACTCGCCGCCTTTTGGGGGACTATATTGTGTTAGTAGATGTAATGTATGGATCCATAGGTAAATTTATTGTATCTCAGTACTTTAGTGATTATTCTTTATAATGTGGTTGTTTCTTGATAAGATGTATATTAGAGAAGGTTGGGAAATTTTGGTTGGATTTCATTAGTGTCTTTGTTTTTTTCTTTTAAGTCCATTGGTTATGTCACTTGGCTTCAACTTATACTCTGATATAGTTGTTTTATTGGTTTGTTTTTGAGATACTTTTTTGTAATAATTAATCTTATATAGGTTTATTTGTTATATTTTTTCATTTTGGATATTTATCTTTAAAAGGTAAAATCATCCTGGAAACCTTTTTGAGGCACTTGGCATTTATTTCTTACCTTTGGTGTCTTTATGATGTCACCTAAGTCAGGAACACCCACAACGTCTTCCAAATCCAATGTGTGAGGGGAGGGATATTATATTCTGATAGTCTCAAACCATGTTTGAAATAAGTATCATTTTCATGCATAAGTTCCCAATCGACTCTAGCTTAATATAGTGTTTTTTGGGTTGTTACTAATAGGTACATTTATTCTAGATCCACATCCGGTTGTAGTATCCATAAACAGATGTATTTTATTGGAAACCAATTATAGTATACTTCACCAAAATAACTTGATTTTTTCTTATATATATACTTTTCACAAGTGTTTTTACTATTACATTATAATATTAATTTAGATAAATAACTAAGCCATCTTTGATACCAATTATAGCAACCCATGTTTTTATTTCATAAAATATTAATTACATGGTGAAACATCTAACAATAGAGAGTATCTTATGAAGTCTATTTTCTTGGAAATAGGAAAAAAATAAATGAAAAAAATAAATCTTTCTTATAATCCACTTAAAATAATTCTTTATAGGTTCATCATATGTAACTTTTACTGAATCTCACGTCATGGGGGCAAACATCAAAGAACGTGATGGGCATAAAGACTGGAAAGTTAAAAATAAAAAGTATATACTTAGATTATGAAAAAGAGGAATATTAATAAAGTATGATCATATAAACATGAGTTATATCATAATACAAAGATAATGAATCATAACATGGAAATATGGTTATAACGTAAAAATGAGTCATTAATAAGCATATAATTAGGGTTTATCACCAATGTGTTACAAATCATAAATACCAAGGATACTCACTAAATTATCACAAGACATTACATATCATGAGATTAATTATATACCTAATGATTCAGAGTGATATCAAGGAACTCCCTTTATATTTTTTAATTCATGTGAGAAATGTTGATCATACTAAATCATGTCATCAATAACCCAAGGAGAATAAAGGATGGGTTTTCTATGAAAACATTAGGTATATAATTTCATAAAGACTTAAAAATGAAATCATTTTTAACCCATGAAAATGGTAATTTGATATTCGTAATTTTAAATCCCTAATTAACTATAACATATATAGAACTAGCTGAATTACTGTCAGTAAGGAAGAGGTTTGGGTATTTACCATATAATATTATTTCGTGAAAACAAATAAATATTTATTAAATGATTTCGGCTACACAATGTTATAAAAAATAGATTGATGGAAGAAAATAATTAAAGGTAAGGTAGGTATCCCATTGGTAAAAAACATTTTTGGTAGTATATGTAAGATCAAAAAAATAATTAAATGAAATAAGCTTTATGATTTAGAAGATCAATAAAAGTGGAGTACATGTAAAAACTTGAGATAAGGATAATTCCCTTACCATGAATATTTCCCTCTTACAGCATGAGGGTGGAACCTCGATGCATTAATGGAAACTTGGAGGGACTCTTTGAAAATAAAAATGAACACCAAATCATGGGTTTTAATTTGGAGTGGATAATAATATCTTATGGGAGGTATTTATACTTCAAGAGGGGTGGGTTTTTAGAAATTAAATATTGGTTATTTTATCATATAAGCCAACCACTTGATGGTAAATTGAATTAAAACCAATTTTATAGCTAATTAATGAGTGGGAGAGTGTTTTTGAACATTCAAGGCATCCCAAAATAGATCTTACCCTTCCATTCAATATAATAAATGTACAGAATCCAATAAATTAATTTTTTCCCAAATATCTATTTCTGAGTTTTACAAAATTATGTATATATTTTTAAATTTAAAAATATATTTATAAATTAATTTTTATACTTATAATATGCAATTTTTATTGATAAATTTTTTTTATAAAATATTTAATTATTATTATATTACAATGATATCATAATATCAAAGTGCTAGTAAAGCGTCAATTTTCATTTTTTCCCAAAAAATTAAACTTGGTCAGAAATTTATCTAAAAAATAACCTTATGTTTAATTTTATGTTATGAGCCAAAAATTTAAGTTTATTTAAAAAAAATATATCACTTGTTCTATTAATTTTAGCTTTTATAGCCATTAATTTTAATGAAAAATAACAATTTAATATAAAAACAAACATTTTGACTATAATAAAAATTACTCAGGGGATTCATTAAAATATATTTTTTTAAAGAAAATAAGAATATTATTTGATCAAATAAATTTTTATTTAAAACTTCCATATAAAATGTATTTTAATTATAATATGTTTATATTCTCTGAAAATAAAACCATTTTTATTATATCATGAAATAATACTGATAATTATTTAAATTTGTCTATGTAAAAAATAATAATAATGACCAGGTTTTTTATTGACTAAAAATTATAGTATTTATAAACCATATTAGTTGAAAAAAAATTATTATGATCATAGATCCTTATATATACACCATTAGTCTTACTCTTCATCATTCTCTTCAATTCAAATCAAGGTTCAATATCATTTCTAAGATGAATGTTATATTACTAATTCTATTTTCCTCTTTTATATTGATGTTCCAGGGTGAGATGAATCTAAGGGATCGAAGTGGCCCATATTTTTTTTAAATTTATTTATCCACTATTTGAATTATATTTTTAATATTTATTATGATATTGGGTGTGGTTTTAGACTGAATGTAACTTTTATAATTAAATAAACAATGTTTTTTTGGATCTATTATGTGTTTTCTTTTACTGTTCCTAGTTATACTATTTCATATCAACATAGGATGTTTAAACTTCTTATTAAATTTAAAATCCATTCCATGTGATTATATTTTAAAACTTAATCAAAATTTATCGAGTTGAAATATAACCATTAATAAAATAAGGAAATTATTTGGTTCATTATAATTATCACTTGAAATAACCTTCAATTCAATAAATAAATTTTGATGGACCTATAGATTTTACTCATTTAAAATTATATTACCTTCCTTGATATTGAAACTATTCTTCCAAATAACACCAGAAATTCTAAAACCCTTCACTTTCATGAATATTTTGTTAGAAAATTCTCCCAATAAATAATTCATTAACTTTACATCATCAATTATAAATTTCTTGTCTACTTATATCATTAACCATCAAATCGAATAATGAAATTTAATTCCATGTATTGTTTCTAAATAATAATAATTCCCAAGATATCATAAATTAGATCTTGTTATATTATTTAACACCTAAATATTATAGATATCAAATAGATATAAACCAATTTAATTTATAACATTATCTATTTTAACACCTACCTATGGTAGATTCCTTATGAAATAACCTATAGCTCTAATATCACATATTGTAAGCTAACTGAACACCATAAGAGGGGTGGTGAATTAGGGTGACATAAAATTTCGTCTTTATACAATGTAAATTTGATATTATCTTCATGTTGGATATATCACCTTGAATCTATCTAGTTGATTACACGCAATAAAAACCAAAATTTAGTAAGGTAAAGAAGTATGAGAATGGAAATTGTTTCCTGTTTTATCCAAATTGGGATACATCCATGGATTATAAATCAATGTTGTGTTAATATTCTGATGAATCACTAACTCACTAGTTTATATAATAAATGTTTAGATAATATCATGAAAGATATCTTCCTCTCTTCCTATACATGATTCTCAAGAGGGATAATAATGGTTAATTCAACATTAAGTTCAAACTCACAAAGATAAAATTCATAGGTATAACACCAAACAATAAGGGGTATTCTCCATGATACTATGTTATTTAAATCTATATCTTCAATGGTATGTACAAAATTCATTATCTACTTTAAATCCATCTAATGGATCATTACTAACTGAATATCCACTATATAAATTCAAAACAAGTAGTTAATGATTGTTCTAAAACTACCAAACTTACTCGAAATAGTCATGTCGTCAAATCTATTTGATTTCTATAGATTCATATAGTCAAAATGTGACACATATCATCATAGCATGAAATATTGGTTACTTCCCCCAATGATTCTACACCTTCTATATAAATCACAATAGAGCATGAAGATTTATGGGTTGAACTTTAGTTTTTTTTTGAAAAATATCCAAAAAAAATTAGCTTTCATATCCTTACTCTTTACATCACAGCCTAAACATCAAAATGTGATTCCTTTAAACATGACTTGACCATTATATCATGTCATTATTGATTCCATAATATTCTCAATTATCATACCTATTGTTTTTTGACTCATATCCAATACGTTCATGAATTCCTATTGTATGAATCATCGAAATTTTCAAAAGTCTCTTTAGGGGTTACTTATATGTAATTATGTGACAAGAGTTCTTCAAGTTTGATAATGTAAGATACTTCATGTATGACCCTTACATTGTATCTGTTTAATAATATGTAGAAATTTACTTTTTATTTCTTATAGACTTAAAACCCATTCGTAGAATAGGACATAAATTAATGTCATTACAAATTCCTCCTTCTAATAGAATAATATCATGCTTCTTCTAGAGTCATCAGAATATGTTCAATAAATATTAACTCAACTCCCAAAAATATTCACACTTTAAAATACTTCCATTGTAATTGAATTAACGAAAAAAAGAATGTAATATCCTATTATCAAATAATAAAGATGTGTGGTGAGAATATTTCATGGTTATTGAAGGCCTTGGTAACAACTTGTTAATTATAGACAACTATGGGACACAAGGTATGAAATATATTTTACCAAGAATGCGGGTATCAGAGGATGTGGAATATATAACTTGTTATCATAAATGAATATATTTTATTCTTAATATAAGAATATGAAGATATCTTGTTCCAATAAAGGATTTTCCATGTGAAAAAATATCATTGAAAGATTTGTAAAATAATAATAGTTCTTATGATATCCTAAAAAACTCATGGTCTCATTCATAAATAAGATATTTTCAAAAAATTAATGATTATATTGATGATTTATAAGTCAAAAAATAAAAATTAAATGATGTATAATAATTAATATAAATTAGTTTTTTTGGTAATATATTTATAAGATACACTAATGGAATGAGGTACTATATTTTATTTAGTGGGATAAAATGGTATATAGAGATCACCCAAAAGTAATAAGTGTTTAATTTCATTTCATTTTGTCTAAGGGAGGATGAAAATATGCATGGGTAATAAATTATAAAGTTACATAGTGATAATAGAATCTATTTTACAAATATATAGGTATAGGATTATCTTAATAAGTATAGGATAAGGTGTCAAGTCTTAGATGTGAGGAATCCTCAACAAAATGGTGATGGTGAGAGGATAAATTGTATCATAAAAATGTCCCAAAAAATATTAATAACAAAGATCTATATGGAATTTATTAGGAAGAATCCATCTTGATATCAATCTAAAATAAAAATAGATCTTTGTTTCTTATGTGAGAATACGTGACTCCATGAATGATGTGGTAGGGTAATAATCCTATAAAGAATTTCACTCAAATCTTTGAAAGTAAGTTCCTTTTTCTCAGTTGGGTGAATAATTTATATATGTTTGAATCTCATGGAGATAAAAAGAATTTTCATGGTGAATATTCAATGATAAAAGTGTATAATTGTTTTAAAAATATATTAGAAAGATCATTTAAATACATGAGGCCACTATGGTGGAAAATTATAAGAACGTTATGTTAAACAATGTAAATATTATATTATAAAGTGATTAATAGTTGGGTATCCCTATAAGAGAACAAGGGGATGATATTGATTATGAATTAGAGACCAAGGACTAATAGGATGAATATATAACAACAAATGTATATAACCTAATAAAAAATTATGAAATCAATAAGATGAACATCATCTGTGATCAAGTAGCTCTAGTACATATATGTAAAATGAGTCCTCTACAAAAAATTTCACTCTTATCTTGAGTAGAGAATTTTTTTTGAGGACACTGAGTATGTGAATTTGAATAATGATATGAATAAATATCTTGACATAATTGAGAATAAGTTGGCTTGGGACATTTTTTGCAGGTTGGAAGAAAATAACATTATCAGGAATAACTGGGTCTTCTACAAAAAGATAAATAAATATGGCATGAAAATTTGAAACAAGGTATGTTTTAATATAGGGTATAATCCATATTGAAGGTATATATTTATTTTAATGATTTCCTAGGGATATGTTAGAAATAATTAGATTATTCTATACTAACCCAGGGAAAATTTTGTTTAAGGTTTTCCCAATATATTTAAAGTCATTTTTTATTAATAGATTACCTAAATAAGATGTATGTATAATAAAAATAAATTATTTTTTTATTCATTTATATGAAAATGATGTTTTATGTCCAAGTAAGGTTCTTTATAGACTGAATCAAACACTAAGAGTATGGTATTCTAGACTTGATCATTACTTTAAGAAGCTCAATTTTTAGCACGGATAAGCTGATCATAATATATATATATATAAATATAAAATAGCAGTGATAAAGTGATAATGATGCTCATTTATATTTATTATATAATATTTTTGGGATCAAATAATTTGTAATTAATTATGTTATAAGAATCATGAAGTGAAATTTTGAAATGTTAATGACTGGTGAATTAACATTTTTCCTTAGTTTACATGTTGAATAAGGAAGGCATGGAACATTTATTTCTCAATCCATGTATTCCAAGGAGGTTTTAAAAAAATTTATAATATAAGATTTCAAGGGTAGTAAAAAAATAATTTCAACCTGGTTAAAGTTATTATGGAATGAATGTGGAAAACGGTTCAACATCACATAGTATAGGCATATCATTAAGAGTCATTTGTACTTAACAACCCCAAGAACCAATATTATTTTTTCTACTTGTAAAGTATCAATGTGAAAAATATATACCAAAAAAATCCACTTGAAATTAATAAAGATAATACTATGGAATATCTAGGTCTTGGTGGATTTTGGTATGATTTACAAGGAAACATTGAAACATGAGATTTTAGGATATGAAGATATGGATTGTGGTGGTTTAACCGATAATATATGTTTTACTTTAGCTGGTTCAGTTTATCTTGAATATTTTCCTATTACTTAACCTAGTATGAAATAATATTTCATTTAATTAATCACTATAAAATATGAATACATTTAATCCACTAATGGGTGTACCCATTGTTTCTTGATAAATCAATAAATTAATCATATTAGGATTCAATTTACTATCATATTTAAATAAGTGTGAATTTGGTACCCCTACTCCCAAAGGAATGTCTTGGATTCCCTCATGTTTTATATCCCATAAAAGAGTGAACTTTGGGTTTATTATCGTAGGGGGATAGTTACTTAGACCTTATGATCAAATGCGGAGAGTCTCCTCAAAGACTTTACAATAGAGGATAATTCCTAAATATTTTATTTGGGGGAGAAAATATAATGGTGAAGAAGAAAATTTCTGGTTGACAGGGAACTAAGTGGTGATCAAGATAAATTAATTGAATGTTCTTTGAGATAGTATGTGTAAAATATTTTTTTCAACATGGTGGATGTGATTCTTGAAGTACTGTAAACAATCAAAAATAGAATATTTTTTAACAAATAAACCCAAGTAAAAGTTTTGATTTATTGGTTTGTTTTTATTGATAAATAATTTTCAATATTTATAATCAATCCAAAAAACTAATTTAATAACAAAAGTTTACCATAAATTTATATCCAATTTTTCTCATGCACCATGTAATTTCATCTAAGGGTACTTCCCTTATATATTAATGCATCAAAATTAAGAATTATATTGCACCCAAATCATTACTTCTAAGACAAAACCCTTACAAACTTCAATTAAAAGTAAAATACAATCAGTATGAAAAGTAAATGGATATTATACATGGTTTGCACTTTGTAATGCCCCATCCTTAAAACATTACCTAATATTGAGTTAAATCAAGAGTTAACATTGATGGTCTTTTTAGGTTGAGAGTTTTAGAGAATTAGGCGACAAATATTACATCACATCTTAAATAATAAAATGTAGAAACTTTTACTCAGTATCCATTTTTTCACAGAATAAATACTTTTAAAAGAAAACTAGAATTATTTTATGTATATAAATCTTGATAAATTCTTACTTTCTCTTACTCATCCTTATACCTTTTGGACAAACATTTCAAAATCATGGGATGATCATAAAAATATAAGTAACGGTTATAAAATAAAGAAAAAAACATTAGTTCATCAATACATAGAAAACATAACATGTTTAACATACCTCATGAATTCATAAGATTTATGAATAACACATATAAATCATAAATCATAAAGGTTACTTGTGGCGTCCATACTTACATTTTAGCTTTCACATATACATAGGGAGTTATATTTGGAATACCCATCATAGTATATTCTCTAAATCTATTGGGAGAAACAAATAACGTTTACCTATGTCATGTTACCCATTGCATTAGAGAGCTATCTCGGGCTCACCCGCCCAAGGTTTATCACAGAACCACTTGAATTTGGTTTATCATGTAACCACCTATCAAATTTCCAAGTACCATTACATAATTATAACACAAAAAATATTGAAATTATAAACATTTCACTTATCAATCACAAGAAATCAATTCAAGATATTGAAATATTTAATCCATTTCCAAAACCATATAAAACATTTAAAAAGAATATTTTTGAATCAAAGTGACTTGTACCACTTTGATACTTTTAAAGTAATTATCATTTAATACATTAATGTCCATATAAATAAATTCTAAAACCCATTTTGAAAACATGGATATTAATGAGAAATATTTAGAAGTATAAATCTTTAAAGATTTTAAAATGATGTTTAGTTAAATAGTCTCGTGACACTTAAGAAACACTTGACTAAACATTATTAAAGAATAACATCAAAAAAAATATATAATATCATGAGAATAAGGGGATTCATGATATAATATTTCAAAGGGATGTATATACACCATATCAAAGTGAATTGGTGAATAAAAATGAAAATGTATCAATGGAATGTAAATTGAGACGAAATTCCTTTCAAAGATCATATCCTTATATTAAGGATAAATAAATTAAATAATTATGAGTGCAAAATATAAATACACCCAATGTAAGTGAATATTAAATATAAAACAATCATAGTTAATTCACACATATTCTCAGAAAAGCAAAACAAGTGACATGGATATTTAACTCAATGAAATGATATTGAGTTATGATTTCTCTTACAAAGTTTGTATAAATGATGTAATAATTTATCAATGAGGTTATTATGTTTAGAAATAGTATATAGACACAAAGGAAAGTGTATATTACAACATAAATAAAAAATAGTGATTCCACACATAATCGTGGCATAATATAGTCAACAAAGTATGCGTAAAACCCAAAGAGTGAAGATTAAGTTTAGAAATTCCTTAGGAAACTTCGGCAGCCTAACAACATCACTTAAAAATTCATAAAAATATGTTGATGTGAGATAAAAGGGTATCTCATCACTAAGAAATAAAATGTACAGAAATAAGGATATATAAGAATATATACTAACATATGAAAATGCATATTAAATGACCTAATATAAAAGAAGTATTTGACTAAAAGAGGAGGGTGAAAGGTTCTCTTACGAAAATAATTTTGTAAATAAAATAGATCGATTATGTGTGTTCACTATAATCACATAGAAATATAGTATAAATATTATATAAGATATCAAAATTTATTCCTCACATAATCATAGCAGCACAAGAAATAGAAGATCAACCCAAAGAATGGAAACTAGGTTAAAAAGTTCCCTTACCTAGAGTTGATCCGTCACGGATGTTCCTTGTTCTTCTTGAATAATAAACTTAAGTTAATTTATACTTTTTCAAGAAACTTTTTCATGTTTATATTTCCTTTTATATCACTTATTAATTTGTTATATAAATTACATAATTATTTAAGTTAATATCATACATTTAGTCGATATTGGGTACTTGAGTTGAAAATGAAATTGTTATAATAATAAATCGTCCATGTGGTCAAAATTACATTATATCCAAAATGATATTCATGATTTAAATATCATATATATAATATTAATTCAGTATATATGAATTTATAATAGTCCATATCATTTGAATATATTAAAATTAAATACACCGCTCATGGAGATGGTAAGTCGTACATACACATAAATTCTACTTTCATTTCTTTTTATCATTTTTAAAGGAATGAAAATCAAATGATAAATTTTTATAATATAATTATAGTATAATATCATATTTTATATACATTACATAAGTTCATTAACACCATCCTTTATAAGTTCTATTCATGGCATGAACGAGTCATATCACTTCAAGGGGGTGGAAGTCCGCACTTCCTGAAATAAAATAATTGTATTTATACAACATGAAGAGAATAAACGTATTTTATCAATGATAATTATAAAATAAAACAGATAAAATAAATATCATATATATCATATATAATTACAGTGGCATCATAATGGCCACCATAATTGGTGGTAGGGGGAATCGAACCATCATCGTTTCGTGAGGCAGTAGTCCACCGTCCATAGAAACAACATGTTCTAAATCCATTTAATGGAGGTGTGCATAAGTGTAGGTTTAATCCTTCTTATAACAACAACCTAGTATATTTAGGGTACATATTTTTAGGTAATAAAATAAAAAAGAATAGAATAGGGGGTGAAGAATTAGAATAATTGAAAGAAATTTTAGAGATAACGCTGCCTCTTAAAACGTGTAACTCTCCGATTTGAGTAGAAATGCATTCTTTAATTACCTTCTTCCAAGGGTAAGGATTATATTAGGAATAAGGGTGATGTTGGGAGCTTCTTATATCATATTTTGGATTAGAAAATGGTCTTTATAGATGAGTGTAATGGGTTAGAGGTGGTGGCCTTTTATAAGAGGGAGGAGGGGATATTTAAGAAAGTTTAAAGTATTATTTTAATATAAAATTATTTAAGGTTAAAAAAGATCCAAAACTCATTTAATTATAATATATGATAAATATAAGATGAAATAAAATCCTCCAATAATAATTGGACCGGTTTTGGATATTTTTTAATCCTTATCATTTTATTTAACCCTTTTTTACTCATACACTTTTATCAAGAATTTAACACTTTGAGAATCAAAATAGTTACCAAAACAAGAAAAATATCCAATTAAAGAGTCAATAATAACTTTATTATATTATTATAACTATTTTTAAGAATATTATAATTTTTGAAAATTTATAATATTTAATAAAATATTTTATATTTTAAAAAATGAATTTTTTAAATTTTGACACTATTCATATCGTGACTTTTTAAAAATCCATAAAAACATTATTGATTCAAATGAACATTATTAATACAAATATAAAATATAAATATAATCCAAAAAATTCGTGGATGACATTAAAATAACAAAATTTCATTTATATTAACATTTATAATATCATTTTTTTGAATCCTATATTAATGAAGCAATCACTGCATCACCATTGTTTCATAATTAATTTAATTTATTTAATGTCTAATTATTATAAACAAAATAACATGATGTCGTATATTTTTTTATATTTCTAATGAATAATTATATTTGAAACAATCACTTATATAACCCCATATAATTTTTTTTTACTAAATGATATTTGTTTATGTTACATTTTCCTAAACATTAAATTAATTTTTATAAAATATCATTTTCACTTACAAGGGGATCTGAGGGGTCCCCAAATAGACCCAAGGATGCCAATGGTTGGACAGGTATCTGAATATAGGGTAAAGAGATGTGTTAGGCTAATTTAATATTATTATAATATTATTTTTTACCCTTATTTTCTATATTTGCCCTTTAACCATAGTAAAAAAAATATTTACTATGGTTACTATTCATAATGTCTAAAAATAATTGTTAACTATTTATAAAATTTTGACCTCCTAAATCCAAATATAGAATTCAATTTTTCAAATTAAAAACACATAAGTTTCATAAATTAATTTAAAATTAATTCATGTTATCAAAACCAAAAAGCGTGTTTTTAAGAAATAATAACTATCAAAATATTGACATTTGTTTTTGTCCAATTTCAAAGTGAAATTACTTCCCATGAAACAAAATGGATTAAATTATAAAAATACTTTCTAATTACACTTTAAAACTAATTAAAATGACAACCTGATCATATTAAAAAATTAGATTAAAAGGCAGTTTTGAATTAAAATGTAGTATTTTCCACTATTCAACAAAAAATGGACTTTATCAGAAAAATAACAAAATTTTACCCAAAGTAAATTTTTATTCCCTTCTTCTAAAGAAGAAGTTTATTTTTCTAATGTAACATATAAATGTGACAAAAACAAGATTTAAAAACGGTTCTCCATCAAAACGTGGTAAATCCACCTTTTAAAGAATATTAGAGTATTTCATGCTTAAAATCAGATTCACTCTCATTTTAAGCCTCTAAAATTTATTGAATAAATGTAAAAGAATTTAAAAAACATGTTTAATCATAATATTCTTAGTTTTGTTCATTCTCACCAATATAATGGCTATTCGTTAACTATCATTTAAAACAATAATATTATGTTATTATTTTTCATTATGACTCAACCTTTTGTGCAACATGAGATTTTGGATAAAATCACTTTTGTGTTTTGGGTACTCCAACGAACATATCACCCCTTTAATTTAAAATTTATATCTTATTCATAAGTATTAATAGAAATCCAAAGTATTATTCTATAAATACCTAGGTTGTTACATCCTTCCCCCTTTATGAAATTGTGTCCTCGCAATTTTAAAATTGGCCTTAAAAAATACATTGAAAGTCCCACATCAAAAAAAGAGTCAATAGAACAATCACTTTAAAAGTAATAAATAAAAGTAAAAATATCGCCTGAGATAACACATATTAGGATTACATGTATAAAAACATGGATATGGAGGAGAAACTAAGTGGAAAGTTCTGATGGAGAGTGATATAAAACATGATCAGAAAAAAGTTAACTACCAAAAAATCACAAATGTGTGACATGTTAAATGGTCATTGGTTTTCCAGTAGGAAAAGTAAAAAAGGAAAAGTCTTTTTTAAGTTATATTTCATAAAATTGGAGAATTTATTTATGAGATTGACTAAGGACATAAGGAAATATACTTACTTTTCAAGTATAGTTTCATCGTTTAATAAGTTTCAACCAAAAACTCTTCTTTTATTCAAATGATGAGTATTCAAGATGACCTGGTCATACCTGATGTCCTAGAATCAACTTCAAGAGAATCACAAATTCCACAAAAGATAAACTATATATTTTCCCTATCTTTATACATTAAGAAAATACAAAATGGTTGATAAGAGATTATATAATCCCCAAAAAAAGAATAATATTTTATAAAAAAAATAAATATCTTAATCTCCATAATTGAACAAAAAATACCAAAAGTTCAACAAAGACCATTCAATAAACAATTTTCCATAAAATCCTTCAATATAATGAAAAATTAGATTGAAACCCAAAACTGAGAATAATTTGGTCACATAGACTTCCACAAAAATCTTATCATTTATCTCTTAATAATGTCAGCTACTCTTAGAGTCTCATACTAAAAAGTAATTAACAAAATCACATATTCTCTAGGATAGGATAACATTTCCATAAATAACACAAATCACTATAAGTCTACAATAAAACATCGATTATTTTAAAATAAAATCCCATCATTACTATTCAAATAAAATCCCATAGTTTTTTATTTTACTTAGGAATATAGTATTCCCAAAAGAGAGAACGCCTTACAAAATAACATTTGTCACTTAATCACCAAATCATTTTCCTATAATAATGATCTTCATGTTTTCCATTTTCAAAAGTTGTATAATACTAATAAAATTAAAAAAATGAGATAAAACCCTTAAAAATGTCCATAACATGTTTTAACCTCAAAGGATTTTCCATACCTCACATTTTTCATCCCAAAAACCAATAACTCATAATTGCCTCAAAAACAAAACATCACATAAACCCCTAAGGATATCCATTATGTCCACATAATAAAATTTAATTATTCCTTGAATAAAATTTTCACAAATTAATCTTTAGGGTTACACATAATATAAAAATTCTCCCAATGTATTATTATCACTAATACATTTTAAAATATCATCATCCACAGATCCAATATAACTCTTCAATTCCAAAAATATAGACATCTTAATTATCCAAAATTATTCATGATCTTTATCCATGTTTTTTCATTTTATTATTTTATACTTATTTCCTTAAAAAACATGAATAATGTCCCAATATTTTAGTAATGTCAAAACATGAGCTAAGAAATAATTCATACCTTTCATAGGTTATTTCTAGATTCCTCATCTTGAATTGGAATGTAATTGGCCAGTTGTAAACATAGATTTGCAAGATCCTACTGATATAATTGTTTAACCTTATTCATAGGACATCTATTTGTATAATGGACATGTACACCACATTTTAAACATTAAATTGATCTTTTAAAAAGAACTTATTTCCATTTCCTAGAGTCAACTGGACGCTTCCTTTTTCCATGGAATGTTCTTGATTTATGATCTTCATTACCAAATTTATAAAATATTCCTGTCCCTTTGAAGCATTTTTTGGGGCGTTTCATTCCACATCCTTGACACATAAATTTTTATATATACTTACCTTTATGATTATTACCTAACCATCCATTGGGATTCATTTCTCGAATTTATGATTCCTAAGAAAAATAACCAAGGATAAAGTGGTCAATCTTGACTCTATATAGTTTGTTATGAATAACCACAAGAGTTCTCATTGTAGCTCCCATTTAATTCGGTTGATTATTTAGAAAACCACAATTTTTTCCTTCACATCCATTATTACTTTGGTGCCTACTAGATTCATCCATTTACTAAATCCAAAAATGTTAGTGTGAGTATATCAGTAAAATAATCACATACTGCCCTATAAGGAGGCTAAACACTAAAATAAACTCACTCCATTTATCAAAAATTACAATTACTCTATATAATATATTAACCATTATGGTTATGTCACTTATTCTTAAAAAACACCCTAATCTCTAAAGTTATCTAAACATACCTCTGATACCAATAGTAAGGCCCAAACCTTAAAACAATACCTAATCTTGAGTTAAATCAAGAAATAACATTCAAGATATTTCTAGGTTTAGTGTTTTGTAGAATTAGTCCACAACTATTACATTACATCTCAAATATTACAAATTAGACACTTCTACTCAGTATCCATTTTTTCATAAAATAAAAACTCCTAAAAGAAAATGAGAATTCATTTCCTGGTATAAATCTTATTTAATTATTCCTTTCTTTTACCCTTCATTATACCTGGTGAAAAAACATTTCAAAAACATGGGATGATCATAAAAATCTTATTATAGATTATAAAATAAATAAAGAAAACATTTGTCCATCAATACATACAAAACATAAGCTCTTTAACATACCTCATGAAATCCTAATATTTCTGAATAAAACATAGAAATAATTATTCATAAAGGTAACTTGTGGAATCCATACTTACATTTCAGATTTCATAGCTATATATAGATTTATTTTTGAAATACCCATTATATTATATTCCCTAAATATCTTAGTATAAATATTAACATTTACATCTTTTGTGTTACCTAATGCATTGGAGAGCTATCTTAGGCTCACCCTCCCCAAGTTTATCACGGAACCACCCGTATTTGGTTTATCACGTAACCACCCATCAAATGTCCAATTACCATTACATAATAATAACACATAAAATATATAAATTACCAACATTTCACTTAAAAATCACCATAAATCAATTCAAGACATTGAAATATTTAATCTGTGACGACCCAAACCATTATCAATGAAAATTTCTCTTGGTATAATTAAATGTATTATTATGAAAAATGGTTATATAAAATATCAACTTCCTTGGTTTTATGATTTAATATTTTAAAATAACATTAGGAATTGTGATTGTTTCTAATATAGTCGTTGAACAGTAATCACAGGATTAGTATATATATAGAGATTTAAAAAATCCAATTTACATAGAAAAAGGAAGGGATGGACTCATCCAGTAGAATTTCCCCGTACGTAGCCCATTTGTCTGAGCTCGGAAAGGAGGTGGTGTCATTGGGATTTCCTCTTAACCAAGCCCAATCCGAGCATCAAAATTTTAAGCTCGAACGTAACCGCCTACAAGAGAAGTCGATGTTGATAGAGATTACAACAGGAGCAATGTTATCTGAGCCACCCCAAGATTATGTCACCATCGCACACCTTACCCTTTGATCTTATGCGGGTTTTATAAGGGGTTATGTAACAAGACCATAGAACTATGATTATGTGCATTATTTTTGTAAATAATAAATAATATACATTCATTTTATTATTGTTACTTTTAAATAGTTTTTAAACCACAAATAGTATTTTTAGTAATTATTAAACTAAGGAATATAATTTTATGAATTAATGAGTTTCTAAATTAAATAATATTTTAAAAAAATATTAAATTACTTTTTATTAATTATAAATGATCGTATAATTTTTATAAATACAATTTTAATTTTTATTAAGGTTTCAAAGTTGTTTTTTCCAAACCCCATAAATTTTTGATAAATATAAAATGAATATTATTTTTGGAATTAGGATGTCGAAATTATCCAACAGTAAATTTTTCATAATTTTCTGAGAGAGTTGAATTTTTGGGTAAAAATTAAAAATCATTTAAATATATAATGTGTTTTATGACATCATAATGAACCAATATAGATGTAATAAAATACTAAAATTGATATGTTCATCCAATATATGTTTTATCTTTAAAATAATGTGATTTTATATTTATTTTATTTATTTTAAAAATCTTTAGTGGACCCTCCAAGACTTATAAAACATTTTATATTTTTAAATTGTTTTCCTTGAGAGTGAGACTCACCTCCATATAGTAAACCCTATTAGTTTAAGAAGTTCGGTCATTGAAGTTACAAAATATTTTCTCCAACTCCCCTGTAGAATTATCCATGGACAAAAACCACGTGCTGGTTTGTGGTTTTGATTAGTTTATTGTGTGGTGTCCCAAACCTAAATAATAAATAACTCCCTCTCCTTTCCTATATAAACCCACCCAAGATCCCACTTACTCTTCACTAAAATCCTTTAAAGTAAGTCCATCCTTTGAAATCCTCTCTCTAGAATCCTCCCAAGGATCCCCATGCACCCACAAAGCCTCTCTCAAGCATCTCCCTAGCCTTTGAAATCACAGTTCCAAGTAAGGGATTTCTTCCTATCTCATTTCTATCCATGTTTTTTTATTTTTCTATACCATTTTATTTTCAATTACAAATATCGGTGTATTATTTCGCACCTCTCTAATACTTCCCTTATTATGTTTTAATAATGAGAGTCCTCTTTCTCTCTCATTAATTACTCCCATTTACACCTGTTACCATGCCAAAATTTCATAAGGGATTCTTTCCTTTCTCATTTTAGCCAAGTTTTTTAATATTGTTATATCCTTTAATTTTCAATTATAAATTTTTGGGTATGATTTCACACCTCCCACATACTGAAATTTTTATGTATCAATGATAAAATACCCCTTTATCTCTCATTAATTCCTCCCATGTACACTCCTTACTATGTTGAAAGTCCAAAAGCAATTTCTCTCTCCTTATTTACATTCAAGCAACTCTTTTGTATCAGGAATTTATATTACATTACAATTATTGGGAAATGCATATACAGGATCCTCCTACATCCCATTTCATGTACATATGATTAGACACCCCTTTCTTTCTCATCAACATCTTTTAAGAATTTTTATGTCACGTCGTTATGCTGCCAAAATTGCCCCACCATTTTCCAAGCCAAAGTAATTGTGTAGTGAATTCCATTTCCATTTCACTATCAAGGTTATTCACCTTTATGAACATTTAATTATATCTTAAGTGGTTTCATAAATGTATTCCACATTTCTTTTTCATGGAAAAAAATAAGTATTTTGAATGATTCCATGTTTTATGATCCATGTGGCACACTTATGAATGAAATGAAATGTTTATGAATGGTGCACCCAGATAGTGATTCAATGCATTGGTTAATTTATAGTATCATGATACTTCATGTGCAATTATTTTTGACTCATGATAATTCAAGAGAAAATATGTTTTACTCATGCTTTATGTTTAATGTGGGTTTACTCATGCTCCATGTGCAATGAGACTTGGCTCATGCTAATTATATTTTAATTGTTGTTGCCGCATTTTCTTGTTATGATAATCAATCTACATCATGCCTTTATGTTAATGTTTTTCATGCACACCATTTAAATTTTTATTTCCTAACATGTATTGTAATATTCATGTAATACCTTGTTTAATCCCTTACTAGGCTTTATAGCTCACCCTTTTTTATACAAGTCCTCAGGTTGTCCCATGAAATTCTAAGTATGAGGGAATGTAGTGGTCATGTAAAGTATGTTTTTAATAATATGTTGAGTTTTATGTTTTAAGTTGTTAATTAATGTTCATAACCTCCAAATACACTAGACGTATGGATCTTCTATGTTGTATCAAGTGAAGGTTTTATGTAATAAATCATGCTTATGTATGTAATAAAGAGCAGGGTTGTTATAGTTGGTATCAGAAGATTGGTTTAGTTATTATTTGGATTAGGATTAGAAAACCCTAGTAAAGCCTTTGAGACAAGACTAAGTTTAACAAAAACATCCTTAAGTTTTCGCGAGTATTGATTAAGTGGTTTATCAATAAAATACATCCCTTTATAGATACAAGCAGGTTGAGGCAGCTCTAGCACAGATGTATCTAGGGGTGAAAACCATAAAAAGGGGTTTCGGGCTTGACCTCAGGTATCCTGGTACACGACAATGGGCCTTGTTGCACTCTTGGTTATGACACTCCTAGGGGATATGTTTTGGTAAATTCACAATCTTAGTATGATCCATTATAAAGGGAATTTAAATAAAATCCCATAAGAATATATGTTAGAAAGTAGATCATGGATAACATAGATTAAAGCCTATTGATTCATAAGTTAAGTAAATAAAATCTATTTATATGTCACCATTTTTTCCTTGGATTAACATTTATGTGTTACCCCTAACTTTTCTTTTATTCCAGAAAGTGGTCGGTAATAGGAGTACTTGGGCTAAAAACCGATGTGAAGATCAGTGTGATGACTATTCTAATGAGATTCCAAATCTGATGGGAGCAGGAATCACGAACATTGTCACGATACACTCTCATTTAGCTAAAGATTTGAATAGAAACATGGGTCAAGTGTAATGTTCAACCCCCCCCCCCCCCACCACCACCAAAGAAAGAACGAGTTTCTATCAAGATATTCATGATACAAAGGCCTCCTACATTTAATAGATCATTTGATCCCTCAATCGCCAAAAAATGGATAAACTCCATTGAAAAGAACTTCTACATCCTTCAATGTTTTGAACAAGTGAAGGATATTATATATATTTTTCGTATGGAGGGTGAAAACAATCAATGGTGGACATTGATCAAAAATATGAATCCTAAGGAGGAGATCGAAGCATTGGAATGAAAGTATTTCTAGAAAATGTTTTTTGATAAATATTTTCCTCACACTCTCCTGCTTAATATAAAAAGGGACTTCCTTTCCCTCAATAAAAAAAGACAACTAATCCATCAGAGTGTACGAGGATAACATTACAAGGCTTTCACAATACACCACTATCTTATTCATTACCCCCAAATGCAAGGTTGAATGCATTTTGGTGGACTGAAACCTAGCTAGAGGGAAGACCTGGCAATCCGTGACTTTGACAGCTGTAAGAAAACTGTCTGATGTGCCCTCCAGGTCAAAATGGAGATTTGAGAATCTTATGGGTATCATGGGGATAATAAGTGTGAGGTTGAATTCAATTATAGAGGTCTGATAGATAAATCCAACGGTGCAAAGAAACTCCATCACCCCACTTGCCAATGGTGTGGAAAGAAGCACCCAGAAAATTTCATAAAGGGGATGAGGAAATTCTTTAGGTGTGGAAGAGAAGGGAACATAACCATTAACTACCGACAATAAAAACACACACCTATAATAGAGGATAGGAACTCTCTATTCAAAACTCAATGCATTGTTCATTGTATCAACTACAATGAACCAGGACACCTTTTAAATTAGTTCCCTAAGACAGGGGTTTTTGGAGGCAACCAACAACCTCCAAGGCAGCAAGGGATAGATTTCTCAATCACTACCTCTAAAGTGAACACCGACAATGCATTAGTGATAGGTATTCTAGTTATTATTTCTAGAATATTGAATTAACTTTTTGATTCTACTTCTACGCATTCTATGGTATCTCAAAAGTTTAGTAGAACAGTCTCAACACCACCACAAATCATGAAAGTAAAGATGTCGGTGAGTATGAAAAATGGGGAAATCATTACCTCCCATGAATATAACTCATCCCCAGTCATAATCGGTGGATTGAACTTCCCAGCAAACCTCGCCATACTCCCTCTTGTGGAATTTTATGCAATTCTTGGCATGGATTGGATTTCCTAATATAGAGCCAACATAAATTGCAGTGAGAAGGAAATCACTCTCCATATGGCGAATCGACCCTGATTTTGTAAAAGTGCAAGGAGGAGGATGAATCTTATTTAGCACCATCATCTCAAGTGTGTATATTACCACCCTATAAGAATTTGTATCTATCTCATATTCTTGAGTCTAAGGAAGAAACCATCCTTGAAGACATTCCTATTGTGAGGGAATTTGTTGAAGTGTTTCATGAGGATTTTCCTAGTCTTCCTCCTAGAAGAGATGTTGAATTCTTAATTAATCTTATACCTTGGGAGTTTCCAATATCCAGGACTCTATATAGAATAGATATTGTGGAGCTTGGGGAGATGAAGAAACAACTATAGAATAATCTAGATAAAGGGTTTAAATACCCAAGTGCTTCACCATGGGGTGAACCAGTCCTCTTCATTAAGAAGGATGATGAGTCAATACACCTTTACATTGATTATCGTGAGCATAACAAAATCAAGAAAAGGAACAAGTATCATCTCCCACGAATTGATGATTTCTTCGATTAGTTCTGTGGAGCACAATACTTCTCCAAGGTGGATTTGTGGTTGGGATATTATCATGTAAGGGTGAATAAGGAAGATATCCCTAAGACTGCTTTTTTACAAGATACGGGCGCTATGAATTCATAGTAATGCCTTTCGGACCCACTAAATCTCCAAAAATCTTCATGGAATTGATGAATATAGTCTTTTTAGATTACCTTGACATATTTTTAGTAGTATTTATAAATGATATTATAATATACTCCAAAACCAAGGAGGATCATGAGGAGCATCTAAGAACTATACGAGAGACCTTGTGAAAGGATAAGCTCTATGAAAAGTAAAACAACTGTGAGTTCTGGTTAAAGGAGGTCTTATTCATGGGTCATATCATCACAAGAAATGGGATATCTAAGGCTCCCTCATAGATAGATGCAATAGACAGATGGTCGAGTCCAACACCACTAATGGATATCCATAGATTCTTGGTGTTAGCCAGATATTATCGTCGATTTGTGAGAAATTTCTCACAATTGTCAAACCCTCTTACCAAGCTAACTCGAAATGGAGTCATGTTTTCTTGGAGTGATAAATCCAAAGAGATATTAAAGGAGTTGAAAAGGAGGCTTATCACTGTGCTTGTGCTCACATTACCCACAAGTGGAGAACTGTTTAAGGTATTCAATGATTCTTCAAAGAAGTGAATCAGTTGTGTGTTGATGAAAAATCACAAATTCTGTGCCTATGATTCAAGGAAATTGAAAGTTCAAGAACAAAACTATCCAACACATGATCTGGAGTTGGATGCGTAGATCCTTACTTTAAAATTTTAGTGGCATTATCTCTTTCAGGAAAAGTTTAAAATATATAAGGACCACAAAAGCCTCAAGAATATATTCACAATGAAAGAATTGAACATTCACCAATGAAAAAGATATATTTGATCAATGACTATGACTGCTCAATCCATTACCACCCTGGGAAAGCAAAAAAGGTGGCAGATGCACTAAGTAGAAAGGACCTAGTGATTCTATCATTGATAAGAATTGAAACAGATCCAATCTTATTATAATTGATGAAGATAGACATGGGAATCATAAAGAAAGGAACATCATTAATCCTTTCACAAATTATTTCACAACCAAATCTTTGGGAAAAGTTAAAGAAGGCTCAACAGGATGATGTTGGAATTCAGAAGAATGTGGAAGCTATCAGAAAAGATAAATCCTCAAAGTTCAATGTTAATGAAGAAGGAATTGTGAGATTTGGGAAAAGACTATATGTTCCATCAAGTCTGAAGCTGATGAAGGAAATTTTTTATGATGCACATAGTTTGAATTTCTCTATTCATATAGTAATCACAAATATGTATCAAGATCTTTGATAGAATTTTTGGTGAGATAACATGAAGAAGGATATCACGGACTATACATAAAATTTCCTGGTGTGTCAGCAAGTGAACGGAGAGAGGCTGATGTCTAAGGGGATCATGAAACCATTACACATACTATCATAAAAATGGGGAACATCACCATGGACTTTTTCACCATAGTTCTGAAGACATCCAAAGGAAAAAAATGATATTTGGGTTATTGTGGATCGTCTTACAAAGGAAGCATACTTCATTTCCATTCAGGGAGATTTCTCATTGGATCATTGGGCACATATATATCCATTAAGTAGTAAGGCTGCATGGAGTACAACTATCTATTGTATCTGATTGAGATCAAAGATTCACCTCTATGTTTTGGAAGAGTCTTAAAGATGCTCTGGATACTAAGCTTAACTTCAGTACGACTTATCATATTCAAACTGATGGCCAATCTGATCAGACTAACAAAACACTTGAGAATATGTTGAGAGCATGCTCAATGGAATTCAAAGGAGGATGGGATCAATATCTTCCTTTGGTTTAATTCTCCTATAATAACATTTTCCACTCGAGCATATTAATAGCACCATATGAATCCCTTTATGGGAAAAGGTGCATAACACCAATGTGTTGGGATAAAGTCGACGAGCTTAAGCTGCTAGGACCTAAAATAATCTATGAAATGGTTGAGAAGGTGAAAACCATTCAGCTGAATATCAAGGAAGCCCAATGTCAACAGAAGGGTTATGCAGATAATCGTCGACAGGACCTTGAGTTCATAGTTGGAGACATGGTATTTCTATTTTCATATCCATTGAATATGGTCATGAGGTTTGGAAAGAAATGGATGTTAAGTCCTAGGTACATCATCCCATTCGATATTCTTGACCATGTTGGGGTTGTGGCCTATTAACTAGAACTTCCACCTACCATGGCCAAAGTACATGATTTATTTCATGCATCCCTCTTAAGGATTTATATACCATACCCTTCACATGTACTCTCTTTAGAGGTAGTATAGTTAGATAATGATCTTTCTTATGAGGAACAGCCAGTGAAGATCTTAAAGCATAGATAAAAAAGTTCTACGTAATAAGACAATGCCCCTTTTCAAGGTGTTGTGGAGAAACCACAAGTTTGAAAAAGTGACGTGGGAATCGTAGGAAGTGATGAAGCAAAGTTACCAACATCTATTTTAGTGTGGGAAAAAGAAATTTCAAGGGTGAAATTTTTTAATGGGGGGAGATTGTAATGAGAGAAACTTTTATCAATGAAAATTCCTCTTGGTATAATTAAATGTCTTATTATAGAACATGGTTATATAAAGTATTAACTTCCTTGGTTTTATGATTTTGGATTTTAAAATACAGTTAATAATTTTGATCATGCTAATATAGCAATCGAACAATGATCACCTGATTTGTATAAATATAGGGCTCTAACAAATTCAATTTACTCAGAAAAAGGAAGGGATCGCCACATATGGTAATCATTCCTCATACGAAGCCCATTTTTTGGGATCTAAAAGGAGGTGGCCTCATTGGGCTTCGCTCTTGACCAATCCCAAGCTGAGCTTCAACATGTTAAGCTCTAATGGAACCACATATGGGATAAGTGAATGTTGATAGAGATTACCACCCGAGCGATGTTATATGAGCCACCCCAAAAGTCTATCACCATCGCACACCTTACCCTTCGGTATTATCC
The DNA here is from genome assembly GCA_963277665.1 of Viscum album. Classification (NCBI taxonomy): domain Eukaryota; kingdom Viridiplantae; phylum Streptophyta; class Magnoliopsida; order Santalales; family Viscaceae; genus Viscum; species Viscum album. The sequence continues at coordinate 518,160,684 of OY728145.1, forward strand.
AAGTGATACAATGGTTTATCTAACAAGACATTCTCACTATAATTATGTGCATTATTTTTTTATATAACAAATAATACACATTCATTTTATTTTTGTTACTTTGTAAATAGGTTTTAAAGTGGAAATATTATTTTTAGTTAATATTAAACTAAGGAATATATTTTGATAAATTAATGAGTTTTTGAATTAAATAATATATGAATAAAATATTATTAAATTAATTTTTATTAATTATAAATTATCGTATAATTTTTATGAATATAGTTGTAATTTTTATTAAGGTTTGAAAGCTATTTTTGTTCAAACCCATGAATTTTCTATAAATGTCAGTTTTAATTTTAAAAGTGAAAATATAAATATTTAGAAAATTATTTAGATAAAATGAATATTATTTTTGGAATCAGGACATCAAAATTATCCAATTGTGATTTTCTCATAGTTTTCTGAGACAGTTGAATTTTTCGGTAAAAATAAAATACCATTTAAATATATAATGATTCTTATGACATCAAAATGACCCAATAGTGAGGTAATAAAATACCAAAAATGATATCTTCTGCCAATATATGTTTTATCCTTAAAATAATGTGATTTTAAATTTATTTAATTTGTTTTACAAAGCCTTAGTAGACCCTCCAAGACTTATAAAACATTATCTTTTTAAATTGTTTTCCATTAGAGTGTGACTCCCCTCCACATAAGCAACCCAATTATTTTAAGATTTTCAGCCATTTTCCTTATAAAATATTTTTTTTAACTCCCCTTTGGCAATAACCATGGGTAAAAACCATGGTCTGGTTTGTGTTTTTGATTAGTTTAATGTGTAGTGTCCCAAACCTAAATAATAAATAATTCCCTCTCCTTTCCTATATAAACCCACCCAAGATCCCAATTCCTCTTCACTAAAGTCCTTTGGAGTTCAACCAAACTATAAAATCTTATCTCTAAAATTCTCCCAAGGAAACCCAAGCTCCCAAGAATCCTCTATCAAGCCTCTCCCAAGCCTTTGGGATCACACTTCCAGGTAAGGGATTTCTTCCTCACTAATATTTTTCCAGGTTTCTTTATATTGTTATCCAATTGTATTTTCAATTACAAATGTTGGGGTATGATTTCAAACCACCCCCAAAATCCCTATTTTTTTGAATAATGAGAGTCCTATTTCTCTCTCATTGATGCCTCCCATGTACAACTGTTACCATGCCGAAATTCCGTAAGGGATTCCTTGCTTTTTCATTTTAGCCATGTTTCTTAATATTGTTGTGTCCTTTTATTTTCAATTATAAATGTTTGGGTATGATTTAGATCCTCCCTCATAATTCCTTATATATTTTTTTAATGATGAAAGAACCCTTTCTCTCTCATTAATTCATCCCATGTATACCCATTACTGTGCCGAAATTCCGAAATGAATTTCTCTCTCCTCATTTACATTCAAGAAATCATTTTGCATCATGAATCTAAATTCCATTAAAATTGTTGGGACATGTATCTACATGGTCCCCTTATGTACCATTTAATGTACATATTACGAGACACCCATTCTTCTCTCATCAACCTTTTTTATGAATTTTTATGTCACGCTGTTATGCTGTCGAAATTGCCCCACGATTTTCTAAGACAAAGTCATTGACTAGTGAATACCATGCCCATTTCACTATCAATGGTATTCACCTTTTTCCACATTAACTTACTGTTTAAATAGTTTCATTTATGTATTCCAAATTACTTTATCATGGAAGAAATTATTATGTTGAATGATTCTATGTTGTGTGATCCATGTGGAACACTTATGCATGAAATGAAATGTTTAAGAAGGGTGCACCCTGATAACGCTCAATGCATTGGTTAAAGTATCGTATCATGATATGTCATTTGCAATGAGTTTTGACTCATGCTAATTCAATTTATATGATGTTTCACTCATGCTTCATTTTTAATGATTGTTTACTCAAGCTCTATGTGCAATGTGCTTCTGATCATGCTAATTCCATGTTAAGTGTTGTTGCCACATTTCCAGGTTATGATAATCAATCTATATCATAACATTATGTTAATGTTTCTCTTCATCTCCATTTATAAGCATATTTCCTAACATGTATCGTAATATTCATGTTATACCTTTATTACTCCCTTACTGGGCTTTATAGCTCACCCTTTTCTTATGCATGTCCTCAGGTTATCCCATACAATACTAAGTACAAGGGAATGTAGTGGTCATGTAAAGGAATTTTTCAATAAAATGTTCTATTTTATGTTTTAAGTAGTTATGGAATGTTCTTGAGCCCCAAATACACTATACCTCTCAATATTATATGCTTTATCAAGTTATGGTTTTGTGTAAAAAATCATGTTTAAGTATGTAATAAAGACTGGGGTTGTAATATAATCAATTTCCAAAACAATTTAAAATATTTTAAAAGAAGATTTTTGAATCAAAGTGTACCATACCAATTTTGTAACACCCCAAGCTTCTACGGTACGTTTCCCTTTGAATAATGCGATAGCGTGTGTTGTACGCAACCTCGAGTTCTAACACACACCACAACTAATTAAACTAGCCGTTGTGAATAGTAATACCTAATTTTTGAAATCATATATATTCTATATTTCAAAATGGACTTCATTTTTGGATTCGGAATATCAAAATTAGCCTAGGGTGAAATTTTGGTACATTTCGGATAACTTTCATATTTTGATGAATAGTGAAAATTTCTAAATTTTAATTAAAAACAACTTTTTTAATCAAAATAATTAATAGTGATAAATTATGAATTTGAGTGGTTTTAAAGTATATTTAGAATATATTTTTACCATTCAATTTAATGTTTATCATTGGACATAATTTTACAATTAAACCGAACATAAACAAGTGTCAATCTTTTGATAGTTATTATCTCTTAAAAACACGCTTTTTGTTTTAACAGCGGGAATTAATTTTAAATTAATTTCTGCCACTTCTGTGTTTTGAATTTAGGAAAATGGATTCCATATTTGGAATCAGGATGTCCAAATTATGTAAATAGGTAACTTTTATTTTTAGACATTTTGAATAATTACTGCGGTAAATAATTTATTTACCATGGTTAAATGGTAAATCCGGTAAATAAGGGTTAAAAAAATAATATTATAATAATACAAAATTACCCTAAAACGTGTCTTAACCCTATTGGTTGATACATGGTCGACCATGGGCATCTTTGTGTCAATTTTGGGACCCCATGGATCCACTTGTAAGTGATAATGACACTTTATTTTAATTAAGTTAAAATGAATACAAAAATGACACAAGTATATATCTTTTAGAAGAACAATTTTTACATAGGGTTATACATGTTGGATTTTCGATTATAAATATTCATTAGAAAGATAAAAAGATTTCCTACATAATGATATTTTATTTATAATTTTTAGACAATAAATAAGTTATTTTATTTATGACACAATGATGATGCAGTAATTACTATAATAGTGAAAAATTAAAATAATTGATATTATAAATACCCAAATAAATATAATATGAAACTTTTAATGAATTAAACTAATTTTCTAGGCTAATATGATATATTAGGATTGATGTAATGGACTTTGTTCGAAGTAATCAATCTGTTATGAGTTTCACAAAAATCAACTATTGAATAGTGTCAAAATTGACATAAAAGAGTTCTTAAAACAAATATTATATTATTAATTGATATTAAATTCCTAAAAATCTACGGTTCGGCCAAGAGACTTATATTATGATAGGTTAATCATTAATGGACCACTTGGGGGTCGCTTGGATGTATATAGTAAGTTTATTAACCATATTATATAAAAATACAAAGAGACATTGTAAAAGTGAAACTAATTAACTTAGAGTTAATACTTAAAGATAAGGTTAATATAAGTACCCAAACCTGTCTAAATTCTATTGGATGAGTTGTTTTCGACCTATCCCCACCTCATCCTTTGAATAGTCAACTTTGGAGCCTTTAGAAACCGAATATGAATTTATTATAAATTAATATTTCTAGCTTTTCCAAAGGTGCCCCTCACCCCTCTTATAAAAGGGCACTCCTCCTTCTCATTTCTTCACACCTCTAAAGCCTTTTGGTTCGGCCAAACTCTGCCCAAATACTCTCCCAACATCCCTCAATACAACCTAGAGGCCTTAGTTTGATCAGAAAGCCAACCTAAGGAGCCCTTTTGATCAAATCAAAAGGAAGAACCCGAAGAAGAGGTAATGATCTCACCACCCTTTTCTAAGTTCATTTCTTCTTCCACTTCTTCTTCCTTTGTTCTTACCATTCTGAAATAATAACTCCAGTATCTCACATATACTGTGATGTTATTATAAATATGGTACAATCATATTCAGTATTCTATCCACCCTTTGAATAACATGTCACCATACGTGCGTACGTACGGCTTACCGTCTCCACGTCGTGGTGTAATTGTTATTCAATATAATATTATTTGGATGGGTATAATAATGATGTGTAACTCATGTAAATAATAAATATAACATGTTAATGATTCTGTATATATGATATACCATCCATTTATATATTATTTTAATATCAAAAGAATGATATTGTCGCTCGTGCGTACGTACGGACTACCGTCTCCACGAACGCGATGAGATTCATTCTCCATCGTAACCATTAAAGCGTAATTATCATTTTATGATTTAAAAATGATGTTTAAGGACTTGATATCATTCTGGATATGAATAATATACAACCTATCCTTTACAAACATGTCTTACGTAACAAAACATATGAAAGAAAACAAGTAAGTTAACACCCGAAACAACGATAATACTAAGATATTATTATCAAATCAATATTAAAAGATCATATATGATATCATATTAATGTATATGATTCTTGTATAATTTAATAACAATTATTTCACCATTATACAGGAGGTTAACCTACCACAACCAAGGAAAAGTACAAGGTAAGGGTTATTTTACAATCTCTTCATTATCCGAGGTTGTTTATACGTAATAATCTACTGGGATATCTTTATCATCCACATCCATGTTTCATAAAAATGTATTTCAAAACATTTTTACTATTTACAAGAATATGGGTTAAAGTCATTTATACCCTTGTTTGACTTTTTATAAGAGGTTTATAAAGGAATCTTTCCGTCGTTTTCAAAACAAGGTCCTTTTTAACCTTTTCGACAGAATTGAGGTAAGAATGTTTTTTTTAACTTATACGGCGGGTGCGGTTATTTTACGCCGTTATAAAATCTTCAAAGCTTTCCTTACAAGCTTATAAGAATATTTTCAAAGAAAATGTTTTATTTTATATGGATCTTAAATGATTTCAAAATAAAAGGAGATATTTCTTTTAAAAGAATTTTGATTTCATCTATGTCAACATCCTTTGATGGATTTTAAGATTATTTGAAGTTGATTTATTATGATACAAAACTTCTATATTGTATTGAAGGTTTTGTGATATGTTTGACTCTGGATGTGCTATTTTTATACCATTCATAGTTTATGGTGAAAGTATTGACATTTCATATGCTAGTTTTAATACGAATGTTTATGTTATGTTTAAACCTTTTCATATGGGAATGCATTGGACTTAATAAGTGACGGGTGGAGCCCGCTATAGCTCCTCGATGCATCGGTAGGTCTCATGAGACAAACTAGTGTCTTGGCACAAGGCCTTGACAAAATCTTATTTGTAGCCTTGGCACGAGGCCTTGGCTATGTGGTTATGATAGTCTGGCATTATGCATTCCAACATTATGAAAGTGGTTATTTATTTTTGCATGTGATTATTCGATTAGTGGAATATCCATGTGAATAAGTAAATGGCATTATTTCATTTTATTTATGCCATACCATGTTGAAAGTTCATGTTTAAAAGGCTTTTGTTTTAGTTATACATTGCCTTAAATGTTTATTCTTATTGATGAAAGTTTCCGCTATATTGTTATCCTTACTGGGCATTTGAGCTCACCCCTTTTCTATGTTTTATTTTTCCCAGGAAGTGAAGATGTAAGTTATGAATGACCTGCAGGGATATTATGAGGGGATTGTAGTGTGGACTGTGGAAACATTATGTTGTTGTAGTAGTTTTTGATTTTATGATGTAATGTAAAACTTATGAATATATCTAGTGTTTCCAAGGCTACTAAACCAATCGGTCTTTCGAGATTTGATCTTTCTTGTGATCATGCCAATGTTATGTAATAATGCACCGACTCTAGGAAACTAGGGTCGGGGCGTTACAGTTGGTATCAGAGGAAGTTTAGTACAAACCTTGGAAGCTAGATTTAGATAAACTCTGATTAGAGCACGTAGACCTAAGATGAACTTTGAGGATTAGTATAGAAGAACTTCCTAGAATTTTGGTATTGTAGAGATTTTGTGAGTTTTTCGAGCAATACATCCCTGTCTGGATACGAGCAGGTAGAGGCGGCTCTGGCACAGATGTACCTAGGGGTAAAACCCGAAAACACCGCTTTGAGCTAGACTCGAACGGGAACTGGTGCACGACAACGGGCCTTGCTGCACTCTTGGTTACGACACTCCCGGGGGATATGCTTAGGATAACTCTCACTATCTTTACAAATCATTATGAAGGGTTTATGAGTATATACTTCCTCAAAGAAAACATTTTTATGATTATGGATTATATCCATAAATAGTTCAATTTATGTTAAGTGTTTTATAAGTATGGGATTGTGTATTTTGATGCATAAACTGATCTAGTTTATGCCATTTTTTTAGAAATGGCGCCTAGTGGAAGAAATGGAAACCGTATCAATGCACGCACTCCATGAAGGGATTGCCCTCCTGCTCAAGATAATTATAGTGGGGCTGGTGATGCAACTGGTGCTGATCAGCTAATCACCGTACTGGGACAACTTACTCAGGTTATGAATAATAACCTTACCCGTATGGAGCACCCTGATCCGCAACGTGGAGGATCAATGTTAGATCGATTCATGAGGCAACAACCACCAACGTTCAATGGGAATACAAATCCCTCAGTAGCTGAGCAATGGATATTTTCCCTAGAGAAAATATTTCAGGCTTTGGGGAGCAGTGAAAGGGAAAAAGTTATCATGGCAGTTTACCGCCTCACTGGAGATGCTGATCAATGGTGGTCATTGATTCAAAATACGAAAGAAGATGATGAAGTATCAAATATGGAATGGAGGGAGTTCAAAGATCTGTTTTTAGAAAAATACTTTCCTCGCGACCATCGAGCAGATATGGAAAGGCAATTTCTGAGTCTGAGACAAAAGGAGGATGAGAATGTCACAAAGTATGAGGCTAACTTTACAAGGTTAGCGAGGTACGCTGGTGATTATATTCGCAACCCAAGAAGTAAGATTGATCGTTTCTTTGATGGGTTAAAACCATTTCTCCGTCGAGCATTAGTCTCACAATCCTTTTCATCGTACGAAGACATTGTCTCATGTGCTATCAAGACCGAAAAGGAATTCTCTAAGTCTTATGACTTTAAAGCAAAGCAAGAGAAGAAGAGACCTGCTGATCAATCTGGGAATGGAAATAAGGGGAAGAAGGGAAAGGTTGAATATCCATCTTGTGGTAAGTGCGGGAAGAAACACCCCGGTGCTTGCCTGAAAGGAATGGGAGTCTGTTACAAGTGTGGTGAAAAAGGCCATCAAGCTCATGATTGCAAGGGGAAGAAGGAAGCTACCAACGTTCAGTGCTACAATTGCAGGGAGATGGGGCATTATGCAAATGCATGTCCTAAGCGTCAGGAGAACTTACCTCAGAAAAGGCCAAGGGATCAAGGCCAGGCTTATGCTATCACTACTGCTGAGGTAGAAGCTCCGAAAGACGTGGTGGCAGGTAATTTAATGGTTTCCACAAGTTTAGCAAATGCATTATTTGATTCTGGATCATCGCATTGTTTCATATCTTCCCAGTTTGCTAAGAAAATTAGATATTTCCAATTTGATTTAATAAGGGAGTTGTCAGTTAAAACTCCTAAGGGAAGTATCGTTGCAACAAAGTTTTGTGAATCAGTCCCCATTAGAGCACATAAATTTTCTTTATCTGCTGATTTCATCGTCATACCTATTATTGAGTTTGATATAATCCTCGGTATGGACTGGCTTTCGGACTATGATGCGAAGATTTATTGTAAGAAGAAAGAGGTTACGATTCTTGATGATAATGATAAGGAACACCTTATTTTTAGAGCAGAATCGTCACCACCTAATTCTTATTTAGACCCACCCCCAGTAGCTCAACTTAATTCAATTATTGGGGAGGAAGAGAATGAAGTAACTATCGGTGAGGAAAGGAATGTTCAAATAGAGGGTGTACCTGTTGTGAAAGAATTTGTAGATGTATTTCCGGAAGATTTACCTGGACATCCTCCAGAACGAGAAGTTGAGTTTTCCATTGATTTGATTCCTGGATCAAGGCCTATATCGAAGACCCCTTATAGAATGGCCACTGTAGAGCTAGTCGAACTAAAGAAACAACTAGAGGAATTGAGTAATAAGGGATTTATTCGCCCTAGTGTTTCTCCATGGGGAGCCCCTGTTCTTTTTGTTAAAAAGAAAGATGGATCTATGAGGTTATGTATCGACTACAGGGAGATCAATGCTATAACGATAAAGAACAAGTATCCCCTACCTCGTATTGATGATTTATTTGACCAACTGCATGGAGCTCAATACTTTTCAAAGATTGACCTTCGATCTGGATACCATCAGTTGTGTGTGAAGAAGGAAGACATTCCGAAGACAGCATTTCGAACCAGGTACGGGCATTACGAGTTTACTGTAATGCCGTTTGGATTGACTAATGCACCCTCTGTATTCATGGATCTGATGAATAGAGTTTTCAAGGAGTATCTCGATGAATTTGTGGTGGTATTTATTGATGATATCTTGGTATACTCCAAAACCGACAAAGATCATGAAAATCACTTGCGCATTATCTTGAAGACTCTGAGGAGGCATGAATTATATGGAAAGTTTAGCAAGTGTGAATTCTGGCTTCAGGAGATTTCTTTTCTTGGCCATATTGTCTCTAAAGATGGAATCTCTGTTGATCCTTCTAAGACCAAGGCAATCCAAGAATGGCCAGCACCTACGAATATAACTGAGGTACGTAGTTTTATTGGTTTGGCAGGTTATTATCGACGTTTCGTCCAGAATTTTGCCCGATTGGCTAACCCATTAACGAAGCTCACACGTAAAGGGGTTAAATTTTTTTGGACAAAAGAGTGTGAAGAATGTTTCGAAGAACTGAAGAGAAGATTAGTCAATGCTCCTATATTGACTCTACCATCGGGGAATGATGGGTTCGTTATTTATAGTGATGCATCGAAGAAAGGACTTGGCTGTGTCCTTATGCAGAATGATAGAGTTATTGCCTATGCATCACGACAGTTGAAAATTCATGAACAAAACTATCCTACTCATGATCTTGAGTTAGCAGCTGTGATCTTTGCTTTGAAGATATGGAGGCACTACCTCTATGGTGAAAAATGTGAGATTTATACTGATCACAAGAGTTTGAAGTATATTTTCTCACAAAAAGAACTCAACATGAGGCAAAGGAGATGGCTTGAATTACTCAAGGATTATGATTGTACGATACACTACCACCCGGGGAAGGCAAACAAGGTGGCAGATGCTTTGAGCAGAAAAGACCATGGAGTTCTGAACATGATGAGAATTGAAAGGGATCCAATTTTCATGGATCTAGTGAAGATGGACATGGGAATAACCAGGGAAGGTGAAACATCAATGCTTTTTCAAATGGTTGCCAAACCATCTTTACTAGAAAGGATTAAGAGTTCTCAGACCGATGATGAAGAATTTCAGAAGAAGATTAAAGCTGTGAATGATGGGAGATTGAGAGACTTTGCGTATGAAGGTGGAATTTTGAAATTCGGGAAGAGACTTTGTGTTCCCAATATACCTGATCTAAAAAGGGAATTGCTGGATGATGCTCATAGTTCCAATTTCTCTATACACCCTGGGAGCACCAAAATGTATAGAGATTTGAAGGAATATTTTTGGTGGGACAACATGAAGAGGGAGATTGCTGATTTTGTGTCAAGATGTATGGTTTGTCAACAAGTGAAAGCTGGAAGGCAACAGCCTGGAGGAGTCATGCAACCTCTTCCCATACCGGAGTGGAAATGGGACAATATTACGATGGACTTTGTCATGGGGCTACCAAAGACTCTTAGAAGGAACGATGCAATATGGGTTATTGTTGATCGTCTTACCAAGTCAGCACATTTTCTTGCTATAAGAGAAGATCTACCCCTGGAACGTCTAGCAAGACTATATATTAATGAAGTTGTGAGACTTCATGGAGTACCCCTATCGATTGTTTCTGATCGTGATCCCCGTTTTACTTCAAGATTTTGGAAAAGTCTTCAGAAATCCCTGGATACTGAACTTCATTTGAGCACTGCTTACCACCCTTAGACAGACGGACAATCAGAACGGACTATTCAAACCTTAGAAGACATGTTGAGATCTTGCTCACTTGACATTCAGGGTATGTGGGATCAATATTTACCTCTGGTAGAATTTTCCTATAACAATAGCTTCCATTCGAGTATTCAGATGGCACCATATGAAGCGTTATACGGAAAGAGATGTCGTACACCAACCTGTTGGGATGACGTCGGTGAAAGAAAACTTGTAGGTCTAGAACTGGTGGAGGAAACGATGGAAAAGGTAAAGGTAATCCAAAATCACATCAAAGCAGCTCAAAGTAGGCAGAAGAGCTATGCCGATAATCGAAGGAAGGATTTGGAATTTCAAGTCGGTGATCATGTTTTCCTAAAGGTATCTCCGTGGAAGGGAGTCATACGTTTTGGTAAGAAAGGTAAATTGAGTCCCAGGTACATCGGACCTTTCGAAATTCTAGAACGAATTGGGGCTGTAGCTTACCGATTGGCAATGCCGCCAAGTCTCTCCAAAGTTCACGATGTGTTCCACGTATCTCTGTTGAGGAAATACATGCCTGACCCAACGCATGTACTCACCTATGAGGAATTAGAACTGGAACCCGATCTTTCCTATTGTGAAGAGCCCGTCAGGATTCTTGATACAAGAGAACAAGTACTGAGAAACCGGACGACGCGTCTGGTAAAAGTTTTGTGGAGAAATCATAAGATGGAAGAGGCAACGTGGGAACCCGAGGAACTTATGATGAAGAACCACCCGAGTCTTTTTATGCAGTAATACCCTAGAAATTGCGAGGACGCAATTATTTGAAGGAGGGGAGAATGTAACACCCCAAGCTTCTACGGTACGTTTCCCTTTGAATAATGCGATAGCGTGTGTTGTACGCAACCTCGAGTTCTAACACACACCACAACTAATTAAACTAGCCGTTGTGAATAGTAATACCTAATTTTTGAAATCATATATATTCTATATTTCAAAATGGACTTCATTTTTGGATTCGGAATATCAAAATTAGCCTAGGGTGAAATTTCGGTACATTTCGGATAACTTTCATATTTTGATGAATAGTTAAAATTTCTAAATTTTAATTAAAAACAACTTTTTTAATCAAAATAATTAATAGTGATAAATTATGAATTTGAGTGGTTTTAAAGTATATTTAGAATATATTTTTACCATTCAATTTAATGTTTATCATTGGACATAATTTTACAATTAAACCGAACATAAACAAGTGTCAATCTTTTGATAGTTATTATCTCTTAAAAACACGCTTTTTGTTTTAACAGCGGGAATTAATTTTAAATTAATTTCTGCCACTTCTGTGTTTTGAATTTAGGAAAATGGATTCCATATTTGGAATCAGGATGTCCAAATTATGTAAATAGGTAACTTTTATTTTTAGACATTTTGAATAATTACTGCGGTAAATAATTTATTTACCATGGTTAAAGGGTAAATCCGGTAAATAAGGGTTAAAAAAATAATATTATAATAATACAAAATTACCCTAAAACGTGTCTTAACCCTATTGGTTGATACATGGTCGACCATGGGCATCTTTGTGTCAATTTTGGGACCCCATGGATCCACTTGTAAGTGATAATGACACTTTATTTTAATTAAGTTAAAATGAATACAAAAATGACACAAGCATATATCTTTTAGAAGAACAATTTTTACATAGGGTTATACATGTTGTATTTTCGATTATAAATATTCATTAGAAAGATAAAAAGATTTCCTACATAATGATATTTTATTTATAATTTTTAGACAATAAATAAGTTATTTTATTTATGACACAATGATGATGCAGTAATTACTATAATAGTGAAAAATTAAAATAATTGATATTATAAATACCCAAATAAATATAATATGAAACTTTTAATGAATTAAACTAATTTTCTAGGCTAATATGATATATTAGGATTGATTTAATGGACTTTTTTCGAAGTAATCAATCTGTTATGAGTTTCACAAAAATCAACTATTGAATAGTGTCAAAATTGACATAAAAGAGTTCTTAAAACAAATATTATATTATTAATTGATATTAAATTCCTAAAAATCTAAGGTTCGGCCAAGAGACTTATATTATGATAGGTTAATCATTAATGGACCACTTGGGGGTCTCTTGGATGTATATAGTAAGTTTATTAACCATATTATATAAAAATACAAAGAGACATTGTAAAAGTGAAACTAATTAACTTAGAGTTAATACTTAAAGATAAGGTTAATATAAGTACCCAAACCTGTCTAAATTCTATTGGATGAGTTGTTTTCGACCTATCCCCACCTCATCCTTTGAATAGTCAACTTTGGAGCCTTTAGAAACCGAATATGAATTTATTATAAATTAATATTTCTAGCTTTTCCAATGGTGCCCCTCACCCCTCTTATAAAAGGGCACTCCTCCTTCTCATTTCTTCACACCTCTAAAGCCTTTTGGTTCGGCCAAACTCTGCCCAAATACTCTCCCAACATCCCTCAATACAACCTAGAGGCCTTAGTTTGATCAGAAAGCCAACCTAAGGAGCCCTTTTGATCAAATCAAAAGGAAGAACCCGAAGAAGAGGTAATGATCTCACCACCCTTTTCTAAGTTCATTTCTTCTTCCACTTCTTCTTCCTTTGTTCTTACCATTCTGAAATAATAACTCCAGTATCTCACATATAATGTGATGTTATTATAAATATGGTACAATCATATTCAGTATTCTATCCACCCTTTGAATAACATGTCACCATACGTGCGTACGTACGGCTTACCGTCTCCACGTCGTGGTGTAATTGTTATTCAATATAATATTATTTGGATGGGTATAATAATGATGTGTAACTCATGTAAATAATAAATATAACATGTTAATGATTCTGTATATATGATATACCATCCATTTATATATTATTTTAATATCAAAAGAATGATATTGTCGGTCGTGCGTACGTACGGACTACCGTCTCCACGAACGCGATGAGATTCATTCTCCATCGTAACCATTAAAGCGTAATTATCATTTTATGATTTAAAAATGATGTTTAAGGACTTGATATCATTATGGATATGAATAATATACAACCTATCCTTTACAAACATGTCTTACGTAACAAAACATATGAAAGAAAACAAGTAATTTAACACCCGAAACAACGATAATACTAAGATATTATTATCAAATCAATATTAAAAGATCATATATGATATCATATTAATGTATATGATTCTTGTATAATTTAATAACAATTATTTCACCATTATACAGGAGGTTAACCTACCACAACCAAGGAAAAGTACAAGGTAAGGGTTATTTTACAATCTCTTCATTATCCGAGGTTGTTTATACGTAATAATCTACTGGGATATCTTTATCATCCACATCCATGTTTCATAAAAATGTATTTCAAAACATTTTTACTATTTACAAGAATATGGGTTAAAGTCATTTATACCCTTGTTTGACTTTTTATAAGAGGTTTATAAAGGAATCTTTCCGTCGTTTTCAAAACAAGGTCCTTTTTAACCTTTTCGACAGAATTGAGGTAAGAATGTTTTTTTTAACTTATACGGCGGGTGCGGTTATTTTACGCCGTTATAAAATCTTCAAAGCCTTCCTTACAAGCTTATAAGAATATTTTCAAAGAAAATGTTTTATTTTATATGGATCTTAAATGATTTCAAAATAAAAGGAGATATTTCTTTTAAAAGAATTTTGATTTCATCTATGTCAACATCCTTTGATGGATTTTAAGATTATTTGAAGTTGATTTATTATGATACAAAACTTCTATATTGTATTGAAGGTTTTGTGATATGTTTGACTCTGGATGTGCTATTTTTATACCATTCATAGTTTATGGTGAAAGTATTGACATTTCGTATGCTAGTTTTAATACGAATGTTTATGTTATGTTTAAACCTTTTCATATGGGAATGCATTGGACTTAATAAGTGACGGGTGGAGCCCGCTATAGCTCCTCGATGCATCGGTAGGTCTCATGAGACAAACTAGTGTCTTGGCACAAGGCCTTGACAAAATCTTATTTGTAGCCTTGGCACGAGGCCTTGGCTATGTGGTTATGATAGTCTGGAATTATGCATTCCAACATTATGAAAGTGGTTATTTATTTTTGCATGTGATTATTCGATTAGTGGAATATCCATGTGAATAAGTAAATGGCATTATTTCATTTTATTTATGCCATACCATGTTGAAAGTTCATGTTTAAAAGGCTTTTGTTTTAGTTATACATTGCCTTAAATGTTTATTCTTATTGATGAATGTTTCCGCTATATTGTTATCCTTACTGGGCATTTGAGCTCACCCCTTTTCTATGTTTTATTTTTCCCAGGAAGTGAAGATGTAAGTTATGAATGACCTGCAGGGATATTATGAGGGGATTGTAGTGTGGACTGTGGAAACATTATGTTGTTGTAGTAGTTTTTGATTTTATGATGTAATGTAAAACATATGAATATATCTAGTGTTTCCAAGGCTACTAAACCAATCGGTCTTTCGAGATTTGATCTTTCTTGTGATCATGCCAATGTTATGTAATAATGCACCGACTCTAGGAAACTAGGGTCGGGGCATTACAAATTTGAAACTTTCAAAGGAATTAACATTTTAAGACATTAATGTCTATATAAATAAATCCTTAAAAAATTTGAAAACATAGAAATTAATGAGAAATATTTATAATAATACATCTTTAACGCTTTTAAAATGATGTTTTAGTTAAAGAGTCTCGTAACACTTGAGAAACACTTGAATAAACATAATTTTAAGAATAACATAAAACAAAACATATAATATCAAGAAAAAAATGGGATTCATGATATAATATTTCAAAAGGAAGTATACACACTATATAAAAGTGAATTGGTGTATAATAAAAAATAAGTCTCAATGAAATATAAATTGAGGTGAAATCTCTTAAAACTATCGTACAATTAGACTAAGGATAAATAAATGAAACAATTATGTGTGAAAAATATAAATGAAAAAAATATAATAGGTTATTAAGTGTTAAAAATCATAGGTCATTCACATAAATTCTTGTAAAAACAAAACCAATGACATGGATTTTTAATTCAATGATATGAGATTGAGTTAATATTTCCCATACAATGTTCGTATAAATGATATAAGATTTTATCAATGGGTGATTATGTGTAAAACATTATATAAACCCAAATGGAATTGGAAATTACAACATATAAACTAACAGTGATTCCACACATATTCCTGGCATAATATATTCAATGAAGTATGTGTAAAACCCAAAGAGTGGAGATTGAGTTTAGAAATTCCCTTAAAAATATTTGGCAGCCTAAAAATTTCCTTTAAAAATTCAGAAAAATGAGTTGATGAGAGAGAAAAGGGTCACTCATAACTTGGAAATAAAATGTAAAAAAATAAATATATAGAATAATATATCCCAAAATATGAAAATGGAAATTAAAATACATAACATAAAAGAAGTATTTGACTAAAAGTGGAGGGTGAAAGGATCCCTTACAAAGATAGTTTTGTAAATAAGATATAACGATTATGTGTATTAACTATAAGAACACATAAATAAAGTTTAAATACAATATATTATATCAAAATTCATTTCTCACATAATCATATCACTACAAGAAGTAGACGATCATCCCAAAGAATGGAAATTGGGTTAGGAAGTTCCCTTACATTGAGTCTAATTCGTCCGATATTTTCCTTTTTCTTCCTGAATAATAAATATAAGTTAATTTATACTTTATTAAGAACATTTTTTGGTTTTTATTATTTATTTTATAAAATTCTTTACAACGTTGTAAAAATTATATAATTATTTAAGTTAATATCAGTCATTTTATTGATATTGGGTACTTGAGTCCAAAATGAACTTGTTATAATTACAAATTGTCCATGTGGTAAAAATTCCATTATCTCCATAATGATATTAATGATTTAGATATAAAATATATCATGTATATCCAGTATACATGTATTTAGAATAGTCCATATCATATGGATATATGATAATGTAATGCACAGTTTTTGGAGACGGTATGTCGTACGTACGTATGAACGCTACTTTCATTTCTTTTTTTTATATTTCAAAGAAATGAATACCAAATTATACATAGGTATATTATAATTATAGTATAATATAATATTTTATATATGTTACATAGTTTCATTAACACCATCCTTTATTCATTCCATGTATTCCATTAATGAGTCATATAACTTTAAGAGGGAGGTAGTCCGTACTTCGTCAAATGAAATTATCGTATTTATAAAACATGAAAACCATAAAGGTTTGTTATAAATGAAAACTAATGAATCATATAGATAAATTAAATATAATATATATCATATATAATTACATTTCCATTATAATGGCCACCATAAGAGGTGGTTGGGGAAATCTAACAATCATCGTTTTGTGAGGCAGTAGTTCGTCGTCCAGATAAATAGTATATTCTAAATCCATTAGATAGAGGTGTGTTTGAGTGTAGTTTGAATCATTCTCCTAAAAACAACCTAGTATATTTATTATACTAGTGTTGTTATTTAATAAAATAAAACTAAAATAGGATGTGAAAAAGTTGAATAATGGAATCGAATTTTAGGGAAGAAGTTACCTCTTAAAACGTGTAACTCTATTGGATTTGAGCCAAACGGCTCTATTGAATTGCTTTATTCCAAGGAAAAAGAGTCTAGAAGGAATATGGTGATTTTGGTATCTTCTTTGATAATATTTTGGATGAGACAAGGGGCTTTAGAGGTGTGTGTAATGGGTTAGAGGTGGTGGCCTTTTATAAGAGAGAGGGGGACTCTTTAGGAATGTTTGAGAGTATTATTTAATTATAAAACGATTTTCAGTTTCCAAAGGTCCAAAAACATTAAATTAAGATATAAGATAAATATAAGTCTAAATAAAGTCATAAAATAATAATTGGACTGGTTTTGGATATTTTTTAATACTTTTCTTTTTTCTTTAACCCATTTTTACTCTTACTGTCTTATCAAGAATTTAACACTTTGATAATCAAAATAGTTCTAAAAACGTGAAAAATATCCAAATAAAGAGTTAATAATAAAATTTTATGATTATTCTAACTATTTGGATAAATATTAGTTTTTTAAAAAAATTATAATATTTAATAAACTATTTTATAATTTAAAATTTGAATTATGTCAATTTTGACACTATTCATATCATGAGTTTTTAAAAAACTATGACAACATGATTGATTAAAAAAAATTATTAATACAAAGCTAAAATGAAATTATCATCCAAACAAATCGTGGATGACATCAAAATAACAAAATTTCATTTATTTTAACATTTATAATATCATTTATTTGAATCCTTTATTAATGAAACAATCACTCCATCACCATTGTCTCATAATTAAATTTATATATTTAATGTCTAAAAATTATATAAAAAAACACCATTATGTAGGAAATATTTTTATATTTATAATTAATATTTATAGTCAAAAATATCACTTATATAACCCCAAATAAAAATTATTTTACTAAAATATATATGTTTATGTTACATTTACCTTAACATTAAAATAATTTTTTATAAAATGTCATTTTCACATGTGTTAGTGTATTTTAATATTATTTTAACGTTATTTATTTTACCCTTATTTACCAGATTTACCCTTAACCATGGTAAATAAAATATTTACTGAGGTTACTATTTATAATGTATAAAAATAAAAGTTAACTATTAAAAAAACTGGACATTCTGATTCCAAATAAGGAACAAATTTTTCTAAATTCAAAACAAAAAAGTTACATAAATTAATTTAAAATTAATTCTCGTCATCAAAACAAAAAAGGCATGTGTTTTAAGAAATAATAACTATCAAAATATTGACATGTGTTTATGTCCAATTTCAAAATGAAATTACTTACAATGACCAAAATTGGATTAAATGATAAAAATATAATCTAATTACACTTTAAAATAAATTAAAATTAAAATATAATAATATTAATAGTATAGATTAAAAGTCAGTTTTTAATTAAAATGCAGTAATTTTCACTATTAATCAAAAAATGAAATTTATCAGAAAAATACCAAACTTTTACCCAAAGTCAATTCTTATGCCCTACTTCTAAAGAAGAAGTTTAATTTGTCAAATGGAACATTTAAAGGTGACAAAAACTATATTTAAAAAGTTTTCTCCATCAAAAGGTGGTAAATAGACCTTCTAAATAATATTGGAGTATTTCATGCTTAAAAATTAGATTCATTCTCATTTTAATCCTCTAAATTTTATTGAATAAGTGTAAAAACATTTAACAAACCTATTTAATCATAATATGGTAATTTCTGTTCATTCTAGCAAATACAACGGCTAGGCGTTAACCACCATTTAAAAATGTATTATTATGTTATTATTTTTCAGCATGACTCAACCCTGTGTGCAACATAAGATTTTGGAGAAACCCATTTTTGTGTTTCGTGTACTCCATCAAACATACCATACCCTTTAAAGTAAAATTAATATGTTATTCATAAGTATTAAAAGAAAAAAATGTATTATTCAATAAATACTTGGGTCGTTACACACTTTCATCCTAAAACCATGGGAGAACATTTAAAACTATAATATTTCTAGAAGTAAAAGTATATGAATCAATATATCTAATAAAACAATTATTACATGTTATAAAATTTTGTAACACAAAAAATTTCCCTCAAAATCAGGCTCCACCTCTCTTTTATATAGGTAACCATCTGATAAAACAAGTTGCACCAACTTCAAGAATCATGACCAATCACCTATTAACGTCAGTACTTAACATTATATATCTTCTCCTCAACCATCATATCCAGTTAAAGGTTCATCACAAAAAAACTAGTCTGATCAACTCATTGGTTTCTCACCATATAATACTAAAAACTCTTCTATACTAAAAATTAGTTTTTTTTCTCTGAAATAACTAAATAAAGTTAATAGAGTCTATAATTCTGGTGAGTTAAATCATGTAGCCTGAAGAATCTTCTTATTTATAATATTATCCCACTTGAATATAAATTAAAGTAAAATATTTATAATCCTAATACACTTTAAGAAAACAACATCATTCTCCCACGATCATGTTGTATTCTCCATCCTCTTTTCATTCAAATGATTCACACTGAGGCACAATTCTTTCTTATTCTCTCTTATACAAACACCTTCATGAACATACCATATATATTTTTATTTATTAAGATATTTCATATCTATGAAACCCAATATTCATGTTGATTTCAGAATAAATGGAATTTTATGTGAATATGGTTTTTTCATGCATTAAACACCAGATTCTTTAAAACGTTGATAACACTCTAACTATTATAGAATAACATCCCACCTTTTGATTATTTTACAAGCTCCTTCAGTAATCACATTACTATAAAAATTCATCTACATATTTTATAGCTACTATATATTATTCTTCCATAATAGATAAAGTAACCATCATCTATAGTAGATACATTCATATGATCATCATTCTTCCAAATGTAAAAACAAAACCCACTATTCTTTTTAGTGTGTTAGAATCACTAGTAAAATTCGCATTAATAAAATATTCTAAAGAAATGGAATCCAAAAAAAATATGGTTTCCACTAATCTCTTAAAATATTGAATGATCCAATTCATAAATTATTAGTTCTCTTTCCCAAGGTTATACATGAACCGACTTACATCTCCTACTATTAAGGTAATTTTAGGCATCATATAAGTCATCTAAAACATCAAATATATGAAGGTTGAGGCATATAGTACTTGCATCACGTACCTACCCCCATATTCTGTTGAAGAAGTATATTCCATGCATAATTTAATGTTTTTTGGGAATAGGGGTTCTAATAGATTTACATCCACTCATCATGAATTGGTCGATGATCTTCTTAATATATTATTTCTGGGATGGAATTTGAGTACCAGATTTATTATGCATTTCTATCCTCATCCCCTTAATTTTATCAACATATCCTTGATCCATCATTTAAAATATTCTGAACAACTTACTTTTAATCTCCTAAATTAATTGAATTTATGGACCCCCAGTATAATTTCATCCAGAAATAATTTTAAAACAAAATTCCCATCATTTCAATACTTCTAATAATAATAATAATCATATTTTTTTCTTTTTGAATCCTTCTACATTCATGAAAGAATCGAAATTATGGTTCTATTTTCAAGGATGTGTCTCAATCCCTCAAGGATTCACAACAATTTTCAAGGAAGAACCTCTTTTTGATGAACATTAGTCACCTTAGGCTGGTTCATATAGATATCATCCTATATGTCTCTATGAATAAATAATTTGTTCATATTTATCTTCTCTAAGTGTAAATAATTATGTTAAACAATTCTTAGTATCAAATGGATGCTAGTATTATAGAAAGCTGGGGATTTCCTTTAGAAATTGATTCCTTCCTTATATAAGAATCCTTTATCCACCAACTATTCCTTATACATTGTATTTCTATTAGCATATTAATTTGAATGGTACAACTAGTTTCTATCTAGTTCTTGTTTCCATTCAAGAAGTTCAGTTACCTCCCTATTTTTTTGAACTTTAAGGAATTCATTTATTCCTCCATAGACTAATCTTACTATTTTGAGATACTAATTATTTATACCACCTTTTGACATTTCAATTCCCTATCATCCATTGGAAGTAAGAAGTTCATGTAAACCTTTTACTGTGTAACTGGTCATTTGACTCTAAATGATCATCTCAATAACGTTTTTTAACACTCAATTACTCTATATTTTTTAGCTTCAACTTCTAGTGATCCTACTAAAGATTATTGTACTATCTAGGGTTTCACTTGTGATTTAGTATTTTTTAAGAATTTTGGAAGTTATTTTGTTGGTAAACTATCCGATGATTTCTTTCTAACATCAAGTATCATTGTTATTTTTGGTCTAATAGTGATTTCATCAAGATCAAATATCCCTTCTTTTATTGGACTCTTTTCTTCAACATCTAGTTTATCCATATTTTTATATTTATATAAATATTTTCATAAAATATTATATCTTTCCTACTAAAGATTTTCTATTGATCATTATTCCATACTCGATAGCCAATTTTTTTTCATTGCCTATAATAAAAAATATATTTTTAATTTTCCTCAAACTTATCTATTTCCATTTCATTAACATGGGAATAATCAATGAAAATGATGATTTTGAGGAAAGATACTTTTTTTATCTTTCCAGACCGTACCTCCCCTAGTAAATTTGTCCCACTGAAGAGGTTGGAGTTCTATTGACTAAGTGTTATTCGATGTTGATTTAAAAAACCTCAGTTCTAGTAGCCCAGAATTAAAGGATACTTTATTACATTTACATAAGATACAAGTTATCACATCCAAAAGGATTGAATAATTTAGTAGTGTTGGTAAACTAGATAAATTATTGAGTGTATTATAAATTACAACATAGAGGAAGTAAATATCTTGCATCATTGAAATCATTTAAATACTCTATCATATCATGGGTAAAAGAAAAAAATAAATGGATATAAAAAATACTCAATAAGGGTAATGTACAGTCAAAGGTATAATGAGTGAATAAGGTATAGTAAATATAGAGAGGTAAATAAGTGAAAACACATGACATTTAATAAATAACCTTATCATTAAAAATAATGTGGTAGGAGTTAATAAAGATCAAATATTTCCATATAAATAATCACATGAGCTTGAAATTATCTATATATATTATTCAGAATAGTCACATGTAAAGTAATAACTTATTTTATAATGATGGAATGTATAATTCTACCCATCATAAATGTACAATCAATGCCTTGTCCTTGGAAATTTTAAACTATGATTAAGTATACAAAAAATACGCATTTAATAAGGCCATCCAATTGGTTTGTCTCATGAGACCTATAGATGCGTGGATGGGCTATGTATTTCCATTCCCCACCCATCACATATGAATTTTAATTAATTACTCATATATTGAATTAAAAATTTCTTTCAAGAATAATAAGCCTTAACAAAAAATATATATATATTGAGGAAATAATATTAGATATCAATATTTACCCAGACAATCAAATAAATTTCAAAGTAAAACACTGCATGTAGAAATGGTATACAGTTTAGGAAATGGGAATATCCCTAATATATAGAATATGGATATTTAAGAGAAATATAATGTCTAATGAATGGTGATAACTAGAAGTAGAATGTTTTAAGAAAAAGTTAAGGACCAAAACAATTAATCAAGAAAGTGAATAATTTCCCTTGTCAAACCAATCACAAATCATCTAAACAAATTTTAATGATGGTATTATGAAAAAATATCCCATGTAAACCTTAATTAAAATAAATTGTTTTTATCGTTGATGAATTGAAACATCATAAAAATATAATCAAAAAAATTCTTGAGTAAAATACACCATTCATTTTGAAAATCACTTAAAAAATTCCAGATTATTATGAAAAAAAAATTCTTTGAAAACAATTCTTGAAACTCGTAAATGAATCCTCAAAGAAATAATTAGTCATGATGGTGTAAAAATTATTTTCATGAAGAATATGTTAAAACAAATATTCCTTATAAACCATTCTATAAATAATTAAAACATTGGTAAAAATTCCCTTAATAAATAATTGGAGAATATTAAAAATTTTCTTTAAAAAAATTAAAAAAAAATATGGATATAGAAGTAGAATCATTCTCAATCGAAAAGAGAAATAAATTTTGGATTTTATTAAAAACATTTTCTCAAAAAATTTAAGTTCCAAGGTGGGAAAAAATTTACTACTTCTTGAAATTTTCATGAATAAACAAAGGAGATGAAATTTAAATGGGTTTATCAGGTAGTGATCAAATAATCTCTTTTAATACAAATTCAAGCATACACAATCCTGATTAAAATGATATTGAAACATTAACACTTACCAATTTGGTATCTTTTGAATCATAGCCCACATGAAAGAAAAAACATAATATAGAACATTAAATAACATGAATATAAATAGATTCATGATATAAAATATCAATGTGATAGTATATACATCTCATAAAAATATGTTGGCGTATATTACTAAAATTGTCTCAATTGAGTGGAAATTGAGATGAAATATCTTAGAGATATCACATTGTTGAAGTGAAAATTAATCAAGTAATTGATTGTTTGTTTCATATGTAAATCCATATAAAATAATTGAAAATAATATATATAATAATCATAATTCTTTACAATCATAATATTATAATATCAAAGACATTGAATAAGTAATATAACCCAATTAAAAGTAATTCAGTTATGAAGCCCCTTACCACTTGGTAACTTTTGAGTTAAAAATAATTAGATAAAATAATTTGAATTGAAATTTAACATAAATATAATTATAAATTATTGATGATATTACATGTAAAAATTGGAATCATATAGACTTTATTAAATATATTAGGTTTATAACAATAAAATATGCATCAATGAAACAAAATTGAGAAGAAATCCATTAGCTCAGATTTGACTCGTCATGTATGTTATTTATCTTCTTGAATAATAAAATAATGTTAATTATTTAATAGAATAATAAAATTTATCTATTTTATAATTCCACTTATTTTTTATTTCCATATAATATTTAATTTCATAATAAATTAATTTTACTTGGGATAGTTTTGACGACATTCGATTTATATGTCCAAAATGACTTTGGTAGTATTATTATAGTAAAGTGGTAATTGTTACATAATATATAGAATATAAATTATGAAATAATTATGATTTTTATACATTAAATATATTTTTAAATCAATCAATGGAATATGGTTATGAAAAATTAACTACGTGAAAATCAGGGAGAGGGTAGGTCATATGTAAGAATGAGTAATGTTTTTATTTTTCAGTGATCATTATGGAATTAATTTAAGTATTATTTTATCTAAAAATTATAATAATATAATAAACACCATATTATTTCTTAAAATATATTTATACATATCATATGTGTGATACAATGGTGAAGAACGAATCACATTTCTTAGTGGATGTGGTAGTCCACATTAACGCCTGAAATATTTTATCATTTTTCAGTGAATAGAATGGTAATAAATTAAATGATAAATTATCATAAAATAATGATAAATATATAAATAATGTCATATATATATATATATATTAAATTCTTCTTTACAAATATAATTTAGAGGAGTTTATGGAAAATGAATTACAATAATTCACAAGGTGGTAGTCTGATGTACACACGAACAGTGGTTGTGTTTCCCATTTCATAGAAGAGGATATGGTTATTGGTAATTCCATTAACATAATATCATCTTATTATATGTAATATACTTGTGTTATTGTTTCATTATTTTTTAAAAATATTTTATGGAGGTAGAATAACAAATAAAATGAAAATACATGATTAACAACTTTACCTTTCCTTCAGACAACCTATGAAGGTTTACACCAAAAGATTTCTTAGGGTGGTTTTATGATCAAAAAATGCATAAAGGGAATTTTAATGGGATTTAGGATGGTATTTTAGAATTTATTATCTAATATAAATGGTTCTTGAGGTGTGAACCAAATGTGGGAAGATGTTAACTTCTATAAGAGAGGGGAGGGGCACTCTTGGAATTTCATAAAGCATTAAATTATAATAAAATCATATTCAGTCAAAATACTTCCAAACGGATAGGAATTTTAATTTTAGATAGTATAAGGTTAAAATATTTCAATAAAATTGTATTTAGGCAAGTTTAATTAGAAAACTAACTAATATCACCAGGTTTAACCCCCAATAAATATTTTTTAACATTAACTATGGTAACAACATTTCCGAACCAAAAGGGTTAAAATTTTACATATAAGAGAAAAATAAGATTATAAGTAGAAATTGGATGAAATTTAATACCTTTTATAATCATAATTTTTTTATTTTGTGATTTATAGTATTTTTAAACAATTTAATAAAATATTATTTGACATAAAATATTATTAATGTCATTTTTTGACACTATTCATCTAATTTGTCTTTAAAGACATAAATATAATAATAAATTTAAAATATAATACATTTTATCATAAATAATAGATCATTATTGAATATTAAATTAATTTGCGACCAAATCTCATCCCGAATACATTTCATTTAATATTTTTAAAATTATTTACCTTAAGATGTCTATTTTTTACACAAGCATTATGTCAGCATTGTATAAGAATTAATGGTGACAATATATTAATTAAAAATTAAAAATAAATTCAAATCATAAAAATAAATTCATTATAAACAAAATATACTTTAATATTAATTTACCACTTATTTTTTCCCTTGTATGAACATAAATGAAATATTTAAAGGAAGGAGAGTGATAATTTTTCTTTCTCGTTACTTAAATTATTATTTAGTCCACTTTCATGAAAAAGTGTCCTATACATAATTTTATATATATCCTAAGGTGATAATGGTATAAATAATTTCATTCATTGATAATTAATAATAAAAATGGTGGTATATCAATTAGTTTTAACCTAGGATAATGTGATTTACTCATTTACTATGGTGAACTTTTTTTACTATTCATTGTCACAAAAAATTAATTTGACATGATTTAATAATATTAATTATTATTATTACAAATATTGATTCAATTTTAACAATTTAAATTCATGGAAGTTAAAAAATTGGATTTAAAAATGAACCTGTAAAACACGTTAAAAACAGTTCTTCAAGAAATGTATTTTTCAATCATAAGATGGTCTTACATTAACTTTGTTACTCATAACAATCATTATATGAATTTAAATTATTATATATATATATAATCTACAAATTTTTTTAAATAATCCATTATTAGGGGTTATTTTAATTAACTAAAATATATAATCATTATGCACTTAAAATATTTTTTATAAAAATTGTGTTTTTAATCCTAAAAATATACTTATATAGAAATATAGTTTGAATATTATTAAAATGTTATTAATTAAATTAAAAATTAATAAATAATATTTATTTCAATTTGAAATGAAATTATAATCATAATTTTACTTTTAAATTACTTTATTTAATGAAAATAAATGACAGTTTTACCAAAAAGCGTTATCTTTTACTATTCACTAAAAATCACCATTTTCATAAAAATAGAAAAATTTCAACTTAATTTCATTTATCATGATGATTTAAATAATTAAATTATATTTCTAAAATAAAAGTTTTAAACTTTTTTAAATTTATTATATTACATCCCCACAAAAAGCAATAAAAACATTTTTGATGAAAAATACATTTTTGAAGAATGTAAAGAAATTACTAAATATTGAGTCCTCATTTACTAATATATTTGATTCATCTAAAATATTTATACATAATTTTTTCACAGTTTTTATTTTTATTCTGGATTCCAATTTTAATTCCTGGGTTATAACAGTCGTATTTAAAAAGGATATCATTGTTCATTTAGGATCAATGTTAAGTGTCATATATTCTATCAAACATAATTTACATTTTAAAATCATAGGGTGATACATTATACCTAACATAAATAAATTATCTCCTAATTATTTTAATTTTCCTTATAAATCAAGGTTTTTGCATTTAAAAATTCTTTTGTGTAAAACTCACATCATAAAAGTGTTAATGAAACATCCTTATAAAAAGAGGGAAAGGGAAATATGAAGGACATCCAGAAAAACAAAAAAATATGTTTACAAATAATATAACCTTAATGGGAGGTAAAAATATTGACATGGATGATAAACATAAAACCTATGTACTAATAGGAACATATAGAGAATATGGTCCAAATAAGTTTAACTACCACAAAAACACAAATATATGATGTTTCAAAAGATCATCAATCTATAGGAAATATTTAAAATAAGATTACATTTTTGTTTAAATATAATTTTCTTAATATTTGAGTAATTAATTTACCATATATACTAATAACATAATGAAATATACTCTCTTGATATATTTCTATTTCATAATAATAATTTTATCCTTTGGTTGTCCTTCAATCATTTTTTACTTCCTCTCTTACTCTAAGGAATGAATGTAAAATATGAATTTATTATGATTGAATCACTAAAATTAACTTTCAATGGATCACAAGATCTATAAAATAATAATAATTTATTCATACTATCTATAAACACTGACCAAAAATAAAATCATTAACACAAGGTAAGATAATAACAAAAATGTAAAACCTTTACTAGAGAAAATATTATATTTTACTTCAAAATTTTCACCAATGGTTCAAATTAAATTATTCTATCAATAAATAACCATATATCCCAATTCACCTTAATAATATCTATATTATAGAACGTTTTCTCCTCAAAGATCATTTCAAAACATTTAACATATATCCACAAAACATTTATTTCATTCTTCTCAAATAATCCTTTATGTTAAACCTAAAATAAATATAAACATAAAACCAATAAAATAATACAAAAAAATATCACTAATCATGTCAATATAAAAAATATTTGATCCTATAAAATGTTTCCCAAAATTAACCTATTATTTAACCATCAGAATATTTATGTAAAAATAATTTTATACTAAACAGGGAATCATTTGGGCTAGTGGTAGGAACCACACCCTTTTTCCATTTGGTTGGGGGTTTTAACCTAATGATCTTTCTAGATATGAGAGGTTTTTTGTTCGACGTAAAGGTTTTCCTTTTTCATAAAACTATATTATTATAATTCTAATAACATCCATAAAATATAATAAACATCCTTTAAAATAAATTTAGCAATCAAATCAGTTTTTAACACCAAATATTTTTTATACGACTCAATTTTTCACCAAATGAAATAATCTTCATTAACTAATGTTACCTTATCATCAATTATCACATTAACCCAAATTTTTCTCAATAACTTTAAACTTATATCCATAAATGTATCAATGTTTATTCAATCAGGTTAAACCTTAGAAGGGATATATTTTAATTTAAAATTATAACCAGACTTAGAATTATTTACCCATGATGGGACCAAAAAATATTAAAAAACCTCATCTAAAACATTAATTTAGGGTCTTTATGGATTTTAATCAAATTCTATCATCATTTCATTTTGTTTAAGCTCAGTTCTTCTAATTTTATTTCTGATGGATTCTACCAAATTTAATGCACCCAGGTTTATTATAGGTGATTTTAATTCCCTTCTCACTCAATAGAGAAAATTGGACCCTCTCACGATTCTATTTCCATGATATAATTTAAAACCTCAATAGATGACAAGAAACACATAGAATAAATATCACTGGTGCAAAATATACTTGGTATAAATGGAACTACAATAAAGTAGTTTCCTCTAACATGGATAGAGCCTTCACGAATGTCCTTGATTTAGGTAATTGGGACACAATCTCCAGTATTACTCTTCATAGTTTGAACTCTGATCATCACCCCATCCTGGTCAGTGTCTTCACCAAAGACATGAAACCCCATATGCCTTTTAGATTTAACAATGCTTTGATCTCTGATGACATTTGATCTCATATCAATCAAAAATTCTGGTCCTTAATGTCTAGTAACAATGATTTCCTTGACTGTAGACACAAATTAAAACATCTAAAATCGACTCTAAAAATATGGTGGAGCTCTAAAGACAAACAAATCAGTAATGAAATCATGGCACTTGAGAAATATCTCGATGATTTTCAAAACATAAACACCACTAATGATCTCAACACTGATCCTAATCACGAACTAAACATTGCGGTCAAACATTATTCCCTTCTCACATTCAAAGAAAATATGTGAAAACAAATGTTTAAAGAAAAATGGTTAACAGATGGTGATATAAATACTAAATTTTACAATTCTCTTCAAATAATCAAGAAGGCCTAAAATTTGTTAACTGTTTTAATGGATGGACACAGGCTCCTTGACAATGAGGATGACATATCTCATCATATAATCTCCTAATATGAAACCATTTTCAATGGTCCTGATATAAATAATGATCTCTTACCTGAGGTCATTCCCCTTATGATCAATGAGGATGAAAAATAATTCCTTCTTAACACCGCAATGGATCATGAAATCAAAGAATCTATCTTTAGTCTGAATCCTGATTGTGCCCCTTTATTTAACCATCAAAATATTTATGTAAAAATAATTTTATACTAAACAGGGAATCATTTGGGCTAGTGGTGGGAACCACACCCTTTTTCCATTTGGTTAGGGGTTTTAACCTAATGATCTTTCTAGATATGAGAGGTTTTTTGTTCGACGTAAAGGTTTTCCTTTTTCATAAAACTATATTATTATAATTCTAATAACATCCATAAAATATATTAAACATCCTTTAAAATAAAATTAGCAATCAAATCAGTTTTTAACACCAAATATTTTTTATACGACTCAATTTTTCACCAAATGAAATAATCTTCATTAACTAATGTTACCTTATCATCAATTATCACATTAACCCAAATTTTTTTCAATAACATTAAACTTATATCCATAAATTTATCAATGTTAATTCAATCAAGTTAAACCTTAGAAGGGATATATTTTAATTTAAAATTATAATCAGACTTAGAATTATTTACCCATGATGGGACCAAAAAATATTAAAAAACCTCATCTAAAACATAAATTTAGGGTCTTTATCGATTTTAATCAAATTCTATCATCATTTCATGTTGTTTAATCTCAGTTCTTCTAATTTTAGTTCTGATGGATTCTACCAAATTTAATGCACCCAGGTTTATTATAGGTGATTTTAATTCCCTTCTCACTCAATAGAGGAAATTGGACCCTCTCACGATTCTATTTCCATGATATAATTTAAAACCTCAATAGATGACAACAAACTCATAGAATAAATATCACTGGTGAAAAATATACTTGGTATAAATGTAACTACAACAGATTAGTTTCCTCTAACATGGATAGAGCCTTCACGAATGTCCTTGATTTAGGTAATTGGGACACAATCTCCAGTATTACTCTTCATAGTTTGAACTCTGATCATCACCCCATCCTGGTCAGTGTCTTCACCAAAGACATGAAACCCCATATGCCTTTTAGATTTAACAATGCTTTGATCTCTGATGAAATTTGATCTCATATCAATCAAAAAATTTGGTCCTTAATGTCTAGTAACAATGATTTCCTTGACTGTAGACACAAATTAAAACATCTAAAATCGACTCTAAAAATATGGTGGAGCTCTAAAGACAAACAAATCAGTAATGAAATCATGGCACTTGAGAAATATCTCGATGATTTTCAAAACATAAACACCACCAATGATCTCAACACTGATCCTAATCACGAACTAAACATTGTAGTCAAACATTATTCCCTTCTCACATTCAAAGAAAATATGTGAAAACAAATGTTTAAAGAAAAATGGTTAACAGATGGTGATATAAATACTAAATTTTACAATTCTCTTCAAATAATCAAGAAGGCCTAAAATTTGTTAACTCTTTTAATGGATGGACACAGGCTCCTTGACAATGAGGATGACATCGCTCATCATATAATCTCCCAATATGAAACCATTTTCAATGGTCCTGATATAAATAATGATCTCTTACCTGAGGTCATTCCCCTTATGATCAATGATGACGAAAAATAATTCCTTCTTAACACCGCAATGGATCATGAAATCAAAGAAACTATCTTTAGTCTGAATCCTGATAGTGCCCCAGGCCCTGATGGCATCAACAATGGTTTTTTCCACGATTATTGGGATGTGATTCAGATTGATGTTTGTAAAATTGTAAAAACCTTCATCACTAATGGGGTCCTCCCTCACTCCCTAAGTGACCAGTTTCTCACCTTGATACCGAATGTGGATAACCACTACAAGAAAATTGAATATTTACGACGGGCGATTTCCGAAGGGATCTCGTCGCTAAAGGTCTTTTGCGACGGGGCTCTGTCACAAATACCATGTTGCCGAAAACAGTGTCACAAATAGGTGTTTTTGCGGTGGTCTCGTCGCAAAAAGAGTATTTGCGATGGTCTTTTTCCCCCATCGCAAATTAGTTTTCGTTTATATATAAAAAAGGTATTTGCAAAGGGCCATCACAGATATATTAGTTGCGACGGGTCAGAAAACCGTCGCAAATGTGAAATTTAAAACATACTTTCGACGAAGGTATTTGCGGCGGACCGTCGCAGAAATGTTTTTCCGACGGGTATTCGTCCTTTCGCAAATGTTCTCGTTGCAAATATTAAAAAAATTAAAAAAATTACATAATTAATACAAATCGTATAATATTATATAAAAATATTAATATTATTAATAATATAAAAAATTTATATTATTATAATATAAATAAAAAAATATATAAAATATAATTATGAAATATTAATATAAAATAATAATAATATGAATATATATAATATAATTTAATTTAATAATACTAATATTAATAATATAAAAAATTAATATATTATTATTATTATTAAACTATGTATATAATAATAATAATAATATTAATAAGATAAATAAATTATAATATTATAATATTAATAATAACAAAATATATATAATATAAATATGAAATATTAATATCAAAAAATAATAACAATATGAATATAAATAATATAATATTATATATTATGAAATATTAATATCAAATAATAATAATAATAATACTAATATTATTAATATAAAAAATTAATATAATAATATTATTTTTAAAATAAACATACATATTTCTGAAGAAATAATATTAATATTATTAATATTAATAAAATTATAAAATTATAAACTTCTCAATATTAACAATAGATATAAAATATTAAAAGTAATATTACTAAAATAAGAAAACATTAAAAATAATACTAATAAGTAATAAAATATTAAAAAAAATAAAAACAAATTAAATCATGAAATATTCATATCAATATGAAAGAGGAGTTGTAAATCGTTAATATGACAATAAACTATAAACTCAAATGTTTATTACATCTAAAGAAATCACCGGCGGGTGTGGATAATATGCAGGACCTGGAGGACCAGGAGGTGGTGGAGGAGGAAACTTTATCCCTAAACAATGAGTCAGAAGATGCATATACTCCATATACTCCTGATGTTTCTCTTCATATCGACGTCTCCCCTCATCCTGCTACTGACGCATCTGCTCCTACCGTCGACGCATCTTCTCATCGTCCTGCTGATGCATCTGCTCTTGCCCCTGACGCAAATCCTCTATAAGCTAACTCTGAGCACGCAGCTGCTCCTGATACTGTGAGACAGAAGATGATGTATCTCCACGAGCTCCTATCGAGATGGATGCCGACATCGCGGCAGAACAATAATAAGCTGCAGGAGTCAAATGAGAGCCGATACCAACTACTCGGCCCTTTTCGAAGCCATACTGGGTCGCCTGCATCCATGTCGTCTCATCAAAATGGTGGGCACTAGTCTGATCACTCATCTCGTCTTGAATCTCAGCCTGTGTGTGAGAGGTCGCGGCCTCATATGACTCCTTAAGTTTCAATTAGAAATTAAAATAATGAAAATATTATATGCATTTAATTTGAAAATTGAAAAGAAAATAATACTAACCACAATCTGACGCTGGCAGTCACCTCTAATCTCTCCAGTAGTCGGGTCAGTGTACATCGTCTGATAAACGTCGTATTCCAAAATACCAGCCTGCTCGGCTACCTATATGAATTTAAAATAAACTGTTTTTATTTAAGTTTTTATAAAATATTAAAAAAAAGTACTTACCAGACGCTCTCTCTGCGTACTGAATGTACGACTACCGGCTCGATGCGTCACCTCTTGTCTCCCCCGATTCTGTCGACCCAATGCAGAACTCCTCTGAAACACACCACCCAACCAATGTGTACATAATCCATCCCAAACATGAGATGAAATGTACTCTGGTCTGTGGGCTCTACAGGACTCATCAAATTCTGTCACTTCGGCTTTCTTCACATTCGTCTTTCTCAAATTATGAAAAAACTGACAGAAATAGTCACGCATAGACACCACCCATGCCACGTGGATAGTGGCACGCATGCTCTCATCGATGGGATACCATAAACCCTAATATAAAGTTATTAATGAATTAAATTTCAAAATAAATAATATTTAATTACGTACCAGCCAATGATCTAACATGGCGGCCTGCACATCAGTGGGAATCTGATCCCATGTGAGCCAGGGCTGAGAAAAATAAGTGCACAAGATAGCGCTCCCCTGTCCAATAGCTATATGCGTAAAACCGTGGAAAAAGAACAAATAATCAAACAATTATAATATTAATAAATTATAATGAATGATAACTAAAATACACAGGTTACCATACCACCGCTTGTGCGCATCGAATCCAAGAGGTGGACATCGCTCCGGGATAGGATCTAGAATCATCAGTCTGGCAAGACCACGCCCCCTCCGAGTGCTCCCTGTAGTGCCCACAGCCTGAGGGTCAGATGACTCAAAAACCTCATCATCCATAGGTAGATCAGCCTCCAAAAACTGACGATACGTTTCTGAGTCCATCTAAAACATGAAATGATTGTTATTCGCAAATAGTTGAAAATATCTATTATGTATAGATATATTTTTTTTATGATTCTAACCATCATTTTACTGTGTCAATTTTCATCTTCATCATCATCTTCATAGTTTTCAATGTCAATTTTTCCATCTTCCTCATCAACATCATCAATTTCCATATTAGTTTCACTTTCATCATCTCTTGTCATTTCAAATTCAGTTGTAACATCATTGACAACATCGTCACCATAGACCCTAAATTGTGAGGTGTCATCCTCGATATTCATGTCTCTTTGTTAAAAGGATGTGTTTTTAGAAGTGTCCTGAAAAATTTCATTTCCTTACACTTCATTGGAACCACATTCCGTTTGAGTAAACTGATTTTCTCGAGATTTATCTTTTATTATACTCCACCAATCATCCAACTCTTTTGCAGTAGCATAGTATTTTGCTTAATAAATTTGATGTGCCTGATGAGCCAATAAAAATGGTTCATTTACTTCAAGAAGACTTTTATGTTTAATATCAACAATTCCATGAGTTGGATGAATACGCAAGCCTCTCTCAGTATCCATCCATCGATATTTAAACATTGTTACATAATTATGTCCCAAATAACACAGTTCAATAATTTCTTCAAGCATACCGTAAAAGTCAACTTCAATATCTCTATGATGTGATCCCTTCAAACAAACACCACTATCCATTGTTTTCTTTGATTCCCCATATTCACGTGCATGAAAGCGATAACCATTCACCACATATGCATTATAATATTTTACCATTTTTGATAGTGGGATACTCAATATATGCAATCGACTATCAATCTTATCATCATGTACAGATACCTGAAAATTTGTAAAATATTTATCACTATTACAAGTAATAAATTGATTTTATATATAAAACCAAAAAAGAATGTATGTTACAAGTTTTTTAAACCAGTAGGCAAAAAAATATTGCTGACGTTCTTCTAAGCCAGCTGCTGTAATTTGTGGAAATAGTTTCTTGATATGATCATCATATAATCTAAAAGTACAATATGATTAATTTACTGTAACAGAATCTATAGAATAAGGGATACGAGCACTCACTGTACAATTGGTGACATTTTTCACAGTTGAGTAGAATATATGTATGAGCTCTATGATGTTCATCATCTAAAATCCATCTATCATAAACTCTACAAAAGCCAAGTTCAGGCTGATTGAAAACTGATAATTGATTGTTCATATCATCATCAACATTACCCTCGTTCCGGCCCATGCAGTTAAATTTTGAGGGATATTCAGATTCAAAATAATGAGAGCAGAATAAAGCAATTTCTTCTCGAAAATAAGCTTTAGCAATTGATCCCTCAACTGATGCTTTGTTACGGACTTTTTTCTTCAATTACTGCATGCATATCTCAAATGGGTACATCCATCGAAACTGAACCAGACCTCCAAATTTTTCCTTATGTGGAAAATTTAATATCAAATGTTCCATCGAGTCAAAGAAAGCTGTCGAAAAGATTTTTTCCAATTTGCATATAATTACAACAATAGCTTCTTCCAGTTTTCTTAGTGTATTGTAGTCTGTTGTCGCCGCACACATGTCTTAGAAAAAATATGATATATCTGTTATCGAATCCCAAATCTTATAATTCAACAAACCTCTTAATCCAATAGGCATAAGTCTTTCCATTATAACATGATAGTCATGACTTTTTAATCCGGTAATATGACCATTTTTAACAGATCTGTCGAAGTTGGATGCATAGCCATCTGGAAGTCTCAAATCTGCAATCCACTGACAAAATAATAAGCGACTCTCTTTGGTCAGTGTATATTCTTCTTTTGGCTTCATTAATCTCTGTGATTTGACATTTTAAAACAATTCAAGTTCTGGTCGCCTGCAAATTTGGGCAAGTTCTAATCGTGCCTTTACATTATCTTTGGTTTTACCCAGTGTATCCAAAACTGTATGAAACAAATTATCAACATATTTCTTCTCAATATGCATGACATCAAACATGTGTTGGACCAAAAAATCAGACCAAGATGGCAGATTCCAAAAAATTCTTCGTTTTGTCCAATTCTGTTCTTTCCCAAAACCATGAATTTTCTGTTGGTTTATTGTCAGTCCAAAAGTGATGGAAGGTAATGAAAATACAACTGATTGTAACTCTACACCTGAGATATTTTTTGTAGGTTCATCTCTTTCAATTCTGCCTTTTCTAAAATGAGATTTATTCCTCTGAAAAGGATGGTCAATTGGAAGAAATATGCGATCACAGTCAAAATAGTAAGGTTTTTTTCCATTCACGAACATAAATGCTTTGTTGTCTCCCATATAGTAAGGACATGATTTTGGACCATGTGTACTCCAGCTAGATAACATACCATATGCCGGGAAGTCATTAATTATCCACATCGAAGAAGCTTTCATTACAAAATTTTGTTTCGTAGCAGCATCATATTTACCAACACCATGACTCCAAAATAAATTTAAGTCATCAATCAATGGTTTCAAATAAATATCAATATTATTTTTCAGATTTCCTGGGATTAATAATGTCAAAATGATATAAGGCTCTTTCATCAACATCCATTGAGGCAAATTGTACGGAGTTATAAAGACAGGCCAACGGGAATACTGACTATCAGAAGATCCAAATGGATAAAAACCGTCAGTAGTAAGACCCAATTGCACGTTCCGGGATTCTAAAGAAAAAGACGGATGCACATGATCAAAATGTTTCCATGGATCACCATCAGATGGATGAATCAAGCTTTTACAATTTGAAATATTGGTTTTGTGCCATGACATCATTGTCCCTGTCTTCTGAGACATAAATAAACGCTGCAACTTGGGTGTAAGAGGGAAATATATCAAATGTTTTACAAGAATCAATCCAGACATCCCAGATTGAGCTAATTTATAACTCGATTTTCCACATGTGGGACAACTATCCAACGACTCATTTTCACCAGAATATAAGATGAAATCGTTTGAACATGCATGGATCTTCTGATAACTAAGGCCCAGATTACGAACGAGTCTCTTGCTCTCATAATAATTAGCAGGAAACACATTTCTTTTAGGTAACAGTGCTTTAACCAAAGAAAATATCTGATCAAAATTGTTATTTGACATTCCATTATCTAATTTAATAGCTATAAATTTTTACACTACTTCTAATTTTCTTATCTTGCAACCAGGATATAATGAATCTTCAGCTGACCTAAAAAACTCAGCAAATTCAAATGGTGCCAACTCGAGAGGTAAATCAATATCATCCCCGATTTCTGTTTGTTGAACGGATGACCCTGCAACATCATGTACAAAATTCTGAAATCGTGATGGATCCAGAATCAAATTATTAGTATCTTCTATGGAACTGTGTTCACCATGTTGATACCAAAAAATATAATCTGATTGAAAACCATAACGCAAGAGATGTTGACTAACGATGTCAAATATCTCAAACGTTCTCAGAGAAAATTTTTTACAAGAACAATTAATTTTTCCCTTCTGAAACAAATTCCGGGTTTGATGATGTAAATGATAAGAAACCTTCAACACCATCAACATATACAGGATTTAAACTAGAACCGTTTGGATTTCTGCGCTGATTTATCCAAGCACGATCATCTAATAATGATTGATGACTATTTCCTTATTCCATATTCATATATATGATTCTAAAAAATTTAAAACCATTACTGTTTTTAAATAATTTGATATAAGAAAAACAATATCCTAAAAAAAGAAGATACATAATTATAGTTATTTCTTAGTAATTACCAATAATTATAGGTGACACAGTTAGTTTGTAATCATCCCCACTAATTATTATTAATTTACCAATACTTAACAATACTTGGAAAAATGAAATATGCTTGAATAATGATTTAAAATTTTGTAATCAACATTGTGGAGACTATATTACTAATTATTCGGATTTCTCCGATGACTCATCTCTTTTTAACTTTCTCCCGACTGAAATCAGAATGAAAAACTTGCTCTGACATACGTTAGAGCACATTTTTCATACTAATTTCAGTGGGATAAAGTAGCAAAGATATGACACGTTGACCAAAAGGTAGCCGTCAATCTTCTGGAAATTGTGCCAATTTATAACCATGTACTTGAATTTATTTGATTTTTGATTCATTATTACTAATTATTACTAATTATTAAAAATATCAATATTTCCAAAAGATTTTTCTCTATTCTTAACATGTTCAAATCTTAAAGAGTCGTCAATTTTTTGGTCATTCCCAATAAAAAGTTTGCGTCAACCTTGTCCAATTTATACTCTAAAATTGTCCTTACATGGTTGATCATCTCACAAGTTGTGTTGGAAAAGGATGACACAAGTAATGAGAAAGACATGACTTGAGTTGTCCTATTGCAACGCTACTTGCGAGGTGATCAACCAAGCAAGAAAAAATATAGAGTTTACATTGGACACGGTTGACACAAACTTTTAATTGGGAATGACCTGAAAATTGGCGACCCTTTAAGATTTGAAAGGTTAAGAATAAAGAAAAACTTGTTGAAAATATTGATAATTGTAATATTTTATAAATTTTTTTTAATTTTAACAATATTAATATTTATTTATAAATATTAAACATATAAAAATAAAATAATTATATTATTAGTATTATTTAATTATTAATATTAGAGTAATATAATATTTTATATTATGTTACTATTTATGTTTCTTTTTATGTTACTAATTATATTACTAATTATGTTACTAATTAGAAATGCGAAGATATGCATATAGGTCGGGTGGTTAATCAATCATTGAATAGAAAAACAATCGTCATTGACCGCTCATCTACCTCAATTATCTTTGCAT
Source organism: Viscum album (assembly GCA_963277665.1). Classification (NCBI taxonomy): domain Eukaryota; kingdom Viridiplantae; phylum Streptophyta; class Magnoliopsida; order Santalales; family Viscaceae; genus Viscum; species Viscum album. The sequence continues at coordinate 518,199,501 of OY728145.1, forward strand.
TTGTGTGTTGAGGTTGACAGAAAACTTCTACATCCACATGTAATATGTTCTTTTACTATCAAAATTATAAACCTCCTCACCTCTATATTGGCGAGGAGGTTGATAATTTTGACAGTAAAAGCAGATATTACATGTGGAGTCAGAAGTTTTCTATCAAGCCTCAACACACAAATGAAAAGAAAATTGAGGTAGATGAATGGTCAATCACGCTTGCTGATTTTCCTAATTGTTTCCTAATTACTATAATTGTTTCCTAATTACTATAATTGTTTCCTAATTACTATAATTGTTTCATAATTACTATAATTGTTTCCTAATTACTATAATTATTTCCTAATTACTATAATTATTTCCTAATTACAATAATTGTTTCCAAATTACTATAATTTTTTCCTAATTACTATAATTGTTTCCTGATTACTATAACTGTTTCCTAATTACTATAATTGTTTCCTAATTACTATACTTGTTTCCTAATTAATATAATTGTTTCCTAATTACTATAAGTGTTTCCTAATTACTATAATTGTTTCCTAATTACTATAATTGTTTCCTAATTACTATAATTGTTTAATAATTACTATAATTGTTTCCTAATTACTATAATTGTTTCCTAATTACTATAATTGTATCCTAATTACTATAATTGTTTCCTAATTACTATAATTTTTTCCTAATTACTATAATTGTTTCCGAATTTCTATAATTGTTTCCTAGTTAAATCTAATTTTTTCCTAATTAAATTTAATTGTTTCCTAATTATTAGAATTGTTTCCTAATTAAATCTAATTTTTTCTTAATTAAATCTAATTGTTTCCTAATTAAATCTAACTGTTTCCTAATTATTATAATGTTTTCCTAATTATATCTAATTTTTCCTAATTAAATCAAATTGTTTCCTAATTAAATATAATTGTTTCCTAATTAAATCTAATAGTTTCCTAATTAAATCTAATTGTTTCCTAATTAAATCTAATTTTTTCCTAATTAAATATAATTGTTTCCTAATTGTTTTAATTTTTTCCTAATTATTTCTAATCAATTAAATCTAATTGTTTCCTAATTATTTGATAATTATTTTAATTAAATCTAATTAAATCTAATTATTTCTTAATTATTTGATAATTATATATTTATTTCTAATTATTACCAAAACATCCACAGAGAGTGTCGAACCAAGAGTGCAGCAAGGCCCGTTGTCGTGTACCATGTTACCCTGAGTCAAGCTCGAAACACCTTGTCAGAGTTTTCACTCATAGGTACATATGTGCTAGAGCCGCCTCTACTTGTTCTTATCCAGACAAGGATTATTTGGTACAACCACATAATCTAATTATACTATATAGCTACTAAACATTCTATTAAAAAAATAAAATTAACAATTAAAAAATAAATTAACAATTAAAAATAATTGAACAATTTTAAAAAATTAAAAATAAAAAATATATAGATACCTTAGATATTTTTAAGTAATATGCGCCTTCTAAATCCTTCCTTCCTATTCTCGAAATAAAAAATTAAAACACAAAAAATTTCAACTCAGAACTGATAGTTAAAGAGAGAAAAGAAGAGAGATCTGAATGTTATGGAAAAAAACAGGTGGGGTCTATATATAGGTTAGATTATTTGCGACGGTCATATTTTTGATGGTATAACGTCGCAAATACTAGGTATTGTGACAGAATACCGTCGCAAATACCTTTTCTCGCATTAAATACAGGCAGTGGGTAAAAGGGTTTTTGTGATGGGCCCATCGCAAATAGCTATCTGCCGACACACCATTAGCGACAGGCAGATATCCCCGTCGCAAATTCCTATTTACCACCACCGGTATTGGCGACGGGCCCTGTCGCAAATACCTTCTCCCACAACACCATTAGCGACAGGCGAATGTCCCCGTCGCAAATTCCTATTTACTACCGCCGGTATTGGCGATGGGCCCCGTCGCAAATACCTTCGCCTGCAACACCATTAGCGACAGGTAGATATCCCCGTCGTAAATTCCTATATACCATCGCCGGTATTTGCGAGGGGAAAATTTACCCATCGCAAATAATATTTACCACCGTCGGGTAATTGTGACGGGTAGCCTTCTACCCATCGAAAATAGGCTTCCCGCGTTTTGGCGCGCAAACCGCGCCATTGAAATTGCAACGGGTCCTGTATTTCCGTCACAAATAACTGACCATTTGCGACGGGAATATATTCTCATCGTAAATACGCCTTTCATCGGAGTTTTTTATATGGGAATAAAGCCTGTCGCAAACACCATCTCGCAGTAAGCATTTTTCTCGTAGTGAATGGCTCTGAGATACATTTGTTTAGACCCGTTGCTCTTATCAATACCCTTTTTAAAGTCATCACAAAAATCATTTCCAATATAATTTCCACTATCACGAACAAAATTGCCTCGTGGAACGAATTTGGTTTTATTAATGGAAGATCCATTCAAGTCTTCATTTCCCTACCCTCTGAGTGTGTCAATAATCTGAATAAAACTAATAGGGGAGGAAACATAGCAATTTAGCTTGACATCAAAAAATCTTTCGACACCATGGACTGGAGTTTTATCTTCAAATTCATTCAAGGTTATGGTTTTAACAACACTTTTATAACTGAAATCAGAACCCTCTTCAACTCGGCATCTATCTCCATCTTGTTCAATGAAGCACCTAAAGGATATTTTAAATGCACCAAAAGGTGTCAGGTAGGGTCACCCCCTTTCTGCCATTATTTTCTCGATATCAAAAGACTACCTCAATCATCTGATCAATAGGCTGGTGAACCAGAACAAAATAATTCCCATTCATGTCTCTAAGAATGTAAATTCTCCTAATCATCTCTTTTATGCTAATGACATAATCATTATACTCCATGGGGATAAAAGAAACATTCTTAACCTAAAAAATGCATTGTCACACTATGAAGAGGTTTCTCGTTAAATCATTAGCTGGAAAAAATCTTTTATCTTATTTGGGAAGAATTTCCCTCCCCGTAGAAAATGTAACATTCTCAATGGCCTGGGTCTGAAAGAAGGTATGCTTCCATTCACCTATCTTGGTGTTACCATTTTTTGGGGTTGACCCAAATCTTTTCACTTTATGAATATTGTTGACCAAGTTCTAAATCAGATATCTTCTTGGAAAGGTAAATCTCTTTCTATGTAAGGTAGGACTTGCCTTGTCAAATCCACTATTGTCTCCAAGATGGTTTATTCAATGATGGTCTATAAATATCCAGTTAGACATATTAAGAAATAAACACAACCATAAATAATTTTATCTGGACCGGTAGCACTCTAGAAATAAAACATGTGACTGTGCCCTAGTCAAACTTGTTGCAACCCCATCGAAAATAGCGGTGTTGGTATTAAAAATATAAAGTAATTTTATAAATCCCTTCAAGAAATACACACTTGGAACATTTTTCAAAATACCTCTAAAGTTATTTCCTTTCTAAAAATTAGGTTTCTTGAAAAACTTAAAACTGGAAATTCGAACTTCATTAACTCATCTATATGGCCTTCCATAAAAAACCCCCATCACTAATATTATGAATTACTCTAGAAGGATGGTCTTTGGAGACACCTCCATGAAATTTTGGTTGGATAACTAGAATATAATGCCTTCAATTTCCATGATGCCTCCTGATCAAACCCCTGATAATACCAACAGCTCTATTAGAGACATTTTAAACTCTTGACATGATCACCTTCCTGACACAATTCTGAACATTATTGAAAACTACTCTTTCTCTCACGCCAATGATTTCTTAACTTGGTATCCTGATCACATTGATATGCTCAATTAAAAACATTTCTAAAAACATTATTTCTGTAACTCAAAAAATGACAATAGTTGGTTAAAACACATCAACAAACCTTGGATAAAACCATCACGATTCAACCTCATATGGTGTCTTGCTCACAAAAGAGTGCCCACTGAAATTTACTTCCAATATTTTCTCATCTAGCACTTCTCTTAAAGGAAAATCATTAATCAACATAGGGAAGATGTTAACTACCTCTTTCTCTCTTGCGCTACTGCTTCTACTCTCTAGAACTATATTCTTGAATTTTTTTACTACAGATTGTTGAAGGTTAATTCTAACAAAGCCCAGCTTAAAAAATGTGCAGAAATGAATGGCTCTCAATAAATTAGGAACCTCTTTCATGCTGCAGTTGATGATCTCCACCATGTGATTTGGTATGATTGGAATGCTATTATTTATAATAATTACTCATTCAATCAAAATGAAGGTCAGATAAGGATCCTCATTGCCATACGATAAGCATACTCGATTCAAAAGTGACCTTACCGAAACAAAATGCATGACTTTGTGATCCTGAGGCATCTCAAGATTAATGGTAATTTCCGTCAGCTCCATCGCACACTAGAGGTGTTCTAGAGAGGCCCCCTGTCATGATAGATCAAGATCAATAGCGATGGCACCTCCAAGGGAAATCCAAGACCTTTAGGGTGTGGTGTCGTCTTCAGAAATCACCATGGCCAGATCCTTGGAGGCTTCATGGGTAAATGTAGAATTTCCACCTCCCTCGGAGCTGAGATACTAGGATTGATTCATTCCATTACCTTTTCCAAATCCTTTGGTTGGAATAACCTTTTGATTAAAAGTGAAATGATGACTATCATCCAAGCAATTTGGAATGGCATAATCCACCTTGCTTGGCCGATTACTACCCGCTGGATGGAATGCTCCCATTAACTTTGCGATCTTAACTATATCATCACAAATGTTTATCAAGAAGAAAACATGGTTTCAGATGGTCTGGACAACATATGAGTCAATCAGGACATTACTTGGTTCGAAGACCTTCCAATTGCTCTTCTTTCCTTTCATGAAAAAGATTCTAATATGATCTTGTCTTTTAGACTCTTGTAATCTTTATTTTTTAATAATATTTATGCTTTTGTCGTTTTTTACCAACGAATCGCCTTTTTTAATAAAAATATATATTTTTGAGTCATGCAAATATTACAACATAGTGAAAGTAAATATTCTTTTTCACGGAATTGATTTAAGGATTATTTCTTCATATAATGGGGAAGCGAAATAAATGGTGATCATAGATTCTTGGAAAGGTTTACATATTACAGAAGATGTCAATATTGAATAATGAATAATCAATATGGTAAGGTAAATAACAGAAAATATATGTAATTTAATTAATAATTTGAGCATAAAAAGTAAAATGGGAGTAGTAATTGAAGATGAAATAATTCCATACAAATAATCACATGATCATGAAAATATCCATATATATTTTTGAAAATAATCACAAGGATAATAATAACTGATTTCATAATTTTGGAATGAATAATTACAAACAAAATAAACATACAGGCAAGGCCTTATGCTAAGATAGTTTAAACTATGTATATGTATACAAAGAAACTCCATTTAAAAAGGTTAACCAATTGGTTTGTCTTATGATACACATTGATGAAACAAGGGGCTATGTGATTTTGGGACCCACTCTTCACATACTAAGTCTAATGAATTCCTTATATATTTAATGACCAATTTAATTCCTGAATATTATTCCTTATCAATAAATATCTATATTTATTAAATAATATATAATATCAATATTTTTCCAATCAAACCAATAAAAGTAAAATATCTTATATAGAAATGGTATATCAAAGAGGAAATAAAAATATCGATGATATAAATAATATTGATATTTAAGAAAAATATAATATCCAATGAAATATGTTAACAAGAATTTGTATATTTCAAGAGAAAGTTTAGGCCATGAAATTAATTAAAAAATTGAATGCCAATACTTTCCCCAATCAAAACTATCATGAAACATCCAAACAAATATTAAGTACGGTATCATAAAACATATCCCCACTAAATAAAAATTAAAATGAAGGATTTTTTTCATAAATATTTCATCTCAAGATTTGCACTCCTATACCCCATGTTAAAATCATGAACTTTACAATTTTGGTTATGATGTCGATATTTCTAACCCAAATTTTCCCATTAAAAATATACAACATAATAAAGAAAACTTGAATCACTTACATCCTATAGGACCTTTTAGATTTAGTGTTTTAGAGAATTATGAAAAACTCGTATTTAACAATTAACATGATTTAAAATAGAATTTCTCCAACTTAACCCAGAAGTTATATTTTTACATTAGGTCATCCACATTATCCTTATGAAATTATTTATAGAGATAAATCATTCCATCTCTTTCGTTGTAAACTGTGGAAAAGGAAAGATCATAAGGGAGAGCTCAAATGCTCACTAAGGTAAAACATAAGCTTTAAAAAATGAATTTCATCAGTGAGATTAAGAAGAGAATAATGGTACGATGACATAATAAATGTGCATCAGATAATCATAATATAACTCATACACATCAATACACAGATCATAAAATATGAAAATATGGAAATAGAAAGATTCATCAGAATAAATAATCACTACAAAAAATGACTTTTTTCATAGGTGGGTTTTTTGAGTTTATAAGGGGTTATACCCCTTCAAAAGACATTAGTAGTGGTTATGGGGAACTGCCAATAATGTGCCCACCTAAGGTCCTTGGAGGTGGTTTTGAGGAACCATTGGTAATATCTACTTGACTTTAGAGGTAGTTACATAAGAGGGGGTTTAAACCCCCTCTAATTTAGACATAAATCCCACCTAAATCACTTTTTTCATATGTGATTATGACTAAAACAGCATCTAATTGAAGGATTTAGGGGTCGTTCTAGTCTCCCCTAAATAGTGATTCATTTTGGGGTGGTTGTGAATACCATCCCTAAAGCTTCTCTTTTTCCACCCCTAAACCGTGATTCATTTTTGGGAGGTTTGAAAAATGTCCCATAAATCTTATCTTCTTTTATAAACCTAATTTTTCTTTTCTTATTCCACCCATTACTATTATCCTTCATGCCTCTAATCCCTCCCTCCCCTCCTTTTCATCCATGCCTCCATGCCCACCCCATTCTCCCCGTGCCTCCATGCTCCCTTCAATTCCCCACATGGTTCTTGTGCCTACTTCCCCACACTTTCACCAATTTGGACTGTCCCACATGGGATCCTCCACCCAAACAAGTCCACTATCATTGTCAGAATTGTAAAATTGAATAATGGCAGTAATTGAACCAGTGGAATACATCATAACATTGTAGTGTGCCTTCCACTAGGCTAATTTATGTTCCTTATCTAAAGCACATATTAATATATTTATATATAATTGAAGTGTTATTTAAAAAATAATATTTGAATAAATATTAAAATACATATAAATATATAACACATATATATTTATATAAACTAAAAGTACATTTTATTTTATCTATTACTATTGTAATAAATTTTTATAATATTCAATTTATACAATTATATAAATTTTATATTCTATTTGTGTATCAACATTAATTTAATAAATATATGTTATAATAATTTTTAAGTTATGTATATGCACATATATTTATATATTTATAAATTGATTATGTAAATTATTTATATACTTAAATATATATTTATATATTATATACATATTTATTTATATAGTATATATATAATTATTTTTAACTATTTACTTAATATATTTATATAATGTCTTTAAAAATATATTTCTATAATTTATTTCAATACATATATTTATTATTATGAACATTAATATTTATTTATTTATATAAATTGTATAATAGTATATATAAATAATACTATATGAAATACATGTAAATGGAATAAAATTTATCCACAATTTAAATAATGTTACATGAAATACAATTGTTTATAATATATAATTAATATGTATATTATATATAATTAATAATATATGAAATCTAATTTATAAAAATATTTATATAATGTATTTCAAAATATATATTTATTATTATGCACATTGATAAATATGTATTTTGATAAATATTATTGTATAATATTATCTACATTAATATATATTTATTTTTATAAATTATATATCATATATATAATATTACTTATATATATAATCATAAAAATATTATTTAAACATATATTTATTATTATTATAATTTAAATTATAAAAATTGCAATCTTGAGTTTCTATATGATATATTTTCTAAATAAATGTTTTTTATGTATAGTTTTGTATAATATTTTTAACTTTTACATTATATATATTTAATATTATTTGAAATGAAATTTATATTAATAAATATATATATTAATATACATAATATTATACAATTATATTTATGTATACATATAAATACAATTAAATACATTCATATAAATATTTCTCCTAATATGTTCATATAATGTATTTAAATGCATTTATATATATTGTTTTAATTATAAATATATATATTATTGAAATTTTTTTATATAGTTGGGGCCCACAACCCCCCTTAATTTCGGACATTAGAGGGGGTTTTGGGCCCCCTATAATTTAAAGACATTATTGGGGGTTTTCAACCCCCCTCGAATTTAAAATATTGGAGGGGGTTTTCAACCCCGTATAATTTAAGGCATTATAGGGGGTTTTCCAATGCCTCTAATTTAATAGATTACAGGTGGTTTTCAACCATTCAAATGTAAGATATTAGAGGGAATTTTCAACCCCCACTAATTTAGGATATTAGAGGGGGTTTTGAACCACCACTAATATCATTGATTAGCGGCGGTTATCATCCCCCTTCTATTTTCATAAATTAGAGGATGTTGAAAACCCAATGTAAAAATCCCACAATATATTAAAAAAATAATGTTAAAAAATTTAAGGGGAGTTAAAAACCACTATAAATTTGATGATTAGTGAGGTTCAAACATATATCACAGTAATTAACAGAGAAAATAAATTTTTATGGGGTTCATAACCCATTCTAAATTTCATTATTAGAGGTGGTTTTTAATAACCCCCTTTAATTATACAAGAAAACATTATTTTAAAAGGGATTCTACATAAACCCCTCTAAATAACCCCCTTTAATCACCCTATTGTTTTAGTGAATCATCAGCCATGTAATATCAATATTTATAATTAGAAACATCATAATACAACAGAATGTGTAGGTAAAACATATTTGTATCTTGAAACACCATCTCATAGAACCATAACAGGACCATACAAATTGTAATAACAATACATCCAAATTCCAATATAATTATTCAGAGAATGTATTCATTACCCAGTACATTAGAGCATTAACTAGGCGTACCCATAATTTATTCTATACTGGGATTACCCAGTGCTATTTGGGAGGACTTATTGTTTATAATTTCGAAGAACCAAAATATGAATAAATAACATAGAGAATTAGTTTCATTATAACTCATTGAAAAAACCTTTATTATTTTCATAACATGATTAACCTGTGAAAAAAATGGATTAAGTAATAATCTATTAAAACAAACTTAATCCATCTAAAGAAAGTATGAGGATTGTATAATGAAAAAATATCCTCATTGGATTATAAGCAACAACAAGGGTTGTTTAAATTGATGAATGTAAATAGAATTAAAATTTCATTAAAAACATTATGAGAAAAAAACATTTTAATTCTGAAAATCACATTTTAAAACATAGAACATTTGATAAACCTTTTTAATTAAAAATAAATTTAAGTGATTAAAAATGAATATTTAAACAAATTACAACATTTATTATTTAAAATACCATTTTTTTAAAAATAATTCTTCAAATACATTTTGAAACCTTTTTTTAGAAAACGTGGTTTTGGATGAAAAATAGTTTTCGACTGAAAAGGCAATTTTTCATAATAACAATATTTTGAACTCTTAATGACATAAATAGATGAAAATGAAGTGACACAGTTTATTTACATTACATAATAATAGTAGGAGAAAATTAATGAGAATTATTTAGTTATAGATCATAATATTTCAACATTGGATACTTAATCACAAACAATCCAGATAATAGATGAGATTGTAACATGAAACTCTTTCCACAAGGGTAACATTGAATAATAATCCCCAATAAATAATAAAAGTAAATTAATGTTATAAAATGATGAAAATAAAAATATTATTTAAATAACATGTAAAATGGTAAGTATATTCACCTTAAAAAAATAATATAGGTGTGTAACATAATGAACATATCAAAGAAGGAAAATTGAGACAAAAATCTCTTACCACTTTGGTAACATTGACACCACAGACCCCTACAAAGAGATATATTAAAATGGATATTTAAATCCCCATGAATTTAAGTATAATAATCAAAAAATGCATTCATGTGAATTATGTAAACCAAACAACAAAAATAAGTGTTGAATAAGGAATATATCTCTTAGAAATAAAAGTGAGATGAGAATAACCCTTACCTTGGGTCTGATTCGTCAAGTTTGTTATTTATATTCCTGAATAATAGACATATTTCATTTATATACTTTATATATAAAATTTTAAAACATTATTATTATTATTATATCCCTTATTAATGATTTATAAACATATACTTGATCAATTAATTTTAAGTCGGATGTTTTTACCATATTTAGTATATAAGTAAAAACCGACATTGGTAGGTCAAGTAAGGTCAATGAGGTAATTATTTAAACATATAAAGAATAATAATACGGAAATAATTATAATATTTATATGTAATTTATTATTTTAAAATCAATCAATAAATATGGTTATGAAAAATGATCCAATGTTATAATCAAGGAGACGGTAGGTCATACGTACCTGTGAGTCACGTTCTCGTTTTTTCATGATCATTGTAGAAAGAAGGTAAGTAACATTTATCTTTATAAAATGATAATTATATAATAAATAAAATTTAATTCAATTATATATAATAATATATATCATTATTTTTATGTGGCGATAAAAAATAAAAAAACCACATCGATTCGAGAAGGCGATGGTCCACACGTCCACGAACAACCTTAATATTTTTCAATCTATGAAATGGTAATAGGAAAATGATATATTATATATCCAAGAATATTAATATGTCATTAATATAATAATTATTTCATTTATATCATATATATTCATTATAGTTACCCTTATTACCTTCCATGTAATGCATTATGGAAAAACACTTCACATTGCTTCACGAGGTGGTAGTCTTCCATACACACGAGCGATATTATCATATCCACTATGTTGTGGAATGTTAAAAGTTATATATAATTTAATGACTCCATAGGTATAATGATGATATGGATATCATAAAAATCATATATAAATAGTATTTACATCATTATTTTGAACCTTTAAATGTTGTAACTGAAAAATTAACGACATTAGTTCACGAGGCAGTAGTCCGCTGTACACACGAACAATGATTTCATAGCCCATTTGATGGAAGTTTTTGTGTTTCTATCTCATTCCAATAGCATAAAAATATTTATAAAATTTCATGATACATATTTTATTATAAAATCATGGTATTAGAATAATTTAAGGATACAAATAAGGAAATAAAACAAAAATGCATGTTGACGAATGTTACATGTTCCTCGGGTAATTATTTTCTTCATCAAAATGACATACATGGATGAATTTATAACACATTTAAGTATTATATGATCTGGTTTAGGAAGTTGGGTAGTGATTTGGGTAGGTTTTGGATGATCTAAATGTCTTTAGAGGTGTGAAGATATGATGAGAGTGAGTGTCTTTTTATAGTTGAGGAGGAGTGGCATTCTTCTAATTACAAAACATTATTCACTATTGGGAGATCAATATTACCTTAAGTGGATCCAAAATTGATACATAAGGGGTTTTTGGGATTATATGGTTGAGAAACACCTATAAATAATTATAACATGTGTTTTAAAAGTTCCCTTCCTTAACTTCAATGTTTCCCAATTTTTACCATCTTGGCTTTTCATTATGTAAACTAGTTTTCAGACAAAGGTAATTTATCTATTAAAACTAAATTAAAATGTGAATTGTTATAAATTTTATACTAGTTGATTTTAAATATTAAATCAAAATAACAAAATAACATTCACATGTGTGTTGGAAGTTAATTTTAACATAAGCAAGTGTAGCGCACAAAAACACAACTTTAACTATAACCATGCCAACAATGTTTTTACTATTTAGTGGTCAATATCATCATTAGAAATGATAAATTATTCCATTATTGGACCATATTTTATATTTATTAACATTTAGAAATAACTTTAAAAAATATATTATTTTTAGTAATTTTAATTCATTTAGCAAAATATAATTTATTATATAATAAAATTAATGTTAATTCTGTCATTATTTATATATTTTGAATTTTAAAAGAATATAAATAAAATAATTTCATTAAAATATATTAATTTGAAAACTATTTATCATTATATATCTATCTACAAAAATAATGTAATGCATAAATTCATTCCATTTAATTCACATTTAAAGTTTTTAATATCATTTATTTTATTCAATTATAAACTAAATAATCTAAGCATCACTGTTTCTTAATAATTTAATGTGACTATATCGTCTCTAAATATTAAAGATAAATTATCATGATAAAAAAACTCAAACACATTAAAAAATAATATTTATATCTGATCCAATGTCATTTTTTTACAATCCGCAATGCTTTATATAAATTTTTAGGAAGAAAGGTACATTTTTTCTTTTTCAATATTTATCATATTATATGGCTCAATTTCAAGGAAACGTATCCCAAAAAATCAAATATTTTGATAATAGGGCAATAAATGTCTAAATATTTCTATAAAATAGGTTCTGGACTAGATTTATATCATTTTTACAACATATATACTATGTTTAACCTTTAATTAAACTAGTTTTTACGTTAATCGTAGTAATTAATTTTAATTGATTTCATTAAAAAAAATTAGTAAAATATTAAGTCAAATCAATTAGACAATATAAATTATTATTATTCCAAATATGGAATTAATTTTTCTAAATTCCAGTCACATATGTGGAATAATTTAATTTATAATTAATCTCACAAATGTGATGAGAAAGGTACTTGTTTTGAAGTGAAAATGTTCAAAAGTTTACAATGTTTTTATATCTAAATTCAATATGAAAAAGATTATAATGACATAATTTTTTTAATATATTTATAATTTAACTATTTTTAATTTACAAACAATTGAAAATATAATTTAACATTGTAAATTAATTATATAAAAAGGCGGTTTTCATTTAAAATTCAGTATTTTTCACTATTCAATAAAAATGAAACATATCATAATAACACCCAAAATTCACCCTAAGATAATTTTGAAAATAATATTTTTAAATTAAAATTTCTTTTTTCAACTAAAAATAGAAAATTATAGAAAATTAGATACAAAATAATTGAACCATTAAATAGTGACAAAAATACTTTTTAAAAATACAATTTCTTGTGAAAATGTGTTTTATATTTATAATGTTTCTAGAAAAAGAATATGGGATGAATTTTAAACATTATATTTAATATATTATATATAAATTTCATTTATAAAATTTTATTATTGCTAAAACATGGGTTGTTAAATCATCCCCTGTTAATAAACTATATCTTTCCAATTTGAGATTTATCTCAGAAATCAAAGGATGGATATTTGAAAAAACTTTTGTGGTAAACCAAGATCATAAAAAGGTTTCATAAAAAATAACCTTAATAGGATATAAAGGGAAGTATAATGGTCATCTAGAATAATACATATCATGTTTCCAAATAGGATAACAAAGGTGGGAAGTGAATATTTGGACACGGAAGAAAAATATAAAGCATAGAAAATGATATAGAGTGATATTGATCATCGATCACTACAAAGAGAATGATCCTGATAAATTTGAAAAAAAAAACATAAACTAAAGTGGTGTGAAGAGGTTCATTGATATAATAAAAGATGATGGTAATAGGATTACATTCTCTTACAGGATCCTTTTCCCAGTGTTAATAAATTATCTAACCATCTAGATTTAGAGAATTGGAAATATAATTACATAATTAGTATAATTTAATAATATAATAAATTTAAACCAAAATATAAACTTTTTCTCCAAACATTGAGTATTCATGATGAATTTTTAATTCTCTATGAACTCAAATAAAAATTTAAAGACAACATATTCATAGAAGGGGTAAAAAACTCTTTCTCTTATCTTTAAGAAATAACCAAAAAAATGGTTAACACATGTTAAGAAAATTCCCAATATGAATATAACTTCATATGAAACACTAATCATAAAAATTAAATAGTAATACACAATGTTCATACTAAATTATTTCATAAATAACTATCCTTAAAAATTTTGAAAATATTTCCTCATTATGTTCAAAACCAAATTATTTGATGGATTTGACCATATAATCCTCTAAAATAAATAAACTATTATTCCTATAATAAAATCCTATACGTTTTTAAGATAAACATAATCTTTATCTATATAAATTCCATAAAAGCTATGCCATCACATTGTCCAGTTCTAAGCTCTAAAGCCTTATTGTTCTTCAGTTGTGAGATAATCCTCTAGGCCTTACCATATGCGATGGGTTTTCACTCGGCCTTTGGATTTTTCTTTTATCCCTTAAACATGTAAAAATAATTCCTCCTTAAATAAATCTTAATTTTGATACTAAGGGTTATAAAGAAACCCACCTGATAAAAGGCCTTCCAAAAATGTCATTAATCACTTTAAGATATCATTTCTTAAAACCTTTATGGGGTGTTTAATACTTTCTACTTATGATCATCCTTCAGCGTATAGACCTTTTACATTATCCATAAATCTTAAGATAATCTCCCATTAAAACATACTAATCTCAGAAGATATCTAAATTGAACTTTGAAACTAACTATAATAGCCCAAAACTAGTACTCCCAGATCCTATGATGAAATCATGATCTTTACATTTCCCTCTTTGATGTAGATGTTTGTGACCCAAATTATTCCACAAAACTATACAAAATAAATATGAAACTATGGATCACATACATCTTATGGGACCTTCTGGGTTTATATTTTTATATAATTATAAAAAATACTATATAAATAATTCTCATGACTTTAAAATATTATTTTCCCTTTAACCCATCTTTTTTTTACATTAGATCATCAACATAATCATTATAAAAACATGTATAGATTTAAATTATTACACCTATTTTATTATAACCTACGGAAAAATAAACATAAAAAGTGAGATCAAATGATCAGTAATGTAAAACATAAGAATCAACAAATTAATGTCAATAATGAGCTTTATAAGAAAATAAGGGCAGGAAGAAATAATAAAATTGTATGATAATATCATAAATGAAATCATACCCATAAATTCCTATATCATAAAATATGAAAACATAAAAAATGGAAGATTCTTTAGAATCAATAATTATGAGTTATGTGATATCAATCTTGATATTGAGAAACATTATAAACCCATAGAACGAATAGTTAAAACATATTGTTATCTTGGAACATTATCTCATATAACAATTACAGAACCCTCAATAATTGGAATAAAGATAGAACCAACATCCAATATAATTCTTCATAGAATGTAATCATTACCCAATGTATTGGAGTGCTATATGGGAACACCCATCTTTTAATCTATAACATGAACTCTTTATTCTATATAGGTGCACCCATCATTTATAATGTCTAAGAAAAAAACCAGAATAAATAATGTAGATAAATAATTTCATCATAAATAATTTAAACAACCATTATTATTTTAAAAACATGATTCCCCCATTCCAAATAATGGGTTCCCTAAGAATCTCTTCGAAATAATATTAATCCATCCAGAGAAAGAAAGAGGATGGTAAAATCAAAAAATAAACACATTGTAGAATAAGTAACAAAAATTGTCTTTTATTTTCATGAATGTAAATATCAATAACATATTATAAAAACTATTTTATGCAAGTTACCATTGTCATTTTAAAATTCACTTTTTAATACAAAAATCACACTGAATGGAATTTTTATTTGAAAATAAACTTGAAAGATTTTAAATGAATCTTTTAAAAATAATTTAAAACATTTATTAAATAAAATATCAAATTATATTTTATAAACAACTTTTAAAACGTTTTTAAAAACATTTTTAAGAAATAAATTTTTAGAAGAAAAAAAAAATTCTACTGAAAAGGTGATTTTTCATTACAAATATTTTTGAACTATTGCACATATAAAGAGTTAAAAATGAATTGGAAACATGTATTATAATTTAATAAATATCGGATAATAAAATTCATGAGAATTATTTAGAGGTAGATCATAAAATTTATTCATTTGAGACTTAATCACGAACAATCCATCCACACTATGAGATTGTAAAGTGAATCTCTTGCCACTTTGGTAACATTGAATCATAATCCCAATGAAATTATAACATTATATTTACCATAGAATATGATAAAAATAATTATATTTATGATATAACGTTTCAAATTTTCATTATATACATCTCATGATAGAATATAGGAGTATAATAAAATAAACATCTCAAAGAATGAAAATTGAGGCAAAAATCACTTTCATCTTTGGTAACATTGGAATGATAAACTCCTTGAAAGTGTCATCATAAAATGGTAATGTAAATAACTATAAAATTATTTATAATAAAAATAAAATACATTCATGGGTATTATATACACCACACACAAAATCTAAGTGGTGAATATAGAAAACATCTCAATGAAGTAAAAGTGAGACAAGAAAAACCCTTGCATTGAGTCTGATTTGTCATGTGTTTTATTTGTATTATTGAATAGTAAAATTTTTGTTAATTATTTAATTTCATGAGAAAATTTTAAATTTTATAATTATTATTTTTTCACTTCTTAACAAGTCATATAAAACTACTTAATCAATTATGTTTAAATTTTTTATTTTCGCCATATTCGGTATATGTGTCAAAACTGACTTTGGTGGGTCAAATAAGGTCAAAGAGGTCATTATTAAAAACATATCCAGAATAATTATAATGAAACAATTATAATATTTCTACATAAATTAATCTTTTAAAAACTTTCATGATATATTTTTATGAAAAATTAACCAACATTATGATCATAAAGATGGTAGGGAGTACATACGCATGTGTAACGTTCTAATTTTTTAATGATTATTATGGAAAGAAGGTAAGTAAATTATATCTTTACAGAATTATAATTATATCATAAATAAAATATTATTTAATTATATATACTTATATATATGTTTGTGTGTGTGTGTGTTATTCTTGTAATGTTGTGGTGAAAAAAGAGAATCACATCTCTTCAAGGAGGCGGCAGTCTGCAGGTCGACGAACGATGTTTTTACATTTTCGGTGTGTGAAATGGTAAGAAGAAGAAGATATATTATATTTACAGAAATATAATTATGTCATGAATATAGTAGTTACATCATCTCTATCACATATATTAATTATATTTAACCATATTTCCTTCTATGTAAAGCGTTAGAGAAAAACACTTCACATCGCTTTGTTAGGTGGAAGTCCCTCGTTCACACGAGCAACATTATTGTATTCCATACTATGTGGAATGTAAAGAGGGTATATATGGTATATTGACTCTATAGGTATAATTATTTTATAAATATCATAAATATACTATATAAAAAATATTTCCACCATTATTCTCAACATTTCAATAAGATAATGGAAAAACGAAAAACATCATTTCATAAGACAGTGTTCTGACGTTCACACAAACAATGATTTTGTAACCAATTTGATACAAGTGTGTGATATTGTAGGTATAAACCTTAACATAACAACATAAAATTATTTTTATTATACATAAGATGTTGTAAAATTATGGAATAAAAATAATTTAAGGATACCTAGAAGGAAGTCAAACAAAAAAATCACATTTATGAATGTCACCTCTTCCTCAGTTTACTCCTTTTGGTTAGAACAAAATGACTTCCTTGGATGGATAAATTACAAAATTAAATATTCTAGTATGAGGGGAGGAATGTTTTAGAGTTATTTGGGAAGGTTTTTATGAACCAAATATCATGATATGTGTGAATAAGTAGGGAGAGTGGGTGCCTTTTATAGTTAAGGAAGAGTAACACTCCTGTAAATACATGTAATTATTCACTATTGGGAGGATAATATTACATATAGTGGATCCAATATTCAAATGTAAGGGGGATAAGGGATTATATTGTCGATTAACATCTCCACCACACATTATAACACATTGTTTTATACATTAACTTCTTTGACTTCTATGTTTCCCAATTTTTACCATTTTTATTTTTCATTATGGAGTCTAGTTTTCTAACCGAAGTATTTTATCCATTATAACTAAATTAAAATGATAATTATTATAAAATTTATACCCACTAATTATAAATATTAAATAAAAATTATAAAATAAAAATCACATGTAGGTTGGAAAATAATCTTATCATAAGTCATATTATATAAGATAGTATTTTTATTAATTTTAAATAGTTAATAAAAAATCATTTATTTTAAAATAACACTAATTTCAATTTTAACATTGTTTATAAAATTTAAATATAAAAAAAATATCAATACAATAATAGAATTAACATATATTAATTTTCAAACTATTAATAGAGATATATTCATAAAAATACTGTAAAATAAAAATTCATTCTATTTACTTCACTTTTAATATTTTTAATATCATTTATTTTATTCAATTTTTAACTAAATAATCAATACATTGGTGTTTATTAAGAATATAATGTAATTATATCATCTATAAAAATTAAAATAACTTTTCATGATGAAAATAACTAATCAAAATTCAAAAATAATATGTATAATTAAACCAATGATTTATTTCCTATACCCAAATATTTATATAAATTTTAAAAACTAAAGGTATAGTTTTTTCTTTTTATTTATTTAACTTATTTTATGGGTCACTTTCAAGGAAAATTGACTCAAAAACTCTAATATTTCACTAAAATGGCTAAGTGGGTCAAACTATGTTAACCCAATACATTTTGGACACGTTTTGGTCCATTTTTACACCTTATATTTTATCTTTAACCAATAAGTAAACTAATTTTTACCTTAATCAATATAATTATTTTATCTGTTTTCACTAATCACATTGGTGAAAAATTAATGGACCATATTTTATAATATAAATTTTTCTTATTCCAAATTTAGAATCCATTTTTCTTAATTCTGTTTATATAATTCTAATAATTTAATTTAAAATTTATCTCATATATGTGATGACAAAGAATGTTTTTTTAAGTGAACATGATCAAAAGTATAGAATATTTTTATATCAAAATTAAATTTTAATGAGATTCCAATGAACAAAATAGGATTATTTGATGTATAATTGAAATATTTTTACTTTAAAACTAATTAAAAATATATTTTAACATTCTAAATTTCTAGATGAAAATATAGTTTTCAATTAAAATTCAGTATTTTTACTATTTATCATAAATGAAACTTTTCGGAATATTACCAAAAATTCACCCTAAACTAATTTTGGTATTATTATTTAAAATATGAAGGTTATTTTTTCAAATAAAAATTATGAAATTTTATAAAATCATTTTAAAAATAATTGCACCATAAAAATGCGATAAAATTGTTTTTTGAAAAATATAGTTTTGAGAGTAAAATTTGATTAATTTTTAGATCATGTCAAAAAAACAGAGAATGAATGTTAAAAATTAGATTTAATATATTATATATAATTTCATTAAAATAAAATTATTATATTGTATTTTTTAACAATTGATGAATATAAACACTATAAAAATATCATTTAAAACATTATAAAGGAAAATACCCATTTTAATTTGAAAATAAATTTTGAAAACTAAAAATTTCCCGAATAATAGAAAAAATATATATTTTAAATGATTCATGAAAAATTCTAAAGTAATATTTAAATTAATGAGTGTTCATGATGGTAAGAAAATTTTGTTCATGCCGAGTATGTTAGAACAAAAAATACCTTTAACATTTTTGTTAAAAAGTCAAAAAGCACCTTAAATAGAGAATGGTAAGAATATTCCTTTTATACCATTGTATAAAAAGATAAACATGGGAAAAAATAGATGTAATATTTCATTTTAGAATATTAAAAATATTATATAAATAAATTTAATGAAAATATAGATATGGTAGGAAAATAATTTTTGACCAAAAAGTGGAATAAAGTTATATTTTGATAAAAATATTTTATGTACCCAGAAGTGGAAAATTGTTCACTTATTTGAAAATTTCATGAAAAATATATAGCAGAAATAAATAAATTTTTTATTAGAAAATGATCAAACATTTTCCTTCTATATCAATTCTGTCACACACGATCCTGATTAAAATGAGATTGAAGAATACACCCTTACAGATTTCATAGCTTTTGAATCATAACCCCATGAAATAAATAACTTCAAAATAAACATTTCATACCATGAATTTAAAAATATTCATGACATAAAATATCTAATGGTTATTTTATACACCTCATAAAAATAATTATGTGTATACTACCAAATATATCACAATGGAGTGGTATTTGAGAAGAAATCTCTTACAAAGCTCCCATTGTTGAAATGAGAATTAATCAATGAATTGACTATTTGTTTCCAAGGACGATCCAAATAAAACAAGTGTAAATAGAAAATATTATAATAAAAATTTATTGAAGCATATTATTATAATATCAAGGAAAATAAATAAGTAATATAACCTAATTAAATGGAATTGAGTTATAAACCCCCATACCACATGGTAACTTTTTAGTTAAAACCACTTCAATAACATAATTTGAAATGAAATTTAAAATAACATGAATTATTAAGTATTCATGAAATAAGATGTAAAAATGGAAACATATACATCATATAAAATAAATTAGGCTCGTAAAATTAAAATATTCCTTAATGAAAGGAATTTCAGAGGAAACCCCTTACTTTGGGTCGGACTTATCAAATACATTATTTATCTACCGGAATAGTAAACTTATTTTAATATTTTATTTTTTTAAGAACCATTTTCATGTTTATTATTAATTTTATTTAATTTGTTAATATTTTAAATTTACTTAGTCAATTTATTTTACATCATACATTTTGATGATATTCGGTTCAAATGTACAAAGTGACCTTGATAGTTTCACTATCGTAAATATGTAATCATTCCATAATATTTAAAATAATAATAATGACATAATTATCATTTTTATACATCATTTATAATTTTAAAATACAAAATGATTTAAGGTTATAAAAATTGAACTAAGTTATAATGATGGAGATGGTAGGTCATACATGTGCATGAGTAACACTTCCATTTTTTGGAAATAATTATGGAAAGAAGGTAAGTATTATTTTTTATTTACATGATGCTAATTATATGAAGTAGCTCTAGTTTTTAGGATATAGGATTTCATCCATTCGTGTTGTATAAAACTCTTTTTTTCGTTCAAAAAAACATATCTCAAAAATTATGATAGTTGTGTGATCAAACTTTAGAATACCCTTCCCTACTAAAACATTAATTCACTTCTCATTGAGGGGACCAGGACTAAACTTTTATACATCTAAATATTTTTAAGTTGACATTATATCCATTTCACTTCCATCTCAATTTTTAGTTGGGTAAAGTACACCATCCTTTACTCCTCCTTCCATTACCATTGATCCTTGCATCAATTTTCTGGATTCATTATTAACATTCATATTGAAACCTTCATCATTTAATTACCCCATTGAAATTCTATTCATTCAGAGACCTGTTCTGTGTCTAAATACCTTCATTTGAATAATACTTATATTCATCATTTTTATATTTACATATCCATTCCCAACAACATTTTAAGCTCCTCCATCTCCTAGATTTACTTTCAAAAATATTCCTATGTAATAGTTCACCAAACATATATCATCTACCATTATGTTTACAGATGTAACATTGTCTAAAAATAAAGACTCAAGTTCATTTTGAATTGTTATGAGATAATTTTCCCCTCCATTTAATAAACTAGTCGAATTTGGACATTTGAAATTAATCATCCAGATATCTTCCTTAAAACTCCTAACATTATTTTTAATATTTTATTTACTTATAACAATTCCAAAAATTAGTTACTAGACCATTTTACTTTCCATGAATATTCTACCAGTAATTTTCTTCAGGTCTTTTTATGATTATTTATATAGGGTGAGCATCCCATTTTTTAGTATTCAATATATCATCAATTGGTACTTGAACCGGTCTTCATCTATGTTTTACATTAGGTATAAAATTTCTTATATCATTTAAAACTATATTAGTATTTACATAGTAATTAATTATCATAGTAAAGATTTCATATCAAGATTCTAGTAAAGAAGAAAGTGGTAGTATAACCCATAAAACATCCACAAATGTAACTTTCATGTATTCAAGATAGCTCCATATCATGATGAAATCACTCACATGATTTTTCATTGACTATACTTTGGATAACCTCAAGCTAAAAAAAATTATTCATTATGAACAAATTTTTAAGGCTATCAGTTTTTCATACATGTAAGTTAGGGTTTTCATCAGCTTAATTATAGTCTCCTCCTCTCGGGTGATGAAGTCCATGTTTCATGCCAACATCAAAATATCCAAGAATAAAAATTTCTTATAGATATATTCCCACTAACTTTTCCCCACATTTTATGTATTCTATCCACTAAATAGATGTTAAATATCCTTCATTTTAATAAATCCTTCTATCTGTATCTTCTAGAATCCATAGTCAATTCCATTGAATTGACTAATTTAAACTCTGAATTTATCTCTCACAATATCATCCAATGATAGTAAATCCAAATAAAATCAACATGAAAATAAATAAATTTAGAATGTTACCTGAGTTTATATGAATTTGGTTCCACCATAATCACTACTAGTAAGATATACCCCATGAACACTTCAACTCGAAGTAAAGGAAGACCAATAAGAAAAATAAACAGACACACAAAATTACATGGTTCAGATTATCATCCTATATATATAGGAAAAAATGAAAACTATTATATTTTAAAACCTCATAAAAAATTTTAACTCCATAAAATTACCTTATTATTAGGCCCCACATATCTTATATTGGGGTAATCAACTGGTAAAACCATTTTCACATACATCGAAGAATTGCAGTCATCCATCCATTGAACTCACCTCTCTGTAGTAGACATCACCACCTAAACCATAACTACCATTTAACTATTAATCAAAAATAAAAACCAATATTATCAACTCATTAGTATATTTCCATCTACTGGTAATCACACGTGCATACTGAAGGTTGTTTCCACCGCTTCTTAGATAAGGAAAAAGAAAACTATCAGATTCTGAACTTCTAGTGAGGTAAAATAAGTATCTTGAATAATATTCAAAATATAAATATAAAAAGATGACCCTTAATTTATTAACATTTAAATGTTTGTGTTTGAGTTTTGGAGTTTGTATTTTGTTGGTCATGAAAATTTGTAAATAAAGCAGAGTTGTAGGGATGCACACAATCTAGAACGTAGAAAACCAGTTCTATATGGATACTAGAATTTTGGGAATACACATAAACAAGAGCTATATGAATATGATGAAAATGTAATTTGGTGAGTGGGAAGAAACTATACTCTCATTAATTGTAGAAACTACACATATTCACATGCACAAAAAATTAACCTAAATGAATCGTTACATAAATTCATGTAAAAATGAATTTTCTGAATGGATGACTTTGTGTTTTTTATAATAATAAAAAGATAAAAAATCATGTAAATAGTATATAATTTCCTATAAATATAAGAAATTATCACCAATTATAATAGAATAAGGATATTAAGTTTGATTGGGAGTGTCTATCACTCTATTTTCATGATAGTTACATGAATAAAAAAATTTGTGAATGAAAATTATGTGATATTACATTTATGTGAATTAAATTTTTACAAATAAGTATTTATATGAATGAGTTTTTTTAACAATATTTTCAATAAGGGGAGTCGCCCAAACAATGAATAAAGTGTTTAAAACTTGTGTGGTAAAGAAAATTTCAACATATTGATCAAAGAAGAGATTCATGATACTCCAATGATATTGTAAGTATAGTTTGTGCTGATTTAGATCATTTAATGATTAATTTCGAGGAGAAATTCATTCACTTTAGTATAATGATAATTGTATTATCTATTGTAATTTATTTTAAATTATGGGAGATGTACAGTTTATTCTGAACTTCTAAATAGTAGTGTGCTCTTGTGAATTTTGGTATATTAGTACATTTTAGAGTGTATTATCTTTTGAAATAGCATCATATGAGTAAACAAAGTAATAATTTTGTGCCTATTATATGAATTAATTATTATTATATGATGATATAAGATAATAAGAGAAGTTTTTGTTGTCTCATAATAGAACAAGATCGACATGTGTTGTGTTTAAAAAATGTATACCCTAATTCACTCGTCCTCTCAGAGAATTTCCCATTATGTGTGCCCCAAAAAACCACATATGTCAGAGGATCATTCCATACATTTGGGCTAAATAAAATAAATTAATAAAATTTAATATTTTTCTCAATTGAAGTAAATATATCAAATATATTTAGACAAATCATGAAAAAATAATTGGGTATAAAATAATACTATATTGACCCATACTTTACATACATTGTTAATACTTCAAAATTTAATCATACTTATTACAACATATAACAAAACCACTAAAGGACCGTATAGGTATAGTGTCTTTAGAAACTGGGAAACATAAAAAACTGGTTCATAAAGCGTCTACATTGTCTCCCATTTATTTCATCATATATATAGTCCCTTTTGGCCTATCTTACTTAATAAGATTCTTCCTGGCCTAGGGAAAGAAAACATACAAAAGGGTGAGCTCAAATTCTCAGTAAGGGTAAACAAAAGAAATATCAATCACATCATATTCATAAGAACATAACATTTTGGAAATCATAACCTGCAAAAGAGAGCATAATTTCATAACATGGGATAAATCATAGTAGTGAAATGAAATCCCAATAATCATAATTTAAAATAAGAAACTTTGTGGCATACACACATTATCATAGATAATCATTTCTTATTAGTCAATACTCATTTCCAAGACTATCTTAGTGGACAAAGTCCATTTCTGAACCGAGTTCACTCCCCGTTTCAGTCCTGTTTCACTGAACCGGTATAACCTACCGTTCCAGCCATATCTATCCCATGAGATATAAAATATTTACCCAATGCATTGGAGGGAGATATAGGTCCCACCCATCTCACAATGATACCATTCTTATGTGTGCCACAAAATCATACACCATACATCATAGCATAACCCATGTAATAAAAATGGGAATCTTAAACATCATGAAATTATAAAACAATTCATATAAGATAAAGGAATACATAAAAATAATTCCATCACAACATAATCAAGTCAATTTAATAATAGGGATAGAAACAGAACCCTCTATTATCTTAGATGGAAAATAATTTTGATAAAACACTTGAACTCCATTCTTGAGGAAAATATCCTTTCTACTTCAAAAACACTTTTCCTTTCTTAACATGTCATAAAATTATAAACTAAAAGAAGTTGATTAAAAATAAATGTGAAAACTTGTAAAGAAATCTTCTTGTAAATAATTTTTTTAAAATCCATTCATGCTGTATAAGTTAAAAAAACATTCTTCGTATTTCTGTCGGAAAAGTCAAAAAGTACCTCGTACGAAAAACGACAAAAGATTCCTTTCATATCCTTTACTAAAAAATCGCCGAAGGGTAAAATTGGATTTAAACAATTGTATTTGGATGGAAATAATATTAAATATTGAGGAAACATGGATTTTGATGATAAAATACACCCCAATAAATACTAAAGTATAAACAATCTCGCATAAAAATGAGATTGTGATATTTCCCTTACCTTAGGTCCGATTTGCTTCGTAAGTGTCTGAACCTCCTATATAATGATTTAAATAATGCTATTGAATTATTCCAGAATAATAATTATTGTTATGATATCATATATGGTCAAATTATTAGCTTCTTATTAGTAATATTTCATTGCTACTTGTTATTCGGGTGTTTATTACTTTTTGTTCTTATGCGTGTTTTGTCGAATAAATTCTTATTCTTCTCTTTAGGCTATAGATACCTCATTTACAGAATGGTATTAGTGTAATATATATCATATTCATTCAATAAATTCATTTATATAATCATTATGCAATGAAGATCATGTAGAACGAGTCGCATCACATCGTGGAGACGGTATTCCATACGTACACACGAGTGATGATATCGTTCCTATGATCGTGGAATTGTATTGGAGTGTATGTATACTATTTAAGAATAAATATCACTATATAATAGTCATATATAGTCATTATTTACACCATTATACCCATCCTAGTAAGGTGGTGGTGGAAAATAGATTACATCACGGCGTGGAGACGGTATTCCGTACGTACGCACGCGCGATGATTTCTTTTTCCGTAGGATGGATAGATGGTGAAATATGGTTGTTTCATACTAATAATAACTTATCAGTATATCAGTGATACTGATGTTATTACTTCATAATGAAACAACTAAAGAAGAAGAAGTGGAAGAAGAAATAATGATGAAAGAATCGGTAATGGACATTACCTCTTCTTTGAAGTGATTCTTTGAGACCTCCTTTTAGGGCACTAAAATAGGTCTTTGAAGAATACCAGAACCTCTAGGATGTTTCTAGGGAAGTTGAGAGGAGAAATTGGCAGCGTTTGGCAGAGCGTGAAGGCTCAAAGTGGTGTGAGGAAGAGGGGGAGGAGCTTCCCTTTTATAAGGGAGGAGAGGGGCACCTTTGGAATAACTAAAAATATTATTTTATTATAAAGTCAAATTCGGATTTTAATATTCCAAATTAATATATTTAAAAGATAAGGTGGGTAGGGTTCGAAATACTCTCATCCAACAGAATTTAGACAAGTTTAGGTATCAATTTTAACCTTATCATTTAGATTTAACTTTAAGTTAGATAATTTAACTTTTACCGTGTCTTCTTGTTTTCCTACACTATAAGGTTAATAAACTTACTATAAGCAGACAAAAGAACCCCAAGTTGTTTATTATTAATATATATAACCTTATCTAAGTCATTTGGCCAAACCTTAGATTTTTAAGAATAAAATAACAATTACTAATATAATATTGGTTTTAAAAACTATTTTATGTCAATTTTGACACTATTTAGTAATTGATTTTTTTAAAAATCATAACAGAATGATTAGTTCGAAAAAAGTTAATTAAATCAATACTAACATGTCATATTAACCTATAAAATTAGTGTAATTCATAAAAAGTCTCAAATTACATTTATTTTGGTATTTATAACATCAATTATGTCAATATTGCATTAATAAGATAATTACTGCATCATCGTTGTGTCATAAATAAATTAAATTATTTAATGTGTAAAAATTACAAATAAAATACCATTATGTAGGAAATCTTTTTATATTTATAATGAATATTTATAGTCAAAATTATCTTATGTATAACCCCATATTAAAGATGATTTACTTATTAAACATTGATTTTAACTATTCTAACCATTCTTTAAATAAATTAATAATAAATGTCCTAATCTAATCCAAGTAGGCCTAAATGGTCATATTTTATTCCTAAGGATGTTTTTGGTCGAATTACACTTTTCCAATAGAATTAAAACATGTTTTAGGGTAATAATATTATCATTTTTACCCTTAATTTCCCTATTTACTTTTAATCGTGGTAAAAAAAGTAAAAAGTTACTATTCACCAAAAAATTATGTTCATATCATTGAACCACATTTTACTTACTGACATCAACCGTGTCTCTCAAATTTTCGAAATTCCACTCACATAAGTGGTAAAATTATGTTTTTTGAAAAATTCAGTTTTTTAACTACCACTTAGTGGTTTCACTATTCATCAAAAATTGAATGTTTCAGAAAAATACAAAAAATTCACCCTAGGCTAATTTAGATTTTCCGAATCCAAAAATGAAGTCCATTTTGAAAAATAAAATTTATAAAATTTCAAAAAGTGGTTATTACTATTCATAACATCTAGTTTTAATAATATTTTAATAGCATATCATTGTTTAGTGAAACTCGGTATTGCGTACGACGCAAGCTATCGAGGAAGGCCGCGGTTGCATGTAAAGAAATCCAAGCTAGTGTTGTGTGTAGTGAAAGATTCATTTGATGATTTATATAACATAAAAACAAAATATTTCACATAAAAGTCTCTGGTGTTACATTCTACCCCCCTTAAAATAAATTTTGCCCTCGAAATTCGTCACTTTGTACCAAACATATGTAGATACCTCTCCCTCATCACATACTTAAGCTCCCATGTAGATTCTTCTAATTGGTGGTTCCTCCATAAAACTTTCACCAATCGAGTGGTCCTGCTTCGTAGGACTTTTTCGCTACGATCCAGAATCTCTATCGGTTGTTCTTCATAAGAAAGATCTTGCTCCAGCGGTACAACTTCTGAGCTAAGTACATGTGATGGATCAGGTATGTACTTTCTCATGAGAGATACATGGAACACATTGTGAACATGAGAGAGATTCGGTGGAAGCGCCAATCGGTAAGCTACCTTCCCAACACGATCCAGTATTTTGAAAGGACCGATATATCTAGGGCTCAACTTCCCCTTCTTTCCAAATATCATGACCCTCTTCCTGGGAGATATTCGTAAGAACACTTTATCACCCACTTCAAACTCTAGGTCTTTTCTTCGGTTGTCGGCATAACTTTTCTGTCGACTCTGAGCTGCTCTTATGCATTGTTTAATAGATCAGACCTTTTCTGTCATCTCATCAACAAGATCAGGTCCTAATAACTTTCTTTCCCCAACTTCATCCCAGCAAGTTGGAGTCCTGCATTTCTTTCCATAGAGAGCTTCATAAGGAGCCATCTAAATACTAGAGTGAAAGCTATTATTATAAGAAAATCCCACCAAAGGTAGGTGTTGATCCCAACCACCTTTGAAATCCATAGAGCAAGCTCTCAACATATCTTCTAGAGATTGAATTGTTCTCTCAGACTGACCGTCTGTTTGAGGATGATACGCAGTTCTGAAACTCAACTCTGTATCCAGAGTATGCTGAAGAATTCTCCAGAACATCGAGGTAAATCTCGGATCCTGATCAGATATAATAGAAAGTGGTACTCCATGCAATCTTACCACTTCCTTTAAATATATACTGGCAAGCTGATCCAGAGAGAAATCCTCTCTAATAGCAATGAAGTGTGGGTAAATTGTAAGACGATCAACTATGACCCTGATAGCATTATTGCCTTTGGATGTTTTAGGAAGTCCTGTGACAAAGTCCATAGTGATGTTTTCCCATTTCCATTCGGGTATGGGTAATGGTTGAAACATCCCCTTAGACTTCTATCTCTCAGTTTTAACTTGCTGACAAACCAAGCATTGAGAGACATATTCAGCAACATCTCTTTTCATGCCATCCAACCAGAAGTACTCTTTTTGGTCCCTATACATCTTCGTGCTTCCAGGTTGAATAGAGAATGAAGAACTATGAGCCTCATCCAGCAGCTCCTTCTTTAATTCTGGGATGGGAGGAACACAAACCCGATTCCTGAACTTTATTATCCCATCACAATCAAGGTTGAATTCAGGAACATTTCTCACCTTCTTTTGTAACTCGACATCTTCTTTCTATGCCTCTTTAATCTTCACATGTATAGATGGTTGAACATTCATTTGAGAAAGATAGGATTTTTCCCCCTCCATTATAATTCCAAGATCCATCCTTTGTAAATCCATAAATATTGGATCTTTTGTGATCCTCATCATGGATAAACTAGCATGGTCTTGTCAACTTAATGCATCTTCCACCTTGTTTGCTTTCCCAGGGTGGTAATGAATTGAGCAGTCGTAATCCTTAATCAGCTCCAACCATCTTCTTTGATGCATATTCAGTTCCTTTTGTGTGAAAATATACTTTAAACTTTTATGATCAGTATAAATGTCACACATTTCTCCATAAAGATAATGCCTTGAAATATTTAATGCAATGATTACCGCAGCTAACTCCAAATCATGTGTTGGGTAATTTTGCTCATGGATTTTCAACTGTCCTGAGGCATATGCTATCACCATATCATTTTGCATAAGAACACACCCCAATCCCTTCTTGGATATATCACTGTAGATCACAAACCTTTCTCCACTACAAGGCAGTAGGTTCACTGGATAACCTTCTTTTCAACTCCTTGAAATTCTCTTAACATTATTCCGTCCAAACAAACTTAACTCCTTTCAGAGTCAACTTTGTGAGTGGATTAGATAATCGTGAAAAATCTTTCACAAAACGTCGATAATATCCATCCAAACCAAGAAAACTTCGGATAACCGTCACTATTGTTGGTCTCGACCATCTTTCGATAACCTCTGTTTTTGTTGGATCCACAGATATCCCCTATTTTGAGATTATGTGACCCAAAAATGAGACTTTTTGAAGCCAAAATTTGCACTTGGTAAATTTGGCATAAATCTTCTCCTTTCTCAGGGTCTTCAATGTAATTTTCAAGTGATCTTCATGTTCTTCCTTGCACTTTGAATAGAAAAGAATATCGTCTATAAAGACTACCACAAACTGATCAAGATAGTCTCTAAAGACTCTATTCATCAGTTCCATGAAGATAGCAGGGGCATTAGTAAGACCAAATGGCATCACTATAAATTCATAGTGTCTATACCTTGTACGGAAAGCCGTCTTTGGTATATCCTCCCTTTTAACCCTTAATTGATGATACCCTAAACGAATATCAATCTTGGAAAAGTATTGAGCTCCGCGTAGTTGGTGAAATAAGTCATCAATGCGTGGGAGAGGGTATTTGTTCTTGATAGTGATCTTGTTAAGTTCTCGATAATCAATGCAGAGTCTCATTGATGCATCTTTCTTCTTAACAAATAGAACAGGTGCTCCCCAAGGTGACGCACTAGGGCGTATGAATCCCTTATCAAGATTCTCTTGGACTTGCTTCTTCAATTCCTACAACTCAAATGGGGCCATTCTATAATGTGTCTTTGAGATAGGCAAAGCACCTGGTACGAGTTCTACTGAAAACTCAACTTCACGATTTGGTGGAAGACCCGGTAATTATTCCGGAAAGACATCATCAAACTCCCGTACAATGGGAATATTCTTAATTGTGAGTTTATCACCAACCATTTGAGATAAATAACCTTCATTTAGTGGAATCAAGACCCATAAGGTAGACGGAATTTCCACTGGAAGGTTATGTTCATCCTTGCATTGATAGATGATCATAGATTGATCTGGAATATGAAATGTGACTTCCCTTCATTGGAAATTGATATGAGCTCTATATAATGAAAGCCAATCCATGCCAAGAATCGCATCAAATTCCACTATAGGATGGATCACAATATTTGCAGGAAGCACTTTCCCAAAAACTTCGATCGGAGAAGAATTATAAACTTTTGATGCGACTGTTGTGCCATTAGGTGTTGTCACAGCTAACTCAACATCTAATTTTTGAGGTAATACAGTGATACCCTTAGAAAATTCTTCAGAAATAAAAGAGTGGGTGTATCCAAAATCAAATAAAACATTTACTACTTTATAGTGGATAGTAAGTGTACCTTTCACCACATCTTTATCGTAATCCACTTCGCTGATAGAAATTGCCTGTGACTTTCCTTTGTCTTTAGCCTTAAGAGTTTGTTGACTTCGACCATCATCATCAACCCTTGGATTAGGGCATTTATTGGCTTAATGTCCCATCTCCTTGCACTTGAAACATTGAAGTGTAGTAGGTTCATTCTATGTATCCCTTCCTTTGTTTGAATCATTAGACATCTTCTTCCCATCATCGCGGCATTCAAATTCCCGATGACCTTCCTATCCACATTTGAAACATTTACTTGTCCCTTTAAGACAACTACCTCCATGTTTCTTTCCACACTTTGAGTATAATCGAAATCTCATCTTCTTTTCAGTGTGCTCTTTAGATTTTCCTTTGAATTCCATTTTCCTCTCCTTATCAAACCCATATGACTGATGGGTTACTCCAATATCCATCACAACTTTGAGAGCACATCGAACGATTTCCTTGTATCTATTGAAGTCCCTTATGGCTAACGCCCTTAGAAGACTTGGTTTTAAGCCACTAAAGAATCAATCGATTTTACTCTCAGATTGGATAATAATACCAGAAGCGTACCTTGAAAGTCTTGTAAACTTTGCTTCATAGGTACCAACAAATTCATCATCATTTTTCTTCATTTCAAGAAACTCTTTCTCCATCCTTGTTCGGAGAATACAGGGGGAGTACGTATTGAAAAATATGTTCTGGAACTCGTCCCATTCCATGGACTCAATTTCATCTCTTTGCCTCATATTCTTGATAAGATTCCACCATTGATTAGCATCACCTTCCAAACGATACACTGCTAAGATGACTTTATCATGTTTAGAACATTGATGAACTGAAAATATCTTTTTAGTAGTACTAATCCATTGTTCAGCAACTAATGGATCAGTATACCCGCTGAATGAAGGTGGACGCTGCCTCATGAAGGATTCAACATTATGTTTCTCCTTCCATTGCTCGTTTGGAAGTCCTGCATTATTCATATCTTGAGAAAGTTGTGTGAGCATGGCTACAAGATTTTTCATTCCATCTCTCATAATGTTTGGTTGCTCAGGGGGGACAATCATCGCATTGCCCGTCGCATTCCGCATTAACACGGTTCCTTTGGGTTCCAACCATTGACTGAAACCAAGAAGAATAGTGTGAGCAACACAAATTATAATAGGAAAACCACATAATCAAGAATAAATTTTCACACTTAAGGTCTTATCCTAGGTTATTCATGTCCATTTCTAAAACACTAAGATTGTGTTCTATGCTTAGACTTATCCTTAGGATTCTTACTAAGGCTTTCATATCCTAGTTTCCAAAGGTTGACTATACCTTTCCTTAGATACCAACTATAACGACCCATACTTTACATACATTGTTAATACATCAAACTTTAATCATACTTATTACAACATATAACAAAACCACGAAAGGACCGTATAGGTATAGTGTCTTTAGAAACTAGGAAACATAAACAACTGGTTCATAAAGCGTCTACATTGTCTCCCATTTATTTCATCATATCTATACTCCCTTTTGGCATATCTTACTTAATAAGCATCTTCCTGACCTGGGGAAAGAAAACGTAAAAAAGGGTGAGCTCAAATTCTCAGTAAGGGTAAACAAAAGAAATATCAATCACATCATATTCATAAGAACATAACATTTTGGAAATATTAACCTGCAAAAGAGACCATAATTTCATAACATGGGACAAATCATAGTAGTGAAACGAAATCCCAATAATCATAATTTAAAACATGAAACTTTTTGGCATACACACATAATCAAAGAGAATAATTTCTTATTATTCAAGACTCATTCCCAAGACTATCTTAGTGGACAAAGTCCATTTCTGAACTGAGTTCACTCTCCATTTCAGTCCTATTTCACTGAACCGGTATAACCTACCGTTCCAGCCATGTCTATCTCATGAGATATAAAATCTTTACCCAATGCATTGGAGGGAGATATAGGTCCCACCCATCTCATAATGATACCATTCTTATGTGTGCCACAGAATCATAAACCATACATCATAGCATAACCCATGTAATAAAAATGGGAATCTTAAACATCATGACTTCATAAAACAATTCATATAAGATAAAGGAATTCATAAAAATAATTCCATCACAACATAATCAAATATATTTAATAATAGGGATAGAAATACAACCCTTTATTATCTTAGATGGAAAATAATTTTGATAAAACAGTTGAACTCCATTCTTGAGGAAAATATCCTTTCTACTTTAAAAACAATTTTCCTTTCTTAACATGTCATGCAATTATAAACTAAAAGAAGTTGATTAAAAATAAACATGAAAACTTGTAAAAGCAGCTTCTTGGAAATAATATTTTAAAAATCCATTCATGTCGTATAAGTTAAAAAACATTCTTCGTACTTTTGTCGGAAAAGTCAAAAAGTACCTCGTACGAAAAACGACAAAAGATTCCTTTCATATCCTTTACTAAAAACTCACCGAAGAATAAAATTGGATTTAAAAAATTGTATGTGGATGGATTTAATATTAGATATTGAGGAAAAATGGATTTGGATGATAAAATACACCCCAGTAAGTACTAAAGTATAAACAATCTCGGATAAAAATGAGATTGTGATATTTCCCTTACCATAGGTCTGATTTGCTTCGTAAGTGTCTAAACCTCCTGTATAATGATTTAAATAATTTTATTGAATTATTAAAGAATCATAATTATTGTTATTATATCATATATGGTCATATTATTAGCTTCTTATTAGTAATATTTCATTGCTACTTGTTATTCGGGTGTTTATTACTTTTTGTTCTTATGCGTGTTTTGTCGAATAAATTCGTATTCTTCTCTTTAGGTTATAGATACCTCATTTACATAATGTTATTAGTGTAATATATATCATATTCATTCATTAAATTCATTTATATAATCATTATTAAATGAAGATCATGTAGAATGAGTCGCATCACATCGTGGAGACGGTATTCCGTACGTACACACGAGTAATGATATCATTCCTATGATCGTGGAATTGTATTGGAGTGTATTTATACTATTTCAGAATCCATATCTCCTTATAATAGTCATATATAGTCATTATTTACACCATTATACCCATCCTAGTAAGGTGGTGGTGGAAAATAGATTACACCACGGTGTGGAGACGGTATTCCGTACGTACGCACGCTCGGTGATTTCTTTTTCCGTAGGATGGATAGATGGTGGAATAGGGTTGTTTAATACTTATAATAACATATCCATATATGAGTGATACTGATGTTATTACTTCATAATGAAACAACTAAAGCAGAAGAAGTGGAAGAATAAATAAAGATGAAAGAATCGGTAATGGACATTACCTCTTCTTTGAAGTGCTTCTTTGAGACCTCCTTTTAGGGCACTAAAATAGGTCTTTGAAGAAGACCAGAACCTCCAGGATGTTTCTAGGGATGTGGAGAGGAGAAATTGGTAGCTTTTGGCTGATCTTGAAGGCTCAAAGTGGTGTGAGGAAGAGGGTAGGAGGTTCCCTTTTATAAGGGAGGAGAGGGGAACCTTTGAAATAACTAAAAATATTATTTTATTATAAAGTCAAATTCGGTTTTTAATAGCTCCAAATTAATATATTTCGAAGATAAGGTGGGTAGGGGGAGAAATCCACTCATCCAATATAATTTATACAAGTTTAGGTATCAATTTTAACCTTATCATTTAGATTTAACTTTATGTTAGATAATTTAACTTTTACCGTGTCTTCTTGTTTTCTTACACTATAAGGTTAATAAACTTACTATAAGTAGCCAAACCAACCCCAAGTTGTTTATTATTAATATATATAACCTTATCTAAGTCATTTGGCCGAAAAATATATTTTTAGGAATAAATTAACAATTACTAATATAATATTTGTTTTAAAAACTATTTTAAGTCAATTGTGACACTATTTAGTAATTGATTTTTGTGAAAGTTATAACAGAATGTTTATTTCTAAAAAAGTTAATTACATCAATACTAACATGTCATATTAACCTATAAAATTATTTTAATTCATAAAAAGTCTCAAAGTACATTTATTTGCGTATTTATAACATCAATTATTTCAATATTTCATTAATAAGATAATTACTACATCATCGTTGTGTCATAAATAAATTAAATTATTTAATGTCTAAAAATTACAAATAAAATACCATTATGTATGAAATCATTTTATATTTCTAATGAATATTTATAGTCGAATATATCTTATGTATAACCCCCATATTAAAAATTATTTACTTATTAAACATTGATTTTAACTATTTTAACCCTTCTTTAAATAAATTAATAATAAATGTCCTAATCTAATCCAAGTGGGCCTAAATGGTCATATTTTATTCCTAAGGTAGTTTTTGGTCGAATTAAACTTGTCCAATAGAATTATGACATGTTTTAGGGTAATAATAATATCATTTTTACCCTTAATTACCCTATTTACTTTTAACTGTGGTAAAAAAAGTAAAAAGTTACAATTCACCAAAAAATTATTTTCATCTTATTGAACCACATTTTACTTACTGACATCAACTTTGTCTCTCAGATTTTCAAAATTCCACTCATAGAAGCGGTAAAATTAAGTTTTATGAAAAATTCAGTTTTTTAACTACCACTTAGTGGTTTCACTATTCATCAAAAATTGAAAGTTTTCTGAAAAATACCAAAATTTCACCCTACGCTAATTTC
This sequence comes from Viscum album, assembly GCA_963277665.1. Lineage (NCBI taxonomy): Eukaryota > Viridiplantae > Streptophyta > Magnoliopsida > Santalales > Viscaceae > Viscum > Viscum album. The sequence goes on from OY728145.1 coordinate 518,235,842, forward strand.
GATATTCCGAATCCAAAAATGAAGTCCATTTTGAAAAATAAAATTTATAAAATTTCAAAAAGTGGGTATTACTATTCATAACGGCTAGTTTTAATAATATTTTAATAGCATATCATTGTTTAGTGAAACTCGGTATTGCGTACGATGCAAGCTATCGAGGAAGGACGTGGTTGCGTGTAAAGCAAGCCAAGCTAGTGTTGTGTGTAGTGAAAGATTCATTTGATGATTTATATAACATAGAAACAAAATATTTCTCATAAAAGTCTCGGGTGTTACAAATATAGTCATTCATCTTAGTGTATCCTCGGGATAGATGAATCTCTAAAAAATTTAGAAAGATAAAATCTTATTTATTGTTTACTAAAATCATGGTACTAAAGAATAATGAGAATGACAACTAGATACGTTAGGAATAATTTATTATAATTGATCGAATTATTGAGTCAAACAAATCAAAAAATATGATCCAATTTATATACACTATCAAAGCATGCTCCAAGGAGTCCAAAAATTTCTCAAATTTGTAGTTATTAATGAGATGTTTTATAAAGTTGTTCATACTGTATCATCATTTTAACTAATTTTTTAACCTTTAAATAAATGATGTATCTATTAAAACTCCACTAATGTATCATTATATTATAATTAACTGAATATGATTTCTCGGTGTGGGAGAATAAGGGAAATCCACGTGTTATCACAAAAATACATAAACTACTACACATAGTACCACGATATAGTGACGTTCACCATGACTTCGTTTATCCCAGCATAGACCATTATGTGGTCTAAACTAAAATTTTATTGTCTTGAATTTAAGGATTCTTCATATAACTTAAATTATAATACATTTATCACAATTTTAAACATTTTCACTATATCTAAAACAAATTAATGACTATGATTGTGGTTTCTATTCTTTTAAATTTATAAAGGATTCTATTTCTCATAAAACAACTAAAATCCCATTAAAGGTATATATTACACAACTTTATTTTTTAATATATACACATTCATATAAAAATTTTCCTAATCGTTTCATTAATTATATGTCTTAAATAGTATTCATATTCTAATAAATCATTTATATAAGAAGAAAGATATGCATTTAGGAATGAATGGGGAAGTTATATTATATCATAGTGTTTATTTATTTTTTTAAAGTGGTTTTTATATATAATTTATATTTTTAAATTTATTATCTAATTTTCTATATGTAAGAGTGAATCAAAAATTATTCCAACACACAGAATTTCTTAAAATTTTGTTTCATACACCATGATGTGAAAGGAGCCTTAGAAATATCAATGGTGGAATAAGTTTTTGAAAATTCCAAAATAAAAGAAACTCTACTAAAAAACTAGTTAAGGTAACCAAGATAAAAATATTATCTATTGAACTGTATGTAAACCAAACAAGTCCAGAAAAACAATGAATATAAAAAATCCAATCCACTGAAAAAGAATTAAACATCAATTTACACATCATGAGATTCGTATTACTCTATCATAGGAACATTGAGTCTTTGATTTAAAAGGAAACAAAATAATTACAAATGCTACAATGACAAAGACATATCTCTCACACTTCCCAAACTATAATAAAAATAGCTAATTAAGAATAGTTATATATATTAAAATTTATCCTTCACATCAATTTTTATATAATATTTATAGTATTCATTCAGTATTGTAAGTTCGACAACCACACGATCTTTATAGATGTCTATCACATCAACCAATAAAATTCCAGTAGCCCGTTAACATTCTAACTTTAAATCCTTCTTCATGTGAATAGTAAATGTTCCCAAAAATCATCATTCCATACTTATAGACATATAAAAATAGAAATAAGCAGTTATTTTTAGTTTCTTCTAAACTACTGGGTTTAACTGCCACTGATTTCATCTGGTTCTGAATCATAATTTTGAATCCCCTTCTTCTATAAGCTTTTGAAACTTAACCAGGAAATATTTTTTAGATCCAACCATAATAATACCCTACTTGAATACTATTTTCAATGTTTTACTAAGTCCACCAATCCACTTCCAAATCTCTAGCTTCTTATATCATCTTATGTTGCAGTAATATATTCCTTTAACCATTCCTTAAGTCATATAATTCCCACTAAGGAGAAAAACCGCACAATAATTTCTAAATTATTACTTCATCAATATATATATTGGATTTTAATTTCACTAAATCCTCCCTATCCCTATCATTTAAAACTCCAAAAACTACTAGATCAAGTGATACATCAACCAATTATTCTTTTTCTAAGAGTGAATCATCAAATTCTTCACAAGATGGATCATGATCTGAATGTCATAGAAAAAAATGTCATTCATATGTATCCTTAAAATATCATATAAAAACTCCTTGATCTAGATTGAATCTTTCCCATCTTCCATGCTTTCCATGTACTCCACTTCCATTATCTATGTCACAAATGGTGGTAAATGTAGAGACATAAAACTCACATTCATTAATTTATAAGTAAATTCAATTCCACTATAACTATTTAAAGAATCTAAATATCCATAAAATTTTATGTTTGAAACCACATATGATATTTAATCTATGGTTAACCATAATAATAGGTTATATAACCTTTAAAGATCGAAATAATCCACTTCATCTCTTCTCAGTGCTTCTTTCATAGATTCCTTATAATCTTGTTGAATACTCCTAGAACATGTTTAATGTATAGCCACATAAAAAATATATAAATTAACATTTTCCACACTATTTCATGTGAAACTTTCACCATGAAATAAATCTTATATTCTATTATTTGTGCCTTCTCCTTGGATATCATGAAATATCTAGTTCGGTTCATCACAATCTTGGACTCTCTTGTTTAATATCTTCTCAATACCTTCCAAATCTTCTATTACTAATATGGAACCAATGATATCATCATAATGTCCCTTATGATCTACATACTATTCATCTACTTCATATAATCAAGAATGTTCATCTTGATCATTCTAGAAAAATTATATTTTAGCTCCTCGGTATTATCTCTTCAAGGATGTTTCAGAAGAATATCATTTAGATATAAAATAATTAAAATGATTATTTTATCAATGAATTCCATTTGTTGAAAAAAAAAGTTCTGCATTGCTGCATATGAATTAATTTTACACTATGAAGGTATAGAACATTTTATTCCATTTCTCATGTGCCAGTTCCATATAATAAAAACTCTATTTGAGCTTAATCACCTTTTCTTTTTCCCTATTTTCCATAAAACATTCTGGTCAAACTACGAATATTTACTCCCTAAAAACACCATGAAGTAATATTGACTTTACATCCATATGATCAATATGTAACCTCTCATAAAATAGTCTATGAAAACCATGAATCAGGCACCTAATTTGGTTTATGACTAACTCGAGAGGCATTTCCAATTATCTCAGGAAAACGAAAATCCCTAAGGGAATCAATAAGTACTAATGGGGATTACTTTACCTAAAAAAGATATAAATATCTGAATTAATAGTTTAATAAATGAAAAAACATAAAAATTAAAGTAGGTCTTAATATGTGACACCACTATATTTTATGAAATATTTTTTTCAAATAAATTTAATTTCATTAACATCTTGCATTACACACAACACTATGTTTTAATGAACTGTGATATAGTTTCCCATTATAACATTTCCATTAAATTGGTGGGTGTGAATAACATTAAAAAATAAGAAATTTATATGGTATAACCTTATATAAAATAAATTTATTTTCTATTAATTGATAAGACATAAAAATAAAAAAATATATTTGACAGTAAAATAAATATTCTTCTAAAAAATTGTTTTTATAGAGGAAATGTGTTTGTATTTTAACAGATTAAATCAATAAATATTGGTGAATAAATCCACTTTTTTGCATAGCAATATTGTTTTTTCCAAAATAGTGATTTCATCAAATTTTGTGCACTTATTCTAATGTTATATGTTACCAATAAAAAGAAATGTATTTTAAAAAATTAAATTAATTTTTTTAAATGAATATGTAAAAATTATCTTTGAGTAAGTTTTTTTTTTAAATTTCTAAAAAGATTACTTTTTAAAAAAATAGTAAAAAAACTAATTTTTTTAAAAACTGCCTTTTTTTTAAATAATTAAAATAGTTCCATCCTCTTTTAAAATAATTTAAAAGAAAAATATTTAACGTATATTATTATTAATCCAATTTAGGTCATTGGAAGAATTTTCTTGAGCAAGGATTATATAAATAATTTTCATACATATGGAAACATTTTCTTTTGAAAACCACATTTTCATTGCGTCTCTCGGTTTCATTATAAATTAATATATTCAAATTATGTAAACTTAATTTGTTAAAATAGATTCTATATACTTAATAATCATAATAAAATATATTTAACAATTCGATTTTTTTTTGTCATAACGAATTGTAAAAGTTGTGAAAAATTAATTACCACAGTTAAGGATAAAACTGGTTTACCTAGGGTTAAACCAAAAGATAAGGGTATGTTTTTAATTAAAATTTCATAAATCCTATTTTATGCACATATTTTAACCTTATATTATCCCATAATTTAATATATGTCCTTTTGGTATCCTTTTTATTGCGAATGATTTTACCATTTTCACTTATTTTAGAAAATTTCTAAGTTGGTTCTCACCCCACCTATAAAAGGACACCTCTCCTCTCCTCTCCAGATGTAGAAGAGACCTTTTTGATATAATTGACCAAATACCTTCGTTAAATACATAACCACAAACTATATTCCCTCATTTTATCATAAAACCTTTCAACAATGTATTTAGGTATAAACCTAAAGAGGTTCTCTAAAGAAGATGTGTTGTTCTTAACAATGAATTTTTGTTTTATTTAATATTATTCCTCATTGAAATATTATTATAAATTTATGAAATAATAATACCAATATATTCCATATATATTGATTTTAAAACGTTAATTTCAATTCATATATCCATCTCTTATTTGATCAAATGGGAAAAAAACTATCGATTGTGTGTACGGTGCACTACCGCCTCGTGAAACAATGTAATTAATTTATCATAATTTCCTATCACAGATGGATATAATTGTAATGCCCCAACCCCAGTTACCCGGAGTCGGTGCTTATTAAATAACATTGGCATGATCACAAGAAGATAAAATCTCGAAAGACCGATTAGTTTAGTAGCCTTGGAAACACTAGATATATTCATAAAGTTTTACATTGCATCATAAAAATTAAAACTACAACAACATAGTCTTCATATTCCACACTCTTATCCCCTCATACTATCCCTGCAGGTCATTCATAATTTACTTCTTCACATCCTGGGAAAAATAAAACATAGAAAAGGGGTGAGCTCAAATGCCCAGTAAGGATAACAATATAGAAGAAACTTCCATAAATAAGAAGAAACATTTAAGGGAATTTATAACTAAAACAAAAGCCTTTTAAACTTTAACTTCAACATAGTATGGAAAAAATAAAATGAAATAATTCCATTTACTTATTCACATGGATATTCTACTAATCGAATAATCACATGCAATATCAATAACAACTTTCATAATGATGGATTGCATAATGCCAGACTATCATAACCCCATATCCAAGGCCTCGTGCCCAGACTACAAATAATATTTTGTCAAGGCCTTGTGCCAAGACACTATTTTGTCTAATGAGACCTACCGATGCATCGAGGAGCTATAACGGGCTCCACTCGTCACATATTAAGTCCAATGCATTCCCATATGAAAAGGTTTAAACATAACATAAACATTCGTATTAAAACTAGCATATGAAATGTCAATACTTTCAACATAAACCATGAATGGTATAAAAATAGAACATCCATAGTCAAACATATCACAAAACCATCAATAAAATATAGAAGTTTCATATAATAATAAATCAACTTCAAATTAATGTAAAATCCATCAAAGGATGTTGACATAGATGAAATCAAAACTCTTTTTAGAGATATATCTCTTTCTATTTTGAAATAATTTAAGAGTCGTATATTTATAAAATAAAACATTTTATTTGAAAATATTCTTATAGGCTTGTAAGGGAATCTTTGATGATTTTATAATGGCGGAAATAGCCACACCCGCCGTATAAGTTAAAAAAACATTTTTACCTTAATTTTGTTGAAAAGGTTAAAAAGCACCTTGTTTGGAAAATGATGTAAAGATTCTTTCATAAACCTATTATAAAATGTCAAACAAGGGTATAAATGACTTTAACGCATTTTATTTTAAATAGTAAAAATGTTTTAAAATAATTTTTTAAGAAACATGGATGTGGATGATAAAGAGATCCCAGTAGATTATTACGTATAAACAACCTCAGATAATGAAGAGATTGCAAAATAAACCCTTACCTTGTACTTTTTATTTTGTTGGGGGTAAGTTAAGCTCCTTTATAATGGTAAAATAATTGTTATTAAATTATAAAAGAATCATATACATTAATATGATATCATATATGATCTTTTAACATTGATTTGTTAATAATATCTTAGTATTCTCTTTGTTTTGGGTGTTAACTTACTCATTTTCTTTTATATGTTTTGTTACGTAAGTCATTTTGTCATGGATAGGTTGTGTCTTAATCATATCCAGAATGATATCAAGTCTTTAGATACTATTATTAGTCATCAAATGAGAATTAGACTTGAATGGATACGATGGAGAATGAATCTCATCGCGTTCGTGGAGACGGTAGTCCGTACGTACGCACGAGCGACAATATCATTCTTTTGATAATAAAATAATATAAAATTGGATGGTATATCATATATACAGAATCATTATCATGTTATATTTATTATTTACATGAATTAAAAATAATTATTATACCCATCCAAATAATAATATATTGAATAACAATTACACCACGACGTGGAGACGGTAAGCCGTACGTACGAACGTATGGTGTCATGTCATTCAAAGTATGGATAGAATACTGAATATGGTTGTACCATATTTATAATAATATTAAATTATATAATAGATACTGGACTCATTTTTTTAGAATAGTAATAACAAAGAAAGAAGAAGTTGAAGAAGAAATGAATTTGAAAACGTGTGGTGAAAACATTACCTCTTCTTCGGGTTCTTCCTTTTGATTTGATCAAAAGGGCTCTTTAGGTTGGCTTTCTGATCAAACTAAGGCCTCTAGGTTGTATTGAGGGAAGTTGAGATAGTATTTGAGCAGGGGTTGGCAGAACCAAAAGGCTTTGAAGGTGTGAATTAATTAGAAGGGGGAGTGCCCTTTTATAAGAGGGGTGAGGGGCACCTTTGGAAAAGCTAGAAATATTATTTTATAATAAATTCATATTCGATTTCTAATGGATCCAAAGTGGATTATTTAAAGTTTAAGGTGATTATGGGTCGAAAAACACTCAACCAATAGAATTTAGACAGGGTTGGGTTACTATATTAACCTTATCTTTAAGTATTAACTCTTAGTAAATTAGTTTCACTTTTACAATGTCTCTTTGTATTTTTATATTATATGGTTAATAAACATACTATATACATCCAAAAGACCTCCAAGTGGTCCATTAATGATACAAATATCATGATATAAGTCTCTTGGCAGAACATTAGATTTTTATAAATTTAATATCAATTAATAATGTAATATTGTTTTTAAAAACTCTTTTATGTCAATTTTGACACTATTCAATAATTGATTTTTGTGAAACTCATAACAGAATTATTACTTCGAAAAAAGTAACTTAAGTCAATCCCAACATGTCATATTAACCTATAAAATTATGTTAATTCATAAAAATTCTCAAATTATATTTATTTGTGTATTTATAATATCAATTATTCTAATTTTTCATTAATTAGGTAATTACTGCATCATCATTGTGTCATAAATAAATTAAATTATTTAATGTCTAAAAATTATAAACACATTATCATTATATAGGAAATAATTTTTTTTTCTAATTAATTTTTACAATTGTATTTATATTATGTATTACCCTATATTAAAAATGTTTTAGTAAATAAACATTGATTTTAACTCTTTTAACTCTTCTTTGAATTAAATAATAATAAATGTCCTAATCTAATCTAAGTGGACCTAAATGATAATATTTTATTCCTAAGGATGTTTTTTGGTCGAGATACACTTGTCCAATAGAATTAGGACATGTGTTAGGGTAATATTAATATCATTTTTACTCTTAATTACCCTATTTAGTTTTAATAGTGGTAAATAAAAGTAAAAACTTACTATTCACCAAAAATTATTTTCATCTTATTGTACCACATTTTACTACTTGATATTAACCCTGTCTCTTAGATTTTCGAAATTCCAATCACAGAAGCGGTAAAAATAAGTTTTATGAAAAATTCAGTTTTTTAACTACAACTTAGTAGTTTCACTATTCATCAAAAATTGATGTTTTTCAAAACAATGCCAAAATTTCACCCTAAGATATAATTGATATTCCGAATTCAAAAATGATGTTTATTTTAAAAAATTCCAAACATATATGTTGCATTAATTAATTTTATAATTAATTCCCGCTGTTACAACAAATAGCTTGTTTTTAAGAAACAATATATATCAAAAGATTGACAATTGTTTATGTCCAATTTCAAAGTGAAATTAATTCTAATGAACACCATTGGATAAAATGGTAAAACAATATTCTAATTGTACTTTAAAACCACTAAATAATATAATTTATCACTATAAATTATTTTGATTAAAAAAAGTTGTTTTTAAGTATTCTTCACTATTCATAAAAATTGGATGTTCTCGGAAAAATACCAAAAAATCAACATAGGATAATTTCGATATTCTGAATCCAAAAATGAAGTCAATTTTGAAATATAAAATATATATAATTTCAAAAAGTAGGTATTACTATTCATAACGGATAGTTTGATTGGTTTTGGTGTGTTAGAACTCGATGTTGCGTACAACACACGCTATCACATTATTCAAAGAGAAGTGTACCGTAGAAGCTTGGGGTGTTACATTATCCCCTCCTTCAAATAATTTTGTCCTCGAAATTTCTAGAATAGTACCACATGAAAAGACTCGGGTGGTTCTTCATCATAAGTTCCCCGGGTTCCCACGTTGCCTCTTCCATCTTATGGTTTCTCCAAAAAAACATTTACCAGACGTGTCGTCCAATTTCTCAGCACTTGTTCTCTCCTATCAAGAATCTTGACAGGGTCTTCACAATAAGACAGATCGGGTTCCAATTCTAATTCCTCATAGGTGAGTACATGTGTTGGGTCAAGCATGTATTTCCTCAACAGAGATACGTGGAACACATCGTGAACTTTGGAGAGACTTGGCGGCATTGTCAATCGGTAAGCTACAGCCCCAATTCGTTCTAGAATTTCGAAAGGTTCGATGTACCTGGGACTCAATTTACCTTTCTTACCAAAATGTATGACTCCCTTCCATGGAGATACCTTCAGGAAAACATGATCACCGACTTGAAATTCCAAATCCTTCCTTCGATTATAGGCATAGCTCTTCTGCCTACTTTGAGCTGCTTTGATGTGATTTTGGATTACCTTCACCTTTTCCATCGTTTCCTCCACCAGTTCTGGACCTACAAGTTTTCTTTCACCAACGTCATCCCAAAAGGTTGGTGTACGACATCTCTTTCCGTATAACGCTTCATATGGTGCCATCTGAATACTCGAATGGAAGATATTGTTATTGGAAAATTCTACTAGAGGTAAATATTGATCCCACATACCTTGAAAGTCAAGTGATCAGGATCTCAACATGTCTTCTAAGGTTTTAATAGTTCGTTCTGATTGTCCATATTTTTTAGGGTGGTAGGTAGTTCTCAAATAGAGTTCAGTATCCAAGGCATTCTGAATACTTTTCCAGAATCTTGAAGTAAAATGGGGATCACGATCTGAAATAATCGATAGGGGTACTCCATGAAGTCTCACCACTTCATTAATATATAGTCTTTCTAGATGTTCCAGTGGTAGATCTTATCTTATATAAAGAAAATGTGATGAATTGGTAAGACGATCAACAATAACCCATATTTCATTGTTCCTTCTAGGAGTCTTTGGTAGCCCCATGACAAATTCCATCGTAATATTGTCCCATTTCCGCTCTGGTATGGGAAGAGGTTTCATGACTCTTCTAGGCTGTTGCCTTCCAGCTTTCACTTGTTGACAAACCATACATCTTGACACAAAATCATCAATTACCCTCTTCAGGTTGTCCCACCAAAAATGTTCCTTCAAATATCTATACATTTTTGTGCTCCCAGGGTGTATTGAGAAATTGGAACTATGAGAATCATCCAGCAATTCCCTTTTTATATCAGGTATATCGGGAACACAAAGCCTCTTCCCAAATTCCCAAATTCCATCTTTATACAGAAATTCTCTCAATCTTCCATCATTCACAACTTTAATATTCTTTTGAAATTCTTCATCATCAGTCTGAGAACTCTTAATCCTTTATTGTAAAGATGTTTTGGCAACCATTTGAAAAAGAATTGATGTTTCACATTCTATGGTTATTCCCATGTCCATCTTCACTAGATCCATGAAAATTGGGTCCCTTTTAATTCTCATATTGTTCAAAACTCCATGGTCTTTTCTACTCAAAGCAACTGCCACCTTTTTTGCTTTCCCCGGGTGGTAGTGTATCTTACAATCATAATCCTTGAGTAATTCAAGCCATCTCCTTTGCCTCATGTTGAGTTCTTTTTGTGAGAAAATATACTTCAAACACTTGTGATCAGTATAAACCTCACATTTTTCACCATAGAGGTAGTGCCTCCATAACTTCAAAGCAAAGATCACAGCTGCTATCACGAGATCATGAGTAGGATAGTTTTGTTCATTAATTTTCAACTGTCCTGATGCATAGGCAATAACCCTATCATTCTGCATAAGGACACAATCAACTCCTTTCTTCGATGCATCGCGATAAATAACGAACCCATCATTCCCTGATGGTAGAGACAATATAAGAGCATTGACTAATCTTCTATTCAGTTCTTCGAAACATTCTTCACACTCTTTTGTCTAGAAAAATTTAACCCCATTACGCGTGATCTTTGTTAATGCGTTAGCCAACCGGGAAAAATTTTGGACGAAACTTCTATAATAACCTGCTAAACCAATAAAACTATGAACCTCAGTTATACTGGTAGGTGCTGGCCATTCTTGGATTGCCTTGGTCTTAGAAGGATCAATAGAGATTCCATCATTAGAGACAATATGGCCAAGAAAAAAAATCTCCTGAAACCAGAATTCACACTTGCTAAACTTCCCATATAATTCATGTCTTCTCGGAGTCTTCAGGATAATGGGCAAGTGATTTTCATGATCTTCGTAGCATTTGGAGTATACCAAGATATCATCAATAAATACCACCACAAATTCATTGAGATATTTCTTGGAAACTATATTCATCAGATCCATGAATACAGAAAGTGCTTTAGTCAATCCAAAAGGCTTTACTGTAAACTCGTAATGCCCATATCTGGTTTGAAATGTTGTCTTTGGAATGTCTTCCCTCTTCACACACAACTGATGGTATCCAGATCAAAGGTCAATCTTTGAAAAGTATTGATCTCCATGCAGTTGGTCAAATAAATCATCAATACGAGGTGGGGGATACATGTTCTTTATTGTTATAGCATTGATCTCCCTATAGTCGATACATAACCTCATAGATCTATCTTTCTTTTTAACAAAAAGAACAGGGGCTCCCCATGGAGAAACACTAGGGTGAATAAATCCTTTATTACTCAATTCCTCTAGTTGATTCTTTAGTTCAACTAATTATATAGGGGCCATTCTATAATGAGTCTTCGATATGGTCCTTGACCCATGAATTAAATCAATGGAAAACTCAACTTCTCATTCTGGAGGATGTCTAGGTAAATCTTCTGGAAATACATCTATATATTCTTTCACAACAGGTACATCCTCTATTTGAACATTCCTTTCCTCACCCATAGTCATTTCATTCTCTTCCTCCCCAATAATTGAATTTAGTTAAGCAAATGGGGGTAGATCTAGATAAGAATTAGGTGGTGACAATTCAGCTCTAAAGATAAGGTGTTCTTTATCATCATCATCCAAAATCGTAACCTCTTTCTTCTTACAAAAAATCTCCGCATCATAGTTCAAAAGCCAGTCCATACCGAGGATTCTTTCAAACTCAATCACAGGTATGACGATGAGATCAGTAGATAAAGAACATTTATGTGCTCTAATGGGGACTGATTCACAAAACTATGTTGCAATGATACTTCCCTTCAGAGTTTTAACTGAAAACTCCATTGTTAAATCAAATTGTCAATGTTTAATTTTCTTATAAAAATGGGAATATATGAAATAATGCGATTATCCAGAATCAAATAATGCATTTTATAAACTTAAGGAAACCATTAATTTACCTTCCACCACGTCTTTCAGTGCTTCTACCTCAGCAGTAGTGGTAGCATAAGCTTGGCATTGATCCCTTGTCCTTTTCTGAGGTAAGTTCCCCTGACGGTTAGGACAATAATTTTCATAATGTCCCATCTCTCGGAAATTTTAGCACTGAACATTGGTAGCTTCCTTCTTCCCTTTGTAATCATGAGCATGGTGTCCTTTTTCACCACACTTGTAACAGACAATCATTCCCTTCAAGGAAGTACCTGGGTGTTTCTTCCCACATTTACCACATGATGGATATTCAACCTTTCCATTCTTCCCCTTATTTTCATTCAAAGATTGATCAGAAGATCTCTTCTTCTCATGCTTTTCTTTAAAGTCATAATACTTAAAGAATTCCTTTTCGGTCTTGATAGCACATGAGACAATGTCTTCGTACGACGAGAAGGATTGTGAGACAAATGCTCGACGGAGAAATGGTTTTAACCCATCAAAGAAATGATCAATCTTACTTCTTGGGTTACATATATAATCTCCAGCATACCTTGCTATCCTTGTAAAGTTAGCCTCATACTTTGTGACATTCTCATCCTCCTTTTGTCTCAGACTCAGAAATTGCCTTTCCATATCTGCTCGATGGTCTCAAGGAAAGTATTTTTCTAAAAACAGATCTTAGAACTCCCTCCATTCCATATTTGATACTTCATTATCTTCCTTCATGTTTTGAATCAATGACCACCATTGATCAGTATCTCCAGTGAGGTGGTAAACTGCCATGATAACTTTTTCCCTTTCACTACTCCCCAAGCCTAAAATATTTTCTCTAGGGAATTTATCCATTGCTCAGCTACTAAGGGATTTGTACTCCCATTGAACGTCGGTGGTTGTTTCCTCATTAATCGATCTAACATTTATCCTCCACGTTGTGGATCAGGGTGCTCCATACGGGTAAGGTTATTATTCATAACCTGAGTGAGTTGTCCCAGTATGGGGATTAGCTGATCGGCACCAGTTGCATCACCAGCTCGACTATAATTATCTTGAGCAGGAGGGAAATCCCTACATGGAGTGTGTGCATTGATACGATTTCCATTTCTTCCACTAGGTTCCATTTCTAAACAATGGCATAAACATGATCAGTTTATAAATCAAAATACATAATTCCATACTTATAAAACCTAAATTGAACTATTTATGGATATAATCCATAATCATAAAAAAAATTATTTGAGGAATTATATACTCATAAACCCTTCATAATGATTTATAAAGAAAATGAGAGTTATCCTAAGAATATCTCCCGGGAGTGTCGTAACCAAGAGCGCAGCAAGGCTCGTTGTCGTGCACCATTTCCCGTTCGAGTCTAGCTCAAAGCGGGGTTTTCGGGTTTTACCCCTAGGTACATCTGTGCTAGAGCTGCCTCTAACTGCTCGTATCCAGACAGGGATGTATTGCTCGGAAAACTCACAAAATCTCTACAATACGAAAATTCTAGGAAGTTCTTCTTTAATAATCCTCAAAGTACATCTTAGGTCTATGTGCTCTAATCAGATTTTATCTAAATCTGGCTTCCAAGGTTTGTACTAAACTTCCTCTGATACCAACCGCAATGCCCTGACCCCAGTTACCTAGAGTCGGTGCATTATTACATAACATTGTCATGATCACAAGAAGATCAAATCTCGAAAGACCGATTAGTCTAGAAGCCTTGGAAACACTATATATATTCAAAAAGTTTTACATTACATCATAAAAAATGAAAACTACAACAACATAGTCTCCATAGTTCACACTCTTATCCCCTCATATTATCCTTACAGGTCATTCATAATTTACTTCTTCACATCCTGGGAAAAATAAAACATAGAGAAGGGGTGAGCTCAAATGCCCAGTAAGGATAACAATATAGCGGAAACATCCATAAATAAGAATAAACATTTAAGGCAATGTATAACTAAAACAAAATCCTTTTAAACTAGAACATAAACATAGTATGGAAAAAATAAAATGAATTAATTCCATGTACTTATTCACATAGATATTCTACTAATCGAATAATCACATGAAATATCAATAACCACTTTCATAATGATGGACTGCATAATGCCAGACTATCATAACCACATAGCCAAGGCCTCGTGCCAAGACTACAAATAAGATTTTGTCAAGGCCTTATGCCAAGACACTAGTTTGTCTCATGAGACCTACCGATGCATCGAGGAGATATAGTGGGCTCCACCCGTCACATATTAAGTCTAATGCATTCCCATATGCATAGGTTTAAACATAACATAAACATTCATATTAAAACTATCATACAAAATGTCAATACTTTCACCATAAACCATGAATGGTATAAAAATAGCACATCCACAGTCAAACATATCACAAAACCTTCAATACAATATATAAGTTTTGTATCGTAATAAATCAACTTCAAATAAATATAAAATCCATCAAAGGATGTTGACATAGATGAAATCAAAACTCTTTTTAGAGAATTATCTCTTTCTATTTTGAAATCATTTAAGAGTCATATATTTATAAAATAAAACATTTTATTTGAAAATATTCTTATAGTCTTGTATGTGAAGCTTCGACGATTTTATAACGGCTGAAAATAGCCGCACCCGCCGTATAAGTTAAAAGAACATTATTACCTTAATTCTGTCGAAAAGGTTAAAAAGCACATTGTTTAAAAAACGACGGAAATATTCCTTTATAAAACTCTTATAAAAAGTCAAAAAATAGTATATTTGACTTTAACCCATATTATTTTAAATAGTAAAATTTTTTTGAAAAACATTTTTAAGAAACATGGATATGGATGATAAAGAGATCCCAGAAGATTATTACGTATAAACAAACTCGGATAAGGAAGTGATTGCGAAATAAACCCTTACCTTGTACTTTTCCTTGGTTAGGGGTAGGTTAACCTCCTGTATAATGGTGAAATAATTGTTATTAAATTATACAAGAATAATATACATTAATATGATATCATATATGATATTTTAACATTTATTTGTTAATAATATCTTAGTATTATCGTTGTTTCGGGTGTTAACTTACTCATTTTCTTTTATATGTTTTGTTATGTAAGTAATGTTTGTCATGGATAGGTTGTATATTAATCAAATCCAGAATTATATAAAGTCCTTAGATACTATTATTAATCATCAAATTAGAATTATACTTGAATGGATACGATGGAGAATGAATCTCATCGCGTTCGTGGAGACGGTAGTCCGTACGTACGCACGAGCGACAATATCATTCTTTTGATAATAAAATAATATATAATTTGATGTTATATCATATATAAATAATAATTATCATGTTATATTTATTATTTACATGAATTAAAAATCATTATTATACCCATCCAAATAATAATATATTGAATAACAATTACACCACGACGTGGAGACGGTAAGTCGTACGTACGCACGTACGGTGACATGTCATTCAAAGGATGGATAGAATACTTAATATGGTTGTACCATATTTATAATAAAATTAAAGTATATAGTAGATACTGGATTCATTATTTTATAATGTGAATAACAAACAATGAAGAAGTTGAAGAAGAAATGAATTTGAAAAAAGGGTGGTGAAAACATTAGCTCTTCTTCGGGTTCTTCCTTTTGATTTGATCAAAAGGGCTCCATAGATTGGATTTATGATAAAACTAAGGCATCTAGGTTGTAGTGAGGGAAGTTTAGAGAGTATTTGTGAAAGGTTTTGAAGAACCAAAAGTCTTTGAAGGTGTGAATTATTGAGAAGGGGGAGTTCCCTTTTATAAGAGGGGTGAGGGGCAGCTTTGGAAAAGCTAGAAATATTATTTTATAATAAATTAATATTCGGTTTCTAATGGCTCCAAAGTGGATTAATTAAAGGTTAAGGTGGTTATGGGTCGAAAACCACTCAACAAATATAATTTAGACAGGTTTGGGTTACTATATTAACCTTATCTTTAAGTATTAACTCTTAGTTAATTAGTTTCACTTTTACAATGTCTCTTTGTATTTTTATATTATATGGTTAATAAACATGCTATATACATCCAAGAGACCCCCCAAGTGGTACATTAATGATACACATATCATGATATAAGTATCTTGGCAGAACCCTAGCTTTTAAGAAATTTAATATCAATTAATAATATAATATTGGTTTTAAAAACTCTTTTATGTCAATTTTGACACTATTCAATAATTGATTTTTGTGAAAATTATAAAAGAATGATTACTTAGAAAAACGTTACTTACGTCAATCATAACATGTCATATTAACCTATAAAATTATTTTAATTCATAAAAAGTCTAAAATTATATTTATTTGGGTATTTATAATATCAATTATTCTAATTTTTCATTAATTAGGTAATTACTGCATCATCATTGGGTAATAAATAAATTAAATTATTTAATGTCTAAAAATTATAAATAAAATATAATTATGTAGGAAATAATTTTATCTTTCTAATTAATATTTACAATAGATTTTATATTATGTATAACCCTATATTAAAAATGTTTTAGTAAATAAACTTTGATTTTAACTCTTCTAACTCTTCTTTGAATTAAATAATAATAAATGTCCTAATCTAATCCATGTGGACCTAAATGATAATATTTAATTCCTAAGGTTGTTTTTGGTCGAGATACAATTGTAAAATAGAATTAGGACATGTTTTAGGGTAATATTAATATCATTTTTACCCTTAATTACCCTATTTACTTTTAATCGTGGTAAATAAAAGTACAAAGTTACTATTCACCATAAAAAATTCATCTCATTGAACCACATTTTACTACTTGATATTAACGGTGTCTCTCGGATTTTCAAAATTCCAATCACAGAAGAGGTAAAATTATGTTTTATGAAAAATTCAGTTTTTTAACTACCACATAGTAGTTTCACTATTCATCAAAAATTGAAATTTTTCAGGACAATTCCAAAACTTCACCCTAAGCTATAATTGATATTCCGAATTCAAAAATGATGTCTATTTTAAAAAATTCCAAACATATAAGTTGAATTAATTGATTTTATAATTAATTCCCGTTGTTACAACAAATAGCGTGTTTTTAAGAAACAATATATATCAAAAGATTGACAATTGTTTATGTCCAATTTCAAAGTGAAATTAAATATAATGAACACCATTGGATAAAATGGTAAAAATATAGTCTAATTATACTTTAAAATCACTAAATAATATAATTTATCACTATAAATTATTTTGATTAAAAAAAATTGTTTTTAAGTATTTTTCACTATTCATAAAAATTGGAAGTTCTCAGAAAAATACCAAAAATTCAACTTAGGATAACTTCGATATTCTAAATCCAAAAATGAAGTCCATTTTGAAATATAAAATATATATAATTTCAAAAGGTAGTTATTACTATTCATAACGGCTAGTTTGATTGGTTGTGGTGTGTTAGAACTCGTTGTAGCGTACAACACACGCTATCACATTATTCATAGAGAAGCATACCGTAGAAGCTTGGGGTGTTACAATAATGATGTATTTAAAGTTTATATATCATATTTTTGATATTATTATACATATTTAACCATACAATCACATATCACTTCTTACCTTCCAATCCGTTGAAAAATGATAACGTCGCTCGTGAGTACGTGTGGACTACTGCCTCCGTGTAGTGATGTGACACATTCTTCTTTTTTTTACATGGATGGAAGTAAGAATAAATTTATTAAATATATATGATAAATATGATATAAAAAATTATTATATAAATATGAATTTATATTTATATTTATTCCATTCCTTCTATTGAGAAATAGAAACAACGTTCATAAGTATGGACGACCTACCCTCTCCATGAACTGTGTAATTCATATCTTATATATAACATTTATAGGTCAATATAAATATTTATATGACAAATATATATTGTATTTATATATTTATTAACATTATAGAGATTATATAACCATAATTAAATTACATGTACAAGAACTACCAAATGAAACTCACATGAAGAACGATGCACCTATCACACAAAACATTGATTTTAATAAATAATTGTTAATATAAAGGTGGTAGATGATTATAAGTAAATAATATATATAATTATTCTCATTTAATATATTTATAATAAATCACTTTTTATTATATAGGAGGTTATAACATGTATGAATGACATCGAAGCTGGAGTAGCGGATTTTCGTCTCACTTTTGTTCATGTGAGACACAAGTGAAATTCATTACTAGCTTATCTTATATGGTGTATATATTTCCCTGGAATTTATTTTATGAGACATATTCTAAAAATTATGTGTATTTACATATCCATATTTTTTTCTTTCATGGTCCCTATCATTCAAAAATTACCATAGTTGTAGTTATTTTATGTTACAATCTTATTGTTTATGAGGATTGTTTATAATAATTCTTAGGATACTAAAATTTCATGATCTACCACTCAATAATTTCATAAATTTATATTCATTTAGTTATTTTTTAAAATTACATGTATTCCGTTAATGTTTTACATTTTTAGGAACCCAAGATATAGAAATAGCACTTTTATAGAAAAAAGACTTTATTTCTCTCTTTGGTCAAAAAACATTTCAATTCCATGCCCATATTTACTAAAAATGTTTTAAAAAAATAGTTTAATGTTCCCAAATAAATTTTTAAATAAATTTTTATCCATGTATTTATATTTGAAAAAATGATCTTAAATGAATCATCATTTCATTTTCTGGAAAATCTTTTTCAAATTTTTACAGAAAACGTGAAAGCAATATTTTTTTTACATGTACGACATGAATGATATTTCCCACCATATTAACCTTTCAATTATTTAATGGTCACTTTACATGTCTAAAAGGTTAATTTAAAATAATTTTATTTATATATGTGAACATTTTAGATTTTGAAATTTTATTTTCAAAGTGGAAAGTGTATTTTCTTTGGGAATGTTATTAATGATCTTTTTATGGTATTCATAAACAACAACAACATTTGGTGTGGCATATGTTTTACTAGGGATCTGATCTAATGGTATCATAATTATTATTTCTCTATAAGTTTTATGCTTATGATGATAATGTTTTCATGGAACACCATTATTTTCCTAGGTTGCGCTATGATAGATTAATGAAATGCTTATGAAACCCATTTTCCTTGTACAAGTTATGATATGATGATATGATGAATGTTTAATGATATTGGTACCCATAGGTATGGTTTCCATTATGTTATGGTTAAACCCGTATTTATATATCTTTCTAATGCATTGGGTAAAGTTTTATATCTAATGAGATAACTATGTTAATCAAGTCAATGTGCTTAATAAGTTATGGGAAACAAATCGATGTGCTTGATCTGTAATAGGAAACCAGCCGATATTCTCTTTACACTATGGGAAACATGTGTTTATTCTCCATTTATAATGATTTTATGGTCTTGGTAGTAAACCTTTAAATATGAAATTTTTTCTATACTTATGATGGTCTCATACTTATATGACATGAGCTTATGGTTAATGGTTGGTTTTTTAATGATTTATCACATTTATTATTCATATATTTTAAAAGTATAATGTTTTATGCTATAAAACATGTTTAAAATCTATGATAGATTGGGTATTATATTTCTATGTTATATTCAAGATATCTTACCCTTATTCGTATCATATGTTTTCATATGATCATCGATTAGTATCTCTCATGTTTACCCTTACTAAGAATCTGAGATCACCCTTTCTTATGTTCCTTTTACCTAGGTTATGAAGAAAGTTATCATGTATTCTATGTCTAATAAGGGGGAAATCTATGAAGATCATGGTGGGAAATGATGTAGTTTTCTTATAAACCATATGTTTATGTATCCAAGTTTCAAAAGGCATGATACCTATATGATTCTGGTGCAGATTGTTATTTTATGTAAAGAATATCCATATCTTATGAAGTCATATCTATATATGAAAATTGACGGTGGCTATACGATATTGATAATAATAAGAGATACTTAAAGTTCGATACAACAAAAGTACTAAAAAATTAATGCAATTGAAAAAAGTCCTTTCAGTTAACTCAATGTGGAAGTAGAGAATCTCCACTATCCACTACCATTATCCCAAACCAAAAACCAGATACCAACCATGATTCGAATATAAAACTGCTACATCCATATGAAACCATCTAAACATGAGAAACCTAAAATGGTAATTGGAATGAGAATAATTTCTAAGTAAGTCACCACCCACTGCTCTTGGAATTCTATATAAATGTAAATTAATGTAATGATAATTTAAGAATATGTGTAAGAATAAAATATATTTTTACATATAAAGGGAGAACAAAACAAAAAAATTACATTTTAAAAGAAAAAATATAAAGGAGGAATTCCATTAATCATATATAGATGTATATTTATATGAACACAAATTTATGTTCTCATACACATGTATATTCTTTCATAATCAATCTCTCACATATAAATCAATACAGACATCCATGAAACAAACCAAGTTAAAACATTTTTTTTCATGAATAAAATGGTGTATATAATTAGAATTTCCAATTTTGAAACAATACATGTTTTCTAAAGAATGAATTTAAAAAAATAGATTAAAAAATCCATATCATGGGAACCTAGAGGATACAAAGGGAATGAACAAGGGAAAATATATATGAAAAAAATAAAAAAGATCAATGCCAAATAATAATAAACATACCCAAACTCTCAGTATTTATCTACCTGGAATAACCAAGGGATACTTCATATAAGTAGAAACATATTCTATCTCATATCCATTATTCATAGAATAATAATAATAAACTAGTGTGACACATGTATCTATACATTCCCCCCAGATACCTAGTGTTTCCCATAAACCAAAAATGGAGTAGATTTAAACAAGTACTCTATAAAAATACAAATAATATATTTCACAAACATAGATCATCCTTAACTCTGATTCCATCACATTAAAATTCCCCAATTTACATCAAAATAATCTCCTAAATGTGTAATCCCTTTCAATAGGAATCATCCAATACAAGGAAAAAATAAAATAAATTTTCAAAACATAAGGGAAATGTTTCAAGAGGTTTTTCATTTAAGAAAAATCATTTTAAAATTTCAAATTAGGCCATATGGAACTTCCTTATAGAACTAAACTTCTCAAACACTTGAAAAAGAGGGAAAACCCTATTTCCATAAAAATCCACTTTCAATTAAATCTTTCCCAAAACAGATTTCAAATTATATCCACCAATATTAAAGAGAAAACTAGGCCATTAAAAAACACCTAAAAATAATGGGTTCCAAAAAGAGGCTTTGAATGTTTAAAATAAAAGGAATCCCATTTTAATTTTATGTAAACAAAGGGAATAAACGTCATATTTAAAAAATATACTAATTTTATTTGTTATAAATCATAAAACTCCCAAAGAAAGTAATTAAGATAACAATAAATAACTATTCAAATTTTAATGTACCGTGCAAAGGACCAACTACCTTGAAATTCATCATATACAGGTGAGATGTGGATAAACCACCTCAATATGACATTTTAATCCCTAAAGGAATAATAGAAACCTAAAATTCACGGAATTAATAATTATAATAATTCATAATGAGCCCGAGGTCACCATACCATATTAGGGTCCGAGAAAAATTGAATAAAATGATGAATAAAGGAATAAAAAGATCCAAGTAGTGATTATCTTGAATAACACAAAGAAAATCTTGAAAAAATGACAAGAATTTCAATTGTAAAAAGATAATCCAAGGGAGATATCTATTTGTGTGTTCACAATCCCAATGAGGTTTAGGGGGTTCCATTTTGGATAAAAATCGAAGATGTCAAAAGGGTAAATTCTAATTTTTAATGAATCTAGGCACTACGTATGGTTTGGATGCACAATGTTTCAAATATAGTTTTGTAAATGTACCCTCTATTGGGAACCAAAATCACTACCTAAATTTTATGCTATATGGATATACAAACTATACACCAACTATGTGATTTTCACTATTAAAATTATAAATCAGGTTGCATAGTTTAGGAAACAATGTGCTTAAAATATGCGATATGTACTTCAAGCATAAAAATTTAAAATATAAATCAAAATCACCCAAAAAGAGATATAAATAGTAGAAAAAAATAATATAATATATCTTGATAAGGTCAGGGTGTGAAAATTCTCCCATACATAAGGATTTTTACCCTTATATTATACTAAAAGAAGTGGTTCATAAAGACAAGAAGAAACCAAAAACCACTTAATAAGAAAAATTCCAAAAACCCAAATATTGGTGAATTAAAAGAATAAATGGGGAAGGATTTAAAATCCAATTTCCCTCTAAAATACCAAACCATTGAAACTAGAGAAAATACTAAAGAGTTCATTCCTTAAAAACTTGACCAATCATCAGAATAAAGATTGATTATATATCACATACCCCAATATGGTTACCAAAGTCACCAAAATAACCAAAAATAGAGGTAAAAAAGTGTACTTGGATAACCATATGATGATTCATCCAAGGATTAGATATAAAAACTATGAATTTTTGAACAAAAAATGATAGAATCAAGAAAGAGATAGAGATCATCTCTTCTAGAATCCTTATTCAAACAAGGACTCACCCAACCCTAAACATTATAAAAACCAAAGAAACTCATCATATCTTATTCAGGATCTCGCAGATCATCCATCACACAACCCATGACCAAAATATAATTATGCCTCTGTGAATGAGGTTACGACAAAAGGGGATAAATAATTACCCCATCATCTTGAATCTTAAATTCCCTAAGATGATAAATAAGGAGGGATGAAGACTTAACTTGCCACAAGGTTCATTTTATATGGTCACCCCACTCTATTTTTACTCTCCTAAAACATGGATATTTAGATCCCAAACAATTATATGAGTCTTAGTGAAACCCAAGGCTTTGAGAAACGATGCATGACACAAAGAACTCCATCTTGTGATAGCTACAAATTGATAATTTTCAAGACAAAATTACATTTTAAAAATACCATAGATTTACAAGATTCATCCTCCCAAAATATTACACTATTTAAATAAAACTGATTTAAACACAAGTATTTAAATATTCAATATAATGAGACAGAGGATTATATTGTTAAAATCATAAACATGTGTTTATTCACCACTATTTCCATGCGGCTTAAATTGAGTACATTCTAAATGGGTGGATCTGGATCCACAAATCTTATAAAGTAAACCTTATAAAAACCATTGTAGATGTCCTTGATGGATAGAGGGGTAATAAGCCTTCATATCTTCCAAATAAGAAGGATTCTTATGTACCACCTTCTAAAACTAGAAAAACACCAAAAACATGATTTTAGAAAATTAAAGAGTCAAAAATCACAATGATCTCTTTATTTATCAACCCAATTTGTCTAATTTAATTAATCTCCCCTTATATACACTGGATGTTCCTTATCTATTCCCAAGTATGGGAGAAACATCAACAACTTCTAAACTTTCTATTAATCTAGATTTGATTTCCACTCCATGTTTCACTACATACCTGTATGTTTTGAGTTCAAGAGGAAACACTACTGAAAAATGATATAGTTGAATACACTTATATAAATACAAGTCCTTCAAGGTTTAATCCATGGATAATTTAGGTATCTACAACACCAACTCGTGGAATTGATTGTAATATTCTAGCACTAATCTATCTCCTTTCTAGAGACCATACATTTCCATCACCTTTGATATTGTCACATATTCATGTAAATATTGTTGGATATATATATCCTTAAAACATTCCCAATAATGATCCATAAGTGGTGTTTTCTGAAGAGTGTACTTAAACCACTATCAAATACATCCCCCTAGTGTAAAGGTAGAAAACAAGAACATAAGAGGCTCTGATAGGTCAACCTGCAATAATCCCTCTACATCAATAGAGTCTATTTTAGGATGGAAAATAGGTTGATTTCAAAAATGATATTCCAAGAAAACACCCTATGGTCAGGAAATAATAGGAAAACTACACTTTGTATCTATGTTAGATAGAGAAGTAAATTTAGGACAATCATAATCAATCAAAGGTTTTATATGTAGTGAACCACCTATTATTCCCTCTTGAAACCCTATCTTGTCAAGATGGAGGTGTACTCTATAAATGTGAAACAAAAAAAATTAATAAAAACATATCATAAAATTAATCCCCATAATTCTAAACATAAATTGATAAGTCATCCAAAAATTAACATTTAGATTCCCCTAAAATCTCACATTTCCAAAAAGTTAAATATAGAAATAGATTAAATTCAAAAACAAAAAAACAAAACATCAAAATAATTCTCATTCCTTAAAATTTTAAGAAATATGTAAATTTATATTCTTTATAGATAATTAGTTTCAAAATCTATTTCAGAGAGAAC
This sequence comes from Viscum album, assembly GCA_963277665.1. NCBI lineage: Eukaryota > Viridiplantae > Streptophyta > Magnoliopsida > Santalales > Viscaceae > Viscum > Viscum album. Next base: position 518,260,678 of record OY728145.1, read on the forward strand.
CCTTGAAATCCAAAACAAATTAATGAACTTTTATGTTTAAAAAATGAATTATATGAATTTCCGACACACAAACACATATATCTATGTACACATATATATGTATACACATTAATACATATAGAAATTTATATCACACATGTTCATATATATTTAAAACTTCATAAAGATTAACAATGGTAAATAAATGGTCACATTTCAAATTATTAAAATTAATTTAATGTATATAATAAAACTCCTCATTATCTAATGAAAATATTTATAAATTATCAATTCACTTTAAATTCATCATGTAACAAAGTTTTCAAAATCCTAAATAATTTTCCATTCCATTTTCAAACAATTTAAATTTTCTATTTTATCAATAAATCTTGTAAAAACATAAATATCAATTAAAATCCATATGAAACACCCTTAATCACCCAAAACAAATGAAAAGAATAAAAAAATACAACTAAATACATAAAGAATAAAAATTTAAAAAAATTTAAACAATTAACAAATGTGTAGGGTTTTGCAACACATTATGCAATATCATTCACCAACCATGTGAATCTCACTAGAGGGAAAAAGATCTATCCACATAGTTTATATATGGTTTCCTAAACCATGCACATTAACACAGAACCATATAAATCCCTTCAAATTCATTAAAAATGTGGAGGTTTTCAAAAAATTATAAAAACATATTACTCTAATCAAGAAAAAATATCAAGAACATCACTAAACCAAACTCATATTCATAACACAAACATGTCATACCACCCTGGTAATTTTAGTGTTATTTAAAATAGTTTAAGATCAAGAACCTACTCATGGATGATCACATGAATCCTGATGATCTTACCTCAAAGATTCTTAACTTCCCAAAAGTGAAAGGGTGACTCAAGAAGCAATATTTCACAAGGAACTAGGAATCCAATAATATTTATCGTAAACTACCCTGGACCAACCCCAAACCAGGAACCCAAGCTGGTATGTGACTAACCTTAGTGGTGTTATTGATCCTCATAGGCCAGTGACAAGTGCCAAGGGATTCAATTAATAATAATTGGAATTATTTTTTTATAGAAAAATAAATAAATCAAAGCATCAAAAGTTGAAATAAATTAAAAACAGACATAAAAAATAGGTATAGATATAGATCATGAGTGGATAGCCTGAAAGGATGATATAATAAACATTATAAAAAATAATTAAAATGAAGATAGAAAATTTTGAAAAACTCTAAGTTGAAGAATAACATCTCCACTAGCCACCACCATCATTCCAAACCAAGAACTTGATACTAACCATGAGTCAAATATCAAACCATTGTGTCCATGAAGAACTAGATAAACCTAAGAAACTATAAATAGTAATAGGTGCAATCATAATTTCCCAGTAGTTTAACACCCTCCCATCTAAGAATACACTTCAAAATTATATCTATGTCTTATTAGTCTTAAAATAGGCATATGAGTATAGTATTTTTTTACTTTTGAAGGGAGAATCAATAATAATCTAGACATTTTATTAAACCAAAATTTTTATCATGTATTCGATGATTCTTCTATATATATAAATGTGTATGTAAACATATACATGTTTTTACGAACATAAATATGCATGCATAATTAAGCATCCACATATATATAAATATATAGATCCATGGAGTGTGTCATAAAACTTACCAAAGTAAAACATTTCATTTCCATAGATTAAAAGTATTATAAACTTAGAATTTCTATTTTTGAAATGACACACATTTTCTAAAGAAGGAATATAAACATATTAGTTTGAAAACAATATATCATGGAGTTATATTGTATATAAAAGTAATGAAATAGGAAAAATAATATAAAACAATAAAACAAGAATGTCATTGGAAAAAAACCTACACAAACTCCTGGTATTTCCCAACATATTCTACCCATGGGGAACATCCCATAAAGAAACAAATATTTAATCTTAGGGACACTACTCAGAGTATAATAATAAACTCGTACAACATAGGTATCAATATTTATAACCAATACAATTATGGTTTCCCATGAACTAAAATTATATCTGATTCAAATGAGTACTCTATATAAATACACACAATACATTTTCTAGACATCGTACATCCTCACCTTCGACTCATTCACATGAAAAATTCATAATTTCCATAAAATGAACATAATAAATGCATAAACCCTTCACCATGCCTCATCTAATACATGGATGTAGTTATATAAACATTAAATATACAAGGGGAATTCTTTGAGATGGGTTTGAATTTAAAAAAAATCATTCAAAAAGTTCCAAACAGGCCTCAATGAACTTCCTTTTAAAATTGAACTTCTCAAAATCTTTTAAAAGAGGAAAACAAAAATATTTCCACCAAATAATTCCATTTAAATTAATTCAAGTCCAAAAAACATTCCAAATATAACCACTAATTTATAAGATTCAACCATTCCTTTAAGAAAACACATAGAAATCATGGATTTCCAAAAGAGGATTTAAACATTTAAAACAAAGAAAAATTGATGACAATTTGGGGGGGGAATGGAATAAACTTACTCTTCATAAAATGTACTAATTATATTTGATATAAATAACAAAACCCCAATGTAATTCATTAAAGAAAAAATAATTAATAGTTACAAATTTAATGTTTCATGCAAAGGACCACATACCTTGAAACTCATTTCCTATGCAAGTGATGGTGATAACAAAACCTCAATTATACCCAAGAAACACTAAGGAAATAAGAGAAACCTAAAATAAAAGGAATTTAAAATTTAAAACAAGTCAAAAATAACTTTGGGCCATAAAAACTTTTTGGGGTTAGAAAAAAAGATTGAAATTAGAGAGGCAATGTAATATAAAGAACCAAGGATAGATTAAAATTTTAAATCTATCCAAAATCTAGAAGAAGAACCAAGAATCCTCAATGGGATGAATAATAACCAAGGGAGATATCTGCTTGGGTGATCATGATTTATATGAGGAAAGGTTCCATTTGGGATAAAAATTCAAGAGGGGAAAAGATTAAATTCACATTTTTAATGAATCTAGGCAGTGTTCATGGTTTGGTTGCACGGTATGGAAAACCATGTACTAATTTGACACCCTCTACTGGTAACCAGAAGCACTACATAGGGTTTAGGCTATAGGATTATACAACCTCTGCATTAACCATGTGATTTCCGATATTAAAATTACATATCATATCACATTGTTGTTGCATAGATTTCCAAATTGTGTTCCTAAATCAAAGACATGCACTACATTCCCATATATTCCAAATTCAAATAAAAACCACCTAGGAAGAGAGAGGAAGATAATAAACATGAAAATAAATAAAATAGTATATATATCCAAAGTCAAGGTGTAAAATATACACTTTATATCATCTATTATAAGTACTATTTGAATTGTTGAGTTTTTTATAACTGTATAATATATTTCTCTAAAATCCTCACAATTTGTTGGTTTAAAGCCTTTAACAATAAGCATTTCCATATACGATTTCACAATATCTTCAAATTTTTTCCATCGGTTGATATTCCTATTCTAAAATTATATTTTTCTACTAGGAAGTTCTTTTGGTTCCTATGTTTCATAAATATATGGAGTCTATATTATGCTTCATTGATAATTCCCACTATATCGGGTTACTGAAACATAATTCCTATTCTAGGATCTCAGGTTCCAAACCATCCATAAAAGTCAAGTAGTTCTCATCACTTATGAACTTTTTCACGTGGTTCCTAGACCTAGTAGTATTCCGTAAATTAACTTGAGGCTCCTCTCTTTCAAGATCCACCACATCCAGAATAAGACCTTTTGGAACTCTACACCAATAATCTATAGTCCTTGAGAATTATGGTATTTATAGCCTCAGATACACCATAAAAACAAAACATTGATCTAAAACATATTTCAGATGATATGGTATATTCATAATTTTTTTACTCACTAAATTAACTTGAATATTCATAATTACATCCAAATAGACTTTATAATGTGTTGATTATTTATTCTAAATGGCATCATCCACCAAGTTTATATATTTCAATAAGATCACCTCATTTAGGATAACATGTTGGATTCTTATGAACTTCCATAAGCTTTTATCCTAGAGTCAAGATCCAAAATTTTCATCCACATAACCTATAAATAAACACATCATGGATTTAGACTCCATATTTTCACTTTCTCTATCATAACCATGGACATATGTGATACTTACAAAACATTTCATGTGTGAGATATCAATTATTTTTTTTCTATAGTTCTTATGTAATCCCTTATACCAATAATGTATAAGGACCTTGATTCACAAGATATACTATATATTGGGCATCCTTTTACCAAAAAATCATGGGAAACCAACATGAAACCTTATGCTTCTGGCCTTCTCATCTAGTATTTGAATCATCCATCATATGGAATAATTTTTTTCTAGTGTTAAAATTAAAATATTCTCAAACAATATGATTTCCCTTCAATATAATCTAAAAAACCCTCTATTTTGATACTCACCACTATTTTCATACCTCAATCAATTCAACTTCATTTCATACACCTTTTCAACCATGGATTTCCATCTAATGAATGTTTTGAAATAAATGGACATATTCCTAATAAAGAACACCCAAAATTTCTAGTTGATATCATAAATAAAGGTAAGTCATTATAATGAACCTCTATTATGATGAATAAGTGATGAACGCCATATATCTGTATATTACAACTCAAGATTCTGATTCTTTGGTTTCCTTCCTTCCATTTTTCAGGAAATTTTAGTATAACGTTTTCAACCAATACTTGCATTCCCATCTCACCCATGTAACAGAGATTCTCATGCCACAACATCTCACTTCCCTAAGTTGATTTTCTGACATGAGTTTCTCATTTTGACTTACTAGTAAGATACAATGTTTTATCCTTCATTATTTTTTTCAACCACCGTAGATCCCCTGGTGATCTTCCATAATCCATATATAAATATTATAGAGAAATCTAAATCATCCAATGGTTCTACCAATATCAAATTCTTCTATAACCCTTGTATGTGTTTCACCCCTTACAAATCCATCAGGAATCTATTTGATGTTAAAATGGAAACATCACACATTAAAAAAATCTCAAGAGCTTCACCATAAGTAATATAAACCTTTACAAAACTTACAAATATATAATTCTTAATGCATCCACTCTCAGAAATAGAGTGAAAATAATCCCCAAAGTCAAGAATAAATGACTAGAGAGTATTTACAACATTAATCTAAAATTTTCTCTTATCTTCTAATCGGATTTATGAATAAACTTACATAAGAATACCTTCAAGAATTAACCCTTTGGTATCTACAATATTTCATCACATAACCACTCTTCCCAAAATTCTATAATGTTATTTTAGACCAGATTGAATCACCTTGACACTTTTCTCTCTTATTTTTCGAATTCTATTGACTTTTCTATTGAGTCTAGTAATTTACACCTTCCATACTAAATATTTATTTGATAATTTTAATGGATTTTTTCAAATGAATATATTTATCCAAAATAAAATCATCTAAATTTTCAAACACTACCTTATCCTTACCAATAGAATTTTTCAATATATTAACCATTATATATCATTATTTTAGAAGTGGTGATAGAAGGACTGATATTCACACTCCTCTTTGAACTTCACATTCACACATTCTAACTAACTATTAAGCATGTTTACAATATTTACATGATCCTCCATTGAGCCTCCAAAAATATTTAATACAAAAATTAATTGAATCATAAACAATTTGTTTATAGAGGTTACCTTATCATACATATTAGAAAACATAGATGTTAAGCCAATAGTTATTTCCACCTATTATATATTGAAGGCCATATATCATTCTTGAGTTATCTAAAAAACTCTTAGTGAATTACAATTGAGACTTTCTCATTCTTCCTTTGAAATAAATTCTAATTTTAATCTATTAAACTGATGCTCCAAATACTTTTGGGGACATATAATCTTCAATACTCATTATCCAAAATCAGAAATCTTATCATTAAATCATATAAATCTTGATAATTCATTATTATAAAACAACACCTCCAAAATAAAACTCAAACTAAATAAAAAATGGAATAAAAATATAAGAAATTGTCTTTCTAAGAGTCTCCTAAAATCCCAATATTAAAAAAAACTCCAATATATTATCTAAATACCTTACTAGGTTCTGAACCCCAACACCATATAACTGAGATATGACACCATTTTCATGTCATATTATATGATCTAGAAGCACCCTATAAAACTTTAATTATGTAAAAATTTCTAAAGATTTTGAAACCAAACAACACTTAGCTCATAAATATAACAAAATAACTTGTATCTCAATTAACCATATTGAATCTTGTAAATATCAGAGAAGATCATATAAAAACATAATGAATCTAAAAGAAACCAAACACACACAAAATAAAATGACAACATAATAATTTATCTGGTTTGAGAATTTCCCTACTAAATAGTAGGAATAATAAATCTTTGATTAATAATAAATATTGGATGTACAAATGCTACCATGGAAAAGAAATATAATTTGAATATCTATTTATACAACCACAAATCAGTACTTAAGAACAATTATCTCTTGTAAAAGTAAACACACTAGTCTATTTATATAGGATATAGGTAGAAAAAATATGGTTCCATAAGGTCTATTAATATCTAATACTTACAAACATATATTTTATCGACCCCAGAAATTTCTAGCATCCTGCAAACACACTGAATTGTCCTTCTTCTGATGAGTAGTGACTATTTTCAATACTCAACCTTATATACTTATGAATTATTACAATTAGAACAAAGAATACATATTTCCTTCTTTCATACTACGTATTATATATTTAACTATATTTTCTCATTTTTAACTTGTAATAGTGAACCTCATAAAATTACAACACATAGTGTGGTTTGAGTGACCTAAAGTTAATCTTTTCATTTTAATTGTGGGTCACATGGTCAAAACTAAGAAACAAATATCAAAATATCATGAAAATATTGAATAATAATTATTGATTTATTTTTGATGTGTAGGAATGAACCACACATTATTTGAAATTATTTTATCATAATTCTTTTTTGCATTTTATATTCTAAATTTCAAAGTTATATTGTTTTTAAAATCATTGATCACATTCTCATGAGTGATAAAATCACCTTGATGTATATTCAACTCTAAGGCATTCATCATAGATTCATTTATGGTCTGAATTAATGAAATGCACATCATTATAACTTTTTTTTGGGTCCAGAATGATCAAAAATGTTTTATTTTTAATTTAAAAAGAGATATTTTACTTAAAATTTATGTCATGATGGAAAAAATAAGAAAACAGTCTTAGAATGTCATGAAACTCTAAGATAAAAATAATTGATTCATTTGTTCCATGTAATAATTGAATTCATCTCATTTCTAGTCATTGTGAGAATAATGTAATGTAATTTTGTTTCATTTTGTGTGTCATATAACTTCTAAACATGTTTCACGTGTTTAAAATTGAGAAAGTATACTCAATTTTTCATAAAAATATAATCAATGATCATGGATTATTTTATGACATGTAAGAATGAATCGCATAGCATTCTAACTCATGGCGTACTAAAAATGATATAAATTATATATTACTCATTTTAAGTGTTATATAATTTCAAAACATGCCTTGCCTGCCCAAAATTGATAAAACATGCTCTATTTTGATGAAATATCAAGAAAATGATCTGAGAGTCATTTTAGACATGTATGGATGATAATCACATCATTTGTATGTGTGGTGTTCCCAAAATGAAAAAAAAAACATACGTGTATTAAATTTAATATTTCATTTAAAAACATGTGTCCCAAAGTCAAAATTGAGAAAACCAAATTAAAATATCATGAAACCCAATTAAAAGCATTATTGCTTCATTTGTGGCCTATGGGTTTGAATCAAACAGAATTTTAATATGTCGTGTGATTGAAATGACTTAAATTGTATTTTTTCATTTTAAGTGTTATAGAAGATCAAAACAAGGATAACATGATCATAACTAAGTAAACATTCTTGTTTTTTATAAAACACTATGGAGCCTATTTTAGATTTATTTATGACATTTAAGAATGAATATCATGAAATTTTTATGTATGTTGTATTTTAAATGACCTAAATTTCTTTCCATTATATAATTAGTTCTAAATTATTTTTATCTTCTTCATACTACACATGATATAAATTATTACTTATATTTTACTTTCTAAAATTAAAAGTACATGTCTTTGGTGTGTTAGAAGTATAAGTATTTATAATCCATCAACAAACTGTTCTTATGTTTCATTATATAAATGTTTTATTATTAATTTTTCTACCAATAAGTGATAGTTATAACATAAAAATTTGTTTTTAAATAATAAAACATGATTTAGGTTTTCATTCCACAAAAATATTCATTTTTTCTTATAATTTTGGTTGAATCCTATTTTTTTCGTTATAGTACTAAATATTGGATTAAATGAAGAAAAGAAATCTCTCTCTGTGATTTTTTATTGATGATAAAGAGAACATTTCTCACACTACTAAATATTTGAGCTTTATAAGAATACAAAAAACACCATTAAAAATTATTTAAAATGGATGATAATTCAAGAAATAAAAAAGGAAATCATGTAATATCAGTAGTAGAAAAGAACAAATAAAATAAAAATTTATCTGTTCCAGAGTTATCACATATAAAATCCACTTTTATTTGTGCTAACTCTAGAATTGATAAAGTAATTCCTTTATCACTACTTAAACTAGTGTTGATAAAAGACTTGTCAATATTAAAATTTCTATAAATTGTATAGCACACTACAATATTTGATTTTAAAAAACACAAGATATTTATTACAATAATTTAAATATTTTAATATAATAAATAATATATTTACATTAAACCATTTGAATAAATATAAATTCACATTTAAATATTCCAATCCATTAAAATTAAAATGATGGTTATAAATCATTACAAACAATTACAATTTCTAACTGACTTTAAAAGAATCCATATTGTTGGGGACATTCTCTATAGATCAACCAAACCTCATAGAAAATAAGTGTGTTCTGGTAATAAAGGAACAATAATAAATTTTAATAATTAAAAATATATATCAATCAATAAAATATATGATAAAATAATTCATATATAAAACATAAATAAAAATGATAACATAAAATATTAAATATAATACATAAATAAAAGGTATAACAATGTGCATAAATAAAACATATTACAATGTAACAAGAAACACTAAGATTGCTTTCTCAGTTTTGAATATGTGAAACACATTTTGAACAAAAATTTCACTTAAACTAAAAACACATACTTTCAGTCATACTGACCACACCACATATTGAAATAATATGTAGTTAATTTATGTACACCAAAAATGGATCATCAATAATTTTCCTAAAGTGTCATGATGATCCAAGCTTGTTTTCTAGATTTTCATAGCATGAAGTATGTCATGAAAATATATTTCACTATTAAATTCAAGAAATACACTTTCAGTCATATCAGCCACATCATGTGTCATATTTACATGAGGCTATTTTTTATATTTCATAAATAAATAAATGATCAGTGTCCTAAAGTATCATGAAAATTAAAAAATAAATCACTCTATTGAGTATGTGACATGTGTTTTGATTTAAAATTTCAATTTTAAATTGAAAATATGCACTTATAGTCATATTTTCTATATTGTATATCATAATGATGTGTGGTTAATTCTTATACACTAAAAATGAACCATTATTCATCTTTTAATGTATCATGACAATCCATGTGAGTTTCTAGAGACCCAAACCTTGAACAAAATTTATTTAAAAAGTTATCACATTGATTTCCAAAACATACAGAATAAATATGAAGATTTTTTGTGTCTTTGGAAGATTAGACAAACAAACACATATTTTTATACATATAAAATCATTTTTATTTTAAACTGTACATAATTATCCTAACTTACATATATCTTAAAAACCTTATAAGATACCTTAGAAAAAATATGTGTGTAAAAATTGTGATCTAGAAATCCATGTAAGGGAACATAAATGGCAATAATACATAACATGAGAGTTCAGGGTCATAACATGATATCAAAGAGAATGATCATAATCATAGAAAAATGACATAATGAAATGAAATTATGAGACCTTGGAAATAGGTAATATGCAGAAACAACATTATATATGACATCATAAACATAATTCAAGGGTCACTCCAAAGACCATAATCATAAAGTGAAAAGAATTCCCATGGTGGATTGGGTTCACTCACCATTCTAATAAACATAGAGGACAAAGTCTTGTGGTGGATTAGGTTCATTCTATAATCTTTTACATACATCTCGTGATATATAAATCTTTACCCAATGCATTATTTGGATATATAATTATAGACCCATTTTCATATAACAAAGTTTGATTATTCTAACTACTCGTGTACTGTATGTAGTGGAAAAATTCTCATATTGGATTAGGGTCACTCCCCAATCACATACCTAACATCTCATCAGATATAAAGCTTTACCTATTACATTGGAGGGATATATAATTTTGGTTCTACCCCTCACATAAATTAAAATCATACATATGTGTCCCACATGAGTAAAATAAATTATATATAAATCATAAGCATGATCAAACCCATGAGAAAGAAGTGGGTTCCATAATCCTGGTTAAAGGAATAACCAAAGGAAAAATCATAAGGATTCCCATGAAAAAAAGGAATTAATTAATTTGGGATTTTTATATTTGAAAATGAAACATGTTTCATGAACAATTACTTCTAATATATGGATTTAATTTAAAGGATTTATGATAATAAATTATAAAAACATACCTCTTGGATCAAGATTTATATGTAAAGGATCATTTTAAAGAAGGAAAACCTTATTATTTTATATTAATCAAGAATTGATACTAGATGGTTATTTATAAAATATATGTGCTTTTTATAATCCATTCATAGTTTAAAAATATTTTATAAGGGTGATTATTGGCATGAGATAAGAAATATTAATGTTCCCTTAAATCGAGTTTACTTAAAAGTTTTTATTTTAAAAGAAATCGAAAACATGTATTACCCTAATAGTGAAAAATAACATTTGAATTAGTATATATATAATCGAAATTTATAACAATATAGAATAATTTTATTGGAATAATATTCCATAAAAATCATAAAAATAAAGATAACATGTAAATCAATGGTAAAAAGGGTGGTAGGGAAGATCTCTTACCTCTTGTCTAGAAGCACTCTACACTTTCACTTAAATTACTCTAGATTTGGTTGTTCTCCTTTGGTAACTAACTTAAGGAACATTAGATTGGTATTTTGGAAAGATAAAATATTATATGAGATGGGGATATGGCTTAGAAGAGATTAAGGAAGAGTATGGGTCTATCATAATGGGATTTGTTAGTGTTGAGAGCTCGAAGGGTAGTGGTTCTTTTTATAATTGAAGAGAATGGAATTTTTAGAACATATAACACTTAAATACAAAAAGATCTCGTGTTTCACATGGAATGTGAAGCCAAAATGGGTTACAATAGAGTGTGGGAAAGATTATGTTTGACAAAACCACAACCAATGTTTTCCACAAATGTTATAAACATGTTTTTATATTATTTCTTCTTATATTTTTACTTTTGCCATTTTCGGTTTTTATTGAGGTAACTAATTTTTACCTATGTAAATAATTTTTAATTCCAAAAAACAAAATAATACTTATTAGATAATTTTAAACCATTGGTTCTAAATATTTAATCCTATTTATCAAATAAAATTGATGTGTAATAAAAATTAATTTTTAAACTAGCGCATGTAATGTGAAAAAATCTGTTTTAGAAAAAGAGTTTTTTTAAGATAAATTTTATGTTTAGATAAAATTATCAATTTTATTGATTATATTGAATGTAAATTTTTCATTATTATTCAAATAATATTTAATTAAAATTTAAATAATCCAAAATCCTTTTTACACCATGTAAAAATTTTAGTAAATGAAAAAAAAAGAAAAATAGTTTTTGTTAAAAATTACAAAAAATTATAAAATGTTAAGAATGGGTTCTATAGATCAACATAGTATTTTAAAATAATTAATTTAATTTATGAAATAAATTTTTTAACATAAAAAATGGTTTCAAAAAATTTTATGGAATATTTTTATAATAATTTCATAAAACTGACATGTATTAATAAAGTTTGTATTATCAATATTCACCGAAAAATAAATTATTTTAGAAAAAATTGAAAAATATATATTAGGCTGAAATTTTCATGATAAATAAAAAAATTAATATTTTTTAAATTCATATCTGAAAAATTATAAATATTATTTTAGTGAAACATATAAAATATATAAAAAAACTATTTTTATTTGAAATCAACCTTCAGTATATTAACTATTATTTTTTAATAAATTACAAATTAGTCTATTGTTAATAAATTATTAATTAAATCGATATATATTTTTATTATTTAATCATAATACTATTATTTTCTTGAAATAAAACATAGATTTACCAAAATAGTACACTTTTTTAAGTATAAGTAGAATTGAGAAAAATGGACTTTTCAAAATTTATAAAAAATAAGAATATATCTATACATATAAATATTTTATAATATTTTGATATAATCCTAATTTATTCATATATAACCCTATATTATCTATTATATAGACCTACGAATTATATAATCACGATTTTTTGTTTTCGGTGGTGGTTTATCTAGCATGGATCTTGTGGAAATATCTATAGGTATGAACTTATCCCGTATGAGGTTTCACTCAAGGAATATGTTTTTGTTGCAGACTAGGGATTGGTCCAAGGAAAACCCAAGAGAATATGACTCCATTATGAGCTCAGAGAAATGGGATTTATAAGGAATAATTTTACTTTCAGATTAGGTTTTCTCTTACTTTCTTTACTGATTTGTTTATATCGTCACTTATTTATACGAGCTAATTTAACGTATATGGTTTAATGGTCATATTAAATATTCTAAATTTATAACGTTTTTTATTTTATTATTTTTTTCAGTATATCTTGTGAAACAAAAAGTTTAAATTCTTTTTTATTTAAGGAGAAAATACAAGGAAATTTAAGGTTATTATAATGTTTTTCGAGTTTTGACTATGTGAAAATTTTTTGGAACTAAATAGTCATTTTTTAAATTAAAAAAAATACTTTCAGTCAAATTTTATAAAATGTGTATGAGATTTATGTACAACTAATTCCAACATATAAAAATATAAAAACTATTCATTTTCCTAAAGTATCATGAAAATTCAAATGTTTTTCCCGGTTTTGAGTGTGTGATGCATACTTGGAACTAAAATGTAACTTTTAAACTAAAAACATGAAATTTATATTATATCAACCACATCGCATATCATAATTACATGTATTTAATTATTATACAAAATAAATGAATCATAAACAAATTTTTTTTAATTATCATGAAAATGGGAGAATTGTTTCTCTATTTTGACTCTTTGGTGCATGTTTTTTACTAAAATGTCACATTTAAATTGAAAACAAGCACTTTTAGAAAAACTAGTCCCACTATGTTTCACATTAATCAGTAGTTAATACTTTCAAGTCGAAATGAATAATAGAAATTTTTCAACATGTTATCATGAAAATAAAAGTTTATTTTCTTAGTTCTAATAATTTTATCAGTGTTTTGAACTAAAATTCTATCATTAAATTGAAAACACGAACTTTCAATCATACCATATGACCTGCATATTGGAATGAAATTTTCTTATCCCCTTCACATAAAAAATGAATCATAGATATTTTTTTAAATTATTGTGAAAATATGATTATTTTTATCAGTTTTGATAATGTAATTCATGTTTTTGAAGTAAAATATCACTTTTAAATTTAAAACCCCAACTTTTAGTTAATCTGGTCACATAGTGTGTTGATTTTATGTGAGATTAATTCATACATTTCAAAATTTAAAAAGAGTTCATATTATAAAATATCACAATATTCAAGAAAATTGGATTGGTTTTTGAGTATCTAATATATGTTTTGAACTAAATTCATTTTTAAACAAAAAAAACACAGCTTCAATTATACCAATCACATCTGAGGATGTAATAACATGAAAATAATTCCTACACTACACAAATTATATATAAATAATTTTACTAAATTATCACAACAATCAGAGTTTTTTTCGTAGTTTTGACTATGTGATACACTTTTTGAACTAAAATATCACTTTTAAATTAAAAACACAAAGATTTAATATAACTGGTGGAACTGTAGCTCATATTGACATGTGGTTAATTTATATATGTGAAGAAAGAGTAATCAATCATTTCTCAAAATTATCATGACAATATGACTATTTTTATCAATTATGATTAGGTGACTTGTGTTTTAACCTAAAATGTTACTTTTAAATTCAAAACACATAATTTTAGTCATATCAGCCATAATTCACATTGAAGTGTTGTTCAGTTAATTCTTAAATTCCATAAATTAATTATAGGTCATTTTTATAAATTATCATGATAATATGATCATTTTTTATCATTTTTTAGAATATGATGCATGTTGTAAACTAAATTTTCACTTTTAAATTTAAAACAAGCACTATCAAAAAAATCGTGGCCATATCGTGTGTCAAGTTTATGTTATGTTGATTTTTAAAGGTCAAAAATAAATAACTTGTTTTTATCCTAAAGTATTAATATTATAGCTGTTCATTTTCTTGGTTTTTGATTATGTGACATATGTTTTTAATGAAAATATTATTCTTTATTTTAAAACAGACACTTTCAGCCAAACCCAACACACTACATGTTTGAATGATGTGCATTTTATTCCTTAAAATAAAAAACTAATTATCTATCATTTTTTAATGTATCATGATAATATAAGATTGTTTTTATAGTTTTGACTATGTGATAAATGTTTTGAAGTAAAATGACAACTTTAAAATCAAATATCATACTTTTCTCCAAATCATACACACTGTGAGTCGTATTTATGCGATTTTAGTTAATATGTTTTAAAAATCAATATCTAGATATTTTTATAGAGGATAATTAAAACATGTGTGTGTTTCCTTGGTTTTGATTTTGTGACACATGTTTTGAAATAAAAAAAACCTTTAAACTGAAAACACTCACTTTCAGTAATATCACTTACACCTCAAGTTGAAATGATGTGAAATTAATTCATGCATTTCATAATTGATTAATTATTTATTTTACCAGTGTTTCATGATAATTTGATCATGTGTTCTTAGTTTTAAATTTTTTCTTCCCTTTTTTAACTAAAATGTAAATTTAAATTTTAAAAATCGTTCCTTCAATCAACAAATCATACTATGTAGCAGATTATTGTGTGGTTAATTACTATATTTCCAAAATGAATAGCCAATTATTTTCCAAAAGTCATTAAAATATGAATGTATTTTATTATTTTTTAGTATGTGACGTACAACTAAAATGAAAATATCAATTTACAAATGAAAACATTATATTTAAATCATATCAACCACACCACAAGTCGGAATGGTGTAATATCAATTCATACATTTCACAATTTAATAATGGATCATTTCTATAAAGTATTTTGGAAATATGAGAAACATATCTTAGTTTTTAGTATGTGGTACATGAATTGAACTAAAATATTCATTTTAATTTGAAAGCACACACTTTCAATCATGCTGAATTCATAATGAATCAGATTTATGTTTGGTTAGTTTATACATATCATACATTAATAAAGAAAATCATTTTAAATAATTATAAAAAATCAACACACTTTTTAGCTGTCTTTTTGGATAAAAAACACTTAAATTCTGGTATTCTGGTGTTCATATCTATTTACATTTTTTCATTTGGGAGACAGAATTTATTTGGGACATTTTTACTTCTGGACCCATATATGAATCATCGAATGTAAATCTTTGTTGCTTCTTACATACAGGTTGATGCATCTCCTGGAGGTTTCCTTTTCATTCTATAAATTTGTTTTTGTTTACTTTGGAGTGGATTATCTCTTCAGATATTGCGACTCTTGGGCTGAGGTAGGGCTATCTTGAGAGGTATGGTTTTGTGTGACTCTTTCAATCTGTTATGCTTCATTCTCATGAATCTACCACAATTGGATAATGGTGGAAACTTGTTACTCCTCATTCATGTATTATGACATTGATCATGTTTAATATTTTTTTTGATTCAAGCCTTGGGTGAAAAATTCATTTCTTAGTTTGTTTAAAAAACATATTCTGGGCACAGAGTGTATTATAATATTTTGTAGTTAATCTGTACACATAAAAAATGAATCATCAATTTTTTTCATTAATTTTCATGAAAATACAAAAAAATCTCATATTTGACTATGTTACATATATTTTGAACTAAAATGTCACTTTTAAATAGAATTCAAGTACTTTTTGTCAAATTGGACATACTGTGTGTTGGATTGATGTGCAGTAAATTCTTACTTGTAAAAAATGAATAACAGGACACTTTGTAATTTAACATGATAATTTGAGCATTTTTTCATAGTTTTGAATATGTAATGCAACTTTTTTAACAAAAATGTGACTTTTAAATTCATGAAACCAAACAATCTTAGTCATTTTAATCACACTGCATATCAAAATAATGTTTGGTTAATTACTATAGAAAAAAAATGAATCATAGATCATTTTTCAATATTATCACAACATTCGGAATACATTTTATTGATTTTGACTCTGTATTTTATTTTTGAACTAAAATCCACCTTTAAGTAGAAAAAATAAAATTTTAGTCAAGCTGAGAACACTATGTGTCATATTGACACATAGTAAATAATTACATGTCAAAAATTAATAACTGATCATTTTCATTAAGCATCAGAACAATCAGAGTTTTTTTCTAGGTTTTGAACATGTGATGCGTGTTTTTAACTAAAATGTCACTTTTAAACAGAAATACATACTTTTATTCATACCAACCACCCTGTGTTTCTGAATTATGTGTGGTAATTTTTAAATATTAAAAACTAATTTGATCATTTTTGTAATTATTAAGGAAATATGACTGTGTTTACATAGTGTTGACTATGTAATTCATGTTTTGAATAAAGTTGTCACTTTTAAATTGAAAAACAAATTTTTAGTCAAAATAGATACACAATGTGTCAGATTAATGTGTGGATAATTTCTTCCATTCACTAATGAACAACTAATAATTTTACTAATCTATCAATAAAATTCAATTACATTTTCTCACCAAGATATTTTGACAATAATTTCTAGCTAAAATATTACTTTAAATTCAAAATCTCATAATTTGAGTCATTCCATCCAAACTATGTGTTACATTCATGTGCAGTTAATTCTGATATGTAAAGAAATAATAAATAATCATTTAAAAAAATTATCATCATAATATAATCATAGTTTCTCATTTTTGGTTATATGGTGCATGTTTTGAACTAAAATATCACTTTTTAATTGAAAACATGCAATTTCAATAAAACCAACCAAACATTGAGTTATATTGATATGTAAATAATTTATACATGTCACAAATGAATATCAAATGTTATTTTCTAAAGTATCATGAAAATTTGAGCATGCTTTAACATTTTATAGACTATTGCATGTTTTTTGAACTAAAAGTTCACATTAAAATTAAAAACACACACATTATTTTATATTATATACACAATTTGTCAGATTAAAATACAGTTAATTTGAAAATAATAAAATTTAATAACATTTAATTTTCCTAAATTATCATTAGAATCTAAGTTTTTTTCTATGTTTTATGCATGAAATTCATGTTTTGAACTAAAATTCCAATTTTAAATAGAAAACACAAAATTTTAGTCATATACCCAAAGATAAGAAAAATAACAACATGATTAGTATATAAAAAACCTCTACATGATCTATATAAGATAAATATATATATATATGTGATAGGAAACCAGCACCTAAGGATGTCTATAAACATTCTGACATCATATAAGTTACCCACTCATTATAATATTTTAATATAAGTTACCCTCTTCTAAATGTGTGTATTTTTGAGAGTCTTAGTAGTACAATAAAGAATATAAATAAGAAAATGGATAATAATATTTTATAAAAAATATTAATTACCTTTAAAAATACCTATTTTGGGATAATATTTTATAGATTGAATATGATATCTTTTATAAATTATCAAACACAATAACCACAATCAATATGATTAATATTTTTTAGACACAAAAAAATAAAATATGTAACTTGTTCTATATATGATTTTTCATTATGAAAAATTATAATATATACCCTAATACCTATCTAGTTATGGAAATATATAGATTTTATAGGTACATTTATTACCCTAATACCATTTTTATGATGAAAAAACATTTCCCTATCATTGTAATTTTTTTGTTATAATTTAATATAAAACAATTGTTTTGAATTTTATTTGAAAAATATTTAATGAATTGTACTAAAAATTCCTAAAGGGAAATCATGTGTAGTTGATTTCTGGATATTCATAAATTATATACAAAAATATATATATCTTTAGAGTATCCAAATTGATTACAATGGGCATCCATAGATCTTTAAAAATTGAAAAGAAATAGGTAATGGAAAAAATGAATATATATTTTATTGAATAATTGTATAGATTTTTACCCTTTTATTATTAGTATTATTAATATTTTATAATATACTATTTTCTTTTTAAACACTATAACTAATTTTTGTGCTCTTACTAAAATATAATCTGTGTCCATTTATGTTCAGTTGAAGTGACATGAGGAAAAACCGATCCAATTGGTTTTTATCACTGTTTTCCATTTACATAAGTTTGATAAATGTCTATATCAAAAACATCAATAGTTTATAACTATAATAAATATAATACATATATTATTTAATAAATAAGTTATGAAAATATTCTTTTTTTGGACAAAAAATTGTTCTAGATTCTTATTGTGGATTTTGAGTATGGTTTCACAATCATTCACGTCGAGTTCACCAATTTTTGTTTCATTCCATTTTTGGGAAGTATCCAATGAGGTTGATTTTTGGAATCATAAATACCCAAATATTCCTACATCTATCTATGTGGACTTGATTTTAAGAGGTAGGGGTCATTGAGACTTTTTCCACTCATTATTTGGGACTCAAATTAGTTTAGAAGATGGGAGGTCGTATTCATTGTATCCTTTTGAGGGAAATTATTACATTCTATAGAAATCTCATATAGATTTAAGACATGTTTGGTAATCCTTTATTAACAGGAATAGTGTTTTGGTCACCCTTAACATCTATAATGAGTCACACATATACACAGTAGTAAAAATTTATATGTATAAAAGTTTCTCCATTAATTAAGTCATATGAAAGTATCAGAGGTTCTATATTGAGAGGTCCATCTTTATGTATTAGAATTTCTCGATATCATCATGTTATTTACTTTTTAATGATTTATTTTAAATAAATATGATTTAAACCCTCGTATTTTTTCACTCAGGATTATATTATTTCTCAGGGTGGTGATTGGATTTTTGATATCTCGATCAGGCTAATGAGAAGGGATTCATATGTATCCTTATGAAATGAATTAGAGCACATTTACTTTCATGCCAATTAATTAGTCATGTCATATCATTTAAGGTAATGTGATGAGGACCATACCATTCAGTCTAATTTCATATAGAAGGAAATTCTAAATGGTGGGTTCTGGGTGAAAATTGGTGTGGGTCTTATGCATGTGAGGTCCTTCATGGTTGATCCTATAATGAATATGGCCTAATAAAAATGGATTGATCTCCCAAGTAATTTTTCCCTATATAGACATCCCTCATTAGATATATAGAATGTTGAGGGATATGTGATTGATCTTAGAAGAAATATTACCCTCCAGGTGGAGATTTTGTCCCACTAAGAATAAGTCCTATTGGGGATGATGGTGGATTAAGGGTGTTGGGTTTGAACTTGATAGGGGCTTCCAACATATCTCGTTGGGATTGGAAATAAAGACCATATATTCTGTAAATTTTGGGGATTACACCTATTATGGACTCCCATTTTAGATTTTTCATTATACTAAGGATGTAGTCACCACTAATATCTAAGACCATGTGAGTCATGTTCAGTGTGATAAACAAGTGAAAGTATGAGGATTTCATGTTGCAAAAATTATTCCTGGGAAGATAATTACACTTGCATTAGAATCCCATGGTGAGATTTTCATCATTATAAACTAGTGGATATGGGTGGGTATATGGAAGGCTGGTAGAGTATGAAATCTTATTCGAAATGATATGAGATTAATCCAGGAGATATTACTATAATGGATATTTTCTCCTCATTCGTCGATGGATGAGGGTGAGGATCTTGTGGGGGTAGTCAGTAAGAAAGATGTTATTCACCCATTTTATATTTTATTTATTTTTTCTAAACCATTGGTCAGGTATAATTTATATGTATGGATATGGAATGATTTAGTTCATATTTCACGAAGCATATGGGAATAAATTCCACTTCCAAAACGGCTTCCAATATCCCTTAAAAGAGGATCCTCATTACCATGATAATGAATGATTGTAACCATTTTGAGGATCATACCTACTAGCTAGGTCAAATTCAAAACATCCATTACCATGATATTTCATGATCGATGGAATTCATTGATATGTTCTATACTCTTATCAGGTGTGTATGGATTCCTAGGATGAGGCCTTGATTGGGACTCCTTCAGATAGGTGGGATAGGTAAAGGGGTTCCCTATCATCTATGGTTTGAGAATGAATTGGGGATCAAGAAATTATTCACTCGGGTGATGCTTGGGTGAATGAAGAGTTACCTAACCTAATTTATACTTAGGTGAAATAGGAGGTACCTCTACCAAGTTCTACTTGGGAGAACTGGGTGTAGGATCAAAATAATGAATGTAGATGCTGAATATACAAGAGGGGAGAATTGTATACTCTAAAATTCCTTTGGAACCTTAAAATTTTCTTATAAAACTTTTGTTTATAACCTTAAGGAAAACTATGTTTAAAAAAGTTAAATAATGTAAATCCACACAACCTCTTAGTTCTATAAACTTGCTAGATTCTGGATAAATGGCTCTGGAAATGAAACTATAGAAAAAATTAAGAGGAAAAATATTCTACCTTAAAGCATATAGAATCTTATTAATCATAGTATACATGTACAAGAAAGTATAACATAGTTATAATTTCCTTATTAATCAAAATTTAGTAGAAAATAAACTTGAAACAATACAAGTAACAAGCATGAAATCATTTAACCCAAAGAGAAAGGTATCCAACAACCTTGGATAAAGGCCCCATGATTTATACTTTCAAGAAAGTCAATCTTACCCACACCAGGGTAATCCCTCGATAATAATATCAGAGTCTATCTTGCTATCCCCGCAGGCCCTCAAACTTCAAGATAGTGGGCACCTTTGTCTTCCTTCACAAGGAAGTCCTTGAACTTTAAGGTAGTCAACACCTATTTCTTTCTATCCCCGAAAGCCCTCGATTGTACACCGTGACAATCGAAGTCACATGAAACAATCGGAAAAAGATATTCAGTATGCACAAATCATGAGAGTCTCTCTCTCTCTCTCTAGAAATCACATCCGCATAAAGTAATCTATAGATTGATCAACAAGTAATGAGCTCAGATAAAAGACCTCTTATTTATAGAAACTTCTCTAATAGTCGGCTCCTTCCTCCAATGGTCATATTTTTCCTTGAATCTCAGAGGGACCTATACACATGTCACTCAAACAACGGTTATTTAGAAATAGAATGCACGACAACATTTCATAACTATAACAAGGGTAAGAAAAATATCTTTGCTCAACCAAATCTATTTTTAGAGACTAAGAAAAATAATGTTCGGATTCTAAGAAAATAAACATTCGGAGTCCATATTTCATTGATATTCGGATTCTATTTTTTAAGTAATTCGGAATCCGAATTATATAGACTTCGGTGTCAACAATATAAGAAATTCGGAACCCGAATTCTGATTGAATTCAGAGTCTGAAATCAGAGAATTTGGAATATAAATTCAGAATAATTCAGAATCTGAATTCAGAAGAAATTGGAATCTGAATTCAGAATAACTCGGAGTCTGAATTAATAGAATTCGGATACTGAGTTAAGATAATTCAGATTATTAATTCATAAGAATTAAGAGTTGGAATTAATAAGAATTTGGAATCTTAATTAATAAGAATTCAGAGTCCTAACTCAAATCATTTAGAATCTAAATTCAGAGAATTCAGAATCAGAATTCAGAAGAATTCGGAATATGAATTCCCTAGAATTTGGAATCTAAATTTAGAAGAATTCGGAGACTAAATTAATAAAATAAGGAATATGAAATCAGATAATTCAGAAGAATTCCGAATCTGAATTCAGAAGAATTTGGAGTTTGAATTCAGAGAATTTAGAATCTAAATTCAAAGAATTCAGAATCTGAATTCTGAAGATTTAGGAATTTAAATTCAGAAGAATCTGGAATCGGAATTCATAAGAATTCAAAGTCTCAGTTCAAAGAAATCAGAATCTAAATTCAAAAGAATTTGGAAACTGAATTCAGAGAATTCAATATCTGAATTCCAAAGAATCTGGATTCAGAATTCAGAGAATTTGGAATCTAAATTCATAACCTGAAAACAGAATGCTTTATATCTAAGTATTTATAGGATCCCGAGGTTTTAGAAATGAAACCAGATTTTACAATTAGAAATAAAATGAGTTAGATTTAGAGAAACTAAATCACGAACAATGAAGACAAAGGTAAGGAGAAAATTTCAATGGGAAGGAAAATTTTCCCTAATAAGATAAATCTTATAAGAAATAAAATTTACCTTAAGATAAAGTGTTTGTGATTTTCAAAACATAGAGGAACTGAAAAGTCATAAGGAAACCTTATTGACTCAACAATATCCCCATTTTTGGAAAGCAGAAACATCCTTACTAAAAATAATATAAGGAATAAGAAATATTATGGACTTGAAAATAAAAATTTATCTTCCTTTACTTAAGGATCATAGTGAATAAAACTAACTTCCCCTTAGTCTTTGGAATCAATAAGGATCGTATTCTTGATTTCCTAAATGAGATTATACATTATCTTGCATTTGAAAAACATCATTGATAACAACATTCCTCTAGATGAACTCCCCCTAAATTAGGGAAATATCTTCTTTATTTTGTATTATTTTTATCATTCCTTCATCCCCCTTTGTGATTTTCAAAAAGAAATAGAGGGAATGGAAAAATTGGTAATTAAAACATTAATACTAAACAACCACAAAAAAATATATGAAGAAGAACCAAAATTTCATTAATGTTGAATGAATTTGAACAATTAATAAAATACGACAAAGGATCATAATGGAAAGAATTTATCCTTATTTCTTCTTCAGCATCAACTTCTTCACAATGGTTTGTAGCTTCTTGAGCTACTTGTGATCATCTTCTGCTCGTTTAAGCAACTGATCCTGGTATTCACTTTTATTTTTTAAGGATTTAATTTTATCTTCTTGAGCCATAAGAAATTACTCCTATGATTTCAACACTTCTTCTTTCTTGACAAGTTTTTCTTTAATCACAATTCTAAGATCCCTTTCCCTCTTCCAATTCATGGCTACAGAATTGGGCTTGTCATTCAGATCCTTAACCTCCTACTTCCGAGTAATCTGTTCTAGGCTTAATTTTTCCTCAAATCCTATTGTAAGATCCATGATCTTACCATGTTGGGTATCAAATGAATTATTGACATTATCATGGAATTCATAAAATATTCTAATTTCTTTAGTTGACTTATTTGACCAGTTTCTCATCTTCTTGAAAGATCGTTTATGAGCCTCATAACCATTGAGGAAGGTATTGAAATATGCCTCTAGTGTGACACATTTATCCATCACCATAGAAATTGAATATGACTTCTGATTTATTATATGATGAAGCATATGGAATATTGAATCTATTCTTGGGTATTAATAAATAGTACCAATCAGCTTTTTCAAAGACTAAACAACAAAATCATGTCCAAGGGAAGATGATTCTAAATATGAGTGTTTGGTTGGTGAGGTTTATTTTTCTATGTCTTTGGCTTTCCTATTTTATGAAGCACCAATATATTTCTTCTTCACCACAGATTTACTAGGTGTATCTACTGCCACATGATTTCCCTTATCTGTTCTCGGAATGATGTCTTGTTCTTTAGGAGACTCATGCTCACTATAAGATAACTGAACATCTTTATCTTCCTCAACTTCCACTTTCTCTGTATCAGCCACTAGATCTTCCCAATGAATGAAGTAATGATCAATGATTTCATCATCTGTTGGCTTATTCACTTCTTCTTCACCTTTCTCATCTTTTTCTGGTGTAGAAATTTTTGAGGATTTTTCTTGAGAAGTTTGAATCGATAATTTTACAGAGTGGTTTTTCTTATCATGTTAATCATCAACTTGCTTTAGGATATCATTAGTTTTGTAACGCCCCGACCCCAGCTACCCAGAGTCGGTGCATTACTTCGTAACATTGGAATGATCACGAAAGATCAAGTCTCGAAAGACCGATTAGTTTAGTAGCCTTGGAAACACTAGATACATTCATAAGTTTTACATTACATCATAAAGTGAAAAACTAATAACAAAGTCTCCATAGTCCACACTCATATCCTCTTCTGACTATCCCTACAGGTCATTCATAAAATACTTCTTCACATCCTGGAAAATATTAAAACATTGAAAGGGGTGAGCTCAGATTCTCAGTAAGGATAACAATATTGTGGAAGCTTTCATAAATGAACATAAACATTTAAGTCAATGTATAACTAAAACAAAAGCCTTTTAATCTTGAACATCAACATAATATGGCAAAAGTAAAATGAGATAATGCCATTTACTACTTCACATGGATATTATACTGGTCGAATAATCACATGAAATATCAATAACCACTTTCATAATGATGGAATGCATAATTCCAGACATTCTGAAACATTTTGTCAAGGCCTCGGCCAAGACGTCTAAAATGATTTAGGCCTCGGCCAAAACCATAAATCAAATTGGGAAAGGGCCTCGGCCAATTCCACGTCTAGTTGTCTCATGAGACCTACCGATGCATCGAGGAGCTATAGCGGGCTCCACCCGTCACTTATTAAGTCCAATGCATTCCTCATATGAATAGGTTTAAACATATCATAAACCATAACATAATCGTATCACATAAAACATGCATAAAGGAAACATAACATTTCCACATTTCCATCACAAGATATCAATAAAACACATTGATATAATAAAAATGCTTTAAAAACCATTTTCAATACCAAAATAAAAGAAAGTTAAAACTTTGTATTTATTTTTCATTAAAAAAAAGTGATGGCTTGTAGAGGATGCCGAAACTCAAATAATGGTCACGGCGGCGGAGAAGTCGTTGTCATCACATATGTACAGAAAGAAAAACATTCCCTTTTTGTCGTTTAGTAAAATGCTTCGTATAAAAAAAATTCCTTTTGAATAAACATAAAATTTAAAATGGGTTTATACACCGTATAAAATAAAGTTGTGTATAAAACCAAATATGCCTCAATGAAAGGATATTGAGACGAAGTCCTTAAAAAGATCATTTTTAAAATAAAATAGATCTATTATGTGTATTCACCATAGGTACACATAAAGAAAGTAAAAATACAAAATAAGACATAATAATATCATGACATAATTTGAAAGTAGGGGATTAACCCAAAGAATGGAAGTTGGGTTAAGAAATTCCCTTACCTCGTGTCTGACTTGACTCAACCGTTCTTTAACCTCCTCCAAATCGGGTAACTATTTTTGATTTGAGACAAAGGCTTCCTTGGGAAGAGTTCTTCCCTAAGTGAGGCTGATAGGAGTAAGAGGGGGAGGTTGGGATAGTATTTGGGCAGAGGTTGGCTGAGCCAAAAGGCTTGAAAGTGTGAATGAGGTGGTAGTGGTGGGGGCCTTTTATAAGTGGAGAGGAGGGGCACTTTTGGAAAGTAATGAAATGTTATTCTATTATACAATGCTTTTCGAATTCTAAAGGTCCCACACTTGTATAATTCAAGGATAAGGTGATAAGGGTTCTAAATCTACCCATCCAATAGTCTTTGGACAAGTGTAAGCCTTGGATTGTACGTTATCTTTTCATTTTATTAAAATTGTTAAATAATGAGGTCATCGCTGCATCATAATGGTGTCATAAATAATTTAATTTTTTACATGTCTAAAAATTATAAAAAAAACTATGATGTAGGAAATCTTTTTAGCTTTCAAATGACTATTTATAGTCAAAAATATGACTTGTATAACCCCATGTAAAAATTGTTTTAGTAAAACATTTCATGTTTGTGTCATTTTTTACTTTAACATTAAATAAAAGGTATTTATGTTATTTTCCAAAGTGGCTCCATGGGGTCCCCAAGTTGACCCATGGATTGTCTTGGTCGGCCATGGAACATCCAATGAGTGTAGGACATGTGTCAAGCTCATCTCATATTATTAAAACATTATTTTTACATTAAACTACACTAATTACCTCTAATCGCGATTAAGAACTTAAAAGTTACTATTCACCAAAAAATTACGTTAATCTCATTGAACCACATTTACTTCTTAATGACAACCATGTATGTCAGATTTTTGAAAATCAAATCATAGAAGTGGTAATATTTCATTTAAACGAAAAATCACTTATTTAACTACCACTTAGTGGTTTCACTATTCATCAAAAATTGAAGTTTTTCAGAACAATGCCAAAATTTCACCCTAAGCTATAATTGATATTCCGAATTAAAAAATGATGTCTATTTTACAAAATTCCAAAAATATAAGTTGCATTAATTAATTTTATAATTAATTCCCGCTGTCACAACAAATAGCGTGTTTTTTAGAAACAATTTATATCAAAAGATTGGCAATTGTTTATGTCCAATTTCAAAGTGAAATTAATTTTAATAAACACCATTGGATAACATGGTAAAAATATATTCTAATTATACTTTAAAACCACTCAATAGTATAACTTATCACTATAAATTATTTTGATTTAAAAAGTTTTTTTAAGTATTTTTCACTATTCATAAAAATTTTGAAGTTATCAGAAAATTACAAAAAATTAAACATAGGCTAATTTCAATATTAGGAATACAAAAATGAATTCCATTTTGAAATATAAATTTTTTATAATTTCAAAAAGTGGTTATTACTATTCATAACGACTACTTTGATTAGTCGCGGTGTTTTAGAACTCAAACTTGCCTATAATGCAAGCTATTGCATTATTGAAAGAGAGGCATATCGTGGAAGCTCGGGGTGTTACATTCTCCCCTCCTTCAATAAATTGTGTCCTCGCAATTTGATATTTTTCTTTGAAAATAAAAGGTTGAAAATAGAAAATACCTTTGTGGAAAACCCACATCGGAAATAAGGTTAATAAAATTTAGCCTTAATAAGAGGGAAATGGAAATAAGAAAGTCACCACCAAATTATGATCTTGATAAGGACAAAATTGGTGGTAATTAGAGACATATAATTGGAGGAAAAACGTAAATATTTTTAGGGAGTGATGAAGGTCATCAATCACAATCAGCTGTCAAATTGAGGGCCTCAAAGCCTTCAATCTATGTTGATTTAAAATATCCTCAGTTCAAAAAGACATAAGGTATTAGGATAACACATTTTTTTTGTTTTAATACCCCTTTACTAAAGTTTAAGAATTAATTTATTCATTGAATAATAGATAGGTATATATATATTTATGCTTGACAATTAGAGTTTCAACCTTCAACTCACCTTTCACTCAAAAAGATAATAGTACTCAAAAATATTATACTTATCCTAATTGTATAAGGTTCCAAATGTTAACACATAACATTTAGATTAGTAAAATTATATTTTAATAAACAGGGACTTCCTGTAGGCTAGTGGTAGGAAATAAAGGCCTGTCACACTATGGTTGTGGGTTCGATTCCTGCAGCTTTGTCCGACGCGACGGGTTATGCCTCACCCTGCAGGTTGTCCTTTTCCTAAAACTATAGTATTATAATATTCCAAAAATAATCATCAGAAATTTTTTTACGTTAAACAATACTATCCAAAGATCAACTTAATCCATTCCAACCTTTATAGTTATCCAAAATACCTCTGTTCAGACTTTCTCTAAAAGGTCTCTTAATTCCAAAATCAATTTATCAGATTCCCCAAACAAAGTAAAGTTTCTCTTATGGTCACATACTAAAAATTTGATTACCTTAATCATATTAAAACCTTAATGAAAACAACATGTACTGCAGTACAATCCTTATATATATCACATTATTCTTATAACCATAATCTAGTTCTTGAGTCCAAAAACACAAATACAATAATTATTCAACTTCATCTATAGTAACAGCATAAGCTTGGCCTTGACCCCTTGGCCTTTTCTGAGGTAAGTTTCCCTGACGCTTAGGACATTAATTTGCATAATGACCCATTTCTCTACAATTGTAGCATTCAACTTTGATAGCCTCTTTCTTTCCCTTGCAATCACGAGCCTGGTGACCTTTTTCTCCACATTTATAACAAACTCCCATTCCTTTTAGGCAAGTACCAGGGTGATTCTTCCCACAATTATCACATAATGGAAAATCCTTCTTTCCCTTTTTCCCTTTATCTATCTCTTGATCCACAGTTCTCTTCTTCTCTTTCTTTACTTTGTTGTCATAAGACTTAGAGAATTCCTTTTCTGTCTTGATAGCACATGAGACAATATCTTCGTATGACGAGAAGGATTGTGAGACTAATTCTCGACGGAGAAATGGTTTTAACCCATAAAAGAAATGATCAATCTTACTCCTTGGGTTACGTATATAATCTGCAACATACCTCGCTAACCTTGTAAAGTTGGCCTCATACTTTGTGACATTCTCATCCTCCTTTTGTATCAGACTCAAAAATTGACTTTCCATATCTGCTCGATGGTCACGAGGATATTATTTTTCTAGGAAAATCTCTTTTAACTCCCTCCATTCCATATTCGATATGTCATCATCTTCCTTTGTGTTTTGAATCAGCGACCACCACTGATCGGCATCTCCATTGAGGCGGTAAACTGCCATGATAACCTTCTCCCTTTCGCTACACCCCAAGGCGTGGAATATTTTCTCTAAGGAATTTATCCATTGCTCAGCTACTAATGGATTTGTACCCCCATTAAATGTTGGCAGTTGTTGCCTCAGGAAGCGGTCTAACATTGATCCTCCACGTTGCAGATCATGGTGCTCCATACAAGTAAGGTTATTATTCATAACCTGAGTGAGTTGTCCCAGTATGGTAATAAGTTGATCACTACCAGTTGTATCTCCAGATCCACAATAATTATCTTGAGCAGGAGGGCAATCCCTACACGGAGTTCGTTCATTGGTACGGTTTCCATTCCTTCCACTAGGCGCCATTTCTAAACAATGTCATAAACTAGATTATTTTATGAATCAAAATACATAATTCCATACTTGTAAAACACTTAACATAAATTGAACTATTTATGGATGTAATCCATAATCATAAAAATGTTTTCTTTGATAAAGTATATACTCATAACCCTTCATAGTGTTTTGTAAAGAAATGAGAATTATCCTAAGCATATCCCCCGGGAGTGTCGTAACCAAGAGTGTAGCAAGGCCCGTTGTCGTGCACCAGTTCCCGTTCGAGTCTAGCTCAAATCGGTGTTTTTGGGTTTTACCCCTAGGTACATCTGTTCCAGAGCCACCTCTACCTGCTCGTATCCAGACAGGAATGTATTTCTTGGAAAACTCACAAAATCTCTATAATACCAAAATTCTAGGAAGTTCTTTTATACTAATTTGCAAAGTTCATCTTAGGTCTATGTGCTCTAATCAGAGTTTGTCTAAATCTAGCTTCCATGGTTTGTACTAAACCTCCCTCTGATACCAACTGTAACGCTCCGACCCCAGCTACCCAGAGTCGGTGCATTACTTCATAACATTGGCATGATCACAAAAGATCAAGTCTCTAAAGACCGATTAGTTTAGTAGCCTTGGAAACACTAGATACATTCATAAGTCTTACATTACATCATAAAGTGAAAAACTAATAACAAAGTCTCCATAGTCCACACTCATATCCTCTTCTGACTATCCCTGCAGGTCATTCATAAAATACTTCTTCACATCCAGGAAAATATTAAAACATTGAAAGGGGTGAGCTCAGATGCTCAGTAAGGATAACAATATTGCGGAAGCTTTCATAAATAAACATAAACATTTAAGGAAATCCATAACTAAAACAAAAGCCTTTTAAACTGGAACATCAACATAATATGGAAAAAGTAAAATGAGATAATGCCATTTACTACTTCACATGGATATTCTACTGGTCGAATAATCACATGCAATATCAATAACCACTTTCATAATGATGGAATGCATAATTCCAGACATTCTGAAACATTTTGTCAAGGCCTCGGCCAAGACGTCTAAAATGATTAAGGCCTCGGCCAAAACCATAAATCAAATTGGGATAGGGCCTCGGCCAATTCCTCGTCTAGTTGTCTCATAAGACCTACCGATGCATCGAGGAGCTATAGAGGGCTCCACCCGTCACTTATTAAGTCCAATGCATTCCCCATATGAATAGGTTTAAACATATCATAAACCATAACATAATCGTATCACATAAAACATGCATAAAGGAAACATAACATTTCCACATTTCAATCACAAGATATCAATAAAACACATTGATATAATAAAAATACTTTCAAAACCATTTTCAATACCAAAATAAAAGAAAGTTAAAACATTTTATTTATTTTTCATTAGAAAAAAGTGATGGCTTGTAGAGGAAGCTGAAACTCAAATAATGGTCACGGCGGCGGAGAAGTCATCGTCATCGCATATGTACGGAAAGAAAAGCATTCCCTTTTTGTCGTTTAGTAAAACGCTTAGTATAAAAAAATTTTTGAATAAACATAAAAGTCAAAGGGGTTTATACACCGTATAAAAGAAAGTTGTGTATAAAACCAAATATGCCTCAATGAAAGGAGATTGAGACGAAGTCCTTAAAAAGATCATTTTTAAAATAAAATAGATCTATTATGTGTATTCACTATAGGTACACATAAAGAAAGCAAAAATACAAAATAAGACATAATAATATCATGACATAATTTGAAAGTATGAGATTAACCCAACGAATGGAAGTTGGGTTAAGAAATTCCCTTACCTCGTGTCTGACTTGACTCAACTGTTCTTTAACCTCCTCAAAATCGGGTAACTCTTTTTGATTTGAGCCAAAGGCTTCCTTGGGAAGAGTTCTGCCCAAAGTGAGGCTTCTAGGAGTAAGAGGGGGAGGTTGGGAGAGTATTTGGGCAGAGGTTGGCCGAGCCAAAAGGCTTGAAAGTGTGAATGAGGTGGTAGTGGTGGGGGCCTTTTATAAGTGGAGAGGAGGGGCACTTTTGTTAAGTAATGAAATGTTATTCTATTATACAATGCTTTTCGGATTCTAAAGGCCCCACACTTGTATAATTAGAGGATAAGGTGATAAGGGTTCTAAAGCTACCCATACAATAGTCTTTGGACAAGTGTAAGCCTTGTATTGTATGTTATCTTTTCATTTTATTAAAATCGTTAAATAATGAGGTCATCGCTGCATCATAATGATGTCATAAATAATTTAATTTATTACATGTCTAAAATTATAAAAAAACTACTATGATGTAGGAAATCTTTTTAGCTTTCAAATGACTATTTATAGTCAAAAATATGACTTGTATAACCCCATGTAAAAATTGGTTTAGTAAAACATTTCATGTTTGTGTCATTTTTTACTTTAACATTAAATAAAAGGTATTTATGTCATTTTCCAACTAAAGTGGCTCCATGGGGTCCCCAAGTTGACCCATGTATTGTATTGGTCGGCCATGGAACATCCAATGAGGGTAGGACATGTGTCAAGCTCATCTCATATTATTAAAACATTATTTTTACCTTAAACTACAATAATTACCTCTAATCGCGATTAAGAACTTAAAAGTTACTATTCACCAAAAAATTATGTTAATCTCATTGAACCACATTTTACTTCTTAATGACAACCATGTATGTCGGATTTTTGAAAATCAAATCACAGAAGTGGTAATATTTCATTTAAACGAAAAATCAGTTATTTAACTACAACTTAGTGGTTTCCCTATTCATCAAAAATTGAAGTTTTTCAGAACAATGCCAAAATTTCACCCTAAGCTATAATTAATATTCCGAATTCAAAAATGATGCCTATTTTAAAAAATTCCAAAAATATATGTTGCATTAATTAATTTTATTATTAATTCCCGCTGTCACAACAAATAGCGTGTTTTTTAGATACAATTTATATCAAAAGATTGGCAATTGTTTATGTCCAATTTCAAAGTGAAATTAATTCTAATGAACACCATTGGATAACATGGTAAAAATATATTATAATTATAATTTAAAACCACTCAATATTATAACTTATCACTATAAATTATTTTGATTAAAAAAGTTGTTTTAAGTATTTTTCACTATTCATAAAAATTTTGAAGTTCTCAGAAAATTACAAAAAATTCAACATATGCTAATTTCAATATTAGGAATAAAAAAATGAATTCCATTTTGAAATATAAATTTTCTATAATTTCAAAAAGTGGTTATTACTATTCAAAATGGCTACTTTGATTAGTCGCGGTGTTTTAGAACTTGAACTTGTGTACAATGCAAGCTATTGCATTATTGAAAGAGAGGCATATCGTGGAAGCTCGGGGTGTTACAAGTTTCATTCCCTTCTTCTTCCACCTCATCTTCTTCTTCTATTTCCTCTTCCACTTCTTATTCATCAACTATTGCTTCTTAATGATGTGATTCCAGAATCACCATGTTCTTTCCCAGAGTCTCTGATAATGATTGTTGTGGAAAGGATTCTGGCACCAAAATTTTCTCAGAGGATTTTTCTGCATCCTTAATAAGGGATTGTACTATCTCAGCCTCAGAAATCTTCTTCTTTTGCTTCTTCTCTTTTTTTTCATTTTCACGTTTCTCTACAACCTTTTCCTTCAATTCCTTTTCCTTAGAAAGGTCTAGACTGAATTTATTCTCCCCTCCCTTCATGTTCTTCTTATCAACTCTCTACTTAGCCACTACTTTATCAGGATACGCTTTTTACTTCTTTGTCTTTAGAGGTGTTGACTGAGTTTCCATGGCCACAGGAGTTTTTCATTTCTCTTTTGGTTCCTTATCCTTTCTCTTACTTCCACATTTATTAAAGGTTTCAGCCACTTCTAGATTCTTTGAAAGAGATTCTACTTCTTCTTCAGAATGATCATAAAATTCTCTAGATTCACTGGAAAAACAAATTTCATTCCCCTTAGAGTGTCATCGCTCAGCAGCATCACATTGTAATTTCTCAGCTTGGAACTGCCTAGGATTTTGAATAAATAAAGGCACAAAAAATAATATTTAAAAGGTTTATTGGAAACATAATGATTTGATATTTCATATTCCCATTCTTGATATTCTCAGTCATTACCAAGATATACTTAACCAAGTTTATCTTCTTGATGTTCACCAAGAAATCTAATATATAGACATCACTCTTCATCAGAGTATCCAATTCCCCTTTCCATTGAATTATAAATCCTTGAACCCAAAATTCAAGAATCTTCAAATTTGTAGAGAGATGAATGATATTTGGAGTATTTACTCATTTCAAGCCAAGACACTCTATTGTGTTTCCCTTATCAAAATATCCGGATTCATCATGTAATTTGTGAGTAAAAAACTTCGCTTCTCCTTTGTAATGAATTCCAATAAGACTTTCTACCTTTCTGTATAAACGAGAGTAGGTCTTTCCACAACACTTAAAAGAAAACTTGTCTCCTACTTCTTCCTTGAAGAAACATGTTTTCACATA
This sequence comes from Viscum album, assembly GCA_963277665.1. NCBI lineage: Eukaryota > Viridiplantae > Streptophyta > Magnoliopsida > Santalales > Viscaceae > Viscum > Viscum album. The sequence goes on from OY728145.1 coordinate 518,294,712, forward strand.
GAACGCAATCAACAAGTCCAGATAGACCGTATCTTGTGCTTTTTGTTTTGACACACATACACTCTCCCAACAATTCATCTTGACATTTTTAGATATGATATATTCATATTTATCATAAAAAATCTGATCGAACAACCTTTCTCTATATATCTTCCACTTGGAGATTTCCTTAACAGTAGACATTTCGTTCTGAGAAGAGGATTCAGCAGAAATTCCAAACTGAGGAAACTTTTAAAGATTCGAAATGACCTTAAAATATAGAGGAAGATCATCAGCATGAAAATCTTGAAAAAATGATGTGGGACAACCATCGGGGGGCTTTATATATGTGATTTAGAAGACTTTTCATCTTTCATGGTTGATCCAACGGTGGAAGTACTTCTGACCAAATATTATGGTTGAGATGATAACCGTAGAAGGATTTCGATAGGTTCTGATCTTTTGACATTTTTGGAAAGAAACTTTGGATTTATGAAAACGTGAATCCGAAAAAGTTTCTTAAACAAGATAAAAATTCAAAAAAGTAAAATGATTATTATAAAAACATTGGAAAGAAAATATACCTTCCCATTACTAGGAAAATTATTCGTAATGAGGAAAATTAATCTTAGCTATGAAAAATTTGACTATATAAAAAATTTGATTATGAAAAATTTTGACAATGAACAATTTTGATTATGAGAAAAAAACTTGATTACGTAAAAAAACATGATTACGAAAAAAAACTTGATTGTGAAAAAACCATGATTAAACAAAATATGATTACGAAAAAAAACTTTATTACGAAAAAAAACTTGATTACAAAAAAACTTGATTACAAAAAAAACATTATTATAAAAAGAATTGATTTAAAAAAACTTATGACTAATAATTAAATGTACTCCTTCTATAAAAAAGACTTTCTTAATGTAAGAAGATTGGTTTCAACAAGAATTTAATATGGAATATTACCTTACAGTTATCATTCCTAACTTCTATTTTATATATTCAAATCTATTGGAGGGTATATATTTTGTAAAAATATCAGAAAATTGATCTTGCATTTCGATAATTTGAAGAATGGTATCTCCTTTTTGTGTGTGATCCCTATGAAAGTGATGCCTAATATCTATATGTTTTTCACAAGAGTGATGTGCAGGGTTTTTACTTAAGGAAATGGAACTAGTATTATCCCACAAAATTTTTTTTTGGTAAAACTAATACCATAGTCTGTGAGTGTGTGTTTCATCCACAAAACTTGAGAACAACAGCTTCCATCTGCTACATATTCAGCTTCAGTAGTGGAAAGTGCTACTGAGTGTTGATTTTTTCATGACCAAGAAACTAATGACTCTTCTAAGAAATGAAATTTTCCAAATGTACTTTTCCAATCCATTCTACATCCGCAAAATTCATCATCCAAAAAACATTTTAAAAAAATCATTTCCAGAAGTATAAAAGAGTCCTAGATCAATGGTTCCCTTTCAGTAATGAAAAATCATTTTCACTAACTTTAAATGAGATTACTTATAATTGGATTGATATATTGCACATAATCATACTGAAAACATTCACTCTGGATGAATAGTTTTCAAGTAATGTAGACTTCCTAACATACCCCTAAAAGATGTTTGATCCACTGGTTTCCCAGCTTCATCAACATCAAGTGAATTTGAGGTACCAATGGGAGTACTTATACTCTTAGTGTTTTCATATCCAAATTTTTTAAGAAGATATTTAATATACTTATATTTGGATATATAAATTTCTTCTGTTTTTTGAGAAATTTTATAACCTAGTAAAAATTATAACTCACCCATCATACTCATTTCAAAATCAGATTTCATTAAATATTCAAAGGAATCAGTTAAAGACTACTAAGTTGAACCAAATATAGTATCATCAACATAAGTCTGAAAAATAACAACATTTTTCTTATCTTTCATTATAAAAGGGGTGGGATCAAGATTTCCCTTAACATAATTGTTTTGAAGAAAGAACCTTGTAAGTCTATCATACTAATCTCTAGAAGGTTATTTAAGTCCATATAAATCTTTGGTAAGTTTGAAAACATGTTCTGGATGTTTTGTATCTTCAGAACCAGATGGTCGTTCAACATAAACTTCCTCTTGAACATAACAATTATGGAAGGAACATTTAACATCCATTTGAAAAAAAATTAAGTTAAAGAATGATGCAAAGTAAAGTAGAATATTAATATATTCAAGTCTAGCTATTGGAGCATAGTTTTCTTCATATTCTATTCCCTCTTGTTGATCATAGCCTTTAGAACCAATCTAGATTTATTTCTTACTATGATTCCATTTTCACCACACTTATTTCTAAAAAACCATGTTACTCCAATAATATAATTTTCTTTAGGTCTTTCAACCAATGTCCAGACTTTATCCCTTTCAAATTCATTTTTCTCATTATGCATGGCTTTTATCCAATCTTCATCACCTAAAGATTCATCAGTTCTTTTAGGTTCTAACTGAGAAAGGAATTCTAGATGTTATACTTCATTTAGTAAGTAACTTCTAGTCCTTACAAGTTGATTTACATCACCAATAATTCTATCACTCAGATGATTCTTAAGAAACAACTGATTTGGATTTTGTAAAACTTTTTCATCAACATAATGTAGGAAATATTCTGGGTTAAATGCTTCAAAAAAAAATTATTTAACATTTTCCGTATCATAGGGATCTTTTATCGAGGGTTGATAATCAATTTTTAAAAATACATTTGAAGATTCAGGTTGTGGTTGTTTAAAAACAAAGGGATTAGTTTCATCAAATGTAACATGTACTCTTTCCTCAACAGTACAATTATTTTTATTGAAAACCCTATAAGCCTTAGAAGTTATGGAGTAGCCTAAGAAAATTCCGTCATCCGATTTTGGTTTGAATTTGTGTAGATTATATTTAGTATTTAGAATGAATACTTTGTAACCAAATACCTTGAGGTAAGAAAGTATAGGTTTTCTACCATTCCATAACTCAAAAGGGGTTTTATTAAGAAAAGGTCTAATCAAAACACAATTTATAGTATAACAAGCAGTACTTATAGATTCAGCCCAAAAATGTTTGGCCACCGAATATTCAATCAACATAGTTCTCGTTATCTCTTGAAAATTATGTTTCTTATTTCAACACCACCATTTTGTGGAGTTCTTGGTGCTGATAAGTTATGAGTAATTACTTTTTTACTAAAAAAGCTTCAAAATCATAATTTTGACATTCTCTTTCATGATCACTATGAATAGTTATCAAATGAAGATTTTCTCATTTTTAACTTGGGCTCTAAAAATTTTGAAATAAGAAAAACCTTCATATTTTTTTTCTAGAAAATAGACCGATGTAAATATAGGGAAATCATAAACTAAGAAAAATACATAATATTTTCCTCCAATTATTCATATTTTTTGGACCTTAAAGATCCATATGCACCAACTGTAATGAATCAGTAGTCGAGACTTCACCTATTGATTTAAAACATAATTTTTGTTGCATTCCATATTGGAAAGGATCATAAACTTTTAAATAATCAAATCTGATCTCGATCGGATCCTTAACTATTCTTTTCTTAGATATTTTACATAGGTTCCTAAGGTTATAGTGTCCTAACCTTATATTCCATAACCAATAATGATCTTCCATTTCACTAAGACAAGGTGGATCTTTACTCCTAAGGTCCTCTCTGTTTAGTGTGTAAACATTCTTTTGCCTATGGGAAGAAAGAATAAACTCTTCCTTGTAATTGTGTACTAAACACTTACCATTACTAAAATTCACAAGGTAACCTTCATCACATAACTGAACTATGCTAACAAGGTTGTGCTTAAGACCCTTAACAAATAAAACATTTGAAATCAAAGTTTTTCCAAGAAAAACAATGTTACATATACTAATAATTTCTCCCTGTGCATTATCTTCGAATGAAACTTTTACTCCTTTTGTCTTAATAATATTTTCAAAGAAGTTTTTGTTACCACTCATGTGTCAGGATCATCCACTATCCATGTATCATGGATTGTTGTTGTTATTTTCTTTACTTTCCTAAAAATATGGGAGTTATACTTTTGAAACCAAAACATTCTTGGATCCAGAAACTTCAGAAATAAAAATTTCAGGAATCCATGTTTTCATTGATAAATAAGATTTATGAAAACATAAAGGCTGAGTTTTTATTAAGGAACAATTTTTTGCCCAATGCCCACCACACTGACCCTTAGTGCAGAATGGAGCACTTTGAGGAACAAAATAATTATTACAAAAAACCAGTTTTGAATGAGTATAACCAAAACCAAAATTATTCCTTAGAGGTCAAATTTCAGAATACATCTTATCAAAATTTTCCTTACTGAAGGTAAGGTTTGAAAAACACTTCCTCAATGTAAATATTTTTGACTTCAATATAATAACTATGTTTTTATCCTCAAAACATTAGTTTTAGTACTAGAGTTAGTCTCTAAAACATTTTTCTTAGAAATTACTTTTTCTAGATCCTTCGAAAGTTTATCCTTCTCATAATTATCTTCTTCATGGGTTTTTGAAACACTTTTAAAATCATATATTTTCTTATCAAGATCTTTAAAAATATTAGATACTTATTTAGTAAGAATAAAAATTCTATAATTTTACATATAAATGTTTTCTTGACTTTAGAATTTTCATTCTCAAGATGCTTAGAAAACCTCAAAACTTCTTCGAAAGTAGGTAAAATATTGTCTTCATCAGAAAAATATTCTTCATCTGAAGATTCATAATATTTATTATCATTATAATTAGTATTCTATGATTCATTGGTTATAGATTCAGCATTGTTTACCTTGGCCATTAAACAATTATTTTCAATCGGTAATCTGGCTAGCAAACCTAGATTTTTTGACAATAAGATTCATACTCTGAGGATTCATCAGAAGAGTCTCCACCACTGGCACTCTAGGTTTCATTAGCTTTCAAAGTATTATTAGATTTATCTTTGATGTACTTCTTTCTATTCTTCTCAAGATTATTTTCCTTTATATCCTTTCTCTTAAGCATATGACACTCTGGCCTCATATGCCCTCCTCTTTTGCATTCATAACAAGTGACTTCAGATTCTTTCTTGTCCTTTCTTTCTTTCTTATTATATCTATACGGACCGTCTTTCTTCCCAATTATCTAGTTCATCCTTCAAGCAATATTAGCTAGTTCATTCTCAAAATGTTCACGTTCACTAGATTCAGATAAAATAGTGACTTTCTTCGACGTGGATCTTATAACCCTTTCAAGATTCATCACTTTAGTAGTAGTAAAGGATACACTTCCATTTATATTCGTCTTATTATTCAAACCATCATCTCTTTTCATTCTTGTCTAATGTGGAAGAAGAGTTCAAAAAATCTCCTCAAGAGTAATCTAAGATACTTTCCTATTCTCATCAGTAGTTTTTCTCTTAGATTCCCCCTCATTAGGAATGATGTCTACAATCGTTTCCACAAGTTCCTCATCATCTAAAACTTTCTCACCCATGGATTGTAAACTATTAACAATAGTTATAAAACTTTTTTGTACCATAAACACTGGTTCTCCATAAGAAAATAGAAATCCAGGATATTCTACTCTAAGTATAGCTCTTCTAGTTTCTATAACCTTGGATGTACCAAAAAAGAGTAACATCAAATTTCTTCCAAATACAATTTGTAGCTTCACAAGATGAAATATTTCTATATATATTCTTGGTCATGAAACACAAAAAATTATTTCCTACCTTTTAGTTTATTTGATATTATGACTTTTCTATATTAGTAAAATTTTTAAATTCCTTATTAGGAATCATGTAATCTCGGGTAAGCAAAACAAAGTTTCCCACTCCAGTGTTAATAACAAAAGTATTCATACGACCTCTCCAATATTCATAATAATTCCCATCAAATATAGGCGGTCTAGTAGGATTATGATTGTCAAACAAACCAAAATTCATTCTTTTCATCTAAAAGAAAATATATTTCCACAAAAACTTGTTAGTAGAAAAAGTATGTAAACAGGGATAAAAATCCCAAGAAAGGAAAATATAGAACAATGAAAACATGAGAAACAAAACTTATATGTGAATATAATTATTTCAGAGACCATCTCTGATACCAATTATTTGATTGAAATAATGAATGTTGATGCTGAATATACAAGAGGGGGTGAATTGTATACATTAAAATTCCTTTGGAAACTTTAAATTTGGTTATAAAACATTCATTTTTAACCTTAAGGAAAACTTTTTTTAACAATGTTAAAAAGTTAAGATTACAAAACCTCTTAGTTCTACAAACTTTCTAGATTTCCAAAATATGGTTGTGAAAATGAAACTTAAGAAAATTTTAAAAGGAAAAAAGATTCTACCTTAAAGCGTATAGAATCTTACTAATCTGATTATACAAGTACCAGAAAGTATAAGATAGTTATACTTTACTTTTTAATCAAAATATAGTGGAAAATAAATTTAAAACAATACAAGTAACAATTATGAAATATTTTAACCCAAAGAGAAGGGTATCCAACAACCTTGGATAAAGGTCCCTTGATTTATACTTCCAAGAAAGTTCATCTTACCCACACCAGGGTAAGCTCTCGATAAGAATATCAGAGTCTATCTTTCTATCCCCAAAATCCCTCAAACATCAAGGTAGTAGACACCTCTATATTCTTTATCAAGGAAGTCCTCAAACATTAAGGTAGTCATAACCTCTTTCTTCTTATCCCCAAAAGCCCTCGATTGTACATGGCAACAAACAGAGTCGCACAAAGCAATCTAAAAAAGATGTTCAGTACATACAAAGCATGAGAGTCTCTCTCTCTAGAAATCACTTTAGCATTGTCTAATTTCTAGATTGATCAACATGTAATGAGCTTGTTCAAATGATCTCCTATTTATAGGCACTTCTCCAATGGTCGGCTCCCTCCTCCAATGGTCATATTTTTTCATGAATCTCAGAGTCACCTATACACGTGTTACTCAAAAAACAGTTAGTTAGAAATAGAGTGCACGTCATCATTCCATAACATTAACAAGGGTAAGTAAAATATGGTTTCCCAACCAAATATATTTTTTGGAGTCTAAGAAAAATAAAGTTTTGATTCTAAGAAAATAAATATTCAGAGTCTATATTTCATGTATATTTGGATTATATTTTTCAAGGAATTCAGAATCAGAATTCTATAGACTTAGGAGTCTGAATTCTAAGGACTTAAGAACCTAAATTCCGATAGAAATCAGAGTCTGAATTTAGAGAATTTGGAATTTAAATTCAAAACAATTCAGAATCTGAATTCAAAAGAATTCAGAATCTGAATTCAAAAGAATTCAGAGTCTGAATTTAGTGAATTAAAGAATATTAATTTAGAGAATTCAGAATATGAATTCAAAAGAATTTGGAATCTAAATTCAGAAGAATTCAGTATATGAATTCAGAAGAATTCAGAGTCTGAATTCAAAGAATTTAGAATCCAAATTTCGAAGAATTTAGAATCTGAATTTAATAGAATTTGGAGTCTAAATTTAGAGAATTTGGAATCTGAATTCAGAAAATTTGGAAACTGAAATCATAATAATTTGGAATCTGAATTCAGAATAATTCAGAGTCTAAATTCAGAGAATTCAGAATCTGAATTCCAAAAAAATCATAATCTAAATTCAAAATAATTTGGAATCTGGATTCAAAAGTATTCAGTGTCTAAATTCAAATAATTTGGATTATGATTTTAGAAGAATTTGGAATCTAAATTTAGGGAATCCGGAATCTAAATTCATAAGAATTCGGAATCATAATTCATAACCAGAAAACAGAATACTCTATATCTAAGTATTTATAGGATTTCAAGGTTTTAGATATATAACTGGAATCTACACTTAGAAATAAAATTAGTTATATTTAGAGAAACTTATTCATGAACAATGAAAACAACGGTAAGGAGAAAATTTCCTTGGGAAGGAAAATTTTCCTTAATAGGATAAATATTTCGGGAAATAAAATTTTCCTTAAGATAGAGTGTTTTTTATTTTCAAAACATGAAGGAATGGAAATGTCATAAGGAAACCTTATCGACTCAACACTGGGAGGCACATCAACCATGTGATACTTGGGTAAATTTTTTGGTACTTATCCCAAGTTTTACTTTGGGGAACTGGGAGGTACCTCACCCAATTTATACTTGGGAAAACTAAAAGGTACATCTTGGGAGAAGAGTAACTTGATAAAAAAAACATGTTTTAGAATTTTTCTTGGTGAGAAATGGTCTCCATGGGTTCTTTCAAAATGATATCACACCTATTTTAAATCAGGGAGCAGTCCTTCACCCTTGTGTCTTCAAAAAAGGGGAAGTGGTTCAATGAACATGTATTAGGTGTTTCAAACCATTTAGTAACTCTAATACCTTGACTCTTCTTAATTCTATCTTATTTTACATGTTTAAAAAGATACATGATGGTTTTAGATACTTGGGAGAGAGACTTGGGAGAGAGGATCTTTGAGCTGTTTATAGGTCTTCCATGCATGTCAAATGGGGATCAAAAGGGTCCTATTTATAGTCCAACTTTAGACCCTGTGAGAAGGAGTTAGTTTTCCCAATTTTTTTGTGCTAGTAGGTCTGTGTAGGTTAGTATTGTGTGGAGTTACTTCTCTTACAAGTGTATCATATAGGTTAGACTTTCGTGAGTGACTAGTCATGAAAGTTGAACCTACATGTGTCAGATGGTCATTATTATGTTTTATGAAATTTTCTCATGTAGATTAATCCTATGTGAGATATTCCAAGGAGTTTGGTGAGTTTCTTATATATAAACTTAATTTTTTTTAAAATATTTTGACTTCCTATTGCCATAAATATGGATTCGTATGTTCTTTTAGGCACCATAACAAGTCAAATAGAAGAATTTTAGGTAAACTATGCCACTAGATATAGTGTGTAAAGCATATTAGATACTTTTTTGATGAAAAAAGATCCTATATGACCTTTAAAATGTTTTTTTAAGGTATCAACACCTTTTTATAATCAATTTTTGATATCCATAGCCTATTATAGGTGGGAGGGTTTCCCCACCATGCCACTGGATTATGAAACAATTATAATAAATCTAAATCTCTAGTTGTGTGATTAGTCTTGAGGAACTTGTAAATATAACAAGATTAATTCTTCAACCTAGTGACACATTTCTACTAAAACTCAACAAGTGTTGTCTAGGTGAGGATAATATCATGGATCATGCAGAAAAGTGTGTGGCATGATTTTTTTTTGTTCCAAAACAATTTCCCCTTATAACTGGATTCATTTAAAATAGAATGAACATTATTCTAAGTTAAATTCAAGGAACATTTATTCATTCATATCTCATATAGTTTGGTTTGTAGTTTTCTCATCAGTGGGAGAAAGCTAAATCATTTCTCTGGGATGAGGGACCTAGCGAGAATAGATTGATTATTTCTAGATTTAGATAATGAACCCTACAAACATTATTTCATTGTTTAATTAACAAAAATGTTTCCTAATTCTAATTTAAATAAGACATAGATAAAGGAAATGTATTTCTATTAATTCTCTATTTATAGGTTTTTAAACTAATAATTTTTTCACCATTTCTATTTCAACTGTTCAGTTTTTTTAATATCACACGGAGTTCGTGTCTAGTGAGTGGAGACTTGAATTTTTCTTAGGGTTCTATTTTGTGAGTTTTCAACATAGTGATTATTATGTATATTCTCATTCATTGTTTAAGTTCTTCCCAATTTGACCAATGCAGTTGATTTTTTAGGTCAAATATCCCTGACCAAAGGTTGTGGGGATGAAAACCCTTGTAAGGCACAATGTTCAACAACATTCCAACTTATTCTGGATATGAGGAGAGGAACTATAAGTCATAATCTCAAAGCTCTCTAATTAAAGGTAATGAAATGAAAAAAATTGTAATGAATGGTCATGAACCACATTCAAAAAGAAGCTTCCATTTTGATTTTATCATAGTGTGCTGAGACGAACTGACTTTCTTCTAAGGTTGAAGATTCCTGTAGTTCATAGACGAAATTTTGGGGCTTATTATTTAGATAAATATTGGGGCATGGAATACATAGTCAAAAAAGGTTTCCTTTAGATTTAGATACTCTTACCACCAATCTATGAGGAAGTTTAATGGGTATCTGATGTTTTCAATACAATCAAGTGTGGTTTACAGAAAATTGGATATATCCAAGATGTATGATGGGGATTATTTTCGAATGAAATTTTTTATAGGTGTGTGGAAAATTCCTTGCATAGATATATATCCGATGTAAGGAATACAGATTTTTCTCCAATAATGAATTTATAAATGATAAAACACATGTCGTATCTCTTTGCATGGATTAGGGCCACATAACAGAGATAGTGGAAAACTATTTTTATGGTTGGGCCTAGATCAATGGATCTGAGCATAACTATATATCTCATTGGTAAAATAATTAAACCAAAAGTGGTTCTAATAATAGAGAAATTCCGTATATATATATATATATGATTTATATGCAGGGTGAGGGTTAATTCCTCTCTTTATAACTCTCATTGTCTCTATTTATAATATAGCATCCCAAAGAGTTGAACCCATGTTGGACTCCCTCATGCAGATCTGGCCCATACATAGGAGAGAAGGGAACTTTTATTGGTTTTGTATGGGCATATGTTAAGGAATCTAGTCATCACTACATATCATGTATAAAAAATAATCTAGCCACATGTAGTTATATGGTAGAGGTGTGGTAAAAAAAATATATACTAGGAATGGTGGTTGTCTCTGGAAGGGGACACCATGATGTGTAGTTTTACTTTGTATGATAGAGATGTGAACCATGTAGTTTAGCATCTTACATTGAGAACGATGTGTCATGTAGTTTAACATAATATAACATATATATTGTCCTAAATTCTAACATCATCTGAGTATGATATGAATTTACTATAATTTAGGGTCGTATCTATTATTTAGCTTCATATATCTTTCACAAGAATTGGTTGGTCAGGTAGTTTATATAGCTAGGGAAAGATGAAAACTTGAATCTTCAGCATGGATTTGTGTTAGATACAATGGAATAGAGAAAACCAAAAATTAATAGAGATAATAAATTCTATTATAGAAAGTCTCATGGATATTTAAACTAAATTTAATGTCACAGTGATTGATAGATGGGTGTCTAGGGTTTATGGTCGCATAGCTTGACTAATGGTGTGCCTTTTATAGTCTTTCATTTAAGAAAAATCATGCCCCATTAATGTTGATCAATAAAGAATAGTAGTCAATTTTTTGTGTCATTAATTGACCATGAAAACTATAATAATCTCCAAAAATATATAAGCTCACTTGAGTATTTGTTGATATAAGAAACAATAGAAGTTAGGGGCTATCTAAATCACCAAAAGGCTAATAAGGGTCAACTATACCGTGTGCCACTTGATTTTTCATTGAATAGTGATTCTACCAAGAATCTTCTAGAACATTATGCGTGAGAAGAGGGGAGTTTTTAATCCATGGCCTTAAAGATCTAAAATCTGATAAAATGATATAACAAAAGTATGCATGGAATGACCAAAGATCATGTTTAAAAAAAAGTTTTTTCTTGATATTTTAAGGGTATATCGATACAAAATAACTTTATCCTAAGGATGAATATCTTTCTATTTGGCATGCCTTATTATGTTCATATTATGCAGATCTATGTTGGGTCATGGTATGAATATTCAATATAAGGGTGTCCTTAATAGTCGGATGCACTTATCAAATATACTAGGGGATATCCTATGGGGACCCAAATATCCAAGACATCGAGTATGGTTTGTGAAAGGGATATTTACAAGTATGAAGGGATAATTTGTAATGGATATTATCATGAATGGGTGGAATGTTCCCTCTACATATCATACTCATATGTAAGGAAAGGAAATTTTTTTCTCAACCATGATTTTATGAATGAGGTAACTCATGTTGATAACGCATATATGGATCATGGTTATATGAAAGAGAGGGGTAATTGTTATCATTTTGTAGCTAGGATAGGATATAGGATCCAAGAAATGTTATGTATCTTTTTAGATCAAGAATCTATCCTTATAAAGCTCTAACAAAATAACCCCACACTGATCAGCTTCCAATATGGAGAGAGGAGAATTGTATTTAATATCCATTTATGAATGAAAGGAAAAAAAATTATAGACTCTCCTATCTAGATTTGGGATATAAATTAATGATTTGGGGAATTATTAGTTTTGAAACTAGTCTTAGGTTGAATAATCTATGCACCAATATTTATCTCATCATAGTGAGAATCAAGACACATTTAGTTCTAAAGTAATGGTGCGATAGGAGAACCACACCAAAAAAGGTTGTCCTACCATCTGAGGTAAAAAATAACTCATATTTTAGTATTGTATTAAAGGGAAATACACAATAAATTTTAACATCACGTGACAAGGAAATCATATAACTACCATGAAAAGAATGCATCAGGTCGCAAATAACACAAATATATTTCGAATAAGATACACACAATTTAATTCCATGGCTCTTGGACCAAGAGCTGACCTGAGGTGTCTCGACCATATGAGGAGTTTTCTACCAATATTCCTAATCTCATGTGATCCATGTTTGGTGTGAGAAAAAGTAATTATTAGGGTATCATTTTTCTTTTAGAATAGACTAAAAGAAAACTGGTGTAGTGAGAGACCAGCACCTAAATTATAGATCTTTTGAATTGAGATTTGCACAATGGGTTGTTTTATGTCATGTGAAATAAGTCCTAAACCATGTAATTTATTGTCTTACAAAAAAGGATGTACAATGTTTCTTTTAGGTTCTTTTATCTAGAACCAGTTGTCGTACCTTTTTAAGTCATGCGACATGGACCTCTAGGCAGTTCAAAGTCATGCAATAATGAATATTTTTCATTGATCAAATAAAATGATTCTCGAGAAATATTACATTGGTGGGGGGATTGATGTTATCACCATATATTGTAATCAATGAATATTCACAATTATAATAGAAATTGTGGATAAAAATGACCTTTACATTTTTCTTCAATATTCAGAGGTTTATTCTTGGGTATCCTCATGTCCCTAAGAGATAAAATTAGTTCTCCTTCAAGGAATGAAAAAAAGGTGAACTTTTTTATTGAAGGTTCATTCTATTCAGTTTTAGTGAACCTATAAATGACGTAGGTAAAGAAGTCACTTCTCATCATTACTTTATAATTCATGTAACTGATTTTCAAATTTCTCTTCTGGGATAATTGATCAAAATAGAAAATAAAGAACTCAAATTGACCTAAATGGGAAAAAATTCTTTTTTTCTCATACACCGGTGATTATGGGGTCACTTTTATATAGTAAAAGTTATAGTATCATAGATCTAAGGGTAATGATAAAGCATTTTAGTCCAATATCTATTGTCTTTATCCACCATATTATGGATTATGTTTGATAGGGTTTTATTCCAAACCTCTATCTATCTGTTTTCTACTCAATTATAGTGAGGAAAATGTTTAGATTCACTTCTATACTCATGATACAACATTTTCAATTTGGAAGAACAAAAAATGGTGTTGTTTTCTATCAATATTCTGTGAGGGATAGCAAATATTGTGATGATGTCGGAATTCATGAAATTGATTATTCTCTTTGACATAACTTCCTTGAGAGGTATTTCTTTGACCCATTTGGAGAAGAATTTAGTAGCCGTAAAGATGTAATTAAACTGCTTGGATGAAGCTAGAGGGTATGGCCCAATAGTATGAATTCCCTATATAGAAAATAGTCATGATTATTTAGTTGTGGGTAAAAAATTTAGGGGTTAATAGATAAAATTGGCATGTATTTGATAGGTATGGAACCTTTTGGTAAATGTTGTGCAATCATGAATCATTAAAGGCTATAAATACACAGTTCTCCTAATTTGATGAGAAAATTGCATCCCTAACTAATGAGAACCACAAGAATCAATGTGTAATTCTTGAAAACAGTACTAGTATCGTCTCTATGAATGCATCTGTGAAGGAATCTATCAATTACTTATTTATATAGGACTTTCTAGTTATTTGAGTAGTTATAAATGAAAAGGTTGACTTCCCATAGTCTTATTTTTTATTTTTTGGCCATGTCTAATGGATTAGCCTTATTTTATTGGCAAAACTATATAGGTATCATCCAACTATTTTTAGGAGTATCTAGTTCATAGATATAATTAACCTTATTGATATCATACATGCAACTAAAAAAATGGGGATTCCATTATATGGTGCAGGTCTAGATTCTCTAAGGTTATATCTGTATTGGTTAATTTGTTAGCCTGATAATTATATAAGAGTGTGATGTGATTAAACATTGATTTTTAGGTAAATTCTAATATCAAACCTCACATATAATAAATAATGGGGTTCATCTCTTCAATTATGAGCGAATAATCAATATTGACCTACATAATTACCGACTATCAATCACATTTAACCATTAGGTGGTCCACCGATATTTGTAGTTACAATTCTAATCCAAAAATGAGGGATTGATATTCTTACAAATTATTGGTGCACCATTTTTACAATACGAAGGATTACTATAGATATTCCTACCTGGAGAAATGAGAATGACTCCCAAACTGACTCTGTTGAGTTTATGATCTTATATTCTTTTCCTGGTTGGAATTATAGATGAACCATAAAAATAAACAACCCATGTCTGATGGACTCTTAGAAATATTATTTTTATTCATCTAAAAGTTCATTATTCACTAAAAATTATTCTAAATATGGATTCACTATGATAAAATATTCTTAAATCTACCCCTTTATGACCATTTTTAATATGTTCCAAATGTCAAACTGTTGCAGAATAACTTCCCAGCATGTTAACCATCTAGTAAACATGGGAAGGTTGAGGATATATTTGAGCATGTAATTTCAAGAGACCAAGTGGGACTCATGGTGCATCAAGTAGTGTATAAAGTTCTAAAATACTTGGATTAATGTCCGATATTTCTTCTTGACATCGAGATATTGATTCTCAATATCAATCATGGTTTGACTGAGATAATAGAGGTTTTTTCATTCCTGGTGTCATTATTTTTCATGCGTAAAGAAAACAATGATCTCTCTAAATCTATCACATAAAAAATGAGTTGATTTAATTTGAAAAAATCATTAACATTGGTTAACGCAAAAGATAATTCTTCAGACTATCAAATTATTCTTGGAAATCGGTAGTCCACTGATAAGCAATTCACTTTTTCATTAACTTAGTGAAGTGAAAACAATTTCATACAATATTAATTATAAAGTATTTAATATTGATGAGGATTCCCTATAGTCCTCTCAAATAATTGGGGTTTCAATGAGGTGAAATTTCAAGGATATTATTACTCTTCTCATGACCAACTTTAATTTTGTAATGGTTTACTAGGAAGCAAAAAATCTTTCATGATGTAACACCAAAATCACAATTCAAGGGGTTCTTTTTTCGGATATGTTGTTGGATCTTATAACAAATGATCACCATATCAAAAATATGTTAACAAAATTTCCTAGATTTCACCACCACAATATCAACATAGCATTTGATGTATTTCTCCAACAAGGTCTTGAATATGAGACACATGACGTGATGATTTGTGTCACCAGTGTTATTTAGGACAAAGGGAATCACTCAGTAGTATTATACCCCATAGGGTTCCAATAAAGTAATGGATTATTTAGATTTAGGGGATATTTATATTTGGTTATATCTGGAATAGTCATCCATGAAGGAGAGGGATTGGTGACCCGCCACTACTTCGATCCGGAACTCTGTAATTGAAACTAAGAATTTATATTTTGGATAATGCCTTTTGAGATCCCAAAATTCATTGAAAATTATTATCGTCTCATTATTATTCTTGAATGTGAATATATTGGTGATCCACATAAGGTATTAGATTTTAATAATGAAGTTATCCCTTATGGTTTTATCAACTTCATATTATCTTTGGTAGAATAAGTGGAACATGTTCTTTTAGATTCATGATTATAGTCATAGTGATCTTATGAAAATCCAGAGTGGTTGGTGGCCACATCAGGATTGAGACCTATATTTTCTATGTAATTGTAGATGAACACATATATATGTTACATTTAGATATAGGTATAAACCTATGGTTCTTAAAGTAACATGATTGTGATAATTAGTGTTGGTCAAGGATCATACATTGTACCCATGTTTAACTGTCTTAGTTCGTAAATAGTGATAGAAACACCCTCCGAAAATGTTTGAGGAGTGTCTCTGAGGAAATATTCCTCTTCCTCTTCCTCTTCCTCTTCCTCTTCCTCTTCTTCTTCCTCTACCTCTTCCTATTCCTATTCCTCCATTACTACTTTAGGATGGATGGGTGATAAAGAGTAATCCTTAAATTTATAAAAAAGACCAACACTCATAGATTTAGAGGCATAGATATTCCCACTATACTGTGTTGACATGATAATTCCTTCAAATTTAGCTAACAAGGATGGGGTTTATTGATGTTCTAGGGATAAAGCAATGGAGTTTTCACCCATATTTTCCCCACTTATAAGAGGATAAGTGACATTTTTCATATTATCATGTTCATTTTACATAACTTATATCATGATGGAAGATGAGTACATGTCCAAATCTAAACATAAAACATCAAATTGGTTGATGTATAGAATATATTAATCATTGATTGTCTTAAATGGGTTATCTAGGGTCATTTCAAGACCAAATCGAATCAATAACTTACTAAAATCATTAGTCATGGGTTGTTTTCCTTATCTTTAATAAGATCCTCCATTGATGTTTTGATATTTGAAATATTCAAATAGAGATTTATCACATTGTAATGTCACAATTTTCCCATTGATTCAGTATTTGAGTCATTAGTGATATGATGATGGGATTGGCATATCATGGAGAAACCAATTCCTTCCTAGAAAAATGTTGAAAGTTATATCCTATTTGATAACCAAGAATTCAGAATCAAGTGCTATGCCCCAAATTAAGTTTTGATCATGACCCAATTGAGGGATTTTTTCTCTTATTATATGTCTGATGTTTCAAAAAAGATGAGAAAATTCATCTTTATTATAGCACAATTGATTAAGTTCATGGATTGGGATGATATTAAATCATGATCCATTATCGATGTAGATCCCACATCTTTAAATGTCAACTATTTTTCAGGACATGTAAAACTGTATAATGTGTTACTGAATAATAGCATCCATGTCATACTCTTTGAAAGAGATAACTATATGGAAATCCATGGGGTTAATCACCACATGGTATACCTCTACATTGATGTCCTCATATTTAAACTCTTAAGATCTTATCATGGCCTCTATGAGGTATTTTTAAAGGTCTTTCAATAAATTCAGTGCATCTAGGATGATATATTTCTCAAAACAATGGCCAATTGCCTTAAGATTTCATATTTTTTAGAAAAAGTTCTATTTTTTCCAGAATGAGGATTTTTAATGGAAGGTAATTTCAAAGATGAATTACTTTATCTAGGAATTTCATTTCTTAAAATATTATTTAAAGGCACTCGCATAACCTATATGTTAGGCAGACTAGTTTTGCATACCTTTCTAGGTTGATGAAACTATTTCACCCCCTCTAGCTGATCTTCCAATATAATTATATATAGAGGATTATTTGTGAATTTGGTTTCATTTACTACACTTTATTATCTTTACTATGGTATTTTCTTTGATTTTTAGTAGTATAAATAGCTATGACTAGAATTATTCCAGTTGATTAGGTCCTTTCGTGACTTTATCTTCCCTTACCCCCTCAACTTTGGTGGCCTTTGTCCCTGGTTCCAAATTTTTCTATAGGGAACTCATTTTTATAAATATACTCATCATTATAAAATGGTTTCATTAGATATATTATATTAACATAAATTAAGAGATATTATTCTAATTATGATGTTTCTAGTTGATGGGGTGATGCTTATAATACCATTTGGTGGAATAGTTCCTATAATTTTAGGATTGAAGAAATGAAATTCAAGAGAGTCAGAACTATATTTGGAATCTATATAGGTTCATCATCATATACATCATTTTTTCCTCTTTGATTATTCCATTTCTTGAAAGATCATCAATTTTAGGACTGTGGTGCTAACGAAGTTAGTCACATCATAGAGATGAAATTGTGGGTGTAATTGGTTTGGTTGACTATGAATTCAGGATATAATGATTTAAATTTATTTGCTTTCTATCCAACCAATCAGTGAATGTATATTAACTCCTAATGGTATCTTTTTTCTATTCACCTTCTTTCTATGGAGTAGTAGTAGAAACGCATGCCACTTGTACTAATGTTTTACCTAACATTAGTTTCCCAGAATCAACCATCCATTGTAAGATATATTTTGAAAACAAAATTAATCATGGATTGTGTGGCCAAATGTTTGGTAAAAGGGGAAATGATTTACCGAACATTTGGCCACACAATCCATGATTAATTTTTTTTTTTCAAAATATATCTTACAATGGATGGTTGATTCTGGGAAAATAATGTTAGGTAAAACATTAGTACAAGTGGCATGCGTTTCTACTACTACTCCATAGAAAGAAGGTGAATAGAAAAAAGATACCATTAGGAGTTCATATACATTTGGCTACAACTATTTCCATTCACGAGGAGGTACCATGTGATAATTCAGGGTTTTTGATTTGGATATGGCATAAGAGCTGGTTTTAGGGTAGCTTTCATGGTTTACACTCAACCTTTTCTTTTCTCCTAAACTATCATCTTTGTTTGATAATTACCTCTAATTCATAGGATGAAATATAGAAACCTTTGTGAACCTAAGTGAAGGTTCCAAAAACACCTGAATAAATTATAGGGATGAGTATTTCTCACATCTTTTAATGAGTTTTCTCTATACAAATAACCAATAAATACTCTTTATGAAGATATAGTTTTAGGTAGTAATTCAAACCCTGCCTCTTAGAAAAGAAACCTAAGACCCTTTAATTTTTTAGATGTTTGAAATTTGAGAGTTCAAGGATCTTTGTTTCCTATAGGTCATAACTAAATTTATATGAAAACTATCAGTGAAGAACATCCAACACAATGAACAGTCTAAATTGTAAAATGGTATATCAGATGGAGTTTGGTCCCTCCTTGGTCTGAATGAAACACCACAGTTCGGTTTCTTTATGATGTTCAAGGTTTCCCATCATATGCCCACATCGTGATAGGAAATGCATTCAATACTATTTTGGATCCTGTAAACCATTGAATTTTGGGAAAAATGATTCCTAAAGTTTCATGAGGGAAGAGTTGTGTTTACCCATTTTGGGTATGGATTTCTCAATTATTTCACTAGTGCACTCCTCCCTTCCACAGATTCAAATTGGGCTACCAAGGAATCAACGGTTTCAATGATATTGGGGTGGATGGCCAAATACGTAGGAACATTAGTAGGGGAAACAATGGTTTCAACCAGCTATGGAAGCTATACCTATACTTATGTTAGCAAACCTGTATGGGTTATCCTATGAGGATTTTTCTAACATGGTACTAATTGTGTCCCTAATGGAGGGAATTCCTAATATACTGATTCCATTGGATCCAAGTATATTATTTGTTTAGATCCTAATATTAGTGGATGATCTGGACCAATTTTCACTATCAAGATGAGTCCTTATTACTAAGGTACATCTACTGGGAAGTTGATACGAGGTTACGCATTAAGAACATATCTAGTGGGGATATTACCTATGTGTAGTTCTATTCGTAGTTTCTTAAACTCCTTGATTTCCATATCATGTTTAGAAAACAGATTCTCTAATGCATGTGGTTCAGCTACTTTGGGTAAAGGATGAGATGTATCCATTCCATTACCCTTTTCTTTGGTTGAATCTCATAGAGGGATTTATATTTGAGCATTCAAAGGAACCCCCAAATATTTAGAACGTTTTTTATTTTTTCCCACACACATTCCTCAGTTACTTTAGTTTGGACCCAATTTCAAATAGAAACATACACCTCTTATTCCTATGCATTTTTTTATCTTCTTTAGAATCTATATGGGTAGTAAAAATGATTTTTATCAATTTATAATTCATTTTAGGTGTCTCATTATTATTGGAATAATTCAGGGGCTGACTTCCTCAAGGATATATTCTAAAGGAGCTAGGAACATCAAAACTAGTTTCAACCTTTAAAGGTTACTTTTTTTATCACCATGGGGTATCAATCATACCTTTAAGGATTATCTCAAAGAAACTAAGAATAGGGTGGCATGTAGAGAATATCTTTACAATATTGTCATACATTTTCCAAATGATGGAGTCAGGTCATGATATTTGAAAAACAGTAATGATTTACTTTGCAATATTCCTCCAAAAATGGGAAAATATTGATTTTTGTTGTGGAGGAGTTTGGGGTAAACTTTACCCCAACCATGTGGGCAATAACTATTACCATTCCACTACTGAATAATTTTGGGTATGATTTTTCAACCTCGAAGTGGTTGGTTGTGTTAAAAATTCCCCAAGTCCTATGCATTAAAGAATCTCTTGTTTTACGACGGTCACCAATACCACAGCTTCTCACGTGATCTTTTGAATCATTATTTAAGATTTACCTAGGCACATTGTATGATTTTCAAACAAAATATTCACTTATAGTGGTATTGATTCCATTTTACAATTATAATTCCTTAAATTAGAGGCTTTCTCAATCATTTCATATGCTTCATGTAAGAATCTCTCGATGGATTCCCTCCTAAATCTTTACACTTTTGAGATACTATCAAGGATAATCGCTAAAGATAATACCATGTTTCATGAGAAGAGCTCACTTCGGAGAGTTATCATGGGAAATAAAATTATGCGATGTCATGTCTGCTAGGATTTGAGGATCAAATTGAGAGATTAAACATAATGCTCAATCATAACCCCATCCCATGAAATAGAATCTATGTGGTTTATCATCAATCGATTTAAATAGCTTACACAAAGAATAAATAAATGTGTATTCAATACCCTCAAACTATTTCCTTAATTTCTGGTGTCATGTTTCTAGAAAGGTGGATATGTAAATTTGATGAAGAACTTTTTATATTACATTGAAATGGATTGAATATACGCCTTTAGGAAAGAATTTATCTTTTATGTGAATAATATTTCTCCAAATATTTAGGAGAGTTTCAATCCCAAATTCATCTAATAACATCTCTTAAATTTAATATTGAGGATTTTCCAAGGTATATAACATGAATTATATATTATATTTATCCATCTTCTTCGTTATAAGTAATGTATTCTCTTAATATTCCATTTGAGATTCGTCCACTTCATCTGACTAAAGTTTTATTTTCATATATTCTTTATTATAGATGGTGGGATTTGTGGGGATATTTTTTTCTATGTTGGAAGGTAGGAGATCCAATGGTCATTTAGAGATTGACTGTTTCCTCATGTTGTCATCCAGTTGAGAAATAATATCACTTTTCAATGATAAGGCATCAAGCATGACAAGCCTTATATTCCAAAGCACCCTGTGATAAGAGGGTTTCAACACAATTGATTCATCTTGGGTAGAAAATTATTATCAAAATGAAACATTACTATTATAGTAACTTTACAGTAAACACCATAATGAGCATGACTTCTATTATGGATTAATGTTTGACTGTAGGGAGAAACACTATGGCGTATTCCCTATGGTGGACCTTTTGGGTAAACCATGCCAAGGGGAGAAACTTCTTTCCATTTATTATTTTGGCCAAGAGGAGGGTTTCTACAACACTCATAAAAATTTGGTTTCTCATGATCAATTACTTTAATATAGTGAAGGATGCCTTTATGGTAAATATTCTAGGGAGGACCTCCAGAGTTGAGGAGTTCCTTCACAAATCAAACTTCTAATTTTGTAATTTTCTAATGAATGATTAGGATCTTAGGCCACCATTGATAAATGTTTGAGGGCATTAGGAATAACAAAATTAATTTGAGAAGTGTTGTGGGTGTTATCTTGATTATCAAATTCACTTTACTGTGACTTAGTTTTAGATTCTCCCCTTTGAGCGACAAGAGTCACGAGTTGTAGAAAATTTATTTCCTATATGTTAGACCAAATAAGTGAATCTTGTCTTAATTTCAATATATGCAGATATGATTATGAGTTTTTGATAGGTATGAATTCCTTCCTTGAATCAGACACTGAAATGGACCAAAAATCTCAAGTTTTAATGGATATATATTCCCAATATTGTTGTCCATTTATCATGGAGTTTTACTGACAACCCTCCTAGATGGGAGAAAGAATATTCACCTTCTCTTGGGTGACCTTGTCATTATGATGATAGGGTCAATTTAATTGAAACTTTGGGTATATTTTAAGGACTAATAACCATTTATGATGAAATTTTTATATCTTTTAAGGTTTATTGAATCTAAGTGCTAGTATATTCTTTATATTCAATCATTTCTATGGTATACTAGGTGACTTATGCAGCTAGAACAGAAATATATGCCCATTTTTTTGTTGGAATAAGGATGTATTTGTAACATCCAAAGTAATTAATGAATAATATATATTTTTATCTATGTATATTTTTTAATTATATAGTGTTTTAGAGGCTTAAAATGAGAATAAATCCAATCTTAAGCATGGAATACACTAATATTTTTAAAAGATTGTTTTACTGCCTTTTGAAGGAAAATCATTTTTAAATCAAACTTTTGACAATTTTATAATATATATTTGTCAAAATAAACATATTATTTATGATTGGGACATTGAAATTTATATTGGATAGTTTTTTGGTATTTTTCTAACAATGTTCATTTTTTAATGAATAGTGAAAAATACTGCATTTTACATCAAAACTGATTTTTCATCTAATTTAATTATATGGTTAGATTAAATTTTTAATTGGTATTAAAGTATAATCTGAATATATTTTTACCATTTAATCCAATGGTGGTCATTAGGATTAATTTCAATTTGTAATTGGGCATAAACTATGGCCAAACTTTTCATAGATATTGTTTCAAAAAAACCCGCTATTTGTTTTGTCAACGGGAATTATTTTTAAATAAATTATTGCAATTTATGTGTTTGGAATTTGGTAAAATGGATTAAATATTTGTAATCAGAAGGTACAAATTATTTAATGAATACTCTTTTGTTTTTGGACATTATGAATTGTAACGACGATAATTATCTTTAATTGTCTTGATTAATGAGTAATCGGGTAGTTAAGGATAAAAAAATAATATCATAATAATAACAAATGACACCAACATGTGTCTTAATGCTACTATTTGTCTCATGTCTTACCATGGAATGCCTTGTGCCAAAATTGGGGACCACATGGAATCAATTTTGTGTGAAAGTGACTTTTTATCTTTTTATTGTTAAAGAAAGTTAAATATAACAAAGAATGTATCACCTGAGTAAAACATTTTTAATTTTGTCTACATAAATTATATTTTGAACTATAAATATTAATTGTAAATATAAAAGTATTTCCTACATTATAGTAGTTTTTTCATAATTTTTAGACATTAAATAAATTAAATTATTTATGACATCATGATGATGCAGCGATTACCTCATTATTTAAAGATTTAAATAAAATAAAAAGATAATGTAAACTCTAAGACCTACACATGTCAAAGACCTATTGGATGAGTATATTTCGAACCCTTATCACCTTATCCTCGAACTAAATCAATGTGGTACCTTTAAAATTTGAAACTCATTTGAAAATAAAGTAACATTTTGTAACTTTCCAAGAGTGCCCCTCATCTCCTCTTATAAAAGGCCCCCACCTCTACCTCTTTTCCCACACCTCTCAAGCCTTTGGCTCGGCCAAACTCTGCTCATTTTTTCTCTCCACATCCCTCTATTACTTCTAGAAGCTTCACTTTGGGCAGAAGACTTTCCAAGGAAGCCTTTGTGCTCAAATCAAAAAGAGTTACTCGATTTAAAGGTAGTGTCTTCTCTTGTGTTCTTATATTTTATTTTGCTTCTCCAACCCCATAAACTCTTTTTATTCATTTCTTTTGTAACAAATATAGTATCTTCAATATACTAGGATTTTGTTATAAGAATCATTAGAGCTACACTTACACACAACTATATCTAATGGTTAAAGAACATATTGTTTATGTGGATGTGAATTTCTGCCTCACGAAACGATGATTGTTCAATATTCTTCTAACACCTTAAAAGGTGGACATTAAGATGTCACTATATTTATATAAAATAGGTTTATTTTTTACTTAAGCTTCTGTATTTTTGATTTATGGCATACCTTTATGGCTTCCATTATGGGTATATGCGATATCTTCATTTTAGGAAGTGAAGACTACCTCCCCCTCAAAGTGATTTGATTCATTAATACCATATGTGGTACGTATAAAGGATAGATTTAATCATATTATATATGATACCATACTATAATTATAATACTATTATGTATCATTATGTTTTAATTCCATTAAAGTATGAGATAGAAATGAAAGTATCATTCATGCGTACGTACGGCTTCCCGTCTCCATGAATGGTGCATTTCATTTCTTATCCCCAAAGGTAATGTACTATTATAAGTACATATATATAATGGATATATATGATTTATGTTACATCTAAATGATGAATATAATTCTGGAATTAAAATATACATATCTCTCATTTAGTTTTAATTCCATTAATATGGCATAGAAATGAAAGTAGCGTTCATGCGTACGTACGGCTTACCGTCTCCATGAACAGTATGTTTCATTTATTACCTTTAAATGATTATATAATATTATAAATGCATGTATATACTGGATATATATGATATATATGGAATCTACATCATGAATATCATTCTTGAGATAATGGATATTTGACTACGTGAACAACTTTTAAATAGAAGTAGTTCATTTTTGACTCAAATACCAATGATCGTTAAAACAACCGTTATAAAATTAAATAATAACATAGTGTTCATGAAATGGTAATAAATGATATAAAATCAATAATGAACTTGAAAAAGGTTCTTAAGCAAGTAGAAATTAACTCAATTTTATTATTCAGGAGATTAAAAAATGATCAAGTCAAGTCGGATACGAGGTAAGGGACTTCGTCTCAATCTCCATTCATTGAGGCATATTTTTTTTATACACAACATTATTTTATATGGTGTATAAACCCCTTTTACTTTTATTCTTATTAAAAAGGAATATTTTTTTTATATGAAGTGTTTTACTAAACGACAAAAGGAATGTGTTTTTGTTTTTTTTCATACGTATGCGGTGACAATGACTTCTCCGCCGCCGTGACCATTATTTGAGTATAGACTTCCTCTACAAGCCATACTTTTTTTTAAAATGAAAAAAAATACCATGTCTTACTTTTCTTTTATTTTGGTATTGAAAATGGTTTTCGTAATGTTATTTATAACAATGTTTTATATTGATATCTTGTGATTGAAATGTGGAAATATTATGTTTCCTTTTTGTATGTATTCTGTGGTAAGATTATGTTATGGTTCTTGGGAATTGTTATGAAGATGGGTGCTTCCGTGATAAACTAAGGGTGTGTGAGCCCGATATAGCTCTCCAATGCATTGGTTAATGCGAAGGAGTTAAATGTTATGGTTTCTCCGAAGAGATTTAGGGAATATACTATGATGGGTATTCCAAACGTAACCAAGAGGGTTACTCCCTATATAAGAATGTTATGAATTCCTCAAGTTACCTTTATGTCTTATGATTTCTATGATTTATTTCATGATTTTATGAGTTATGTTAAAGTTCTTATTTTTTATGAGTAAAGTATGATTTCATACATGGACTAATGTTTTCATTTCATACTTTTATATCCCTTAATGAGCTTTTTATGATCATCACAAGTTTTTGAAATTTTTTTCACAGGTCAAGGGAAAGGTACATGATGTGATGATAGTGTCAATAAAGTGTCAAGAAAGAATCCATGTTTTATTTTGAATATGTTTCCGTTGCTGGGAAAAATTAATAATATCCTTTATGTAACCACCTTGTT
Organism: Viscum album; assembly: GCA_963277665.1. Taxonomy (NCBI): domain Eukaryota; kingdom Viridiplantae; phylum Streptophyta; class Magnoliopsida; order Santalales; family Viscaceae; genus Viscum; species Viscum album. The sequence continues at coordinate 518,320,754 of OY728145.1, forward strand.
TAAATGTGGAATGTAATGAAAGTTTTATGATCTAATTCTCTAAAACTCTAAACCTGAAAATATATTCAATGTGTATTCTTGAAGTAACTCAAGATTAAGTAATGTTTAAGTCTGGGTCCTTATATTTGGTATCTGAGGTCGGTTTAGATATCTTTAGGAGTTAGAATTCTATTAAATGATTATCCGAAAATATTTTTTTATGGTCAAATTGAAATGATATAGCATTTGAAGATTACCATGTTGCTTCATCTAAGACATGTTTGTTCAGAATGGTTTTCCACAGAGAAAACAAGGAAGCAGTTCTAGGAAGGTATACAGAAGGAAATAACCTTCCGAATCAGCATCCTGAGATGGTCGGAATTGGAACTGAATAGTTTGTTGAAGTAATGGTGCAGTTGACTCAAGCGATAAATAGTGGCGATATCCATGCATGAGATCAGCCAGATCAATCGTAGAGGAACATGTCAGTGGTGGATCATTTCATGAGGCAACATCCCCCATCATTGAGAGGATCATCTGACCCTGTGTTAGCTGAAGGGTGGATTAGAGAACGGGAGAAGATTTTTGATGTCATGGGGTGTTCAGAAAATCAAAAGGTTAGTCTTTCTATTTACCATTTGGTGGGTGAAGCAGATCAGTGGTGGTTGAGGTTTAAAAATATCAGGGACGCTGATGATATTGATTCTCTCGATTGGGATGAATTCAAAGGTATGTTTCTTGAGAAGTATTTTCCTAAGGCTATTCGACTTAGGATGGAAAAACAATTCTTGGAATTGAGGCAAGAGGAAGACTCAGTGGCTGCCTATGAAGAAAGGTTCACTCGATTGGGAAGGTATGCTCCAAATTTTATCCGAGACCTTGATAGTAAAATCAATTGTTTTTACTTAGGATTAAAGCCAAAATATTTAAGGGAATTATCTTCTTGTGAGTTCAAAAGTTATGGAAAGCTTGTTCGATGTGCTGAGAAGGTGGAAATGGAGTTTGTTGATTATCAAGTGTTCTATAACAACCAATAGAAGAAGAGACCGAGGTGGCTGGAGAAAGGAAATAATTCTTCAAAAGGTCTGGCGGTAAGAAAACTATGTTTTCAGTTTGTGATAAATGTGGTAAAAGGCATGATGGGGAATGTCTTTTGAATTTTTTAAAGTGCTACCGATGCGGTAAGGTGGGACATAAGGCTCGTGATTGAACTGAAAAAGATCAAGGTGATGGTTAGACCAAATTTGATTTACATTTTTTGAAATGTTTTAAGTGCAATGATATGGGTCACTATGCAAATGAGTGTCCGACAAAGAGCTCAAGTGATGGGAAGCAGTTAGACTATATGAAGAAAGGGTTGGTGAAATCCTTTGCAACTACTTCAGTAGATGTCGGGCCATCAAATGAAGTTGTATCAGGTACTTTGTTTTTTCAGATTATGCCAGTGTGTTGTTTGATTCGGGGTCTATACATTCTTTCATATCTGAAACCTTTTCTAGTAAAATGGGAATACCATCTCAAGAAATGACTCCTGAACTTGTGGTAAAAACACCTGGGGGAAATGTTGAGGCAAAAATAATTTATAAGAATCTTCATATCCTTATCCGTGGAAAGAACCAACTTGCGAACCTTTTTGTTTTACCTCTAGTAGAGTTTGATGTTATCCTAGGTATGGATTGGCTCTCTATTTACCATGCTAAGATTGACTGTAGAGCTAAAGAAGTTTCTTTTCAGAAAGACTTTCAGTTTGTGTACAAGAATGTACCCTTACTGTTGATAACATATCAAGAGGCTGAGAAACTTGTAAAAGATGGAAATGAATGTTACCTTGCACACATCGTTGAAAATAAAGGAACTGTTCAGATTAATGATGTGCCAGTGGTAAATGAATATCCTAATGTTTTTTCTTATTAGTTTCCTAGAATAATACTAGATCGAGAAGTTGAATTTACTGTTGACTTAGTTCCTGATGCTAAGCCAATTTCAAAACCCCCTTATCGAATGGCTCAAACTAAACTTTTAGAGTTAAAGGAGCAATTGCAAGATTTATTAGAGAAAGGTTTCATTCGACCTAGCACATCACCATGGGGTGCTCCTGTTTTATTTTTTAAAAATAAAGATGGTTCAATGATACTTTTCATTGATTATAGAGCCTTTAATAACATCACTGTTAAGAAAAAATATCCTTTAACTCATATCGATGATTTTTTTGATCAGCTCTAGGGAGCTCAGTATTTTTCAAAGATTGACCTGAGATCGGTGTACCATCAGTTGAAGGTAAAGAAAGCAGATGTTCCGAAGACTGCATTTCGTACAAGATATTTCCTTTATGAATCTTATGTAATTCCTTTTTGGCTAACCAATGCACCTGTTGTATTCATGTACTTAATGAATAGAATTTTCCATGATTTCTTGGATAAGTTTGTGGTTGTTTTCATTGATGATATTTTGGTGTTTTCTAAAATTAAATAGGAACATGAAAGACATTTAAGAGTTATTTTTCAAACCTTGAAAGAAAATAAATTGTATGGGAAATTCAGCAAGTGTGAGTTTTGGTTGCAACAAATTTATTTCGATGGTCATATTGTTTCTAAAGATGGGATAACTATTGATCCTGCAAAAACAAAGGTTGTTAAAGAATGGACAAGACCCACAAATGTAACTGAGATTCGTAGCTTCCTTGGTTTGGCAGGCTATTACCGAAGGTTTGTTAGAAATTTTTCCCGGTTATCTATTTCCATGACTAAGCTAACTCGGAAGGGTGTTAAGTTTATCTGGACAAAAGAATGTGATGATTGTTTTCAAGAACTGAAAAGAAGATTGGTGAATTCTCCAGTTTTGGCACTACCTTCCAGGAATGGTGAGTTTTTTATCTACAGTGATTCTTCATTGAAAGGACTTGGTTGTTTCCTAATGTAGAATGATCAGGTAATTGCTTATGCTTCATGTCAGTTGAAAACTCATGAGGTAAATTACCCTACACATGATTTGGAATTAGCTTCTATTGTTTTCTCTTTAAAAATTTAGAGGCATCATTTGTATAGAGTAAAGTGTGAAATATATACCAATCACAAAAGTTTAAATTATATATTCACTCAGAAAGAATTGAACATGAGACAGAGGAGATGGCTAGAATTAATCAAGGATTATGATTGTACAATTCATTACCATCCGGGAAAAGAAAATAAAGTGGTTGATGCTTTGAGTCGAAAAAGTAATGCTTCATTGACAATGTTGCGTTTGGAACATGATCCTTTGGTTAAGGATTTGATGAAATTTGGAATAGAAGTTGTTGTTGTAGGATGTCCTTCTGTTTTGTTTCAGGTATCAGTGAAATCTTCTCTATCAGACAGAATCATGCAAACATAGAAGCAAGATAGTGAGTTGCAGAAAAAGGTAGAGCTGGTTCAGAAAGGTAAGTTGCCTGAATTCAACATTGATAATGATTTTTGTTTTGAGATTTGGGAAGAGATTGTGTGTGCCTTGTGATTCACAGTTGAAGAGAGAGTTGTTGTGTGAAGCTCATAGTTCTCCGTTTTCAGTTCATCCTGGCAGTACTAAGATGTACAGAGATCTACGGGAGTATTACTAGTGGGATGGAATGAAAAGAGATATTGCTGATTTTACAGTGAAATGTTTGACATGTCAACAGGTTAAAGTAGAGTCGTAGTTAATTAAAGGGACGCTTCAGCCTTTACCAGTGATAGAGTGGAAATGGGAGAATATATCCATGGAATTTGTTGTGGGATTATCGCAGACATCTCGAGGTAATAATGCAATCTAGTTTATTGTTGATCGCTTGACTAAATCATCTCATTTCCATGCTATACGAGATACTTTTTCCCTAGATCAGCATTCCTGTTTCTATCTTAAATAGATAGTCAGGTTACATGGAGTTCCTCTCTCCATTGTATCTGATCGTGATCCTAGGTTCACTTTTAACTTTTGGGATGGCCTTCAGAAGTTGTTGGGTACTGAATTAAATTTTAGTATAGATTTTCATCCTCAATCAGATGGGCAATCATAATGAACAATTCAAACATTGGAAGATATTCTACATGCTTGTTCAATGGATTATCAGGGTAGTTGGGACCAACATATTTCTTTGGTTGATTTTTTATATAATAATAGTTTTTATTTCAGTATACAGATAGCACCATTTGAGGCATTATATGGGAAGCAGTGTCGAACTCTAGCTTTCAGGAATGAAGTGGGTGAAAGGAAGCTGATGGGACCAGAATTGGTATAAGAGATGGAAGAAAAAGTTTAGTTGATACAGAAACACATGAGAACAGCTTAGAGTAGGGAGAAAAGTTATGTGGATAACCGGAGGAAGGATCTATCTTTCGAGGTAGGCGATCATGTTTTTCTCAAAGTATCACCATGGAAAAGTGTGATGCGATTTGGCAAGAAAGGAAAGCTGAGTCCAACTTTCATTGGACCATATGAAATTCTGGAGAGAGTTGGATCAGTTGCATACTAAGTGGCTTTACCTCCGATTTTATCTCAGGTACACAATGTTTTTCACGTTTCAATGTTAAGGAAGTACATACCAGATCAATATCATGTTTTGAGTCCAGAGGTAGTTCAGCAGGAAGAGAACCTATCTTATGAGGAACAACTGGTCCAGATTCTTAACCACATGGAGAAAGTGTTACGGAATTAGGTGATTCATCGGGTAAAGGTTTTGTGGAAAAAACCACCTGATTGAAGAGGCAACATGGGATTCTTAAAATGCAATGAGGGATAAATACCTCCACTTATTCGATAAGTAAATAAATTACGGGGATGAAATTTTCTAAAGGGGGGAAGGATGTAACATCCTAAGTAAGTAAAGAATAATAGATATTTTTATCTATGTATATTTATGAATTAGATAGTGTTTTAGAGTCTTAAAATGAGAATAAATCCAATCTTAAGCATGGAATACACTAATATTTTTAAAAGATTGTTTTACTTCCTTTTGATGGCAAACCATTTTTAAATCAAAATTTTGACAATTTTATAATCTATATTTGTCAAAATAAACATATTCTTTTTGATTGGGACATTGAAATTTACATTGGATAAATTTTCGTCATTTTTCTGACAATGTTCATTTTTTAATGAATAGTGAAAAATACTGCATTTTAAATCAAAACTTCTTTTTCATCTAATTAAATTATATGGTTATATTATCTTTTTAATTGGTCTTAAATTTTAATCTGAATATATTTTTACCATTTAATACAATGGTGGTCATTAGGATTAATTTCACTTTGGAATTGGGCATAAACTAATGCCAAAATATTCATAGATATTGTTTCAAAAAAACTCGCTATTTGTTTTGACAATGGGAATTATTTTTAAATAAATTATTGCAATTTATGTATTTGAAATTTTGTAAAATGGATAAAATATTTGGAATCATAAGGTCCAAATTATGTAATCAAGACTCTTTTGTTTTTTGACATTATGAATAGTAACGACGGTAATTATCTTTAATTATCTTGATTAATGAGTAATCAGGTAGTTAAGGATAACAAAATAATATCATAATAATAAAAAATGACACTAACATGTGTCCTAATGCTACTGGTTGTCTCATGTCCGACCATGGGATTCCTTGTGCCAAACTTGGGGACCCCATGGAATCATTTTTGTGTGAAAGTGACTTTTTATCTTTTTATTGTTAAAGAAAGTTAAATATAACAAAAATGTATCACCTGAGTAAAACATTTTTAATTTTGTCTACATAAATTATATTTTGGAGTATAAATATTAATTGAAAAGATAAAAATATTTCCTACATCATAATATTTTTTTCATAATTTTTAGACATTAAATAAATTAAATTATTTATGACATCATGATGATACAGCGATTACCTCATTATTTAATGATTTAAATAAAATAAAACAATAATGTAAACTCTAAAAAATAAACTTTTAAAAGACCTATTGGATGATCATATTTCGAACCCTTATCACCATATCCTCGAAATACATCAATGTGGGACCTTTAAAATCTGAAACTCATTTGAAAATAAAGTAACATTTTGTAACTTTCCAAGAGTGCCCCTCCTCTCCTCTTATAAAAGGCCCCCACCTCTACCTCTTTACCCACACCTCTCAAGCCTTTGGCTCGGCCAAAACCTGCTCATTTTGTCTCTCCACATCCCTCTCTTACTCCTAGAAGCCTCACTTTGGGAAGAAGTTTTCCCAAGGAAGCCTTTGAGCTCAAATGAAAAAGAGTTACCCGATTTAAAGGTAGTGTCTTCTCTTGTGTTCTTATGTTTTATTTTGCTTCTCCAACCCCCTAAACTATTTTTATTAGTTTCTTTTGTAACAACTGCAGTATCTACAATATACTAGGATGTTTTTAAAATAATCATTCGAGCTACACTTACACACACCTACATAAAATGGTTAAAGAACATACTGTTTCTGTGGATGGCGAATTTCTGCCTCACGAAACGATGATTGTTCAATATTCTTCTAACAGCTTCAAAGGTGGCCATTAATATGTCACTATATTTATATATAATATGTTTATTTTTTCCTTAAGCTTCTGTATTTTTCATTTATGGCATACCTTTATGGCTTCCATTATGGGTATACGCGATATCTTCATTTTAGGATGTGCGGACTACCACCCCCTCAAAGTGATTTGATTCATTAATACAGTATGTGGTACGTATAAAGGATATATTTAATGATATTATATATGATACCATACTGTAATTATAATACTATTATGTATCATTATGTTTTAATTCTATTAAAGTATGAGATAGAAATGAAATTAGCGTTCATGCGTACGTATGGCTTACCGTCTCCATGAACGGTGCATTTCATTTCTTATCCCCAAATGTATTGTACTATTATAAGTACATATATATAATGGATATATATGATTTATGTTAAATCTAAATGATTGATTTAATTCTGTAATTAAAATATACATATCTCTCATTTAGTTTTAATTCCATTAATATGACATAGAAATGAAAGTAGCGTTCATGCGTACGTACGGCTTACCGTCTCCATGAATGGTGCGTTTCATTTCTTACCTCTAAATGATTATGTAATATTATAAATGAATGTATATACTGGATATATATGATATATATGTAATCTACATCATGAATATCATTCTTGAGATAATGGATATTTGACTACATGAACAACTTGTAAATATAAGAAGTTCATTTTTGACTCAAGTACCAATAATCGTTAAAACGACTATTATAAACATATATAATAACATAGTGTTCATGACATGGTAATAAATGATATAAAAGGAATAATGAACTTGAAAAAGGTTCTTAATCAAGTAGAAATTAACTCATGTTTATTATTCAGGAGATTAAAGAATGATCAAGTCAAGTCAGATACGAGGTAAGGGACTTCGTCTCAATCTCCATTCATTGAGGCATATTTTGTTTTATACACAAATTTCTTTTATACGGTGTATAAACCCCTTTGACTTTTATTCTTATTCAAAAGGAATCTTTTTTTATATGAATCATTTTACTAAATGACAAAAGGATTGTTTTTTTTTCGTACGTATGCGGCGACAACGACTTCTCTGCCGCCGTGACCATTATTTGAGTTTCGTCTTCCTCTATAAGCCATAATTTTTTTTAAATGAAAAATAAATACCATGTTTTACTTTTCTTTTATTTTGGTATTGAAAATGGTTTTCATAATGTTTTTTATATCAATGTGTTGTGTTGATATCTTGTGATTGAAATGTGGAAATGTTATGTTTCCTTTATGCATGTATTATGTGGTACGATTATGTTATGGTTCTTGGGCATTGTTATGAAGACGGGTGGTTCTGTGATAAACTAAGGGCGGGTGAGCCCAATATAGCTCTCCAATGCGTTGGGTAATGTGAAGGAGTTAAACATTAAGGTTTCTCTGAAGAGATTTAGGGAATATACTGTGATGGGTATTCCAAACGTAACCAAGAGGGTTACTCCCTATGTAAGAATGTTATGAATACCTCAAGTTACCTTTATGTCTTATGATTTCTATGATTTATTTCATGATTTGATGAGGTATGTTAAAGTTATTATGTTTTATGAGTAATGTTTTATTTCATCCATGGACTAATGTTTTCATTTCATACTTTTATATCCATTACTGAGCTTTTTATGCTCATCCCAAGTTTGTGAAATGTTTTTCATAGGTCAAGGGAAAGGTACATGATGTGATGATTGTGTCAATGAAGTGTCAAGAAAGAATCCATGTTTTATTTTTAATATGTTTCTGTTGATGGGAAAAATGAATACTATCCTTTATGTAACCACCTTGTTTAAATGTGGAATGTAATACAAGTTTTATGATCTAATTCTCTAAAACTCTAAACCTGAAAAGATCCTCAATGTGTATTCTTAAATTAACTCAAGATTAAGTAATGATTAAGGTTGGGGACTTATAGTATTTATACACCATTAATCCATTAACTACTAAAATATATGTATAGGTTTCATGTGAAGGGATGGAAAAATGGGTCCCCCCCTCACTTGTTACCAAGCCATGGTAATAATCTTCTCCAGGTGCTACCAAACTATGATCGTAAGCCTAATGATAATGGTCAGGTATGTGTGTCTTATCATTGGTGTCCACCATAGTTTATATTCATACTAATTTATATAGAATGGGTATGTTTTCCCTCTCTCAGTTGATTGATTACCTCCCTTGGTAGGATGTCTTAGGTTCTTTGTTCTGAGGGATCAGAGCTAGGGCCTATCGGGTGGGATTATCAGTGGGCTAAGGATTCTATGTCACACAGTAATGGAAGTGGAAGCTAATATCATGATCCATTTGGAGTGACCCATGTACTATTTAAATGAGTTCTTAGTTGATCTCTAAATCTTCCTCCCAAATATTTGGATGAATTTATAATATTTTTTTGAGGAAAGGCTATAGAAATAGTTTGAGATCACGATGGATGTCATTTTCTTCTTTTCCACCATTCATCATTTGGTGGATGGTTGGTGGACTCATATCTTAGATGGATTCATATTTGGCCTCCAATTTTGGGATAGTACCATTGTGTTGGTACTCCCATATCAATTAATTTGTCACTTGGTATTGGATACACTAGGTTGGTGACCATATCATTTGGTTGGACAAGGAATCGTCTTGTACAACAGTTGACGCATATGTTTTTTGTTAAAATAAATCTTTTATTTTGTTTGGAATTGATCTCTAGTGGATGTTCCTAAGTCAAGTAAATAATCACAAACAAAGAAACTCATCAAAGTATAATTATAAGTAGATAAGTACATACTGAATGATTTCTTAGAATGATAAATATTAGACTCTTTTTCATTCTATAAGAGTGTATAAAATGAAATAGATAGACAAATGGGAAAGAAGATTTTTTCATTTAATAAAGGTATTCTTGTTGGGTTCAACTTTTTTTCCATAAAAAATATGTAAATATGCTTGATTGTGGGGGGTTGAGTATGGTGGCATAATTATTCATGTCAGGTTCACTATTTTTGTTTCATTTCACTTTTTGTGTGGTTTCTGATGAGGTTGATTTGATGAACCAAAAACACCCAACAGTTACCACATCCATGTATATGGACCAACATTACAAAGGAAAGTTTGGGCTATGAATTTTTCTAATAACTCATAGAGACTCAAATTGGTCAGGAATATGGGAGCTCGGTCTCATCACACCCCTTTTAGGGGAATTGTATCATACATTGGGACTCTCTTATAAATAAAACTCATGTTCTTAAATCCTTTATAAACCAGAATATAAGGTTGTTATCCCTTCACTTGAACAATAAGTTTCTCATATAAGTGGTATTAACCATCTATATATGTCAAATATTATCTATCAATGAAGTCAATTGTATCTACATAGGTTTATCCACTGATAGATCCAACTATATGTGTCATAGGTTCTCTATATGATCCTATAATTCACTTGTTAATTATTTATTATGGAGAAATATGATTTAAAGCCTCATAATTGGGAACTTGTAAATTTATTTTCATCCTGGGAGGAGATTGGAGTTTTGATGATAGGATCATGCCCATGATAAGGGATTCTATATATCCTTCTGAAAGGAATCATGACGAACATATTTTTATGCCACTTAACAGGACATGTCATTCCTTTTATGGGTCATATAATGAGGAATGTACCATGTACTTTAACAATATCAAGTGAGAAAGTCTAAGAGAATTGTTTATCGTGATTTTTGGTGTGGGATTTACATATGTGAATCCCATTATTGCTGATCTCATTGGGAATATGGATCAATATGAATGGATTGATCACATAAATAATATGGTCTTATGAAGATATCCCTCATTAGGGAATATAGACCGATATGGTGAGGTCATTGATCCCGGAAGGAATATGGCCCTCCATGTGAGAATTTTCCCCCACTAGGGATATGACCCAAAAGGTATAATGGTAGATTAAGGGTGTTCGGTTTGAACAATTGTGAGGATTCTTATGTATCATATTGGGACAAGAATCAAAGCCCACATAGTTTATAAATTTTGGCACTTATAAGAGTCATGATTAGTGTGAGACAAAAGAGATAGTATGGGGTCTTAATATTGCTTGATTGTACCTATGAAGGGATATACACCCAAAATTGAATCCCATGGTGAGATTTGGGTCCTCGTCTGATGGTGGATGAGGATGTGGTTATGTTAGGCAATAAGAGTATTAAATCTTGAAAGAGATTCTATGAGCTTAATCTATAAGGGATTCTTATAATAGATATTTTTTTCTCACCCACTGGTGGAAGAGGGAGAGGCTATGGTGGGGTAGTCGGGAATAAAGATGGTATTTACACATTTTTCATCTTTATTGAATTTCTTTAAAATTGATCAGGGATTACATATATGAATGGAAATGGTATGATTCACTTCACATTCCTCGTAGTATACAGGATTGAATGTCACTATCAGAACTTCTTCGACTATCCCAATGGTTGGGATCCTTATTACCAAGGGAATGTATAACTGTGATCACTATGTGGATCCTACCTACAGGATAGGTTAAATTTGAGACTTCATTTACAATAGGAAATCTTGATCGATAGGATATACTAATATGTACTATACTCTAATCAGGTATGTCTGGAGGCCTCATAGGAGGTCTTTATTGGGTCTCCATTAAATAGGAAGTAGGGGAAAGGGGTTCCTAGTAATCTATTGTGTGGAAATAACATGGGGATTAGGGGATGCTTCACCAAGGTAATACTTGGGAGAACTAAGAGGTACCACATCCATGTGATATTTGGGTGAACTTGGAGGTACCTCTCCCAAGTGATACTTTGCAAAACATTGAGGTACCACACCCTATTAATACTTTGTAAAATAGGTAGGTACCTTTCCCAAGTGATTATTGGGAGAACATGGATTTACATCTTGGGTGAAGAGGAACATGAGAGACAATAATTGGGTGATATATTTTCTAGATGATCAAGGGTCTTATTAAGTTCTATTATAAGGATAGTGTATAAGATTTGAATCAGGGGGGTCATATTCCCTAGTGTATATAGAAAAGGGGATGTGGTTCCCTACATATATATTTGGTGATTCAGACTATGGAGGAATGATAGTACCTTGACCGTTGTAAATTACCTCTTATTGTTTTACCTTAGAAATCTACCCAAAGGTTTTGGAGACTTGGGAAATATCCATGAGTGATAAAAGCTTCAATATCTCTCTAGTTATTCTAATTATGTACAATGGGGAGTCCAATAGTCCTATTTATAGACTAAATTAGGACCTTGGTTGAACGAGGTGGTTTGTGAACATCTTCTGTGCTATTACGTCCACATAGGTAGGGAATTTGTGAGATGACAGGCCACAAAAGTGTATAAAATAGTGTAAATACCCTAAACCTAGTAGCCCATAGTCGGTGGTTACATTATTACATTAGAAAAAAATATAAGAAATCGCATCCCAAACGATAAAATAGTTTATTAGTATTGGTAAATTAGATACATATTTGAAATTCAAATTAAATTTTAGATTTCAAATAAAAAAATATTTTATTTAAGAAAAAAAGTATTCCCCTTAATGTAACCATACATATCAATCATAATAAACTTCTTGTAAACCCTAAGAAAAATAAAACATAAGAAATCGTTGAGTTCAAATTCTATATAAGGGTGAAGTAAAAGTTATGCTGACCTAAATCAATAATCATAATCTATATAATAAGGTCAATAACTGAAAACTCTTAAAATTTAATCAATCACATGAACATAATGTTTAAGGAATAAAATATTATCAATTAACACCATATAAATAATCACAATGGAATGAAATTTAATCATGTGTATTATAACAAATCAAATAATCACAAGGAACATAAATAAATGATTTCTTAATGATGGGATCCCTAATTTAGGATATATGATACTTACCATCAAGTATTTCTTCCAATAATCTAATATCATCAATGATTCATTCCAAGAATCTAATAAATGTGTAAGGCCTTGGCCAAAACCAAGTCTTGATTGTTTCATAAGACCTACCGATGCATTAATGGGATAAAACAGGCCCTACCAATAATTTACTAAGTCTAATTCATTACACACATGAATAAATAATACAAACAAATCAAAATTTCTAAACAAAGTCAATTTTTATCCTTATTGGAAGAACTAGTCATACAAAATATCAATACTTCCAAAATCAAACTGATAAGAAGCCATCCAAAAAAATATGATGAATTGTATTAATATAGTAAATTATCACCATAATATTCTATAATTGGTGTTGACATATATTAAATTACTTTAAAGAGATTATTTTAATATTTCTTGATTAAAAATAGCATTTTTACATTGAAAATAATTTTTAAAACATAAAAACTGCACACGTAATAAAGAAATAATTTTCATTGGAAAGAACCCTATAAAATTTTAAATAAAGTTTTAAATCATTAAGAAATAATTATGGTGGGAAATTTTTTTCATATCATATAAGTTAAAACACATTCCTTCTACCCTTTTGTAAGAAAAGTCATAAAGTACCTAGTTTTGGAAAATAAAAGGAAGATTCCTTTTAATTTTTTTAAAATAATTTCAAAAAGTGGTAAAAATGACTTTAAAAATAATTTTAGAATGTAAAATAATTAAAAACTTTTATAAAACATGGTAGTGGAAAATAAATACTCCTCGTTAAAGACTTAAACTTAAACAATATCAAATAATGATGAGATTGTAAAATAAACCATTACTACTTTGTAATCGGTTGAATCTTGTGCCACATGAAGGAAATAACTTCAAATGAAACTTTAGATACAATGAAGACAAAGATATTCATGATAAAATATATAATATTTTTATTATATTAACCACACAAAATAAATAAGTGGTTAATATGACATATATCTCATAGAAGTAAAAGTGATATGAGAAACTATTACCTTGCGCTTTCCTTTAGTTGAAAATTATTTAACATCCAGTATAATTGTATAAAGAATTTTATTAATTTATACCATATTCATATTCCTATTTATGATATCATATATGATCCTCTTATATCATATTATCACCTACTTGTTAATAATATTTCTTTATTACCCTTGTTTTGGGTGTTAACTGCTTCATTTACCTATGTGTGTTTTATCGTATAAGACCTGGTTTTTATGTATAGGTTATAGTTCCCTCATATATAGAAAGTTATTAAGTTCATATATATCATATTTATTCATTATATACATTATTATAATCATTCTTTAATGGTGAACATTGAAAATGAATCACATTGTGTTGTGGAGACGATATGCCCAACGTGCGTAGGAGCGACATTATCATTCCCCTTGATGGTGGCAGAGTAAGAAATTTTATGGTATGTTAATTTTTTAAAAATACATATAATGTAATATTTATCATATAAATATATTATTTCCAATATTATACCCATCTAAGTAAAGTGGTGATGAAAAAAATACACTATGGCGTGGAGATGGTAAGTCGTACATACACATGTGCGATGTTTTTTTGTATGATGGATAAAAGGTAGAATATGGTTTCTCCATAATGATAATAATATATAATCATATTTATTATAGTTTATTTATTAATTTATAATCGAAATTACAGATGAATAGTAACTATAAGAAGAAATAAACTTAAAAGAGTCGAAAAACAAAATTACCTCTTCCTCAGTGAACTTCATTTAGATATCCTTTTTTGGCACTAGAGCTGGTATTTTGGAAGGTCCATATCAACAATAAATTAAATAAGTATTTTTATAAGATAAATGAGTAGTTTTTTTAGATCTATAAGTCTCAAGGTTTTGTGTATAAGTGAAGGAGAATGTGTCCTTTTATAATTGGGGTGAAGGGAACTTATGGAAAATCTCAAACTATTAAATTAATGTAAATTAATTTTCAATTCCAAATGGATTGAAAATGAGTAATTTATAAGAAAATATGAGGATTTTTAGAAATTATCTCATGCATTAATTTTTAGATAATTTGAGGTTGCATTTTTACCCTTATCATATAGCTTTAACCCGTACTTAATCCCTTTAGATCTTGCTAGGAAAACATGGATTTTTACTCTGTGAGGGTCAATATTGCTTCTAAAAAATAAAAATAGACCCATAAATGAAAAATTGGTGATAGTTTCAACCTTATTCAAATATATTTTATGAATTTAAGTTTTTTAATAATTTTATATTATTTAATAAAATATTAGTTATTTTAAAATAAAATTAATGTGAATTTTGACAATATTCATTTCTTCAACTTTTAAAAATATCAATACAACAATATATCTTTAAACCGATAATTTTAATATATTTCTAATATGTTAATTTAATTTATAATTTTTTTCTGTGAAATAATTTGTGTCAAATTATATTTATTTTAATATATTTAATAAAATTTATTTGATATTTCTATAAATACGATAATTACTCCATTACTGTTATGAAAGTATTTAAGAAAATTATTTTTTCACAAAAATTTACATGTAAATTACTATGCTAAATATAATTAATTTAAATTTAAACAACTATTTATATTAGAAAACCCCTTCTAGATAACAAAAACCTTTAAAATGTTACAGTTATTAAAAATATGAATATAACATCTTTGACTTTTCATCAAATGAAATATTATAAATATAAAATCTCCATCCAAATGGACATAACTGGTCATATAACCAAACCTAAATTAATTATTAATGAAATTATATCATCAAATATTATTTTTTAAATTTTTATTATAATTTTTAGTTCTTAACATTTTATATTTAACCCAAATTTCACAATTTACTCTTTACCATGGTAATAAAAATTACAAATGTTACTATTCATATTGGCAAAAAATAAAAAGGAACAATTTAATAAATTTAAACCTTGTGAAGATAAATATTGAATATATCTTTAAAAATTATAAACAAATAATTTTCAGAATTTAATTTTAAATTAATCCCATAAGATGCAATGAAAACCAATTTTATTGAAAAGCCATTTTTAAGCCCAAAAATATACTTAAACAAAAAATGAGAAATATATCTTATTAAAATGAAAATAATTTGATTATATATAACTAAATAATACTTATGTTATATTTATTTCCAATTAAAGCAATAAATATTATTTTAATATAATTAAATTCATAGTTTTATAAAAATCGGTATTTATCACTATTCACTAGAAAATCAATATTTTTAGAAAAATACCAAAAATACACCATAATGTAATTTTGACATTAAAATTTTCAAAATAATGTTTATTTTTTCAAATAAAATTTATAAAAGTTTAAAAATTAATTTTTAAATCAAGTGTTCCATTAAAATGAGATAAAAAAACCTTTAGAAAAATATAGCATTTATGCATAAAATTGGATTTGTTATTATCTTATTCCAATCAAATCTATTTGTTGAGTATAAAAATAATTTATTGAGTTTATAATATATAATTTCATAATGTGGTTAATATTAATCATTATCACCAATTTAATGAGTAATTTATTATAATATTTCATTATTCATTTAAGCTAGGTATTACGTGCAATGTATGCTATCAATGAAATTAAATTTAAAAAAGGTGAAACCATAAAATATTGTGGTGTTATATTCTCCTCCCATAAATAAATTATATCCTCAAAATTTGAAATTTTGGTTTAAAAATTAAAGGCTAAAACTTGAAAATATCATTGTGGGAAACCCACTTTGTAAATTGGGTTAATAAAACATCTTATTAATATGAGGGGATAGGAAATGTAAAGGTAACAAAAAAAATAAGGCTTTATAATTGGATAAAATAAGTGAGAAGTGAAAACTATGACATGGAAGATAAATATAACTATCAAGTTCTAATGGAGAATTATATAAAACATGGTCATTAGAAATTTAACCATCACAAAATCATAAATTAGTGATCGGTTAAAAGACTATTGATTTCTCAGAATGAAACATAAATGGAAATTTTTTTATTCAAAAATAATTTTCTTAGATTTGAAGAATTTTTTTACTATACAGATTAGCACTTAATTTATTTCTTTCCATTACATAAGAATAATAACATAATTTGGTTGTGATTGGATCTACATCCACTTCATTTCATAAACCAATAGATGGATATTCAAGATGACTTTTTATGCATGAAGAAATTTTATTTAAAGATCTATAAGTCAATCCATCATTCTTTTAATATTCACCAAAATAAAAATAATTTTCACATTTTGCCTAATATTAAAAATCATACTTTTACCTAAAACAATAATATCTAAAGTTTAACTTAATCCATTTCATAAGAAGTTTTCGGAAGACTCACTAAAAATACTTCTTTTCAAATTCAAAGTCCAAAACTTTTGAAGGAATGACACTGAATTTACAAAATCAACATAACATCATAATATCCAATCAATATAATTTAGCTCTTATTTTTACATACCAAAAATATGAATACCTTAATCACCTTAAAATCTCAATGAAAATATGAATGATTCATAATTCATTAAATAAAAAACAAACCTTTGTATATATTCCTTAAATCCAAAAAAAAATTAAATTCGATCAATGAGTGTCTAAACTACTTTTTCAAAAAATCAATAATCAATTCCCAAGTATTTAGTAATATCTAATTTAATTTATCTCTTCTCTTTATTCCAACACAAATATCACAACATCCAGATCATATTAAGGGTTATATTTCCCTAAATCATATCTTTTCCCATAATTTCAACTTACCACTGAATAAATTTTCTTTGATCTACTCAAGGCATGCTTTCAAATCCTTAACAAAAAAACGTTAGGGTATAGTCCTTATATATTTTATAATTCATATAACTAATACATTATTGATAAAACTCTTAAATAACATAATTATTAAATCCAAACTTAATCAAATTAATCATTCCACTTCATTTATGGAAATTTAATATTCTTGAAAATGATCTATTATCTTATTTTCTATTGTATTCCTTTAACGCTTAGGGAATTAATTTGTGCAGTGCCATATGTCTCTAAAATTGAAGCATTGAACTGTAGAAACATTTTTCCTTCCCTGAAAATCGAAATCATGGTGTCCTTTATCTTCTAAATTTTAGAAAACCCCCAATCCTTTTAAGTAAGTACTAGGGTATTTCTTTCCACAATTATCACATGTGGAAAAATAATTATTTCCCTTATTCCCTTTTTCTATATTTTTTTAGTTTTCCTTTTCTAATCTCGCTTCCCTTTTAATCAATATAACACTAATTATTCTTTCTCTATCTTGTTATAAAATCATATTATGTCATCATATGATGATACTTTTATGGAGACTACTTCCCTTTGAAATATTGGTTTAAGCACATAAAATTTGTTATCATTCTTACTTCTTAAATCACATGCATTGGTTAGGTTCGCATTCCTTGTGATAAGATCCATTTATAAATTATAACATACACTATATTAGATCATATAATTATTAAACATAATTTATAATCCTAAAACTAGTTAAATAGTTAGAATAAATAGGAAAATTTATTCATAGATAATCTCATAATCATAAACATGGTTTCTTTGGGATATTTTTAAATAGTTATCCTAAAATTATATTTTAGTGATAATTTCCCTAATCATTGAATTATTAAATCTAGTTCTAATATTTTGTGCTAAACTTTTTCTAATATTAGTTGTAAAGACACCAACCCTAAAATCCAAGAGTTGGTGGTTACTTTACATTAGCATAAGTTACAAAAAATTTCATCCCAAAAGACTTAATAGTTTATTAGTCTTGTTAAACTAGATGTATATTCTAAATTTAATTTAAATTTTATGCAAAAATAAAAAAAATTGTGAACACTATTATTCCTCTCAATTTAACCATATATATCAATCATAATAAACATCTTAGATTCTTGGGGAAAAATAAAACATAATAAATGGGTGAGCTCAAATTCTCAGTAAGGGTGACTTATAGAGGAAGATAACTTGAATCAACAATAATAGTCAATATAGAAAGGTAAATAAGTGAACACTAATCCCATTTAATAAATAATTTGAGCATAATATGGAAGGAATAAAATATGATCAATTAATGCCATATAAATAATCACGTAAGAATAACATTTAACCATGGATATTCTAAATAACCAAGTAGTAACATGGAATATCAATAACATAATCTATAGTTATTTAATTCATAATTTCATAAATCTATAAAATATCCTTGAGGCTTCATGAAAATAATCTAATATCATCAAGGCTTCATGCCAATAATCTAGTAAATGAGTAAGGACCTGGCCAAAACCTAGTCTAGGTTGTCTCATGACACCAAATAATGCATAATGGGGAAATATATATCCCCTATAATTTTATAATAAGTACAATAAATTAATAAAATGATTAAATAATACAACTGAATCAAAATTTCTTAACAAAATCAATATCTTTACATATTGGAAAAAATATTCATACAAAATATCAATACTTCTCGAGTCAAACTGAACATAAACCATCAGAAAAAATATTATGAATTGTATAAAAAGAGTAAATTATCAAAATAAAATTTAAAAAAGTGAATTTTAAATATATGAAAATACATTAAAATGATTATTAGAATATTTTTTAAAGAAAACTAGCATTTTTTAATTTCAAAATAATTTTTGAAATCTAAAAATTGTGCATCTAATAAAGAAATAATTTTATTTGAAAATAAATTTGTAAACATGTAAATAAATCATTAAATAATTAAGGAATTATGATGGTAGCAGTTTATATCCATGGAATATAAGTTAAAAACATTCCTTTAATACTTTTGTAAGAAAACTCAAGAAGTACATTGTTTTGGAAAATGACAGGAATATTCCTTTTAAAACGTTATACAAAAAGAAAAATAGGGGTAAAATTGAATTTAAAAAATAATTGGATAATATGAAAACCATTTTTTAATAAATTTTATAAAACATGGTAATGAAAAATAAATATTCCTCTACAAATACTTAATATTAAAAAATCTTGAATAATGATGACATTGTGAAATAAACCATTACCACTTCATAATCGATTAAATCATATGCCCCATAAAAGAAATTACTTCCAATGAAACATTAGATACTATGAATAGAAATATATTCATGACATAATATAACAAATGTAAATTATTTTCACCACACAAAAGAAATAATTGGTGAATATGACATATGTCTTACGAAAGTAAAACTAAGATGAGAAATCCTTACCCTACACTTTCCCTTAGTTGATAATTATTTAACCTCGTATATAATGATATAATTCAGGTGATTAATTTATAATACAACCATATTCGTATTTATGATATCATATATGATCCTCTTATATCATCGTATCTCTTACTTGTTAATCAAATTTCGTTATTATCCTTGTTTCGAGTGTTAACTACTTCATTTTCCAATAGATATTTTGTCATATAAGTCTATGTTATAGTGAGTAAGATATAGTTACATCATATATAGAAGTATATTAGGGTCATATATATTATATTTATTCATTATATACATCTTTATAATCATTCTTGAATGGTGAACATTGAAAATTAATCGCATAGCACCATGGAGATGGTAGGCCCTACATATACATGAGGGGCGGTATCATTCTAGTAATGGTTGAAGGGAAAGGAAGTGGATGGAATATTAATTTGTACATAATAAATATAATTGTTTAATTCTCATATATATCTATTATTTTCATCATTATCAAAATCCAATTAAAGTGGTGATGAAAAACAAATTACACCCTGTCGTGGAGAGAGTAAGCCTTATGTACGCATGTATGGTGCTTTTCTTAGTATTATTGATGAAAGATAGAATATGGTTGTCCCATAATCACAATAAAATATCATAATATATATTATATTGTATTTATTACCTTATAATTGAAAAAAAATGAAGATTAAGTAGAATAATAAATAGACATGAAAGATTCGGTAAAGACGATTACGTCTTTCTCAGTGAACTCCCTTTAGAAATCCTCTTCGGGACACTAGGGTTCCTTTTTGGAATGATTGGAACCTCAATAAATTAAATAATTATGTTTATAAGATAAATGGGCAGTCTATTATTTATAAATAAGGCACAAAGTGTTGTGAAGAAGTGAGAGAGTAGGTTCCCTTTTATAATTGAGTGTAGGGGAACTTTTGAAAACACTCAATATATTTAATTAATTTGAAATTAATTTCAATTAAAAATTGATCTAAAATGGGGTATTTAGAATATAATTGATTATATGTTAAAATAATCGCATAAAATAATTTTTATACAATTTTTAGGTCACATTCTTACACATATGGCATGGTTTTAACCCTAATTTAACCCATTTAACACTTACCGTGACAACATAGATGTTTACTCTTTGAGGGACAATATTGCTTCTATAAAATTACAAAAGGAAAATAAAAGGATCATTTGTGACATTTTAAAAAATATTAAAATTATTTGTATGAATTTATTATTTTTATGAATTTTATATCTTTTAATAAAATATTATTTAAAAAAATATCATTATGGACAATTTTAACACTATTCAATAATTTGAATATTAAAAATATCAATATATCAAGATATATACGAAAAAAATATTTTAATATATTATTAATATTTCAAATTATTATATAATTTTTTTATTACATTAATTTTATCAAAGTATATTTATTTTAATATATTTAATATGATTTATTTGACATGTTCATTAATAAACCAATTACTCCATCACTATAGTGCATGCATTTTAGGTAATCTTTTATTCACTAAAAATTAAAAATATATTACTATGATGAATATAATTCCTTTGTATTTAAAAATAATTTTTAAAGTAAAATATGTCACCTAGATGATACCATATTGAAAATGATATATTTGTTAACAATATTAATTTGACATTTTTGATTTTTCTTTAAATAAAATATTATAAATATCATATTCCCATAAAATGGTCATAAATGGAAAAATAACCGAACATAAATTGATTATGGACATAATTGAATCATTAAATAATATTTGGGAAAAATTTATAGTCATTTTACAGTCCTTATAATTTTATTTTTAACCTAAATTACCAAATTTTCCCTTTATTATGGTAATGAAAATTACCAAGGTTAATTTTTATATTGGAAAAAAATAAAAGTGACCTATTTTAAATATTTAAACTTAATTAATTCAAAATTTTAATCCATTTTTTAAAATTCAAAACATATATGTTTTATAATTTAATTTAAAATTAATCCTCTAAAACACAATGAAAAACAGTTTTACAGAAAAATGAATTTTTAAGCCCAAAAATGTACTTATAACTATATAAGGTATGAATATAATTAAAATGAAATTAATTATATTATATATAAAAAATATTATATTTGTTACGTTGATATCCAATGAAAATCATAATGATACTTTTCATATAATCAAATTGTCATTTTTATAAAAATCGGTATATTCACTATTCACAGGAAAAGAACTATTTTCAGCAAAATAAAAAAATACACCCTAAGATCATATTTATATTTATACTTTAAAAATGAAGTTTATATTTTCATATAAAATTTATAAAATTTTAAACTTCATTATTAAAAAAAGTGCTCTAATAAAATGCGACAAAACTACCTTTAGAAAAAATATAGATTTTTATGAGTAAAGTTGGATTTTTATTATCTTATGACTATTAAATATATTGTATGAATGTATAAAAACATGATGGAATGTATAATATATAATATCATAAATTTCTTAACACTATTCATTCCTACAAATTTAATGACTAGGTTATAACCATATTTCATTTTTTGTTTAAGTTGGGTGTTATGTGCAACATAAGCAATTGAAAATTTTAAATTTAAAAAGATATATACCATAAAATCATGGGTTGTTACATAAATTTTATAATTTTATAAGTGACATGAAAATAAATTTCAACCTCCACATTTTATCAGGTTACACTAGTGTTTCACATAAGTTTATTGGGTAGGTATAACCTGAATGAGAAGTTCAGAGGATTTGGGAAGGCAGCATGCGCAAGAACTAAAATTCCATTAAAAATGCCTGACTTCTTTATTCTATAAGTTCTGATCCATATGTCTATTTAGGATCCATAATTTTTCAAATACAAGTATTCAAAGTGAACCATGCCCTTGGATATTGTGTATATACTTAACAAGATGTTTCTAAAATCCAAAAAGTTCCCAAGAGTCCCTCAAAATGTGTTTTAAATAATCAACATCATTTTATCATCAATTTATGAAATCCAATTCCTAATCATGAAGGGATATTTTCACCACCACACCACCATATTGGGAAACATTTCTAAGTAATGTCCATCCCAATTGGTGGGATTAGTATATTAGAACATGTAAATCTAACCAAATTCCTCTTTCGGCATAGATACACATTTCTACTCAAACTCGACAACTATTTTCTAACAGAGGATAGTGTCATGGATCATTTGGAAAGTTATATTGAATGATTTTTTTATTTTACATATACATAAATTTTACATTCATAATCATGTCTCCCAACCATTTAACGTTGATAATTTTATTTACATTCATGGAAATAATCATGTCATTAATGAATAATACATACATTTTCACTTCAAATTCAATATTGGTTATATGTCCATTTTTAAAGGTTTTTATACATGAATGTGTAACATAAATAAATTTGGAAATGAAATGGGTAGAGTAAAGGTACCCTAAACTAGATTTTTAATCTTTTAGTTGATATTTTGATATTTTCATGACTTGACCTTCAATTTAACCTTTTGTTTTATCTTTTTTAATAGCATAATGTTGTTCATAAATTTTTTAAATTTTTTTTAAAAAATATAATAAATTATAAATGGCATACCACATTATTATTTTTTTATATAATATTAAATATAAATTATTTAAAAGTTCAAATATAATGTTCAAGTGTGAGAGCATTAATATCATTTAGAGGAACATATATCTTGGTGCTCAGCTCATAATAAATTTTAACCCTTACTCTCATATAACCTTTTGGATATCGTTTTTTGGTGTAGAATATCACTATGTATATTGTATATTATAAAACTCACAACAAGGTGCGAGTGGGTGTTGATAGATATAAATCAAAATAAATTTCACCATATAAAATTTTCTTACAAGAAATGTATCAATGGTAATTTCATTCACATTTAGTATAAATTGTACTGAAAATCAATTACTCACGTAATCTAGACATTTTAGGGGAATGAATAGCCTCAAAACAAGAGTTTTATAGATCTTTGTAGTGTTGTTACTACTGAGAACATTCTTCTCATTTATAACTTTGAAGAAGATAGTTCCATATTTCATCCTAATAGAAAAATTAATCTATTATAGTATCTACATGTCCTTGTATCATTTTAATTTCTATATCAAAATTCATCTATGTCTTTTCGTTCAAAAATTAATCTCATGGTGACAATCAAAAACTAACACCTGTAACATAGACATACTTTTCTAGACACTTCAAATCCATTGAATGTGTATATTCTTTGGTTATAGTATATGAAACTTTTTGTTTCTAAATAGATTAAAATATATAAAAATAAGTATTTATTATTAAATAATACTAATTTAAATCAAATATATATATATTATAACATTATTACGCATTATTTTCAAAATTTCATTGTTTTTTCATCAATTATTTATCACATTTTATTTATATGAACCTATTTCCATAGAATATGATGTGTTATAGAATTGGATTAAGATTTGGATTCAATAATCTGTATATAAAAAAAGTACATAATTCTATTATTGTTTCATATCACATAAAAATATTAGTATAGATTTAAAATAAATATTATTTTTTTTCAAGTGAAGCATAGCCCTTCCATTATTTATAGTAGGGGTATGGGATTTTTGATGTATGTTGTTTTTTTCTACACTATGTTCTCATTTCCTAAATTAGAAAATTTGAATCAAATTTATTAATACATGTAATGATAAATACCATAATATCAATTTCAATATTTTTTTAAATGCTTCCACCTACAAATGTATAATGACATTATCCAAGGTTTCTTGGTTTATGATGTGTGTGTGTATTACTGGTGGGAAGGGTTTTATTTTCACCTAAGTATCTATAATATGATGCTTCTTAATATGTATCTAAAATGATCTATGAAACATTGAGGAGACTATTAGTATGAATTCCATCTAATATCCATCGAATATAAATGTAAACTATAATTTATAATAGAGAGTAAATGAACATTTCAATATATTATTTTTTGGTAAAATAGAGAAATAATATTAGAATTTTCCCCCAATTTATCTCTAAATTATATCCTTTAATGAAATAACGGCATTATTCCGTGTATATATATCAATCGAAACATGAATTTGAGTAATTATCTCAATATAGCTAATGAAAATAGACGTTTGAGGTCAGTATTTTGACAATATACATTTCATCCAACCTTAAAAAAATTTACATTTACTTCTCACCATAATAAATTTTACTATCATATCCATTCCACATTGATCATTTATTTTTCTAAATTATAATTTTTTCCTGATATATCACCATCAAGTAAGTTCTCACCTCCAAAATTTTGTTCTCCTTTTGACATTTTCTCAATTCCAACATCACTGCTATGTTGTTCCTCAATATTGGTGGCATCAAGAGGAAAACATATATTATATACTAAAATAGTTAAATAATTAATTTATATTTTTTAAATATAGTATTCAAGGCATAATATAACGAGGAAATATATTATATGAAAGGTAAAAGGCATTTTCCCCCTTCATTGAACCCTTTTTTATTTAAAGGATGTAGGTATTTTTTCCATCGATCAAGTATAAAAATCCCCTCCTATGGTCAAATTAGTCATATAGGATATTTTCTACATTAGTAAAACATTTAAATGATTTATATATAACAATAAAAGGGTCATAAATTTTCATTTGACCCTGTATTTATGGTAATATCTAATAGAACAATTAACCAATTCATGTTTGCAAGATCTTGGGTAAATATTACTTATACAGTCAATGAATCCCTTATGAATGGTTTATATTGGTTCATTTAGGTTAGAGAATTTAGTTTCATGAATCCAAATCCATCAATGTTTATAAAACTCCTATTATCAACCATTTTGCATCAAAATACTTTCACTTGTATTGTTATATAATTCAACTCCTATATTTTTAGATGATTTCAAAGTATGAAATATTCACATAAATTGAACTTTTTTCTTTGTGTACCAGATATGTAGCACCCTATTGTTTAAATATTTATTTTTGATTTAAATATTTATAATGTGTTTTACATCTTATAATACACCCAAAATTGAACAAAAAACCTATGATATACTTTATTGAGATAAAATACTACAAAGCGAGATAAATATGAATATATTATGATAATAAAATATGCAACATCATTAAGAAAATAATAATAGTAATATAACCGAAATTAAATAAAAATACCACAATAATGATTTTATTTACCCTTTGGTTTATTTTGAAGATCATACCTCACATTATAACTATTTATATAAGGAAAATAATTAAAAATATAATAGAAAATTTGAGAGAAAAATGTAAATGAATTGGATAAATGGAATTTAGTGGATCATGTATAGCTATATATAATAATATAATACGATCATTATATATGTTCATTATACATATAATTATTTAATATATATATAGACATTAGACATAAAGACCTTCGATAAAGTGTTATATAATAGGAATATTTAATTTTTCAAATTATTGGGACCAAATTTAAAAAATAATTTACATATAATAACTAATAATGAAAATAAATAGAAAGATAATATGATTTTATTATAAAAAAAGGTATCTCTATTTTTTTCATATTAGTTTTTAAAAAGATTATTTTTTATGTTCTAATAAAGATTATTATATTCTTAAATTTTTAAAATTTATTGGTTATATAATAAATAATGGGATGTAATTAAATTCATTTAATGTTAAAAGGGGACATCTTTAAAGATCTTTTTTTCATTATTTTGGGTATTTTGTGTTAATATTTAAATTTATCACTATTGAAGAATGCTTTTAATGAATCATATACTAATTCATAAAGTAAAATAAATTATCATTTATTTGATTATTATTATTTAGTATTGAATAAGAAAAAATATATTTTTGGTCTTAAAAAAAATATTTTTCTAAATATTATTTTTATTCTTACTACATTTATTATCTTAAAATTAAATTTTGACACTTAATGAAATTTAATCCCATAAAATTTATTATATATATTTAATTGTAATATTAAAATAATATAATAATATAAATTTCATTTTTAGTCATAAAAATAAATTACTAAAGAGAAAGTTGGTCACCACAATAAATGATAAAATAAGATAAAATGATTAAAATTAAAAACCAAAAATATCAAAAAAAATTATCTTAAAAGGAATTTATGAGGTAATTATCATCCTACATTCATCCATTATATATTACTTTTCACTTTTTTCTGCTTTCCTTTTTAAAATGAAAACCTTATACATTAAGTAAAGGGTATTATTGAAAATTTTACTCAAGATCACCTGTAAAAGGACCACTCCTCTTCCCACATCAACCAACACAGTTCCTATTAATTTATCTTTAATACCTTCCAAAATTCCTTCCTAAATAATTATCAATCACGTTTTGGAACCCCTAGTCACAAGAATAAGTCACAAACCTCTCATTTAAAAGTGGCTCTCTAAGAGGAGATTCAAGTCTTCAACATAATTATTATCTTCTCCTTAATCATTATTTTATATCTTATTCATCAAAAAATCATGAATCTAACTAATTACATTGATAATTTTTTTTAATCATTAATCTTTTATAAAAGTTATATTATTAATAAAAATAACATGTTCCTACCCGTTCAGTTGTTATATTGTGTTCTCGTTTTGAAAGGTCTTACTACTT
Source organism: Viscum album (assembly GCA_963277665.1). NCBI lineage: Eukaryota > Viridiplantae > Streptophyta > Magnoliopsida > Santalales > Viscaceae > Viscum > Viscum album. Next base: position 518,348,101 of record OY728145.1, read on the forward strand.
ACATGAATGATGTTATAATGTTTACATCAAGAATAAATATTGAAACATAAATATTATTAATAATATTTAATATTAATAAATTTAATATTTTTTCATAATTCTAGGTTAGTATCATATATATATTTTTTCATTAATAAAATCAATTTTATTTATCAAATCAAAACTCAAGAAAATGAAATTTTTACGAATTAAATGTGAACCATCATCATAATTTCTGTCAAATGACTATGGGAATTCAAGATATATAAAAAATGTAATAATTCTTTATGAAAATCCTATAGGTGAATAAATAATGATCAATGAGAAATTACTTGAACCACAAAACTAAAAAATTCATTGAAAAATAAAACTAACACTCAAATTTTAACTTAACTAAAAAAATTAATATTTGTGTAATAAGGAATTATAAATAAATGTTATTAAGTAAAATTAATATTAATAAGGTTTTTATTCATATGAATTGTGAAACTAAATTTTTTATACAGGGTGTAAGAATGTGTTTTACCAACTGAATGTTTGAGTTAAGGGTTTTATTAGAGTTAGTGTAATAGAATTAATTTTTTGTACTTTAGATTACATGTATATGAAATTATTTGAATATTAGCAAAATATATTATTATATTTATTTCTTTAAAATACATTAATTTGGTGTAATAATTTCATAGGGTATATATTTAATTGATAAGGTAATAGCGGTTCCCCGTTATAATGATAACCTTGAAGTGCTATGATAATATTATTAAATATTGTTATGTTGTTGAAAAATGTACTATTATAGGGAAAATAGTATGTAGACTATAATTGTGAGTTCCCATAAGGTCATGAGGATTCTTATCATGAATTTCTCACTTGGTAATTTTTAAGGAAGGAAATTTTGAGAAAAGACTGATCCATAGGAATTCCACATGTTTTGGAATTATTGGACATACATATCTACGAGAATGTGTTATAGTACTTTGAATTTAAGATAATCATTAATTCATTTCATGACTCATGAAATTAGATTTGCTGACTCAAATTGTCTCATAATATGATTATGGGAAGTATGGTATTTTGGGTTCATCATGAATGAATTGTTATTAATTAACAAGTTGGGTAAGCATTTTACCTTCTATATTTATGGAATTGATATCCCATCCCATTGATTGGAATAGAACACTTTCCTTAAATTCCATGTCTATTCTAAAATAACATGGTTATTTCCTATAATCAAGGAAATATATATCACTAACATAGGTCAACAGCACGAATTTGAAAATTTCCTAATGATATATGTAGATAAAGGGATTATAATACATAGAAATAATTCATATTTAGTTTTTTATGTTAGCAAATTAAGTTCTTTATCTTGGGTGTCAAAACCCTTTTCTAGAAAGTAATATTAGACTTTAAGTAAGCATGTTAAATTAAAATGATAAAGAATCATATAGGTTCACACACTAAGTGTTTCCATTGATCTCAATTATTATTTTTAATGAATTTAATTAATGTTATGAATATTATTCTCATGATTGAGGAAAAATTTCAATCATGTTTTACTCAATCGCAAATATTTATTTGGGTGTTCAGTAAATGATAAAGAATTAGAGTCAAACATGATATTGTCTAGAGAATAATATTTATCATTGTGTAACTTAGGTAATTCCATAAAATAATAACTTTATTATTATTTTTATTATTATATTTCATGGGGTTTGTTTATAATTACTATATTATTTACGGTCACCATTAAATTAAATAATATCTTAACATAAAACCTAGCTATATAAATATACTGTTATATCTATTGTGTATGGTTAATAGGAAATAAAATCAATAATTGAGAATAATTGTGAACAAAATAATTCTTTCTTGATGATTTTGTCTCATATTCTCAAGAATGAGATGTGATCATTCTAGCCCGATGGATCTTGATGCAATCAAGACCAACAACACAATAAGATTGATTCACTATGCTAGCACCCAGTAATCACTCATCATTATTCTTATATCATAATATCACATGTTGATCATTGTTAGAGTGATTCTATACTTGGATACAAAACTCACAATGAAGATAATCTAAATAGGGTTTTGAGAAATATCAACATCTATATTGAAGAAAGATCCCAAGACAGGGTAACTTATTTCTTCTGATCTTAAATAAATTAATAAAAAAATAGATGTGAAAAGATCATATCCAGTTCCAGGTTTTTATAAATGAAAATATTCGGTGGTAAAACTCGACTATTTTTATTTCATCTTGTAATAATTCTAATTTACTGGTCTTTCTACCATTTTAATTCCTTTGTTTTATAATTAAACTAAAAAGATTCTTGTAATTAGAGTTTCCCATATCTTTTTTTTTGTTAGGAATATTTCTCCTCTTTGTTAATATTATTTATTTCCCTTATAAATTTATTTCTATATAAGTCAATGATTTCTTCATTATATTTTCTATTTTCCTAGATTTTCTTTACAAAAGAACTAATGTAATTTCTATTTAACTTATTCTTCATGGGTCATTTTATATATAATTTTTACTTTCTTTACTAAAGTGTCAAAGGAATGTCTTTTTAACATATTACACATGAACTCATTTTCAAATTATATTCTTTTGTTTATTTACAAAGTTTCCTTTCCAAATTTTCATTGTTTTCCAAATTAAATTTTATTATCTATTTTTTATAAAATATTTTATTTGAATTCAAATTTGTAAAAATTATAAATGGTTTTTCTTCTTTTATTTCAAATTAATTTTCTAATGATCTTCTGAAAAAATTATATATTTCAAAAACATTTAATATTTCATATGATTAATTAGGGTTGTTATATAATTATACCATCCACCTTCCTCCTATTTATGTCTTGTGATAATGTATTTGTGAACTTTTCATGAAACTCTTTTCCTTCCCACTGGTTAATTATGTTGTGATGGATTTATGAATGTTTTAATGTTTATGTGGCACACATATATATGGTTTTCATTATTTTATGGGTTTTCCTTGCTTTATATATCCACCCAATTCATTGGTTAATGATTTATATATCAGTACATTTCATGAAAGGTAATGTGGAGTGAAACCAATCTACTAAATTTTAAAAGGAATTTGGACTGAACTCAATCCACTAAGGTACACTATTCACATCGAGATAAATTCCTTAGTAGTGATCCTTGATAAATGAAATAATTTTCTGTACTAATTCTTTATCCACTCTTTTATTTCATATTCTTGTACTAATATTATGTTTGTAAGACTCGTGACTATTACCTATGTTTATAAACTCTTATTATTCATGTCTTATCTTATTACAAAATCCATATAACAAGAATAAATAATTATGATATATGTTTTTTAGATATAATTCTATTGTGTCTTTTCTATGAACTTTTTTTATACTCTAATATTCATTTTATCATCTTATGATCACTTGTGAACTTTGATTGATAACTCCTATTTTTATCCTTAATGGTCATTTGAGATCATCCTTTATTATGTTTCCATTCCCCAGGTTATGAATAAGGTTATTATGTATAATATGTAAATAAATGTATCTTATGTGTATAATATATGCAATAGATATTGTAAAATTATTTATTTATGAATCGAGTATCCAAATACACTAAACTTATAGGTTATAGGGTCAATTTTATTGTGATGTGTATTGAATATTCATGTGAAATGATGCATTATGTATGTATATTATAGTTGGGTCATCCCAATTACAATTATAGTAGGGTCTATTTATTGTTTATGAATATTTTGTTAAGAATAAGACGATAACACCTAAAACAAGCTATTTTAAACTAAAAGTGACTTAGAATAAATATAAAATTTTATAGTTTGAATTGAAGGTTTCATAATTTTTAAAATCATAGAATTGATTGTACATGTCATATGATTTCTTACTCTTGTTATTTTGTGATATTCAAACTAACCTTAATTAATTTAGTCAATGAATAGGACTGGGATGAATTATATAAACAATGAATGTTATGGGAAATGAAATGATTTTTCTAATGAAAAAACACGGTGCTAGAATTCAAATTATTATGGTTATACTCACCCAGATATCTTAAACTATGAACAATGGCATGAATCATACCAAACTCCCAAATTTAAAAATTATTAACTCTCCACTGAGTATTTCCTGGGGAAACATTCACCCTCATTTAATGATCTACTAATACACTAATTGTTGAGCAATGGATCAATACCATAAAAAATACTATTTCAATCCCCAATTCTTAAATCATGAAAGGTTAGTTTTAGTTATTTATCTCTTAAAAGGTGAAGCCCATTAATTGTGTAATTTCATTATAAATAAATTTCAGGAGGAAGAAATTGACCCCAAGGAATGGTATTAGTTTTAAAATGTGTTTTATTGTATATATTTTCCCTTAAATATGAAAATTTAAATAAAGATTTAATTTTGGACACTAAAAAAAGGATGATGAATCTTTTAGTACATAGGAAAAAAAATTTATAAACCATCATGGTAAGCTTATTATTTTCTAATAGACCCTAAAATAAAACTAAATCATTTACTTAGTAAATTTAAACCACATCTCTAAAAGTAATTGTCAATAAGGTACATTGATAGCTATGAAAAAAAAATTGATGTGATGTCAAGGTGGAAATAGAAATTTGAGACTCCCCTTATTCTCAAGGATTAGGGTACAGGAAGCAAAAAATGGATTTGTGAGAAAACTAAAATGATAAAACCTATGGATGGAATAATATTAAACTTATTACATGCCAAAAATGTGTAAAGAATCGTAGGGTTAATTTCATCCAAGGTGTATGTAAATGATTAAAATGTGAAATAAAGGGTCATTTAGATCATAAATGCTGAAATGATATGTAAAACCCCTAGAGAAGTGATACTAAAAAGGATAAATGTTACTACCCATATCAACAAGTTGAACATTAATTTAGAGTATCCTTCCTGATTAAAACTCCATAATTAATTTTTCTTCTCTCGGATTGGTTTTTGGATGGGTGACCTTCAGGTAAGATTCGAAGGTTGTGTATGAGTGAAGAAAAAACACACTAAAAAACACGGGATGCTAGTGGAGAAAATCATTAGTTTTATTAGTGACCCTAGTGGGTAATATCATGTGGTGTTTTGGGTAGGAAACCAAGGTATTAAAAGAGACCCATGTAGATATATGTCCCAGTTTAGGTCCTATATATGTCGGATAATGAAAAATGGTAGTAGATCAAATGACTAGCTGGAAGTCTAGAGGAACTACCTGGGTTTGAGGTGTGGAGTCTACAATAAGGTTTTTATGCTTTATAATGGTATAAATATTAACATACCTATAAAACTAATACTAAAATAACAAAATATTTCTACCCATGTCAATAAGGTTCATCTTTATTTTTCGAGCTCATATAATTAAAACTCCATAGTTAAGTGTACTTGTACTATAGTAGTTTTAGGATGGTTGACCTTCCAAAAACATTTCTCAGGGTGTGAGTGAGTGAGGAAAACTCACACTAAAATAACATGTGTTATCCTATAGAGATATTTCATATTATGATAAGTGACCGAGGTGGATAATAGTGTGTGTTTTGATGGGAAAGAAACATTGGTATTATAGGAGACCCATGGGGTTAGATGACTAGGTTCATGGTTCAGGGAGGTTGGTTCCAGACAAGATATGAAGAGGCCAACTAATGAAGTGGGTAAAAAGAATTATTTTCCTAATTCACAACCAACATTCCAATGCTCTAACTATAAGGATTATGAAAATTGTTAAAATTAACACAATAATCCAAGAGTTAGTGATGAAAATTTATGTCATAAACCTCTTAATCCATGGGATAATGGGAAATCTTATTTAATCAAAATGTAGTAATAGGTTCGTAAAAATGAATTAGTGAATGGTATACTCATGTTCCACTCAAGAAATAAAAATTCCTTATTTTATTTTGGTTATTCACACTCTTTTTTATCTATAATGTTTTCTAATATCATTAAATCACCCCCAAACCCAATATATATTAATTGTTTGATGAAAAATAATAATTCTACAACTATTTTCAAATGAAATTTTATGGTAATGTGATTCTTGAAAATATTTTTATTATTCCTATAGTAAAATTTAATGTGATTTTCATCATGGATTATATATCACTATATATGGTGTTCATATCATTTTTTGGGATATAAAAATCACATTTCATATTCCAAATAAACCAATGACTGTCTATCGATGAAAGGATGACTATGAACAAGCTATCGAAATTATTTTCCTGGTATGGGTATTGATAAATTAGAGATATATAACTAAAATTGTTGGGGAAAATTCAATATTGAATACATATCCATTATTTGGGAATATTTATACGTTTTTTAAAAGTGATTTATTTTCTTTCCCTAGGAAATGAAGTTAATTTTTCAAGAGATGTCATACTTGGTGTTATGATTATTTAGAAAACTCCTTATAGAATGACAATAATTAAATAAGGGGAATTGAAAAATAAAATCCAATATAATATAAATAAGCGTTTTATACGACTAAGTATTTCACCCTGGGGTGAACCAATACTATTTTATAAATATAAATATATATAAATGCCTCTCTATATTGATTATCATGAACTTATCAAATTATTGATCAAGAAAAAGTATCATTTACCCCATATTGATGATTTGTTCGGTTAACTATACAGATCGGAATACTTCTCAATGATTGACCATTGATCTAGATGTCATAAATTATGTGTAAAAATTGATGTATATATCCAATATAACCATTGAAATAAGATATGGATATTAAGAATTCATAATGATACTATTCAGACATACAAATTACATTACTATTTTCCTGGATTTAATGAATTAGTCTTTACATATTACCTAAATAAATTATTGGGAGTATTTATATATTATATTCCTATATATTTCAATATGAAAGAATAAAATGAATATAATTTGATGATTGTACTTATAACCTTGGGTAGGGGATATTGTATGCGAAAATTATCAACTATCAATTTTGTTTATAAAAAATATAATTATTGGGTTATTTAATCACAAGAGTGAGTAAAAGTATGGATCCTTAAACTAAAAATGTAAATGAATAATGGAAAATACCAACCACCATAACTAAGATCTAGGGTTTTTGTGAATTTTATATACACTATATGTGTTTTGTGAGAAATTTATCATGATTTTAAATTCCACTAATGAAGATAATTCATAAGGGAGTAAAGTTCCTTGTAAGACATGAATAAGAATAAATTTCAAAGATTAGAAGTCATGGTTGGTTGTTGTGTCTATACTCACACTACACTATAGAAGAGAATGGTTTATGATATATAGGGATGCATTAAAGAATATATTGGGTTGAATTCTCATGAAAAGTGTTATGGGAATAGTATATACCCCATTCTAATTAATGTTCAATTAGAAAAATTACCCAACACATGACTTAGAACTAGAAGTGGTAATATTTTCATTAAAGATATTGATGAATAATATATATAGTAAAAACTATGATATATATATTAACAATAGAACCTTAAAGTATCTATTCACATATAAGGAGTTTAATATGCACCAAAGAGATGGTTGGAGTTGATCAGGGACAATGAATTCTTAACACATTACCACCATTAGAAGTTAAACAAGGTAGATAATTCTTTGAGTACAAATAATCATACTACTGTATCCATAATGAGGATTAAAAGAGGCCCAATAATCTTTCATTTTCAAAGGATGGACCATTAAATTATAAGGGAATGGGAGAAATATTATATTTCCTAAGTGATTTCCCAACTATCCATCCATGTGAAGATCAAGGAGGAATAGAAGGAGTATATAGAGATACAAAAGAAAGTAAGTAATATTCTAAAATTCAACCTCGTCAATAATTCAATTATATGATTTAAGTGATGAATATGTATTAAAATAATACTAGAATTGAAGGAGTTATAAGAAAATGAATATATCTCATAATTATTTATCCTTTATTATAGCACAATGATTTATAGAGATATTAACAATCATTTCTGGTGGGAAAATGAATGAGGATATTACAGAATATATATTTTCATGATTATTGATCCATAAATTTAGGAAAAAGAAAAACGTATAAGGGTATCATGAAACCATTACCCATACCTATATGAAATTAGGAAAACATAACCATGAAATTTTTTATAGGTATTATTAATAACTATAATGCCCATATGACCATTTCAGTTGTAGTTGATCAACAGAATAATTCAAAATATTTTATTTTTATTCATAAATAATTATCTACAGATCAAAGTTCAGGTGTCTACACAAATAAAGTGGAAAGGATATATGGAGTTCAATTTTACATTGTATTGGATTAGGCTCCAATATTCACCTCAACATTCTAGAGAAATAATCAAGAAGCACTATATATAGAATTGTGTTTCAATACCTCTTATCATCCATAAAATGATGGTAAATTTGAAAGGTCCATTAAATATCTTTAAGATATTCTAGGATCATATTAAATAGATTTAAAAGAAGTTTCAGATCAATAACTTCTCCTGGTAGAGCTCTCATGTGACAACTGATTCCATTCTGGTATTCATATGGCACCATAGGCACCTTTTTATCGGAATTGGTGAATAACTCCAACATGTAGGGATGAAGTTAGATAAATTGACATGTTTAGATCAGATCCTTCTAAATAAATTTTATAAAATATTTTACCCATTTAGTGGGATAAAAAACATCTCAAAGTATACAATAGATTTTCAATAATAATCATCAATGATATTTCATGTTTGAATTCAAAGATAAGGAATTCCTTAGAATATCATCATGGAAAAGGGTTATGAGACTTTGTAATAAAAGAATATTGACCCCTATATATATTCTTCCTTTCAAAATCAACAATTATGTGGGGATGATGGACTATCATCATAAACTTCCATTAAATCTCTCCTACATGATGTCTTCCTTGTATAACCTTTTAAAAAATAACATACCTAATTCATCACATGTACTAAAATCAATAGTTATACTGTTAGAATATGATCTCTCTTATGTGGAAAAACTGGTAGAAATCTTAGATCATATAAATAACGTACTATGAAAGAAAAACACTCATTTAGTGAGACTTTAATGGAGGAATAATAAGTATGGGGAATCAATATTGGAACAAAAGGATGTAATGATATATAAGTACCCAAAAAATTTATATATGAGTAACAAAATTTTAGGGAGGAAATTTATTAAGGGGGTATAATGTAACACACTGTGATTTTAGTATACATTTTCCATTTAAATAAACTCTGTGTGATTTATAGATTATAATACACACAATATCAAACTAAAAAAACATGATATATCTTATTGAGATAAAATATTAGAATTCAATCTAAAAATTTATACATTATGATCATGTAATACAAAACATCATAATGAAATTACAAGGGGAATAAAACCAAAAGTAAAAAAATACCATAAACATTAGATTAGTATGCTCATGGTTTGTATTGAAGAACATAGCTCCAATTATAACTATGGGAAGAGGGAAAAATTAAAAGATAAAATGGAAATTTTGAGAAGGAAGTAAATAAATATATTGAATTTTTTTTTTAAGAATGTACATCTATATTAAATATTGTAATATAATCGTTATACCTATGTTTATTAGACATAAAATTATTGGACATATAGCCACTATATATATATATATTTGTTAGAAATATGGCCATTGTAAAAACATTCATCCAATATGAACATTCCAGTTGTGAGATTTTTGGTAACAAATTTAAGATATAAATCATATATAAAAAAGAATAATGGAAAGGAATATAAAGAAAATCATATTTTATAATAAAAATTGGTATTTTTATTCATTATATTATTTTTTAAAATAACGACATAATGCTTTCAAATAAGTATTTGAATATAAGTGTATTTATAAAATTTATAACTTATAATATTAATAATATGATTTAATTAAATTCATTTAATGTTTAAAGGTATAATTTTTTAATAATTATTTTTCATTATTTTGGGTATTTTTGTATTAATAATTAATCCATCACTATTAAGGGATGATTTTAGTGGGTTATATTTTTTATATATATAATAAAATAAATTATTAATCATCTAACGATTTTTATTTTATATTAAATGAGAATAATCCAATTTTTGGCATTAAAAATATATTTTTCTAAAAAAATATTAATTTCTATCACTTTTAGAAATTCAATCCAATAAAATCGATTCAAAAAATTTATTTAAAATATTAAAATTATTTAAAAAGGATATTTTTAGTTTTAGTCATAATAAAAAAATTCATAATTTTAGGATGGTAAAATATAAAATTATATTTAATAATAAAATTATTTCTTTTTATTGAATTGAAACTCAAAAAAATGATATTTCTAACCGTTCCTTGTGAATCATCACCATAAGTTCCATGAAATGGCCATGATACTCCATAAATATATCAAATATATATAACAAATCTTCATTAATATTTTGGATGTGGGAAAACCATGATAAAAGAAACATTTCCAGAACCTCCAAACCAATACATGCAAGGAAAAACAAATAATATATTGCTAAAATATTAATTTTAACTATATACACTTAATATATGGATAATAATAAATTATAAATGAAAGGTTTTAAGTTAAATTACTATGAATAAGGTTCTTATGAATAAAAATAATGAACCTAAACATATTATATAGTGAGATGAAACACATCCAACCAAGCAGAAGTCCAAGCTAAGGGTTTTTCTTCCCAAATTTCCTTCTTTGAGACATTTTTATTTTATTATGAACATATATTAATTTATATAGTGTACATAATTCCACTTTGAAATGTTGTATCAGAACTATATTTTTCCCCTATTATAAAAGTTGTATTTCAATTTTTCCCTTTTATTGGATTTTGATTCAAAAGTTGTCAAAGTTTTAAGGGTTTATTTTCCAATATCACATTGAAATAAATATTTTCTAGGTTTAAATTATTATGTAGGGAAATTATATGTTATTTATCTATAATAACACATATTTTTTAATATCCTAGGGTTATATTTTGGTTTTCATTATCTTCTAACAATTTACATTTCTTGGGTTAACATGTTAATCAAAATGTTGGTTGTAAGTGGAGCCGACCTTATCTCTTTTTATTGGTCAGAAATATTTCTACTCTATATTCATATTATTTTTTTCAAAAATGTAATTATATATACTTCTATGATTTCATAATCCCATTTTCTATTTTCATGGAATTTTTTTATAAAATAATGAAAAGAATATTTTTAATGCTTTCATGGGTCATTTCTTATTTACTTTCTCTTTCTTTATAAAATTGTTAAAGGGGTATTGTTTAATACATACTGTATGGAAACAATTTCCCATTATTTTTATTAGTTTTATTTATGAATCATACTTTATATGTTTTCATGGTTTTCTAAATTAAATTATATTGTCATTGTTTTATAAAATTTTTCCATTTAAATAAAATTTATTAAAAACATAAAGTGTGTTTCATTTTCAAAATTATTTTTCTAATGATATTATAAAGATATTTTTAGTCTATGTCAGCATCATTTACTATTTATTATACTTTATTGGGTATATTATTTGATGATATCATCTACCTTATTACTCTATATGTCTTATGATCATGTGTTGTGTATGTTTTCATGAAACTCATTTCATTCACATGATTTAATTAAGATATGATGGAATTATGAATGTCTTCATGTTCATGCAAAAATATATGTATGGTTTTTATTATGTGATGTGTGGTCCAAAAATTATATATCCCTTCAATTCATTGGGTAAATATTTCCAAAAAGCGATGTTTTAAATAATGTGATAATTGTATTAGTTATGATATTTTGAAAATGAAATTATTTTTTATGATTATTTTTTGTTTCACATTATTATAATATATTCTTATAACTATGTTATGTTTTCATAAGTCATGATTATTGAACCATGTTTCCACACTCTTATGATTCATGTCAAATTTTATACCAAAATATTTATACTATGACTCGTGAATTATGATATATGTTTTTTTGGGTATGGTTCTATTATGTTTTCCCAATTCCCTTTGATTATTCTCTCTTACCAATATACTCATCTCATGATCACTTAATAACTTCGATTAATATCCCCTATATTTACCCTTACAGAGAATTTGGACTCTCCATTTCTTATGTTTCCATTACTTGTGTAATGAAGAACGTTATCATGAGGCTAGCTTTATTTGGATGAAAAAGTTCACAATACATCAAACGGAAACTAAAACATGACATACTTATTTGATTCTCCATAATGAGACAAAAAGTCTATTTAATATCTTAAAATACATAATATAACCTAGGGGATACATAAAATTATGGGGTGGACCAAAAATTCTATTAAGGGAATAACTATGATAAGTAAACATATCATTTGAGTAGACATATAGCATGATATTATAAAATATTAGGCCCATGAATAATCATATTAAAGCATATGATAAAGAACATGGAATCATAAGATCTTAGAAAAATTGGAAATGTGGTGGTAATAAAAAATATTACATAATAATGAGTCAAGGGTAACTTATAAGACAATATCACATTGTTAACAATGTCTCGTAATGGATTAGGTTTAATCCATAATCCCATACATAACATCTTATAAGTCAAAAGATTCACACAAGCATTGGAGTGATATTTGGGATAACCCATAATAAATGTTTAGGATAATTTTTTTTCTAAAAAAATAGAATAAATCATATTTCATAAACAAAAAATTAACATTGGAAATAAAATGGGTTTTATAATATTACCTCTTATCATAATCCAAGGAAATTTCACAATAATGGAATTTGATAAATAAACATAAAGAGTATATTAACCCATCAAAGTAAGAGATAATATGATGGGTATATAGGTGGTAGACATATATACATAATTTATAATTATTCCATAACTTTAAATAGAGATATAAAGATAGTTAGAGAGATAATGATCATACCCTAATGAAATTTGTGGTTTAGAGGGATCCCTTACTTCAAGTCCTACTTTTCACATTCATTATTTATCTTCCTAAATAATAATCTTGGGCTAATTATTTAATTTCTTAATAAAAAAATAAATTTTATTATTCAATTTATTTTATTTATTAATATTTTGTATTCAATTAAATAATCATTTAGGTTTATGTAATATGTTTTGTATATATTCAGATTATACGTCGAAAATCACTTTGGTAAGTTGAATAAGGTCAAATATATTAATATTTAATCATATCTATAATAATAATAATTATTTAATAACAATTTTTATACATAAAGTTTACTTTTAAAACCAATCCGGGATTATGGTCATAAAAAATGAAGTATGTTACAATCATTGAGGCGGTAGGTCATACATACATATGAGTGACATTTCCAATTTTTAAAAAATAATGATAAAAATAAGGTAAGTATTATTTTATATTTCAATAATGATAATTATATCATAAATATCATATTGACTTATTATATACACTTATGTATATAATACATGTTATTCAGTAATGAAAACTGAATCACATCGTTTCATGGAGGTGGTAATGCACACATATGCAAGAACCATATTATCATATTTCTATAAATGGAAAGGTAAGAAAATATATGATATATTAATTTTAAATAACGATTAATATGTTATGAATATTTTGTATATACATCAAATACATCATCATAAACATTCATGATAGGTAGTGATAGAAAATGAATTATATTGGTTTCTATGGTGGTAATCTACAGTACACACAAAATATGGTTTCATTTCCCATTTAATGGAAGAGGATTTGGGGGTAGGTTATTACATTTACACAATAACTTTGACACCATGATATTTTATGAGATTAATTCATTTTAATTTCTTTAATGTCTTGTATTGTACGGTACACCAATATTATCTTGCGCAATATGAAACACCGTATTAGTTTTTAGTATATTCAACACTATTCTTGGCTTTTGTTACACGCAAGAGCGACCTTCCTCGATATCTTTCCTTGTATGCAATACCAAGTTTCACTAAACAATGATATATTAATAAAATATTATTATTTAATGGGATATAAATTATCCATTATGAATATTATTAACCACATTTTAAATTTTATATAAATATAACATTCAACTTATATATATTCTAAGCATGATATAAGAACAAATTCAATTTTTTTGGATAAAAGAAGTATTTTCTAAAAAATGTAGTTTTGTCGCCTTTTGATGGCGCACCCATTTTAAATTTAGTTTTTAACATGTTTATATATTCTATTTGACAAAATAAACTTCTTATTTAGAATAAGAACATAAAAATTTACTTTTTTTGAATTTTTGGTATTTTTCTGAGAAAATTCATATTTTAATGAATAGTGAAAAATACAGCATTATAATTCAAAACTGTCTTTTCACTTAATTTATTTATATTGTTATATTGTCTTTTAAATTGGTTTTAAAGTGAAATTGGATTATTATTTTATCATTTAATCCAATGTTGGTCAATTTAAGTAATTTTTCATTTAAATTGGGCATAAACACATGAAAATCTTTTGATAAGTTTTTACTTCTTAAAAACCCGGTTTTGGGTTTTAACAATACGAGTAATTTTAAACTAATTTCCAACAATTATATGTTTTGAATTATGAAAATTGGATTCCATATTTGGAATTAGTGGTTCTAAATTGTGTTAATAGGTTACTTTTTTACATTATGAATAGTAACCTTATTAATTATTTTTATTACCACGGTTAAAGGTAAATCATGTAATTAGAGGTAAGAATAATATTATAAAATTACCTTAACAGCTGTCAAAATACTAGTGGATGAATAAATTTGACCATTATCATTTATGGTTCAAAATGGAATCAGTTAATGGCCATTTTTCCATGAATATCCCTCAATATAAAAAAATAATGAATGTGAAAAAATGCCACACTCTCATTTTATATAAGTATATTAATTTTAATTTAGGGATTACTAGGGAATGAAATCAACTATTGGTGGTCTCTGGAAATATAATATAATTACCAATATCATAAATATTTATTTAAAATTTTTATAGATTAAATATTTATCATTAATGATGACTCAATAGTGATGTAGAAATTATTTTATTAATATAAAGATCAAATAAATGATATTAAAAATAATAAAATAAATATAATTTGAGTGAATTAATGTCATCCACTAATTTTATGGATGACTTTGACCTGTTATTTATGGTTTGAAGTATTTTTTCCGAACATGTCTCTATGTTATGATATTTCAAAAAAGTCTACTAATGAATAGTTTCAAAATTGACACTATTGATATTTTAAATAAATAATATTTTATTAAATTATATAAAATCATAAAAATATAAACATCAGCCAACTAATTGGGATTAATTTAAATATGTCACCAATGGTAAATTTATGGCTCCTTTGTTGTTTTAGAGTGACTATATTAACCCTTAGTGAATAAAAAGACATGCTTCAATGGTAAGAGTTACAAGAATTAATTAATGGTAAATGAAAATTATAAGGTTTAAAATAAAATCAAAAGATGTCAAAAAAATTATAAAATGAATAATATTAAATAATTATCATATTATGATTGTTTTGAGTTGTTTA
Organism: Viscum album; assembly: GCA_963277665.1. Taxonomy (NCBI): domain Eukaryota; kingdom Viridiplantae; phylum Streptophyta; class Magnoliopsida; order Santalales; family Viscaceae; genus Viscum; species Viscum album. Next base: position 518,363,706 of record OY728145.1, read on the forward strand.
AATAAAACTATTACATTAAAATAAATTATATATTATTTAAATCAAAGATAGTTACAAAATATCACTATCTTGTATTTTTAATATATATTATGTGTCCTCATAGGGCCAAAATCAAGCTATGAACGAATATAAAATTCTTTGTTTTTATAAATGAAACCATTTAATTATATAAATTTATTTTTAATTTTATAAGTAATATAATTACCTTAAAATTCTCTTCAATTCTAAAACAATATTTATTCATTTAACATAAAATATAATAAATGATTATAATAATATTAATTTTGTTATATTTTCGATTATTTAATATGTGTAACAAATTTAAAAGGTCTATAAGAAATATTATATATGTTTTAAATCGTTATATTTAAATTCCCACATTGTATTATTGTATTTTAAGTCAAATTAAATTAATAGTAATAAATATGGCAATAAAAATATCTTATTGAATTAATTTATTATTAAATTATTTAAAAATCACATAAATTTTAACTAATCACAAGGGGATAAGATATTGTCAAAAATGTATTATAAATTTCATTTATGGGAAATTTTTAATTATTTAGATCTTCAATAGTCTTATTGTATTTAAATATTTTGAGAGTTTCCTAAAGTGTACATCTCCTCTCTTATAAAAAGAATCTCCTCCCACTTTTCCCCACACCTCATTGAGGCTTCTAGCAAGACCAAACCCTTCCCAGTTATCCTATAAAAATTATTAGTTAACTTCTAGAGGTTCTGGTTTTCCAAAAACTCTATCCCTAGTGTCCCTAAGAAGATATCCAATGGAAGTCCAACAAAGAAGAGGTAATTGCTTTACTAATTAAATTCAATTTATTTTCTTTTTCTACTTCCTATTTCTTTATTGATTACATAATACAGTAATAACTCCTGTATATTATACATGTTTATATGTTATTATAATTATGTTATAACCTTATACCTCCTTTTATTCATCCTATGAATAGTAATATCACCAAGTGTGCGTACGTATGTCTTTTCGTCTCTACGTTGTGGTGTAATTTTTTATTAAAAAATAATTTATTACGATGGGTATAATGATGAGTATAATGGGTTTAAATAATTATAATTACTTGATAATTATTCTTTATAATTAATATACCATCCAATTATATATCATTTAACCATCAAGAAAATGATATTGTCGCTTGTGTGTACGTACGACCTACCGTCTCCATGACGCGGTGAGATTCATTCTCCATGTTAAAAACAAAATAATGATTATAAAATTTATATGATGAGTGAAAATAATAATTATTAACTTAATCGAATGAATAAAATACATCCTATTCAAAAAAACATGACTTACAAGCCAAAATAGGAATCAGAAAATGAATAAGTTAACACCTGAAATAATGGTAATATTGAAATAATATTAACAAAATGATATAATAGGATCATATATGATATCATAAATATGAATATGGTACTTGTATAATTTAATAACATGATTTAACCATTATAAAGGAGGTGACAACACCCTCAGCTAATGAAAAGTAAAAGGTATGGGATATTTTACAATCTCATTTTTATCCGAGATTGTTTATAGATAAGTATTTACTGGTGTATATTTATCATCCAGATCCATGTTCCCTAATTATGTTATATTTTTTATATTCTTATACAATTTTTTAAGGTTAATTTTACCCTTTGGTGATTTTTTATTAAATGGTATAAAAGGAATCTTTTATCAATATTCGATTTGAGCTACTTTTTGACTTTTTCGGAAAAAGTATGAGGAGAATGATTTTTTACTTATACGGGATGAATGGATTTTTATAGTTTCATGATGCCTTATTTGCATGAAGCTTCCTATGCACTACTTAAAGTTAATTTTCATCTACATTATTTTTTAAAAATTACAGAGCACTTTATGAAAATAAAATGTTTTTGAAGAAGAAAGGATACACTAGTATAAAAACCTTTTTTTACATCACCATTTTTCACGTCAGTTTTTTATAACGGACGTCAAAATATCTAAAAATCGATTGTTCAGGTCGGTTATTATATAACCGACGTCAAAATACATTTTTTCTGATTTTTCACGTCGGTTATATAAGAACCGACGTTAAAAATCCATTTTATCTCATTTTTCACGTCGGTTATTATATAACCGATGTGAAATATTCTTTTCTAGGAAAATATATTAAATTTTTCACTTATTTTTCACGTCGGTTATTAAATAACCAGCTTGAAAAATTGATTTTCGTGACTTTTTCACGTCGGTTATTTAATAACCGAAGATAAAAGGTATTTTTCATGTTGGTTATTTAATAACCAACTTGAAAACATTTTACAAAAATTTAGTTCATTTCTCAAGATTTAAATTGATAGGTCACAGATCTCAAACGAAGTTACAGATTAAAAGTTATGGCCTTCAGAAGTTGATCATCTCTAAACGATATCTTAAGGATGTACAACTTCTGAAGGCCATAACTTTTAATCCGTAACTCCATTTGAGCTCCGTGACCTATCAAATTAAATATTTGGTAAATGAAATACATTTTTGTAAACTTTTTTCACGTCTGTTATTAAATAACCAACGTGAAAAATACATTTTAGTGTCGGTTATTAAAAAACCAACGTGAAAAAGTCATGAAAATCGATTTTTCACATCGGTTATTTAATAACAGACGTGAAAGAGTGATGAAGATTGATTTTTCACGTCGGTTTTATTATAAAAGGCGTGAAAAGTAAGTGAAAATTTTAATATCTTTTCATGTGAGTTATCATTAAACCAAAGTGAGTGATAATTTTAATATCCCGCGAACGTGAAATTTCAATTTTTTTACATCGCGGCATCGAAATTTTGAATTGCCGCCTAAAATTTTTAATACCATGTTTTCTCATATAATCTCAATTATATGTTTCCATTATAGACCCATCCTAATTTGACAATCATTTATTTCAACCATTATCGTTCCCCCAAATCGGCTCTTTTTCTTTGGAATGTGAATCAATTATTTCTTCTTTACGCGATCTCTTCAAGGTATATTTACTCATACATCCATGATTTATGGTTTTTATGATTTGTTTTCATAATTGATATACCATTTTATGATCATTTCATTCAACCATCATCGTTCCAATGAATCAACTTGTTTTATCTTCAACGTGAATCAATGATTTCTTATTTCTGCGACCTCGTCAAGGTATTTGTAATTATTTTCCCACGATTTATATTTTCTATGAGTAGTTTTCTTAATTGATATACCATTTAATGATTGTTAATTTATTATAATGATGGTTGATTCTTTATATCATGATATAACTATAAATCCCCCTACGGATTCAAAAATTCCTTCTAATATGAAGCTACGGTTGGCTCATTCAATCTTTCCTTGAAAAAATATCAAACTTCTGATGGTCATAACTTTTGATCCGTAAGTCTGTTTGAGCTCTATGACCTGTCAAATGAAATCTTAGAAAATTTTCTACATTATAGTAAAAAAAATTTTCGTTATTTAATAACCGAAGTTAAAAATAACTTTTAACATCGGTTATTAAATAACCGACCAAAAAAATGACTTATAACGTCGGTTTTTTCAAAAATAGACCTAAAAAATAGCTTCTTATCGCCATTTTCCAGAATGTATTTCATGTCGGTTTTTTAAAAACTGATGTTAAAAACTATATTATCCCATTTTTTACATCGGTTATTAAATAACCGTTGTAAAAAACATATTTTTAACATCGCTCGCAATAACTTCGCTTAAAAACCGACATTAAAAAGCAAAAAAATAGATGTAAAAAAAGGTTTCTGTACATGTGATATTTTCCTCAAGAATTAAGTTCAAGTGTTTTATCAAAATTATCTTCCATCTAAGATGATTCTCTTAAATAGGGTTATGTTTCTATCCCTATTATTACTATTATTTAAATGTGTTAGTGATATAATTATCTTTTATATGGATTATGTTATGATAGAATGATGTTTAAGAAGCCCATTTTATTTCTTGGGTTATGTTATGATTAATGATTTATGATTTTTGTTCCATGTAAGAATGATTTCATTATCAGATGGGTTGGACCTATATCTCCCTCAAATTAATTTGTTAAATATTTATATCTTAGGAGATAGACAAGACTGGAATGCAAAGTAAATCCAGTTCAGTAATACATGGATTGAAAAACATGTAAACACAGTTCATTAATGGACTTTGTCCACTATGGTGGACTTGGCAACAATGCCATGGTGAAAATTGAAATCATATTATATGATTAATTATTTTCCACAATTACATGTTTTATTCCAATTCTATTTTACCATGGTTAATGTTCCTTTATGATCTATGCCTTATGAACTATCAACATTTATTTGATGACTCATGATTTTTATATTTAACCTTTATGTTCATGTTTTTACATTCTTATGTTTGTGGTTTCTTTTATGTTGTCCATGATTACCCTTATTGAGCATTTGAGATCACCTTTTTATGTTTTATTTAACCTAGGATATAATGAAAGGTTTTAGGTAGGAGAAAAAGGGAATATCTATATAGGAGATGTTGAAGATCTTTCACCATGTTAGAAGATTATGTTCCATGTTTCCAATGTCACTAAAATAATATAGTCTTGGGTGTCGGTTTGTGTCATGTATTAAGTATTCTGAAAAAAAATGACCATTAACGTCAAGCTTGGGTAGTTATACTTTTTATAAGAGTAAATTTTTAGTTATTCTTTGGAAACAAGGATGCAAAAAATTTAGTGAGATCCCTTGAGATATTTCTAAGGTATATCTAGGGATGTCCAAATTGGTAAGTCTAACTATAGGTTACTATCATATAATTATGGTAACGATAATGAATAACCTAGGATTAAACCTAAGATATTAGATATTTAAAGTACTCTCCCTCGATTATATTGTTTTCCTATAATGATTTTTTCATCTCACACTATTCCTTTGTGGTTTTAGACGATGGCTAGAACCTGAAGGAACAGTGTTAATGAACATTTAATTGGGAAATGAATTGATTTTCATCCTAAACAACCAAATTTTATGGGAGATGGAATGAAAAATCTTATTTTTATACTTACACAAGCTAGGAATCATTCTGGACTTCCAAATGAGCAAAGAAGGGAACAACATTCTATTGAGTCCTTTATGAGGTAACATCCACCTTCTTTCAGTGGTTACTTTGATCTAATTATTTCTGAACGATGGATCAGTACTATTGAAAATATATTTTTCATCCTTCTTTATTCAAAAAATTAAAAATACATTTTGTTTGTTTATCATTTAGAAGGTGAAGTAGACCAGGGGTGGAGTCTAATTTAGAATACAAGGCAGCAAGATGAAATTGAATACATGGAATGGGAAGAGTTCAAGAACTTGTTTTTTAGTAATTAATTCCCTTTTATTCTTCAAACAAAGATGGAAAATGATTTCCTTGAGCTTAATCAAAAGTATTATGAATCAATTAGTACATATGAGGAAAAAATTTCAAGACATGAAAGGTATGCTTCTAGCTTTATCATCCAACATAAAGGTAATGTTGATCGATTTTTTAGTGACTTAAAACCAAGTCTTCGAAGGGAATTAGCTATAAGATACTTTAGTAGATATGAATATATTGTACGTTGTGAAATCAAGGTAGAAATTTAATTTGGTGTTACATATCAATATCATGGTTTTGGAAAGAAACAGAAGATAGAGTTCAAAAAAATCTCAAAATAATAGTGAAAAGAAGATGAGTTTTTCCTTACGATCAAAGTGTGGAAAGAAACATGAAGGGGATTTTTTAAAAGGGACTAAAAAAATGTTTTAAGTGTTTAAAATAAGGTCATAGATCAGTTGAGTGATGAAATAATGGGAAAAAGTTTACAAATGATGTGAATAGAGAAAAGACTACAGATAATGCACCACCCACACTTCAATGATACTTGTGCAAGGAAATGCAGCATTACGGTAACCAATGCCCTAATCCCAAGGTTAATGATAATCTACATCGAAAACTTATTAAGGCCAAAGACAATGTAAAATCACATGTGATCACTATTGATGATGTTGAGTATGACAACGAAGTGGTGGAATGATTATGGGTTTAGGTAATGGGATTCCAAAATAGGGTTGTAGGATCTCTTTTATGGTATTATATAATATTAGAATATCTATTTATTGGTCCATTGTGGTTTTCCATATTTATATAGTACTGGTAACCATGAAAAGTTATTGAAATATTTTTGGAAAGCACGTGATATGTGGATAATGATGGGATAAGCATATAGTGAGACATATGATAGTGATATCACGGTTTGAGTATATAGAATTTTTGGTATTTTTGGTGTGTGTAAAGAGTTAATTTTGAAAGAATTCATGTTTTAACTAAAGTTTTATAGTAATTACTCTAATTATCATGTTTCAAGAGAATAAATTAATAAGGTATTCACATGTTTGGAATGTGACAACCAAGAACTGCCAAATGAGATATGGGAGACAAATGGTAAGTCAATTTAGTTCACCTGTCACGAACCAGCCCGAGTCGACCCTGAACCGGTCACCCGAGCCGGTCCGCGGCAAGTCCTGAGGAGCGTTCCCGATCCCCCCAGGATGGCAACAAGTGCCGGGCATTGAAACATTAATCGTTGGGAACGATTTCAGCCCAAACTAGAAACAGGATCGAAAGAACGAATATAAACTAAACAAACAAACAGACACTAAAGACATAAACAAACCTACACCATGACATACCTCCCCGTGACCTCGCGGTCACCACCCAATTACAACCAATGTCGCTCCCACACTGAGCGACTCAAGCCAGGAAAACCTGAACACAAGGAACCTGCAACTGAAAAGGTAAAGATAGGTGTGAGCACAAAAGTACTCAGTAGGTGAGCCCCACAACAAATCCCAATGCACTGCCAGAAAATAAAGAATCTACCTATTTCAGGTTTGAACTACAATGTATAAAAGTATGCTTTTATAATGTTTCACTTGAAAAACTAAACACGATCCATTACCCTTATCCCTTTTCAAAAGTTGAATTTCTTTTCATTGATTCTAAATTCGTTCTGAACGACAAAGAAATGTTACATTTTCAGTTTTACCACACAAGAGAAAAACGCATTTTTATTTGAAAGCCATTTTCGCAAGGCAACCAGTACAAGCTGTAAAGAAGAACTGAATGTAACAAGAAGGAAAGAAAACAAGTGCAAGTAAAAGTAAACAGGCAAGGAAAAACCAAGTGCAAGTAAAAATAAACCAGAAGTTATCAGCAATAACCATGGGCACACATACACACTCACACACTCACACACACACACACATACTCACACACGCACACACTCACACCCAAGTGGTCCCCCGTATGCCGACGGAAGGCACCACGCCAGAGATGGTAGAGCACTATGGGTAAATCCCCTAAGGTTCATCTAGCTCGCGTGGGACCCTAGAACCTCGTGTCTCGGTGAAACGTGGCTTAGAAGGCCACGACCCTCAGAAAACGTGGCTTAGAAGGCCACGGCCCTCAGAACACGTGGCTTAGAAGGCCACGACCCTCAGATATCATATGTTTAGTTAGTGTTGCAATCGTCAATCCAGCTAAGTGAAACAGGGACGACACCCATCCGGCTCACTAGCGCACTAGTTCTAGTCTGCCCACCTAGATACCCAGGGTTTCCCGTGTGCTCAAACAAGCTTCACATTCACATAGTATATTTCTTCCTCATATCGCAGGCCAAAAAAGATATTGCACACAAAAGTCACCATTTCCACACCCAAACAAGATTTCAAAACTCACGCACGCCAAAAATACCTTTCTAGAAATATAAATGTCATTACCCAATCATTTCGCAAAAACCCCTTTCTTTGAAACACTCAAACAAGAACATAACCAACTTTCACAACCTAGAAAACATTATTTTTAATAACACAACAAGGGAAAACATCTTTCGTCAACCAAGAACCACACGTAAAGTTTCCAAAAACAATTTTAAAGGGTCACATGATGTTTTCACTAATCAAAGTTACAAGAAAACACCATTTTCCATGAACAGTACATTTACTAATTTACACATGCAAAAAACATTTCAAAACCCAATTCAAAATGTCTTTCGTTACTCAGGAAGAACCATTTAGCGACATTACTATGAAATCCCACAATTGAAACCAAGAAAACACTTTTAATGAAAAGCTAGAATTAAACAGTTTGCCTTATCAGCAAATCACCACACTATAAAAACTACTTAATATTATTTTTCTTAAATTTACTGAAATTCAATAAAAGGACAAGGAATAAATAAATTCTTAATTTAGAGGCAAGTGCATAGGGAGACCTACCTCAAGACGCAGCTCGGAACGAAACGACACGGCGCAAGACTCCCGTTGCGTAATGGTCGCACCGTACCGCGCCGTCAACCCAATCCTAAAACAATAGACCGTTAAGCAGGCTCATTAATGACAACATATTAATAATAATAATAATAACGTAATAAGAACCAAAATGTAGTAATAATAATGTCATAATAATAATAATTATTATTATTATTATGACATAATAATAATATAATAATAATAAGAGTAACAACAATATCATAATAATAATATTAACATATTAATAAGAATAATTATAATGACATAATACTAACAAGAACAATAATAAATAGAATAGCGCAATGATAATTATAATAATAACAATAATAATAATAATAATTATAATAACATGATAATAATAAAAATAGTAATATTAACATAATATAATAATAAAAATAACAACATAATATAATAATAATTAAAACAATAATATATTTATAATAATAATAATATAGTATTAATAATAATAACATAATAATAATTTTAATAATGATATAATAATATAAATGATAATATTAACATAATAATAATAAATAATAATAATATAATAATAATAACCTAATAATAATAAAATAATTATAAGATTATTAACATGGTAAAAATATTAAAACATTATATATATAAAACAAAATAAAAACAAAGAATAAAATAAAACAAAATAAAGACAAAATAAAAAAAAAACAAAACTCACGGGAGGAGAGGCGGCGGAGCAGGGAGGCCGGCTCTACGGGAGGCGGAGGCGGGAGCCGGGACGGCTGGGTGGGTTGCGCAGGGAAGGCCGGGCAACGGGGTGCGGGTTGCGCAGAGAAGGCCGGGACAGGGGGGGTCGGACGGCGGCGCAGGGAGGAGGCAAGAGGGGAAGGGCCGGAGGCCGGGCGGGACGCCGGGAGGAGGTCGGCGAAGGCCGGGGTCGCGCGGAGGTCGGCCTAGGGACGTCGGCGCGGGGTGGTGGTGCAGGCTGAAGGAGGGAGGCCAGGGCAGGGCGCGGCGGGGCGAGGCGGCAGGCCGGGACAGGGGGGGAGTTCTCGCAGGAGGCGGCGGTGCAGGAAGGCCGGCTCGACGGAAGGCGGAGGCGGGAGCCGGGACGACGCGGCAGTGTGTGGGGGGTGAGCGGGAGATGTCGGGTGCTGGGAAGGAGGCAGGAGGGTGAGGCCGGCGCTGGCCGAGGGTGGCAAGGCCGAACGGGGGTCACGCGGGGTGTCACCGGAGGTGCGGAGCAAGGCAGGGGTCGGAGGGAGGCCGGGTGCAGGCTCGGTTGAGGCGGAGGCGGTTGCAGGCCGCGGCGAGGTCGGGGAAGGGTGACGGGGAAGGGATGCAAGGGACGGCCGCGCGCGGGAGCAGAGGAGGGCGGAGGGCTCGGGACGGAGCGCCGAAGGGAGGGGAGGCGAGTCCAGGGGCTACGGCGCAAAAGAGAGAGGGGAAAAACGGGGTGGCGGCTGGGTAGAATAGGGTTAGGCTAGGGTAGAAAATATATATATATATATATATAGATATAATTGATAATAATAATAATAAAAGGATAAATAAAATAATGAAAACTAATCTTAATAAAAATAAAAATTTATAACAAAAATATTAGTAAAACCTTATAATAATAATAATAAAACTTTATAATAATAATCATAACAATAAAATAATAAGTTAGCTAATTATAATAATAATTATTATAACCAAAGTATTTAGAATAATAAAACCACTAAAAAAATAATAATAATCAGAAAATACACATATATAAACACAAATATATATATATAAGACATATGTATATACATATACCTTTATAAAAACATATAAACATAAATACAACAAACATATATGTATATATATACATATATATACATAACATAGACTCATATATAAACACATATAAAATTAAAAATAAATACAATAGTAATAACACAATTTAAATAGTGAGAGTAATAAAATGTCAATGCAAAAAACATTAGTATTTAAAACACCGGGTGAGCACATAGTCACCCGGGCTGAAAGCACGGTAACTGCTAGCGATGCGGTGACCGCGCACCAGCACAAAACCACCAATCGAAATTAAACTCCGAAAAATTTAAATCGGGACCAAGAAAAGAGAACAAATATGGACATCTGCGGTCGGGGTGCGACAATTCTCCCCACCACAGACACTTTCTGCCCCCAGAAAGTCACCAGGCCAAAAGTCGATCAAGATTTAAGTCCATGCCCCAACGGAACTAAAGGAACCAGAGAGAACTGAGAATCTCGGGGATGACCTTACTCAGCACAGGTCACACCCGACCGATTCAAGAGAGAACTGGGGTCCGAGATTGAGGGGAGAACACGAAGGGGTTCTCCCCACCACAAGAGCTTAACTAGTGCAGAAAAGATGACCATTTAAATAGAAAACCCCGGGAAGGGGGGGTCGACGCGGGAACTCCCAACCAATTCAAACCAACTCTTATAACACGATTACTACAACACCTCTGTCGAAACCTTGAACCGACGACTAGAGTCAACAACTTCAACACTAGGGAAAACCCATAGAAAACATTTAACCAACATCAAATTGGAGGCATGATCCACCAAAGTCCACAAAACATAACCACATTTTAAACATAACTAAAACGAGGTCAACCCACACGAGAGTCAAACACACTTTTAAGAAGGACACACGATTTAGAACATCACCTCCACACGACAAGTCTGCTTAGATTATCATAGAACCAGTCCACCATCACTTTATAGAAAAAACTATGCATTTACAACGCTGTTGAAACTTCAGTAGCAGGAAGACAAGTATGGAAGAGGTTTCTAATTGCTTCACCGTCAACACGGAAGACAGAACTTGGACCAAGGCTTCACAACCCTGGGAACTCCTGACTGTGCGTGAGCTTCACCCCGAGACTTGTGGCTGGGGCTCTGATGGCTGAAGCATCTTCTGCCTCACAGTCAGGTACTGACATTCTCCCATCACAGCTTCCTCTTCAAGCGACGCTTCTTGCAAAACTTCTCCAGATGACGCAGACAACCGCATCGATGACACGTCTTCGGAGGGTTGCGACAAGACGGCCTTAAATGCCCGAAACGACCACACTGAAAGCATGCCATCGAACGATCCGATGAACTGGAAGCTGGGACCAAAGGGAATAACTCATTAGGAACAGGTATCTCTGACGCCTTTTCCTCACCAGAGGGGGAACTCTTACGAACGACAGGAGACGCTGAAGGATTAACCACCTGCACACCGGAAACCAACTCAGCCAAGAATGCTTCCTCTACGAGCTTCTCGAAACAAGGTTCTTTAGAAGGGAGGACTCGCTCCTTGATCTCTGGACGCAGACCCCCAGTGAAAAGAGAGGACTTCATGAGTTCATGTGACGCTACATCTGGAGAAAAGGAAATCAGTTCCTTGAAATGGTCAACAGATGCCTTCACCGTCCGTTGGCCTTGTTGAATATGCATAAGCTCTCCCTTTTTCTCCATCTTCACTCCCTCAGGTACAAACCATTGGATGAAAACAGTTTTAAAGACATCTCACGTCATTTGACCTTGCGTTGATGGTGGGGTAACCATCTTCCACTGGTCCAGATCTGGACCCTCGAACAACTCCATAATTGCACGGACCTTAACCTTATCGGGAGTTCCCAATATTCTAAAGACATGTTCCACTTCCTCGAGCCATTTCACTGCTTCTAACGGACCCTGATCACCATGGAGAATAGGCAAAGTCTGAGGAGGACCAAAAAAACTGGGCATGACATATCTGAATCCTTAGAGACCTTTCTGGGCGGCATTTCCCGAGCGATATATAAAACACAAAGCCAAAACCAATATCAAACTGAAGAAACATCAATAAAAGCGCCTTCATCAAAAACAGTCAGCACAAGGACCAAACAAATACGAACACATTCCAAAATAAAATCTCCTTTTCAAAATCCCCATTTTATTTTAGATTTCAAAACCACCCTTTCTCAAGATCACTTTCCAAAAACCAATCCACATTCAAACCAAAACTTTCCAAAACCGTTTCCCCTTTAAAACCAATTTAGAAAACAAAGACAAGCCTTTAACTTCAAATACACACCCAGGTACTCCCATGACCCGTTGCACATGTCTTTATTCACATTCCATTCATACGTGCATCCACACACACTTTCCATGCATTCTCACACATGTGCAAACGTTCATAAAGAGGAACCGAGGTTTCAACCCAAATCATTCTTATCCCATTCCAAGAAAACAACAGATTTCCAAATCAAGAGATTTCAGTTTTAAAAATCCATTTCATACATTTAAAGTCCTTTAAAAGAGACCAGTAAAATTTTCAAAAACCTTTTTCATTTCCAACTACACACTCACACAGACCAAAACAAAAACAACATCCAAATTTGCATCAATCGCTGAAGTGAGGGACTAGTAATCACGCTCGACCTGGCGACATGGTAGTGGGCCATGTCCCAAGTCAGCGTCGACCACCTGGAGGAATTCAAACCGTGTACTCAGATTCCACATGGGTCACTACTCCATGTGAAATCACGACGTAACATCGGCTTGCCTCCGTTTTCATCTCTCAATCCAAGACAAACCAGAAAAGACAAGGACACAATTCCCGAACTACCCCTGGTAACTCGAGGATCAGTGCGAGCAAGAGTTCGCGACGCTCTTCCCGTACCTACCCCTCGAGTTCCGACAGTCCTAATCTCCTTCTACCGGACAACCCAAATAACAAGAACCTGCCTCTGATACCATTTTGTCACGAACCAGCCAGGGTCGACCCTGAACCGGTCACCCGAGCCGGTCCGCGGCAAGTCCCGAGGAGCGTTCCCGATCCCCCCAGGATGGCAACAAGTGTCGGGCATTGAAACATTAATCGTTGGGAACGATTTAAGCCCAAACTAGAAACAAGATCGAAAGAACGAATATAAACTAGACAAACAAACAGACACTAAAGACATAAACAAACCTACACCATGACATACCTCCCCGTGACCTCGCGGTCACCACCCAACTACAACCAATGTCGCTCCCACACTGAGCGACTCAAGCCAGGAAAACCTGAACACAAGGAACCTGCAACTGAAAAGGTAAAGATAGGCGTGAGCACAAACGTACTCAGTAGGTGAGCCCCACAACAAATCCCAATGCACTGCCAGAAAATAAAGAATCTACCTATTTCAGGTTTGAACTACAATGTATAAAAGTATGCTTTTATAATGTTTCACTTGAAAAACTAAACACGAGCCATTACCCTTATCCCTTTTCAAAAGTTGAATTTCTTTTCATTGATTCTAAATTCGTTCTGAACGACAAAGAAATGTTACATTTTCAGTTTTACCACACAAGAGAAAAATGCATTTTTATTTGAAAGCCATTTTCGCAAGGCAACCAGTACAAGCTGTAAAGAAGAACTGAATGTAACAAGCAGGAAAGAAAACAAGTGCAAGTAAAAGTAAACAGGCAAGGAAAAACCAAGTGCAAGTAAAAATAAACTAGAAGTTATCAGCAATAACCATGGGCACACATACACACTCACACACTCACACACACACACACATACTCACACACGCACACACTCACACCCAAGTGGTCCCCCGTATGCCGACGGAAGGCACCACGCCATAGATGGTAGAGCACTATGGGTAAATCCCCTAAGTTTCATCTAGCTCGCGTGGGACCCTAGAAACTCGTGTCTCGGTGAAACGTGGCTTAGAAGGCCACGACCCTCAGAAAACGTGGCTTAGAAGGCCACGACCCTCAGAACACGGGGCTTAGAAGGCCACGACCCTCAGATATCATATGTTTAGTTAGTGTTGCAATCGTCAATCCAGCTAAGTGAAACAGGGACGACACCCATCCGGCTCCCTAGCGCACTAGTTCTAGTCCGCCCACCTAGATACCCAGGGTTTCCCGTGTGCTCAAACAAGCTTCACATTCACATAGTATATTTCTTCCTCATATCGCAGGCTAAACAAGATATTGCACACAAAAGTCACCATTTCCACACCCAAACAAGATTTCAAAACTCACGCATGCCAAAATTACCTTTCTAGAAATATAAATGTCATTACCCAATCATTTCGCAAAAACCCCTTTCTTTGAAACACTCAAACAAGAACATAACCAACTTTCACAACCTAGAAAACATTATTTTTAGTAACACAACAAGGGAAAACATCTTTCGTCAACCAAGAACCACACGTAAAGTTTCCAAAAACAATTTTAAAGGGTCACACGATGTTTTCACTAATCAAGGTTACAAGAAAACACCATTTTCCATGAACAGTACATTTACTAATTTACACATGCCAAAAAAATTTCAAAACCCAATTCAACATGTCTTTCGTTACTCAGGAAGAACCATTTAGCGACATTACTATGAAATCCCACAATTGAAACCAAGAAAACACTTTTAATGAAAAGCTAGAATTAAACAGTTTGCCTTATCAGCAAATCACCACACTATAAAAACTACTTAATATTACTTTTCTTAAATTTACTGAAATTCAATAAAAGGACAAGGAATAAATAAATTCTTAATTTAGAGGCAAGTGCATAGGGAGACCTACCTCAAGACGCAGCTCGGAACGAAACGACACGGTGCAAGACTCCCGTTGCGTAATGGTTGCACCGTACCGCGCCGTCAACCCAATCCTAAAACAATAGACCGTTAAGCAGGCTCATTAATGAAAACATATTAATAATAATAATAATAACGTAATAAGAACCAAAATGTAGTAATAATAATGTCATAATAATAATAATAATTATTATTATTATGACATAATAATAATATAATAATAATAAGAGTAACAACAATATCATAACAATAATATTAACATATTAATAAGAATAATTATAATGACATAATACTAACAAGAACAATAATAAATAGAATAGCGCAATGATAATTATAATAATAACAATAATAATAATAATAATTATAATAACATGATAATAATAAAAATAGTAATATTAACATAATATAATAATAAAAATAACAACATAATATAATAATAATTAAAACAATAATATATTTATAATAATAATAATATAGTATTAATAATAATAACATAATAATAATTTTAATAATGATATAATAATATAAATGATAATATTAACATAATAATAATAAATAATAATAATATAATAATAATAATAACCTAATAATAATAAAATAATTATAAGATTATTAACATGGTAAAAATATTAAAACATTATATATATAAAACAAAATAAAAACAAAGAATAAAATAAAACAAAATAAAGACAAAATAAAAAAAACAAAACTCACGGGAGGAGAGGCGGCGGAGCAGGGAGGCCGGCTCGACGGGAGGCGGAGGCGGGAGCCGGGACGGTTGGGCGGGTTGCGCAGGGAAGGCCGGGCAACGGGGTGCGGGTTGCGCAGAGAAGGCCGGGACAGGGGGGGTCGGACAGCGGCGCAGGGAGGAGGCAAGAGGGGAAGGGCCGGAGGCCGGACGGGACACCGGGAGGAGGTCGGCGAAGGCCGGGGTCACGCGGAGGTCGGCCTGGGGACGTCGGCGCGGGGTGGTGGTGCAGACTGAAGGAGGGAGGCCAGGGCAGGGCGCGGCGGGGCGAGGCGGCAGGCCGGGACAGGGGGGAGTTCTCGCGGGAGGCGGCGGTGCAGGAAGGCCGGCTCGACGGAAGGCGGAGGCGGGAGCCGGGACGACGCGGCAGTGCGTGGGGGGTGAGCGGGAGATGCCGGGTGCTGGGAAGGAGGCAGGAGGGTGAGGCCGGCGCTGGCCGAGGGTGGCAAGGCCGAACAGGGGTCACGCGGGGTGTCGCCGGAGGTGCGGAGCAAGGCAGGGGTCGGAGGGAGGTCGGGTGCAGGCTCGGTTGAGGCGGAGGCGGTTGCAGGCCGCGGCGAGGTCGGGGAAGGGTGACGGGGAAGGGAAGCAGGGGCCGGCCGCGCGCGGGAGCAGAGGAGGGCGGCGGGCTCGGGACGGAGCGCCGAAGGGAGGGGAGGCGAGTCCAGGGGCTGCGGCGCAAAAGAGAGAGGGGGAAAACAGGGTGGCGGCTGGGTAGAATAGGGTTAGGCTAGGGTAGAAAATATATATATATATATATATATATATATATAATTGATAATAATAATAATAAAAGGATAAATAAAATAATGAAAAGTAATCTTAATAAAAATAAAAATTTATAACAAAAATATTAGTAAAACCTTATAATAATAATAATAAAACTTTATAATAATAATCATAACAATAAAATAATAAGTTAGCTAATTATAATAATTATTATTATAACCAAAGTATTTAGAATAATAAAACCACTAAAAAAAATAATAAGAAGAAAACACGCATATATAAACACAAATATATATATATGAGACATATGTATATACATATACCTTTATAAAAACATATAAACATAAATACAACAAACATATATGTATATATATACATATATATACATAACATATACTCATATATAAACACATATAAAATTAAAAATAAATACAATAGTAATAACACAATTTAAATAGTGAGAGTAATAAAATGTCAACGCAAAAACATTAGTATTTAAAACACCGGGTGAGCACATAGTCACCCGGGCTGAAAGCACGGTAACTGCTAGCGATGCGGTGACCGCGCACCGGCGCAAAACCACCAATCGAAATTAAACTCCGAAAAATTTAAATCGGGACCAAGAAAGGAGAACAAATATGGACATCTGCGGTCGGGGTGTGACATCACCTTTTTCTAAAGTTTTATGTTTTAAATTTTCAGAGGGATTGTAATTTTATCCATTGATGGATAGTATGAGTTATATTCATATTGAAATTTTTTGGAATAATTTATCATCTCACTATAGGAGGACTTATGAATATTTGATAACCTGTTCTAACCTCTTTGTTGAGACAGATGGAATGACCTGTCATTCAATCGCATGATCTGATGACACTTAAAGAATGACAAATTCAAATTCATTTATTTAAATAAGAGATGAAGTGGAAATTATTTAGGGAACAATCAATGGTGGTATTGTACTCAAATTAAGTAATTATTTCTTCTAATGCAAAAATTCATCAACTTTAGGAAAATGATCTTGAAACTAAAAATGATGTCCTAGTACCTTATTATCTGATGAATCATATGGTCCTATAAATCATCACATATTTATGGATTTATGGTAGTTAACTTTCTACAAACCTTATTCTCTATCACTATCCATCAAAACATGATGGTTATATTTCTCTTCCATATCCATGTTTTTACTTCTCAGCTATCTTTTCCTATGTGAAAACCATATAATGTGTTAATTTGGGTAACTGTTATGTTTATAACTTTCCTTTTTAAAATTATGTTTTAGTATTAATTTTTAAGATGTATTTTTTCATGAAAGAAACTTCCAATTACTAATCCATTTACAACATAGACTAATTTCAAGGGTGAAATGCATTTTAAGGGGGGTAGAATGTGACACCTCGAGATTTTATAAGATAATTTATTTTTAATTTCTATAATGTCTTATGTTCTAAGCTACACCAATATTATCTTTCACTATACACAACATTATATTATCTTGAATTATATAAAACACTATAATTGGCTTGTGTTACATGCTAGAGTGACCTTTCTCGATAGCATGCATTGTTTTCAATACAAAGTTTCACTAAACAATGATATATTATTAAAATATTATTATTTAATGGCATATAAACTAGTCATTATATATATTATTAACCAAATTTTGAGTTTTATATAACATTAAAATTCATATTATGTATTTTCTAGACATGATATAAGAACAAATTCAATTTTTTAGGTAAAAGAAGTCTTTTTCAAAAAAATTATAGTTTTTCCACCTTTTGATGGTGCACTAATTTTAAATTTAGTTTTTAACACATTTATTTATTTTATTTGAAAAAATAAACTTATTCTTTGGAAATGGAACATAAAAAATTACTTTTGTTGAATATTTGGTACTTTTTGGTTAAAATTCATATTTGAATGAATATTGAAAAATATTGTATTTAAATTCAAAACTATATTTTCACCAAATTTATTTATATAGTTAGATTATATATTTAATTGGTTTTCAAGTGTATTTGGATTATGTTTTTAGAATTTAATCTGATATTTTTCATTGGAAGTAATTTCACTTTTAAACTGGACATAAACATGACAATCTTTTGATAAGTTTTTACTACTTAAAACCCCAATTTTTTGTTTTAACAACGGGAATTAATTAAAAATAAATTTATGAAAATTTTGTGTTTTGAATTGTGAAAAATGGATTCCATATAAGGAATTAGTGGGTCCAAATTATATTAATAGGTTACTTTTAGTTTTGGTAATTATGAATAGTCACTTTAGTAATTATTTTTATTAACATGGTTAAAGGTAAATCAGGTAATAAAATGTAAAAATAATATAATATAATTACCTTAACACATCTCAAAATCCTATTGGATGAATAAATTAGACCCTTATAATATATGGTTTGAAATGGAATCACTTAACTTCCACCTTCCCATGAATATGACATGAATATAAAAAACTAATGAATGTGACAAAATGTCACACTCTCATTTTATATAAGTATATTAATTTTAATTTTGGGATTACTAGGGAATGAAATAAACTATAGGTAGTCTCAGTTAAGATAACAGAATTACCTACATCAAATAAATTTATTTATTATTTTTAGAGATCTAATAGTTATCATTAATGATGACTCAATAGTGATGGAAAAATTATTTTATTATTAGAAATATCAAATAAATGATATTAAAAATATTAAAATAAATATAATTTCAGTGAATTAATGTCATATACAAATTTTATGGGTGAAATTGACATGGTATTTATGATTTAAATAATTTTTTTAACACATATATATGTTATGATATTTCAAAAAAGTCAACTAATGAATAGAGTAAAAATTGACACTATTGATATTTTAAATAAATAATATTTTATTAAATTATATAAAATTTATGATAAAATATAAAATTAGAACAAATAATAGGTAAGAAGTTAAATATGTCACCAATGGTCTATTTATGACTCCTTTATAATTTTAGAGGGTCTATATTAACCCTTTGTGAATAAAAAGACATGTCGTTATGTTAAGAATTAAAGGAATTAATTAAGGGTAAGTCAAAATTATAAGATTTAAAATAAAACCAAAAAATAAAAACAAAATATTATTGATTGTATAAGATTAAATAATTATCACAATATGATCTATTTTTAGTTGTTTAATGGACACTTTTACACGAAAATAAATTATATATTATTTAAATCAAAGATACTTACAAAATATCACTATCTTGTATTTTAATATCTTTTATGTGTCCAAATAGGGTAAAATCAAGATATGAACGAATATAAATGTCTATTTCTATATAAATGAAACTATTTTAATTATATAAATTTATTTTTAATTTTTAGAAGTTATATAATTACCTTAAAAGCCACTTCAATTCTAAAACAATATTTATTCAATTGACATAAAAATAGAATAAATGATTTTAATAATATTAATTTTGTTATATTTTGGATTATTTAATGATAATAAAAAATTTAAAAGATCTATAAGATATATTATATATGTTTTAAATCATTATATTTGATTTCCCACTTTGTTTTATTGTATTTTAAGTCAAATTAAATGAATAGTATTAAATATGAAAATAAGGATATCTAATTGGACTAATTTATTATTAAATTATTTAAAATACTAAAAAATGTTAAAAATTAAAAAGGTATAATATATTGTCTAAAATTTATTATAAAGTTAATTTATGGGCAATTTTTAATAATTTTTATCTAGATGATCTTATTATATTTTAATATTTTGAGAGGTTCCTAAAGTGCCCCTCTCCTCTCTTATAAAAAACATTTCCTCCCACATTTTCTCACACCTCCTTGAGCCTTATAGCTAGACTAAACCATAACAAATTATCCTATAAAAATTCTTATTAAACTTCTTAAGTTACTCATTTTCCAAAAAGTCCATCCTTATTGTCCCTAAGAAGAGATCCAAAGGAAGTTCAATGAAGAAGAGGTAATTAATTTACCAATTCAATTCAATTTCTTTACTTTTTATACTACCTCTTTCTATGTTGATTCCCTAATACAGTAATAACTCTAGTATATAATACATTTTGAGTTGTTAATATAATTATTTTACAACCTTATACCTCGTTTTATCCATCCTAAAAATAAAAATTTTATTATGTGTGTGTATGTACGTCTTCACGTCCCCACGTCGTGGTGTAATTTTTTTTCAAAAATAATTTATTAGGATGGGTATAATGATGATTATAATGGATTTAAATTAGTAATATTATATGATAATGATTCTTTATAATTAATATACCATCCAATTATATAACATTTAACCATCAAGAGAATGATATTGTCTCTTGTGTGTACGTACGACCTACCGTCTCCACGACGTTGTGATATTTTTTTATCCACATTATCAATTCTAGAATGATTATAAAACTTATATGATGAGTTAAAATAATAATTATTAACTTAATTTCATGAATAAAATAAATCCAATTCATAAAAAATATGACTTACACGACATAATAGGAATGGGAAAACGAATAAGTTAACACCTGAAATAATGGTAATATTGAAATACTATTAACAAAATGATATAATATGATAATATATGATATCATAAATATGGATTTGGTCCTAGTATCATTTAATAACATTATTTAACCATTATAAAGTAGGTTACCACACCCTCAACCAACGAAAATTATAAGGTAAGGGATAATATTACAATCTGATTTTTATCCGTGATTATTTATACATAAGTATTTACTATTGTATATTTATCATCTATATCAATGTTTCCTAATTATGTAATATTATTTATATTATTATACAATTTTTTAAAGTTAAATTTACTCTTTGGTGAACTTTTATTAAAAATTATGAAATTAATCTTTTATTATTATTCAATTTGATGTACTTTTTGACTTTTTTGGAAAAAGTACAAGGAGAATGTTTTTCAATTATACAGCATGAATGGATATTTATAGTTTCATGATGCCCTATTTCCCTGAAGCTTCATCTGTGCTATTTAAGTTTTATTTTGAACTTAATTCTTTTCTTTTAAAATTTCACAGTATTTTATGAAATGAAAATATTTTTGAAGAAGAAAGGATATTTTCCTCAAGAATTAAGTTCAAGTGTTTTATCAAAATTATTTTACATCTAAAATGATGATCTTAAATAGATTTTTGTTTCTATCCCTATTATTACTATGATTTTATTTTTTTAATGATGGAATGGTCTTTCATATGAATTATTTTAATATGAAATGATGTTTAAAAAACCATTTTATTTCTTGGGTTATGTTATGATGAATGATTTATGATTTGTGGAACATTTATGAATGATTCCATTATGAGATAGGTGGGACCTATATATCCCCCCAATGCATTGGGTAAAGATTCATATCTTGTTAGATATACAAGACTGAAATGGTATGTATATATGGTTCAGTAATATAAGGCTAGAACAGTATGTAAACCTGGTTTCGTAATGGACTTTGTCCACTATTATGGTCTTGGTAACAATGCCTTGGCTACAATGGAAATAATATTATGTGCTTAATTGTTTTCCACAATTCTTTTTTTTATGACAATGCTATTTTTTCATGGTTTATGTTTTTTATGATCCATGACTTATGAATTACCAATATTTATTTCATGACAAGTGATTTTGATATTTATGCTTTATGTTCATGTTTTTACATTCTTATGTTTATGGTTTGTTTTATGTCATCCATGTTTACCTATACAGAGCATTTAATCTCACATATTTTATGAATTATATTCCCCCGGATATAAATAAAGTATTTAGGTAGGAAAAAAGATAATATCTTTATGGTATATCTTAAATATCTTGCACCATGTTAGAAGATTATGTTCCAAGTTTCCCAAGTCACAAAACTAATATGGTCTTGGGAATCAGTTTTTTTCGTGTATTAAGTACTCCCAAAAAAGAAATTCAATGTCCATGCATGTTAGTATTGGGTTGTTATAATATCATAATAATATATTTAAGATACTGATGATATTATATCATCATGTATGAATAATATTTGAAGGAGTTGTAAGAATGAAAAAATGAAAAATGGTGGATTAAGAATGATACCTATTATTTGAACAAGCTCTTCAGGTTTATACCAAAATCCATTAAATGAGGGTTTTATGACCAAACAAAGGCATCTAATATTTTTAAAGTGGATTAATGAAATGATTTCTTTAGGCCATGGATGATCCAAATTGACTTTTGTGTGTGAAGAAAATAGAACATGGGCTTTTGTTTTATAAGTGAGATGAGGGGCACTCATGGAATTAATTAAAGTAACAAACCAATTAAAATAAATTATCATATTAAAAAGGGTAAAAATTGATAATATTATAGTAAAATATGATTTTGAGTCTAAATAATCTAAAAATATAAAAATTGGAAAATTTTAGATTAGTTTTTTACCCTTATCTTTTTATTTTAACCCGCTTTATCGCTTTTTTGACAATTACTATGGTAACAAAGTGTTTTACTCTATATGGGTAAATATAATTACTATAAAAAGTAAAATAATTCAATTTATGGACCATTTTTTATGTTCTCACCCAAATTTACCATACATGTAGAAGTGGTCATTATAGTAAAAGTATTGGTCGAATCCAAAGAGGTCTAAGAAGTAACCTTTAGACACTAATATTTTTTTAGGGATTTTGGATATGAAGTGTAAATCCACGTAGTTTGTTGTAATTTGGATACTAGAATACAAAATTAACAAAGAAAATTATTTTAATTAAATAATAAAAACACATTAAGTCATTGAATTGAACTCTTAAAATAATAAATTAACTAAAAAATATAAGAACATAAAATACATCCAATACATCCTCATGAAACTCAGTTAAATAAAACCAAAATAGTTTTATTCTTCTATTGATGTAAATTTTTCAATGGAAGGGTGAATTCAACATAAATAAGTGGGATTGATGAAGAGAAAATAATCAAATAAAAATCAATTTTTTGGTTGTGTGAATGGATTCACACAATAAAATGAATTTAATAAAAAATATATAGATAAGAATAATATTTATTAAGGATAAGGAAGAACATTGAATAATAATACTCGAGTAAAATTGAATTACTTACATGTAAATAGGACACTTAACACAATAGAATCACAGAATAACATTACAATTAAGCCATGCACGTATTCTTTTTAAATCATCCAATTCCATTACCTTAAATAGTAATTATAGAATACATGATTCAAGACCAAAATAGTTCAAGTAACCCCAATTAATTATGGTAGGCATAGTTTTTTCTATAATTAATTGAGATTATACTTTTCTACACTTGACAAAATTCAAATCCAGCTTGCAACCACTCAACAGATGTGATGAAATGAGCTTATAAATGGCCTAATTCGGGTGGGAAATAGAATAATACATTGAATATTGGGATTTACACTAACATATTTAAAACCTTATAAAAATTAATCCTTATATCCTAGGATTTATATTTGAAATAGTGGGTGGTCATTCTAGGACATAGAATCTGGCCCAAAAATTCAGTTTCAACATGGATCTGCTATAACTCCCTAAAAACCTCATAATTTGATATATAAACTATTTAATTAAACGTTCCCAATTTTCTAATCTATCTTTAGTTAAAATTTTAGATTCCATGGGCATGAATCATGTCCATAGCAATCATATTATTAGGTTTTGATCAATTTCACTTCACCCATAATTTTCTGGGATGGATGTCCAAAATGAGGATCTTCCAATGTAATTCTCCAAGTGACCCAAAAGGCTAAAATTTCCCCATTTTAATTGGAAACAAGATAATAAAATATGAAATTTAAATCAAGACTTATGGATTATTTTTTATGAGTCTCAAAATGGACCAAGTAATAGTGCACTTAATGGAGGAATTACATTAATTATGTGAAATAATGTACAAATTCTAAAGACACTAAAAAAGGTGTTTATGAATAATCTATCACATGAAAATTATATATTAAAAAATGAATATAATCCTATTTTAGTGGATAATCACACCCCCAGCATTAATTTTTATAGTCTCGATCAAAACGAATCTAAATAATATGAAATTAAATTCCATTTTACAAAAACATTTTAATCTACTATGCTCACTAAAAGACATCATTCCAAAAAATTATGGAAAACATAATTACATTTTAACACAAGATATTTTAAAAAGAATATAATAAGCCTAATACCATTCCATAGTTCATATTCATCACTATATTTCATTGAATTTCAACTAATCATGATGAATTTTTGTGCGTCGCACTAAATAAGGGGGTTCATTTTCATTCAAGGGGGAAAATATGGGAGCACTAGGTGGAATAACATTTAACCTTATAATGAATATTCCTATGTTTTTTATGTTTTTTTTTTAAATAAATTCTAATTGAAATTTTTCTCAAACAAGTCAACCCATATACAGAGACTTTTCTAATAACTCTCAGGCTTAAACACCATTGGGAAAAAAATTAAGCTTGCATAATCATAGATCAACTTATGTTAAATAAGTCAAATATAAAATAAAATTACTAAAAATAGAGACAAAATTCCTAAATCTAGGCTATAAAACAATGGATTCATGATCCTCAAGTTTTAAAAGCCACACATTAGGTCAATGAAATTTTCTGTTCTCAAATTTATTTTTATTTAACACTTTTTTTTAGTCATGATAAAATAAAAATGATCACCAAACCTTTTATATTTATTATGGGAACCTAAGAACTTAAACTAATACCCCCAAATCTAAAGATTTTTCTTTATAATTTTATTTAAAATGGATGAAAATTTAAAAGGTTAAAATCACATTAGATGTCTACTCTATTTTATATCTATTCTTATAAACATAAAATTGGATTAAAATTAGAATCAAGGTATGTAAAAATATTATATGTTTAATTTCAAAGCTTAAAAATTGTATTATAATTTTCATGGTTAAAAAAAATTCTCACATTTATGCACATAAAAGTTTCCTTGACACGGACAAATTTTTTTTCTTTCTTTTCACCCCCAAATTAAAATAACATTGTTTGTAGTGTTTTTATAAATCAAAATTAATAAGTGGTAATAGATTATAAATTATAAAATGAAATCAAAATAAGAAATATGCAATAATGTCACCTAGTTGTTGAGGATTAATTTCATGATGTCCTAATTACTCCTTTGAACTTTTTGGTACGTAGAGATGCATCATCAATGAAGAATGATTGTGTTTGAAATCATGGAAGAAATATGATTTTTCCAAAAAATAAAACAACCTTAGAATCCCATGAATCTAACACACCAAACAATTAGAAAATTATGGAAACACCTTGAGGTTATATTAACTAAAAATAAATGAAAACAAAAAAGAATGTATAAAAAAATACCTGTTTATTTTAGAATTCCAAAAATTGGGTCAATGTATAGGTAAAATCTAGGTTCCCTACTTGCAAATTCTTTGTTTAATTTTTTTTAACTCAATATGGACCACCATGACTTACCCAATACCATATTTCAGCATATTAATTATTTTATTTTTAACCAATTTAATTGGATATAAATTGAATTTATACTGGGTGTTGTAGGAAGGTTTATAATCTAATTTAAGAACCAAAATATGAGTATAGTGAGTGAATTAATCTCGAGAATATCAGTATGGGTCCATCTAATTTCTTTCTTAATGATTCTTAACAAATAATGTGTAATTCCATCTTGGTTGGATTATAGTGATTGATTAATGAGAACAAAAAATCCCTGGTAATCCTCCATGATGGAATTCATGATTTTGGTAGGGAAAATCTTGAATTTGAGCAAGGGTTGGTTGAAATTTTAACAAAAATATTGTGATCTAGAATAAAATAAATTTTTTTCAAAATTATAAAAAAATTGGTTCCTCTTGGATATATGTTTTAACCACCAAATTTTCAAATTCGGTGTTAGGGGCTAGTACAAACTCAGAGTTCAAGATTTTTCTTAATGGTTCAGTGATTGTTTGTTCTTAAAGAATTAAAAAATGATAAATATTCATGACACTCCATACATGATGTTAAATTCCCTTAATATAAAAAAATAAAAGAAATTTACTCTCTATATAAACACTTTTTAATAGTTCGCTTGGGTTATTTAGGATGACTTTCAATAATCCCTAACCAATTGACCTCATTTTCCTGCTCAGATTTCTCAGATTCTATAGTTGGTTATTTAGTATTTTCCTTCGATTTTAATGCCTATAATGGTTTTGAAATCAATGGTTAATTTTTTTCTTTAGTTTAACCACTCCTTGAAATAGTCAAAATGTGTATTTATTCATGTGAAATATGACTATAACCAGATTCTTCTATCAATTTTTAGGGGAAAACCTGAGTGAGAAAGGTTTTAATAATCATTTCAATGCTTTTTAGTTCTAATATTAATGATGAAACCTTAAAATTCATTATATATATTTATCTAAAACAATCACAAGTAATTCCTATAGATCATGGTGGGCAAGGGGTGGAGTAAAATTTAATATTATAGGAGGATAAATAAGTTGTTGGAATTTCATAGGAGGATGTTGAAATTGGCCTTATAAGGATTGGAATTCATTATAGGATAGAATTGTTTTGAAGTAAAGGAGTTCAAAAATTATGGTTGATTGGGTTGTGGATTATACCACTAATATAATCTATTATATTAATTTTATATCACACATGTTGTGGGGCAGTTAAACTAGGGATAGGTTCCCTATGTTGGGATTTATTTCAAAATATCCTTCCATAAGAGTGAATTTGGGGGGGGTGAATAGAGAATTGAGGTGATAATAATATGTGAGTGTTGAACATAAAATACTTAGGTCCTTAAAATTACTCCAAAATTTGGTCTCACCCAAATTTACCCTATATTTAGAAGAATCCATTGTAGTAAAATTAGGGGTCTAATCCATAAAGACCAAAGAAGTAACCATGAGACACTTAGACTTGTTAGGGGCTTTGGCTATGAAGTTTCCAAATTTTGGGTCAATTGGAATTGGGACGATACAGTAAAAAACTAAGTAAGATAATTATTTTAATTTATGAAAGAAAAAATATTAATGTTTTTAAATAAAACAATTAATGAATATTTCCTAATCCTTAGTTGTTTCAAGGACTAGAATGGATGTAATTGTTTTCTTTAGAAAACATGCGCTCCGTAGTTCACGAAGCATCCAATCATTGAGATAATTACCCAACATCATTAAAAAATTAAATAGACAAAAATTAATAGGATAATCACTAGTTCACTTATAAGATCAATTTAATAATCCCTATAAGTAATTGGATTATACTATCTATCAAAATTTTTCATTGTTATAATTGTCGAATATAAAGAATAAAAGAATTCATTGAATGGAAATCTTAATATAATGAAATAATTTTAGTATATAATAATATAAAAAACCTCCAAAATAACCTCATGCAACTCTGTATAACCTACCCATAATAGGTTTATTCTTCCATTGAGGTAAATTTCTAAATGGAAGGTTGTTTTTGACTTAAATAAGCAAGATTAAAGAAGACAAAAAAACAAATAACAATAACTTTTGTGGTTGTATGAATAGAATCACTCCATTAAATGAATTGAATAATAGTGATATGGATAATAATAAGAAGTATTAAGGATAAGGAAGAATATTAAATAATAAAACTACAGTAAAATTAAACAACTTAAATGTAACAACGACACTTATGACAACAAAATCGCAGCATAACATTACAATGGAAACATACACCACTTACTTTTAAATAATCTAACACAACTACCTTCAATGTGAATCTGGGAAGCCATGGGAAGATCCCATAATAGTTAAAGTCACCCCAATTAATTATGTAATATATATATAGGTGAAAAATTAATTAAGAGTGGAATTTTACACACTTGACAAACAATAGATTCCAGCTTGCATCTACTCAACAGATGTGCTGAAATGAGATTCTAGATGGGATAATTTGTGTGATAGATAGAAGAACAAATTTAATATAACAACCCTGCTTTTAGTACAAACTTAAACATGATTTATTACATAAACTATTCACTTGATACAACATGGAATATCGAGATGTATAGTGTCTTTCGGGCTTAGGATCATTACATAACAACTTAAAACATGGAATATATCATCTTTATTGAAAACTTTCTTTACATGACCACTACATTCCCTCATACTTAGCATTGCATGGTATAACCTGAGGACATGTATAAGAAAAGGGGTGAGCTATAAAGCCCAGTAAGGGAATAAACATGGAATACATGAGGAGTATAATACATGTTAGACAATAGGCATATCAATAGAGCACAAGAGAAATATGAACATAAAGGAATGATAAAGCATGATAATCATAACATGGAAATGTGGAAATAATACTTTACATGGAATTAGCATGAGCCAAGGCTCATTGCATATAGGGCATGAGTAAATCCTCATTGAACATGAAGCACGAGTAAACCCTTGTTGCACTTAAATTAGCATGAATCAACACTCATTTAACATGATGTATCATGATACTATACTTTACCCAATTCATTGAAGTGCTATAAGGGCGCACCCTTCTTAAACATTTCATTTCATTCATAAGTGTGTCACATGGATCATAAAACATGGATTCATAAACCATAATCATTTATTCCATGATTAAGGAATGTGGAATTCATACATGAAACTTTATAATCAATAAGTAAATGTGAATAAACTTTAATACCCTTGATGGAGAAATGGGCATGGTATTCACTATACAATGACATTGGCTTAGAAAATCGGTGCGATTTCGGGAGCATAACGGTGTGACATAAGAATTCATAAAAATGGTTTATGAGAGAGAAAGGGGTTTCTCATCATATTTACATGTAATTAAAAGTAAGGACGTCATATAGATACATGTCACAACAATTGTAATGGAATTTATATTCATGGTACAAAATCATTGCTTGAATGTAAAAGAGGAGAGAGAAGTTCCTTTCAGAATTTTGGTATAGTAACGGTTGTACATGGGAGGAATTTAATGAGAGATAAAGGGGTCTCCCATCATTCAAACATAAATAGGGAAGTATGAGGGAGGTTTGCAATAATACCCCAACATTCATAATTCATATTAAAAGGGAAAAACAACTTAAAGAAAATTGGACAAAATTGAGAAGGGAAGAAAAAACCCTTACTTGGAAGTGTGCTTCAAAAGGCTTGAGAGAGGCTTGAGAGAGGCTTCTTGGGAGCTTAGGGAACCTTGGGAGGATTTTAGAGAGAGTAGGGCAGAGTTTGGATGAACTCCAAAGGGTTTTAGTAAGGAGGAAGTGGGAGCTTGGGTGGGTTTATATAGGAAAGGTGAGGGAATTCTTTATTATTTAGGTTTGGGACCCCTTACATTAAACTAATCCAAACCACAAATCAGCTCATGGTTTTTGCCAATGGTTTTTGGAAAAGGGAAGAGGAAAAAAATATTTTATAATGAAAATGCCCGAACTTCTTAAAATAATGGGGTTGCTTATGTGGAGGTGAGTCACACTCCCATGGAAAATAATTTAAAAAGACAAGATGTTTAATAAGTCTTGAGGGGTCCCTTAATGCTTTGAAAAGTAAGTAAAACAAACCCAAAATCACATTATTTTAATTTTAAAACATATATTGGATCAACATAAAGCTTATATTATTTTATTACATCACTATTGGTTCATTATGATGTCATAAAACACATTATATATTTAAACGGTATTTAATTTTTACCCAAAAATTTAATTATCTCTGAAAATTATGAAAAATTCACCGTTGGATAATTTTGACATCATGATTCCAAAAATATCATTTATTTTTTTTAAATATTTTTTTAAATATGTTAATTTTCACTTTGAAAATAAAAACCGACATTTATCAAAAATTCACGGGTTTTGACAGAAATGGATTTCAAACCATAATAAAAATTATAATTGCATTCATAAAATTATATGATCATTTATATATAATTAATATAATTTAATAATAATAATATTTTATTAAAATATTATTTAATTCAAAAATCCCTTAATTTAATAAAATAGATTTCTTAATTAAATAATAACTAAAAACAATATTTGTACTTTAAAAACTATTTACAATGTATCAATGATGACAAGAAGGTATATTCATTATTATATACAAAAAATAATATAAATGAACATATTACTAGAGATTTGTTACATAACCCCTTAAAACGGACGCATAAGACCTAAGGGTAAGGTGTGCGATGGTGACAGACTCTTGGGGTGGCTCAGATAACATTGCTCGAGTGGTAATCTCTATCAACTTCCACTTTTCCCGTAGACGGTCCCGTTAGAGCTTGACATGATGAATCTCAGCTTGGGCTTGGTCAAGAGCGAAGCCCAAGGACGCCACCTCTTTTCCAAGCTCCGACAAATGGGCTTCGTATGGAGCAATTATACTGGATGAGGCCATCACTTCTTTTGTCTGAGTAAATTGTGTTTGTTAAAGCCTTATATTTATACTAATCATGGGATCACTGTTCAACGACTATAAAAGCAACAGTCACAATTCTTAACATACAACCAAAGAATTTGACATTTTATATAAACATTTTACATTAAGAGGCATTTAATTAGATCAAGAGAGATTTCCATTAATGAAACTTTGGGTCGTTACATTTAAGCTCTCTAATTCCAATAACATCTGTAAAACATTAATCTAACTAGTCCTTATATATGATGTGTTATTATAGAAATAGTGGGATGTCACTCTAGGCCACAGAATCTAGCCCAGAATTTCAATGTCAACTTGGGTTGTCTATATCTCCCTTCAAACCTTAGAATTATCTCTGGAAACTATTTAATGAAATGTTCCCCATGTTTTAATATATCCCTGGTTAAAATTTTAGATTCATTGGGTTTGAATAATGTCCACTATATTCATATTATTATGTTTTTTAGCTCACTTTACCTAGAATTTTAAAGGTTCAATGTCCAAAATGGAGGTCTTCCAATGTGACTCTCCAAGTTATCCTGAAGGATAAAATTTTCCTAATAGAATTAAAAACCTGATAATGAAATATGAAATTAAAATAATTCCCAGTGGATTATTTACAATGTGTCTCAAAATGTACCATGTAATTGTTCCCTTTAAGCATTAATTATAATCATAATTGAAATAATGTTCAAATTGTAAAATACACTAAAAATAGTGGTTATGAATACTGAAGCACATAAAAACTGTATATTAAAATACTTAATATTAAACTTTTTATAATATAATAAGTTTATATTTTCAATTATATCATAATCACTTAGTTGAAGATTGTATTTTTAGTAATTTTAAATCATTTAATATCATATTTTTTATTATAAAATATAAAACATTCTTTTTTTGAACTATTCATTCAATTAAACATTGAAAACAAATAATAGTAATGGATATAAAATATATTCCATTCAAAAATAATAACATATTATATATACCTACAAAATTCATGAAACAAAATATTAATTGCCAATAATATAACTTTTTATTTTTTAAAAAGTTATTATTTTATTTTCCTTTTAGTTAAATAATTACTATGTTACTGTTGAATAAGAATTTAAGGTAATTATTTCATTACTAAAAATTAAAAATAAATTAAAATTTTAAAAAAATAATTTATCTATCAAATGAATATTTATAACTGAATATAGTTTATTTTATCCCTATTAAAAAATATTATATTTATTAAAAGATAAAAATTGGCATTATTGGATTTTTTTACACAGAGTATTATAATGATTTCAATCATGAATATATCAATCCAAAATGGAAAATATCTAAAACATAAACAATATATGGTGTGAATAATGGTTATACAATATAATTTATGAAAAACTTTAGGTCATTATAACCCTCATCTCTTTAGTTTAACTGCTCATAAACCTATTTTACCCTTAATTATGGTAACATATTTTTACTATTTTTATTATTTATTATGACCAAAACATAAGTTGATTGTATTACCTAATATTAATAATAATGATTCTAAATATGGAATCCATTTTATTAAATTCAATTTATAGAAGCGGTGTAATTTAATTTTAAAATAAACCCGCAAAACATGTGGAAAAACAATTTTTCAAGGAATGCATTTTTCAAGTATAAGTTGACTTCATATTAACTATATGATTGGTTATCATCGTTATATTAATTTAAATTAATATATTTAGATATATAATCTAAAAATTATATTTAAATTTTTAATTATTAAATGTAATTTTATTTATTTAAAATGGAAATATATTATTCATTTAAAACAGTTTTCAATAAAAATAATTATTTTTCATATTCATTAAAAAATAATATTTTTTTAAAAAATAAAAAATAAATAAACTTTAGTTAATTTTCATATTATTACATAAAAAAAGAAGTAAATTTTAATAAATAAATTTTCTAAAAGTTGAAAAAAAAACATTATATTTTTTCTCACAAAAACAAGTAAAAAACATTTTAAAGAGAA
The DNA here is from genome assembly GCA_963277665.1 of Viscum album. Taxonomy (NCBI): domain Eukaryota; kingdom Viridiplantae; phylum Streptophyta; class Magnoliopsida; order Santalales; family Viscaceae; genus Viscum; species Viscum album. The sequence continues at coordinate 518,396,539 of OY728145.1, forward strand.
CATATTTTTGAAGAATAAATTGACTTTACTGAAAATTGAAGGATTATTTACAACTAATTTATCAATACATTTATATTGAGTGGGAATTTCATATATATTTAAAAATAATTTAATTAATTTAATACCCACTAATTTAATGGTTAGTTTATAACAATCTTATTTAAATAATATATTTTTTATGTCATTTAAGCTCAGTGTTCTGTGTCTTATATGCTATCAAGCATTATTTTACTATTTTAAAATCTCTAGGTGTTACAATATTTCAATAAGGGTATTTCTTGTGAATAATATATATGGGATATGTTGAATATGTTTTAAGATAGGTTTGTTATGTATTTAGTCTACAAATACACTAAACCTCTATGTTACTGGGTGTGATTTCTTTTAAGATGTAATGAATATTCATGTTAAAATATACAATATATGTGTATATTATTGCTTGGTAATCAAAAGATACAAACATCTCTATATCTATATGAGTGGATCTACTATTTATTGTCATACTACATTCATTATGTCCTTTATATATAACATATAACTATTAATTTTGTAACCATTATAAGTTAATATATGTACATTTGGTTCTTTAGCTAGCCATTGTATTTGTTCTGAAATTGAATTCATATTTTCTTATATCTCTGTAAAAATATGGTCTTGAAACCATCTCACAAACTATTGATTGTGTTTATTTTATATTTATATTTATTCCATTAATGGATTCAAAATAATAAGAATTATTTTATATTTTTTGATATATGGAACAACCTCTATAAAATTATGTAAAATGTAAAGGTGATCATGCTCTCACTCTATGATGGTAATTTTAACAACATCTCTTCAAGAAATTCCTTCACCCAAAAGACACCTGTTGTGAAAAGATTTTAAGAGATAAATGATATACATATTAGATATGTACTCACTCCTCAATCCATATTTTTATATTTTCTAATGACACTTTTAAAGGTTAAGTGTGAACCCAAATACAATTACAGCCAAATAAAACCCATCAAGAAATAAAACATCACAACCCAACCAATTTATAATTCAAATAAACACACAACATATCAGATAGGTTGTAATTAGATAATTCAATGGATTCTTTCACAATATAATATTATTTAATATAACCTTTTTCTAAACATCAATTATTTATAAACCCTTTTCAAATCATAATATATCGTTCAATTTGGTACATATATTTGTAATATAAAGGACCACATAATCGGAACGTTATAACCAAGTGATCCATTGTATCAAATAATGATAGTGGTAAAAACATCTCTAACTCAAATAATATAACATTAATTTCATTTTCCATAGAGATACAATTTTCCAGGTCTATAACATTAATATATATATATTTGTAAAATAATAAAATATCTATTAATATGTGTCATATATTTCTAGATGGAATACAATATAAAGACATAGGTATTAAATCATGCATCATAACATTATAGTTATGTAATTTTATTCAAGTTACCTTCAAATTATTCATTCACACTATAATATTGATATTTTATGACTACCCCTGAGAACCTTTACACTAGTAAGTAAGTTGTAAAAATTAAATATCTTAGTCCTAGAAAGTGTGAAAACAACTAGAGGTTGATAAGTTTATTTTTGTTCCTTCATTGGAGTAACCTATTCTATTCTCCCCATATCAATCATATTCAACATATCCCTACAAAAAATTATAGTTAATTTAGTAATGTGTCAATTACACTATCGCATGTATATTTTATATACGGTTGATGTTAAGAAAATTATTGATGAACAAGGAATTATAAAATGATAATTAAAAATTACTATTCTGCTTTATCAACCCAATTTCATAGGGTTTTCTGAAAAGGGTTTAACAAAATGATGATAATATCATTTAAATTCAAAAACTGCCCATCACCTATTAATAGAGAAGGTGGTGAACCTTCCTCCAAATTTCCATTTAACAAATTCATCCATGATCGGTATTTATGCCATCATGGTTAAAAATTACAATATCCTAGAAAAAATATCTTTAAGGAATTTTTCATTCTAACTAATTGTGTGAATTATTCAAAGATAGAATTCCATAAAAATAATTTAATGTTATATCCTTGAAATAAATTAGGTGTATCTATGTTAAAACCATATTTGGTTAAATATAATAACTTATTTAGTGATAATTTCTGAAATTCAACTTTGCAAAACTTGATAAACAAGGGGGAATGGTATAACCAATATCTATCATTCTAGAAGTAAAAAAATTGGAAACAATGAAATACCAAGAAACATTGATGATTCTAGAATTAAGAAATATGAATACACAAAGTACTTGTGTAAGATCAAATTCTGAAGTTATCAATGGAGGTCTTTACCTTGATAGGGATTACATAAGGGTTCTTTAGGAGGATATCTAAGGATAACTCATTGATTTCTCATAAGTGTGTATTTTCCATCTAAATGAAGAGTTAAAGAGGTTGATTCCCCTAAAAAGGTAAAGGTGTTTACGTGAATATTGGATCCATGGGGAACACTCTCCAAAAATATTGAAAGGCAGTGGAACTGGTTGCACCAGATGATCTCTACATTAAGTCGTCGGGTGGGTACATTTTTCCATGACGTTTTGACATTGTAATCATCTTCCACTTCCTAAATAAAATCATTTACAACATTTATCATATGTATTAATACTTCATTTTAACCACATAAAATACTTGGGTTATTATTTTCTTCCTTTATTCTTCTATTTTCCTTCTATAAGTTATTGTTGGGTTTTATGTGAGTATTATGGTGAATATCTAGGGTGATTCATCTTTTTAGTTCAAGATAGACTATTATTGTGTCATATTTTTTGATTCATTATCTCTAGACATTGTTTTATCATGTGTTATTTATAGAGGATAACTTTTATTTGGGTTGTTTTATACACAATAACTAGTACCATTTCTTAATTTTATAGATTTTGTATGAAAAATCCTAGAAAGCTGTTTCAAATCATGGTTTAGAAGTATCATTATATCCTCAGACAGGAATTATAATTTCATATAAAAATCCCTAATCCCTCTCTTATGTGTTTCAGATTAAATTTTATTTCATTTTTCCTAAATAGATGAAGTTATATGGGGTAAATCCTGAGTTGAGAAGTTTGAAGATATGGACTTCATATTATAGAAGTTGTAGATACAGAAATTTTTTATTATAGAAGGATATTTATATTTTTTTATCTGAAACTAATCTATAAGTGATGTAGAAAGAATCATAGTAAATTATAGACAAGAAAACAATAGGGTTTATTTAAATTTCACAAACATGGAACATGTCTTATAATATATATGAGGTAAAGAAGAAATTTGATCATATGACGACTCTTTTCGATATGTATTATAATTCAACTATAGTAAAAAAAAGTTTTTCTTCTGTAAAGGCTATTTGGAATGATAATTTTCAGGGGAAATGTATTGGCTAATCATTTAAATGGATTCAATAATAACTAGAGTTAGTTGAAATTAGAAACTATAATTTTCATGGATCTATAGTGAATTTTTTTATTACATTAATCACTCTAAAAATCATGGGATGTGTGGGTTAATATGGTGAGTAAGTCAAGTCATTCGATAACCTTGGTATATACTACACTCCTTACAACTCCATGAAGTGCCTATTATTTTTTTGGATAGAAACATCACCCATGAACACTATCTTGAGAGTTTCATCATTCATAAGATATAGCTTAATTAATCTTCTAAATTTATAATTTATCATACTCATTATTTTAATTATAGAGTGAAAATAATCTAAAAATTCTATATTCCATGTCTTAAGTGGATTCGATAAACTCAATAATAGGCCACTCATATGTTCTAAAATAATGTTTTTAGAGGAAATAAGATTCAATCATCTATTATAAGAGGATTATGTTACCATATATAGTGGTTTTTTTAATAGATCATGGAAAATTACATTAAGTTCTATCGTGGTGGACAAAAGAGTGAAATATGGAACATTATACTTGAAAAGATTTTCAAAAGGAGAAATTTCTGTTGGATAAGTAACATTTTCAAAGTTATGAAAAGAACATACCAGTAGCTTAATTTATAAATAGAATAAATTCCTTTCAACTAATGTGAAGTATAACATTGGAATCGCAGAGTTTGTTTCAGATGAATAATTCATCCTTGGGAAGCTACAGAAGTTTTAATTATAAATAGATGGTAAGACACCCAAGGATTGGAAGTTAGCACTGTTTCATTGGGTTATATAGGGTAAAGCACTAGTTCATTATTATATAGGCTCATTATACTATGTTACCTTCAACGATGATGTAAAACAAAAGGTGTGGGAGTTATTTCTCAAGAATAAGTCCAAAATTTTGGGGATCCTTCATTATGTGAAGATCCATGTTAGAAACAGTCACTCAAAGTAAACTGAAATGTATAATTTCAAACAATAATAGGAAAATTTGGAAATAATTAATTCTAGAAGTTTTGTTGGTTCAAATGAATAATGTTTTATTAGACTATACTAGGAACTTTTGACTAAAGTTTTAGAGAGAAAGAATTGGAATTTATTTGATAAGGTATGAAGCATTATGATTCACAATGGTTTTCCCTAGGTGTTTGGTGGGAAGGCTATATATTATAATTCCAACTTGGTAAATGAATGTTTATCATCTCAATTGGGGAATAAAATTCCACATGCATGTTGTTCTAGAGGGATGATTGAAATTTTCCTTCTCAAATTATTTGGTTCACTTGTTTATATCCACATTAATTCCAAAGTGAGGGTCATGTTATAGGCTATGTCCTGAGCATGTTTCTTTGTAGCATGTGCTGACTAAGACTTTGGGTTTTGGATCTGGTATAACAATATTCAGATGTTTTTCAGAATACATAATGTTATCATCAAATAATAGTTTTTTTGAAAGTTCATAAAAATTTTGAGGTTTTAAATGATAACAAATTATCATTAATATATAAGGTTTATATGAGTGGAATTTCTAAATTTACAAATATTCTAGAAAGTTTATGATGTAAAATAGTTTCAGAAAAACCTTACTATTCAAAAGTAATATCAAATTTAAGTCATGTTTTATGGAGTTTACAAGGTCTAAAGTACTAAAGAGCTCAGGGAGAACAGATTCTCAAGGAAGAGTTCTATAATAACAATTTTTAAATCAATTATTTCAGAAGGGGTTGAGTCACAGTGTTAGTTATAGATCTTTACCATGATTTAGTGCCATTTTAAAAGATATGGAAGTGGATAGTACTATTTTCTTCACATAAGTGATGTAGAATATGACAGTATGGAATGGGATGTAGGTCAAAGAAACTCAATTTACTGGGATTTAACTATGAGGGATGAAATAAATTCCTTATATGTTTCATAACATAGGAACTAATAGAACAACCTATTGGAGGAGAGTGCTTCAAAATAAATATGTTTATCGACCAAAGGAGTAAGTAAATGGTAGAAAGTGGAACAAGGAAAATCTTGTCGTAAAGGGTTTTCAACAAAAAAGAAGGTATATTTTTTTTAGATCTTTTCTGAAATTTCTATTTATAAAATTATTCATACATTTCTTAGTATAGTTTCTTATAAGGATTACATCAAGATTCATTAGATGTTAAAACATAATTTCTTCATGGGAACACAGAAAAATAGATTTACAAGGAGTGGGTAAAGGGTTTCTTAGAGATATGTAATGAGGTTCTAGTGTAAAAGTTAAAGTGAAGTATTTTGGGTTGAAGTAATCACCAAGGAATTGTAATTAGAAGTTCAATGCATTTAAGGAAGAATAGAAGTTCTTATATAGAAATTATGACAGTTTCTATCATTGGAAGGTATTTATTGATGGGAGTTTTATTATCTTACTTATCTATATGGATGAAATAATTATTTCTAAACCAATAAAGGAATGTATTAATGAGATAAATTTTAAATTTTCTAGTGCTTTTTTAATGAAGGATCTCAGACAAGAGAATGGATTTGGGGGATACATATTATAAGGGAATTAATGTCTATAAATTTATTCCTTAATTAACTATACTACAAACAAAAGGTGGTGGAATGATTTCAATTGAGTGAGGAAAAATAAATTACCACTCCCTTGCATATAATCACTGAGATATGTAAGTAAGATCTGCCTAGAATGAAACCAAATAAATGGAAAATGTTACATTTTCATTAGAAGTCATAAGATTGATTTATTTCATAGTTTTGAATGTTTGTCTCTCTATTTCAAAATGGGTGGGTCACTAAAGGGGTTTTTAAATTCAAACATTAGAGGATATATAACTAATCAGAAGAGAAACATGGGATATGTGTTCACTGATAGTGGCATATAAGTGAGTTGGATATAAAATATTTAATTTGTAGCTGTACTTTGAATAAATGAGGTAGATCATATTGTATAAACGGAAGCTGGGGAGGATTTTATTTTGATTAATGGGTAGTTAAAGGATCTTAAAAGATGGCATAAGGTAGAAAAAATGTTATGTGATTCATATAGTATGGTACACTTATAAAATAATCAAATTTTACACTTGAAGAAATATAATTTTCATCTAATGTATCACTTTATCTAAAAAATATAATAAAAATTGTTAAATCTATTAGATGACAGATAGTGTTCATAATACGGTAGATATATTGACCAAGGTTGTAGTATGGGATATTCTAGGGTGGTGTTTCACCTCATTTGAGATGTGGTGATGAGAAGAATTTTGGGGGAACCATGTAGGTGTAAAAGGATATTGAGAATCGAATGGTTTTGTATAAGATTATAGAGGACTTAATGGTAAATCCAAAAAGGGATTCTCAATTTGGAGATTGTTTGTTTTATCAATGTGAAAATAAATTTTCAACTAAGGGTTGAAAATTATGTAAGGTTTGATATCACAAGTCTAATTTATAAAAATTAAGAAAGATGACGGAGTGGTGTGAAGAAAATTTAGAATTCCAAAAGTATAAATATTGAAGGAATTGAAATTGGAAGGAATGTTGATGAGTTAAGAATAAGGATTAGTTAAAAAGAAAAGTATTTTAATAAGAGTCAATTATAAAGTTATGTATGGAGTTCTCAGTCTTTATAAGGATTTTGTAAGGGTTATTCTCATAAAAAGAACCACTAAAGTTTCCGGGAGCACATACTATTCATAAGAATAAGGATTTAAGGTGTTGGATAACTCTAACCAAGTAAAGGTATTCCCATTAACATCAAGTCAAAGGGGTATACTCTCCATAAAGATCAAAAGGATATAAAAATCAGTACACTAGATAAGATCTACATTAATATTTATGGTGGGAACATTTTCTCTATGACTATTTAAAATTATAATCATCTTTTGATTCCATAATTAATGTGTTTCTAGTGTTACCCCCATGGGTAAGGTTTAGTTTAAACCATGTAAAATACTTGTTCTTTTTTATGATTTCTTTTGTTTAAATTTTTCTTCTGGAAGTCATTTCCTAATTTGTATATATTCATTATAGTGTTGGATTAGAATTATTTGTCTTCCAATTTCTACATACCTCATTAATGTGGGTTCATTTTGATTTAGTGTCTATATAATTTGTTTCATCCAATGTTATTTTCAGTGAATAAATTCTATTTTGGATGTTCAAGACCCAACAATTTATAAAATTATGAAATCCATTTATCATTACAAACAACATGTACCTCTATGTGAACTATTTATTTCTTTGAGCATTATACAACATAACAATGGAATCTCATGTCAATTACATATCTTTGATCTATATATACAACTAAAAATCAATATCATTACAATTTTGTCATGGTCCTAATATAAGAAGAGACGACATTTTTTAATAGAAATTATTCTAGAATCCTATATATGATAATGCCATGAGAGGTGCAGTAAATCAGGGTATAGGAAAAAAAATTATATGGGGATCATGTTATCTCACCTTTTGGAACATAACTATTTCTTTCAACCTTTCCCCTAAATTAGTGTTTAAATTAGTAAATAACAAGAGGGGTTTTACTTGGTTCACCCATATTGGGTTACATCCAAATATCACCTACAAAACTATGCTGATGAACCAAATTCACTAAAGTCTCACAGATTTACTATTACAATTTTGGAGTAGCCTCATTGACCCTCCTAGTTCACTACCATGAAAAATTGGAGAACTAACTCCTATCCTAAAACAAGGAACTCAGAACTCCATCTATTAAATCCTTCTTCTTCACATAGGGATGATGTGAACAGACACGTGTATTGGGTTTTCTATTCAATATCGAAATATCAATTTCTAGTGAGCATGGAACTCTTGGAATAAATCCTTTGACATTCAAACTTATAGAATATATCTATAACTAAACCTCTAAAAATATTCTCCATAATAACTCTTTGTGTGTCTGCCAATATTTTTATCTTTATTTATCTTCATCTTACACAATAGATGTGTTTTTTCACATTTATTTAAATAATTTTATTATAATTTTATTTCCATGTTGTGGAATTATTCAAAGTTTACCTCCTCATTATTTAGAACAAGATAGAATATTAATATGTAATAAACCATTATGAATTATAATCCATGAATATATTCCTTTATTTAATTGATCGAAAGAAACAATTATCTTGAGGTGTGGAGACTACCTTGATAAGGAAAGAATACAACATAGATATGGTTTGGTCTTCAATATTTTGGTGACCAATTAGTTGTTTTTTATATACTAATATATGGTCACTTAAAATATGGAACAAAAAATAGTAACTCTTATTTCCTTGTAGTGTGGTCAACAAAACCACAATGTGGAGACTTTTATTTGACTATATCCACTATTTTTATGCAAAAAATCCCTCCATAAAACCTTCAAGATTTTAAACATAGACCACTTTTCACATCAAACTGGAAGTGACATGGATAAAACTACTACAGAAAAACCTCATTTACTAATAGATATCCAAAAACCTTTATTTCTAATAAAATCGGATACTCCACATAGAAAGTCATGACTATGGTGTAGATTATTTACTATCTGTGGGGGCTGGGAAATTTAGAAAAAACACTTTAGTGTATACCTCTATAAGCCTATGAAATATAAATTCCTTTCTTATACCCGTTTCAAAAAAACTTTACAACGCCTATATACGTATTTTTCTTCTTCCTCTCTAATGGGACTGCATTCTATCCCAAAGTTCTATAGACTAGGCACCCTAAAAACTTATTGTTCCACAAAAAACCTCTAAAACCAACTTTGAAACATTTTGAGGTTGCCTATGACATAGATTGAAATATTCATGTCCCACATTAAACATTACTCTGGAATTCATGCAGTATATAAACACTTGTATTCACTTGAATTACTAGATATGAGTAACGAGGACAAATTATTCTATCCTCCACAATGCCACAATGTGTCATGAACCACTTCCTTCATGTTTGTGTATTACGGTGTGAACCAATGCTCACATGTACACATCGACCCACATGCACACTCTCTTCTTCCCTAGTGCCACAGTGATAGGCTGGTTCCCCTACATGGTCAACTATTCTCCCACATATGTGGGGTTTAACTGGATATGCTTTTTAGTCTAGGTTTTTCCTTTTTTTACATAACCAATAAGGTTGTGGTTTATTCATGTGACTACAAAGTGACATATCCTCTTCTACGGTATAATCCAGATCAATTTAAGAGACATATTTGTTTAATACTTATTTAATTGGTAAAAAAGTCATACTCCGAAAAAACCTCCAACGATATTTTGGCCAACAATATTTCCCATCGGGTTTCTTGAAAATTCTCTAAATAGTCCAAAAAAACCACTTTCAAAAAAAATTATCAAGATCCACCTATCAACAATTCAATTCCCATGTTAGAAATACTAGTTATGATAAAAAAATAATTCAATGAATGGTTTTTCATTTTAAACATTGAATCATTCCAAAAACCATATCTCTTCCCCTAATATTCCAATGATATACTATACCATTTTATTTTATCTCTCCCCTAACAAACACACATTTATATTTTAACCCCTTTAGTGAAAAAACAAAAGAGATTCCTATTGTAATAAAATTATTAATATGGGATTTTAAATTCAAAAATATTGTGGTAATAAAACATACCTTTCTTATGAAATAAACTATGGGGAATGTGAGTTCTATATCAAGATAATTAAGAGGATGGATATGGATGGACTACAATATCCAACCAATGATTCTAAAACACAACTTTGAGTAGTTAATTTTTCAAGATATCTTCCACTTTATCTTATATTGACACATACTTGAGTATCACAATTCCTTAATCCACCTTGTCCTTTATTAAATTATATTTGATCTCAATGTTCTTGTTCCATGAATTTTGGATAGTATTTTTTCTAGGATTTATCAAACTTGAGTTATCACAAATAATTGGAATGTGGGGAATCACATCAATACCTACATAATCAAGTTTCTTTTCATCCCTAACAAATGGGTTAATACTTCACTAGAAGCAATGTACTCAGCCTTCACAATTCTCAAAGAAATGAAATATTTCTTATTGCTTTACCATGAAATACTTTTACTCCCATGATAAAAAAACCGTTGGATATTTATTTTCAATCATCTAATAAACCAATCCAATATTCATCAGTCAATCCCACCAAATTTCATTATATATAATAGAGTTATAAAAATCCATAGTCTATCGTTTGATTAATATGTCAAATAATTTGTCTGACAACTTTCATATAGCAATAATTGGTATCATTTTGAAAATGTGTGTCTTGAATGGTAGAAAGTCATATATCTAGTCTAGTGGAAATCAAATATAGTAAACTTATAATAACTTTCTAATACATGGTCACATAAACATTGTTTCCGGACTCATCTTTTGATAATTTCTATCTTGTCTCCACCATATTTTACATGGTCCTCGATTCTTCCATATGAAATCTTCTTAAAACTATCTTAGAATGTTTAGTCTATGAGATAAATATCCCATTAAATATTTGAGTGACTTGAAAGTCAATGGAAAAAGAAATTCCATCGATTATAGACATTTGAATTAATACTTCACGAGTTATGAAAACTAATTGAATTGATTTTCATTTGATCCACCAAAAATTATATCATCAACATAGATAAGTACTATCAACCACTATTCATTTTTCATCTTGATATAATTGTTATGATCAAATCCTCCTCTATGAAAACCATTTTTTTAAACATTGGTATTCTATAGAATACCATGCCTCTATTTCTTTCTTAAGGAAATACAAGGAATTATTTATATGATATATTTTTATTTTATCTTTCTCAATGATAAACACATATAGATTTACAATACATAACTCCTCTTCTTGGATACCATTAAAGAAGTAAAATTTTACGTCCATTTGACATATCATGAATCCCTTATGAATTATCATAGTGACAAAGAACTATATAGTTTCAATCCATGAAATGGGTGAATACATCTCATCAGCATAAACTCCTTCAATTTTGGAGTACCCTTTTTACACAATTTGTACTTTTTTCTGATTCACCATGCTATCTTCTTTTAGTTTATTTTACAACACCCACATCGTACCAATGGCATTCTTTTCACTTGGCCTTGGAATAGCATCTCATGTATTATTTTTCTCTCTCAGTACAAGATCCTGATTCACTACCTTTACAAGACTCTAATCATTTATAGCATATTTAATATAATTTGGATCTTCCAAGGATAATAGAGATACCATCTATGAAGTTATCATTCCTTTAGTTTGGACCAAGGATGAATAGTCTCCAACAATGTTTATCTCGATGATTTTATCTCTTTTTATTTTCCATGAACCTACTTTAATTCCAATTATATATAAACAATATAAATCTTAATTATAGTTATCTTAATTCCTTGTAACCCCCTTTGAACCCTATTCTTATTTCCCACATTAAGATTCAAAAATTGGTTGGTTTTCATGTAAAATATTTTCATGTTTTTGTCATTTATTCACCTTCAACCACCACAACATCATTTCTTTAAATCCACTTTTAAAACTAATTTTTTATAAAAACTAAAATATTTAGTCTTTGATGAGTATCCACGAAATATTCCTTCATCACCCCATCCTTCAAATTTTGGGAACTTTTAGTTATTAAGAATAAAACATTTACTTCTGAACCCTCTAATGTTTTTGAGTTTATGTATATTTAAATACCACATTTTATACAGAGTTATCTCTTTATTCACACATAGATACACTATATAGTAGATGTACCCAAAAAGTTCAGGAGGCAGACAAACCTTATCCTAAAAAATTTATTAGAAAAAATAAAGTTCCAAAAGGATTACGAAGTCATATTACAAAATTTTAATCATATCCCCATTTGCATCATCGGTTTCTAATCCCTTCCACCTCTTGATCTCATCATAGACATTCACCATTGTTGTTATTATGTTGTCGTTGGAAACTCCAACCACTGTGGGCCACAAAACAGACAACCATTCACCAATCAAAAACTATATTGTAGATGTATATCTCTAAAAGAACTTCTACATTCCAATATTTTTTAAAAATGGAGTTTTTAATCAAAAAGTTTTGAGAAATGGTTTTTATTATATGATTTCTTTTTTCCACTACCCCTTTTTGGGGTGTTCTAATAGGTGATACCAGATGATAATTCCATTATTTTCCTTATACTCTTAAATTTTATGATTTTCTAATTCGTTCTTATTTTCGGTTCAAAATTTATGGATCTTCACACCAACATATTTTCATCACATATCTAATATAAAGTAAAAAATTTGTGTAATATAGTATTGTGTGTGATAGGCATAATCCACGCAATTTTCTTGTATTCATCTATAAAAACCACATAATACACACTTCCATCTATTTCTTTGGGTGAAATTAGACCACAAACATCAATGTGCACAAGCATAAGTAACCTTGATGCATTAATAACCATTTTCTTGTAAGACTTCGAGATAATATTCACTTTTTGACATGAATCACATATGTGACTGTGATCATATGTGAGGTGAGGAATATCACATGATCTATTTCTCTTTACCAACCTCTATGGATATGTTTGGATTAGATGTTAAGACTTTTTTCCTATAACCAATTCTCCTCTTATTTGTATATAATACAAAAATTTCCTCTATAAGAATGTATAAATTTCCCTTAGTTATTTTTCCCACGAGAATAATTGAGCTATATTTATCCTTACTGATACATGAGTTTTTCCACAATTCCACTGTATTGTTTTTGGTCACATAATAGACTGACATTGAGAATATTTTTACTTAGCCCATCAAACAAGAGACCATCAGTACACCTGATATCCTTTACTATAATCTTATAATTTTTGGAACCAACAATATCAAGACTCTCACCATTCCTGAAATAAATGATTTTGTATTTATTATTCTTGAATTTTACAGTGATACCTTTATTTATGATCATATGTGATGTGGATCAGCTATCCAGAATCTATGATTTTGACTTGTTCATTTTCTTTAAGTAAATATTAATAACATTATCCTTCTCCAAACTATCATCCATTGCCCATGTTATTAATGTGTATTCCTCTACAATAGTTTCCTCCAAGAGCTCTTCTTCTTCATAGGAGATAGAAAATCTATTCTGAGTCTCTACACTTTTAGATACGAGTTCCATAATTTTATTTCTTCTACTTTGAGGTATTTTTTATGAAACTTTTTAAATTCTTGAAGTACAATTGATATCCTTTTGATTTAAACCTTTACAAAAAAATAGTATCCATTAAAAAAATAGTGATTAAAAATTATACTTACCTATTTGGAATGGTATTTCTTCTAGAAGCACATCTAAGAAATAGTGAACACATAGTACTTGTGTCCCATATTTCCATATAAAAAACATCTAACTCTTGAAAAATTAAATTTTTTTTTTTGAAAAATGGTCTATTTTCCTTTAGATGTTACAACGATATAACTTCTTATAATGTGTTAGTGCTTGTGGTTTTATATTAATGATAGATTTTAATTTATCCTTAATTCACTCAAATTGAGTAATAGGAATGTGTTATTCCTCAAAAACTCCTTTGGATTGACTTAATAATGATAACTATGTGTTTATAATCATCATTCTAGGTGTCAATAGTCATTCTTGGTCTTCAAAATTCAGATTCCAATTCATAACTTCTTCTTTCAACACCTAAATTATCTTTACTTTTTCATTGACCATTTTATCCATGACATCAATGATTAATGTTTTTTTATAAATTATAATATTTAGTTCAAATTTATTCCCTAAATTATATGAACTTCTAGATCTTAGTATTAAAACATTAGTGCTAAATTTGTTTCTTCTTGTTGTTGTATATAGAGCTTAAAATCTTGCACCACTCGATTGGTCTTCTTAGTATTTTCTACCCCTATATAAACTTCTTAAATGGATACATCATGATGTACCTTTAAATAAACACTTTCGATAACACATTTTTTATCATTATCAATATCATAATCAATTTTTTTATTTTCAATAGCTATCAACAGAACATCATCTTACAAATTTTCAACATATTCAAATTCACTTTCTCCATAACTATCTTCTTATTTAGAGAGACTATTTATTATTTTGAAGGACCTCAATTGATAATTATTTGAACCTTATTTTGAATATTCATGGGTTATTTTTCTTCACCATCATCTTCTTAATATTGTTTTGGGACATTTTGTTAAAAGATGTCCCAACTCTCCACACTTGAAGTAAGTGAGGTGAAGCTTACCCTTAAACTCACAACATTCTATTTTAATATTATATGAATGACATGCCATGGACTCATAAACTTCATCAAATTATTCATTTTACATGATTGATATCTTCTTCATGGAATTAAAGTCCACCTCCTGAGTACAATCCTTAATTCCTGACTCATTGTCTTTATTTCTCATTTCATAAACTACCAGAGTGCCCTGTAGTCTGCCAAAAGATATATCTTTCAGATATTTTTATTATAGAATTCATACTCCTACAATAAATTGAGTACAGAGTCTTATCAATATTATCTTAATTATAATTTCATCTTTGATATCCTCATTGAGATCTCAAATATCCAAAAGAAGAACACTTCCAAGATTAAAAAAGGTGTCAATCTTCTCATATGAATTCATTCTAAAATTTTCATACTTGTTCCATAGAACTAGAAACTTGGCCACCTAAACTTTATAATATCCTTCATAAATATTCATAATATTTTCCCACATAACATGTGAGGTTATATAAAACATGAACTTTTATTTAAATGTGACTATAAAGATAAATTCCCAAATAATTTATGGATTTTTATCCTGTTTTAATTCTTCATGATCTATTCCCATCAAGGATCCACCTTCAATACTTACTGTGATTACATAAATGGATGTTATTCAAATATAAATTCCCAAGGATCTAATATAATGCTTCATTTGGATATTAAAAAACCATAAATTTCTACCTCCCAAGATAGGGACTCCTTTATAGTGGATAAATATTCCCACGATTTCAGAGAGAAGAAGAATAAGAATCCATTTGATACAACTTGTTAGAATCATATAGATAATAACACCCTGATAGTGGGGATGAATCAAGATATAAGTAATTTTTTCTTGAATTGGGATATTATTCTCTATACTTGAGGAACATTTTTATTTTTTAAAATATTTCCCCTTAATTGAATGTTGAAAATAATAAATAATAAAATAGATTTTACCTGGTTTATCCACACTAGGATGTGTCTAAGGATCATGCACAAATATGTACATGTGCACCAATTCACTAAAATCTCACTTCATTATAATTACTATTCCATATTGGTCTCACTAAACCTTATGGTTACCAAGTATAAACAATTACAGAAATCACAACTCTCCTCTAATAAGGAACTCAGTACCTATTGAATCCTCTTTCTTCCCATAGTGGTGATGTGAACACACACCCACATTTGAGTTTATCTTCAGCATAATAATGTCGACTTATAGTGAGTATGATACTCTTGGAATAAATCTTTCAAAATTCAAACTTCAAAATGATATTTCTAACTAAACCTCTATAAATCTAATATAGAAAAACACTATGTGTGTCAACGTCCATTTTTCTCATTCTTCTTCTCTATCTGAAATAGAAGATGTTTTTTACACTTTTATTTCAACCATTTGTTATAATTTCAACCTTTATATGGTATTGTTTGAAGTGTATCTTCTAATTATTAATGACATCATAGACCGTTGATATGGAATAAACCATCAACATTTATATTCCATTACTCTCCTCATTTCATTATGATACTAAAATAAAAACCCATATTATGGTGTGGACACTAACTATCTATGGTGTGGATAAGAACTCTCTACAATGTTGTCTTAATCACTGTGGCTTAGTATTACTTGTCTTTCATGTACTAAGTTGCGGTCACTTACACTATAGTTTGACCAAAAATTACTCTTATTTCCCAGTGGCATGTTCACCAAACATATGGCATAGAGACTTGAATTTGACCCAATCCACTTTAATTTTACACTAAAACCTTCCATAACACCCAAAATATTTCATCCTTAAACTACATTTCATGACGAATTGGATGTGGTGTGTACCAAGTTATTTTGTGTTTCCTTCTATAGGAATAGAGATCTAAAAACCTTTTCTTCATCTTCCAAAATAAAAAACTCTATTTCGTAAGGATTGACTATTCAATAGACTATGTTTTATCCATGGAGGCTCGACTTTGTAAAAAAATCACTATTTTTTAGACTCTTGTAATCCTGATAAATATGAATTAATTTATTCTTTAAATTTTGGACACTCAATATTGCAATACATATATGCGGCATGGACTTATTATTCTATAAGGGGACTTCAGTGTATCCCTGAGTTCAGCAGAATTAGCACCATGAAAACTCGAGTGCCACTAAAAACCTCAAAACCCTACTCTCTGTCATGGTGAGGTTCGTTGTGGTATAGCTTAAAAGTTCTATTCCCTATATCTAACATTACAAGAAAATAATGTGGTATATAAACATATTTTGTTCTTAACTCTCCATATATGAGTAATAGGGTCATATCCCAACCTCCTCTATAGTTTTTCACAACGTTGTGGTATACTTCTTTTAGGCTCCCACCCTACAGTATAGACCACTTCTCACATGAACATGCCAACCCGCATGCATGGTCACCTTCTTTGTCGTGACACCATGTATGGATGGTCTTGCTATTTCTCCTATGTGGTTGAGCTTTCTCCCACATATCTAGAGTTTATGTGGATTGGTTTTCTATCTAAGTTTGGGAAACCTTTGCAGAATAACTAACAAGGACATCTCATTTTTATGTGACTATGTCATGGAATCTCTTCTTTTATTGAGTTTTCCATCTCTGTCAATAAGATGGATTTATTTAATTCATCCTTCTTTACATTCTCTACAAACACAATCCATACAAACCTCCAAAGGGAGTTTGTCCAAGAACTTCATAAATAACTGTGGTGAAATTTTTTATCTGATCAACATAATTGGTTATATTATATGAATTATAATTTGTATAATTAAATGATTCATGATATCTGTGGAAATATAAAAACATATGTTTTATGGATCATTTTCAATTTAAGGGTGCTCGTGATCAATTTTCTTCCAATGAGGTGAGTTTATTAGTTGATGAATTTTCCCAAATTTTAATCTTATAACTACATTCCATCATAATTGGATTACAATATCCCCACTTTTATATATCTTTATTTAATATAGAAGGATTGGAAATTACCATATTTTTGGGATCGAGAATGTCAATTACTAGAAGGTAAAAATTAAGAGCTTATTTCTTGGAACAAATCTATGGAACTTCCCAGACAAAAATAACTCCACAACCTCAATGTACTAGAAATTAGGAATTCAAGATGAACCCTAAATAACCACAACGGTTCAACCATAACAAACACTCACACAAGTAATTCACTCATAATTAAAACATGAATAGAAATAAATCAAAAAACTAGACATTAATGATTTACATGGTTCAAATATTGGGTCTTACATCCATTGGAAAACACAATTTCTTCCTTTGATTATATCAATTTTTCAAAGATTACAATCAAAGTGACTCTTACATAAAGTATTTCTACTTTAACGTTTTGATATATTTACACATAACATGTTATAATAGTACACATTTGAAATGGACCTCCCTTATAATAGGGACTGGATCGTCAACTAATTCAAACATCCTCCTATATTTCCATGGTACCAATTGTTTTTCATTTACGCCTCAGATATCATGTAGGTACCTCTCCCTTGACTACTAATTTATAGTATAAGTGAATGTTACTCCAATATTTCATTATTATTACTCTTACATGACATCATTTTATATAAAAACCTAAGGAATAATTTTTTGTAACCATAAAAAAGAACCATCACATATAAAATAACTTCTAAACACCATTTTTTGGACAACTGGCCATATGTACACAATATCTAGAAGGTAAAATTCATACCCCTTTCTCTATTAAACTTTCATTACTCTTAATATAAACATCATACCCAAACCTATCTTTTAGATTTTCTACTTTGAAACATTTGAAATGAAACTTAAATGAGAATTTACATTTCATAGTAATATCCCGCTTGAATACTACTTTCAAAGCTATCACGAAAACCTAAAAAACCTAGGAAAAAATTGATCTTCCTTCTTCCACAGAATAATTAGTGTCTCTATCACCTTTCAGTCACCCAGGTCTCACTAAAGCACTATATTTCCTATGTACTTCCCTAACTAAAACCCTGGTGAACATGTTAGGTAGATTTTTTAAACCATCAATCATCCAAAACTCTATCACTACTTCCTAGAGAATCTTCTAGATGAAATAATATTTCTTAGTAATTTTATTTTTTCATGAGTGAAACAACGTATCTTATCTAAATGAATTGTGATCTAACAATCTCAATATAAAAATTCACATACTGGATTATTTGGATCTCCTATAAAAAATACTTAATCCATATAAGTTCTTTCTTTATTTATATGATAGAAAAATATTTTTGATTTCATTAGGGATAGTTCTACCATTGTTTGTAATCTAGACATCAAGCCAATGATTATTCCTCCAAATGTAAACACATAGTATGTAGGGTATATCCACGTCTCTGTGTACTATCCAATTTTTAATCTGTGTTACCCTAAAATATATCATCTATTCAAAAAAAATCATATATTCTAATACGTTTAAACATCATGGAATCCACTTCGCATGTTCTCATTGTTCTTTCCCAAGATTTACTGTAAATTAACTAAAAAATCTCACTGAAAGAGAAATTTTTTTCCTTATTCATACCATAGTGTACATCAAGCTTCGTACCACCAATGAAAATGGAACTTTTTCAATATAATTAGCTTCAAAATTTATTTTCAATGATTTATCCATCGTTGGTTTGGATTTTATGCCCAATGGAGTTGAAACTGGTTTACATCTAGTCATTTAGAATCTCTCGATGACCTTTTGGATGTAATCCATCTCAGATAAAAAACAAACTTCTGGATTTATTGTAACTCTCAATGTATATCCCCAGTATTTTCTAAGCCTCATCGATATCCTTTATCTTTAATCTTTAAACAAATCATGTTTCACATCTTGAATCTATTTCATATCTGGAACCAACAAGAGCACGCCATACACGTAAAGGTGTAGGATGATAAATATCCCATCCTTGAACACCTTCTAGTTTAAATAATAATCTAATTTTCTCTATATGAAACCATTATCTACAATAAAATAATTGAAATTTTGGTTACACTTCCTTAGTTCTTATTTCAAGTTATATGAACTCATTTTTAGCTTTCACACCAAGTATTCATTCTATATATCCATGAAACCATCATGTTTCTTTGTATAGATCTCTTCTTCAAAATCACTATAAAGGAATTTCATCTTCGCATCTATCTATTCAGAGTGAATTTTTTTAAAATAAACTAGACTCATTAATTTTTAGATTATCGTATGCTAAACTACCAGCTAGAAAATCGAAGATAAATTCACTCCTTGTTTCTATTGAAAACCTTTCAAAAATAGCATATCTTTGTACTTGTTCCTACCAATAGTTTCTTATTTCAACTAAAAGACTTATTTGTTTTGAAATTATTTCTTCCCCTATGGTAGTTCCATTAGACATCATGTCCCATTTTCGTCCAATTAATCCAACTCATCTTTCATATCTAACTCATACTTTCTAGAATCACATAGACTAGCTACTTATTATATACTCTTGGGATCTCCTCCATCCATAAGAATAAATTAGTTCAAGTAAGTTCCAAAACTCAGAACCATTATTCTAACACTAATATATCTTTTGAATTATTTCTATGATTTTTCTCTTTCTAGAACTGAAACATCTATAACATCACCATTTTATACTCTAACCTAAGCTTCCATAGTTCTTGAAATATCTGGTGCATCTTATACTAGCCTAAATAAAACCTCCATAATTTCAAAGACCCATAAACATTTTTGGAACTTCTGCCCTTCTGTAACTTCTATTTAGATAAACTTAGATATGATAAAATTATTCTTGGTTCTCAAATTCATTTTCTAAAAAAATTAGGTCTTTCTACAAGACCTTCTCAAGGAAGAGAACATTTCAATTTCTAATGACAATATATTTTCACTATCTTAAATCCAAAGTCCAATGTTTTCATCTACATATAAAACAATGAAACATGCATGGGACTTAGAATTAAGTATATATTGATCCTTGATATCCACATAGATACTGGATAAACTTTAAAAAAACATTGAGGTGCTTAATATCCACTAGTTCTCTAAACCATAGATTTTTTGGAATATCCTACACCATTAGTGTGAAATGACTCATGTTAACAAGTTATTCTTTGAAAATAACTGATTCTACCTTAATCTTCTTGTATATTCTGGAATCTATCTTCATTATACAATACTTTTCAATTAATGAGTGATTCTGACACTCTACAACTCCATTTTGATATAGTATTCTAGTTACTATTTTCTCAAACCTATTTCCTTATCTATAGTAAAAATTTTGTAAAAACATGGTACTATACTCACCACAATTATTTAACCTTAATAATTTCATCTTACTTTTAGTCTCCTTTGAACCATGGGAATCCATCAAAAAAAACACTATTAGCACCTTTAATTTCTTCTTAATTAGGAAAAATCATACTTTTCTTGTTGAATAATTGTTAAATATCATAGATTATATTGACCAACATTGATAATGGACAAGTATATGCCCCTAAATAGTTTTGTTCATAAGTTCTAACTTATATGTCTTTACTCCCCATTCGTTCATACTGAACAAAACCTTTATCTAATTTCCAAGTATACATCTCTCACAAGTTTCAAACTCCATGTGATAGATCTTCAATATACCCATTTTCAATAGAACTCGCTTGTTCTTCTAAAAAATATTCCTAAAATGATTGTAACATAAGTAAAAAAAATTAAGTTTTCATTCCAATAATTGTTTTTCTATTTGAACTTCTATCAAGATACAAGTTCCCATATTTTAAAACTCTATCAAAGACCATTGAACAAAGATTAATCTATCATACTCTTTTTACAAAAAAATCTGAATCAAGATTCATCTAGATAACTAATGGAAATTATGTTCTTTTATAAAGCTAGTATATTTTTGAACTCCCTGTATGTTTATGTAAATTATATTTGACATCAAGACTTTAATGTTACTCATCCTCATAATCTTTAGATCTTTATTATTAGTTAATTAAACATTTTCAAAACTTTGAGATGCATAATTTTCCATGAATCCCTTCTCTATCATGAAGTAGAACTAAGACATAGAATCAATTATCCATTATTCCAAATGAATAATTTCACTTAGAAATAAACTAATAATACCTTCAGTTATATAATTATTGAAACATAACCTTATATAATATGACATCCATAATTAAATTAGTAATCCAAGATATATTTCTTGAGATGAACCTTATTCTTATAGCACCAACATATGGGAATAGTCCTAGTAAATGTACCTCTACTAGATTACCGTTATCTATCTTCTGATCTTCTTAAATCTCTCCATTGATTGGAAATTACTCTACCTTTCATATCTAGGGATGTTTTGGTATATTATTGGGCTTATCATCATCTGAGTTCTTTACATAGAATAATATTGTGGAAATCCTAAAACACTAATTTGGTTTTTAGATAGGAGTTACTATAAAGTTACGGTCGAGTCCCATGATTCTAGTAATGATAAACATCACAACAGAGACCATGCATCTTCTATGAAATTTACTTTAACTGATTTGAGCTAACTCTGAATTTTATTAAGGTCATTCTCATGATCAACCACTAGTTTTCCTTTTGATATTATCATACTGAATAACCTATTCATCATGAAAAACATTTTATCATTATTGGAATCTCATACATGTCCTTCAAAGCATCTATTATCTCAAAAATGGTAATCATCTCTTAGATATAAAAATAAACATTTTTTTCTAAACAATTTGAATCAATAAAATTACCTTTATTTCTATCATATCCTATGATGGTTTTTAAGGTGTAGTTAAAGCATCATATAAGATATCAATATTGTATTTTAATTAGTTTCAACAGATAATATTTTAAAAACTCTCAAATTTAAACCTTATAATCTTATATAGAGTATTTATCACATTTAAGTTATAATTAATTTAAAAAATAATTACCTTGAATGTGATAATTTCTATTGATGATCTTTATCTTTTTTTCTAGTAATGATTTTTTGCAGTGGATAATCCAATAAAATATTCCTCTGGTTGTATCCATATGTGCTCAATGAATCACTAAATAATTATCTTGGTATTTTGAGTTATATCATGGAGGATACAATTCTTTCGTGTTGAACATCAATGATCTCAATAAGGAATTTCTATTCTCTCTTATTCTTAAGAGTGAGGGAGGATGATTTTATCTTTATGTTATTAAGATAATTTTACATTCATTCCATTGTGCACAACAAATATTAACACTTCAAAATTTTATAAATTGCAATATGTACATAGGGTTGATCATTTGATAATTATACAATGAACCTTTCTCGAATATTAATTTTAAGTTATTCATCATGTATAATAATAATAATATTATTATTATTATTATTATATCACTTGACATATTCAAACAAAAATATAATTTATTAAATAAATTAATTAATATCTATTTAAATGATATTAAGTAAAATATATCATTTGCATCAGGTTCTTGACACAACTCATCAATCCTCCTTGGAATTTATCAAACTTTGAATAATAAAATATTCAATTTAAAAAATATTATTCATTTAATAAATTAATTAACTAATAAATTTTATATTTGGTGAACTTGAGAATAAATATGTATTATAACATTCTTATAACCAAAGAAACATATATATTATTCTATCAAATAAATTGGTGAACAAATAAATAATATTTGTTACCTTGTGAAAAAAAAGATAAATATATATTATATTCACTAAAATCATGAATACATATTTATTTTGATATTCATGTAACTAAATAAATATTCTCATTAATATATCTACTAAACTAGTGAATAAAAAAAACATTTATTTGTTACCTTGTTAATAATAAAAAGAAGATGGCATTAAACTCACATATTCTAAAGTGGAATATTTGGAGATTAAATTTATGGTATCTACCTAAATAGAATAATTATTAAACAAAAACTTGATAATAATATTTATTTTTAATATTAAATTCAATATGATTCGAAGAGATTATGGATACACTTATTGTATGACCCTCTAGTATTATTTCTTAGTGGTAGTATGTGAACGTACCTAAATTCAAAGTTCAACTTCTAGTAATATATAAAGGCACTAATAGAGAAAAAAATAATATCACAATAACAAAAAGATTCCCAAGAATAATAAAATTTAATAAAACCTTTTTCCTATATATCTCATCAAGAAGGATACATGCTTGTGACATCACCCTATATGATTGATTTATTTTTCTTTGACTTATTTAGATGAACTCATCGAAAAACTACTATGGTTAGGGATTTAATCATACATTTACATTTTAATTAATGATTTGGATATATCTAACTGTATTAACTTAAAAGAGAAAATATTTTTTCTTAACTTATTCAATAATTTTATAAAAATTATGATGCTTCCAATGTATATTACTTATCTATGATCATATTTCATTACCAATTTATTCATATAACAAAGAAAAAAATTACTTATATAAATTTATAATAATATCAATTATAAGGAAAAATACACACATACGTGGATAGTAATATCCAATAACACTAAAAAATATGGAATTATTATTGGTAATTCAGTCCTAATAACCTCTCTTCATGGAGATTTCCAAGTGTAAAAATCCTAAGAAGAAGTCTCAATGTCTTATCGGCCTCTAACACCTAAATTTTAATCATTATTGATGTTCTATTAGAAAAAATTTATCTAGAACATAGAAAAAAAATTTAAAAATATTTCATTTGTATTTATATATTGTTATTATAGTGTAGAAGTACTCTAACTTTTCAAAGTGAAAAATACTATAAGAACATTTTCATATTTGTGTTACGTAGAAGATAAATCTTAATTTAATAAAATATTAATTTATATTCTAACAATAAAAAATTAAAAGTTAGTTGGTTTAGGGCACCAAATGCAACAGCATTCCACTTTCACTAGATCCAACTGTTAACTGATAAAATTTTAGATAAAATATGGTAAACATACTTTTTCTTAGGTATGGGTATAGTTGTTGGGCCCTCCATGTTCCCATGTTTATATTATATTTGTTGAAACTTTCCTCCTATGATAAAATACCTCAATAAGTGATTTCCCTAAGTAATTAACTTTTTTCTCTATCAAAAACATAACAACTTGGAAAAAAACTATGAATAAGTTTATTATAATATATATATATATATATATTATGATATGGCTTTACTATCTTGGTATAGCTCTAAAATATATAACAAATCATTTCTTATGTTGTTTCTTAGGACACATAAGAAATCAAAATGTAATGAGTCTATGTGGATATAGATATTGTTGGTAATATTAATGTTGATCCAATAATTACGTTTTTTCTCATTTATTTTGATGACCAGAAACACCCTCATATGTTTTATCAATAATTTTACATTAAGTGAGCTTCTGGATTACATTTATTGGAATGTTTATTTAATTTTAAATTCTATAAGTAACTGTATTGAAGTTTTTCTATGTATTCTCTAGGTTTTCTAAGGGGTATGGAATCACTATTAAAAACCCTATGTTTGCATAGAACATTTGGTTTGGGAACCTAACTTTCAATATGGAATGCAACATTTGTAACCAATGTATAAGTTAAAATTTTTGATTGGGAACCAAAATTTTGTGAATAACCATTCTGTAGAGGCCATTTTTTAAGACTTTGAATTATATGAAGGAATATTGTGGGTTCCTTTTTCTAAGACAGAATGCGATTTTGAGTCCCGGTATGACTAAAATAAGTATTTTTAAATTATTAAATATATTTTATATCACATGCACATAGTGTTTCATAAATAATGGGATATCAACTAAATAGAGTCTCTAAATGTAAATATGAGATTATATAACAATCCAAAGCACAAGATTTACCTTAGGAGCGGCAAAAAGTTGGTTGGTGTGAGAGGTTCAGATAAAGAGTTCATTGGTGGGTATGTTTAGTGGATTATTTAATTAATTTATTTAATTTATTGATCAAATAACCAAAACCAGTTTCCTCTATAAGTAATGTTTATGGATAATCACTATGATTGGAAACATAACCCTAGGACTATTTAGAGGAGGAATCCAACATTCTTTATTGGTGGATTGATATCGGATGATGATGATCCTTTAATCCAAGAGAATTGAGGCACAATTAATGCAATCGATCTCCCCCATATTTCAAAACTACGTTCTTAACCAATGAATGATCCAATATTTAAGTAGGAATAATAATTTTGGGATTAATCCCTTATGATTAAAATATTGAGAATGACTAAAATTATATTATTTGAACTATATTTAAATTGATCCTTTATATGAGACTATGTCCTGGACTTCAATTTTTTATTCAATTCATCCTTGTTATACCATATTTCTCACCCCAGTCATCCCCAATATATACTCATTGTTCAAGATCGAGCATGATCAGACCCTCGGATTCAGGGCAGATTCAAGTGTGGAAAATACATCGGTGATTAGTAGGTGGATCAAGATAATTTGTATGTTGAGGGTCATTCCACCATGGATTTTCAAATTTTGTGAGGTATTGGGAGGTTTCAATAGTGAAAGTGGTGCATATGAGATTCAAGCATCGGATCAGATTCCGATTTTCATCCATTTATGGTCTAGAGTCAACAAATACATCCCTTACCATTCATGTTCAAATGAAAATTATGTGCGATTCAATTTGAAATAGGTTGATATGGATGAATGGATAATATCTAATTTTCTGTGAAAAACCTGACTACCCGACATGTAGTCTGATGAAAAGGTTCCATGTAGTGACACAGTTGTGGTGGTAAGGGTTTTCAGGAGAGTTAAATATCACATGTTGTGTGGGATCTACACATGCCCTATTAATTGGCACTAGAAACTAGTCATGTAATCTGGGAGTACATAAATGTGGACATGGCCAGGAATATGTTGTCTTCTAGAACACAACTAGTGAATGCAGGCATGGATAGGAGAACACAGCTCGGCCTTGGGTGGTAGTGACATGTCGTGTAACACCACTACACATTTTATAGTACTACATGGCTAGTGATTCATGTGTTAGAAAGGAGACATCCAAGAATAGGATTGGGACACATGTTGTGTGGACCCCTTACATGCGTTGTACCTCCTTTTTGTGGAAAATTCTACCTATCGTATTATCTTCAATTGGACTCGAATTTTGTTCTGGGAATAATCTATACTAAGTGCTTTTTCATATATAACATGATGGTATCCTTTTTGATGTGTTTTCAATTATGATTCAAGAAATTTTGGTAATGACTCTTTTTTAAGTGATGCTTGAGGATAACAGTGATCAGGAGGGATCATTCGATAGATTTGAGTGGCACCATCATGCTGGGATAAGGTAAGGTTCCACTATTTACCATCAGAGTGGCACCCTCCTGCTATGACAGGTAATGGGTCCTCTATCTACCTTTATATTGGAACCCTCCTCCAGTTTCAGGTCATGGTTCCTCTACCATCAGAGTGGCACCCTCCTATAGACTCAAGGCATGGGTACACTACCTATTGAGTGCAACCCTACTGCATATTTAGTGCATGGGTACTATAACTACTTAATGGAACCCTCCTATAAATTTTGGTAATGGATCCTTTATGTACTGAGTTTCACACTCCTATGGTTTTAGGGAATGGGTCCTCTACCATTGGAGTGGAACCCTGGTATAGAGTCAGGGCATGGGTCCTCTAACTATTGGGTCACACCCTCATGCAATGTTGGGAAATGGGTCCTCTATCTATAGAGTGGAAACCTCTAATAAATTTAGGCAGTGGTTCCTATATCTATCTACTGAGGGGAACCCTCATGTTATACCAGGGGGTGGGTTCTCTACCTAGAGATTATGTCCTCTAGACTATGTGGTATAGTGGTGAGGTGTGGATCAACATGGATACATATTTAGAAAGATATATGAGATGTTGACTATCATTAATGGACCATTTAGAACTATTGGTAGACTCTATTACTGGTCTCAGATAGGATATTGAGATCCCCTTTATCTATTGTATGGTTTTCTTTTATGATAATATATCCCTGTTGATTATTTTTATTTCTCTCTTGTTATTGGTTGTGTTATTTACCTATATCATAGCTAATATTTCTTCCCTATTATCTTTTGGTGTTTCTTACTAATTATGTATATACTCATCCCTGTATGGGATTTTCTTTCATGTATCGTGTCCTTTGTAGATGACGGATAGGTCGTCTATTATTTTAGAAGACTATAGGGATTCCTAGGTAAATTAGAGCATGTTTGATGGTTGGGGCTTAGAGATCTAGATTTGGGCTCTATTGGCATTTTATTTTCTATCTATATGTCTGGTTTTTATATCTTTCTTTTTGGGATGTATTTTTTTCATTTAGTTTTGATATTATGCTATCATACTCTTATTTTCCCTAAAAGAAGTTATATACATGGTTTTTACTCAAGATGTTACTATATTTTATATTTATTCCTCTATACAAAAGCATAGAGATATATGGGTGTGTGCATATAGGTACATTAAAAAAAATTCCTCCCATAGTAGTTATTCCTTCTGGATATTGTCTCAATCTAATGGTCCAATAGAGGTGGACTTAGGGTAGTTACATCTCTACTCTCCATTGACTAGGCAGGATCTTGTGGGATGAATTGTTCCATAATAGTATCAAATTTGGTAAACTTATGCCATATTATGTTGCAAAAGTGTCTCGATTGTGGCCTCCCGTATAGGGAACACCGTGTTGGTGTGGTGGAAAATGTATCCATTCACCAGTAATTTCACTACCTACTTTCTAACTCAACATACTAAGGCATTGGTTGTAGGGAACATTACTACATAAATAGATAGGATTGTGACTTCTTATTGTCTTTCTTAATTCATCTCCCCATATATATATATATATATATATATTCTCATCTTAATATGGTACATCTTGATTAAATTTTCATGATTCACTAAAAGAAAAGGGACGAGTAGCGATGGTTGTTTTTTATTTGGTGGCGGTTTAAACCAGCGCTACTTGGTTATGTGATGATTTCAAAAAACCACCACTAAATCATATTTCAGCATCCAATATAGTAAAGTTTCTTCAATTCAGTGGTGGTTTCTAGTAATCATTATAGAAAGAGAATTTAGAAGCATTTATTTCTATTTTCTCAATGGTTTTATAAGGTATAAAAATGTGGATTTAGTAGTGGTTATAACTTCCACTAAATTAAAAAAATATATTTCCCCTACAAAAACACTGCTAAACTGATTACAATCGCTACTAAAAAATATTGCATCATATTTAGATTTGGTTTTAATAGTTGCAAAAAAATACCACTTATAGAGGTAGTTATAAGCATCCTGAATAAAAATATTCCATATGTAGTGGCAGTTTAAATCATTGCTAAATGTTTATTTACAAAAAAATGCCATATGAATATTCTAAAACCCCTAGAATACCCTAAAATTTTGAAAGCCAATTGTATATTTTATTAGTAGCACAAAAAATCACATATATATAAAAAAATTACATCAAAAAACAAATATATTAGTTCACATACAACCATAAATTGTTTTTGGTCTGCATCAAAAATAATACATCAGATATATCATTCTGTATTAGTCCAAAACATCAAAAAGACCAATAATCACTACTAGCTAAACTCTGCTTGTCATCCTCTCCATCTCCATCTTCATCTCCATCTTCATCTCTAATTCCTGCGACCAGCACCTGTAAGATAATTATATTGAAAACTAAATAGTGTTGTATATTTATATTTAATTTTACGACCAATATTTTTTATTGAACTAAATTATTTTTAAGCTGTGGGATTTACCTACTCACCACCAGTCATCAATGCAATATCACGAGGGACATATTTTTTCATCTACTGAAATAAATCAACCAACTCTTTCAATATACACTTTCATATCATAACATCAGCAACAAGAAAGTGGAAAAACATCGATATAATAAGATTTGTTTTAAAAATATTATAATTTAATAACAAAATGGATTTAATTTACAGCATAATGTAAAAATTGACCTTTATCTATGAATCAAAAACTTCGTTTTTCCAAGATGATGGCATAAGTATCCAATCATCATACATAATCAGAAGGGTAATCAGTTCTTCTACTAGCTAGCCTAGAATATGGAAAAATAATCCCACTACATCATCTGTAGGGACCCCATATCAGTAAAAATGGATAACTATATTTAGTCTTTTCAGATTACAAACTACTAAACTTTTCATATTTTTTCTATAATAGTATTGTTTCCATATTTTAGAAAAAAAATATTTTGTAGTATAAAAAACTGTAATAACATTATTCATTGTAAAATTTGTACCTATAATAGTTACCCTCCAATATCATCGGTAAGAACCAAGAGTGCCCTGCAGCCTAATTGCTGATAATTTACTGGTATCAATATAATTCTTCCTCCTTGGCATTCCTGTCATTTAATCAAATAAAAGTAACTTCAGAGCATATATTTCAAAAAATAGATGCAGAAAAAATTAGAAATGATAAAAAATTCCCAACACTGATAAACAAATATACATAACTATGATAATGAATAATTTTACAAATGGAATAAGTGGTTGATAAATGAATGGATGACTACACATACAACCCTTCTCTTCTTCAATCATGTCTTTTTCCTACTCCATCGTTACTTCAACTACTTCATCCACCCTTAAAAGACTATTATTTTCAATATCATGATGGAAAAATAAGTTTTCTTCTTTCTATTGATGGCATTCAATATCAGAGGTCAAATATTCCACTTCATCACCCATATAATACAAGTCTCTTTGTTTAATATGAGAAACGACACTCCACCCTTCATCTATGACATCTTCCACAAAATATTACATTTTCACTTATGATAATAAGATATACGAATCAAGTAATTCATGGTCACCAACATCCATCAACTGAGATAAGTTCATAGAAGTAAATTTCAAGGAATATCTTTTAACACCCATAATAAAATCAACCCAATTGAATTTGAATAAAATAACTAAAAAATCTATTTGTTAGTTTATTAGACAATATCATTCAAATTTCTATAGTATCCCACTTCGGAAAACATAAATTTACCACTAATCTATTTTTTCAAACCCTCTTCCTGATCAAATGTACAAAATTTAAAGTCATTCACTTTGTAAGCATTAAACTTTCAATCCTATTTTAGAAGACCTTGAGAAAGAAACTTCAAGTCATTTGAAAACTAATCTCAAGTATCAGTATTCATGATCTGAAAAAGTAATATACATTATTATATTTAAAAATATATGTGTCAACCTTATATTTGTATTGATTTCAATATTTATGAACTTAACCTTCATGAAAACCAATCTACAAGCTAATTATTAACATCTTTTATTATATATTTCTCATTTCGTGTTTGGAATCTCATTCATCACCTTGTTTATATCATCAACTCTTCAATAAATGGATTTTTAATTTCACTATTCAGGTGCATGAGTCTATGTGCATGTGATAATTCTATTTTTGTCGATGTAACATTTGAGCTCCTCCCAAATGATCAGCCAATAACATGGAATATTTTTTATTTCCCATGTAGTTGAGATTGAGCTGATGTGTCATCAACATGTTCAACTAGATTTAATCTTGTCTCAATATCATCAAAGTATCTTGAACAAAAGGTAAGGTACTCCTCTTCTAAATAGCCATCTGAAATAGAGCCTTCAGGTTGAGATTTATTTTTCACTTATGATTTTAAATACCCAATATATATATAAAATAAAAGAAATAAAACAAAATTTTATATTTAATTAATTTACTAGAATTGTTTACTTAAATGAAAAACATATAAATAAAGTACTTCTCAGTTGGATACATCCATCGATATTGTACAGGGCCACCAAATTTAGCATCCTCAACCAAATGTACAGTTAAATGCATCATCACAGTAATTAATGATAGAGGAAAGATCATCTACAATGAAAAAAGTGTCAATAAAAATATCACGTTAAGTTTTTGAAGCTCAAATGGTTACAAAGTTTTCTCGTATAGTTTTCTGAAGATGTGAAAAATTGGATTACAATAGCAGTAATATTTTTAGGTAATAATGTACACAATGCCAATGATAGAAACTGTTGTAACAAAATATGTGAAGCATGAATTTTCAAACCATATAAACTATGATGATTTATGTCAACAAACCTTGAGATGTTACTTCAATTCCCATCAGATACCTTGACATGTTTTATAATTTGAAGGAATGTATCTTTGTCCTAATTTTTCCTATAAAAAAACTCTAGATCATAATTTCCATTATCGTCTGGCCAAATATCATGCTTTACGTTCATTTCTTGTAAGTATTTCTGAGTATTGAGATGATACTTCAATTTTCCTTGCCCATTAATCAATGTTAAGGTAAAATTGTCACAAAGTTATTCTCAATATGCATCACATCAAGATTATGCAGCAAAAAATTAAATTCCAAATACGGAAGTTTAAAGAATGTAATTTTTTTCATCCATTGTTGTGTTTTGATTTCACTTGATGATGCAGTTCAAACTCTTTTCCCACTATCATTAAAATGATACACCTTTCAAAATTATGTTTCTACATTTCCAAGTTGTTTTAATGTTTCAAAAACTATCAAAAAAAATTGAAGGTTGTCTAGGATCAATAAAACCATCAAAATTTTGACTTGTTCAATTGAAATCAATTAGATGTATTGATAAATATTCGATAAAAAAATAAGAATCATTTTCTACTATGAGGTAGTAGTTATGGATAAAAATAAAAGTTAGAAATATTACATTCCAAACCCATGTACGTGTTTCAACCAGCTAAATTCACAAGTCTAGGGCAGTCACTAGTGGTCCACATTCAAGTAGCTTGAATTTTAAACATTATTCTAGAAGATGAATCAAATGCAAAAACATTATTTCTCTATAACTCCTATCATTCTTCAATTAATGGTAGAAAATATACATCTATATCATTTCAAAGAATCTATTTTCTAGGAATTATCATCAAAATGATAAAATAAATTTTTTATATACACATCCATGGAGGTATATTGTAAGGGATCAAAACAATAGTCCAAATGTTATAACCGGTGCTCAATGTACCAAATAGTTTGAATCCATAGGAATCCAATCTCAATCGAATGTTAATAGGATCAGATGGGAAATATGGATGTAATGAATCAAATTTCTTCCACAATTTTGAATCTCTTGGATGTCTTGTTAACCCATTATTTTTATTATCTACGTAATGAAACTTCATGTGTTCAATATTTTTTAATGACATCAATAATATTTTCAATCAAGGATTTATAAAAAATTAACACAAAACCTTTTTAGGTGTGTTTCTTTTCTTCTTCTATATAGTTTCATGTTGATTCAGACCTCCAAAATCACACATTGAGTACCATCTAGAAGAAGAACATGTTTTCAAATCTTGTCTACTTGAATCCTCTCCCTAATAAAGCATACAATAATTAGGACACGCATGTATTTTTGCATAATTCATACCAATCTTATTAAAAAAATTCATATCACAAAAAGACTCAGAAATATTTTCTTCAAGAAATACAACACATACAAATTCCATTATCATGGACATCGCCTTATTTGTAATTCCATATAGACATTTGATATGGTAAAACTTCAATAGAAAATAAAGTTTTGAATATTTTAATAATCCACTATACTACACTTGATTTCCACCATCAACTAAACAATGAAACACAACAATATTCTCAGTGAAGTTTTATATTATAATAGTCTTCCCAGAATCAAGAGGAGGATCCAATGATATGTTACAATCTTGGTATGTTTGTCCTATAGTCTCAAAAACATCATCCATCACATTTAAATTTATATAACCTTTAACTAGTTGTTCTGATATGTTTTTATGTTGATGTTGTTTTCTCATAATGTGTAATGCATCGTTAATAAGGTTTTGAATTTCACTATCCATTGTTGATGAATTTGGGTGCTCATTCTTTCAATTTATGTCAGTGCTCAATGTTTCTGTAATGTTAAATTTTCCATTCCAAATCCAACAGAAATATTGAGCAGGGAATTTCTTCAATATCAACTTTTCATAAACATCATCTCCCTTCAACCATCTTCTAAATTTAAATTTAGGAAAAGGACATATTATTCACTCATCAATGGATCTATTGTAAATTTTAAAATCTAAAAAACCCTCCAAACCCTTAGCATACTAAGGTGTTTTCCTCGGTAATGTGATCTAGATTTTAACCATATATATCACAATCTGTCTACACATTATTAAAAAAAATTAAACACATTACTATTACTAAATAGGAAAAAAGATAATGGTAAAATCTGGTAAAGTGAGGAATGATAATGAACTGAATGAATATCTTAGTTTGAGAATAGATAAAACTTGACATAAATGGAGTGTCAATCCTAATATGACCTTAGAAGTTCCATCCTTCAAAAAAACATAGGGAATACCTGACATGAGTTAGTGTAGATCTCACATCCTAGTAGAGGTCTAACATAATGATCTATTCTAAATCTTTGAATTAGAGGTGATATATTGGAATCAAAATGAATCCCATTATTATGGGAATCAATATACACATTATCCATGATATAGAAAACTCCTATAGATACCTTATTTATAAAGATGAGGGAAAGAGAAAAATGAATGGATGTTATGGTGAGAAATATGAATGAAACCATCATGAAATTAGGTTATTAATCATCGCTATAGTATAACTAGTTATGGAAAGTGAATCATTATTTCATATATGACTTGATAAATTTGAACATATCAATGAGAAAAGGTGACAAGTGTTCAATGAAATTGAAATAAATTATAATATATTACAATTATAATTTTATAAGAAGGATCTCCTCTACTTATTTATTCAATGGGAACTAGTAGGGTCATTGAGAACTCCCATGATACCTTGGGAGAGACCTATGTTGATGGTGAAAAAATACAAAGACCATGGTCTGTAAATATGTTCTATGTAAATGAATCATGTTCCTTAATTATAATTCATATGGAGTACGTCATTCCTATCAAAAATTCATGGTTTCTTATAAAATACATATCCAAAAAAATATCATCCAATGTTTATCTTAACATTCCCTAACAGACAATGACGTAGCTATAAAATTTAAGATTATAACTACCATTTCTTATTATCGATCAACCCATATGTAAATCTACTAAAATTGGGGGGCTGTGACTGCATCGTATAGTAGGGAATAGCAGCGCAAACAAGGGCTTGGGGAACTCGGGATATGAGGGCTCAGGCTCGGGCTTGGCCTAAGAGGGCTTGTTTGGTGAGGGTTTGGAGGGTTCTCTTGAGTGATACAATCAAGGCCTTTGAGGTCTCATGATATGAGGGCTCATGCTCATCTATCGAACAATTGGAGGGGTCGGGCTTGAGAGATGTCGATTAGGTCTTGGAGGGATTGGGGTTGGGAGTCTCCAATGATGGCTTGGGCATACCGGGCTCAAGCGATGCCGGGGGGGGTTATCTTGGGTTTGGGGTTGGGGGAGTAGTAGTGGAGGAGGGGTTTGTGGGAGAAGAAGGGGGTCATAGAAAAGGTTTTTTTTATTAAAAAAATGAATATTTAGCAGTGATTTTTAAAAAACATACGCATAATCCTAGAAATTATTTTATTATTGATTCACTAAACCATTACCAAAAAAAATTTAGGTGTAGTGATTTCTTTATGAAGAAAACTAGACATGATATCAATTTAGTATTGTGATAAAGATCGGATGAGTGGTGAGTCATCAGTTCAGTGTCAATCACACGATATCTTTCCTCTAGGATGGTTGGTAGTAGCACCCCTTTCTGTCAATTAGTAGATTATACTAGCCGAGTAAGATGAGGATATGTGTGGGCTTAGAATACTTCACAAGTTATAATGTTATAGGTATCGAAGGTTCCATAGTGAGCAAAATCCCCATATAACAAAGGATTCTCTATAATTGGTGATTTGAGTTTTTAGGATTATTTAGACACTGATTGATTAGGTGGTTGCACTGGTATCTAGCCTTTTCCATGAGGTAGTTGGGAATTGTTGGAGTCTAGTAACACGGATGTATGATTACTTGACACTATCAAGGACTATCATCCTGTATATGTCATTGGAGTAGTGTTTTCTATTGTTCTTTCATACAGTTCAAATTCAAGAACTTTTGGAGCTGTAGTGGGGAGGGATAATAGTTGTTGAATATTTTGTGAGGTTTTCAAACCTCATGTGATAATCCTGTAACACAATCTAGGATGTATACTTCCATGAATGGAAATATGAATAGGGTCTCCCTAGTGACATCTTTTTTCTTATGTTTCCCATATCCATTCCCACATATGTTAGTGTGTTAGAGCGGGCGCTACGAATGGAGATCTTCTTATCAAAGGCACATCATCCAGGTAAAGATAGAAGTGAGTGTTTTAGGGATGAGTCATCTACAATATCTAGAAGGCACCAGTTGATAGGAACTCAATGTAGGACATCTTCCCATGATTAGAGTTGGGAACGTGGTCATGCAGCACAGGGACAACATTCTGGACCATGGAATCCCAGAGAGGGGTGGTGCTATGAATGTGACAATCAAGGTGATATGGAAGATGATTTCCTAACCTTACGTGCTGATGAGGGAAGAAAAATATCACATGGGCCACCACGTTATAGTTTCTTTCATGATCATGGTTCTCTTAGGAATGGCCAGGGTGGCCCCTATGGTTGCAGAGCTATTAGAGGATCAAGTGGAGCTATGGGAGGAGAGTTTTTGGTTGGTGAGAGTCATTATGAACTACTTCCACCACCACCACATGGATTCCCATGTTAGGCTCAGGCGGATGGCGGTTAGAGCCATGTAAAGCTACTGGTGAAGGATGTTTATAACTCGGAATCTCATAAGATGATTATAGGTATGGTTTTTACTTATTCTTCTCTTTCTACAGTACTAGTAGATACGGTTGTAAGTCATTCCATCATCTCTTTACTCATGTTTTGAGAGTTGGGGCTCCTATTTGAGTATTTAACCTAGCATCATTACCTTGAGGTTCCAATAGAGAAATTTTATTCGAAATCGTTCATTTTTAGGAACTGTGGGCTATCATTTGGTGAAGTGATATTCTCATGAGATCATTGGGTCATCATGAAGAAACTCTATGATGTCATATTCTGTATGGACTAGTTTTCTAAATTATGATCCCAAATTCACTTTCATAGTAGATGAAATAGGTGTCTATTAATGGGTGGGATGGGATTTTTTTAAGGGAGAGAGATATATATATTATGCCAGGATGAGTGGGTTTTGTGATTAGGAGGCTGCAACCCATCACCCATTAGTTTGTGAGTTTACCCCTTAGCATAGTAGGCTCTTCTAGAATCTAGATTTCATTAGCCCTGGGTGACTATATAGACGTCTTCCCGAAAGATATTATGACACTAAACCAGAGGTTGGAGATGGAGTTTTTCATCAACTTTCATTGTGGGGCCACACTAATATCTATAATGGTATATCATATGGACCCTACTGAGATTCAGGACTAAGGTTACAGTAATACAACCTTTGATATAAGTGATTCATCCGACCTAGTGTGTCCCACTAAGAAGCTCTGATTTTGTTCCGGAAAAATGAGGATTGGATCTTATGGAGTTGTGTGGATTATAATCACCAGAACCAATCCATGATAAAGAACAAAAACACATTTTCTAGGATTGATGATCGCTTTTATTAGTTTTCAGGCATGATATGGTTCTCAAATATCGATATTTGGTCCATCTACCACCAGTTGATATTTCGTAAAAATTATATTCCAAAGATAGAATTCCAATTTTTTTATGAACACTATGAGTTCCTGGTGATTCCCTTTAGTATGAAAAATTAACATGTTATATTTATGGCTTTGATGAAATAGATATTCCTACCATAATTGGCGCAGTTTTTTATTACCATAATTGAAAACATACATATATACTCTGTGTCAAATGAGGATATTGCATAGTAATTGAGGATGGTCCAAGACATGCTTTCAGAGAATTAAATTTATTATAATCTCTCGAATATCCCGTTATGGATCCAGGAGATTCACTTTTTGGGGTATTCCATTTCTGAGAATGAATTAGGTATGGAATCGGTGAGGATTGATGTAGTGATTTCATGGGATACATCCAAGATAATGTTAAAGGTTCATGTTATCCTTTTTTGGTAGGGACTATAGGAGGTTTGTGGAAGACTTCTCCATGATTTGATCCCCTTTGAAAAACCTAATGTGGAAAAGGGTAGTTGTTTTCTAGGACTTAGTAGTGCTAGGGAGCCTTTCATTATTTAAGGATGATGTTGCTGAGTGATCCTATTTTGTGACTACCATATGAGGGCATATAGTACATGATAGATTTTGATTCCTTTGGAGTCGCAGTTGGTTGTGTGTTGATATAAAGTTAGGAATTTATCACATGTGGTTTGAAGTAATTGAGACCCCATGAGAAGAACTACATAACTCATTACCTAGATTAACCAATGATAATATTTTATCCAAGGATATGGAGTCACTACCTTATAGGAGTTTTCTTTTTTGTTTACCTATAACAACAGAGTCTCAAGTATGAATTAAAATAAAGAGACTTAAACCTAATATAGAGATACAGGTTTAAGTTCCAACAAGACTATGAATTTTAGATAGTCCATACTCCTAGGAAGGGAAACATGGGGGAAGATTCCCTTTGGAGGAAGTATCAGGATCCCCTAATAGAGGAGGATTATGAGATGATAGCTTTTTTGTAGATGAACCTAGTAGAATAAGAGGGTTAAACTTTTCTTCATTCAATGGTGTTGACCCCTCCACTTCTCCAATGTGTGAGGGAGGCTTAGTTGGGAGACATTGAATGTGAGGTACTATGTGACCAGATATCCTCATGAGATTCACTTGATAGATTTTATGAAGGATATAATCATGTCAGCCTTTTCCAGGGTTAGATGGTGGTCACAGTCATGGTGCAGGAGGAGGTAATGATAAAGTTTCACACATCTCATTTGGTTGTACATCCCATTGTAAGAAGGAATTATTAAGACCTTCAGTGACATTTTTGGGGGATGGAATGAGATGGATCAGGGCTAAGTTCATCTCTCATTCCTTTCATATCAGAATGTAAAAACTAAGCACCTGGTTCTAGTTGTGTGGTTGCAGCCTCTCCTACGATCTCATAGTGAAAATGGGATGAAATATCAAGGGACATTGTGATAGTGATTTAATGGACAATAATAGTCCATGATTCGATATGGATAATAGTCGACTGAATTATGAATTTGGTGTAGTTACTTAATATTAGGGAGTAGAGTTAAATGGATAGTTTAGGGTTGTTGTATGTAAGGTACGTTGTCTATATTCTTGGGGTTCCCTCCATGATTTTCTCCTACCATTATGTTCAGTTAATGTAACAGTTATAGAGAGTAATTAAGGAGGCATTAGGGATATAGATGAGGATAAGTATAGGATTTCAACCATAGATGGATGGGTAGACCAAGAAAACTACCCCAGTGCTGGAGGATATATTGAGGGTTTTTTTTAGACTTTGGAAAAAGCTGGTAGGATCACTTACCCTTGTAGAGTTTTCTTATAATAGTAGCTACCAATTTTCTATCGACATGGAACCTTTTGAGGCACTCAATAGAAGACCCAGTAGGTTGACTTTATTTATGATTGAGATTGGGAAGACATCTCTTTGGGGGACAAAGATAGTGTAGGTGATGATGGAGAATATCCAAGTGATCCATGCACTAGTGGAAATAGACTCAATACCAATGATTTTATTACAACGATTTTCAAATATAGTTGGTGTTGGGAGATAATACCAATAGTTTGTACAAACTTTTAGTGTAGCCTATTTAGACATAACATATCCCAATGTTTTGATTAAACCATTGGGATAGTCTCACATATTCAATGCTATACCAATGGTTTTTTAAAACATTTGCTAAAGTTTTCCCTAAATATAGATTGGACCTCCAGTTTCCCCCTCTGTGTGATTGTTTCCCTAAAACAAAGCTCCCTCTTCCCCAACCTTCAAAACTTCATCCCCCAATTGATCCATCTTTAATCAAGACATTTTTTTCTATACTTCAAATCTGTAATTTCTACCTAAGTATTGATGTTATGCATCTATTTTTTTATTTTGTTTTTTGATTTGGCCTAAAAAAAATCTCCCGTATACCGGTGCGGTCATTCATCATGTTATTTTACATCCTTTGGAATATTAATCTTCAAAAACATTAAATGTTTCAATAAAGAGACCATGAGGATTATTTTCTTAATGAATAAGTTGGATGAAATATTTTTTTATAATTTAATTACATAACATCGGGTAATACTAGTCTTGGATTTAGGAGTAAATATTAGTAGAAGGGTTTCCATTCTGTAATGTAGACATCTATATTTTCAATGATAAAATCCATTGTTTGGCTTAAAATTAAGGATCATTTTCCTCTATCACCCGGAGAATGGGTTTTTGTGACACAAACTAAAAAATAACCCTTCAGACTAAAACTAATAGAGATTAAAAGACTATTCATGAATTCTCATGAAAATATAAATATGAAGGGAATTACGAAAGGTGTGTATCTCTTCCTTTAATTCGATAAAATAAGTGAATATAGGGAAATTCTCTAATATATCAGTTATTAACACCTTTGTATCCTCATTATCATTGTTTTTTTCTTACTTATATGGTGGTTTATTGTTTTATTGGGGGGAGGAAAACCATATATTTTGATTTATTTTTCATAAGGAGTGCCACCATTAAATTTAGATCCTTTATCATAGTAAGGACCTCTATGACCATTTGATTCATAATTTGGGAGAATAACCTCCAAGGTGATTATATTATTTATCAGGGGGGCAGTCTACCTTTACAGTTGGATTGGATTATTCAATGTAGGGAGGATCTCTATGGTGGATTAATTCTTAATCAAGGGGAGGACCTTTATGGAAATTTTATTTTTATTCATGAGGAAATCCATGAAGTTTATATTATCCACCATCTAGAGGACATTTTCAGTCATTGGTATCTTTATTACAATGTGGTGGACCTTTATAAAATATGTTTCTATTATCATGGGGAGGACCTCAAAAATTCAGGTATTTATCCCTTCATTTATCTTGTAGGTTATTTATTTTATTTATTCTATAATTAATTTAGAACTTCACTAATACACTCACAATCTAGTGATACATGTTTTTCATCTAGGAGAATTTATTTTAAGGAAAACAAATATGAGGTTATTTTAGACACAACAAAAACAATGTTGGTGCATTAAACTAATATATAATTATTTTTTATTTAATGATTCGAAATCATGTTTATTTTATTAATAATTAATTCTATTTTTTATATAAATTTTATTTTTGGAAAATTTATAAACATACATTAGGTATAGTTTCAAAATGATTAATGAATATCTTACCATTTAATGAATATCTTACCATTTAATACATTAAAGAAATATTACCACTATGATTAATTAATTATGATTGTTCCTCAGTGGATAATATTTTAGTAGTTGAGTATAAATTTGATAAATCCTCAAAAGAAATGGGTGTATGGAACATATGAGGGTACTATGTTACTTACTTCTTCACATAACACTTTTTTTTGAGATTTATTACCATGCCTAAGTGAAATATTCATTGGATAATTTAATCTTATATGAGGTATATATTTAATGATAATTCATCAAATAAAGTTGTTCTAATACTAAGTTGCATAAAAAACTCAATAAACTATTCACCCTCTATGTTTCATTTTACATTTTAGTTTTTCTTGTGTTTAATGTATATTTACTTGTCACTTATCTTATTCTTTAATAGGGTTTACTCTGATACTCCTTGTTTCTTATTTAAAATGGTTTACTCCTTCCATATTTATTTTCAAATGCAAGAAATGAAACCATTTGAAGTGATGAGACAAAAAAGGATGACGGACAATAATCATCGCATAGATGATATGGTCATTCCTCCACTAGTTCCTATTGTGGGTGTTTTATTTAAAATATATATATTTAAATAATATATAATTTCATGTGGTTAATTTTGTTTTAAACTATTTTGTAGTATCCACCACCTAGGAGACAGTTATTTGATGAGCATCCTAGTAGTGGTCCCAGTACTCAGGCTGGTGGTAGAGGGGGGTGGTATGAGAGCTAAGTGATCCAGTCAGCCAACCGGATTAGTCCCTACCCCTCCCACCGGCATACTATATTTCTCACATTCGATCTTGGTGTGTTTTCAGGGACACACAGGATATTTAGGCCTCCCATGTTTTTACCACCCTTTACATCTAATCCTCCTCACCCGTCTTTACTATATCTGATGATGATTTCCACTCCTCATCCATATCATGCATTTGGCCATCCATCCATACCATCTCCTTTAACTTCACACTCTTTCTCTCCAAGATTCTATATTTATTATTCTTTGAATCCTACTCCACCACAGTCTGTGCCTACAGAGCATACACTGGGACCCACACCACCCATACAAGGTGTTCCTTTAGTTTTGGTGGACCTAATGGTGTTGATTGATCAGACTATCGTAGCTATATTTATATAACCCTAACAAATTTTTATACCATAATTTATTTTCATTATAACGTATATTGATATAATATTTTTTATTCTTTCATAACATATAAATCTGCTGATATGAGGTAGGGGTGAGGGAATATACGCATGTGTGTTGTGTGAAACCGCCACACATAGTTGATGGTGGACTAAAATGAAGACAAAAAAATGATCAAAAAAATAGGGTAGCAATGTCGAAGTATTTTGGCGATGCTTTTGAAATGCTCTAACATCATTCCCATCTGCCCTCTCTCATAGTGACAGTTTCCAAAAGAAGTCAGGGATAATGCTTGGTCATAGATAGGGTTAAAAAAATATATTGTATTTAATGTAATATATTATTTTTGTGTTTATATAAATTAATATTTGTGTGTCAGCTTCGGTTTAATTTTCCCGATGGTGAGGGTGCACGGCCAGCATGTCTACAAGAATTAGGTGAGATTTGGAGAGACTATAAACATGATTTGTATACTGGATGGTGCGCTAGAGTTGGCACAGAGTTAGAGGACGAACCTGTCATGGTTGATTTTCCGATAAAATAGTATCTTCAAATGATTACGCATTGGATGACTACCAAGTTTAAGGTATTAATCACCTTAAGGTTTTGAAATGAAAATTTTCAATATTTTCATTAATACTATACGACAACCCTACTTTTTATTACAACTTAAACATGCTTTATTACATAAAACTTCACTTGATAAAACAAAGAAGATCGAGAGGTTTAGTGTCTTTGGGGCTTAGGATCATTACATAAAAACTTTAAACTTGAAATACAACATCTTTATTGAAAAATTCCTTTACATGACCACTACATTCCTTCGTACTTTGCATTGCATGGGATAACCTGAGGACATGCATAAGAAAAGGGTGAGCTATAAAGCCCAGTAAGGGGGTA
This sequence comes from Viscum album, assembly GCA_963277665.1. NCBI lineage: Eukaryota > Viridiplantae > Streptophyta > Magnoliopsida > Santalales > Viscaceae > Viscum > Viscum album. The sequence continues at coordinate 518,439,726 of OY728145.1, forward strand.
CACATGGAATAACATGAGGAGTACAATACATGTTAGGCAATAGGGATATCAATAGAGAATAAGAGAAACATGAACATAAAGGCATGATAAAGCATGATAATCATAACATGGAAATGTGGCAACAACACTTAACATTGAATTAGCATGAGCCGAGGCTCATTGCACATGGAGCATGAGTAAACCCTCATTGCACATGAAGCATGAGAAAACCATCATTGCACTTGAATTAGCATAAGTCAACACTCATTGCACATGATTTAGCATGATACTATACTTTACCCAATGCATTGGAGCGCTATAAAGGGCGCACCCTTCTTAAACATTTCATTTCATGCATAAGTGTGCCACATGGATCATAAAACATGGATTCATAAAACATAATAATTTATTCCATGATAAAGGAATGTGGAATTCATACATGAAACTTTATAATCAATAAGTAAATGTGCATAAAGTTGAATACCCTTGATGGAGAAATGTGCATGGTATTCACTACACAATGATATTGGCTTAGAAAATCGGTGTGATTTCGGCAGCGTAACGGCGTGACATAAGAATTCATAAAAATGGTTTATGAGAGAGAAAGTAGTTCCTCATCATATTTACATGTAATTAACAGTAAGTAGTTCATATATATACATGTCCCAACAATTGAAAAGGAATTTAGATTCATGATACAAAAGTATTGCTTGAATGTAAAATAGGAGAAAAAAGTTCCTTTCGGAATTTCGGCATAGTAACGGGTGTACATGGGAGGCATTTAATGAGAGAGAAAGGGGTCTCCCATCATTAAAAAAATAAGAGGGCAGTATGGGAGAGGTGTGAAACCATACCCCAACATTCATAATTGAAATTAAAAGGGCAATATAACTTAAAATAAATTGACAAAAATGAGAGAGGAAGAAAAAACCCTTACTTGGAAGTGTGCTTCCAAAGGCTAGAGAGAGGCTTGTGAGAGGCTTCTTGGGAGATTGGGGCACCTTGGGAGGATTCTAGAGAGAGTAGGGAATATTTTGGACGAACTCCAAGGGATTTTAGTGAGGAGGAAGTGGGATCTTGGGTGGGTTTATATAGGAAAGGTGAGAGAATTCTTTATTATTTAGGTTTGGGATCCCTTATATTAAAATAATCCAAACCACAAACCATCCCATGGTATTTGCCCATGGTTTCTGGAAAATGAAAGAGAAAAACAATATTTTACAATGCCAAGGTCCGAACGTATTAAAAAATTAGGGTTGCTTATGTGGAGGTGAGTCACACTCCCATGGAAATTAATTAAAAAAGGCAAAGTGTTGAATAAGTCTTGAGGGGTTCATTAATGCTTTGAAAATTAAGTCAAACAAACCCAAAACCTCATTATTTTAATGATAAAACATATATTGGCCGAACGTAAGGATTATGGTATTTTATTACATCACCATTGGGTCATTATGATGTCATAAAACACATTATATATTTAAACGGTATTTAATTTTTACCCAAAAATTTGACTGTCTCAGAAAATTATGAAAAATTCACCATTGGATAATTTCGACATTCTGATTCCAAAAATAATATTTATTTTATCTAAATAATTTTCTAAATATGTGAATTTTCACTTTTAAAATAAAAACCGATATTTATCAAAAATTCACCGGTTTTGACAGAAATGGCTTTCAAACCTTAATTAAAATTTTAATTGCATTCATAAAATTATAAGATCATTTATATTTAATAAAAATTAATTTAATATTAATAATAATATTTTATTAAAATATTATTTAATTCAAAAATTCCTTATTTTAATAAAATATAATTCTTAATTAAATAATAACCAAAAAACACCATTTGTACTTTAAAAACTATTATGATGTATCAAAAATGACTAGAAATTATATTCATTATTATATAAAAAAATAATGCACATGAACATAGTACTACTTATTTGTTACATAACCCCTTAAAATAGCCGCATAAGACCTAAGGGTAAGGTGTGCGATGGTGACAGACTCTTGGGGTAGCTCGGATAACATCGCTCGAGTGGTAATCTCTATCAACTTCCACTTTTCCTGTAGACGATCACGTTCGAGCTTGACATAATGAAGCTCAGATTGGGCTTGGTCAAGGGAGAATCCCAAAGATGCCACCTCTTTTCCGAGCTCTGACAAATGGGCTTCGTATGGGGCAATTCTACAGGATGAGGCCATCGCTTCTTTTGTCTGAGTAAAATTGGGTTCGTTAAAGCCATATATTTATACTACTCATGTGATCACTGTTCAACGGCTATAAAAGTGACGGTCACAAATCTTAACATAAAACCAAAGAAGTTGACATCTTATAAAAATGTTTTCCATAAAGAAACATTTAACTGGATCAAGAGGGATTTTCCATTAATGAAACTTTGGGTCATTACAATATTCCACCCTTAAGAAATTTCACCCTCAAAATTTTCCTTTTCCCACACTAAAACAAATGTGGGTAACTCATCTTCATCATATCCTCCGACTCCCAAGTCGCTTCTTCAAACTTGTGGTTTCTCTACAACACCTTGACGAGGGGCATTGTCTTATTTCTTAGAACTTTTTCTCTACGATCTAAGACCTTCACTGGTTGCTCCTCATAAGAAATATCGTCCTCCAATTGTACCACCTCGGAAGAGAGTACATGTGAAGGGTCCGGTATGTACTTCCTTAAGAGGGATACATGGAAGACATCATGTACCTTGGACATAGTAGGTGGAACTGCTAGTTGATAGGCCACATCCCCAACACGATCAAGAATCTCGAAGGGGCCGATGTACCTTGGACTTAACTTCCCTTTCTTTCCAAACCTCATGACCTTCTTCCACGGAGATATGCATAAAAACACCATGTCTCCAACTTTGAACTCAAGGTCTCGTCGACGATTATCTGCATAACTCTTCTGTACACTTTGGGCTGCCTTGATATGCTTCTGAATGGTTTTCACCTTCTCCACCATTTCTTCGACCATTTCTGGTCCAAGCAGCTTACGTTCACCGACCTCATCCCAACATGTCGGTGTTCTACACCTTTTCTCATACAGGGCTTCATATGGTGCCATTTGGATGATCGAGTGGAAACTATTATTATAAGAGAACTCAACCAGAGGAAGATGATGATCCCATCCTCCTTTAAAGTCCATTGAGCATGCTCTCAACATATCCTCAAGTGTTTGGATAGTCCGCTCGGATTGGCCATCAGTTTGAGGATGATAGGCCGTACTAAAGTTCAGTTCAGTATTCAGAGCATGTTGAAGACTCTTCCAAAACTTAGAGGTAAATCTTGGATCTCGGTCAGACACAATAGATAGTGGTACTCCATGCAACCGTACCAATTCCCTGATATATATCTGTGCCAGTTGATCCAAATAGAAATCCTCTCGAATAGCAATGAAGTGTGCAGTCTTTATAAGACGATCCACAACAACCCAGATTGCATTGTTGCCTTTGGATGTCCTTGGAAGTCCGGTGACAAAGTTCATGGTGATGTTCTCCCATTTCCATTCTGGTATGGGCAATGGTTGCATCATCCCCTTACAATTCTTCCTCTCTGCCTTCACTTGCTGACACACCAGGAACTTTGATGTTTATTCAGTGATCTCCTTCTTCATATTATCCCACCAAAAGTTTTCTCAGAGATCTCGATACATCTTTGTGCTCCCTGGGTGAATAGAGAAATTTGAACTATGTGCATCGTCCAAGAGTTCCTTATTCAGCCCCAGACTTGATGGAACACATAGTCTTTTCCCAAACCGCACAGTTCCTTCTTCATTAACATTAAACTCCGAGGATTTCCCCTTTTTGATAGCTTCCACTTTTTCTTGGATTCCCGCATCATCCTTTTGAGCATCCTTTAACCTTTCCAAAAGAGATGGTTGAGAAATCATTTGTGAAAGGATTGATGATGTTCCCTTCTTTATGATTCCGACATCCATCTTCATCAAGTCTAAGAAGATTGGATCCTTCTCAATTCTCATCATTGATAGAATCGATGGATCCTTTCTACTTAGGGCATCCACCACTTTGTTCGCCTTCCCAGGGTGGTAATATATTGAACAGTCATAATCCGTGATGAGCTCTATCCATCTTCTCTGGTGCATATTAAGCTCTTTCTGTGTGAATATATATTTAGGACTCTTGTGGTCAGTACATATCTCACATTTCTCTCCATAGAGATAATGCTGCCAGATTTTCAAGGCAAAGATCACTGCCACCAACTCTGGATCATGCATTGGATAGTTTCTCTCATGGATTTTCAACTACCTTGAAGTATAGGATATCACTTTATCATTCTTCATTAGCACACATCCTAATCCCTTCTTTGAGTCATCATTGAATACCACAAAAAGTTCCCCACTTGTGGGTAAAGTGAGCACGGGTGCAGTGATAAGCCTCCTTTTCAACTCCTTGAAGCTTTCTTCGCATTCATCACTCCAAGAAAACTTTACTCCCTTTCGAGTTATCTTGGTAATAGGGTTGGACAATCGTGAGAAATTTCTCACAAATCGTTGATAATATCCAGCTAACCCCAAGAAGCTACGGATATCCGTTACCGATGTTGGCCTCGGCCATCCCTCAATTGCATCTGTTTTGGAGGGGTCCACAGATATCCCATTGCATGTGATGATATGGCCCAATAATGAGACTTCCTTCAACCAAAATTCACACTTGTTGTACTTTTCATTGAGATTATCCTTCCGCAAAGTCTCTAGTACAGTTTTTAAATGCTCCTCATGGTCCTCCTTGGTTTTGGAGTATATTAGAATATCATCTATAAAGACTACCACAAATTTGTCAAGGTAATCTCTAAAGACTCTATTCATCAAGTCCATGAATATTGTTGGAGCATTGGTGAGTCCGAAAGGCATTACTATGAATTCATAGTGCCCGTACCTTGTACGAAAAGCAGTCTTGGGGATATCTTCCTTCTTCACCCTTACTTGATAATATCCCGACCGTAAGTCCACCTTGGAGAAGTATTGTGCTCCACGCAACTGATCAAACAAGTCATCGATTCTTGTGAGAGGATACTTGTTCTTTATCGTTATTTTTTTAAGTTCATGATAATCGATGCAAAGCCGCATTGACCCATCCTTCTTCTTGACGAAGAGGACTGGTGCACCCCATGGTGATGCACTTGGGCGTATAAACCCTTTATCCAGATTCTCCTGTAGTTGTTTCTTCAGCTTTTCAAGCTCAACAACATCCATTCTATATGGAGTCTTAGATATTGGTAGCGCCCCAGGTATAAGTTCAATTGAGAACTCAACATCTCTTCTTGGAGGAAGACCAGGAATTTCCTCGGGAAACACTTCAGCGAATTCCCTCACAATAGGCATTTCTTCAAGGGTGGTTTCTTCCTTGGACTCAATCATCTGAGCCAGATATGCATGCTCATAGGGCAGTAACATACATGATTGAGATGATGGAGCTAAATGAGATTAATCTTCCCCCTGACACTTGTAAAGAATCGGGGGTCGATTCTCCATATGGAGTGTGATTTCCCTCTCCCGACAATTTATGTTGGCTCTATATAAGGAAAGCCAATCCATGCCAAGAATTGCATCAAATTCCACCAAAGGGAGTATGATGAGGTTCGCCGGGAAATTCAATTCACAGATTATAACAAGGGACGACTTATATTCATGTGATGAAATGATTGCCCCATTTTCCGTACTCACTGACATCATTACTTCCAGGATTTATGGTGGTGCTGGGATTGTTCTACTAAACATTCGAGATATAAAAGAATGCGTAGAACCTGAATCAAAAAGTACGTTCACTATTCTTGAATGAATAACTAGCGTACCTGTCACCACTTCGTTGTTGGGGTTCACTTCGGCAGAAGTGATGGAAAAATCTCTTCCTTGCTATCTTGGAGGTTGTCGGTTGCCTCCGATAACCCTTGGATTAGGGCACTGATTTGAAAAATGACCCGGTTCTTTTCATTTGTAGCATTGAACAACGCGTTGAGGTTCGAACGGAGCGTTCCTCTCCTCTTTCGCACTCGCGGGTCCTTCTTGCCGATAGTTAATAGCTAGGTTCCCTTCTCTTCCACACCTAAAGAATTTTCTCGTCCCCCTAAGGCAATTTCCAGGGTGCTTCTTTCTGCACTTTTGGCAAGTGGGGTGCTGGAACTTCTTAGCGTCGTTGGATTTATCCATCGGACCACCAGCATTGAAGTCCACCTTACGCTTCTTGTCCCCATGATACCCCTGTGATTATCTGATCTCCATTTCAACCTTGAGGGAACATCGGAAAAATTTCCTCATAACTGTCGAAGTCACGGATCGCTAATGCTTTCCGCAAACTAGGATTCAGCCCACAAAAGAAGCGGTCAACCTTGCATTCGGGGGTAACAACAAAGCCAGAAGCGTATCGTGCAAGCCTTGTGAAGTTTTCCTCGTAAGCTCCCACAGATTCTTCATCTTTTTGTTTGAGGTAAAGTAAGTCCCTTTCCATCTTAATACTGAGGGTGCGCGGAAAATATTTATCAAAAAACATCTTCTGGAATTATTTCCATTCCAAAGCCTCGATCTCCTCCTCAGGCTTTGTATTTTTGATCAACGTCCACCATTGATCAGCTTCACCCTCCATACGATAAGCCGCTAGGTAAACCTTCTCTTGTTCAGAACATTGGAGAATGGAGAATATCTTTTCAATGGAGTTGATCCATTGCTCAGCGATCGTGGGATCAGATGATCCACTAAAAGTAGGAGGCCTTTGTCTCATGAATCTCTCAATAGTGACTTGTTCTTTCTTAGGGGGGTTGAACTTTCTCTTGACCCATGTTTCTATTAAAAACTTGAGTTATCTGAGAGAGAAGCGTGACAAAGTTCGTGATTCCCGCTCCCATTGGATTGGGCATCTCATTAGTACAATCATCACACTGATCTTCACAACAGTTGTTAGCCTGAGTCATCCTATTACCGGCCATTGGCTGGAATAAAAGGAAAGTTAGGGGTAACACATAAAGGGTAATCCGAAGACAAAAGTTGATGACTTATAAATAAACTTTAATCTCTTTAACTCATGAGTCTATAGGATTCAATCCAGGCTTTTCATGATATACCTTCTAACATATATTCTTACGGGCATTTTTCCATTAATAAGGGTTCATACTAAGATTGTGAATTTATCAAAACATATCCCTCGAGAGTGTCGTAACCAAGAGTGCAGCAAGACCCGTTGTCGTGCACCAGTTCCCGTTCGAGTCTAGCTCAAAGCGGTGTTTTCGGGTTTTACCCCTAGGATACATCTGTGCCGGAGCCGCCTCTACCTGCTCGTATCCAGAGAGGGATGTATTTGTTTGATAACCCACTTACTTAGTATTTACCAAAACTTAGGGATGTTTTTATTATACTTAGTCTTTTATCTAAGGCTTTTCTAGGGTTTCCTAATCCCAAAAATAACTAAACCTATCCTCTGATACCAACTATGACAACCTTGCTTTTTATTACAACTTAAACATGCTTTATTACATAAAACATCACTTGATACAACAAAGAAGATCAAGAGGTTTAGTGTCTTTGGGGCTTAGGATCATTACATAAAAACATTAAACTTGAAATAAAACATCTTTTTTGAAAACTTCCTTTACATGACCACTACATTCCTTTATACTTAGCATTGCATGGGATAACCTGAGGACATGCATAAGAAAAGGGTGAGCTATAAAGCCCAGTAAGGGGGTACACATGGAATAACATGAGGAGTACAATACATGTTAGGAAATAGGCATATCAATAGAGAATAAGAGAAACATGAACATAAAGGCATGATAAAGCATGATAATCATAACATGGAAATGTGGCAACAACACTTAACATTGAATTAGCATGAGTCGAGGCTCATTGCACATGGAGCATGAGTAAACCCTCATTGCACATTAATCACGAGTAAACCATCATTGCACATGAATTAGAATGAGTCAACACTCATTTCACATGAATTATCATGATACTATACTTTACCCAATGCATTGGAGCGCTATAAAGGGCGCACCCTTCTTAAACATTTCATTTCATGCATAAGTGTGCCACATGGATCATAAAACATGGATTCATAAAACATAATCATTTATTCCACAATAAATAAATGTGGAATTAATACATGAAACTTTATAATCAATAAGTAAATGTGCATAAAGGTGAATACCCTTGATGGAGAAATGGGCATGGTATTCACTACACAATGATATTGGCTTAGAAAATCGGTGTGATTTCGGCAGCGTAACGGCGTGACATAAGAATTCATAAAAATGGTTGATGAGAGAGAAAGGGGTTCCTCATAATATTTACATGTAATGGACATTAATTAGTTCAAATAGATACATGTCCCAACAATTGAAAAGGAATTTAGATTCATGATACAAAAGTATTGCTTGAATGTAAAAGAGGAGAAAAAAGTTCCTTTCGGAATTTCGGCATAGTAACAGGTGTTCATGGGAGGAATTTAATGAGAGAGAAAGGGGTATCCCATCATTAAAACAATAAGAGGGTAGTATGGTAGAGGTGAAAAACCATACCCCAACATTCATAATTAAAATTAAAAGGGCAATACAACTTAAAGAAAATTGACAAAAATGAGAAAGGAAGAAAAAACCCTTACTTGGAAGTGTGCTTCCAAAGGCTAGAGAGAGGCTTGTGAGAGGATTCTTAGGAGCTTGGGGCACCTTGAGAGGATTCTAGAGAGAGTAGGGAAGAGGTTGGACGAACTCCAAGGGATTTTAGTGAGGAGGAAGTAGGAGATTGGGTGGGTTTATATAGGAAAGGTGAGAGAATTCTTTATTATTTAGGTTTGGGACCCCTTATATTAAAATAATCCAAACCACAAACCATCCCATGGTATTTGCCCATGGTTTCTGGAAACTGAAAGAGGAAAACAATATTTTACAAGTCCAAGGTCCGAAGTTATTAAAAAATTAGGGTTTCTTATGTGGAGGTGAGTCACACTCCCATGGAAGTTAATTTAAAAAGGCAAAGTGTTGAATAAGTCTTGAGGGGTTCATTAATGCTTTGAAAAGTAAGTAAAACAAACCCAAAACCTAATTATTTTAATGATAAAACATATATTGGCCTAACATAAAGATTATGTTATTTTATTAAATCCCCATTGGGTCATTATGATGTCATAAAACACATTATATATTTAAACGGTATTTAATTTTTACCCAAAAATTTGACTGTCTCAAAAAATTATGAAAAATTAACCGTTGGATAATTTCGACGTTCTGATTCCAAAAATAATATTTATTTTATCTAAATAATTTTCTAAATATGTGAATTTTCACTTTTAAAATAAAAACTGACATTTATCAAAAATTCACGGGTTTTGACAGAAATGGCTTTCAAACCTTAATTAAAATTTTAATTGCATTCATAAAATTACAAGATCATTTATATTTAATAAAAATTAATTTAATATTAATAATAATATTTTATTTAAATATTATTTAATTGAAAAATCCCTTAATTTAATAAAATATAGCTCTTAATTAAATAATAACCAAAAAACACCATTTGTACTTTAAAAACTATTACGATGTATCAAAAATGACTAGAAATTATATTCATTATTATATAAAAAAATAATGGACATGAACATAGTACTACTTATTTGTTACATAACCCCTTAAAATAGCCGCATAAGACCTAAGGGTAAGGTGTGCGATGGTGACAGACTCTTGGGGCGGCTCGGATAACATCGCTCGAGTGGTAATCTCTATCAACTTCCACTTTTCCCGTAGACGATCACATTCGAGCTTGAAATAATGAAGCTCAGCTTGGGCTTGGTCAAGGACGAAGCCCAAAGACTCCATCTCTTTTTCGAGCTCCGACAAATGGGCTTCGTATGGGGCAATTCTACTAGATGAGGCCATCGCTTCCTTTGTCTGAGTAAAATTGGGTTCGTTAAAGCCATATATTTATACTACTCATGTGATCACTGTTCAATGGCTATAAAAGTAACGGTCACAAATCTTAACATAAAACCAAAGAATTTGACATCTTATAAAAACGTTTTTCATAAAGAAATATTTAACTGGATCAAGAGGGATTTCCCATTAATGAAACTTTGGGTCGTTACATACTATCTTTGGTATTATTTAATTTTATTTAGTAATCATATGTAAAAAAACACCGATTCTAAAAAATACCTTCACACATTGGGGTATACTATGATGTCAGATCATGAGAGGATGTTGGTATGATAGTTGTTTGTAATTGTTTTTAGGACTTTCACTTTTTATTGATTTTACCATAATTTAATTTATCTCTAAAGTTTTTAAATAAATTTAGTTATGAAATTCATTATTGGTAACTTATTTTCAATTATGGTTTCCTACATTCAATCTCATTATAGAGGAAGGTATTGAATATTTAAGAACGTGTGCCTCGAGAAAAAATATGTTGCTCGAGTAGAAAAAAAATATGGAAGTGTGGTTAATGAACTGACACAATAGCAGGTTGTAAGTTTTACTTTGATCATTTCAAATTTTAATATTGATTTTATAACTAAATAATCTATTTAATTGTGTAATAGGAAGCTTTGGAGGCCCTTGATTCCTAGTAACCTTACAATTTTGGTCAAATGATCACATACACCAGGTTTTGGGTGATGATCACCCTCGAGGAGTATTCTACCAACCGAGGAATAGTATAGTAACGATGAGGTATTGGACCTCTTCAGGTACCAGTTTTTAGTTCCACCGAGTTGGAAAATGTTAAGGCATGAAGGATGAAAAATGGTCTCATGGGTGGAAGAAAGATCTGAAAGGGAAAATGTTGAATTTATGAAATTTATGCACGTGTTATGTCCATCACTTTCACTAGAGACCAGTGTGGTTTCTGATGAATATATTTCATCAATGCATTTATTATATAGTGCACCAAGTGGTAGTTCTAGTGGTGGTAGAGATGATGTGGTTCCGAGTGATAGTGATGGAAATAAAGAGGAAGAGGGTGAGGGTGAGGATGATGTCGAGGACAAGGGTGAAGAGGAGGTCAAGGCGAAGGATGAGGGTGAGGAGGAGGGCGAGGAAGAGGGAGAGAAGGAGGATGGGGATGCAGATTCAGATGAGTATGAGGACGGGGATGAAGGCATGGACGATGATGGAGATAGGGATGAGGATGAGGATGAGGCATATGATGACAGTGATGATAGTGATGGTGATGAGGGACATATTTATCAATTACATTTTCGACTGATATTACTGAAATTTGATGTTTGATGATTTATTGTGGCTGAATATATATGTGACTAGGTAGGTTACATTATCTTTATTTATTTATCTATAAATAATAAAACTTGACTTGACATGGAGGTATGGATTCTATGAATTCTCTTTTTACATGGTATCAAAGATATTTCACAATTCTCTTTTTACATACACTCAAACTCTTGGATGAATAAATTGAGCTTATTCTTTTTCATTATACTACTTCATAGTCATGTTTATCTGATTCATTGACTTTGGATTATTTTCATTATGGGACACCATTTTTTATTTAGAATCATTCACAAATCATGTTTTACTTGATACTTAGTGTTTTTTTATTTGTTACAAAAAATAATTTGATTTGCAGCAAAATTATGAATCTTCTTGATCTGGTTTGTATGGATACATCATGGTATAATGTTTCATGATCTTAGAAGGTGTTTTTCTGGTTGGTAGGAAGTCATATAGAGAGGATATGAGTGAAATTTGAGTGAAATTTGTAATTTTCTAGATTCATGTAAGAATTTCCAATACATAGGAATTTCATGTAGCCAAATATATCACATAACTGAAACACATATCAAAAGCTTCTATACAGGCCATTTGGATAGCTTCGTATGGATGATCTAACAACATTGAGAAATTTATGCAACATAGAAAAAAGAACTCACATATCCATTTTAGTGATGAAGCTAGAACCACGAAACCGAACTCTACTACATATGAAAATATGGGCTACCATGTATCTGAATTAAGTCACATAGAAAAATGATTTGGATTCATAGAGGATTTTTTAAAACACATAAGGTATAGTATCCTCATGTTCGAGGACAAAGAATATGAATCTGAATTTCCAACATTCGATGTTCCAATTGAAGATTTGCATGAGTTAGTACACTTGGAATCACCTATAAAGCACCATAGATATCATGTAATCATTTGAGAATCTAATAGATTTCACATAAAAACCATAATGATACACCATCATACACCTCTTTATAAACTCACCACTAAAACCAATGAATAATCCTAGAATATCCTTTCTTATAGTAGTTACACCAAGGTATTACCCATTAGATAAATTTCCAAATCATGATTGATGTTCTGAGAGAAACTGCTTAATGAAATTTCCCATCGATGCCAAGCTACTCACCAAATTGTCATTCTCAGAAGACTCATCCATTTCTCCTCAAAACATAAACTATTCAAAAAAATTTGGTTTCTTAAACCACTAGAAACCAAAACCCATGAAATTATAATACATGCCTCACCAAGAACATCACATCTCATTAATTACTAGAACATACCCCACATGGATTTTATGACCAAATATATAATGACAGGCCTCAACCTAAACTAAGATGAAACTTTAGTTTCCAACAAAAATTTCATGACAACTTTAATATACCCAATTCTATAAAGACAACCTACCCCTCATAAAGAAATAAGTAATTTCTCATTAATAAAACACCCAAGAGTTTTTAGCTATTGATTCCATTAATCCATGATTGATTATCACGATGGTTACATTACCATGAATGAAATCCAAATCCCCACTATAGGAGTGTCCTTGTTCTTACATCATTATATCAAGCTCATGACCATTATATCAAATGACCTATCCATTATTCAGTGTTACCGTGGTGTGAGGAACCTAAACAAATTCTATAGATAATGAGGGTTACACCCTCAAACCACCAATTGTACACTCACCACTACATACCTTACCTTATACTACACCTCAAGATCCACCTCAAAAGTTATCATTGTTGCATGCCACTCCTCCCAATCCATTCAAATTACACTTACAAATCTTGACAATATTTCTCTTAGACAATACGTGTCAGGGCCACATATCGAGTAAATTATCAAACAAAACTCGATTCATTTCAAATATATTCTCTACCATGAAGTTACATTTTAAATTCTCACTCAAAACTCATGGCCAAAATTCACATGAAATTACATTCAGACACAATAGGAAAATGGGTATTTGCGACGGGTTATTTGCGACGGGGTAGCGTCACATCGTAAATAGTCTATCAGAAGAGACTATTTGTAATGGGACCCTCTTACCATCACAAATAATTAATTACTTGTGATGGGGTGATTCTTCACATCGCAAAAGGTTTGGCCCGACTTCCATGCCAAACCGTGTGAAGGGTATTTGCTATGACAACCCTACTTTTTATTACAACTTAAACATGCTTTATTACATAAAACTTCACTTGATACAACAAAGAAGATCGAGAGTTTTAGTGTCTTTGGGGCTTAGGATCATTACATAAAAACTTTAAACTTGAAATACAACATCTTTATTGAAAACTTCCTTTACATGACCACTACATTCCTTCGTACTTAGAATTGCATGGGATAACCTGAGGACATGCATAAGAAAAGGGTGAGCTATAAAGCCCAGTAAGGGGGTACACATGGAATAACATGAGGAGTAAAATACATGTTAGGAAATAGTCATATCAGTAGATCATAAGAGAAACATGAACATAAAGTCATGATAAAGCATGATAATCATAACAAGGAAATGTGGCAACAACACTTAACATTGAATTAGCATGAGCCGAGGCTCATTGCACATAGAGCATGAGTAAAACCTCATTGCACATGATGCACGAGTAAACCCTCGTTGCACTTGAATTAGCATGAGTCAACACTCATTGCACATGACATATCATGATACTATACTTTACCCAATGCATTGGAGCGCTATAAAGGGTTCACCCTTCTTTAACATTTCATTTCATGCATAAGTGTGCCACATTGATCATAAAACATGGATTCATAAAACATAATCATTTATTCCACGATAAAGGAATGTGGAATTCATACATGAAACTTTATAATCAATAATTAAATGTGCATAAAGGTGAATACCCTTGATGGAGAAATGGGCATGGTATTCACTACAAAATGATATTGGCTTAGAAAATCGATGTGATTTCGGCGGCGTAACGGCGTGACATAAAAATTCATAAAAATGGTTGATGAGGGAGAAAGGGGTTCCTCATCAAATTTACATGTAATGGACAGTAAGGAGTTCATATAGATACATGTCCCAACAATTGAAAAGGAATTCAGATTCATGATACAAAAGTATTGCTTGAATGTAAAAGAGGAGAAAAAAGTTCCTTTCGGAATTTCGGCATAGTAACGGGTGTACATGGGAGGCATTTAAGGAGAGAGAAAGGGGTCTCCCATCATTCAAACAATAAGAGGGCAGTATGGGAGAGGTGCGAAACCATACCCCAACATTCATAATTGAAATTATAAGGGCAATACAACTTAAAGAAAATTGACAAAAATGAGAAAGGAAGAAAAAAACCCTAACTTGGAAGTGTGCTTCCAAAGGCTAAAGAGAGGCTTGTGAGAGGCTTCTTGGGAGCTTGGGGCACCTTGGGAGGATTCTAGAGAGAGTAGGGCAGAGGTTGGACGAACTCCAAGGGATTTTAGTGATGAGGAAGTGGGAGCTTGGGTGGGTTTATATAGGAAAGGTGAGAGAATTCTTTATTATTTAGGTTTGGGACCCCTTATATTAAAATAATCCAAACCACAAACCATCCCATGGTATTTGCCCATGGTTTCTGGAAAAGGAAAGAGGAAAACAATATTTTACAAGGCCAAGGTCCGAACTTATTAAAAAATTAGGGTTTCTTATGTGGAGGTGAGTCACACTCCCATGGAAATTAATTTAAAAGGGCAAGTGTTGAATAAGTCTTGAGGGGTTCATTAATGCTTTGAAAAGTAAGTCAAACAAACCCAAAACCTCATTATTTTAATGATAAAACATATATTGGCCGAACATAAGGATTATGGTATTTTATTACATCACCATTGGGTCATTATGATGTCATAAAACACATTATATATTTAAACAGTATTTAATTTTTACCCAAAAATTTGACTGTCTCAGAAAATTATGAAAAATTCACCGTGGGATAATTTCGACGTTCTGATTCCAAAAATAATATTTATTTTATCTAAATAATTTTCTAAATATTTGAATTTTCACTTTTAAAATAAAAACCGATATTTATCAAAAATTCATGGGTTTTGACAGAAATGGCTTTCAAACCTTAATTAAAATTTTAATTGCATTCATAAAATTATAAGATCATTTATATTTAATAAAAATTAATTTAATATTAATAATAATATTTTATTAAAATATTATTTAATTAAAAAATCCCTTAATTTAATAAAATATAATTTTTCATTAAATAATAACCAAAAAACACCATTTGTACTTTAAAAACTATTACAATGTTTCAAAAATGACTAAAAATATAACGGCCTGAAATTTTGAATAAATATTGTTTCCTAATTTCATGTGTTATTTTATTTTTATACTCAACAAAAATGTTTCTTTTTATAAACATGATTATAATTGAAATGAGACCATTGGGTTCTGACTGTTATATGACCATCGGTCAATATGACCGCTGTGAACAGAATGTTTTGATTATTGTCTCTAAATACAAGTAATCTTGGTTAATTATTATAGAAAGATGATTCGATGGCCTCACCCAGTAGTCTTGGACCGATCGAAGCCCATCTAACAGAACTTGGGAAGGAGGTAGCACCACTAGGCTTTGCTCTGGACCAAACCCAAGCCGAACTTCATCGTGTGAAGCTAGAACGGAATCGCCTTTGCGAGAAGTTCAAACTAATATAAATTACTACTCGTGCGATGTTAGCCGAGCCTCCCTCAGATTCTCTCACCTTAGCACACCTTACACTTAGGTCATATGCTGGTGTGATAAGGGGCTATGTAAGGAGACCGTAACTGGCTTGTGTAATCCTTTGTTTTAAATAAAAATTGGGATTTCTTCTTATGATGAAGTTTATGAATTTTCAAATGACCGGATAAATATAGTATGCATATTTTTTATGAATTTTAGAAAAAGTTTATTTTAAAAACGTTTATGTAAACCTTAAATAATTAAAAATATGTAATGATTTTCAAAAAATGGTCTTCTACAATTATGTTTAGTACAAAATTTGGAGTCTAATAAGATCAACTTGATTTATGATGAATAGTAAATTATGAATAGTGATTTTATGATTAGGATTAGTAATATGACCAAATGGATTAGTAATCTCACTTAAAGAAAGTTTTAAAATAATATAGGCACCTTGATTAAGTAATGTGATTCAATAAAATGGTTAAATAACGGTTTCATAAATTATTATTCAACTATTAGTTTTTCAGGTGAATAGTGTTTTTTAATTAAAAATTTAATTAAAAATATTTAGAAAATTATTTTTATAAAACGGATTTCATTTTTGAACTCATAGCACCGATATTATGCTATGGTAATTTTTAGGGTTTTTTCTGAAAAAAAATGAATTTTCGGTGAATAGTGTTTTTAATTAAAAATTAAATTAAAAATATTTAAAAAATTATTTTTATAAAATGGAGTTCATATTTGCAATCAGAGCGTTTATATTTGATTAAGGTGAAATTTTGGGATCTTTCTGAGAAAGTTGAATTTTTAGTGAATAGTGAAAATACAATTTTAGGGTTTCGGTGTGTTTAATGACATCATAACTGTGTCATGATGATGTCATTAGTTTTTTTTAAGGGTTGTCCAGTCATGGGTGATGAATTATTGTATGGGGGTCCCCATGTGGCCTAACTTTATGGGAAGTACCATGGGAGGGCCCATGCTTTTGAGAAAACCACTTTTGAGGTGTCCCTTGGCCATTAATGCCTTGTCCCCTCACTTTCCCTATAAATACCAAGCCCTCCTCTCATCCATTCGACTCCCCACTCTTCCCCAACAAAGTTCGAGTATCATTACCTCCCAAGGAGTCCTCCCAAGGTGCCCCCAAGCCCTCAAGGTCCCATCCTTTGAGGTTTAAGAGTTACATTTTAAGGTAAGGGATCCGACCTCTCTCTTTCATTTGAAGTAATCTCTTTTATGTCATTCCTTTTCTGCTACATGTTATTATGTTTGAGGATGTTATTTTATACTCCTATTACTGCCCTTTTTATGTTCAAATAATGAGAGATCCCCTCTTACTCTCATTATTTCGTTTTATGATGTTTTAAGTGGCGCCGTTAGGCTGCCGAAATTTTTGTAACGGATTCTTTCTCCCTTCTCATTTTTCAAGATCTATTTTCATGTAAAGTATTTCAAGTTACTTTTTATTATGTTGGGGTATGATATCTAAATTTATCATACTGATCTTTTATGATCATATGATGAGAGACCCCATTTGATCTCTTCAATTCAGTATTTTGAAGTTTTAAGTGGCGCCGTTAGGCTGCCGAATTTTTAAGTGGTTCTTCACCCTTCTCGTTTTGAAGTTCTACTTTCATGTCAATTCCTTCAAGTTCCTTTTTGTTATGTTGGGGTATGATCTCTATATCTATCATACTGGACTCTTATTTTCATATGATGAGAGACCCCATTCGATCTCTTGAATTCAGTATTTTGATGTTTTAAGTGGCGCCGTTAGGCTGCCGAATTTTTAAGTGGTTCTTCACCCTTCTCGTTTTGAAGTTATACTTTCATGTCAATTCCTTCAGGTTCCTTTTTTTTATGTTGGGGAATGATATCTATATCTATCATACTGGAATCTTATGTTCATATGATTAGAGACCCCATTTTATCTCTTCAATTCAGTATTTTGAAGTTTTAAGTGGCGTCGTTAGGCTGCCGAATGTTTAGGGGATTCTTCCACCCTTCTCATTCTTTTCAAAGTTCTACTTTCATGTCAAGTCTTTCAATCTCCTTTTTAATTATGTTGGGGAATTGTATATATATTTATCATACTGAACTCTTATGTTCACATGATGAGAGACCCTATTTGATCTTTTCAAATCATTTTTGTTGAAGTTTAAGTAACGTCGTTGGGCTTCCGAACTTTCAAAAGAGAAATCTAATTTTTGTCTTCCTTCCATGTTTTTCATTTCAAATGGTATGTCCTTGAAATTTCATTACCATGATCATGTATCCTTCTTATTCTGTCCATATACTGTTTTATGGGTAATTTATGAATGTTTGACCCATTTTCCCCCTCTTTTTAATGTCTTCTAAAACCTCGTAACATAGCCGTTATGCTGCAGAATTTCTGTCTCAAAATGTCTCTCTCTTTTTCTAAAGTTCTTTTACATTATTGAGTGAATACTCAAAGCTCTTTCTTCTAAAGGGGTATTCACATATATACCAAAATGTTCTATTTTAAATTCTGGGATTTACATACATGAGACCCACCTTCCTTTTCTGTGGGTTTTAAAGTGACGTAAAGATCATGTCTTTAAAGCAGTTTTTAAAACGTTGTGATTATGAAATGAAACCCATTTATTTTATGCTATATGGGTTATTTATGAAATGTTTGATGATGATATATGTGGCTCACATAATAATAAAGGCAAATTTAAGGGTGCGCCCTGATAGCGCTCCAATGCATTGGGTAATGATGTAACCACTAGAGATTACAATTTTCACGATACCTTGGTGAATAACCTTGGTAATTTTCAAATGACACCTTGGGGATGGACCTTGGTGATATGTTCATGATTGTCTATGTTAAATGATGTAGCC
This sequence comes from Viscum album, assembly GCA_963277665.1. Classification (NCBI taxonomy): domain Eukaryota; kingdom Viridiplantae; phylum Streptophyta; class Magnoliopsida; order Santalales; family Viscaceae; genus Viscum; species Viscum album. The sequence continues at coordinate 518,458,510 of OY728145.1, forward strand.
ACATCTTCAAGTTATGAAAAATGTTACTTTTATTATGATATATCTCATGATTTCTTTCTCATGCCTTAAAGTTCTTTTCATTACCTTATTGAAGTATCTCAAGTTCACATGTAAAATGTTTCTCTTGTTTTCCTTACTGGGCCTTCTGCTCACCCTCTCCTTTGATGTATGTCCCCAGGTTCTGAGATGCAGTAATGAACCTAGGACGAACATAAGGAGAAGCCTTTCAAGTGTTTAAGAAGAATGTTTTTTTTGTTGTTTCACGTTTTAAGTTCCTGGTTTCCAAGACACTAAACCTTAAAGATCCTCAGTTTTGTAAAATGTAATGAAACTTTATGTGATAAAAAGGCGGGATGCTATAAAAAATTATATTCATTATTATATACAAAAATAATGCACATGAACATAGTACTACTTATTTGTTACATAACCCCTTAAAATAGCCACATAAGACCTAAGGGTAAGGTGTGCGATGGTGACAGACTCTTGGAGCGGCTCGGATAACATCGCTCGAGTGGTAATCTCTATCAACTTCCACTTTTCCCGTAGACGATCACGTTCGAGCTTGACATAATGAAGCTCAGCTTGGGCTTGGTCAAGGGTGAAGCCCAAAGACGCCACCTCCTTTCTGAGCTCCAACAAATGGGCTTCGTATGGGGAAATTCTACTGGATGAGGCAATCGCTTCCTTTTTCTGAGTAAAATTGGGTTCGTTAAAGCCATATATTTATACTACTCATGTGATCACTGTTCAACGGCTATAAAAGTAACGGTCACAAATCTTAACATAAAACCTAAGAAGTTAGCATCTTATAAAAACGTTTTTCATAAAGAAACATTTAACTGGATCAAGAGGGATTTTCCATTAATGAAACTTTGGGTCGTTACATTTGCAATGGGATTTTATAACCGTCGTAAATACCCGGTGGCGTTTTTTAGTTTTTACGGCAGGAGATCAATCTTATCGCAAATATTATGCAGGCAGGTTGGTATTTGTGATGGGTCTCATCGCAAATTCCTTTTTAACCGGGTGGTAGGTTTGACAGGACTCGTCACAAATACCACTATTTGCGATTGGATACTCATCACAAATATTCTCGTCACAACTAATCTAACATATATATACCTCCACCCGTTTTTCTCCCATTCCACCCCTTTCTCCACCCCCTCTCCCTCTTTACTAATATTTTTTTCTCTCAAAAATTATCAAAGATTAAAGTTTTAAATCGGAAGATCATTCGCGGCTTAGATACTCTGAAAGCTTTAGTTCAAAGGTATTTATTTATTTCTTTTAATTTTTAGTTAATTTATTTTATTTTATTTTAGTTATAATTAATGTTTATTAGCTGCATTTAAATTAAATTAGAATTAGATCATTTTATTTTACAACATTATTTTTACAAATAATTACATGTGATTAGAATTAATTATTATGAATTAATAGATACATTAATTTTAATTAATTAATAGGAATTAGTGATAATTTGTGATAATTAGTGATTACTGGCCATAATTCGAAGCAATTAGACATAATTAGTAATAATTAGTAATAAATAGTAATAATTATTAATAATTAGTAGTAATTAATAATAATTAGTAATAATTAGTAACAATTAGTGATAATTAGGGATAATTAGACATAATTAGAAGTAATTAGTCATAATTAGTAATAATTAGTAATAAATATTAATAAATAGTAATAATTAGTAACAATTTTGATTAATTATGATTGATTAGGGTTAATTAGTAAAAATTAGTAATAAATAGTAATAAATATTTATAAATATTAATAATTATTACTAAATAGAAATAATTAGAAATAATTAGTAATAAATAAAAATAAATAGTAATAATTAGAAATAATTTATAGTAAATAGTAATAATTAGAAATAATTTGTAATAAATAGTAATAAATAGTAATAATAAATAATAATTAGGATAAATTGGGATTAATTAGTAATAATTATAATTAATTAGTAATAATTAGTAACAATTAGGATTAATTTAGTAAAAAAATAGTAATAATTAGTAATAATTAGGATTAATTAGTATTAATTACTAATAAATAGAAATAATTAATATTATTTAGGAATAATTACTAATAAATATTCATAAATAGTAGTAATTAGTAATAACTGTTAACAAATATTAATATATAGTAATAATGAGTAAAAAATATTAATAAGTAGTAATAAGTTGTAATAATAAGTAATAATTTATAGTAAATAATAATAATTAGAAATAATTAGTAATAAATATTAATAATTAGTAATAATTAATTATAATTTGGATTAATTAGGATTAATTAGTTATAATTATGATTAGTTAGTAATAATTAGTAACGATTAGTAATAATTTGTAATAATTTGTAATAATTATGATTAATTAGTAATAATTAGTAATAAATAGTAATAATTAGAAATAAATAGAAATTATTAGTAATAATTAGTATTAATTAGTATTAATTATTAATAATTATTAATAATTATTAATAAATAGTAATAATTAATAATAATTAATAATAATTAGGATTAATTAGGATTAAATAGGATTAATTAGTAATAATCGGTAATAAATAGTAATAAATAGTAATAAATAGTAATAATTTAGTAATAATTAAAATTAATTAGTAATATTTATGATTAATTAGTAATAATAGGGGTTAATTAGTAATAATAAGTAATAATTAGTTATAATTATTAATAATTTTTAATAATTTGTAATAATTAGTAATAATTAGTAATAAATAGTAATAATTTAGTAATAATTATGATTAATTAGTAATATTTATGATTAATTAGTAATAATTAGGATTAATTAGAAATAATTATTTGTAATTAGTAATAATTAGTAATAATTAATAATAATTAGTAATGATTAGTAATAAATAGTAATAAATAGTAATAAATAAGACAAATTAGCAATAATTAGGATTAATTACTAATAATTAGGATTTATTAGCAATAAATAGTAATAATTTGGAATAAATAGTAATAATTAGTAATAATTAGTAATAATTAGTAATAATTAGGATTAATTAGTAATAATTAGTAATAATCTATAATTATTAGTAATAAATAGTAATAAATATTAATAAATAGTAATAATTAGAAATAATTACGGATAATTAATAATAATTAGTGATAATTAGTAATAATTAATAGTAAATAGAAATAATTAGTAAATAAATAGTAATAAATAGTAATAATTATGATTTATTAGTAATAATTATGATTAATTAGTGATAATTAGGATTAGTTAGTAATAATTGTGATTAATTATTAATAGTTAGGAATAATTAGTAATAATTAAGTTTAATTAGTAATAATTTGTAATAATTAATAATAATTAATAATAATTAGTATTATTAGTAATAATTAGTAATAAATAGTAATAAATCGTTATAATTTGTAATAATTGGTTATAGTTAATAGTAAATAGTAATAATTAACAATAGTTATAAATAAACTGTAATAATCGGTAATAATTAGAAACAATCAGTAATAAATAGTAATAATTAGCAATAATTAGTAATTAGAAGTAATTTGTAATAAATAGAAATAATTAGTAATAAAAATTAATAATTCGCAATAATTTGTAATGAATAGAAATAATTAGTAATAAATAAGAATAAATAGTAATAAATAGTAATAAATAGTAATAATTGGTAATAATTAGTAATAATTAGTAAGAACTAGTAATAATTAATACTAAATAGTAATAATTAGTAGTAATAAGTTATAATTATTAGTTAATCGAAATAATTAGTAATATATACTAGTAAATAGAGGTAATTAGGAAATGCATCAAAAATGAATAAAACCATCTAGAAAAGGTAAATTCTTAATAATTTTTTAATTAATTTTGTCATCATTTTATCTGATATTTGTAAGTTAATTTTCTTATCAATTTTATCCAATACTTAATTATTTTTTTCATAGATATTTTGCTAAGTCATGTTTTGTTTTCAATGATTTTCAACATGCCAAAAAATAGATAAAATAACTCTTTCTAACAATGTAACCATGTTTTCCATATTCATAATCTTTCTTTGTCGAACTGCCAGCAAAGCATATTAATTTGATATTGTTAACCGTAAAACCTCTCTCATTTTAGAAGGATAAGAGAGTAAAGGAAGCTCATGTGCCCGTTGTGGTGACTTCTCATGATATAATGGGAACATTAGCTTATTATTCTCTTTTGATTTTCAACTATGAGGAAAAAATTCAGCTAATAAAATTGAGTTAATATCTAGTGTCGGCAGATCAACATAGAATGAAAATTGAAACGTGGCAACATTAGTAGTTAGAACTATTTTGTGACTTTGGGATATGTACAAATCAACCACACTTCAATACGAAAAATGTTGTAATCAGTATATACTTGGGCAAAGAGAATGTGACATGTCGATGACATCATTAGTAGTAAGCCGAGTAAAAGATGCATCAATTACTAGACCAGCAAAACCAGCAGACAATGAAGTACTTGTGTCGTATGACTCATGGTTTAGTGAGTTTTTATATTGTTCCAAATATTGTTTTTTTATTATTTTGTTATTTATTTATTTTTTAAAATTTTATTACTTTAATATTTATTTATTGATTTATTATTTTATTAAAAAATTTTATTATTATTATTATTATATTTTTTTGAACAATGAGGTTTTTATAATTTTATTATTTTTTAGTATTTTATTATTATTATAATTATTATTCTTAATTTTTAATAACATTAATAATATTTTTATTAGTATATTAATATTATTAATTTATTATTATTATTATTATTATTATATTTATTATTATTATTATTTTATTCTATGAATATTATTTTGTTATTATTATTATTATTTTATTTATATTATTTTATAAATATTATTTTTCCAATTTTCTTAATATTAATTGTTTTATATTTTTGTGATGGGTATAATTTCCCGTCGCAAATAGTTTTTTAATTTTATTAATATTTTTTATTTTTTATTTTTTATATTTTTTACGGGTATATTTTCCTATCACAAATAGTATTTGCACCAAGTCTGCCGCAATTGAGTTTTTAAAAAACTTGGTGAAACTATTTATGATGGGAAAAATTATCGTCACAAATAATTTTTTTGCAACATCGTTTTCTACAACGGGTAATTTGCAACGGGACCCCGTCACAAAAGGTCATTTGCGACGGGGAACCGTCATAAATACCCATTTTTTCAGAGTGAGAATATCATCTATCAACCCATATATATTACACCACATTGTAATTGAATAAGGGTATATCAAATACATATATATTACACCACACTATAATGTGGGTTTCCATACCCCACAGATTGGGAACAATCCCAAAAAACCCTTGGTACTTGATCATCGGTGATTATATACTACTTGTAAATTAAATTCTTATTTTAGCTCTACTGAGACACCATTGCTGAGAAAATTTACCAGCCCAAATATATATAATTTCATCCCTTCAAATTGAATAAATATCATATAAATATTGTTTCATTAATTTCAAAAATTAGATAGATAAACTGCCATCACTATTTGGATCATATTTTCAAGTGTTGTGTTTACGGAGATGTTGGTTTTCAGGGTGTTGTAGTTTCCAGTGGGGTATTCCATTGTGTGTATTAGTGTTATTATGAATTGGTATTATTTTGAATTCTGTACAGTTTACTATAATTTCATTGGTTTTATTCTGATGGAATAATATTTGGATCATATTTTTCTGCATTGGTGTTATTCGGAATTATGTATAATGTATTTCAATTGTAGGTAATTGCACAGGTAATTGCAAGTAATTACCTATAATTTTGAATTCTTAATTTTGTACACATAATTTCGTTGGTGTTATTATTTTAGGTGATTGCACAGGGGGAGGAAGGCTACTGCCTACAGCTCGATTTGTAGAAAATCTATGCCAACAATTTAAAAGTTGTTGTTATTGATGTGAAAACTTAATCTATACCAACAGTTTATAGCAAACTGTTTGTGAAATTCTATTCCAATAGTTTGTAAACCATTGGTATAGACCTGAAAAAAAATATTTACCAACTATTTACATCAAATAATTGGTAAAATTCTATACCAACAGTTCATAAATAGTTAGTATAGATATAATGTGAGTTATATTACAACATAATCAAACCATTGGTAAAAAATTTATACCAACGATTTCTATATACTGTTGGTATAATGTTATTTTCGGTACCATATACCAGTGGTTATTGAATAACTGTTGTCATATATCTATCCCCATGCCTCAGCAGCCTACGGTTTGGACAAATGTTGGTATAGGTTATACCAACAGTTGTCTATCCTCTACCAATAGTTTTAAACCGTTGGTATATCATAAGTTTCCAACATTAGTGAGAAGATGAGGACAACTCAGAGTACTTATAAATATTATATATATCGATATTGTAGACCCTTGGAGTTTGATCTTGGAGATAATGTTTTTTTTAAGAGTCACCCCATAATAATTATTGCAGAGATTCATCCATGGAGGAAAGTTATCCTCATGGTTAGTTATATTTTCAGAGATCTTACAAAGCTTTGTATAGATTTCCTACCATCACTCCTTACCCCCATAATTGAAGTTGGTGCATGATGTCTTTTGTGTGTCACAGCTGAGGAGATACAATCCTGATCTCATACACATCATTGACTAGGGTGAGCTATAAATCATGGATGGATCCACCATTATGAAGTACTCAATGGAGATCGAGTATCATCAGAAGATAATAATCAGTGGATGAATTGTTATTTTGGTTTGTATGCTATGGTAGCATGGGAACATACAAGATTGACCAGTGAGTGGTGGATCCAGATTGGGCTTAGTATCCAATCCTTTTTTCCTAGTTTTTAATTTTCAAGAATAAAAATATTGATGGATTTAATAATTTAGATACCATATTTTTTCTTTCAAATACATTGAAATATATCGAGGAATATTTTGGAGGATATGTTAGGAGACAACACATGATTCTAATGCCCGATGCACCCAGAATTAATTTTTTAAATATATAAAATATATTTTAAATATCATGAAAATAGTGTTTCAGAAATAATAGGATATCTCTTAAATTGAGTCTCTAAATGAAAATCTGAGACCACAGTTGAATATGGAGTGTGGGATTTACCCTTCATACAACCATAAGCTAATTGATGCGGGACGTTCATATAAAGAGTTTGTTGGTGGGTACGTTCAGTGGATTAATTTATTTTTTTATATAATTAATTAATTTAATTTAAAAAACCTATTTCCTCCATAAGTACACTAATATAGATAATCTGCAGGTATCTCCACATAACCCTAATACCATTGAGAGGATGGATCCACCAGTATTCATTAGCAGATTGAGATCAAACGATGATGAGCTTCCAAATCCAAGAAAATTTAGGTGTTGTGAATATAATGGATATTTCCCATCATTATAAGTAGAATTATTCACCAATTAATGATATAATTTTGAGGTTTAACTTTTAATTTTTGGATTTCTCCATCATGATTTAAATATTGAGCAGGATAAAAATTGTATTCATTGATCTGTGTTTAAATTAAGCCTTTGTGTGAGCCTATGTATCAGATTTCAATTATTTATTTGATTCATAATTTTTGTACCATGTTTCTCACCCCAGACATCCCCAATATATAATCATTGGATAATAATGCTTGGAAAATTATTTTTTTAACTTTTTTTATATGATTTTCCCCTAAATTTCTTCATGATCTTTGTCATTCGACTATAGGGTCATGATTCGACATTTCTGGGTGAGATCGAGCATGATCAGCCCCCCCGAATTTGCGGAGGACTCACATGTGGTGAAAGGATCATAAATTGGATGATATAAGGGGAGTATTTGTTGGATTTGAGTGATTCTACTACTGATTTAGAAATTTGGCGATATAAAGGGAGGTTATGTGAGTGACGACAATGCGTATGGGCTTTGAGAGGCAGATCATATTCTGATTTCCAACCACCAGAGAGCTGGAATCAATGGAAAAAGGAAGTCACCTTCATTTTCCTTTAACCATTGAGAACGATTGGATATAATAGAGGTGGTTCTATAATGAGAATAGCATATATGATTATCTGTGAAAGACACGACTGCATGGCGTGGAGTCTGATGAACACATGTTGTGTTGTGACCCAGCTGCAGCCATAAGGGTTTTTGGGAGAGTTAAATATCACACACCATGTGGGATATCTACACATTGTATGAATCAGTGCTGGTGACCTAACGTTCACTCCAGGAGTACACAGAAACAAACTAGAACATGTCGTGTACATGTATATAGCCAGTGTATATGGGCATGGCTAGGAGAACACAACTTGACCCAAGTTGCAAAGACCTGATGTGTAGCACCAATAAATGTTGTGTAGTACTACAAGGATACTGAACCATGTTCTATAAAGTACACGAGAAGGAAGTAGAGTGGTCCCACACACCATGTGGACCCCTTACACCTAATTTACGTTCTTTTTTGTGGAAACTTCTATATCTTGTATCACCTTTCTCTGGAATCTAATTTTGACAAGCGAGTAACATATCCTGATTTTTTATCATATAGTGCATAATGCTGGCCTTAGTAATGGATTTTGGGTTATGATGTGAGATGTTCTAGGTGTGACACTTCTTTAGGAAATGCTCTATGATGGTAGTGATTTGGAAAGATCATCAGAGAGGTTTGAGTGGAATCCTTCTAATGGGACAGGGAAAGAGTCCTATATCTACCATTAGAGTGGAACCCTCCACCTGCCTGAATGTCCTGAAGGCCTTATTTTTAAATTGATTTTTGATAACCCCCCTTTCAAGGGATGAGGGGGAACCCTTAAAAGGCCCGTAGTATTAGATATTACATTTCTCGTAGGCTTGGAGACATTACAAGACCCATATGTCCTAAGGAAATCAACAAATTATGACTACTTAAAACCACCCCTCCCCAGCATCTGCAACGTGATCAGCTCTCCACCTTTTCATGGTTGTTCAGCTAGTTATCATATGTATAGATGCATAGGCCTGGTACTTATGGCAATGTCATACCCTCTCATTCTTCTAAATCCATTTATCCCTACTTTGGCGAATGCGTCATGCTCTTGAATCCTCCTCTGGGGCTGGTTCCTTATAGAATCTGTTTGGGAAACTGCATATCAGTTTCCCCTAAAGGCCTTGAGGTGGCCCCAAGGCCTTGAAATGGCATGAAGGCATTAAAGGTGGCTTTAAATCCTTACTGACCCAAAGGCCTGGGTTTCCCAAAGGCCTAAAGGAATCCAATCCCAAACTGGTGGCCCAAGTGAATAGTTTCGGCTACTACAACACCAAATAGTACCTACTACACTAATTGCTACAGTACTACACACTACCTACTACAGTACTGCTACAGTACCAAAATTATGTCTCCACCTGGATTTAACCTTGGGTCTCTTAGATGAGCTTAGATAGACCGCACTAACTGGGCTGAGGCTAATGTGGCACCCTACACCTGGGACAGGGAATGGTTCCTCTATCTACCATCAGAGCAAAACCCTTCTACTAGGAAGGGTCAGGGGTCTTATATATACCATTAGAGTGGCACCCTCATATAGTGGTAGGGCAAGGGTTTTTTACCATTATAGAGACACCCTCCTATGGAGTCAGGACATGGCTCCTCTACCTATTGATTGGACCCACCTATGGAGTCAAGGAATGGGTCCTCTACCTACTAAGTTAAACCCTCTTATGGTGTCAGGCCATGGGTCCACTACCATTGGGGTGGAACCCTTTTTAGAGTCAATGCATGGGTCCTCTACTTACTGAGTGGTACACTCCCGAGGAGTTAGGGCATGGGTTCTCTATCTATTGAGTGAAACCCTCCTTTAGAGTCATGGAATGATTCCAACATCTATCTATTGAGTGGAACCCTTATATTATACCTAGGCATGAGTCATCTACCTAGAGATTATATCCCATCCACTATGTGTAAAATTGGAAAGATGTGTATTGACATGCATACTTCTTTGGGAAGACACGTGAGATGATGGTCATCGTTGATAGACCTTTTGGAGATGTTGGCATACTCTTTTTCTCAGCTGTATATGAGATGGAGATCCCCTTTCTCTCACATTTGGGTTTCTTTTATGAGTATATATCTATGTTTATTGGGGTTTTATCTCCCTCTTTATGGGTTGAGTTGTTTACTTCTATCTTATCTTCTATTTCTTCTCATTCAACTTTTAAGACATCCTACTAGGTATTTATATACTCACCCTTGTATGGGATTTTAGAACACATATTGTGTCTAATGTAGATGATGGATGGGTAAGAAGTGATTTCAGAGGAGAATATGGATACCCTGGTGAATTAGACCACATACAATGTTCGGGGCTTAGAGATATGGATCCAAGATCTCTCAGTATTTACTTTTCCAGCTATTATCAAGTTAAGAAATCTTTCTGGTTGAGTGTGTATATTTTCCCTTTACTTTTCATATTATCTTATCATACTCTTAAATTCCTTAGATGTTGTTACATGCTTGGTTGTTACTCTATATGTTACTGTATTTTATATTTATTCCTATGAACTTCTACATGTATATGGTTGGGGGCATGTGTACAGGTATATTTGGAAAACACCTCTCTTATTAGTTATGTCTTTCGGCACTTGTCGCCATACCCTAACATATGGAGGAAGGCTTGGGGTAGTTACGGCTTGGCTCACTATCATCTAGGTAGACTCTGGTTTTTTAGGTCATGAAACCAACTATAATATCAAAATATTTTAAAAGAAAACTATGTTCAATATCATATACGACACGCATCACCAATCCTAAATAAACCATGAAATATTATTATTTAAATATAACTATTATAACCTAGACCTTAAATTGAGGGGTATTAATAGGACTAACAACATTTAAAAATATATATATACATTTTAATCAATAAAAATTTATTGATTAATTATTATAAAATAAGGACTCAATTTTTTGTAAATCCATTTTATTCTTCAAAGATATGTTTTCATCAAAAAAAATTAATTTTTTTTAAATAATCAAAATTAATTTCACAGATTTTTTGAAATTTTTTTGACTAAAATGATATTTTTTAAAATAATAATATCAAAATTATATTTGGGTGAAATTTTGGTATTCATCTAAAAATATTGATTTTTCAATGAATAGTGAAAAATATTAATTTTTATAAAACTAATATTTAATTATTAATTAATAGTATCATTCTGACTTGAATTTTATATAAAATTAACATAATACATATTTAATTAGATATAATATTATAAACTAAATTCAAATCATCATTATACTTGATTTTGGTATAAGTATATTTTTGTGCTTAAAAATTAAATTTTCAGAAAAATACTTTTTTTCAATGCGTATTTTCAGTTTAATTTTAACTTAAATAATTACACTTATGAATTTTGAAACATTAATAATGAATGAATTATTTTTAAACATAGGGTAATAATTTCTTAAATATGTCCCTTCAATTTTTAGACATTATGAATAGTAAATTTAATAATTTTTTATGCCATGATATAGGGTAAATCTGGTAATTATGGTTAAAAATAATATTATAAGGACAATACAATGACCCTCAAACTTGACTTAATTTTATTGGATTAGTATATTTCATTCCTAATAAACCAATATTAATTTATATGACCCTTTTTATATTTTTATGTGATTACTACATTTATAACATTTTATGTGTAGAAAAGTCAAAAATACCACACTATTGTTTTTAATAACTATAATATTTTTAACATGGGGATAAAAATAGGATATGCTAGGTTATAAATATTAATTTGAAATATAATTTTTTTATCTTCATCATGGTGATATATTTTTAATTTTTAGAGAAGATATAGTTACCTTAAGTGCATAATCAATATGGATGCATTAATTATTCAATTAATAGAAAAGTAAAATAAATGGTTTTACAAATGTTAAAAATAATATTATTTGAATAATTATACATTTTATATGATTTAATTAGATAAAACTTACATATTATAGAGCATATTTCCATTTTATTTTAACTAAATTGTTTTTTGTAGCTTTAAAAGCTAAATTATTTGAATAGTTTCAAAATTGAAATTAATGTAATTTTATAATATATAATTATTTATTAAACTATATAAAAGTACTAAAAATCCTATCTCCAACCAAGTTAATTCTATATTTTTTATAAAATCTACCACGGAACATTTAATTTTAGTTTCTCCTTTTATAGTAAAAATATTGACCTCAAAAGAGAAAAAAAAACTTTATTTTGTGGTCATTGTCAAAAAGGATTAAAGTTGTTTAAAAAAAATGATAACCATAAAAATGTGATCCAAACTTATAAAACTTTTATTGGATGAGATTATTTCTATTAATAATCATCTTATATTCTAATATTAATAATTTTTATCCATTTATATATCAAAATTAATTTTTTAATTTAATGTTTTTGAAAAATCAAAAGGTAACCCACCCCGATCCTATAAAAGGGAACCTATTGTTTTGATTTATTAACACATTAAAAACTATTTTTTTAATCCAATAACTAACCAAATAAATTCTTAACATACCTTCTCACATTCTAGTGGTCTTATTTTGGGTATAATACTAATCTTATAGGGCATAAGGTATCAATCAAAGGAGGTCGCCTGAAAAAGAGATACAGTTCTTAACCAAGTATTTTCGTTTTATTTCTTCTTCGACCTCATTAAAATATTATACAACCATGATGATAATAAAATTATTATATCCCATGTATTATGGTGTTATTATGTTAATTTAATAACCTATATCTATCTTCAACCTCCGTCAAATGGGAAATGAATTCATTATTCGTGCGTACGAAAAATTATCACCTCGTATACTGATGTAATTTTTCTTCCATCACCACCTCTCAAGGCTGGTTATAATGATATATTTAAGGTACATATATGATATTCATTATATTTTTCTAATTATATATAAAAAATATATTACTTTATTAACTTTCCATACAATGAAAATTGATAACATTCTTCATGTGTATGTGTGGGAAATAACCACCACGAAGAGATGTGAATCATTTTTCATCACCAAATCACATAGATGATATATATAAATTTATATAAAGAAATAATGTGGTATTTATGATATAATAATTATTATATATATTTAAGATAATATTTTCCATATTTCTATAATGATCGTTGAAAAATGGAAACGTTACTCAGGCATATATACAACCTATCATCACTATGATTGTAACATAGTTCATTTTTCAAAACCGTGTTTCAGGATTAGTTTTAAATTTTTAATTTATGTATGAAAATTATAATTATTCCATTATTATTAATCTATATATGATGGAACAATTACCCCTTTGAACATGGTAAACACACTAAAGGAGTTTTGATGTTATGGACCGAACGTCCTCAAAATACCCAATGTAGACTTAACTGAGTAAGTAATTAAATATGTCATTTTAATAATTGAAAAATGGTTTAAGGATAAGTTTTTAACCCTATAAAATTTTCTTAACAAATAAAAACAATTATATAACTTGCTTATACATTCGTAAAAGTGCATACATAGAAAGTCTAGGCATGGGTTAATGGATTTTATTTCAAATTAATTTCATTGAGACATATTTTATTGTCATAAAATTAATTTATTTTATATGGTCTACATAATGATAATTTTAAATATTATGTAATTAATACTTATAATTATTTTACTTTATATTTTAATTTTAATTATTTCATCCAAGGGGATTTTAATTGAAATTTACCATGTGATAAAGGGTTTCCTATCTCAATTTCCTTTCATTGGGTTGTAACGTTTCTTCATTGACTTTGTTATTCCATGATTGTGTGTTAATTGGTCTTCAAATTTTTTATTTATTTTTTTTAATTATTTTACATAGATATAAATTTTTTACACATAATCACTCCATTTATTAATTGTTAATACAAATTTGTTAGCATTGTAATGGTTTTTCTTTGTCTCAATCTCATTTTTCGGAGACATTATTCATGTTGTACAACAAGATTTCCTTTTTTGGGGTACTTAATACCTCATGAATGAATTTTGGAATATTAATTCATGAAATTCAGGGTTTTTATTGATACATACCATACAATTTCTTTCAATAATTTCAAATTCAAAATTTAGCAAAGCAGTAAAGGATTTGTGTTGTAATCTACATTCTTTTTGAGATTGTTTATGTTAATGGTTTTTTTGGAGGAAATAAAATGATTTTATTTTCTTGAATCGCATATATTTTCTTATCCTATAATTATAAAATTGGTTTTCATGTTAATTTCTATTTCCTTTATAATTGATTAAAGAGACATCAAGAATATTGTTTTTAACTGATATTGATCTTGAATTTTCTTTCAAATCGATAATTATTCTCTTATATATCCATGTTTTATAAAAAGTTTTCAATGGTTTTATTTTCAAAACATAAATGATTTTATAAAGTTATTATAAATTATCTTTTAACTTATCTTATTATGTTTTAAAAGAAAATTTATAAACATTTTTCTAATAGGTCACTTCTGAATACCTTTTCAAAATGTTTGAAAATAATGTTTGTTTTTAACATTTACAACATGAACAGATCTTCCCACCATCATGAACATTATTTTCTTTGAATATTACATTATACGTTTCAATGGTTATTTTAAAATAAATTTATTTTTATAATATTTTAGGAACTTTTATTTTTTAAAAGTGAATTTCAAAGTGAAAATTTGTTTTCCTAAAAAACATTTAATGAACTTTTTTTGGTGTTTCCATTCATCAATATAAATATCCATTGATGTCACTTATGTTCCATTGGGGATATTTTTTAATGATACCATATTCATTCATTATTATAATGGATTATTATTTTTTAAAATATATTTTCATGGAACTCATTTATTTTCCATGGGTTAATCATCTTATGAAAGGAATAATGGTTGTTTCTATGAGTTTTATGATGAAATGCAAGGTCTATAAACTTTATTAACATTATAGTTCTTGTATAGTTTTTATGATGATAGGTGATAATGTTATATCATATAATATGGGTTAGTATATATTATATCTCATGAAAAATATGTGATCCCGATATATCTTATACGATGGGTTCTCCTAGATAGTTCTCCAATACATTATGTAATGTTCCTTGTCATAATAGGAATGAAGGGGGAGTTACTAGAGAGTATCTCATATATATTTTATTTCTGTTTTCTATGTGTTTTATGAATCCTTTAATAAATATTCACATCAATGGATATTGATTTTTTAATACTATGACTCTTTCCTTTGTTAAAATATGTGTGCTATTCTTCATGATTGATAGTCTAGGTATTGATGGGTATGAATTTTCTTCTGTTCTGATCATGCACATTGATTATTTCATCATATCCTTATTCTTATCTTATGCTCATTGATTACATTCTATTATTAATTCTTATGTTTACCATTATAGATAATTTGTTCTCTCCCTTCTTATGTTTTCTATTTTACCTAGGTTATAAGGAAATATTTTAACTACGTTGTGCCTTATAAGGTTTCTAAATGTGAAAAAACTTTGTGGCAGATGATGTTGATCTTTTTGAACCAATTATTCATAAATCTAATTTTTTAGTAGTTTTCCCAAATTCTCTAAAACAATAAACCTCAAAAGGTCCTTATATATATAAGTCATCAAAAAATTTATTATTATTTTGTAAGTATTTGAAGGAAAAAATTGGTTCACATTTATCATTATCAAAGACAAAAATGTACAATCTATGTTTTTTTTTCACTATATTCAGGAGTGTGGGTTGGGGATCCTTAAATATACATTAATGTATCTAATATATGGTTAGATAACCCAATTTTTAGAATCAATGGTATATTTTGAACAAAAATTTGGAATATATTGTATATAGAGTAATCCCAACAATAAATATGTCATCTGTGGAAATTTATTTTTAGATATTTTCAATGATTTAAGAAATGGTTTATATTGAATAGATAGATCATTAGACTAACTGAAAGTTAATTTTTTATATAAGAAAAAGGAAATAGTCCAATGATAAGGAAAAAAGGAAAAAATGGGGGGAATCATGGGAGCCTGAAATGATTCGGGCCAAGAGCATCATCAAGAACAGCCTGTATGCAGGTCCCGGGAATAGAGCCAACATGATCATAAATGATGAGGTCCTCGCCTTATCTTGTTTCGTGGGACAACTTGTCAACTATGAAATTTCCTTCACACCAGAAATGGTTGATAGAATCTCCTTGGGTGATGAGGCTCCTGTACATTCGAATGAGGTAGTGAAGGTCCCATGGAGGCTCGACCTTCCCTTGGAGATAAAGGGAAGTAGCGGCAGAGTCAATTTCGATTTTAGGTACTCTAAAATTTAAGCACCTGCACATCTTAAAACTATTTTTCATTAAAATATGTTTAAATAATTATTAAAAGGCATTAAATCAATGTATTGAATTGTTTCTATTTTTAAGGGAAGTTATAATTTTCAATGGTGATTTAAATTTAAATTTCAAATGAACTGAGTTTTGAATATCATGATTTATCTGGTGATATTTTCAGATCTATTTGGACAAGATAAAACTATGTTATTATTTATTATCAAAGTATTAATTATTTTAATTATATTAATTTTTAAAAATATATGTAAGATTTAAAAGTGTTCTTGTATAGTCCATAAAAATAGTATAATTTTTCATTAAACCTAACGATAAAATATCCTAATGTTTTTTTCATTGCATTTAACTTTTTATAGAAGATAAATTTTGCTACCCACTAAAGATGTTATGATGTCATGTTTCTTATATGAATTCCGTCATTGAATAATTTTGAACTATAAATTAGAGACATACATGTTATAATCTACAAGTGTGTATTCATACTACTGTTGTGAAAATTTATTCTTTTGTTGATGTATTTCTCTGAAGATCATATGCAAAAAGGATAATTTTAGAAATATACTTAAAGATATTTTTATATCAAGAAGAAGATCCATAATATTTCATTTTTGGATGAAAACGTGAGATAAACCTAATATTTAACAATCAATTTATGTTTCTAATTCCAGTATTGATGCTTGTACACAGCTATGGTGGAGTGTGAGCTTTTCATTCTAAGTTATGGATTTCACAGTTCCTTGTAAAAGAACCTAATTTGTTGTAAGGTGTCAAAAAAATATAATCAATTGTTGTGGTCCCTGATAAAAGAAATATATTAGTTAAAATCACCAAGATCATGGATAGAGTATTGTTGGAGTGTACTATGGGATATTTATTCCCACAACCACTTTAAAATTTATTATGTTATTCTTCGTTATTTTTTCACTACCCATTCTATTTGAAAAAATATATTATATTGAATCACAAGGGGGGTTAATTTTAGTTCATCCAAGTGTTTTTTAAATGAAATAATTCACACCCTATTTTTCCTTTACATATTCTGAACATCAATTGGTATAATAAGAATTCTAATTGAAAAATACTATTAATATCTTGTAATATTGATATTAAGATCTCCATGAAGAAAAGTTGTCTATATATTATCTCAAAAACTAAATGTAAATGATCATATAATCACACTTAAATGGTTAAAATTATAGGTTTATCAAATCCCAAATGATTATTTATTTTAAAAATCATGGATTTAAATTTTATATAAATATTATCAAACCATATGAAATCCCTAGATAACCATATAATTGGGATTCTTATAAGGAATCTAAATATTCCATAAATTCAAAATATATGAAGGTTATAATTTTTTGACTTGTTCCTGGTTAATTTAATCATGTTTCTCAATGTGTTACACCCTCTACGATGGGGAAAACTATAGTTATTCTTTTGAATGAACTAAAAACATTATAAAACTTATATATAACACTACTAATCTAATTTTTATACTTTTAGAATGTATTTTGGATAAATAATTACTTAAATAAAACAAATATTAACTAAACTAAAAAAGGTGTTTCTACCTTAGGGATGAAAATTAATGAAGAAGTTATGTCTTTAAAAGTAATTAGAGTTTTAACCACTAAATGGAATGGGATCTATGATATTATTAGACAATCCACACTTGTTAAGGATTTATAAACGAAGGATTTTATTAGTTTATTAATGATATATAAATCTAATATTAAGGTTGACACATAATATTATAGAATTATCAATATGTAAAACATTACTCTGAAATTTATTACTCCTAAAATAGAAAATAATATTAAAGATGATGTTATATCCTAAAATGATTCTATTTTTTCAAACTCATGGGAATAATTGGATAAACATTCCCAAATATTCATTAAATTCAATAAAAATAAAATAGTATTAAATAAATCTTATAATGATTCTAGAAATAATTATCTTAGATTTTAAGAGTGTGGGTGCTATGAATGAATGAAAATGGGGCATATCAGTTCTAACTAGCTATAGTTAAAAGAGGACAAACAAAAGGTAGAAAAGAAGGAGAAGAAATACCAAATAAATTTTGATTATGAATAAAATTGTAAAAAGGATATGAAGGATACATGGATTATTTTTGAATACTCCAAAAACAATTTGAAATTTGATTTTTATTAAGAACAATAAAGTTTAAAATTCAACATGTGCTTTATATAAAAATAAGAATATGTACAATCTTATTATTCTTCTCCTTCTGATTTTGAAAACTGATCAAGTTACTAATTATATGAATATTTTAATATTCTTGAAGAGACATATGAATTTAAATTATAAAACTATAAATACATAAAGTATATTTATAATTGTGTTCTCAATAAAAAATATTCCATGTTAAAAATAATGTTGAATTTAAAGAAAAAAATAAGTAAATTCGATTTAAATTGCATTGTGCGTAATACAAGAATTAAATAATTTACAACTAAAGTAGAATTCTTTAAAAAATATTCTATCATATTAACTAATGGTGAAGAATAATTAAATATTATCCTTATAAATAATTTCCACAAAATGGAAAAATTTGGTATTTGTAGTAAATCTGAAAAATGTAAGTTATATAGAAACTATTTTGTGTCTAGTTTAAAGTACCACAATATATCTAGGGTTACTTGTTTCTTGTGTTGAATAAAATACCATTATTCTAATAAATGTTTTCTAAAAAATCTATTGATTATTTTTTCAAATAAAGAACTTATTTATATAAATTTATTTGAAGTTTATTCTGTAAATTCTTTAAAAATTAGATAGATCTAGTTACCCACATCATTATTGGCTGACACTGTTGGAGTAAAGGACATTTGGTTACTAAAATAAGTTTTTTTATATCTTTGTAAGTGAAAATACAAATGGATTAGCGAAATATGGTACGTGGATAATGTCTTCTTAACACACATGAGTGGAGACTTTTCAAATTTCTAATAGCTATTAAAATTGGATATAGGATCAGTTATCTTTGAAAATAATTCTTAAGAAAATATTATTGGATTTAGATTTGTGAGGGATCCAAAAACAATCCTTATAAACAAAATTATCAATTTTGAAGTGATGAAGAAAAAACAAATAATAATTTATAAACTTTTGGATGATGGCTTTTCTGTTGCTTTTTCTAACAATGCAAGGTTTGTATTTAAAGATATATTTCTTAATTTAAGGGAACCTAGAAATGAAAATGTTTATATAATGGACCTTAGTTCCTTATGTAAAAACAAATTGAATCTTTTAACTATTGGAATAAATTAATCCAAGATTTAGAATATAATACTTGAACATTGAAATATATTTTCTCCATCTAAGTTATCCAATAAAAAATTAGTTTCATATTTTCCCATTATTAAGTTTGATTGGAATAACTTTGTGATGCATGCCAAATAGGATGGAAAATAATTTATCTTCCAAATCAATTAAAAATGTTTCTATATCCAAAACTTTATATATTATAAATATAGATTTTTTTGGATCCTCAATAGTAGAAATCTTGACTAGTAGATTTTTTTATGATTTTTTCCCAATTTACAAGGGATTATTTTTTAAAATTAAAAATTAAACTTTTTTGCTGGTTTTAAAAATTTGTTAAAAATGAAATAAATTTAAAAATAATATCATTAATAATTTATTATGGAGGAGAGTTTTAGAATAATAAAGTTAATTATTTTTTCTAAAACTTTGGTATTAAACATATTTCATTTTCTCTAAGAACACCTCAAAAAAATGGAATTTAGGAAAGAAGAAATAGAAATATTCAATAAATGGAAATAAATATGTTCAATAAGTATATCTTTCAAACCTATTTTTGGGAAGAAGATGTAAATATAGCTTTCTATATCACGGATATAGTTTTTATAAGGCCATTTTCTAAAATAAACATCATATGAGTTATGAAAAAAAACCAATAGTTGAAACTTTGAAGTTTTTGGCTCCAAGGTATATATCATGAACACTAAGGGAAACTTTGGTAACATTAATCTAAAATAATATAAAGAAATATTAATTGGATATTCTTCTACTTCTAATGTTTTTAGAGTGTTTAATAAAAAGTCCAGGATATTTGAAGACTCTATTCCGGTGTAGTTTGATGAAATTGATTCATTTTATCATAATAAAAATAAAATAGATAAATTCAATAGTTCTTTGAATAACTATGTATTCTATTCTTCTAAGGATGTTTTTTTAAAATAAATTAGAATATGATATTATTCAAACTAGTTTAGAAGATCATGAAACTATGGAACCTGAAATTTGCTTTCCAAGATAGACTAGAGACTTAAATGACCATACTTTAGATAGTATTGCGGGATACCTAGATAATGGTGTTAGGACTAGAAGCAATATAGGAAACCTAGATAAGTTAACTTCCTTTATATTCCTATATAAAATTAAATCTATAAAATAATCCTTATAAGATAAGAGTTGTATGATAGATATATAAGAAGAATTAAACAAGTTTAAGATAAAAAAAATTAGGAATTAGTTGATAGGCCCTCAAACTATCCAGTGATAAGAACTAAATGGGTCTTTAGAAATATGAAATAATGTAAAGGTAAAATCACTAGGAATAAGGATATACTATTTTATAAGGGAAAAAATAAGATGAAGAAATATTTTATGTTGAAAATTTTTCTTTTGTTTCAAGAATAAAATCCATAGGAATCCTTTTATCCAATGCATCACAATTGAATTTTAAATTACATTATATGAATATAAAATTTGATTTTTTAAATATCTATTTAATGGATGTTTTTTTTTAGAAACCTCTAGGTTTTTAAAACCATCATCTTCCCAATTATATTATTAATCATACTAAAACTATTTATTGACTTAGACAATCTCTAAGGGATTGATATAAAATATTATGTTATTTTGTTTTCAAAAATTATTTTTTAGTGGAATTGGAAAATCCTATTATTTTCAATTAAAATTATTGGTTTGATATTTTACTAGTAATAATCTATATAGATGATGTTATTTTCAGTTTAACTAATAACAAAATTTGTAATGATTTCTCAAAATTTATGTAAAAGGAATTTTTAATGAGTATGATAGGAGGATTGAATAAATTTCTTGGTTTTCAAATTTATCAAAAATATTTTTGAAATGTTTTGAAATAAATAAAATATATTATTAATTTATTAAAATAATATTTAACTTGAAAATAGTAACACTTATACAACTCACAAGTATACTAATATAAAGCATTATTTGAAGGAAGCCAAAAAAACTAGTGGACAACAAGTTATACAGAGGTATTATTAGTAGTTTATTATATATTACTACTATTATACCATATATATTTTTTTCAATTTTACTTTGTGTAATATTTCAATAAAATCCAAAGTAATCCCATCTTACTATTTTTAAAATGTTTTTATATATTTTAAAAACAATATTTTTCTTCTTTTTTTACCCAAAAAAATATTATTTTAGTCTAATTTAAAATTCATATACTGTTTTTTGAGTGTGTATATTAGATAGAAAAATCTCCTCAAGTACTTATCGCTTTTGAGGAACATTATTAGTTTCATGTTCTAAAAATAAAAAACATTCAGTTCCCATATCAATAGTTGAGTTAGAATATATATCTACTGATGGTAATTGTGAAGAAGTGGTGTGGATGAAACACACACATATAGAATTTTGAATTAAATTTAATAATATTCCTATTTTATGTGAAAACTTTAGTCTTATTAATATTTTAAAAAAACATGTGAGTCACTCTTTGACTAAGTATATAGATCTTAGACATCATTTTCTAAGTGATCATGTTCAAAAAGGGGGATATATATTATAATTTGTAAATATTGAGTATCAACTTGCTTGTATTTTTACTAAACCACTCCCCACTACATGTTTTTATTTTATTAAGGGGATTTAGGATTATTTAATTTTAAATTATATTATCATTTATTATTAATCTTTTCTAAATTTATTAATATTCCCATGTAGTTATTTTTTTTATGTTTATTTATTTTCTTAAATTATTTAGTTTTAAGTTTTTATTTGAATTTTTTTTTTTGAAATTTTATTTTCAATTTTAAACATTTCAAATGACTATACTAAAAAAAATTAGAGAAACTGAAACATCACTTGAAACTGTTAGAGTAAAACTCTTCTCTCTTCTACATTTAATTTAAAGCTCTTTTGGCCTTATGATCTCTAAATATATCTCTCAAACCCTAGTTTTTTAATATAAACATTCATATTATCTTAATTGATAAAAAAAAGAGAACCAATGAAGCTATTCTGACTAGTTTGAAGAGGCATAAGCCTTTCAATTTGGAAAAAAGAGTTATTCAAGCCAAAGTGGTAAATTTGGAATGGATGTTCTAAAATAATTCCCTTTTGAAGAAAAAACTAATAATTAAAGGACATGAGTATATTTTCAAGGGAGAAAATAAAAATTATATTTTAAATAAATAAGTGAACTAATTTTAAAAAACATTCAGTTTAGTTTCAAAGATTCAGAGGATGTACATTCTTCACTGGTAAACTTAAAATATATTTTGATTTCTTCATTAAATATGGTTCAAAAACACAAATTCCCACATGAAGGTGAGTTTAAATTTAATATGACGTATATTGGGGTAATTTTCCACATATCATAGGACATAATTTCTTTTTTATTTAGAATATCTCAAATTAGAAAGAGGTTCATGAAGGATTTGGATGTAATTAACAAGATTTTAATGAAGTTTGTTAAAATTGAAATAGTAAAAATAATAGAAGAGTTGAATAAAATTATTTTCCTATTATGTATTTTTTGTTTTTTATGTTAAGTAATATAAAATTTAATTTCAGTAGGTTTATGATGAGATATGTGGATCATTTTTTTCAGAGAGATGTTATGATGTCCTTCAATCCTTATAGAAGACTAGTTTTTATTTTTCTATCTAAGAAATGTATGATATGTGACATCCCAAAAAGAACCATATTTCATTATATTAATTTTCATTCAAATAGTAATATTGTGAATTTTTTATTTTTCGGGAGCACAACCAAATGAAAACTGATGCCTATTAGACCCTAGGAAGAAGAAAAATAAAGATATGGTGCACATGGGGAGCATATAAGTCTGAAGTTGGTAGGTTCTACTCGACATGGTTTAGAATAAATTGGTCAATCCAAAGTTAAATAAAGATTTGTAAGATCTAAAGTAGCTGATGTAATGGAGGTTTTTTATTTTTTGAAACCAACATTCCTATCAATATAATGAGAAGATAGACTATGGAGGAGAATATCCCTATTAGTGTAGAGAGAGTTTTTCGGTTTCCAAGATATTTTAAAGAATATTATGGTAAAGAATATGGATCAATATTTGTTTTAAAAACAAGAATAAGGGATGAATAAATTGGGTAGATATTAATTCCGACAATTGAATAGATTAATCAACCAATTCCAATTTCTAACGAAATAATAGGGGAATATGTTGATATAGAAACAGTTAAAGAATTTTTTGTAAGAATAGATGAGAAAGTTTCTATAATTTAAGAAAGTGTAAATTAATTTTCTTAAGATTAATAAAAATAAGGTCAAGAATACACTCATTATTTAGGTTTTCAAATGATTGAAGATGTTCATGTAGAGGGATCTTATTCTAATGATCATATCATTGGTACTTTAACTAAAATAGTTAATCTAATCGAGGATAATAAAGTGTCTCTTATTGAGTCCTTGTGATGAAATAATAAATTGATGTTGGTGTTGGAACTTTAGTTATTAGTGATTTTCCCAGTCTGAATAGTGTAGAGATAAAAATTCAATCACTTCAATTAGATGAAGTTAGTGACCCTTTTGATAGAGATTCCCACACTTCATTAGATTTTAATGATTATTTTTAAGAGAGGACTCAATAAATTAAAATGAAAATGGTTTATAATTTTAGTGAAATAAAATATGATTCTATGATACTAAATTAATAATTTTAGTATTCCCAAAATAATATTGAATATTCAAAAAAGTTAAATTATTCCCAGAATAGAATTTGAAACAATTCAGGATCAATTTCAAAATTTAAAATAAAATTAAATTTTAAGAAGATATTTTTATTCTTACAAAAGATAAATGGATAATTAATTTGGGAAGGTAAAATTTTATTCAATGTCAAAATATTATTTTAGAGACCTGAAAAAAAAAAATTTGATGCTAGTTTGAGTCATTCATAGACGGTTCATTCCAAGTCAAATCTTCTACTTCAAGTGGAAACAATTCTCCAGATTTGATAATAATATTTGTGTATCTTACTATTTTTTTCTATAATGAATCCCAGAATTGAAAATTTACAACGTGATAATATTACACTACATACTTTTTTATAATCAGCATGAGGTTATTTCAAGGTTAACATATAAAGATATTAGTTTTACAAGTTTCATCATTAAATTAGATGATAAGATGGAAAAAAATTCAGTTCGAAAAATAAGTTCATAATTTTATGGAAGTGAATCTTGTATAAGTGATAAATATGTGTGAGGAATAAAACTTGCTGATGCAGCAATGGGTAGTGCTAATGAATAGAAATTAGGAGTTGTTGATAGAGGACCTAAAAGCAGTATAACGAGCAGTCAGAGACTCCTTTTCCCCTAAATCCTCATCCTTAGAATATCATAAACCTAAAACATAACTTCATCCAAACCCCTAACCATTAAAACACTTGATTAAAACATTTTTTTGTATTATGGGACATTTAGTTAAAATAAATTATATTATTTATATAGTATTTTCTATTTTCTTTATTTATTATTTCCTATAGTTTTATGTTTTAGAGACTATTAATTTTGTAGGATGCATTTTTCGTTATCAAAACATAAAATTCATTAATAGTATAGTGAAAAATAAAAAAAATTAGTCTATATTTTTAATTTCTTTTTTATATTAAAAAAATATGGAGAAAATTGTACGAACATAACAATACTATTGACTATTATTTCATTGAACTTTTGTTCTTTAATTGTCGATAAATTTGGATAAACGAAATATTATTATTTTTTATTCGATAAATCCTGATAAATCTCAATATGTTTGATTAATTAATGAAACCTATGTTTTAGTATAAGGACTCGAGACCCATACTTCTAGATCATATGCTAAAAATATTGTATATTTTTTATATAAAAGAAACTAAAAATATACAGTCCTTTAAAAGTATAAGGATATTTTCTAGTCTCGTTTTTGGATGAAGAGGAACAAAAATTACAATATATCATATTTTAAATATCTAATAAATAAAAAACAATTTTTACTTCACTCACAATGGATCCTTAACAAGGATAAAATCTTTTAGAACTTCTCATAAGCATATGAAAAGCATTTCAAAAATGTGGGGTGGGCATAAAATTACCCAGTAAGGGGTTTTAAAACTAGTGATTTTTTTTAAATATTTATTAAAACCTATATTGAAAATATTTACTTTTATATCAATTATAAACATTTGATAAATACTTTTTAAAAATATAATACTATCATTTTCAAAATATATAATCATAGAAAATACATTTCAAAAACGTTTGAAAATACATTTTTTAAGAGGTATTTCATTTAAAAATATAATAACATTGGAAAATATATATTTCTTTGAAAACCTCTTTCATTTTAAAATATAATATCTTTTGAAAATATATAATTAATTGGAAAATAATTTCATATAAAAATATAAAATTTTTTTAAAACATACTTGGAAATGATTTTTTTAATAAAATCATCTAGTTATTTTTTAGAAAAATACTTTTCAAACTCAAAAAGAAAAACCTTATTGTCACATGGAACATTAAATATTATATTAGGCATATCCATCTTAGATGGTTGGTTTTACTCCCTATATCTATATCATGTTTACAAAATCCAAGTGCCAACTGTGTTATAAAACATTTTTAGCTTGATCCATTTTTATTTTTCACTGCAGTTTTTCTACATTAGAAAATATGACAATGAGTACTTATATATATAATTTCATATATATACATCAATAGAAAATCATTCACACATCAAGAAGAAATTTAACCACATGGAAATAAAACTTTATAAACTATGCATGTATTGTTAGTGACATACATAGTGCACGGCTATGCCTATCCATATGAACAACATATATACTTTTTAAAAGAAATTTTTCCTATAAAATGATAGATTTAATATTTTAAAAAATATTTAATTTTTTTGAAAAAAATATTAAATAAAATTACAATTTTTAAAGAATGGGAGTTTAAAAATAATGATTATACCATACATGGGTGATTTTGAATTTGGAAAACCACATTACGATTAACTAAATGAATTTATCATCATCCAATATTATTTTGATAGTGAGACTAGTGTAACTTTCCTTTCAATATAGAAATGGTGTATTCACTCGATCCTAGAGTTTTACTTGATTCCCATAATGGATTCATTCAATCCAAATTGGGATTTTTCTATCAAGGATGATTGTATCTCAACCGAGGGTCTTGGATCTTCATCAGATCCTGTAGATGTTTCTTGACTGAAAAAGAAAGGGGTTTCTTATTCTGAGGCTCTTTATGGTTCTTCTGATTTGAGAAAAAGAGGTATGTCTTGTTCGTCTAACATTACCAGAATTAATAATGGTGGTTTCTCTGTAGTCACGTATCTGGAGTCTTTTCAACAATATATTGATCTTTGTATGTTTTCAATTCTTGGTCACATAATTTATTCCAAGGGTGATAAACCCTAGTTTTACCTTGATCTTAAAAATAGAATATATCAATGCTGGGATTTTGGTAACTGGAAATTGATTCCTATTGGGAGTGGTTTTTTTAATCTCATTTTTCAATCAGGGGATTATTTTAATAGATTATAGAATTTGTGAAACCTATATCTCAAACATGTTGCTTTGAGATTATCTGAATGGGATGTTAATTTTAATCCATTTAACCTTAAGCAAACCAATGCCCATATTTGGATCAAACATTAGGGGTGGAATTAGATATATTAGAATCCTAAGATCCTTAATAACCTTGCTTTGTGTATTGGAACTCCTATTGTAATGGATCAAAAAACATTGGAGGGGGATCTAGGATATTTTTCTATAATTCTAGTAGATGTTAATTTGGAAACTAAAAGACAGGATTATGTCACTTTGATTACTAATGGTAATAAGATTGATGTTAAAGTAGAATATTAACATGTACCTTATTTTTGTGAGGTTTTCAATATTGTTGTCCATTCTATGGTGAATTTTAGGATTCTTCAAAAGAAATTCAATGAGGTTCCCAAAGAGAAGTATTGGAAGGCGGCTAATTAGAATAAGAAAATAAGAAGGTCTTTGTGGAAAACGGGGGTCCCTCAAAGGATATACCTAGTCTTTATAGAGTTATAGTTACTTCTAATAAATCATGGGCATATATCTTTGAAGATGTTAAACAAGGTAAGATTCCTGATCTGCCTAGTCCTCTTGCTAATATTTTTCAGGAAATTGGTAAATAGGGTGGATACACATGCATGGAGGATCACATTTTGGATCATAATATCTCCTTTGGGATTTATAACCTGGTTATTTTTCAGAAAAAAATGTAGATGATTTTTTATTGAGGCAAGTGCTCTTGTGGTCTCTTTTCTGGATAATCAGACTGCTGGAATTTCCAAAGTCCTTACTGGTCATGTTATGTACTCTATTTCACCCATCACTTCCCCAGTTTAGGTGACTGGAGTTTCTTCCAAGCATGATATAGTGGTTTTGGATAGCTTAGTTGAGGATTCTGCTTCTCTCAATGCAGATTCTATTATAAAGGTAGTAGAACATGTTTCATTAATAGTAGATTTTACTTCTCTGGAAGGGGTGATTTTGGCTCCTTTTTCAATTGGTGAAACTGCTGCACTGGATGAGGAAATCATGGTTTTTGTTTTATCCAGTGGTGATGTGACATTGTAGGATATGGGTATTCCTGATTCATCCAGAGGTCCAATTGACACTCTCAATGTTGGTGTTAAAAATGGAAAAGGAACCACTAGTAATTTGGATATAATTGATCTCTTAAAAGGGGCCTCTAGACCTAAGATAAAGGCTGGAAGGCCTCCTAGGTCTGGAAAGTATGTAACTGTGGTGGTCAAAAAAGGGTAAAATCATCCTAGCCATATATTTAAATAAAGCTTCTGTTTTGTAATTTCCTAGGACTAGCCAATCATGATACCATGAGGTCCCTTAGGCTCTTCATTCAAAATCATAGTCCCCTTCTCAGGGGTTTCTCCAAACCTAAAAGAGATTTTTCTCCCAATATTTCCAATTTTGAAAATCTAGGTTTTCATTTTGTGGAATCTAATAGATATTCATCAAATGTTAAAAGATTACAGGTCTTGGATCAGTGTTCTTTATCTCATATTTCCCTGATAGCTAATACTGATCAGCATGTAGCATACTCCTTAAATTTTGAAGGGTTCCAACATTTCGTCTCTTTTATTTATGACCATAACTATTATTTGGGTTATTTTAATTTATATATGGTTATTCGATCTCTCAACTCTTCTATCTCTGGTCTGTGGTCTATCCTTTGGGATTTTAATTCCATCATGAATTCTGATGAAAATATTGGATCCATGACTAATATCATTTCTTCAAGATATTTCAAATATTATATTGATGATAATATGTTTATTGAAGTTAATCTTATTGGGAAAAAGTATACTTCGTATAATATTGTTTTGGATAGATTTGTCATAAGTAGAATCGATAAGGCTTTTTTCAATAAGGATTTTCTTGATTTATGGGGTTCTATTTCTTTTATGACTTTTTCTAGAATTAATTCTAATCATCTTCCCACTTTGGTCGACCTTGTGAGTAAGGATCCCAAACCTCCTTTTACTTTTAGATTTAATAAAGCATGGGTTAATCATCCTGAGTGTAGAACAATTGTTGAAAAAACCTAGGGTTCTTGGAATGGTAGGGTCAATGTTTTGTCTTTTGTCATAAATCTCAAACTCTTTAAAAGAACTTTGAAATTATAAAGTAAATTTCGTTTTACTTCTCTTGATTCTGAAATTTCCTCTCTTGAGGAATCTCTTCAACAAATGCAAGAGAAGAATTCTTCAAATGACTTATATAATGACGTTTTGTGTGAGACTCATCAGGTTTCAAATATTAATAATTTGTTTAATATCAAAGAATCATTAAAAAGAGAAAATTTTAAGGATTATTGGTTGAGATATAGTCATAGAAATTTTAAAATTTTCAACTCATTGTACAGAGTTAGGAAAGTCTCAAGGCCTCTTTCTTTGGTTAGAAATGGTAATGAAGTCTTTGATAATAGAAAGGATCTTTCTGAGCATGTTGTTACTTATTTGAAGGTTATCTTTAATGGCCATGACCCTCTTACTGATCCAATAGAGAGTACTATTCCGAGTCTTTTCAATCAAGAAGATAATTACAACCTTATATCTATTCCTTTGGACTTTGAAATCAAGGAAGCGGCCTTGAGTCTAATTTCTGACACCTCCCCTGGTCTAGATGGTTTTGAGAATTTTTTCCTTCATAAATATTGGGATGTCATTCATGATGATATTTATAGGTTGGTTACTAATTTTTTTAATAGTGACCCTCTTACTTAGGGTTCGAATTCTCAATTCCTTGCCCTCATTCCAAAGATGGATAATGTTAATGAGATTCATTTGTTCAGACCAGTTTCCATGATCAATACAATTTTTAACAATATTTTCAAAATCTTGGCCATGAGGTTGTACTCTATTGTTATTAAGATTGTTTCTCCTAATCAGTTTGGATTTATTAAGGGTAGGTCTATTCAATATTGCCTTATTACTGCCTCAGAATATGTTAACCTTATTAAGAAATCCACAAGGGATGGTAATATTTCTCTCAAATTGGATGTCAAGAAAGCTTTTGATACTATAAATTGGAATTTCATTTAGAAGGTTCTACATTTTTTTAGTTTTGATGATGTTTTCATTAATTAGGTTAAAATAATTTTTTATTCATCTCATATCTTTGTCCTTGTTAATGGTTCTCCTGAGGTTTATTTATATTGTTCTTGAGGTGTTAGACAGGGTGACCCTCTCTCGGACATTATGTTTTCTATTGTAGAGGATTATCTTAGTATATTACTTTTTATTATGGCTGGCAATGAGAAAATGAAGTCTATTTGTGCTGGTAGAGGATTTTTTGCTCCCAGACACTTTTTGTATGCTGATGATATTATTCTGTTCACTAAAGGGGATAAGAGAAATATTAAAAATATTAAGCGGTCCCTTTTGCATTAAGAAAAATTATTTGGGAAAGAGATTAGTTGGAGTAAGTCCTTTGTTTACTTTGGTAGGAATTTTTCTATTTCTAAGAAGACAGGCATTATCAAGAATTTAGGTATTCATGAAGGAGTTCTTCCCTTTATATATTTGGGTGTTCCTCTATTTTGGGGGATTCCTAAAGCCTGTTATTTTTCTGATATTCTTTGTAAAATCAAAAGGCATCTTACTACTTGGAAGGGTAAGCCCCTCTCCCAGTAGGGTCATGTTTCCTTGGTTAAGGATGTGATTATTTCTATGTTTTTTTATTCTTTAGTGGTCTATAAGTGGTCTATCTCTCTCATCAAGAGAATTAATGTTTATATAAAAAATTTCATTTGTAGTGGTAATATTTTGGAGAGGAAATAAGTTAGTGTCTCTTGGAATAATTATTGTAAAACCCTATGATATATGGGGTATTGATATTAAAAATATTGAGATGTTTAATTATTCTTTACCGGATTCGTTCATTTGGAAGCTTGTCAATAGAAATTATGAGTCTCCTGAATTTCTACGTAATAAATCCAGGGATAGGCTCTGGAATGGGGTTTTTAATCATCTGGATTCATCTGTTTGGACTGCTTTTAAATCAATTGTTTCTTCCATTGACTCTCATATCAGATGGCTTGTTTCAAGGAACTCATATTTATCCTTTTGGAAGGCCAACTGGACTAGTTGTCCCCTCATTGATGCCTTGATTAATGATGATTTCAATGTTGGTCTGGATGCTATGATTAAATATCATCTTGATAATATGGGGGGTCTCCCTAGTCATATTGTTAATATTATCAACAGCTAATTCTTCTCTAATATAGAGGATTTTTTGGCTTGGGAACCTACTATCAATGGATTTCTGAACTCTAAAAAAATTTATAGACATTCTCTATCTTGAAATATAGGTTTTAATTGGATGAGGTATCTTTATAAGAACTTTATTAGGTCAGATCGGACAACATTTTCTTAGAGAATAGATCAAGGGAAGCTTCCTACTGATTGTTTCCTTCAAAAATGTGGCATTTGTCTCTGTTCTTCATGTGTGTTTTTTCATCACTATAGGGAAGATATTGATCATTTTTTTCATAGTTGGGTTACTACATAATCAATGTGGAAGGTTGTTTATGATATTTTTGAAATCCTTATGCCTGGTATGTCTTCAATCCAACATTTCCTCCATGGATGGCATTCAACTTCACTTTATCCACAATTGATGGATCTTTTAGGGTTGCTTCTACTGAACTCTTTCATTTTATTTACGTTACCCGGAGTAAGGTGACTCATCATAGATTTTCCTTCTCATTCAGTGGGGTTTTATCATCTATTATTGGTGTTATGTGTAATGTAGATATACCAAGTAAGCATTTTTTCTTCAAATCGGTTCTTGATTAGTTCGTTCTGAACCAGGTAGGAGTTAAGGGAAACTTCAGGCCTCCGCATGGTATACTTGTAGTTCTTTTGAAGGAATCTCTTTTTGGTTGGTTAAAAGTTAATTCTGATGATTCTTCTATAGGTAATATAGGGATTTCTGGTTATGGTGTTGTTTTTAGAAATCATAAAAGGGATTTCCTTTGTTGTTTTCATGGCTCTTGTGGCTTTGATTCTTCACTTGAGGATGAAATGCTTGGCATTATCATTGTTGTGGAATAAGCTCTGAAGTGTGGTTGGGATAATTTATGGATCGAGAGTGATTCTACTGTTGTCATTTCTACCATAAGGATGGATCTTTCTCACTTGTCTTAGAAGCTAACTAATCATTGGATTAATTGTTTGCATAATTTATTTTCCTTGAACCATATTATCACTCACATTTACAAGGAAGACAATTTAGTTGTTTATGGTCTTGAAAATAAAGGTGTTAATGGAGTGGGTTTTGTTTGGTATGGTCAAGTTCCTGATGATCTTCTTCCTTTTCTTAAAATTTATTGTGATAAGTCTCCCAATTTTAGACTTGTGTAAGTTGTCTCTTATCTATGTTTGAGGCTGTTTTGTAAGGTTTTTTACATTTTTGAGATCTATTTTAATTATTTGGGGTCTGTTTGTTTAGTTTAATTCCTTATTCTTCTTTCGAGTGGTTTGTTTCTATGTTTTCTCATAGGAATTAAGTGTCAGGTCTACAGATCACTGTTAATTTCCGCACTGGTTTTCAATGTGTATCTACTTGAATGGATTGTTCGGTTTATGTCATAGAAGTGGCCTCCTGTGCGGCCTGTTTTTTATCATTGTTGAGAATTTCTGCAATTGGAATTCAACAAGATTCTTCCTCAATTCCATCATTTGATTGCATGGGATCTCTATAAAGCTTAAAGGGTCGCCTTTGAGCACATACAGTGGCTGGTTCCCTTCACAGGGCGTTGTCGGTGAGGTTGTGCTTCTAATGTTGGACCGTTTCTGGCTTTAAAACGGGCATGCCTCCTCCTTCTATTTTCAGTTCATAGAGATCTGATCTGTCAGTCAGGAGTGGACTGTATCATTTCTTTTATTGGATTAGAGTGCTTGGAGTGGTCATTCTGATTTGGAAAGAAAGGATGATCCTTATGTTGACATCCAGAGCTCACCTTATTTCATTGGGTGTTTCTTGTTGATTTGGTTTTTGATCTCCAACACCATAACCATCGATTATGGTTGTTGGTAGTTCCATGATTATATCCTTTTCTTGTATTATTTTCCTTTTTCTTTAATAAACATCCATTTATATATATATTATATTTTAAAATAATATATAAATCAAAAAATATTTTTCTACAAAAATAATTCCCATAAATTGGGGTTTTTAAAAAAAATAATATCTTTCAATAAATAAATTTTTCCTAACATAATAAGGGTTTAAAAAATAAACATGGTTTATATTTTTTTTGAAAATAAAAATATCCATTAAAAATATTTTTTAAAAAAAATGATCTTATAATTTAAAAATAATATATCCCCTTATAGGAAGTGGGTTATTGAATTGATTCATAAAATCATAATTTTGTTTTGAAAATAATTTATACCATACCTAAAATATAAAAATTGAGAATATATTGGAAATCCTTTCACCTCTACTAAGAAAATGTATTATGGTATATAGAGAAGGAAAATGGAGCTTAGATAGAGAGGTTCCCAAATGATGAAATGTGTGTCTCTTTTTTAAAATAATTTATATTTTTCATATATATATATATATATAATTAGGCTAAAATTAGGGGAGAAGTTCAACATCGAAGGTGATTCCCATTGAAAAGATTTCAAAATAACTATACTCCAAAAGATTCCAAAATCCAAGCCTCATGGTATTTCCCGACTGGAATAACAATGGAAAATTTGATTGTTTTTGTTGTTTTAAATTTAAATGTATATATATTCATATATATATACATATTTCTTCGAATACTAATATTATACGAAATTAAATATGATTATAAATATACAAATGCAATTACTATTATTACCAATCTTGTCAAGTATCCTTGGGAAGAAAGTGCATCATCGGTGTTCGGGGTTCAATGTAGGTAGATAACCTAAAGTTTATTTGTTATGGAAATATATACAGAAGTTATATAAGCCTTTGACCTTAAAAATTACATAATCTTGAGTTTTATTCAAGAAATTAATTTCTTCCTCATTGAAGATCTTTTCAAGTTTAGAGTTTTAGAGAATTATGCCATATTTAATACATAAAAAACCATATAATACAAAGTGGACACTTCCAAATAGTATCCATTTTTTCCACCATATAAAACTTTAAAAAAATAATTCATGGTCTATTTTATGAAAACTCTTCATGAAATTCAATATGACATCTTCCAAACCCTTAATCATCATTAAATCCTTTAAAATACATTTAAAAAAATGTAATGATAAGAAAAATATTAGTAAGGGATATAAAAATAAGAAAATTGTTATACAATTGATCCACATTTAAAGTCATGAAAAAACCCTTTCTTGAAAAAAACATTTTACCTAAATGGGAAATATCATTCTTTAATAAATATCATTTATTTTACCTTTTTAAAATAGATGGTTTCCATAAAAAATAATTAAAAAATAGAAACTTCATGTAGGTACCTTGGGACATCATCACATTGAAAGCTTAGAGAACCCTTACAGAGCCCTTACAGATTGGAATAACCAAACGTCCAACTTCTAATATAATTCTGAAGAGAATGAAATCATTACTAAATACATTGAAGAAATATATAAGCACACCCATCATTTAAGCTATAATGGGATCACCATATGATATATGGGTGCATCCATCATTTATAATTTCCAATAACTACAACATGAAATAAAAAACTTAATCACTTTAAAAACTCTTTTAAACTAATCTAAAAATTAATTTCAGATATTAAAATACTATTTTATTTTGAATTCTAGTTTTCCATAAAAAATACACCTTTATTTTCAAAAACTATTTTCAATACCAAAATACACAAAATAATTAAAGACGTTTTTTCAATTAAGAAAACATGAAATCTTAAAAACGAATCCAAAAATAAAATAGTGGCCACATTGGTGGAAAATCACTATCTTTTTGAACGTTAAGAAAAGAACATTCCTTTTGTCATTTGTCAAAAACTGTCATATAAAACATGTAAAAAGATTAAATTTTAAAAACATTTTAATTAAATTAAAATTATAAATGAAATATTATTTATAATCACTTTATAAAAATAAACATTTAAAATAATATAAAGAATAATTATATAGAGATAAATATTTAAAAATTAAATCTTTAAACATTCAAAGTGTTGCATGCCACTTTGAACATTTAAATCGTAATCCCCGTGAAATATTAATATTATAAAACATTAAATAACACTATAATAGATAAAATATGGATATATATTTTTTAGGGGGTTGTATATACACCTTCTAAAAGAATAATTGTACATATCATCAAGAAATTCATTGATTAAAGGATATGGAGACGAAATCCCTTACCTTGAGTCTGACTTGTCATATGGGCCTTTATTTTCCTGAATAATTAATTCATGTTAATTATTTAATTTATTTATAAACTTTTTTAATTTTATCATTTCTTTTATTTCATTTATTATACTTTTGTAAACAATTACTTAAACAATTAAGTTTATATTGGGTGTTTTGACCATATTCGATTTATGTGTCAAAATCGACTTTGGTAGATAAACTATTGTCAAATGGGTTATTATATAAACATATTTAAAATGAAAATCATGAAATTATTGTAATATATATACATCAATTATATTTTTAAACCCAATTATAAAATATGGTTATGAAAAATGAACCAACGTTGCAATCATGGAGATGGTAGGTTGTATGTAGGCATGAGTAACATTCCCATTTTTCAATGATAATTATGTAAAAAACATAAGTAAAATTTATATTTATAGGATGATAATTATTTCATAAATATTATTTTATTTAATCATATATACATATATATAGAATTTTTTTGATGCAAAAAAGGAATCACATCGTCTCGAGGAGGTGGTAGTCCACACGTCCATGGACGATGTTATCACATTTTCAGTGTGTAAAAGGGTAATAAAGAAAATTATATATTTTATTTCCAATTAGTTAATTATTTCACCAATATCATATATATCTTATTTATGTCTCATATTTTTAGTTAAAACCATCCTTAATACATTCCAAGTAAAGTGTAAGCGTATGCCATCGCTTTGAGGGGGCAATAGTGCACACGTCCACAAACGACGTGTTAAGTGTAGGTTTAACCCTTAACATGAAAACATATAAGTATATTGATGATATATATGTTATTATATAATCATGGAATAATAAAAAATTAATGGTTGTCGAAATAAATAAAACATAAATGTGCATTGAAAAATGTTACCTCTTTTTTGGGTAACTTCTTTTGGTTTGCACCAAAGGGATTTCTTGGTTAAATTTATCCCAAAAGTGAGAAATCTAGGGTTAATGGAAAGCTTTTAGGAGGTTATTTGGATAATTTTTGTACAATAAAAATGTCTTGAGGGTTATGAAGAATTGGGGAGGGTGAGTGTTCTTTTATAGGGGAGGTGGAGTGGCATTCTTGTAAATATAAAAAGGTAAACACTATTGGGAGGTCTCCCTTACATAATGTGCCTCAAATAATGATAAAAATTAGATAATACAGGTGATATTGTGGAATAATTTCCTTAAAATGGGTTTTTTATTAGTTTCTAGTTCATTTATACTCTTATGATTAATGTTTAACCACTAAGTAACCACATTTTAACATTTATTGTTGTAATAAATTTTAATTAATTTCACTAATATTTTTGTTCAAAAACAAATTATACCATATTATAAATTATAAATTATTATTATTCCAAATATGGAATAAATTTTTTCAAATTTCATTCACATGACTAAAAGAAATTAATTTAAAATTAATTCCGTAAACGAGACGATAAAGTGGATTTTCAAAGTAAAAATGTTCAAAAGTTTGATAAATTTTTTCATCAAATTCAATGTGAAATTATTTCCAAAGACCTAAATTGGTTTAAATTATTTAAAATTGATCTAATTATAGTTTCAATCCAATCAGAAAAATAATTTTACTATACCAATAAATTATATGAAAATGCAGTTTTGAACTAAAATTCAATATTATTCATTATTCATCAAAAAATAAAAATTCTCCAAAAAATAAAAAAACACACAAAGTAAATTTTGATATTACTATTTAAAAAATAAAGTTTATTTTTTCATATAAAAATTATAAAAGTGTAAAAAATTATTTTTAATGTTATTCTTCCATTAAAGGTCGACAAAAAACCATATTAAATAATAATATTAATATTATATTTTTGTTCGGTATAACTCATTATTGCATGAAAAAAATATAATTCATTATTGTGAATCAGGTATGATATTGAATGTATCATCCCTTTTAAGGTAAAATTACTATCTATTTCATAAATAATAATAAATATAAAAAATGCTTATTCTATCATTACCTGGATGGTATATTCTTCCCCCTTTTAGAAATTCATCCTCACAATTTTATTCACTTATCAAATAAGTGGGGATATTTTTTCCACATATAATTTTCATATTCTTACATTGCCTCTTAAACCATATGGTTTCTCCATAAAATCGTAACCTGGTGAATCACCTTATTCTGTAACACATGCCCCCTGCAGTCAAGAACCTAAACTAGTTGTGCCTCGTATGATTCACTTCTAACTGAACTAATTTAGGGCTAAAAACATGAGAGTAATCTGGAACATACTTCTTTAATATTGAAGCATGGAATATGTTGTGTACTTGGGATAAACTCATAGGCAAATCCACTTGGTAGGAAACTGATCCAACATTCTCCATGGCTTCATAATGTCCAATAAATTGTGGACTCATCTTCTTATTCTTTCCAAAATGCATCACAATTTTCCCTAGAGAAACATTGAGAAATACATGATCACCTACATCAAAAGAAATACATTTTCCCAGATTATCCACATAGCCTTTCTTCCTTCTCTAAGTTTTCATCATGTTTCACTGAATCACCTGATCTTTCTATATCATTTCCTCCACCAACTTTTGTCCCATCCACTTTCTTTCTCTTAGATCATCCCAAAAAGCAGGTTTCTAGAATCGTTTTCTATATAATACCTCAAAAGGGTTCCATTTTTATACTGTAATAAAAATTGTTATTATAAGAAAACTCAACCAAAGAAATATTTTGATCCCAACTACCCTGGTAATCCATTAACAAAGAACGAAGCGTATCTTCAAAATTCTGGTTCATCTTCTCAAATTGTCTTACATATTGAGGATGAAAAACTGTACTGAAATTTAATTTAGTACCCAATGAATTCTAAAGTCTTTTCCCAAAATTGGATGCACCTAGGGTCATGGTCTGATACAATTGAGAGTGGTTCTCAATGTAACCTGTTAATCTCTTTTAGATACATTCTAAAAATATTCTCTAAACACATCATATATTGAATGGAAAAAATATGAAGATTTAGTTAATGGATCAACAATAACACAAAACACATAATTTCCTTCATCCTTATTTGGAAATCCTTCCACGAAATCTGTTGATATATTATCCCATTTCCTATTTTTCATTGAAAATGGTTGAAGCATCCCCTTTCATAACTATCATTCTGGTTTAACCTATATAAAATTCAAACACTTCACAATAAATTAAGCAATGTATCTTTTCATTCCATCCCATAAGTAATACTCCCGAAGTTATCTATAAATCTTAGTGCCTCTTGAATAAATATAAAACAGAGAACTATGATATTCAATAAATAACTCTTTCTTCACCTGTGAATCACAAGGAACACTTAATCTTTTCCAAAATTGTAAAATACCTTATTCATCAATATTAAAATCTGGAAACTTACTATTCTAAATGAATTATATCTTTATTACAAATATTGATCCACCTTTTTGTTCCATCTTAATACTTTCTTATAAAGTCAACATCGCTAAAACCTAAAACAAAACACAGGATGTCCCTACATCCACAACTTCTAGGCCCAAATTCATCAAATCATTAACCAAAGATCCATGTTCCAAATATAACATGGTTAATGTAGAATTAACTTTTTAACTCAAGGAATTGAAACCCTTATTTTATTTTCTATAGTGATAATGAATCATGAAATCATAATCCTTGATTAGCTTCATCCATATTCACTATATCATGTTCAATTATTTCTGAATGAATACATACTTCAAATTTTAGTGATCATTATATATTTCAAACTTTACTCTATACAAATGATGCCACCAATTTTTTAAAGAAGAAACATCATCATCTTATTCCAAATCATCTGCATGGTAATTCAACTCATGAGGACTAAATTGACATGAAGTATAAGAAATTACCCGGTCATTCTACATTATGACATAATCAGTTCCTTTCAAATAAGTCTTACTATAGATTATAAATTCACCATTTCTAGAATTCAAGGCCAAAACAAGATCATTCCTTAACCTCATTTTTAGTTCCTTAAAACAGTCATCGCATTCTTTTTTCCATATAAACAAACTCTTTTATGAGTTAACTTAGTAATTGGTCTAGACAAATGGGCACAATTTTTAACAAAACACCTATCGTAACCCACTAATCCAAAAAAACAATGAATCTCCATGATATTTTTAGGACTTTATCATTCTTAAAAAACTTTTATTTTATCAGGATCAATATTTATTCTATCTTTAGAAACAATTTAACCAAGCAATGAAATTTATTTGAACCAAAATTCACACTTGAAAAATTTCCCATAGAACTTGTTTTCTTTTAAGGTTTTAGAAATAACCCATATATGCCTTTCATATTCCTCTTGAATTTTAGAAAATACCAAAATTTAATCAATAAATACAACTATAAGATTATCCAATTACTCATGAAAAAAACTATTTATAAGATCCATGAATATAGTAGGTCCACTAGATAACACAAATGGCATAAATACAAATTCATAGTGGCCATATCTATTTCTAAACATAGTAAAAGAAATTTTATCTTCCTTCACTTTAAATTAATGGTACCCCAATATCAGTTCAACCTTCAAAAAATATTATGCTCCTTGGAGCTGATTAAATAAATCATCAATATAAGGGAAGGGATTATTGTTCTTAATAGTGATTTTATTAGAGGATCTATAATCAATGAAAAGTTTCACTGATCCTTATTTATTTTTAACAAACAATGACTGGATCACCCCATAGTGAAGTTCTAGGTCAGATGAAACCTTTATCTAATAACTCTCGCAATTTCTTTCTCAAATCTAAAAGTTTAACTTGAGATATTCAATAAAGGGGTTTAGAAATAGGCTTATCATTGGGTACAAAGTAATCAGTAAACACAACCTCTCGATCAAGAATAACACTTGGTAAATCATCTATAAAATCATCCATGAATCAATTTACTACTAACACATCACTAATTTTAATAGTTTATTTATTTTCAACAATATGAGCCATGAAAATTTCATTTCCATCTATAATCAATTTCTCAGCTTCTTGGTAAGTGATCAAAGAAAAGAAATCATTGAACACAACTTTATTAGAAATGCAATATATCTTATAATGATAAACTGAAATCCAATCCATACTAATAATGAAATCAATCTCTACTATATCCAGTTCAACAATATTTTCTTGAGATACCATCTCACTGATGAAAATAGGAATATTTTGATAAATCTTGGTTCCTTTAATACTTTCACCCAATGTTTTTACCAAAATTTATATATTACTTTAATTTGGTGATATTCCAAATTTAATTGAAATTTTCTCATAAATTAAAGAATGAGAGGATTTATAGTCAAATAGGGTATTGGGATAATTCTAATACACAATTAATGTACCTTTCACCACTCAATTTTACAGTCCAACGTCAAATGTAGTAGTAGTAGTAGTAGTAAATGACCTCTAAACACCTTTATGTTTCCAATCTTGAAGATTTCCATCCTATGAAACTAACTTGAGGCATGAATTATCATAATGACCCATATAATTGCTTAAAAACATATTACCATAATATTTCTATCAATTTCCGCATTATTTTATTTTTATGGATTCTTTTATTAGAATTTCACAGACATGTATCCAAACTTTCCACATCTACAACACATCCATGTCTTCATAAGACATTCTCCACGGTTATTTTTACCACACTTACTACAAGATTAGAACTTCATTTACTAACCTTTATGTTTCATTATTTCATGTCTCCCCATCATCTTCCATCCTAACCACTTCTTACTTTCATCATCAAAAGGCACATATGAGTCAAAAAACTCCATCTCAACAATTTCTGCACAACTAAAAAATTTCTCATAAATTTTAAATTTTTGTGTTTCCAATGCTCTTAATACACTTAGTTTCAATTCTGAATAAAACTTATTATTTTTTATATTAGTGTCCCAAAAAATATGTTCATATACCTGGACAATATTATGAAGTTTCCCTCATATGTAGCTACAAAATCTTCATCTTTTTTCATCAATTCTAGGAATTATTTTCCATTCGAATTTGAAAAACCATAAGGAAATATTTATCAAGGAAATGTTCCTTGAATGTTTCTCATTTTATGGCATCAATACCACCTTTCTCTCTAGTATTCACAAAAAATACCATCATTGGTCATATTCACCTTAACAATGATAAACTAAATGGGAAATTGTTTATGTTCTAAACATCACATGACATAAAATATATTTTCAAGAGCATCGATCCATCCTTTAGCTATAACTAGGTCAAATGATCCAATAAAGTATGGGTGATGGTAACTCATGAAATTATCCATAAAAGATATATTTCTTTAGTGTATATGGGGTTCCACTCTAGCATGGATACCACTAACATTTATTTCCTGAGTAAAATGATCCATTAATAAAATAAATTCTTCTATTCCAATTCTGACCATCTCAGGATAATGATATGAAAGGATATCTTCCTCTTTATTCCTTCCCACTACCTCATCCCTATTTACTCTGTAGAAAACCATTGTGAATAGACATATTTTATATGAAGTATCATGGTAATATTGAAATTATATAACATTTTAATTAGTCCGTAAGGTAAAATATTTCAAAGGAAAGTTATTAATATTAACCTAACCTCTAAATTTATATAAACCAACCTTCGATATCAACTATAAGGCTTTGTACTTAAACATTACATAATCATGAGTTTTAGTAAAGAAATTACTTTCTTTCACATTGAGAGTCTTTTCAGGTTTAGAGTTTTAGAGAATTAGTCCATATCTAATACATAATAAAACAATATAATAAAAAGTGCAAACTTCCTAACAATATCCATTTTTCCACCATATAAAACTTTTAAAAAATAAATAATGATCTATTTTATGAAAAATCTTCATGACATTCAACATGACATCTTCTAATTCCTTTATCATAATAAAATATTGTGAAAACATTTAAAAACATAGGATGTTTATAAAAAAGATCAGTAAGGTATATAAAAATAAGGAAATCATTAGTCCATTGATAAACATTAAAACTCATGAAAAACCCTTTCTTGAACCCATAACATTTTACAAAAGAGGCAAATATAATTATTTAATAAATATAATTCCTTATATCTTTTTAAAAAAAATGGTTTCTATAAAAAATCATTATTAAACATAGAAAAATCATGTTGGTTCATTGGGACATCATCACATTAAACACTTATGGGACCCTTACAAAACCCTTATAGATTATAATAACTTTATGACTAACTTACAATATAATTATCCATAGAATATAATCATTACCCAATGAATTATAGTGTTATCTTGTCACACCAATCATTTAATCTATAATGGGATCACTCGGTGTTATCTAGGTTCACCCATTATCTATAATTTCTAACAACAAAAACATGAAATAAAACACTTAATAATTTTAAAAATTATGTTAAACACATATAAAAATCACTTTCTGATATTAAAATACCATTTACTTTCAAAATCCCATTTTCAAAAAAAATACACCTTTCTTTTGAAATCAACTTTTCAATACCAAAATACCCAAAAAAGAAAATATGGTCTCTCATTTATGAAAACATGAAATATTTTACTGGTTTCCATAAATAAAATAAGGTTTATCGAAGTATTAATGTCATTATCACTGGGTACGTTATGAAAAGAACAATCCTTTAGTTGTTTGTCAAAACGTTCTATATAAAACACGAAAATAGATTCCTTTTTGAAAATATTATGATGAAATTAAAAATAGACATAAATATTACTTTATAATACCTTTATGAAAATAAACATGTAAAATATTGTCAATAATATTGTCATGGAGAAACAAATTTGAAAATTTTATCTTTAAAAATTCAAAGTGTCACATACCGCTTGGAACATTTAAATCGTAAGAACCATGAAATATTAATAGTAAAAAATAATTAAACAACCTGATAATATATAAAATATGGATATATAATTTCTATAGGGAAGTATACACACTATATAAAACAATAAATTTTCATATCAAGAAATGCCTCAATGAAAGGAAATGGAGACGAAATCCCTTACCTTGAGTCTGACTTGTCACATGTGTCTTAATTTTCTAGAATAATAAAATTATTTTAATTATTTAATTAATTAAGAACATTTTTAATGTTAATTATTAATTTTATTTCATTTATTATATTTTTTTAAACAACTACTTAAACAATTAAGTTTATATTGGTTGTTTTGAAAATATTCGGTTTATGTGTTAAATATGACTTTGGTCAGTCAACTATGGTTAAAGTGATCATTATATAAACATATTATGAATAATAATCTGGAAATAATTATCATATTTATACATAATTATAATTTTAAAATCAATCATGAAACATGGTTATGAAAAATAAACTAATGTTACAATAGAGATGGTAGGTCATACGTACACTTGAGTAACGTTCCCATTTTTCGATGATCATTATGCAAAGAATATAAAATTTATCTTTCCAGTGTGAAAATTATATCATAAATACTATATTATTTAATAATATATACTTATATATATAATTCATAAAATTTAAAAGTAATTGCATCCCATTGAGGAGGCGGTAGTCCACACGTCCACAAACGACGTTATCACTTTTTCAATGTGGGAAAGGTAAATAAAGAATATGATATATTATATCGCCAGAAAAGTAATTATTTCCTAAGTATCATATTTATTTTATGTATTTCACATATTTTTAATTAAACTAATCCTTAATACATTTTATGTGTTGTGTGAACATATCACATCCCTTTGATAAGGTGATAGTCTATACATCACAAACAAAGTTATCGTAAATACAAA
The DNA here is from genome assembly GCA_963277665.1 of Viscum album. Classification (NCBI taxonomy): domain Eukaryota; kingdom Viridiplantae; phylum Streptophyta; class Magnoliopsida; order Santalales; family Viscaceae; genus Viscum; species Viscum album. The sequence continues at coordinate 518,502,944 of OY728145.1, forward strand.
AATTAGAAAGAAAGAAGGTATGTGTTACATATAAATTAAATAATTAGAAATAAAATATAAATATCACATATATCATATAAAAAAATTGTTTCTGTCGTAATTCCCATCCATGAGAGGTGGTAAAGAAAAAAACAGAATGACATTATTTTGTGAGGCGGTAGTTCATCGTACACAAATGATAATTTCAGAACTAATTTGATGGAAATGTATGTTGGTGTAGGTATAAAACTCAACATAAAAAACTCATCATATTATAACTCTGACGTTATTATATAATAATTCAATAAAAATAGATGAAGGGGTGGAGAAATAAATAAATCATAAATAAACATTGAATAATGTTATGTCTTTTTTAAGTAACTCATTTTGGTTTGCATCGAAGGGATTTTTTTGGTTGGATTCATACCCAAAGAGCGGGACATAGGGTGAAGGAAGAGATGTTAGGATATTATTTTTTTTGTTTTAGTATGATAAAAAGGTCTTGATAGGTGTGAAGAAGTGGGTAGTGTGAGTGTCTTTTTATATTGGAGGGTGGAGTGGCATTCTTATAAATACTAAAAGGTAGACACTATTGGGAGGTCTCCATTACATCATGTGACTCCAATAATGATCTCAATTCGAAAAAAGAGGTGATTTAGTCTAATAATGTCAATAAAATGGGGTTTTTACAAGTTTCTAGTTCATTTATACTCTTAAGAGTAAAGTTTAACCACAAAGTAACCACATTTTTACCTTAATCACTATAATTAATTTTAATTAATTTTACTAATATTTTTCATAGAAAACTATGTAAATATTATTAGAAATTATGAATTATTATGGTTCCAAATATGGAATCCATTTTTTCAAATTTAAATCACATAATTGGCATAAATTAATTTAAAATTAATCCCATAGACTAGATGACAAAGCCGGCATGTAAAGTAAAAGTTTTCAAAAGTTTGCTATGTTTTTATATCTAAATTTAATGTGAAATTATTTCAAATAACCTAAATTAGTTTAAAATATATAAAATTTATCTAATTATACTTTAAAACCAAATAGAAACATAATTTAAATATATAAATAAATATTATGAAAATTTATTTGGGAACTAAAATTCAGTATTATTCATTATTCATCAAAAAATAAAAATTCTCATAATAATATCAAAAATTCACCCAATGTAAATTTTGATATTGTAATTTCCAAAATTAATTTTATTCTTTCATATAAAATTTATAAAATTTTCAAAATTTAGTTCTAATTTAATTCTTCAGTTAAAATACAGGAAAACAGCCATATTAAAACATAATATTAGTAGTATATTATTATTTAGTATAACTTAGTATTTCATTCAATGCAAGATTTTTTATAAACTCATTATTATTTTCAATTATTTTATTGGTTGTACTATCCTTTTTTAGGTAAAATTATAATCCATTTCATAAATATTAATAAATATTAATAAATATGAAAAATATGTATTCTATAATTACCTATGATGTTATAAAGTAGGGTACTATGTTTAGGTCATACCTTCAAGCAATGTATTTATTTAGAGGGAGAGGAGGAAGATGAAAAATATGGTGATGGTGGCTTCAACATAGAAATTAGAGGAAGGAGTAGAACATAAAATAAGTAGAATAAGTTTGTAGATGATTGGAAGGTTGAGAATAACACAAACAAACAGCTCCCGACATGTCTATATATTTTTAATAGTGGATGAAAAGTAGTGTGGAATGTCATCCCACGTCAATTTCATAGTTATTTTGGTTCTTTATTAAGTATAAACCAATTATTCAACTCTCTTGAGTCGACACTGGGGTCAGAACCTGGACACACCTTCCTCCTACTCACCTCACTGGTTGTTATGCACCTACATAACCCAAATAGGGATCCCCATGTGCTAACTGCATGCATTATAGGCCCACTTTTCCTACCAAATTCCGGCACTCAATTAATAAATCCACCATATGGGATAGTCTGGGCTGGACCTCCCTATGGGTTGTGATTTCTCCCCATATCCCAACTAGCTTCCATAGATGGATAAATATTTTTTTACAACATATGACAAATTTTAAAGTCATAAAATAATACATTAACCATTTTCACTACTACCATTACTATTACAATTTTTTAATACATTAAACATTATCATTTCAATATTAAATTTATGTTTACTAACAATAATATCTATATTTTCATTGAAAATTAATATTTTATTGAAATAAAATAAATTTATTAAAATTATATTTTAACCATTGATTTTTATGAACTATACCTTATACATATACATATATATATATATACATATATCTTTCAAAAGACTATAATGGATATTTTTATTTCCATTATAACTTTTATCATTTATTCAAAAGATCACAATCGCTATTTTATTGACGGACATATTATTTTTCCTATAAATATCTAAATTAAAATAAATTCTAAGTAAACTAATCTCTATGTGTTTGAAATTTTCTCAATCACAAAGATGGTTGTTATCTTTACATATTTTCTCTACATTATAACTCTATTCCTTTTTGGTGATTTTTTACTCATGTATAATCCCAACAAGATGGGTTATAATCTTGGAATTCTTATTTCTATTTGATCATATCCTCATATACTACCAATGATTATGATAAGTTTAATTAACTAGTTATAGACATCTATGGAGCAGTATCAAGTCCTTATATCAAAGCCTTAGTTTTTGTATTATTTTAAATAAAATTTTATCAATTTTGATGAGAATTTTCAAGACAAATCTTGTTTATTTAAACAATAATTAAACACTAATATATTGGTATGTTACATTTTACCCCCTTAATGGAATTTGAACATCGCAATTCTTTAATAAATAAACAAACTCTAAGTATCACTTTTCAAACATCAAACATGGAAGTTTTTAATCCCTACAAAATAACTTTATTAATATCACTAAATATAGAATATGTTATTCCACAATTCTCCAAAACAACTTGTACCTTTAACAAGGCCTTCGGTGTGGCATCACTCACGAAGAGCAAGGGTCCAAGAATAACAATAGTACCATGGGGAATTTTCAAAATCAAACAATTATTTTATTCAAATTAAACTTGTTTATTTTCAATTAAATTGATTAAAGACATAGATAAATACTTAAAATGGATATCTTATTAATATTTAATTTCAGGACATTCATTTGAACTTTATTTTTATAAAATTCACTCATTGAGTTTTCCATAAAGGTTTCAAAATTATCTTTGATACTTTTAAAAAACAAAAAGTTAATAATTGATACATATAATCTATATGGAGGTTACCCACTATAAGGCCCCTGCCTTAAACCTTACTTAATCTTGAGTTATTACAAGATTACACATTGAGGATCTTTTCGGGTTTAGAGTTTTAGAGAATTAGATCATAAAACTTGCATTACATTCCACATATAAACAAAGTGGTTACATAAAGATAGTATTCTTCATTCCCATCAATGGAAACACATTTAAAATAAAACATGGATTATTTCTTGACACATCCTTGACTCTATCATCTTATCATGTACCTTTCCCTTGACCTGTGAAAAACATTTCAAAAACTTGGGATGAGCATAAAAACTCAGTATGGGTTATAAAAAAAAACATGGAAAGGAAACATGAGTTCATATATACATAAGAATTAAATCATACTTTACCCATAAAACATAGGCACTTTAACATACCTCATAAAAACATGAATAAATCATATAAATCATAATACGTAAAGGTAACTTGAGGCATTCATAACATTCTTACGTAGGGAGTAACCCTCTTGGTTACGTTTGGAATAACCATCACAGTATATTCCCTAAAATCTCTTCGGAGAAACCTTAACGTTTCACTCCTTCGCGTTACCCAATGCATTGGAGAGCTATAACGGGCTCACCCGCCCTTTGTTTATCACGGAACCACCCGTCTTCATAATAATGCCCAAGAACCATAACATAATCATATCACATAAAACATGCATAAAGGAAACATAACATTTCCACATTTCAATCACGAGATATCAATACAACACATTGATATAGTAAAAACATTATGAAAACCATTTTCAATACCAAAGTAAAACATGGTATTTATTTTTTCTTTTTAAAAAAAGGTATGGCTTGTAGAGGAAGTCGAAACTCAAATAACGGTTACGACGGCGGAGAAGTCGTTGTCACCGCATACGTACGACAAAAACATTCCCTTTTGTCGTTTAGTAAACGCTTCGTATAAAAAAGATTCCTTTTGAGTAAACGTAAAAGTCAAAGTGGTTTATACACCGTATAAAAGAAAGTTGTGTATAAAATAAAATATGCCTCAACGAAAGGAGATTGAGACGAAGTCCCATACCTCGTATCCGACTTGACCCGACCGTTCTTTAAACTCCTGAATAATAAACTTGAGTTAATCTCTACTTGCTTATGAATCTTTTTCAAGTTCATTATTCCTTTTATACCATGTTATGAACATCATGTAATCATTTAAGTTAATAATGTTCATTTTGTCGGTATTTGGTTCTTAAGTCAAAAATTGACTTCTTATACTTACATGTTGTTAATTTGGTCAAAGGTTCATTATATCCAGAATGGTATTCATTATGTAGATATCATATATGTCATATATATCCAGTACATACATTCATTTATAATATTACATCACATTTAGAGGTAAGGAATGAAATGCACCGTTCATGGAGACGGTAAGCCGTACGTACGCATGAACGCTACTTCCATTTCTATTTCATATTTTCTGGAATGGAATCATAATGATATAAAAGTATATTATAATTCCAGTATAACAACATATATAATATCATTAACTTTATCCTTTACACATCCCACATATGGTATTAACGAATCAAATCACTTTTAGGGGGCGGTAGTCCGCACTTCCTAAAATGAAGATATCATGTTTTACCCATAATGGAAACCATAAAGGTATGCCCAAAATGAAAAAAACAGAAGCTTAAGGAAAACATAAACATATAATATATCATATATAAAAATAGTGACATCATAATGGCCACCTTTGAAGGTGTTAAATGAGTATTGAACAATCATCGTTTCGGGAGGCAGAATTTCGCCATCCACGGAAACCGTATGTTCTTTAACCATTTGATGTAGTTGTGTGAGAGTGTAGCTCAAATATATCTTATAAAAACATCCTAGTATATTGAAGATACTGGTGTTGTTACAAAAGAAGTAAATAAAAAGAGTTTAGGGGGTCGGAGAAGCAAAATAAAACAAATGAACATGAGAGAATGAAATACCTTAAAAAGTGTAACTTCTTTTGGTTTGAGCCTAAAGGATTCCTTTGAAAGGATTCTGCCCAAAGGTAATCCTCTAGGATGAGGAGAGGGATGTGGAGAGAGCAAATGGGCAGGGGTTGGCCGAGCCAATGGCTTGAAGAGTGTGTGAAATGAGGTAGAGGTGGGGGCCTTTTATAAGGGGAGAGGAGGGGCACTTTTGGAAAGTAAAGAAACATTACATTATTTGAAAATGTGTTTCGGTTTTAAAAGGTCCCACATTGATGGAATTCGTGGATAAGGTGATAAGGCATCGAAATCCATTCATCCAATTGGTTTTTGACATGTGTAGTTCATAGATTTTATTTTATCTTTCCATTTTATTTAAATCGTCAAATAATGATGTCATCGCTGCATCATTATTATGTCATAAATAATTTAATTTATTTAATGTCTAAAAATTATAAAACAAATACTATGATGTAGGAAATCTTTTTATCTTTCCATTGAATATTTATAATCAAAATTTGGACTTGTATAACCCCACTTAAAAATTGTTTTCGCAAAACATATTATGTTTGTGTCATTTTCACTTTAACATTTAATAAAAAGTAATTTATGTTATTTCCCAACAAAAGTGGATACATGGGGTCCCCAAGTTAGGCCATGACTTGTCTTGGTCGGCCATGACACAACCAATGAGGTTGGGACATGTGTCTAGGTCATTTTATATTATTAAAGCATTATTTATACATTAAACTACCCTAATTACCACTAATCGCGATTAAAAACTTAATAAGTTACTATTCACCAAAAAATTATTTTAATCTCATTGAACCACATTTTACTTCTTAATGACAACCATGTATGTCGGATTTTCAAAATTCAATACACATTAGTGGTAAAATTTCATTTAACTGAAAAATCAGTTTGCTTGATTACCACTTAGTGGTTTCACTATTCATCAAAAATTGAAGTTTTTCAGAAAATTACCAAAAATTCACCCTAAGCTATATTTGATATTCCGAATTCAAAAATGAAGTCCATTTTACAAAATTCAAATCATATAAGTCACATTAATTAATTCAATAATTAATTCCCGCTGCCAGAGCAAATAGCGTGTTTTTACAAAATAATAAGTATCAAAAGATTGACACCAGTTTAAGTCTAATTTCAAAGTGAAATTGATTCCAATGACCACCATTGGATAAAATTGTAAAAATATATTATAATTTCACTTCAAAACCAATTCAAAACATAATCTAATCATATAAATAAATTATATTAAAAAGTAGTTTTGATGTAAAATGCAGTATTTTTCACTATTCATTAAAAAATGAACATTGTCAGAAAAATACCAAAAATTCACACAAGGTAAATTTTGATGTCCCAATCATAAAGAATAAGTTTATTTTGACAAACATAGTTTATAAAATTGTCAAAATATAGATTCAAAAATGGTTTGCCATCAAAAGGCAGTAAAACAATCTTTTAAGAATATTAGTGTATTCCATGCATAAGATTGTATTTATTTTTATTTTAAGCCTCTATAACACTATCTTAATTATTAAAAGACATAGATAAAAATATCTATTATTCATTACTTACTTGGGATGTTACATCCTTCCCCCCTTTAGAAAATTGCGTCCCCGCAATTTATTTACTTATCGAATAAATGGGGGTACTTATCCCTCATTGCATTTTCAGATTCCCATGTTGCCTCTTCAATCATGTGGTTTTTCCACAAAACCTTTACCTGCTTAATCACCTTATTCCGTAACACTTGCTCCCTGTGGTCAAGAATCTGGACCGGTTGTTCCTCATAAGATAGGTTCTCTTCCAGCTGAACTACCTCTGGACTCAAAACATGATATGGATCTGGCATATACTTTCTCAACATCGAAACGTGAAAAACATTGTGTACCTGAGATAAACTCGGAGGTAAAGCCACTCGGTATGCAACTGATCCAACTCTCTCTAGAACTTCGTATGGTCCAATGAACCTTGGACTCAACTTTCCTTTCTTACCAAATCTCATCACACTTTTCCAAGGAGAAACCTTGAGAAAAACATGATCACCTACCTCGAAAGATAGATCCTTCCTCCGGTTATCCGCATAACTCTTCTGCCTGCTCTGAGCTGTTCTCATGTGTTTCTGAATCAGCTGAACTTTTTCTGCCATTTCTTCTACCAATTCTGGTCCCATCAACTTTCTTTCACCCACTTCATCCCAGAAAGCTGGAGTCCGACACCGCTTCCCATATAATGCCTGAAATGGTGCCATCTGTATACTGGAATGAAAACTGTTATTATATGAAAACTCAACCAAAGAAAGATGCTGGTCCCAACTTCCCTGATAATCCATAGAACAAGCTCGTAGCATATCCTCCAATGTCTGAATTGTTCGTTCTGACTGCCCATCTGATTGAGGATGAAAAGCTGTACTAAAGTTTAATTCAGTACCCAACGACTTCTGAAGGCCTTTCCAAAAGTTAGAGGTAAACCTGGGATCACGATCTGATACAATGGAGAGGGGAACTCCATGTAACCTGACTATCTCTTTAAGATACAAACGGGAAAGTTGATCAAGAGAGGAAGTATCTCGTATAGCAAGGAAATGAGCAGATTTGGTCAAGCGATCAACAATAACCCAGATTGCATTATTACCTCGAGATGTCTTCGGTAATCCAACAACAAAGTCCATGGATATATTCTCCCATTTCCACTCTGGCACTGGTAAAGGCTGAAGCATCCCTTTCGGTAACTGCCGCTCAGCTTTAACCTGCTGACAAGTCAAACACTTCACAGTAAAATCAGCAATATCTCTTTTCATTCCATCCCACCAGTAATACTCCCGCAGATCTCTATACATCTTAGTACTGCCCGGATGAACTGAAAACGGAGAACTATGAGCTTCACATAACAACTCTCTCTTCAACTGTGAATCAGAAGGCACACACAATCTCTTCCCAAATCTCAAAACGCAATCATTATCAATGTTGAATTCAGGCAACTTACCTTTCTGAACCAGCTCTACCCTTTTCTGCAACTCACTGTCTTGCTTCGGTGCTTGCTTGATTCTATCTGATAGAGATGATCTCACTGATACCTGAAACAAAACAGAAGGACTTCCTGCACCAACAACTTCTATGCCAAATTTCATCAAATCGTTAACCAAATGATCACGTTCCAAACGCAACATTGTTAATGAAGCATTACTTTTTCGACTCAAAGCATCAGCCACTTTATTTGCTTTTCCCGGATGGTAATGAATTGTACAATCATAATCCTTGATTAATTCCAGCCATCTCCTTTGTCTCATGTTTAACTCTTTCTGAGTGAATATATACTTTAAACTTTTGTGATCGGTATAAATTTCACACTTTACTCCATACAAATGATGCCTCCAAATTTTTAAAGCAAAAACAACAGCAGCTAATTCCAAATCATGTGTAGGGTAATTTACCTCATGAGTTTTCAACTGTCGTGAAGCATAAGCAATTACCTGATCATTCTGCATTAGGACGCAACCAAGTCCTTTCAATGAAGCATCGCTGTATATAACAAAGTCACCATTCCTAGAAGGTAGTGCCAAAACTGGAGCATTCACCAATCTTCTTTTCAATTCCTGAAAACAATCATCACATTCTTTTGTCCAGATAAACTTAACACCCTTCCGAGTTAGCTTAGTCATTGGACTAGATAACCGTGAAAAATTTCTAACAAACCTTCGGTAATAGCCCGCCAAACCAAGGAAGCTACGAATCTCGGTTACATTTGTGGGTCTTGGCCATTCTTCCACAACTTTTGTTTTTGCAGGATCAACAGTTATTCCATCTTTAGAAACAATGTGACCAAGGAAAGCAATTTGTTGCAACCAAAACTCACACTTGCTGAATTTCCCATACAATTTCTTTTCTTTTAAGGTTTGCAAGATAACCCTTAAATGTTTTTCATGCTCCTCTTTACTTTTAGAAAACACCAAAATATCATCAATGAAAACAACCACAAACTTATCCAAGAACTCATGGAAAATTCTATTCATTAAGTCCATGAATACAGCAGGTGCATTGGTTAGCCCAAAAGGCATTACTACAAATTCATAATGGCCATATCTCGTACGGAATGCGGTCTTCGGAATATCTGCCTCCTTTACCTTCAGCTGATGGTACCCCGATCTCAAGTCAATCTTTGAAAAAAACTGAGCTCCCTGGAGCTGATCAAACAAATCATCGATATGAGGCAAAGGATATTTGTTCTTAACAGTGATATTATTCAAGGCTCTATAATCAATGCAAAGTCTCATAGAACCATCTTTCTTTTTAACAAATAAAACAGGAGCACCCCATGGTGATGTGCTAGGTCTAATGAAACCTTTCTCTAATAAATCTTGCAATTGCTCCTTCAACTCTAAAAGTTCAATTTGTGCCATTCGATAAGGGGGTTTTGAAATTGGCTTAGCATCAGGAACTAAGTCAACAGTAAACTCAACTTCCCGATCTGGTATTATTCCAGGCAACTCATCAGGAAAAACATCAGGATACTCATTTACCACTGGCACATCATTAATCTGAACAGTTCCTTTATTTTCAACGATGTGTGCAAGGTAACATTCATTTCCATCTTTTACAAGTTTCTCGGCCTCTTCATATGTTATCAAAAGTAATGGTTCATTCTTGTAAACAAACTGAAAGTCTTTCTGAAAAGAAACTTCTTTAGCTCTACAGTCAATCTTAGCATGGTAAATAGAGAGCCAATCCATACCCAGGATAACATCAAACTCTACTAGAGGTAGAACAATAAGGTTTGCAAGTAGGTTCTTTCCACAGATAAGGATAGGAAGATTCTTATAAATTCTTTTTGCCTCGACACTTCCCCCAGGTGTTTTTACCAAAAGTTCAGGAGTCATTTCTTGAGATGGTATTCCCATTTTACTAGAAAAGGTCTCAGAGATGAAAGAATGTGTAGACCCCGAATCAAACAACACACTGGCATAGTCTGAAAAAACAAACAAAGTACCTGATACGACTTCATTTGATGGCCCGACATCCGCTGAAGTAGTTGCAAAGGATTTCACCACCCCTTTCTGCTTGTAGTCTAACTGCTTCCCATCACTCAAGCTCCTTGTCGGACACTCGTTTGCATAGTGACCCATCTCATTGCACTTAAAACATTTCACTAACTGTAAATCAAATTTGTTTTTACCTTCACCTTGATCCTTTTCAGTGCAATCACGAGCCTTATGTCCCATCTTACCACATCGGTAGCACTTCCCAGAATTCAGAAGACATTCCCCAGCATGCCTTTTGCCACATTTATCACAAACTGGAAACTTAGTTCTCTTACCATCAGACTTCTTTGAAGAATTCTTACCTTTCTCCTGCCACCTCGGTCTCTTCTTCTGCTGGTTGTTATAGAACACTTGGTCATCGGCAAACTCCATTTCCACCTTCTCAGCACATCGAACAAGCTTTTCATAACTTTTAAACTCTCGAGAAGCTAATGCCCTTCGATACTTTGGCTTTAATCCTGAGTAAAAACGATTGATTTTACTATCAAGGTCCCGGATAAAATTGGGAGCATACCTTGCCAATCGAGTGAACCTTTCTTCATAGGCAGCCACTGAGTCTTCCTCTTGCCTCAATTCCAAGAATTGCTTTTCCATCCTAAGTCGAACAGCCTTAGGAAAATACTTCTCAAGAAACATACCTTTGAAATCATCCCAGTCAAGAGCATCAATCTCATCGGCATCCCTGATATTTTTAACCATAGACCACCACTGATCTGCTTCACCCTCCAAACGGTAAATAGCAAGACTAACCTTTTGATTGTCTGAACACCCCATGACATCAAAAATCTTCTCCAGTGCTTTAATCCATCCTTCAGCTTGCACAGGGTCAGATGATCCTCTGAATGATGGTGGATGTTGCCTCATGAAATGTTCCACCACTGACATGTTCCTCTGCAGTTGTTCTGGCTGATCTCGTGCATGGATACCACCACCATTTATCGCCTGAGTCAACTGCGCCATTACTGCAACAAACTGTTCAGTTCCAATTCCGACCATTTCTGGATGCTGATTCGGAAGGTTATTTCCTTCTGTATGCCTTCCTAGCACTGCTTCCCTATTTCCTCTGCGGAAAACCATTCTGAACAAACATGTCTTAGATGAAGCAACATGGTAATCTTTAAATGCTATATCATTTCGAAAAAGAAAAAAAAATATTTTTGGATAATCATTTAATAGAATTCCAACTCCTAAATTTATCTAAACCTCCCTTTGATACCAACTATAAGGCCCCTGCCTTAAACCTTACTTAATCTTGAGTTATTACAAGATTACACATTGAGGATCTTTTCGGGTTTAGAGTTTTAGAGAATTAGATCATAAAACTTGCATTACATTCCACATATAAACAAAGTGGTTACATAAAGATAGTATTCTTCATTCCCATCAATGGAAACACATTTAAAATAAAACATGGATTATTTCTTGACACATCCTTGACTCTATCATCTTATCATGTACCTTTCCCTTGACCTGTGAAAAACATTTCAAAAACTTGGGATGAGCATAAAAACTCAGTATGGGTTATAAAAAAACATGGAAAGGAAACATGAGTTCATATATACATAAGAATGAAATCATACTTTACCCATAAAACATAGGCACTTTAACATACCTCATAAAAACATGAATAAATCATATAAATCATAATACGTAAAGGTAACTTGAGGAATTCATAACATTCTTACGTAGGGAGTAACCCTCTTGGTTACGTTTGGAATAACCATCACAGTATATTCCCTAAAATCTCTTCGGAGAAACCTTAACGTTTCACTCCTTCGCGTTACCCAATGCATTGGAGAGCTATAACGGGCTCACCCGCCCTTTGTTTATCACGGAACCACCCGTCTTCATAATAATGCCCAAGAACCATAACATAATCATATCACATAAAACATGCATAAAGGAAACATAACATTTCCACATTTCAATCACGAGATATCAATACAACACATTGATATAATAAAAACATTATGAAAACCATTTTCAATACCAAAGTAAAACATGGTATTTATTTTTTCTTTTTAAAAAAAGGTATGGCTTGTAGAGGAAGCCGAAACTCAAATAACGGTTACGACGGCGGAGAAGTCGTTGTCACCGCATACGTACGACAAAAACATTCCCTTTTGTCGTTTAGTAAACGCTTCGTATAAAAAAGATTCCTTTTGAGTAAACGTAAAAGTCAAAGTGGTTTATACACCGTATAAAAGAAAGTTGTGTATAAAATAAAATATGCCTCAACGAAAGGAGATTGAGACGAAGTCCCATACCTCGTATCCGACTTGACCCGACCGTTCTTTAAACTCCTGAATAATAAACTTGAGTTAATCTCTACTTGCTTATGAATCTTTTTCAAGTTCATTATTCCTTTTATACCATGTTATGAACATCATGTAATCATTTAAGTTAATAATGTTCATTTTGTCGGTATTTGGTTCTTAAGTCAAAAATTGACTTCTTATACTTACATGTTGTTAATTTGGTCAAAGGTTCATTATATCCAGAATGGTATTCATTATGTAGATATCATATATGTCATATATATCCAGTACATACATTCATTTATAATATTACATCACATTTAGAGGTAAGGAATGAAATGCATCGTTCATGGAGACGGTAAGCCGTACGTACGCATGAACGCTACTTCCATTTCTATTTCATATTTTCTGGAATGGAATCATAATGATATAAAAGTATATTATAATTCCAGTATAACAACATATATAATATCATTAACTTTATCCTTTACACATCCCACATATGGTATTAACGAATCAAATCACTTTTAGGGGGCGGTAGTCCGCACTTCCTAAAATGAAGATATCGTGTTTTACCCATAATGGAAACCATAAAGGTATGCCCAAAATGAAAAAAATAGAAGCTTAAGGAAAACATAAACATATAATATATCATATATAAAAATAGTGACATCATAATGGCCACCTTTGAAGGTGTTAAATGAGTATTGAACAATCATCGTTTCGGGAGGCAGAATTTCGCCATCCACGGAAACCGTATGTTCTTTAACCATTTGATGTAGTTGTGTGAGAGTGTAGCTCAAATATATCTTATAACAACATCCTAGTATATTGAAGATACTGTTGTTGTTACAAAAGAAGTAAATAAAAAGAGTTTAGGGGGTCGGAGAAGCAAAATAAAACAAATGAACATGAGAGAATGAAATACCTTAAAAAGTGTAACTTCTTTTGGTTTGAGCCTAAAGGCTTCCTTTGAAAGGATTCTGCCCAAAGGGAATCCTCTAGGATGAGGAGAGGGATGTGGAGAGAGCAAATGGGCAGGGGTTGGCCGAGCCAATGGCTTGAAGAGTGTGTGAAATGAGGTAGAGGTGGGGGCCTTTTATAAGGGGAGAGGAGGGGCACTTTTGGAAAGTAAAGAAACATTACATTATTTGAAAATGTGTTTCGGTTTTAAAAGGTCCCACATTGATGTAATTCGTGGATAAGGTGATAAGGCATCGAAATCCATTCATCCAATTGGTTTTGGACATGTGTAGTTCATAGATTTTATTTTATCTTTCCATTTTATTTAAATCGTCAAATAATGATGTCATCGCTGCATCATTATTATGTCATAAATAATTTAATTTATTTAATTTCTAAAAATTATAAAACAAATACTATGATGTAGGAAATCTTTTTATCTTTCCATTGAATATTTATAATCAAAATTTGGACTTGTATAACCCCACTTAAAAATTGTTTTCGCAAAACATATTATGTTTGTGTCATTTTCACTTTAACATTTAATAAAAAGTAATTTATGTTATTTCCCAACAAAAGTGGATACATGGGGTCCCCAAGTTAGGCCATGACTTGTCTTGGTCGGCCATGACACAACCAATGAGGTTGGGACATGTGTCTAGGTCATTTTATATTATTAAAGCATTATTTATACATTAAACTACCCTAATTACCACTAATCGCGATTAAAAACTTAATAAGTTACTATTCACCAAAAAATTATTTTAATCTCATTGAACCACATTTTACTTCTTAATGACAACCATGTATGTCGGATTTTCAAAATTCAATACACATTAGTGGTAAAATTTCATTTAACTGAAAAATCAGTTTGCTTGATTACCACTTAGTGGTTTCACTATTCATCAAAAATTGAAGTTTTTCAGAAAATTACCAAAAATTCACCCTAAGCTATATTTGATATTCCGAATTCAAAAATGAAGTCCATTTTACAAAATTCAAATCATATAAGTCACATTAATTAATTCAATAATTAATTCCCGCTGCCAGAGCAAATAGCGTGTTTTTACAAAACAATAAGTATCAAAAGATTGACACCAGTTTAAGTCTAATTTCAATGTGAAATTGATTCCAATGACCACCATTGGATAAAATTGTAAAAATATATTATAATTTCACTTCAAAACCAATTCAAAACATAATCTAATCATATAAATAAATTATATTAAAAAGTAGTTTTGATGTAAAATGCAGTATTTTTCACTATTCATTAAAAAATGAACATTGTCAGAAAAATACCAAAAATTCACACAAGGTAAATTTTGATGTCCCAATCATAAAGAATAAGTTTATTTTGACAAACATAGTTTATAAAATTGTCAAAATATAGATTCAAAAATGGTTTGCCATCAAAAGGCAGTAAAACAATCTTTTAAGAATATTAGTGTATTCCATGCATAAGATTGTATTTATTTTTATTTTAAGCCTCTATAACACTATCTTAATTATTAAAAGACATAGATAAAAATATCTATTATTCATTACTTACTTGGGATGTTACACCCACTCATGTAGATCCTTTAAAATTTATTATTTCTTCATATTACTTAGTACTAGTGAAGTATTCAAAAATACCTTAATAGTAGATTTCACGCCTAGTATGGTAGGAAAGTATAAAATATAATATTTTTTCATAAACAAACCATGACCCTTGAAATAAATGGGGAATAGGGGAGGTGTTGTATTCTATATAAATTTTTTTTTAGGTTACTTGGATATTGATAAATGTTTATAATTCATATAATCATGACTTTAGGATTATTATTAAAATTATATCCTCTAAAAGAGAGAGAATAATTTTTCATGATATTTCTCCTTCTATTTTGAGATTGTACCATAATTTTAAGAATAATTAATGGATGAGGATTTAATAAAAGGAAGTATACTAAGAAACTAAAACTATTTTTAATCAGAATGAAATAAGATCCAAATTCTTCTAAACCATTCCTATGATTCCAAATTTAATGATCTGGAATTAATTCTAGTGGACTAAAATTGGTCCATAATGGGGAACTCCATGGGCGAATACAACTCAAGGGTGGGACACACCACAATATTTAGTGGAATCCCTTTCCTTATGAATCCATTCGGAAGATATCCATGCTTCATCCAATTCCCACTGATGATATCTCCCATGGATTAGATTACATTCTTTTCCATTTATATCAAATATAAGGAACTAATAAGTGCACTTCCAGATATGATGCAAAAAAAATGAATAATTTTTTATAAAAAAAACTGAAAATATAATGTCCTTTACAAGTATGAGGATCTTTTTCAGTATAGGTTTTGTAAAAAAAACTATTAACACATATCAGAGTTTAAAAATTGATAAATAAACTACTATTTTGAATTCACACGTTTTAGATCCTTAAAGAGTCTAAACACTTTAAGAACTTCTAATGATCCCATGAAAAACATTTTTCAAATGTGTAGTGATCCTAAAATTACTTAGTAAGTTGTTTTAAAAACTAGTGAAAAACATTTTTCTAAATACATTTTAAAAACCATTTCGAAAACATTTTATTTTTTATCAATTATAAAAATTGGAAAAAAAAATTTAAAAAATATAATAATAGGGTTTTAAAAATATATAATCATATAAAACACTTTTCAAAGACCATTAAAAATACATATCTCTTTGAAAACCTATTTCATTTAAAAATAAAATTAATTTTTAAAATACATATATCTTCAAAAGCCTCTTTCATTTCAAAATATAATATCTTTTGAAAATACATAGTTTATTGAAAACATATATCAAAAATATTGTTTTTTTGAAATTAAAATTTTTTCAATGAACTATGAATTTTCAAAACATATTACATTTTGAAATGAAATATGCTTTTGAAGATATATATATTTTCAAAATTTGTTATATTTTTAAATGAAATAGGTTTTCCATGTAATATGTATTTTCAATGGTTTTTGAAAAGTAACTTTTATGATTATATATTTTAAAAACCAAGAATTATATTTATAAAAGTATTTATAAAATTTATATAATGTATAAAAAATAATAATAAATCAGATTAGTTTTTAAATAGTATTTAGAAATTTATTTTCACTAGTTTTTAAAAACCCCCTTATTGTATAATTTTATATTCACTACAAATTTTTAAATTTTTTTGCATAAGCTCATTAGAATTTCCAAAATATTTTATCCTTATTAAGGATTTGGAGTATGCGATGTCAAAATATTTTTTGATTATTAATTTTTTAAAAATTGATATGTTGTAACTATTTTTTCTTTTTCTCAAAAACCTAAATCGAAAAATATCCCCATAAGTGTAAAGAATTGTAAATTATTAGTTTCTTTTATAAAAATATATAGAGTTTTTTTATCTTAAGATCTATAAGTGTGGGTATTTGGTCCTTATAGTTGGTATCAAAGGAAAATTAAGTAATTCAATCCACAGGAACTCTCACTAGTGAGAACCGATTGAAGTATGGCTCTCCTACCTAGGGCTTCCTGTTGAAGTGGTTTCCACTAGGCATGGTAGTGTGTCCTGACCTTGAGGTGTAACAACCCCTAGAGTGACTAGATGGGTATCAATTTTAGTCCACTAGAAATAATTCCAGACTAATATAGTTTTTATTAGAGAAATGGTTTTGACAACTTTGGAGATTGGGATGTTCCAGTTAAAAACAGGTTCAGTTTTTAAGTAAACTTACTTATAGTAAATCTATTTCCATTAACTTTTTTTCAGTGAAGATGTAGTCGCAAAATGTAATTAGAAATATCTTGAACAACTCTTCTCTCTCTTCTAGGGCCTACCTACCTTAGAGGTTTGGGTTCACTCCCCCAATCCCTATCATATTTACAAAGTCCAACTGGTGATTTTTTTATAAATCATTTTGGGCTTGATCCCATTTTATTTTTCATAGTATTTTTTAAAATTTTTTAAATATGACAATGAATACTTATATTTATATATATATAAGTTCTCATATATACATATATATAAAATCATTCACTGAGCATGAAGAAACTAGACCACATGGAAATAAAAATCTATAAAATATGCATGGATGTTTAGTGACATATGTTTTAAATATCCTTAGATATACATATATACAACATCAATAATTTTTAAATTATATTTCTCATATATAATGATAGTTTTAATATCTCAATAAATCACTAAAATTTATGAAAAAAAAAATCATAAATAAAATTATAATTTTTGAAACATGGGAGTTTGAAAATAATAAATTTTCCCAACATAAGGGTTTTTGAAATACTTCTTAAATCCTAAAATAATTTTCAACAAAAATAATTCCCTTACATAGGGTTCTTTAAATAAAATAATAGCTTTTAATAAATAATTTTTTCCTCACATAATAAGGGTTTAAAAAAATAAACATGGATTATGTTTGTTTGAAAATAAAAATATATGATACAAAATAAAAAAGTTTTGAAAATAAATAATATTATAATCTAAAAATAATTTATTCCCTTAAAGGTAGTATTTTTTTGAATTGACGCATAAAATCATTTTTTTAAAATAATTTATCACTTATATGAAATTTGAAAATCAATAAGCGATTGGAAATCCTTTCTCTAATACTAAGGAAAGGTAGTATGGAATAAAAAGAATCACAAAAAAATAATTAGTTTTTTCTAACATGGGTATATCAATAGGTAAATGTTCATTTTCTATTGGTAAAACTTTTTACCAACAAAAATTGTCCTACCACTAAATTTTTGGTAAAAAATATGTCGCTAAATGTTATTTTGACAGATAAAATAGTTCTGTTTCAATTATAATAATACCAACTGATAAAATGTATGTTGGTTAAAATGTTTAGAAACAGATTCATATGAAAAATATATCTGTTGATAATATTATGAACAACATTTATCTGCACCTCACCCTTAGCTGGGGTTGTAAGGGTGGGGAGGGATTTGAGGCTAGTTCGTGGGTTCACGTCTTTGGACCATCAGGTTCAATGTATTTTCTTGTTTACGTAGTTTCGTTTTCACAGTTGTAGCCAATTTTTATTACCAACATTTATCTTTTCATTATTAATATTATTAACAATATTAAAATAAATACAAAAATTAATATATATTGGTAATTTTTTAATTTATTTATTATGCATGGGTATTCCAATAGTTGTTGGTAAAATTTTATATTATATTTATAAATCATACTGTATATAATATATTTATTATAGATAAATTATAAAATTAAGTTGTAAAAAACTCAAACAAACAAAATCATTATTTGAAAAAACATGTTCATCTCATACATCATGTTTCACTATCCTCGTTCATAGTAGAGACCCCTTTTTTAAAGGTCTCATTTATCACACTTATACTTGTGGGTGAAAGTAGATGTCTGTGATATGGTCTTCACTATTTTAGTTCACCAAGTAGATCCATTTTATTTATATTTGTTTCAGGTATCCTTTCTTGAAATTGTGTATAGAATCAGATGTTAATGAAACGATTTTCACTGGTGGATATAAGCAAGTCCCCTTTTAAACACTAGTATAAGGAGGTTGTTCATACCCTATCTCACACTGGAAACAAAAATAAGAGTATAAATCATCAAATAGTTTAAATAGAGATCATTTGAAATAATTAATATTGAAACTTCAAATAGGTTCCATAAATTTATTATAGGGTCATTTATGAATCACCACTAAAATCTTAAAAAGAACTAAAAAAGTGTTGATCTGTCCAATCCGGTTTATTGGTTTAGGTACATTTTAAAATTTTTTATTTATAGCATGGTGAAAAATGATAAATGGGAAAAATAAAAAACCTCTTTTTTCAATGAGATGCAAGTGGAATATTCCACCATACAACAGGTGTGATGTGGAAAACTCTGATAATGACTTCGGAAGAGTCCTGAACAACCACAGTTCCCAAATGTTATAGTATTCGGTCCATCTCCAATATTAGGTCCACCAGTATACACCTAAAACAACAAAAATATCAATAAATAAACCTATATAAATGAGTTTAAATAAGACTTTTTGGTTTTAGAGAATGCATAACATAGACACTTTTGACACGCCATGAACTGGGAAATGGGAATACTGGATCATTCTAGAAATTGGATCTTTAATGAGTGAAAAATGTCATGAGAACCCCCTACCCCAATAATAGTAAACATGATCCCATAAATCAAAATGCAAAAAACATAAGAAGGTAGCTTGACAAGCCATGAGATTCACACACACAAGTGTAATTCTACAAAAATTTACCCTACTAACCTCCTTTATTGTTATCACAAATCCACAAAAAAGAATATTGAAATTCTCACTGAGTAGCAGCAATAATGAGTCAACCTATATAGAACATGACATGAAGCCCTCTGCTCCACCTGATGTGAACCAACCACAAAAGAAACTAAAGTTGGAATCCCCAACACTTCACACAATCTATCATATGATACAATGAAACTGAACATAAACAACATCAACATCAATTTGATTGTAGTGGACCACACTTTATTTTTGAAGCTACACCTAACACAAGCTCCCTCTACTTTACACAGCCACCATCACGCCATTTTTTTTAAGGTGCACCTAACATGAGGTCCCTCTACTTTAGACAGCCACCATCGCACGCGGGATATTGATCATCCAAACATTAGAATTGCCAAATAGTTTTAATCTAAATATATGATATAAAAATAACAATGCATGATATCATCAACTAGAAGATTATCAAACCAACGAACACAACAAGAATATATAACCATTAACCACAACAACCTCCACAATGATAAACCTCCATAATGATATAAAAATAACCAGTGACTAGAAAAATAGAAAAATAATTAGAAGAACCAATGACCAAAGATAAAAAAATAACCAGTGACCTTAACTAGAATATTACTAGTGACCACAACAACAACAAAAACCCATGACCATGATTACAAAAAATAACAATACATGATAAAAATTAACAATATTGTCTAAGAAGTGGCAACAAACTATTGAGAATGACACTACTTTCAATTCACAATGACACCGAACTAAAAATTTTGTAATCTAGTAACAACGATTTCAATTTTTTAATCTAGTAACACTAATTTATTTAAGATCATAGTGAAGGATCATAAGTCGATCCTATCAGGATAAATGTTTTTTGATAATGTCAATAGCATTTCTGAACTCCACACGAAGAATATATTTTTTTGGTCTCTTTTCATGGGTCTATTAACAAAAAATATCATAATTTGAAAAAATATTATTAAAGCATAGACCTAGATAAATTAGATTAAAACATGGTGATATGCCTCAATCAAATTTAGTGTTATTATAGGATTTCCATATCTCTAGGACATATTTTCAAAATATAGCCTCATGGATTCTCAATGACGGACTTTCCTTAATACTGGGAAACAAAAATAAAAACTTTGATAAGAAATGGAAGGGAATTGGAAAATTAAAAAGTATCATATTCAGGGGAAAATTCCCTGAAAATAATATCAGGTTCAATATTCAATCGTGATGTCTCCTAAGATTAGAAATGTTGAATTGAACCCCGATTTTAGAAAACAAAACTTATTTTCAATCAGAATTCTTCATACATATCTTATGACACAATTTTTTGTCTCAACATCATTGAATACTATACCCATTTCATTGAAACCACTTTAAGTACATATACGAACATAAATAAATTTATAGAAAGATTAATGTAAACATCAAGAAAAACAGACAACATAAACTAAAAATATATCAAACGGAAAATAATCGGGAACGTCTGCTACCAAAAATTACCCATTCTTGAAGATTCGGTTATATCCAAAATTTTATCTTCAAAAGTCTTGTAGTGTTTGATCATCCATAAAGTCAAATCTAGATTCCAAACCCATGTAGGAATGCACACATACAAAACATAAAACTAACAGGTAACTATCCAAATCTGGTGCCATTAAAATGAAAAGATCGTCTAGCAATAAGGGTTAACCTAAAGTCCCTTCCACATATTCAGAGATTTACCTTGATTTAAAAAAAATATTTTTATATGAATACACTATCTAAAGGTCAATATGGTATTCTAACTTTTCCTAAAGTTTAATGGCCACAAGATTTCTTTTTTTAACCACTCAATAGGCCTGATTGTGGGTGTGTTAAACAGACTGACCAATTCAATTATGGAAAATTTAAAGTAGTCAAACATCTGAATTAGATCTGGTAAACTAAAAGGAAAAAAATCTTTCAAATTTAGACTGATTCAAAATTAAATGATAGATCCATTTGTTTTAGTATTTTTCTAGCCAATATATGTTTTGATTTAAACCTACCCACACTTTATCACATTGTATTTTATCTTTTTTTCTTTTTCTTTTTTGATTTGATATCAATTTTTAATGTAGTGGTATAGGAGGAGTTGGAACAGTGATGCATTTCATTCAATATAAGCCTTTAAATTTCCTCTACACTTTGAATTAAATCCACATTTTCTAATGTTTTATTTTTTTTCTTTTGAAGTGGATGTATATGGATGGACTCACGAGCCATGGTTAAACATAAATATAAATAGATCAAACCATACAGTCTATTGAATGATCAATTTTTTTTTCATTCATCATTTTTAACAGTGCAGGTCAGATAAACACACCCAGTTTTTTAAATCCATTCCATAAAAAGATCACATTTTAATGTGTAAACAAGTGGGCTTCTTGAAAATTTTATGAATCTAATTGATTTATAAATTGACTATATATAAAAAAGAAATAAGAATAACAAGGTTCAATTCATGTATGAGTTTTATCAGAAACAATTCATTAAAAGTGAAACACAAAGCATTATAAATGATATTTTCATAAATAAACAATATCATTGTCCAAGAATGTGTGAAAAAATATATCTCTCTGTTATAGTGAATAAAAAGATATTGAACATTTTTACTTCATACTAATTCATAAGAAAAACTTATTAATAGTAACCTTAATGAATAAACTACCAGTTTAAAGAATCCATGTATCAAAAAAACAGTCCATAGAGTATTCTTGAGCTGACTTTAAATTCTGCTTGTGAGAAACTTGTTCCAAACAAACATTATTTCATATAAAAGTTTTCTTGTCACACTATCACATATATTATTTTGGATACTCCACATAACATTGTAAGAGTATCAAAAAAATAATCCCTTAGTAAGATCCATTTTGCATAAGAGCTTCTTGTGTCTATGTCATCAAGAAAGAAAGCAGGGACAAGTGTAGGAAAACCAATGTGTGGGGATGTTGGTATGCTTGAAAAAACATTTAATTAACATTATCATGCATCCTCATGATCATTAAAACATGAAAATAATAACAAAAACAAGAAAAAATATAACACTTAAGGAATCTAATGACCTTTATGCTGAGAAAACCAAACCTATAAATTTGGAACTCTTCGCATATCTGGATCGCCAGTCAGCTTGGTTATTTGTTTGAAATTGATTTTTACATTCACATTTCAATACATAGTATGAGAATAAGATGATGGAAATAATGTGGCTATTTTGATCACTAAAACAAAATATAATCCTCAATATTTTACCTTTAACATGAAGGCCTCAGCTGCTTCACACAATCCATTGCCAACTACTGAAATCAAACTGTATATTTACAATTCAAGCAATAGTAAGAGAATGAGATTATAGGAATAAACTAGTTAGTGTGATCCCTCAAATAGAAAAAGGACCAATATAAAACCAACTTAGATCATTCAGATATCATTAAACCTTAATTTGACATAATTAACATCAAACTAGAAGAACCGCCAGCATCTTGAGTGCAAAAACTGACCTACTTGAAAGTGCTTCAATGAGAAAACGAACCAAGGATCTCCAAGTAACAGAAACCAAATATACAAAACCAAACCTGTCAGTGCACCAAGAACCATTTTTTTAGGTAACATACCCACTTTCGAGCATCAACAAGAACCCAAGAGATGTTGTTGGGCTTCAATATAATTGGAACCGAGACATAGCAGGAGAGAAGCAAATAAAGGTTGAAAAATACCAAGAACCACTACCACTGAGTCCCTTATGATAATATCTTCCATAACCACTGTCGAAGAAGAGATCTGTGCACCTCTATCAAGACATACACCACAAAGACTACAAAATTAAGTCAATGTTGCTCTGGTCTAAAAGATTACTATTATGGAAAAGAGAAGTCTCTGATGAAGGGACATGGGATGACCTAGAAATGGAAATGTCGCTCTGGGATGGAATCCTTATAGGAAAGAATAATAGAGAAGAACCAAAATTGGGGGATTAAGGCCAGATCTAAGGAGGTAATGATGTGAGGGAAGGGAAACTGAGATGAAAGAATAGGATCCTCATCATAGATGAAAAATAAATAGTGTCAAAGAAAGAACCTAGAGTGGAACTCGGTCGAAGCCCTATACCCTCAAGTGGAGAAAACACTAAAAAAACATTTATATAATAAATATAACCAATATTAAATTTTATTAAAATTAATATTTCTGTCTTATAATATAAAATAAAATTTCAATAATCTCAATTTTTAATTAATAATATTTTAGTTATGTTTATTAATTTTTTTATCGATTATCATATTGTTATTTATTGTGTTTTTTTAATTAAAATATCATAATGATTTAAATTTTTTATTAAAATTATCTAAATTTTTATAAAATGAAAATCATTTGAAAATATAGGCATTATTGATACTTAGAGAAAATTGAAAATTAAAATTAATTAATGATATATTTTAAATAAATACTCTAAAATTAAATATTGACTTTGATCATAAAAATAATAATCTATATAAAACATTTGGTTTATCTAAATTTGTTATTATCATTAAATGGTGTATTGTAAAATATTTTATTAATGGAAAATGATTTTTTGGTAATAGTGGTTATTAATAATTGATTTATGTGTTGGTAAATAAAGTGTTGGTATTAGTACGATAAAGTAATATATTTAAATGTTGGTAAAATATTTGTTGGTGCTAAATGATCAATACCAACAGATAGATTTTTTTTGTAAAAACAAGTGTTGGTACTTAAAATCAGTACCAATAAAACATAATATCTGTTGGAATTGTTTATTTTTACCAACATATGTATTATCTGTTAATAAATTTTTGTTGGTATAAGTCATTTTTTGTAGTGAATGAAAAGGGAGCTTGGATAGGGCTTCCCAACAGATGATAGGTTTGTATATTTTTTTTAAAATAGTTTAGATGTTTCATATATATAGTATGTAGATAAATTTGGTGGAGAATCTTGAACATTAAAGGTGACTCTCATTGAAAAGATAACAGTATTCCTATACAGTATAAGATTCCAAACACCGATCCTTGAGATATTTATCTACTCGAACAATAATGGAAAATGTCATTATTTCAGTTGTTTTATATTTAAATTTATATATATACATATATATATCCACCTCTTCTAATATTATGAAAAATTAAATTCGATTATCTATATAAAAATTCATTTAGGTATATTGTCGATCTTTCCAGTATTCCTTGAGAAGAAAGTTTGTCATTTGTGTTTGGAGTTTGATGTAGGTAGAGAGCCTATGGTTTTTTATATGTAAATAAGTTGTAAAGGAAGTTAAATTTGTGTAGGTCATACCTTATATAAATATCTTACTTTAGAATGAGAGGAGGAAGAAAATTAAGGTGGAGATGATAGGTCGGATTTGGCATGTGAATGAATGAGGATAATTTTCAGGAAGAATAAAAAGTCTGCAGATGATTGAAAGGCTGAGAATAACACAATTAGACGGACCCCAACATGTCCATATGTTTTTAATAGTAGATTAATAGTATTTTGGTATGTTTTCCCACATCTATTTTTCACTCATTTGGGCACTTACTTAAGTACCCACTAATGTTCAAACCCACTGGATCTAGCAATGGGGTAAGTACCTGGATGCACCTTGCAACCATACCCCTCACTGGTTACGTCTCACCTACATGAAACATATATGGATCCCTACGCACTAACTAAAGGCTCTATGCACCCATTATACCTTCCCAATGTATGTGTTTGATCAAAAAATCCACCATGTGAACTATTTTGGGTTGAACCTCTCCTGGGGTTAATCTTTCTCCCCATAATGAGTTTAAGGGATGGCCTAACTATCTTTCATAATTTTCTAAACATTTTTTTACAACTTAGAAACAAAAAAAATTCATATAAGATTAAATTAAACATTTTCACTATTATCATTACTATTATTATTATTTTTATACATTAAAATTTTTCATTTATACATTAAATAGATGTTTACATATAATAATATCTAAATTTTCATTAAAAATTAATATTTTCTTGAAATAAAATAAATATATTCAAATTATATTTTAACCATTTGTTTTTATGAATCATATCTTATACATATACATATGTATACATATATGTATAAAAAGACTATAATGTATATTTTTATTTCCATTATTACTCTTATCTTTTATTCAAAAATAAACCAATTACAATTTTTTTAATGGCCAACTTATTTTTTCTATAAATATCCTACTTAAAAGAAATTTTAAGTTAACTGATCATTACGTGTTTGGAATTCTGTTTCTTGTAAATATGGTTTTTATCATTACACTCTTTCTCTGTATTATTTCTCTATTTCTTATTATTGTTTTTTTACTCATGGATGATCCCAATGATGTGGGTTATAATCTTGGAATTATTATTTTTATTGAATCATGTACTCGTGTATGATTGATGATTGTGATATGTTTAATTAACCCAATACAAACCTTTGTAGAGTATTGTGTCCTTGTATCAAATTATGAGTTTGTGTATTACTTTAAATAAAATGTACTGTATTCTTATGTGAGTTTTCAAGATTTTTCACATTTATTTAAATAGAAATTACACACTAAGATATCAGAATGTTACCTTTTGTGTTTATATTTTTATGGGTTTTTTATCATCAAAAGTGCGGAGATTTTTGGGAATATGAATTTTGATCCATAAATTTTATTTGTTTCTCTTTTATTTTACTAATCTAAAACACCATCATATTTTTTACTAATGATTTTAATTTAAATTAATTTTAGCATTATATTTATTAGAACATTTATTTCCTATGAAATTTTGTAAGTAATTGTATTGAAATTTTTATAAGTATTCTGGGTGTCTTCTAAGGAGTCTGGAATTGTTATTCTAAACCCTATGTTTGTGTTTAACATTAGGTTTTGAACCTAAAATTCAATCAAGAATGCTAATTTTTTACCATATATTTAATTTAAATATTTGGATTGTGAAAAAAAATATAAATAACCCTATATTAAAGTATCTATCGTATGGTTGGTTAACATAATGTTTACAATAAATCATATTTTTTGAACCATAATTTTGAAGATATTGTATGTAGAGTAATCTCTACATTGAAGAAGACATCTATAGAATTTGAATTCAAGATATGTTTTGAGATTTCATTTGAGGTTTAGCTGGAATAAATATCTCATTAAAATTCATTCAAACAATGGTCTAAAAGCTTTTAATCAACAAGTTAAATCATTTCTATTTCTAAGGAATTTTTAAATTTTAGTGGGGATATATATTAAAATTTCAAATGAACTGAGTTTTGAATATCATGACTTATCTTGTGATATTTGTAGGTTTTTTTGACCAAGATCAAACTCGTGTTCTAATTTATTTACAATAGATTTATTATGTGAGTAGAAATATTATTAGTAATTGATGATCAATTTCAAAGTGTTGTTTTATAGTCAATCTAAATGATATATTTTTTCAATAAGTTTGGTAATCAAATATCCTACTCATTTTTCGATTTTATTTATCATTTTAAATAGAATAAATATTTCTAACCACTAAACATATTATGATATTTTTTTTATTTGAATTCTTTCATTGATGTTTTCAAGACTGCGCCTTTAATAAATACTTGTTATAATCTATTTCTGTGTGTCTATACTATTGTTGTGAATGTTTATTCTTTTGTTATTTTATTTTTTAAAGATTATCTAGAACAATGATCATTTCAACCTTATAATTTATTAAATATATGATTATCTTAGGATGAATATCTATCATCTGTTATTTATTGCTACAACTATTAGTTGAAGCTTTTATTCAAAAATTAATTTATCTTTCCTGATTTCAGTGTCAACTACTTTTACTCAGTTGTGGTGGAGTGTTATATTCTCATACTAAGCTATAGAGGTCATATTTCCCTATAAAAGAACCTTATTTTTATAAGGTGTAAACTTTTTACACTCAGTTTTTAAGGTCCCTAGTAAAAGAACTATATTATTTAAAATCAAAAAACTAATAGAGAGGGCGTTGGTGGAGTGGAATAGGGTATCTTTATGCCCTGAACCACTAAAAACATTTATGTATTATTATTATTTATTTTTTATCTACTTAAAATTTTTAAAGAAAATAATAATGAATCATATCACAAAGGGGGATTAATTTTAATATAACCGTGTGTTTTTTAAAATGAAATAATTTACACCCCCACCCCTCTTGTGTCTTCACATTTTCCAACCAACAGATACTTGTGGATTTAATATTCTTCTCTTTCATATTTTTATAACCTTACTATGATATATGACATCAAACAAATTTCAAGGAAAACATACAATGTATCCCACTGATAACTATAATTATCACCTATCTAATCACCAAAAAAATTATCCTTTACAAATTCTCAAGTACTCTTGGACAGTTCTGACTACTACACTATATATTACTCCTTGTCATTTTTTATATTTTCCCACTATTATTTATTTATAAGTAATGAAAAACCTTAGTTAAAATTCAGGAATATGAGATAGATTCCAAGTTCATAATCATATATAATTATAATCATCAAAATAATCCCCTCTTATGCATTAACACATCAACTTCAAGAGATTTCACACCATGTGACAAAGACAACAATTCTATCTTAAATTTTTCTATCTTGAATTTATAAATAACTTATCACTATATATACCATGAATTGATCCATTCAACCCCATAGATCTATTTAATTAAATCTTCTCTATAGGAAAAAGATTCACCAATGATGGGTTTTTTTTGTTTTTTCAGGTTTAAACTGTCATGAAAGTTTTTCACGATGGTGAATATAAAACTCTACAAAATAAGGCATCAAGAGATATTTCACAAATAGTTTTAAAATTGGGTGGTGGTCTTATGAAAATGTCACAAAATAAATATTTAGTGGTGATTTTTATATATCTTGAAATGGTTTTTTTCATTTTTTTTTCTTTCCATCACACAGTGGTTTAACCCACCATAAATAATGATAATTAAATAGTAGTGGTTTAAACCTTCATGGGTATGTGAAATATAAAAAAACATCAAATCAACTTTCATATACAATAATAACCTAATTAAAACATATAGAAAAGTGGTTTATAAATCACATAATTCACTCAATATTTTTTAAAACATCCAGATTTAAACATAATTTTTTTTAAATTCTCTATAAGTAGTTTTAAAGAATAAAAATACAAAGAAATTATAAATCATGTATTTCTCTCTAGATCAATGATTCATTGATTTCATGAAACACATCATCACTTTAACAAAAAATAGATACATACCAACATATTTACTAACATGTAATAGTTCAAAATATACACCACTAAATATAGACATACACCATACAATCTATATACCTCAAATAATATGTCAAACAATAGAATATTATATTTAATGAGGCATAATAATTTACAAGTTCTCATCTTTGTTATAAAAAATCATAACCAAAATGGATTTCAAAATTAATCCTCACAATAACAACCTCCTAATGGCCAATAATTATCCCCATCTTCACTCCTTACTCCAAGGGTCTCGATTATAATTCATTTGAAAAATAAATGAATAATATATATATCTATATATTCACATAAAATAATTAAAAATAGTATTATAAATGATTATAAAATTGTGAAATTTACCTACTGACTATATCTAACCATCAAGTAAATCTCATCAGGGACATTTTCATTCATCATCTGATAGAATTCAACCAATTCATTTTGTAGAAAAAAATGAACTTCGCATACTAAATTTTTATATGACTCCTCTATTCCTAGATTTTATTCCCATACTAGTAATTTATTATTTTTATAATAATTAATTCCCTATTAGCTTCTATAGGGAGAGTATATTATAACTTAGAAAGTATACGTACATAGAAAATGACCATGATGACCTTTAAAAGACCTAAGATGGGGATGGTTCAAAACCCATCTTTCACACATGAACAAGATGGTTCTTTCCAATGACCTACCTAACAGGATCATATCAGGAGACCGATCATCAGTTCATGGGCTTAGAATCCCACATTTATCTTATTTTTAAATTCAAATCAAATATCATTTAAATTGGAAGTAAAATCAAAATTACTAAATAAAATAAAGATAAAAATTTTCACCTTAATATCTTTGGAAATCTCATTCACATAACTAATAAAAAATTTGGTATGGACATATTACTATACTTCCATATAACAAACCTATCACCCTAGCTCCTTTTCTTTTATGAAAATGTAAAAATTCAATATTTTAATATATGAAAAAAATAATATATAAAAATATTAATATTGGAATTCATATAAATATTACCATGGAAAATATTTTCCTCGAAAAAATCATTGAAATAAATGTGTGCAGGGTAGAAGATTTATATTTACTTGATGCATTTTTTTGGAAACATTATGTGATAAATTATAGGTAACTAATTCAGAATTATATAATAATTTATAAAATGATATTAATTTAATAATATATTATTCAATACTATATGCTTCTCATGGTGATGAACATGAACAAAAAATCTTTATTACTCCCAAGGTGCACCTCTAGGTACCTTATCAAATATCTTCTGAACAGTCAAAGATGTATCATTGAACTCATTCCATATTCACTATTTAATATCCTTCCATTTATTACTAGTTTTTTTTTGACATATATCGACTTGTGATAACTTTAGGCATAGTAAAATGGAAGAACATATATAAACAAAAATTTGTCCAAATTAATAGAATTTTATTACCTAATGATAAGAAAAATTAATATGTGATGATTAATGTAATAATAATTCTTTAATATATGAATCAAATACCTCATTACTCAAAATTAAAGTCACATATATCCAATCTGAATAAGTAATTGGAAGGGTTACTATCTCAAAATCCAACTGGCATAAGATCTGGTTGACTATTTCCCTAGTATCCTTTATCGGAACTATAGCATCCCACCCCATCCCATTGGCTTGAGAGGGCATAGTAATTATACATGGCCTTAAGTGACATTCCAAATGTGCCAAAGGTAGGAAACAAATGCCGAGTACTTTGAGAATAAATTGGGGAATAATTTTCCCTTGAGATTAAATCAACCAACCAAACAATTCATTATCAACAAACAACATGATGCATGTTAACAAAAACAACCCAACCCATAAATTACCAAAATACAACCAAACTATTCCATAAAAATTCCCAAATTCCAATACAACCAAACCAAAAATCAGAGTACCTTGCGAAAGAATACATAATAGGACCCCAAAGAACAAGGAAACCATCTATAGCTCCACACCAAGCTCCAAGATCTAAGCACCACAACCTCACCCAAGAATCATGTTGAACCACTAGTAGAATGAGATGCTTTACTCTTACCTGTGTCCCATAATACAACATCTTCAAAAGCACCCAAGTGTAAAATCAGGGGTGAGTAATAATAATCTGTAGGATTACCCCAACTAAATTCTCTACACACGCCACTAGGAAAGAACTGTTAGAACATTTATATAAAACATTAAATAGTTAATCCATTACCACAAGTCAAATATACCCCTACCAATCCATGTAAAACAAGGGAAATACAAAAATATGCTATAATCCATAGTACAATCACACATTATCCCAACAAAGTCAATCTTGCAAAGAAACACGCATCAAGGAAACAAAAATGGTGGAACTTCCATCCAACCTGTTCACTATATTTCAAACTATTGGTGCTTCCCAACCACTACCCATAATGATGGCGCTTCCATCCACTATCCATCAACTTTTATAATGATACTTCATCCCACTTCTACACAATCAACACAAGCCATAACACTTAATAAACCAACATGCATAAAGCACCAAGGCTGCACAATAAGAAACCAACCACTTCCAACACATGCCATTTCAATTCAATAAATCACTCATTTATTGAAAACACCCTCCTACCGTCTTCCACACCACATCCCATTCCATAAAACCACATTTTATTGAAAACCATTTTCACAAACCATTCTCATAATCCAAATCAAGCAACCAATTTTAAAATCTACATTTTAAAATCACACAACAAAACCCCTCTTTCACTAATATCCTATTTCTCCTGAAAATCCCCAAATATTCATCCAATAGGTTTCCACCAAGATTTCACACATCATATTCATAATTAATTTCAATAAAAAAATATTAATTGTAACCAAATCCACTAGTTTAACCAAGTAGAGTTAAGAGGTAAGCCACCTACCATTAGGGTTTTGGTGAAATTGACCCACAAGAAACCGCACCAAAAATCTGAAAAACACACCACCAAAACCACTCAAGATCTCCTTCCATATCATCCACAAGACATAATATCAACATCCAAGGGGAAAAACCCTATATCCACATTCAACAGATGTAGATCTGGAAAATAAAGATATAGGTGATAGTAGATCTAGAGAAAACCAAAGAAAAACCAAGAGAAGAGAATTACCTAGGAGAAACCACCTTCAAAACACCTTAAAACCCCTTAGAATCCCTTACAAAATGAGTGGGAGAGAAAACATAGACCTTGAGAAGAGGAAACCCCACATAGAATTCGTATGGGAGAAGAAATGGGTGAGTTAGGGTGAATCCCATCTAACCCCTTAATTAAAAAACCATTTTTAATGGGTTGTGTGACTAGCTTGCACGGTTAGGAAAACTATGCACTAACTGTGCTAATGCTACTTCCTCAAAGGAATATCGCATGGCCTCCTCGCATGGTTAGAAACCCCGTGCTCAAACCAAGCTTAACCCCACTGCCTCGAGTTTTCTCGGTTTCCTGGGAATTATGTACGGTTTCCCCTAACCGTTATCAAACTGTGAACCCTTAAAAAGGCCTCCAAACTTTTCCAAAACCATTCCAAACACTCCCAACCTATTCTTGACTCATCCAAATAACTTTAAACACATAAAAAAGGCATAAAAAATGCAACATACCTCAAACCGGGGATGCTACACTCTCCCCAACATTGGACTTTCCACCATCAGAAATTATAAAACCATCCTTTTGCTGAAAGAGCTCAGTCCATAGATCATCCATCTCTTTCTCTCACTCCTAAGTCTCCTCCTGGATCTGATCATGCTTCCACAAAACATTAAAAAACTGATGCTTTTACCATGAATGAATTTATATTTACTATCCACATTCTACACCAGCACATGCACCAAAGAAGCATCTTGTTCTAGATCAACATGATCCTAACAAATCACATAGTCATGATTCAGCTGATACTATTCAACTGGGACACATGAAACACAATGTGCACCATACAAAACCGTGGTGGAAAATCCAAAGAGTAAGCCACCTCTCCAACCTTCTCAAGTATCTCAAAATTCCTAATATACCTTGGAGATAACTTACCCTTCTTTCCAAACTGATGATGTCCCAGCCTAGGATAGATTCTCAAAAACACATGACCACACACCTCAAACGACAATGGTCATCGATGATGTTCCGCATAGGATTTCTAACAACATTGATATGTCTCCATACTCTTTTTGATAAACATGATCTTCATCATAGTCTCTAGGACAAGGCTTGGTCTCATCATCGAATTATCACCCATTTCCACAACACATAGTGGAGAGAAACATTGACACCTATACAATGCCTCAAACGGAGCTCTATGTATTTAATCCTGATAACTATTATTATAGGAGAACTCAATAAATGGAAAGTGCTCCTCCCATGAACCACCAAAATCTATCCCACAAGCCCTTGGTATATCCTCTAAATTTCATTTTGTTCTCTCAGATTGTCCATCTGTATAAGGATGATACACAATGCTCATCGTCAACTATATCCCAAGGGCTTACTTCAAGGATTTCTAGAAATGAGATGTGAATTTGGGGTCTTAATCAAATAAAATAGAAACTGGAACACCATGCCTCTTTCACACTTCCCAGATATATAATTTGGGTAGATCCTCTACCATATGAGATTCACGAATTTGGGTGAAATGGGTCAACTTTGTGAGTGATCCACAATCACCCATATGGCATCATGCTTTCTAACAATTCTCAGAATGCATGTCACCAAATCCTTTGCTATTTTCTGCCACTTCCAAATTGGAATAGGAAAATATTGCAAAATTCTTGCTGGTCACTGATGCTTTGCATTGATTTGATGACAATTCAAGCATTTAGAGACCAACTTGGCCATATAACTTTTTATACCAGCCCAAAAAAACTACCCTTTCAAATCCGTATACATCTTATGAATTCCATGATAGACAGCCCACCTATAATTATGATAATCCCTGAGAAGTTCCTCTTAACAATCCACTGGTACCGTTATCCGATTCCGAAAACACAAGACTGAATTCCCATTCAGTTCTCATCATTCATTGTCACCCCACCATTGAGTTTTGATATCATCGCCATACATTTGGAAGCATATTCTTATGCCTCTTTAACCAAATCAGTCAAGTTGGGAACCTAGGAAATTAGAAATAAGTCCTCTCTGCCACCCTGTTCCCCACATTCCAACGCATGTTGGCTATGACCGATATCCACTTCCCTTAATCTGATGCATGTTTCGCCACTTGAGCATACGATTTTCTACTTAATGCATCTTCCACTGAATCTCCCTTACTCGGTGTGCACATTAAATCAAAATCAAACAACTTGAGGTATTCCATCCATATCCTTTACCTCAAGTTCAAATCTCTCTATGAGAAAATATTCTTTAACCTCTTGTGATCGGTAAACACTGTAAATTTCCCATTGAAATGATAATGACACCACATTTTTAAAGCATGAACCATGGCTGCCAACTCCCAATCATGTGTTGTGTATTTCCTCTCATGAAACCTCAATTGTCATGATCCATGTGCAACCACATGATCCCCTTGCATGAGAAAACACCCCAACCCTGATCCGGATGCGTCATAATACACCACGTACCCTTTCCCTAGTTATAGAAAAACCAAGATTGGTGTTGATGAAAGGATACCATTTAGCTCTTCAAAGAATTTATAACACTACTCATCCCAGTGAAATGGTATATTATTCCTTGTCAAAGTTTTCATCAGTGAGTCTAGTCGTGATAAATCACAAAAAAAAACATTAATAATATCTAGCTAGACTAAGGAATCTCTATATCTCAAAAATGTTCTTTGGTAGTTTCCATGAGATAATAGCCTCTATCTTTACCAGATCAACTGAAACCCCATTCTCAGAAATAACATGGCCAAGGAAATGAACCTCTTGTATCAAAAAGTCACACTTTGACAATTTTTCATACAACCAATGATCCCTCATGATCCCCAACACTATCACCAAGTGCTGCTCATTCTTTATCCTTATCCTCAAATACACCAGTATATCATCCACAAATACCACAAAAAAGAATCTAGATATCTCTAAAACATCTGATTCATCAATTCCATAAACACTATTGGTGTATTAATTAGACCAAATAGCATAACCACATACTTGTAATGGTCGTATCTACTTATAAAAGCTGTTTTCAAGATATCCTCCTTATTTACCCATAATTGATGATACCCTGACCTCAAGTTAATCTTGGAGAACCACTAATCTCCCCTCAACTGGTCAAATAAATCAACAATGCATGGAAGTGGATATTGGTTCATTATCATAACCTGATTAATTTTATGATAATCAATACAAAGCCGTAGATTTCCATCTGCCTTTTTAACAAAAAACGGGTGCTGACCACAGAGATGTGCTTGGTTAGATGAACCCTTTGTTTTTTAAATCGTCCAACTACACCTTTAATTCCCGTAATTCTATTGGTTCCATACTATAAGATGTAAGTGAGATAAGAATTATCCCTAAAAGAGATCAATTGTAAACTCTACTTATCTAATGTGTGGAAATCCTGATAATTATTTTCGAAAGACAACCATAAATTGATCCAAAACTACCGGAAGAACACTCTGCTGAACAAATTCCACTGATACTAACAAAAAATTCGCTAATTGATATGAGATCATGCCAAAATATGGTTCCAACAAATCTGTTGCACCCAATTTTTCTTTCTTATCCCCCCTAAATAGATGTTTAATGTCATCCCTTATCATAAAACTAACCATTCTCCCAAAGAAATCGATGTGGGCCTTACACATCACTAACCAATCCATCCCCATGATTTTTTCATAATCATCAATCTCCAGCACTAGGAAATCCCACATCAATTAAATCTCATTCAAAACTAAGTAACACGCTCTACAAAAGAAATATTGACACTCTCTTTGACCTAGGGGAGTTTGTAGTTTCAAAATATAAGTCACCATTTCAATAGTTAAACTCAGTAAACTTACAGCACGATAAGCAAGAAGAGAATGAGAAGTAGTCATATCAAACAAATCTTGCATCAATGTGGAATTCAAAAGATATGTACCTTGCACCGTGGATGGTCCAGAATGATCATCCATCACCACCTGTTAAGCTCCGAAAAACTGCTTTCTTGCAACACTATGCTATTTATTTCCCTACTGAGGTATCATGGTATTTCAAGAATCTCCATGACTAACTTTACTCTGCTTTTGTGGGGTATGATGCTGCCCCTGTCTGGTCAAGGAATAAGACCCCTGCGACCCCTAGGGAGTGTCACGAACACCCAACCTCAGATTATTCCAATAATAAATTCTTATAATTAATACATGCTCAAGGTTGTGTTGTACAATCCCACCTGATTTTCCCCATAGAGCCACACTAAAAACATCTTGGCTTACTCTGAGGCATCGGAGGAAGATTCACTAATACTACCACCAGATTCTGAGTCATACTCCCACCCTAGAAATAAGTGTACCTCTTATGGTTGAACCCAACTTTCGTGTTCCCAATATTTCCCATGGGTACCAACATGCTTCCCCTTCCTGTAT
Organism: Viscum album; assembly: GCA_963277665.1. Lineage (NCBI taxonomy): Eukaryota > Viridiplantae > Streptophyta > Magnoliopsida > Santalales > Viscaceae > Viscum > Viscum album. Next base: position 518,539,628 of record OY728145.1, read on the forward strand.
CCCCCAAAATATCTCACTCATCCATTATAGATATATTCACCATTTCCATGTAATCATTTATACATAGCATTTCTATCTTGGAATGAATTTCTTACCTTAACCCAACTTCAAAATTTTGTTCCTTCAATGATATACTACCACCACCTCAGGTGAAAACTGAACTAAGTTCATAAAATTAGCTACATATTCTATTACTACTATGTTCCCTTACTTCAAACTGAATAAATCTATTGTATACTGAATTATGAATGTAAGAGGGTAGAATTTTTTACTAAACAACTCCTCAAAACCCTCCCATGTCACACCTTGGTCCATCCCAGCTTGGACTGCTAACTCCCACCACGGAAGTGAAATATCTTCAAACATATACGTGGCTAACTTCACTTTTAACACATCCAGTGTTCCCAAGAAGTCAAATATCATATTCATTCGACTCAGCCATGCTTCATCCCTTTCTATCTCCAAATCACCCCTAAACATAGGTGGATTATACCTTTGGAACTAAACTACATGATATACTTTCTTTGGTTTATCCAATTTTTTCCAACTTTCCACATCCTATAAGGTTTTCACTATACTCTGTACTAGGTGCTAGTTCACCTAAGGCTCAGGTGCAACCGTATTTCTAGAAACTTCCTCCAGTTGGCCTCAACGACGTCTACTCGGTGCCATTTTTGTCAATAAAAAAACAACCATAAGTCCCCCTCCCTTAACCAGAAATTGTATAAAATTTTCAAATTCAATACATTACAACTATCAAAACCAGGATTTCCACAAGTTCACATTTCCCATGTTTCACTATTTTGAAAAATCCACCATGTTTTTAAAATAGACCAATTTTCAAAATACCACAAGTTTCCATGTTTCAAATAATTATGTTTTGAAACCCAATTTAGATTTCTCAAATTACAATCATTAATATCACACCATAAATCATTATACCCCAAATAAATATGAAACCAAGTGGTAATTCATTTCTACCATGCACGTCATTGTCATCTCATTGGCAACACCCAGGAAAATGAGATTTCCAATGCCTATAAGTGTTTTTAGACACTTATGTACCCAACTCCCTAGTAACTTTAAGTTTAGCATAAAAGGGTTAGTTACATCATTTTATGATATACATTCCATGTTTTGACAATCCTATTCCTCGATACCATCCTGACTCAAGGAATAGGCCAAGAACGAATGTCAACATCAAAACCAACAATCAACGCTAAAGGACCGAACAACTGCTCTCACTTGAAATCCAAGTAATGAAAAAAAATGATATCACTTGTTACATCTAGCCCCATATCATTGGATTGAGAGGGCAGAGGAATGATACATGGCCTTAAGAGATATTCCCATGGTGTCAAAGGCTGTCAATAAATGACGAGAGATTTGAGAATAAATTGGGGAACGATTTTCACTTGAGATAAAATCAACCAACCAAAAATCCATTATCAACAAACTACATGATGAATTTCAACAAAGCAACCCAACCCATACATTACTAAAATAAAACCAAACTATTCTATAACAATTCCCAAATGCCAATACAACCAAACTAAAAATTAGAGTTCCATGAGGAAGACTACACAACAAGTCCCCAAAGAACTAGGACACCATCCATAGCTCCACACCAAGCTCCAAGATCCAAGCACCATAACAGAACCCAAGCATCATGTCGAACCGCTAGCAGAATGAGATAACTTACTTTTACGTATGTCCAAAAATAAAACATCTACAAAATCACCAAAGTTCCAAAATAGGGGTGAGTAAAAATACATAGTATGATTACCCCAACTAATATCCCTACACACTCCACTGGGAAGGAACCATTATCACATTTATATAAAACATTTATATAAAACATTAAATAGTGAAACTGTTACCACAAGCCAAACATACCCTTAAAATTCCATTTCAATCAAGGGAAATCCAAAATTATTCTATAATATATATCCCCATCACACATTATCCCAAAAAAATCCATCTGGAAAATAAATACACAACAAGACAACCAAAATGGAGGAAATTTAAACCAACCTATTCACTAAATTTACAATTAGTGGTTCTTCCCGAACACTACCCATAATGGTGGATCTTCCATCTGGTATCCATCACCTTTTATAGTGATACATCCCACCCACTTCCACACAATCAAAACAAGCCATAACACTTACTCAACCAATAAGAATAAAGCACCAAGGCCACATAATAATCACCCAACCACTTTCAATACATTCCAATTCACTTCAATAAATAACCTATTTATTGAAAACACCCTTCTAACATTTTCCATGCCACATACCATTCTAATAAAACCAAATTTTATTGGAAACCATTTTCACAAACCATTTTCATAATCCAAACAGAGAAAAAAAATTTAAAATCACACAACAAAACCCCTCTTTCACCAATATCTCATTTCTCCCAAAAATCCCAGAATATTCTTCCAATGGGGTTATACCAAGATTTCTCACAAAACATTCACAATTAATTTCAAGAAAAAAATTAATTGTAACAAAAACCATAAGTTATAACCAAGTGGTGTTGAGAGGGAAGCCACCCACCTTTAGGGTTCCGACGAAATCGACCCACAAGTAACTGTACAAAAAATTTGTAAAACGCACCACTGAAACCTCTCTAGATATCCTTATCTATCATCTACAAAAATCAATATCAACATCCAAGGAAAAAACCCTATATATACATGAAATAGATGTATATATTGAAAACTGAGAGAGAGGTAAGAGTAGATCTAGAGAAAACTAAAGAGAAACCAAGATGAGAGACTTACCCAGGGGAACGTATCTTCAAAACATCCTGAAACCCCTTCAAATCCCTTAAAACTGAGTGGGAGAGCACCCCTAGCCCTTGAGAAGAGGAAATCCCACATAGGGTTTGTACGGGAGAAGAAATGGGTGATTTAGGGTGAATCCTGAATAACCACCTATTAAAAAACCATTTTTAATAGGTCACATGATTAGCTCACATGGTTAGGAAAACCATGTTATAACCATGTAGATGTTGCTGCCTCGAAGGAATATCTAACAACCTCCTCACACGATTAGAGAAACTGTGCACAAACCATTAAAAACCCCACTGCCTTGAGTTGCACGGTTTCTTGGGAATTCTGCACGGTTTCCCCTAATCGTGCTCAAACTGTGTGCCCTTAAAAAGGCCTCGAAACTTATTCAAAACCATTACAAACTCTACCAACCTCTTCCCATCTCATCCCAAGAACTTCAAACACATAAAAAGGAATAAACCAAGGCTATATAACTCATACTGGGGGTGCTACAGGATCCCCAAAACTGAAAATTGGTAACATCATCTTCATGTCATTCAAATGACACACTTATGAAGTATTAATGTATTTCTATCTAAAGTTATCGTGTCTATATTTTGGGGAAAAATATGTTGTTAGCATAAAAAAATGAAAAATGTTTTTTACATTAACATTTTTACCTATAATTCAGACCCTTTAATGTCTTTATGAGGCAACTAGAGTGACCACCATCTCCCTCAATGCATAAACATTTCATGTACTACCTGTTAGAATACCATCACACTCTAATGGAGTATAAGTCTCTATAGGAAGTAAAAAAATATTATTAGGAGGGAGATAAAGGGTTTCCGAGATTCTGTTAAGATGGATCCATAGGTCCAGTTAGATATAGTATAAAAGCCATCAAGTATCAAATTTTTTATTGTCTAGATGATTGGAAGACCATCTCTCATCGATATACTATATTTATTGAAATTTTTTTCATCATCACTCCTATCATTAAAAAAAATAAAAACAATTTTCAAACATATATTTTAAAACATGTATAACATTTAATTTTTTAATATTAATCACTTAATGCATAAAAATAAATTTAAATATGATAATATATTAACCTTGTTAAAATAAATAATATAACATATAATTAATTCATAAGTTAATGGATTAATACATATATAATCATTTTATCCTTTAATTTTCATATCATTATGATTATTCATTGTTACTTATTGTACGTTTTCCTACCTTTTAAGATAAAAAATTCTCAATATTATCATTAAAAAATAGGTCAATTTCTTATAGCATATGGGATTCAATGTCAAAATTTAATTCTTTCTCTTCACCACCCATATCACACAAGTCTCTTTATTTCATGTTCATAACAATACTCTACCCATTATCTAATAAAAATTACATATAAGATAACATTTTTTATGATGGAAAGATATATGGATCATGTTATTCAGGGTCAGAAATATCCATTAATCAATATATTTTCATAGTATTAAATTATAAGTAATCTATATTAATATAACTATTAATATTGACCCACTTGAATTCAAATAAAACAACTAAATAATGATTTTGGTAGTTTAATTAAAAAATATAATTCAAATACCCATAATATATGAGCTTCAATATAAAAAATATTCCACTTTTCAATAATTTTAAACCTTATTCCGTATCAATAATATGAAATTTGAAACCATTAACATTCTAAGCATCAAATTTCAAAGCCTTATTTAGAGGATCCCATTTTCAAAAACATAAAATCATATAACACTTAAAATAGATTATAAATATTCATGATATATAAGAATTAATAAAAATAATTACATATAAATTATATATAATTCAACTTGTTATATATAAGTTCTTGTATTTATGAACTTACATAATGTGAAAACTATTATTCAGGTTATTTATTAACAGCTTTAGTTATAATTGTCTCATTCTATATTTGAATTCTTATATGTATCTTTTTTTATCATCTATTGTTCAATTAATTGATCTATTATTTCACTATTTAGTAGCACATATCTATATGCTTATAATAATTATGTTCATGTCAATGAAATATTTGAGGTCAACCTAACTGGTCAGCTGATAGTAATATTGATTGTTGATTTCTTATCAGATTGAGATTGAGTTCACAAATCATCAATAAGACCAAATTTATTTAATATTGCCTTGATATCATCCATATAACTAGAAAAAAATCTAAGATACTCCTCTAATAGTTAAACCATCATAAATAGAGCCTTCTAGTTGGGATTTATTTTTCATATATGATATCAAATGAATGAGGTGAATATAAAATAAAATGAATGATACAAAATTAACAATGTGTTTCATGAATTGGAAATAATGGTTTATTTTAGAACAAAAATATATAAATAAATTAACTTTTAATTAGTTACATAAATCAATATTGTATGGGACCTCGTAATTTAGTTCCATAAGCCAAACATATAGTCAAGTGCATCATGGAAGAAAAAATGGTGGGAGAAAGATCAGATCCATATAAAAAAGTGCCAATATAATTATTTCTTAAATATTATTATGCTCAATTGGTTGAAGAGTATTCTTATAACAATCCAAAATTCTAATATATTATTACCTTAGAATAATTCAATGTGTTCAGTGTCTTACTCCACATGCAACATCGAACTTAAATGATTCTAAGATATATTTAAAAAATATAATAATATTAAGTAAAGTCATTAAAAAATAGTAATTGAATCGGTATAAATGAATATTAGTAACTTCTTTATGAAAAATATGTATAAGTAAAATAAATGTTACTTTCAATATGAATTCAATTCAATTACTTTACCAAAAATGACTAATAAGGTCATTTATTATTTAGAAAATTATTTATTTATCTTTTTAACGGTATGAATTTAAATTTCAAGTTAAATATTTTTAATGTTAAATTATGTTTGATATTAAAAAATTTTTAAAACTAATTTAGTTGAAATATGATATGAAATAATATTAATCAAAGTTAATATTATAAAATTTCATTTTCCAGTTAAAATATTTTTTCATTATATTTTATGATTATTCAAAGAATTTAAAAATTTTGGAATCTAAAATTAATTAAAATTAAATTAATTTTTTAATTACTCATTTCAAAATTGAAATAGTATTAATTTCTAAGATTTTTCTGAAAATTTCAGTTTTTATTCAAAAAATGTGTGATTAATGAAAATTATAATTTCAATTATTTTATCACTGTGTGAGGATAACCTAGTATATTTAAAAAATAAAAATGCAATAAAATGTGAAATTAAGGCATAAAATTTTTATTTTTAAATAATATTTGTACATAGGAAACCTATTATAAACATTTTTATAACTAAATCAGAATGTTATATTAAAATAAAACAATTGTTTTTGGTTTTCCCTTTAAAATAAAGTATTTCCAAGGTGAGGTTTGATTTTGGATTGTCTTATAAGCCCCTCTCATTTTATTAAATTTATAATCAATCTATTTATGGATCTAAAATGAGTAACCATGATAACATTATCATTTAAAAAAATTTAAATCTTAATATTGTTATTTATCAAAAACTACAGTTTTTGAAATTTAAGTTTTTTATTATATAATTTAATTTTCAAACCTATGGAAATTTTATTTGATGAAATATGTTTAATATTTTAAATTAGAAGGTTCAAATTAGTTAATCAATTCAAATTTTATTTTTATCATTAAAATTAATTACTAAGGTTAAAAATTTGTTACCACGGTAAAAAGTAAAAATGGTCAAAAGTATTTTACTAAGGTGAAAAGGTCAAAACATGTTAAAAACCTATTTCCAAATGTATATTTGAAGTTAGGATCGACCAAAACACTCCCCCTTTCAAAAAATTTCAATTTTTTAATCCCTTGACCCTTTTAATAGTGAAATTTAATTATAGAAATTCAATGGGGATTTCCAAAATTAACCATATTTCAATTATAAAATGGTAACATATTCACCAATTAAAGACTCTCTTATTATTTTAATTTTCCCTCAAAATTATGCAATTTTTCCATTAATATAACTCTCTCCTACTTTCAAAATCTTATCTAAACTATTACTTAGAATAAGGCCCTTATTTTCTATGATAATTTAAAAGAAAATTCAAGTCCCCATCATGAGTATTCTAAAATACATAGTTTTCTTCCTAATTATCTTCTTTAACATTTATTATATCCACACTAGTGTAGGGATATTATTAAAATTTATATACATTAATGTTACTATATTAAGCTTATTATCATTATTTATTCATATAACCCATCCATTAAGGAAAACAAAAAAAATCATGCATCGTATGGATTACCACCTTCATGATGTAACATGTTTTTTTTATCACCACTTTACAATGATGAAAATAGCAGTTATATAAAAATATAAATATAATTTTTTATGATTTAATTATGGTTTTTAATGGATAATTATAGAACCTATTAATGTTATGATCAATAAATGATCTTCAATAATTTAATCATATAAATTAATCATACTAAGAGGATTATATTTTATTCAAATTGTGTAATGTTTTCATATCCATTACTTCTTTTTATACTTATTAAAAATTATAAAATATCAAACTAATAAGTTCTAAAATATATTATTATTCATTTGTTATAATGATATTAAAAACCCACCTCATAATCATGTATTAAATTAGGGTATGTAGTTGTTTGGTTCGGTGAAATACTTAGTTGAACAATGGTATGAATTTATATCATGAATGATTATAGGTACATAATTAAAGACAAATTAAGATATAAATTTATAAATAATTATTTATTTTTTCAAGAGATGTTATATCAATATTTAGTTCTTTAATTAAGAAAAAACACTTAGATCGTTAAGAATCACAGAAACATTCTTATAATTGATTTCAACTTCAAGGATAAAGACTAATAAACTCATGAAAGGAGTTTGAAACATCATAATTAATTATAAATAATCCATAATAGTAGATGTAATTTACAAGTGACAAATGAAATTTGATATATGAATGAACATAGACATTGTTATGATGAAACTAGTACAAATAATCAAAAATACAAACACACTATGTGGAAAAATAGAAGAATGAATATAGAGAATGAATATTTATGAATACTGTTAGGTCATACAGGGTAATGGAAGATGGTCTAGAGGGGGGTGAATAAACAAGATTAAAAATTTTAATCAAATAAATTAATTATCAAATTTAATTATTAAATTTAATTAGTATCGGAAAAATTAAATAACGCAAAGATGTTTTTTATAGTAGTTCAGTCCAAAGTGGGCCTAATGTACTCTTATACCACTCTACTCGGGGAGAGATACGTGTGCACTAAAAAATATTTTTAAAGGGGAATCATAACCCAATTACAAAAAACCTTTTCTAGTGGAGGGATAACCATGACACTAACTTTTGTGTGGGGAGTCACAACCCTTACAACCTGACTTTAGATACTAGGAGTCAAAACCCAAAAAGTCATGACTTTAGATATAGGGATTCAAAACCCTAAGATCCTGACTTTAGAATCCAGGAGTCACAACCCGATAAAAAGAATAACAAATAATGATTTTGTGTCAAAAAGCATAAAAAGAAAAAAAAATAGAGTGCATGTGAGAGATGGGAAGTAGTGTTACAGACTCATAACCAGATGAAAGAGAAGATAAAAATTAAAGCACAGGTACTGGTTCTTGAAGTTTAGTTCACCACGTCTCGTCAATGAAATTGTAGTCAAAGTAGAATTAATTCAGCACTTGAGAGACCGAGCAGGTGGTCAAGGAGAGTGTCACAGGACGTTGCAAATGCACAGCAGATTCAAAGTTCATAGCACTTTCTCTTTTTATTGTATCATATTGTAAATCTTTTCTGCAAGAGAGAATGATATATATAGAGAATAAAAATATCTAGCAGGTGTAGCAACTCCGCTTCTTTGGATATTTAAAACTAATTGAGTCAAATGATCCCATAAATATCTCCCTAAAAATTGCAGCACAGTTGCCTTTTTATTCCCGTAGAATAACTAAAGGAATTCAAAATATTTTGAATAAGTCTTCCAATAAAATCTCCAGAATAATAAAAGCATTGAATGATTAAAAACAGAATTTTAAATCCATTTAAAATGATTTAAACGAAGTCAAAATAGTTCCTGAAAACTAGCAGCAGATTCTGGAATTAAATTCAAACATTTAAATTTAAACAATCTTGAAAAGTCAAAATTTATTTGTAAAAGATGTTGAAAAACGTTATTAATTTTTCTCTCTCAATATAGGACCAAAAATATTTAAAAAAATATTTCATTAAGATCCTTAGAATTAATGAGGATTTTCCAAAAAAAAATCATTAAAAAATAATCCATATATTTGCAGAAAAGCAATCTTTTTTTAAAAAAAATTGCATGGAATGAACAGTAACTTTGGAATGAACAGTAACTTAGGAATGAACAATAACTTCGGAGTGAACAGTAACTTTGGAGTGAATAGTAAGTTCGGAGTGAACAGTAACTTCGGAGTGAACAGGAACTACGGAGCGTATAATAACTTCAGAGCGAAAAATAACTTCGGAATAAGAAGTAAAGTAACATAGGGTATGAATAGTAACATAGGGTATGAACAGTAAAGTAACGTAGGGTATGAACAGTAAAGTAACGTAGGGGATGAACAGTAAAGTAACATAGGGTATGAACCGTAAAGTAACGTAGGGTATGAACAGTAAACCATACTTTCATAAGATAAACAATGAACCATACTTTTGATAAAAAATGAACCATACTTTTGATAAAAAATGAACCATACATTTGATAGAAAAATGAACCATACTTTGGATAAAAAATGAACCATACTTTTGATAAAAAATGAACCATACTTTCGATAAAAAATAAACCATACTTTTGATAAAAAATGAACCATGGTTTTGAGATAAAAAATGAACCATACTTTTGAAAAAAAAATGAAACATATTTTTGATAAAAAAATGAACAATACTTTTGATAAAAATGAAACATACTTTTGATAAAAAAAATAAACCATACTTTTGATAAAAAATAAACCATAATTTTGATAAAAAATGAACCATACTTTTGATAAAAAATGAACCATACATTTGAATGAAATCTGGACAGAATGTTTTGACAAACTTCAATGAATTTTTAAGGGCTCTTAACAGCAGATTTAGATGTTAGTAAAAGCTAATGATATGTAGAAAAACTTATTATATTTCCAACAAAAAAAAAGAATCAATTAAAACAGACATCTATAGATCTCTAAATCATTAACAAACAGAATAAAAACAATTCTGAAAAAACTGCTACTACAAAATAGCATATCATAACTTCTTGTAATTAAAAGTCCATTCAAACAATATTTTTAGACTTTGATGTAAACTAATGAAATCAAGATAAATATTTTATATTTCCAGAGAATCAAGTTTCATGAAAATCAGATAACTGTAGAAGTTGCAGTAAATTAAATATATAAATGTTTTAAAATAGTGAAATGTAGAGTTTTTAAAAACATAGTAGCAACATCATTGAATTTTTAGAGAAATAGATAAGAATTTTCAAACTTCCTCATTAACTAATAAAATATAGATAAATATCTTATATTTCCAATGAGATCACAAAAATCCAAATAACATAAATTAATACATCATCAAAATACATAATAAAAGTAATCAAAAAAAATCATATGAAATCAAATTAAAGGAAATATGCACATGAACAAACAATATCCCCCTTTTTGTTTGATTACAAAACCAAAACATTTAAACAATAAATGAATTTTTAAAATGATTAAAAACAAATTATTTCTCACCAAAACTTCTCCAAAACTACTCGCCATTTTTTTTAATAAACAAAAAGTGAAAACATGCTCCCCCTAAACAAATGCCAAATAAAATTTAAAATTCCAACATATCAAGAGAAAATTTAATTTTCTCAAAATGAGCAGAGTCTAAAGGCTTTGTAAAAATATCTGCAAGCTGATTTTCAGAAGGAATAAATTCTAAAACAATATCACCCTTATTCACGTGATCTCGAATGAAATGAAATCTAAGATCAAAATGGTTTATTCTAAAATGTTGTTAGGAGTTTTTAGAAATAGAAATTGCAGATGTATTATCACAATAAATAGGTATTTTATCAAGATAAACACCAAAATCACATAAAGTTTGCTTAATCCATAAACATTGAGCACAACTACTAGCAGTAGAGATATACTCAGATTCTGTAGTAGATAAAGCAACAGATAATTGTTTCTTAGATGACCAGGAAATTAAACATTTTCCCAGAAAATGACACATACCTAATGTGCTTTTTCGGTCAATTCTACAGCCTCCAAAATCAGAATCAGAATAATAAGTTAAATCAAAACAGTTACATTTTGGATAAAATAAACCAGAATCAAGAGTTCCTTTAACATATCTAATTATTCTTTTAACAACTTTAATATGACTTTATTTAGGATCAGCTTGAAATCTAGCACATAAACAAACACTAAAAATGATATCAGGTCTAGATGTAGTTAAATATAGAAAGATACCTATCATACCACTATAAACTGTTAAATCAACTAATTTACCAGATGCATCACTATCTAATTTACAATTAGTACCTATAGGGGTTTTCATGGATTTAGAGGAATCAAGACCAAATAGTTTAAATAAATCTTTAGTATACTTAGATTGATTAAGAAGAATTCCATATTTCCTTTGAGAAATTTGAAGTCCTAGAAAGAACTTTAATTCTCCCATTAAACTCATGTCAAATTCAGAAGACATTAATAAAGAAAAATCATTACAAATTATGTCACTAGATGATCCAAAAACTATATCATCAACATAAATTTGAACAATTAAAATATCATCAGAAGATCTTTTAATAAAAAGAGTGGGATCAACATTGACTTTCTTGAAACCATTTTTTAATAAAAATAAAGTCTTTCATACCAAGCACAAGGTTCTTGTTTGAGACCGTATAAAGCTTTAGATAATTTAAAAACATTGTTGGGAAATTTTTATTTTTCGAAACTAGGGGGTTGAGAAAAATAAACTTCTTCAGTAATAAAACCATTTAAGAAAGAGATTTTTACATCCATTTGATATAATTTAAAACCATGAAAACACGCAAAGGCCAACAAAATTCTAATTGCCTCTAACTTGGAGACAAGTGAAAATGAATCTTAAAAGTCTATACCTTCTTCTTCAGAGTATCCTTGAGCAACATGTCTGGCTTTTTTTGACAATCTGTCCAGATTTATCCAGCTTATTTCTAAAGACCCACTTAGTTCCAATTACCTGCTTATCTTTAGGAAATTCTACTAAATTCCAAACATTATTTCTAACAAACTGATTTAATTCATCTTGCACAGAAATAATCCAGTTAGCATCTTTTAAATCATCATTAATATTAACCGGAACAAAATCAGAAATAAAAGTAAAATTAGCACAATAATTTAAAATAGAATTTCTGGTTTTGACACCAGAATCAACATTGCCAATTACATTCTCAACAGGATGATCTTTGTGAATCTTCCATGATCTTGGATCTGGTTGAAAAGGAGTATGCTCCCCCTCAATTAATTCATTCTTATCTTGAGGAATATCTTCACCAAAATTAAAATCTCTAAACTCATCATTAATAACATTAGAATCAGAATTTATTTTAACATTATTTTCATCAAACATTACATGAACAGATTCTTCAACAACCATCGTTCGTTTATTATAAACTCTATAAGATTTATTGTTATTAGAATAACCAAGAAAAACACCTTCATCACTTTTATCATCAAATTTATCTAAATTATCCTTTGAATTTAAAATAAAAACTTTGCATCCAAAAACTCTAAAATAACAAACTTTAGGATTTTTATTTTTAAACAACTCATAAGGAGTTTACTTTAGCAAAGGTCTAATAAGAATTCTATTTGAAATATAACATGCATAAAAAACAGCCTCATCCCAAAAATATCTAGGTATATTATATTCACTTAACATAGTTCGAGCCATTTCAATAAGAGTTCTATTTTTCCATTCTACAACACCATTTTGTTGTGGTGTTCTAGGAGCAGAGAAATTATGAAAACATCCATTATTTTCACCGAACTTTTCAAATTCTAAATTATGAAATTCACCTCCTTTATCACTACGAATAGAGATAATCGTACAACCTTTTTCATTTTGAACTAATTTACAAAAAACAGTTAATTTAGATAAAGTATCATTTTTATGAGCAAGAAAATATACCGAAGTAAATCTACTATAATCATCAACGATAACTAAAGTATATTTCTTTCCAAAAAGGATATAAATTTGAGTTGGACCAAATAATTAAAGATTTACTAACTGTAAAGGCTTAATATTACTTATCTGATTGATAGGCCTAAATGAAATTTTGTGTTGTTTCTCTTTCATGCAGGCATCACAAACATGAAATCGTTCATTCTTAGAAGAATGAATCTATAAAACATTCTCATTCTTTGAGAGATTATGTAACATTCTGAAATTAACATGACCTAATTTTCGGTGCCAAAGGATGCAGTCATTCTGCACATTATTCAAACACTTTACATGTTGAACAGTTAGTTCAGCAAAATCAATAGTATAAATATTATCTTTTCGATTAGCATAAAATAATAAAGTATCATCTTTAAAAACTAAACATTTATCATTTTGAAATTTAACTTCCATTCCATCATCACATAATTGTGATATACTAATTAAATTATGTTTTAAACCTTAAACATATAAAACTTTTGAAACAAATTTAGAATTTGAAATACCAACTTTACCAAAACCTTTTACTTTGCCTTTAGAATTGTCTCCAAAAGTAACAGTGCCTCTATCACATGTGTTTTATGATGTGAACTTTGATGGGTCTCTGATCATATGCCTAGAGCATCCACTTTCCATGTACCATATGACGTTCTTGAGATATCAAAGGAAATTTTCCTACAAAAACCAATTAATTAAAAAATTTGGTACCCAAGCTACTTTGGGTCCAATAGGATTAGTAAAATTTTTAGGTACCCATACAGAATTTAAACATGTATTGTAAGGTACTATCGATAACAAGGATTTAGAAATATTCATTTTTGTAAATCCCAAAGATTATTTAAATCTAAGTGAGCAGTCATTGGCATAGTGACCATTCATGCCACATTTAAAACAAGTAACAGTTGAAGTACAAATATTTTTACTTTTAACAAAAAAAAATTGTATACATTTGAGGTAATCTTTTATCATAACCAAAACTATATTTATTTTTATTAGTTTTAGTCAAAGACATCATCTCATGATATTTTTCACGACCTTGAATAAAAGCAGATAAATTTTGTTTAATAAATTCAACTTCCTTTTTCAATTTCTCATTCAGATCTTGAGTAGTTTTCAAATTATCATAAGCTGTTGAATGAGAAGTAGAAGCGGTGTTTATTAACATTATATTTTCTTGCAAAATTACTTTATTTTCATAAATAAGTTTTTCATTATCTTCTTTAAGTTTATTATATAAATCAGCATCTTCGAAAATATCTTTTCTTAATCTTTCAATTACTTTATTTAATTCAAAAACATTGGGGTTATCAGATTCATATTCAGAATCAGAACATTCAGAATAATAACTATAATTACAAACCTTATCCAGTGATGCCATGAAACACAAGTTAGCAGGTTCTTTGTTATTTCTAGATTGTTCACTAGAATCAGATTCTTCAGTACAACTCCAGCTGGTTCCCAATGCCTTTCTATCCTTCTTTTTGTATTTGTCTTTATTCTTTAGTTTAGGGAAATCGGGTTTGATATGACCTTTCTTTCTGCACTCATAACAAGTTACATATGAAGCATTGTAATTTGTATCACCTTTATTATCTCCCTTATATTTTTCTTTTTGAGGATTTCTACTAAACTAGTTTTTGAAACCTTTCTTTTTCATTCTTTTGTAGACTCCAGTTACAATCTGAGCCATGTCTTCCTTTTCAATTTCCTATAGATTAGAATCATAAGAATTATTAGAAATAACATTTGCAGACTTAAATGCTACACCTTTTCATTTTGTTGTATCCTCATCAACTATGTTCTTCAGTTCCATTTCATATTGGAGTAGGGATCCAATCAAGTCATCAAGTGTTTACTCTTTGAAGTTCTTGCTTTCATCAATGGAAACCTTCTTTGTATGCCATTTCTTTGATAATGCTAGTAGGACTCTTTCAACAAGTATGGGATTTTCCAGATATTCTCCAAGTGAATTCATTCCATTCACAATGCTTGTGAAAATATGGAACATTTGGTTTACAGTTTCATCTTCACCCATCTTGAAGTCTTGATACTCAGCACAAAGCATTCTAAGGTTGGTTCGAATCAATTTGTCAGAGCCAAGGTGATTAACTTGAAAAATCTTCCAAATCTCATGAGTTGTCTTGAATGCAGACACAAGACTAAAAACACTTATATTAATAGCACAATATAAAATATTAACCACTTTGTAATTTAAGACATATCTAGTTGCATCAATTCCTGTAAGAGTATCTGGATCATCTTTAGGCAGTGTGTATTGTTTTGACATGATAGACCAGTGCTCAATGCTCAACTGTTTGAGGTATGCCTCCATTCGAGATCTCTAGTATCCATAATCATTTCCATCAAAATGTGGTGGCTTCTGAGGAATCCAAGCATCATTCGGGTTCAATCCTTCCATCTTATAAGATTAATATCCTTATAATGTGAGGTGTAGGATTAGGTTAGCACAATAAAATATAAAAGCAGACTAAAAAAATTTAGTTGGATAAATTCCTTAAGGGATAACCAATGCTACCAATATTTGGTATAATGGAATATAAAGATAGATCAAAACAATTCTTAAGAAGGTTACCCTTTGATACCAATTGTTAGGTCGGACAGGCTAATGGCAGATGGTCTAGATGGAAGGTGAAAAGAGCATATTAAAAATTTTAATCAAATAATTTAATTATCAAAGTTAATTATTAAATTTAATTAGTAGCAGAAAAATTAAATAACACAAGGATGTTTTTTATAGTAGTTTAGTCCAAAGTGGGCCTACTCTACTCTTATACCTCTCTACTCAGCGAGATATACGTGTGCACTAAAAATGATTTTTTAAGGGGAATCATAACCCGATTATAAAATCCTTTTCTAGTGGAGGGATAACCACGACACTGACTTTTTTGTGGGGAGTCACAACCCTTACAACCTAACTTTAGATACTGGGAGTCAAAAACCAAACAGTCTTGACTTTAGATACAGGGAGTCACAACCCTAAGATCCTGACTTTAGAATCTGGGAGTCACAACCTGAGGAAAAAGAATAACAAATAATGCTTTTGTGTGCAAAAGCATAAACAGAAAAAAAAAAAATAGAGTGTGTGTGAGAGATGGGAAGTAGTGTTACAGACTCAGAACCAGATGAAAGAGAAGATAAAAATTAAAGCACAGGTACTGGTTCTTGAGGTTTAGTTCAGCACGTCTCATCAATGAAATTGTAGTCAAAGTAGAATTAATTCAGCGCTTGAGAGACCGAGCAGGTGGTGAAGCAGAGTTTCACAGGACGTTGCAAATGCACAACAGATTCAAAGTTCATAGCACTTTCTCTTTTTATTGTATCGTATTTTACTTATTTTCTATAAGAGAGAACGATATATATAGAGAATAAAAATATCTAACAGGTGCAGCAACTCCGCTTCCTTAGGATATTCAAAACTAATTGAGTCAAATGATCCCATAAATATATCCCTGAAAATAGCAGAACAGTTTCCTTTTTATTCCCATAGAATAAATAAAGTAATTCAAAATATTTTGAATAAGTCTTCCAATAAAATCTCTAGAATAATAAAATCATTTAATGATTCAAAACAGAATTTTAAATCCATATAAAATTATTTAAATGAAGTCAAAATATTTCCTGAAAACTAGCTGCAGATTCTGGAATTAAATTCAAACATTTAAATTTAAACAATCTTGAAACGTCCAAATTTATTTGTAAAAGACGTTGAAAAACATTATTAATTTTTTTCTCTCAATAAATCACCAAAAACATTAAAAACTCTTTCATTACGATCCTTATAATTAATGAGGATTTTACAAAAAATCGTTAAAAAATAATCCATATATTTGCAGAAAATAAATTTTTTTTTAAAATAAATTGCACGGAATGGACAGTAACTTCGGAATGAATAGTAACTTTGGAATGAACAATAACTTCATAGTTAACAGTAACTTCGGAGTGAACAGTAACTTCGGAGCGAATACTAACTTCAGAGCGAACAACAACTTCGGAGCAAGTAGTAAAGTAACGTAGGGTATGAATAGTAACATAGGGTATGAACAGTAAAGTAACATAGGGTATGAACAGTAAAGTAACGTAGGGTATGAATAGTAAATTAACCTAGGGTATGAACAGTAAAGTAATGTAGGGTACGAATAGTAAACCATACTTTCGTAAGAAAAAAAATGAACCATACTTTTGATAAAAAATGAACCATACTTTTGATAAAAAATGAACCATACTTTTGATAAAAAAATGAACCATAATTTTGATAAAAAAATAAACCATACTTTTGATAAAAAAAAATTAACCATACTTTTGATAAAAAATGAACCATACTTTCAATAAAAAATGAATCATACTTTTGATAAAAAAATGAACCATACTTTTGAAAAAAAATGAACCACAATTTTGATAAAAAATGAACCATACTTTTGGTAAAAAATAAACCATACTTCTGATAAAAAATAAATCATACTTTTGATAAAAAATGAATGATAATTTTGATAAAAAATGAATCGTACTTTTGATAAAAAATGAACCGTACTTTTGAAAGAAATATGGACATAATGTTTTGACAAACCTCAATGAATTGTTAAGGGATCTTAACAGCAGATTCAGACTTTGGTCAAAACTAATGATTTATAGAAAAACATATTATCTTTCCAAAAAAAGATCAATTAAAATTGAAATCTACAGATCCAGAAATCATTAAAAAATAGAAGCAAAACAATTCTAAAAAACTGCTACTACAAAACAGCATATCATAACTTCATGTAATTAAAAGTCCATTCAAACCATATTTCTAGACTTTGATGTAAACTAATGAAATCAAGATAAACATTTTATCTTTCTATTTAATCAAGTTTCATGCAAATCAGATAACTGTAGAAGTTTCAGTAAAATAAATATATAAATGTTTTAAAATAGTGAAATGTAGAGTTTTTAAAAACATAGTAGCAACTTCATTGAATTTTTAGAGAAATAGATAATCATTTTCAAACTTCCTCATTAACTAATAAAATATAGATAAATATCTTATATTTCCAATGATATCACAAAAATCCAAATAACATAAATTAATATATCATCAAAATACATAATAAAAGTAATCAAACAAAATCATATGAAATAAAATTAAATGAAATATGCACATTCACAAACAAATACTATGAATGAAAATTGTAACACCCTAAGATTTTACGAAATATTTTTTATAACATAATTTAATATTTTTTATATATTGTGCTACAGTCATCATCAGGTTTTAATAAACCAAAATATACTATTAATACTATTATTTAAACATGATTATTATAACCTAGACATTAAACTTGGTGTTATGAATAGCAATAAAAAATTTTAAAATTAATTATAATAATTTTATATAAAGAAAACATAATTATAAAAAGTAATTAATTTTTAGTATTTATATGATTATAGAATTATTTTTTTAAAAAAAGTGTTTTTATTACTTTTTTCATACAAATTATAACAACCCAAGATTAACTTACATAGAAATTATATCCTTTTTGGGGAATAATTAAGAAACTATACAAATTTATTCCCAAATACTGTATTAGTTTAGTGCCTTTGGAAACATGGAAACATAAACTTTGGTACATAAGTGAGATATATTATCTCCCGCTAGGTTCTCCAGGACAAGAAACCCTCTTAGACACATCATACATAAAATATATCTCCACAAACTGGGTAAGGAAATATAAAAAGGAGTGAGCTCGGATGGTCATTAACAGTAAAAAAGGGATATATATATAAGCATAAACATGAGAATAAGGGTATAATAATGTGATCATAACAATATAAGATTATAATATTAATATAAAATATCATAAACATGAATCATGGGATAAATATTAGCAGTTCATAAATCATTAATCATAATAAAGTCAAGAGTATAATCCATGAAATCATAACCTATAAGTAAGACATGGAATTGTGGAATATACATAAACATGTAACATCATTCCCTAAAAGTCAAGACGCATTGTTATAACTTATCTAGGCACTTCATAGGGACTACACCTACTAGGTGGGATACACCACCATCCACAGTCACAGTCCTTTCTTTGTAAGGGATTGGGTTTCCCTGTCTTCCCATAGTTGACCATGTTTCTCCATATTACCAAAGTGTATTGGGTTTCCCTATCTTCCCATAGTATACCGGGTTTCCCAATCTTCCCATACTGGATCGGATTTCCCCATATTCCATAGTGGATTAAGTCCATAAACTTGAATCCAAGCATTATCTAAAGAGATATAAACTTATACCCAAAACATTGGAGGGAGATATAGGTCTCACCCATCTCATAATGAAATTATACATACATGTTCCAAAAAATCATAAACAATCATATCATAACCCATGAAATGAAATGGGTTTCATACACATGTAATAATATCTTAACCTATGGAAGAATAAAAGTTTCATAATTATTTCATAAAATCATAACCCATGAATATAAGTGTGTTTCCTAAGCATATAACCCATGAAAAGAAGCGGGTTTCATAATCATGTAGCTCATGAAAAAAAAGAGTGTCATAAGAAAATCATATCATCAAAACATAAACCATTTATAGAAAGGATATGAATGGAAAGTTTGTATAATTTCTCAATAAAGGTGTGAGTAACACCATTGGATGACATAATAGTTGGAAAACAATTTTAAATAACTTTTAAAAACATTTCATGAGTAAATTATCCTTTCTTTTTGAGAAATTATTTTTAAAACAAAAAACACCTTTTGAAAACAAATTTCCTAAAAATAAATCTGAAAAAATATAAAGTAATCCTTTAAAAACATTTTAAAAAAATTTTATTTGCAACCTTTAAAATAAAGTTTAAAAAAAATTTCAAACCCATTTTATTTGAAAACATATAAATTAATCTTTAAAATGTTTTAAAATCCATTTTCTTTGAAAACTTATAAAATAATCTTGAAAAGGTTTTGAAAACCATTTCTTTGAAAATACATTGAAAACTTATAAATAAATATTGAAAACATTTTTAGATAAATTCATTTGAAAATAAACTTTAATACTTATAAATAAATCTTTAAAATATTTGGAAAACATTTTTAGAAAACATAGTTTTTAAGGAACACATATTTCCGACTGAAAAGAGAGATAAAGTCGGATCTTCTTAAAAACACTTTATTAAATATATTAAGTAAAAAAGAGTATAAAATTGTAATAATACTTTAATATATCATTAATAACCATAGTATAAGAAAATACATTAGTTTTCTTGAATGATGGATCATAATATTTCATCAATGGTGGCATAACTACAAACAATCTCGATAAACAATGGGATTGTTTCAACAAACTCTTACCACTTGGTAACTTTTAATTATACTCCCTTGTAAGAAAATAAAATTAAATGAAGAATAAAATATCATGAAAATAATGAGGTTTGTTTTATGACATGTCAAATGATATTATATACACCTTATAATATTATATTTTTTTATAACAGGCAATGTATCTCAAAGAAGGCAAATTGGGACAAAATTACTTTACCGATTTGGTAACAGTTGAAACATAAACACCATGAAGTAAAGATAATAAAATGTATATGTAAATACCAATAAATATAATTATAATAATCATATAATACACAACACATGTAAGAAATAGGTGGTGAACATGGCTTGTGTCTCACATTCAATAAAATTAAGGCAAGAAAACCATTACTACTTGAGTAACTTTTGAATCATGATCCCCATGAAATAAAAAAATCATTAAATAAATTAAATCAATTATATAACATGAAATATGTCATTATATACACCACATAAAATAAGTTAGTGGTTAATATGGCATATATCTCAAAAAAATAAAAAGTTAGATGAAATCCCCTTACTTTACGTCTTGACTTTATTCATACATGTCCAAACCTTCTATATAATAAATATAAGTTTATTATAAATCTACCAAAAAAACATATTAATATATATCATAACATATATTATTTTTTATGACTTTATATAACCTATTAATTAACAACTCAATGTTAATATTATGTTTCATGTAATATTTGTTTTGTTTTTCATATATGTTTTGGCTTGTTATTCTTGATCCTATTTCATAGATAATAATTTAATTATTTAAATAATTTAACTAATAATATAAATATGAATATATATTCAGTATATATGTATTTATAATAATCTCTAAATTGTATAAATTTTAAATGGAATACACCATTCATAGAGACGTAGATTGTACATACGCATGAACGTCATTTTTGTTTTATTATCATATTAAAGTAAAGAAAGTAAATGAAATATATGTGTATAAATATATATAATATCACTCAAGTATAATTATTATTTCACATATATCATATAATTTCACTAAACCCATCCTTAATATATTCCATGTCGAGTGTGAACGTATCGCATATCTTTGAGGAGGTTGTAGTCCACACTACCCCAAACAAAATTATCATATTTACACAAAATAAAAGTCATGAAGATATGTGTTATATAATAATTAAATTAGTATAAATATATAATACATATAATTAATATAATATAAAAATAGAGTGTACATCATAATTAAAAACCATAAGAGGTGGTAAAGGGAAAATGTATAACATCATTTCGTGAAATGGCAGTTTTCTATACACAAGAATGGTAAGTTTGTTACTCATTAGATGGTAATGTGTGTTAGTTCCAGTATAACAATTAGAATAAACAAATATCATAATATTTAGGATACTGGTATTGTTATATGAGAATTGAATAAGGATAATTGAATGATTTGAGAAAGAAATAAAACTAAAGGGATCGTTGAAAAAGGTTACCACTTGTTCGAGTAACTCCATTTAGTTTTCACAAAATGACATCATTGGAAAAATTTATTCGAAAATTGGGGCTTATATAAGGATTTTAGGGATTTTGGTATATTATTTTAGAATATTTTGGGTGAGGAAAACAGTTTGATATGTGTGAATAAGTGAGAGGGGTGAGTGACTTTTCATACTGGAGGAGGAGTGGCATTCTTTTAAATTTTTGGAAAGGGAATTACACCCCCATTTTTCCTACAACAAGTGTCTTAAATAATGAATAAAATTATATAAAAGGGAATATAGGGTATAAATATGTCAATTAAATGTCTTTTTGACAAGCTTTAAGGTAATTTTGAATCTTAATTGTAATGTTTAGTTGCTTGTTAATAGTTGTAATTAATTTTATTCACTTTCACTAATATTTTTTGTGAAAAACTAAGTTGACCATATTATACTTTGTAAATTACTATTATCCCAAATATTAAATCAACTATTTTAAATTACAATCATAGAATTAGAATAAATTAATATAAATGTTATCATGTAGATGGGACAACACAATGGGTTTTTTAAATAAAAATGTTCAAAAGTTTGGTAGGTTTTTATATCCTATTTGAAAGTGAAATTGATTCCAATAACCTAAATATGATTAATATATTTATAACTAATACACTTAAAATTTAAAACCAATCAAAAGCATAATTTAACCCTATAAAAAAATTAGATGAAAAATAAGTTTTGAATTAAAATTCAGTATTATTCACTATTCATCAAAAAATGAAACTTCACTATAAAAAATGAAAAATTCACCCTAATATAATTTTTATTGTTACACTTTCAAAACTGAAGTTTATTTTATCAAATAAAAATTATAAAAGTGTCAAAAATCATATTTAAAACGGGTTCACCATAAAATGATGGTAAAATTACCTTTTAGAAAAATATATCTTCTTATTCATAAAATTGGATTTATTCTTATATTATACCTAAAAAAATATATTGGATGAGTATAAAAAAATATTTATTAAATGTCCAATATATATATTTTAATGAAAACATTAATCAAAATTTGTTTATTTAAATTATTGAGAAAAAATTGTGTTTGTTTGAAAAAAAATAGTTTTCTTAGAAAAGAAATTTTTTTATTTTCAAGTAGTTATTACATTCACTTATACGAATTGAAAACCAAATGACTAATTTTATATACTTGTATAAATCATATTTTCATAATTTAGTTAATCTTATTCATAACTTTCATTTCAACAGCTAGGTGGTAGCCATGATAATATTTTAATAATAATATTAATTGTATCTTATAGTCCGGTAAAACTTGAATTCACGTGTAACATGAGGTATAGATGGGACTTAGAATTGTGTGTAAAGAAATCCAAACATAGGGTTTCATGTACCCCAAACTAATATAAGTGGTGCATGTAGTGCAGGATTGACTTTGTGTTGCGTATAATACATGCCACACTTAGTGATTTTTTTTAACAAATATTATATTCATTGTAGTGTAAAATAAAAATATCAAAATATTAAATGAATTAAAAACAATAATCCAAATATATTGGGGTGTCACATTCTACCCCCCTTAAAATGAATTTCTCGCTCAAAAATTCTCTGCTTTATTAAATGTTTAATACTTGAAAGTTTCTTTCATATAAACCTATATTTCAAAACTTAATACTACAAATTACTTTAAAAAGGAATGTTTGAACCATAAAGGTTACACAAAGTAAATCATAACTAGGTTCCTCATAGGAGAACATATATGGAAAGTGAAAACATAAACATGGAATAGAAATATGGCCATGAAGTTCTGATGGAGAGGGATAAAGAACAAGGTCAGAAGTAAGTTCACAATCATAAATCCATAAATCTAGAATTACCTAACGGAAAATTTGATTCATTGGAAAAGAAGATACTAGGAAAACCTTTTGGGTTTCAAGATCCTTTTCTAATAGTTGAAGATTTTTTTATTAGAAGATATACATACTTGATTTATCACAAACTCACCCTTTGTTGTGTATTGATCAATTTCCGCTTCATCTCTTATTCCAAGAAATGAAGGTGAATTTTTAATTCCTGAATCTTTAGAATATCATGAGGTTCATAAATATAATTTTAGTTCAATCCATTTTTCTTTATTTAACATTATAACAAAATTTTTAGTATAGTTTAATATGAATAAATCCTCATATAGCATGATAATGCTTTAATTTCAAAAAATTAATCCAAATTTTAACATAAACCATTCCATAAATGGTCAACCATGTAACCCTTACGAAAGATGAAAATATAAAGCTTTATAATGAAGGTCACTAAATCAGATTAACATTGATCCTGCATATATTATAAATTAGCTCTTGGTTTTACATTCTAAACATGTGAATACCTTCACCGTATATTCTCTTGAAACAAGTTAATAACCAGAATTACCATAGACACTATCCAAAAAAAAGTTGTAAACATCATCCATGATAATATGGACCACTTTTCAATAAATATTAAATTAGTTCTAAGTTCATTGATCCAAACTAATCACAATTTTCTCATCTTCAATACATTAAGAGTTACCTTTCTTTAATCAAAATATCATTTTTCTAACTCTCCATCACCATTAAACATATCCTTTTCAATCCTTAATGAAAAAATTATACTAAAAATACTTATATATATTTCATGATTCATACAACATAATGTTTTAATACCCATCAATAATATAACTTTATTCTTAAACCATTACTTAGTCTTCGTCATCTTATTCCTTAATATTTCTTTTCTAGAATATGAATTATGAATCATGTATTAAGGTTCCTCAACCTCAATATAATCATGATTCTTATTTATAAGTTAAAAAATGTTGGAAGAATATCCCTTACCTTTCATACATCATTCAGGTTCTCTGCATCATCCGCATCCAAACCATTACTTGTACCACTTTGCTGATTCTCTTTATGAGGCTTTTATATAGGACATAAATTTTCATAATGAACATTCATTCCAAAATTAAATAATTTTAACTTTGATGATGTCTTAGGGAGCCTAATATCCCCATCCACCTCATCAAGCGAACTCTTAATATTTCTATTGTAGTTACTTGATTTTTGTCCTCATTTTCTACAATCAAAATGTATTCTTGTTCCTAAAATACATTAACTTGGGTGATTATTTTCAAATTCTTGACAAAAAGTAAATATAATATTCTTTTCTAAATGGTATGTATTTCCCAAACTCTCAAAAAACTTATTCCTTATCTTATTTGGGGAGTCTAAGAGTTGTTTAAGGTATACATTTTTAATCATGTAGCATGAAAATTGATTAGTTTTCATCACAACTTCCTTCACTCTAGTAATCATCACATTTGACTTCTAATCATAAATTATTCCCTCAAAATCATTGTTAATCTGGTTCCATCTGCATCCCTCTATTGATTAAAACCATAAAAAAGTGTGAGAAATAGTTATCATAATGTAAAACCACAGAATCATAAAAAAAATTACTTATAGGATGTCTAAAACATGTATCATGCTAATTTAATCTATGACACCTAATGTTTATTTTAGGATATTAATATTTATATTCTACATAACTCCTTCATGATGGTTGATAAATAGTTTTTGAATTTCCCAAAGCATATCCCCTAAGAGTGTCAAACTAGGTGTGCAGTAAGCCTCATTGTCATGTACCATGTTAGGTTCAAGTCAGACCCAACATACCTTTTTAGAGTTGTTACACCAAGGTACATTTTTTCTAGAGCCACATCCACTTGTATTAACCAAAAAAAAGAATAAATACTAGTAAACCACCCCCTCTATACTTTACCAAAATTCTAATTACATTTTCTTATACTTTTCCTCATCCTTAAAATTATCCTCATAGATATCCCTGGGCATATCCTTGGAAATATTCCTAGGTATATCTCTAAATTTTTCTCATCCTAGTTTCAAAAGGTTTACTAAACCTTTGCTCGGATACCAACTATAATGACCCAAGATTAATGTACATAGGCATTACATCATTTTTTCAGAATACTTAATACATTACACAAATAGACACCCAAAGACCATATTTTTTCAGTTCCTTTAGATACATAAAAACGTAAATGTTGGTACATAAGTGAGCTACATTATCTATTAATAGGTTATACAAGTCTAGTACCCCTTTTAGACACATCATATATATATATATATATAATATCTTTATAACCTAGGGAAGGAAAAATAAAAAGGTCTGATATAAGATGCTAAGTAGGGTAAACAAAGGAGATATGTAAGCATAAACATGAGCATATGGTATGAGAATATAATTATAATACTACATGATCATACTATGCATATCAAATATCATAATCATGAATCATTGAATAAATATTATTAGTTCATAAGGCATGAATCAAAAGTTAATCAAGAGAATAATCCATGAAAGTATAACACAAGAGTAAGATAACAAATTGGGGCATACACATAAACATGTAACATCATTCCCAATAATTCAAGATGAATTTTTAAAACTTATCAACGCACTTTATGGGGATTACATCTATTAGGAGGGAAACACCACCATAACCAGTAAAATTACTTTTCTTATAAGGGATCAAGTTTCCCCATCTTCCTATATTGGATTAGGTTTCCCAATATTCCCATAGTGGATCTAGTTTCCCCATATTCCCATATTATATTAGTTTCCTCATCTTCCTGTAGTGGATCGGGTTTCACCATCATCCGATAGTGGATCAAGTTTCCCCAGCTTCGATATTATATTAATACCATGGACTTTAATCCCATCATTATAACATGAGATATAAATCTTTTCCCGATGCATTGGAGGGATATATGGGACCCACCCATCTCATAATGAAAACATACAAACATGTTCCAGAAAACATTAAACAATCATATCATAAGACAATAAATGGAATGGATTTCATAAACATGTAATCATAACTTAACCTATGTAATAAGATAGGTTTCATAATAATTTCATAAAATCATAAAATATGAGAAGAATTTGGATTCATAATCATATATCCAATGAAAATAATTGGGTTTCATAAGAAAATAACCAGTGAAAAATAAATGGGTTTCATTAAAAATCATGTCATCAAAACATAAACCATACATATAAATAATATGACTAAACCCTTGGACCATATCCCTATAATTTCATGAGTAACATCAACGGATGTAATCTTATATGGTAAATAATATGGAAATTTATTTTAAAAACATTTCCTGAGGAAATTATCCTTTCTTTTTTGAAAATTTCTTTTTAAAACATAAAACCTTTTAAAAATTATTTTCCTAAAAATAAACTTGAAAAAAATATAAATAAATATTTTAAAAAAATTTGAAAAAGAATTATTTTAAAACTTATAAAGAAATATGGAATAAAAATTAGAAACTATTTTCCTTTAAAACATAAAAAAAATAAGCTTGAAAACGTTTTGGAAACAATTTTCTTTTCAAACTAATAAAAGAAACTTGAAAATGTTTTGAAAACCATTTATTTGAAAATAATTTGAAAAATTATAAAGAAATATTGAATAATAAATTAAAACAATTTATTTGAAAAAAAAAATATTATAATTAAATCTTGAAAACATTTTTAAAATATATTTAGAAGACATGGTTTTGAAGGAACATAAATTTCCCACCAAAGAGAGAGATAAAGTCGGATCTTCTTAAAAAGGCTTTATTAAATATCATAAGTACCAAAGAGTGGGAAATGGTACTAATACTTTAATATATCATGAATATCCATCGTATAATAAAAATCAAATGTTTTCATTAATTATGTATTATAATATTTCATCAATGGAATCATAATTACAAATAATCTCGATAAACGATGAGATTGTTTCAATAAACTCTTACCACTTGGTAAATTTTAATTATACTCCACTTATAATAAAATAAAGTAAAATGATTATTAAAATATCTTGAAAATAAGAAGGTTAATTATGTAATATTTAAAATGGAAGTATATATTCCTGGTAAAATAATATAGGTTCATAACATTTCATGTGTCTCAATGAAGGAAAATTAAGACAAAAATAACTTTACCGATTTAGAAACTTTTGGAACATAAAATCCTTCGAATAAAGATCATAAAATGGATATGTAAATTCCCATAAATGTAATTATAATAATAATATAATACCTCCACGTTCATTATACACACCACATATAAGAAATAGGAGGTGAATATGGTTTGTGTCTCATGGAAAATAAAAGTGAGACTAAAAACCCCTTACTACTTGAGTAACATTAGAATCATGATCCCCATGAGATAATAACATCATTAAAATATTTTAATACCATTAAATAAATTAAATTAAGAATATAATATTTAATAGGGTAATTTATGGACTATATAAAATAAGCAAGTGGGGAATATGCCATGTATCTCATGGAAATAAAAAAGTGAGATGAAATCCCCTTACCTTATATATTGACTTTCAATGTACGCATTAAAACCTCATGTATAATAAATATAATTTAATTATGAATATAACACTGAACCATATTATTATATATCATACCATATATTATTTTTTATGACTTTATATAACCCTTTTAATAACAACTTCATGTTAATAATATATTTCGGGTAATATCTGTTTTGTTTTTGGATATCCTTAGATTGTTATTATTGATCCACTAACTTAGATAATGATTGACATATTTAAAAAATAAAAAATAATAATATAAATATCATTTACATTCATTATACATTTATTTATAATAATCCATAAAATATAGAAATATGAAATTAAATACACTGTTTATGGAGACGGTAGGTCATACGTACGCATGAACGTTGTCTCCGTTTTATTATTGTATTGAAGGAAAGAAACTAAATGAAATATATATTTACATATATATATATATATAATATAATTATGTTAGAATAATTATTTTATATATATCATATAATTTAACTAAAATCATCCTTAATACATTCCAGGAAGAGTGTGAACGAATCACATCTCTTTGAGGAGGCTGTAGCCCACACTCCCCAAACGAAATTATCGTATTTACAAAAAATAGAAATCATAAAGGTATATTTTATATAATAATTAAAGAATAATAAATACATAATAAATATCATATATGTCATATATAAATATATTGTCTATTATAATTCCAAACCATGAGAGGTGGTAGAGGAAAAAAACAAACAACATTGTTTCATGGGGGAGTAGTTCGTCGTACATAACAATGGTAATTTTGTTACCCATTATATGGAAGTGTGTATAAGCTCAGGTAGAACCCTCATAATAAAAAATATCTATATATTTAGGATACTAGTTTTTTTATATAATCATTTAATAAGGATAATTAAAACATTGGAGAAATAAATAATATTAAAGTGATTGTTGGAGAAGGTTGCCTCTTTTAGGGTAATTTCTTTTGGTTTTCACCAAAGGACTTCCCTGGATCCCTTTATATCCAAAGTGATTCTTATAGGAATAGGGGAAGGATTTTTTGAGTTTATTTGAGAATATATTTAGAGATATAGTGGGATTTATATGTGTGACTAAGTGGGAGGGTGAGTGATTTTTGATAGTAGACTAGAAGTAGCATTCTTGTAAATTTTTTAAAAGAGAATTTCACCCATGTTTTTTCAATGAAACGTGGCTCCAATATTAAACCAAATTCCATAAAAGGTATTATACGGTATAAATATGTACATATCATGGATTTTTAAAAAGTTTATAGGTCATTTTATCTCTTAAGTGTAAGGTTTAGTCTCTTGTTATGTTAATTTTCCCTTAATCACGGTAATTAATTTTAATCACTTTCACTAATATTTTTTTTAAAAAAACTCGGTTGATCTTATTATAAATTATAAATTATTATGATAAAAAATATGGAATACATTTTTTCAAATTTCAATCATAGAAGTGGTATAAATTAATTGTAATTTAATCCTGAATATGGAATGACAAAACAGGTTTTTAAATTAAAAATTTTCAAAAGTTTGGTAAGTTTTTATATCTAATTTCAAATTGAAATTGATTCCAATAACCAAAATTGTATTAATTTATCTATAATTTATCTAATTTAACTTTAAAACCAACAAAAAATATAATTTAACCTTATAAAAAATTATATGAAAAGAATTTTTGAATTAAAATTCAATATTATTCATTATTCATTAAAAAATAAAACTCCACAAACAAATACCAAAAAATCACCATAATATAAATTTTTTGTTATGATTTCAAAATTGAAGTTTATTTTTTAAAAAAAATATATTAAAGTTTCAAAAATCATATTTAAATTAGGTTCTTCATTAAAAGGTGGTAAAATTACCTTTTAGAAAAATAAATCTTTTTATTTATAAAATTAGATTTATTATTCTCTTATACCTACCAAATCTATTGGATGAGTATCAAAAATATTGATAGAATATATAATATATAAATTTTATTGAAAACATTAATCAAAAGTTTTTTGTTTAAATTATTGTGATAAAATTGTTTTTTTATGTAGAAAAATAGTTTTCTTATAAAAGTAATTTATTCTTTTTCAAATAGTTCATACATTCACTTCTACTAAATGATAAAAAACGATTCATTTTATATAATTTTGAAAATAATATTTTCACAATTTAGTTAATATTATTTATAAATTCCATTCCAAAATCTAGGTGGTATCTTTATTATATTTTAATAATAATATTAATATCACCTTGTAGTCCGGTCAAACTCGACTTTGTGTGTAATACAAGCTATCAAAGGGACTCAGTATTTTGTGTAATATATGACAAAAAAAGTATCTTGGGTACCACAAGCTAATATAATTGTTCTATATAGTGCAGGATTGACTTTATGTTTTGAATAATGAAGGCCACAATTAGTGATTTTGTATAACCAAAGTTGTATTCGGTGTTGTATAAAATAAAAATTATCAAATTATCAAATTAATTCGAGAAAAATAATTCACAAAACCTCAAGGTGTTACACAAAAAATAAAAATAATTCTTTTCACTTTTAGAAAATTTATTTTACAATATTAAATTCATTTTTTAAATAAAATTTTCAAAATTATCCTAGAGTGATTTGGTTGATAATTTTTTGAAAATAAAAATTTTTCAAACAATAGTGAAAATGTTAATTTTTATTAAAAGATGATTTTTTATTTAAATAATTTACAAGTTAAATTATATTTTAATATGGTTTTAAAAGTAAAAATAATTCAATTATAACATAATTAATCAAATTTGTCTCATTTTAATCAATTTCATATTGAATCTTGATATTAAAACTTTCTATGCTTATGAAAACATTTTCTTTAAAAAACTGTTTTTCGTCGCACCTACAGTTTTAGATTTATATTAAATTATACAACTTCTATTAATTGAATTTGGAAAACAATCTATATTTGGAATAATAATAATTAAAATTATATAATAAGTTTAACATAATTTTTTGCCATTATAAATAGTAAAAACTGTAAAAATTGATTACCATGGTTATGGTTAAAACGAGTTTACTGGGGATTAAACTAAAAATATAAGGGTTAAAATAAACTATAATATTTTGAAATTATTATTTAATTGAAATATTTACACCTTATAGAATATATGATTTATAATTATCTATTTCATATCATTTATTTCATGTGTAAAACATGGTTATACCTTTTACTTTTGAAATATTCCAAGTGAGTCGCCTCCCCACTTATAAAAGGGAACCCCCTCCCCTCTACTCTTCATACTACCAAATCCTTTCGGTTCAACCAATAATTACCCAAATATATTAATTACTTCCATATACATGTATTTTAGTGTTTATTTTTATTATTAAACCCTCCTTAGAAGGATTTTCATGTTATCCTGTAGAGGTTGTCTAAAGAAGAGGTATCGTTCTTAATCAAGTGTTTTTATTTTACTTATTCTTCCACATACATCAATAATTACTGGACTATAATTATATAATAACATAAATATATCTCATATTCTAATATTTTATTAATTTATTTTCAAAACATACATCCATCATGTCTTCCATCAATTGGTAGATGAAATTGTCGATCATGTGTACGACGGACGACTACCTCACAAACTGATATAATTCATTTTCCATCACTAATTTTAGTAAATAGATATAATGATTAATTTAACATATTTATATGATATATATGACATAATTATACTCCTATAATTATAATATCACTTCTACCTTTTTATATTTAAATCTTTTATAAAATGATGATGTCGCTTGTGCGTATGTGTGAACTACTGCCTCCACAAATGGGTTGTGACTCAATTTTCATTTTATTTTGACATGGATGGTAATAATAATATATTTAATGAATATATATGATTTATATAACATAAAATTTATTATTTAAATGTGATATATAATTTTCCTTTCTTTCACTCCGTTCATTGAGAAAATGGAAATAGTGTTCATGCATACGTACGACCTACCGCCTCCAAGAATGGTGTAATTCATTTTCTAGCTCTAAATTTTATATATTAATATAAATAAATATATAATGAATATATATTATATTTATATAATTTTTAAAATTATTATGATTATTTAACCATTATCAGTTTAAAATTATCAAAAATACAAGTCGAAAACATACATGAAAAACAAAGCAGTTATTACCCAAAATGTGATTTTAACAAGGAAATTGTTTATAAATTGGTAATAAAAGGTAATAAGTAAATAATATATGGTATTATATATATTATTATTCTTTTTTAATAGTTTTATAATAAACTTATTTTTACTATAAAGGAATTTTTGTTGTGGATAAAAAATTTGAGACTTTAAGTAATTGATTTTCATATCACTTATATTTATGTGGGAAAAATTCCATATTCACCACCTATTTATTTTTTGTGGTTTATATAATAAACATTAATATATTTTATGATTATTATGATGAAATTATGGTATATTCATATCCATATATTTTTATTTCATTCATGTGGATTATGATTCCAAAGTTACTAAAGTAGTAAAGGTTTTATGTTATAATCTCATTCTTTATCAAGATTGTTTATGATTGGTTTTATAATAATAAAATATTATGATATATCCTCTCAATAAAATCATGAATTTTATAATACTATGGCTATTTCATTAAAATACATGTTTTCCTTTCGTTTTTCTCTCTTTAGGTAATCAGTAGTCCAAAAGAATTATTTTATGGAAAACTGACTTTATTTCTCTCTACAATCAAAAATTCTTTTACTTTGATGTACAGGTATCTAAAAATATTTAAAAAACATTCTATGTATTATTAACTGATTATTTAATTTAATATTTATCCATGTTTTACATCTTAAAAATGGTTTAAAAGGAATCTTCTTATTATTTTCTGAGCAAGGCTCTTTTGACTATTTACCGAAAATGTGGAATGAATATTAGTTTTCACATGTATGGAATTAATGGTGTTTCCACCATAATGAACACTAAATTAATGAAATTTTACTTTACATGTTCTAATTTTATTTTCAAAGAAAATTTTTTCTTTAATATTTGGGAAATTTTAGATTTCAAATTAGTGATTTTAAAGTGGTGGGGATATTTCCCTAAATAAATGTTCCAAGTGATGTTTCAAAATAACATTACATATAAGATAACACCCATTAATGTTAAATAATATTTAATAGGGATAAAATATAATGATATGATACTTATTATTTTTTATATGATTTATTAGTATGATGAAAAATGTTTATGAAATCTTTATCTTTCCCACGGAATATGCTATGATGAAATTTTTATGAAACCCATTAATTTTTTATGGGTTATGAGATGATGAATGATTTTGGGAAACAAAAATGTATGATATTAATTATATATTGGGTGGTACTGAAATTTTGTATCCCTCTAATTAATTAGTTAAAGATTAATGTTCTAAGATCTTGTAGGGTATACGAGATGTTATCCAAAACCCAAAAAATAGGGTACATGGGAGGTTATTCTAAGAATGAAAAGGAGGCTACATGAAATTTTTTCCCAATCCTGAAAAATATGTTATATGGGAGGTTATCCCAAACCCAAAAAAGGGTATATGGGAGTTTATCCCAAACAAAAAAATAGTGTGTACATGGTAGGTCTTCCCAAGCTCCAAGTAGGTACATGGGTGGTTAGCCCAATCCAAACATGTTATAAATTTCTTGGTGCATATCCTTAACATAAGATTTTTTATGCTTATGTGTATGCCAAAAATATACATCTTATGCCAATTTTATTCTCTTATAGCTTGTGGTCTTTGATTTCATTATGATTCATGTGTTATGAACCTCAAATATCTATTCCATTTGTCATGATTACAATATTTGATATGTAGGGTATGGTTTTCAAATGTTAAGATCAAGTTCACATACAATTATACCTAAGTTATGTTGACATATCCCCTATTTACCCTTACTGAGCATCTAATCTCACCATTTATTCTATTTACATTCCCTAGGTTATGAAGAAATATATTATGTATGATATGTGAAATAATGGTGATATTAATTAAGAACATAGTGGTAGATGATGTGGACCATCCTAGGACAATGTTCTACATGGTGTGGTCACTGAACCTACTGTAATAGGGGATCCCTCATCATTATAGAGTTACCAAATGGTTTATCAAGACAAAGGGAGTGTCACTACTGATGTTGAAGTAGAATATGTAGGAACTACTACCATCTCTATATCTAAGGTTGGGTCGGTCGATGGCATGGGGGTTCAGACTAATTTTGATGCCCCTATGATCACCCATAATTAGTTTCAAACCCTTATGGGTAATAATAATCCAAAAAAGGAATCCAAAGATGAGAGGGGAATAAATATAGTTGTACAACCATGGTGTTTTCTCAAAGTTATTTGGTAGGTAGGAGGTGGTAGGCTGGCTGGGTAGGATGTGTACTCGCTCCATCAGCCACCATTCTGATCTTATATATGAGTATTTAGATCATAATTCTAAGAGGGAGAAGGGTGTTTTTGAAGGTATTTATGACGATTATTTTTAGGTTTAAATTCTCTTATCCATAGTGAAACATTTATTTGATTCTCACTAAACCATAAAGTGACTTATTTAAATTTAAAAATATTTGTGTGATAGTAAGAGATGATGTAGTTCACTTATGAACCAGTTATTTATGTGTACATATTTCCAAAGGAAATGACGTATATTATTCTATTATGGATTTTATATTATGTAATGAATATTTATCTATTAATATGTGATATATATGTATGAAAGGTCTAGGTCACTATAGTTGTAATCAAAGAAAGGTTTATTCAAACTTTGGAAACTTGGATAATCAAAGAACCGTAGGGATAAGTTAAATTATAGGAAAATGTCATAGAATTTTGGTAAATGATATAGAAAGTTTTTACAACAAATTACATACCTACATGGATACTATAAGTATATGTCATTCCAGCACATTTTTACCTATGTTTAATAAATCTAAAAAGGTTTCATTGGGATTTGACTTGATCATAACCTAGTGTATGATAATGGTCTTTTCTACACACTTGTTTTGAAACTCCTACAGGATATTTTTTGTAAATTCACAAACTATTTATAAACCATCATGAAGGATTTGAATAAATTATGACCAAGAATGACCTAGGTTAATCTTATGGTGTCATAGATTGGAATGAAGGTGTCAATATTTAGATATCCTATGAACAGATTTTTATTATTATAAGATTGACCACTTTGATTAACGATGTTTGATGACCATGAATACTATTTTCGTTTTAGTAAGGGAATAAATATAGAATAATTAATTTGATGTGGTGATGATCAAATATTGAATTATATTATTTTATCTCAGTCATATGAAATAATTTATATCAATAAAATTATATAAGAATGTAAATTCCTATCCTCAAAAATTAGATGTTGAATTAGTATTTAAAACCCCTAATGGTATGATGATCACATCTCAAGTTTATAATTCTTCTATGACTGATGTTTTTGGAAATTTGTTTCCTTTAAATCTTTTTATTCTCTCTATGGTTTAATTTGATGTGATATTAAGTATGGATTGGATATTTTTATATATTCCCCACATCAATTGATGAGGAAGGTAAGTCATGTTTGATATTCTTAACCAATATATAATTATCTATTTATGTTATGATTAGTATGAACTTCTGATGTAAATCATATACGTTATATGGTTCTTCATTCCCATTAAAAAAGGGTGTTTATATCATATGGTTGGGAAAAACTCAACATTGATGATATGCCTATTATTTAAAAGTTTTTTGATGTCATTCGAGAATATTTTCCTAGTATTCCACCGAAATGTGATGTTGAGTTCTCAAAACAACTCATACCTAGTACTATAATTATTTCAAATACTCTATAGAATATACCTGATTGAGTTACGAGAATTAATGAAGTTACATTATTAGAATCTTGAAAAGGGATATATTTATAAAATTGTGTCACATTGGGAATCACCTATTTATTTTATTAGAAAGAAAGATGAATTGATGCAACTTTACATTGATTATTGGGAACTAAACAAGAAAATAATCAAGAAAAAGTATCATATATCCCATATTGATTCCTTTTTTGATAAACTATTTGGATCTTAATACGTTTACAATATTGATCTTCACTCTATTTATCATCAATTTAGGGTCAAGAAAGTGGATATAACCAAGACAGCATTCTATAATAGGTATGAACACTGTGAATATATAGTGATGCCATTTGGTATTACTAGTTCCCCAACTATCTTTGAATTTAATTAATAGAGTCTTTATGGATTACCTTGATCACTTTTTAGTAGTTATTATGTAATATATTCTTATATATTCAAAGATAAATAAAGATATTGATTATCATTTGAGGATTGTGATGATACCCTAGAGAAGAATAAGTTGTATGAAAAATTTAATATGTGTGAATTTTTTGCAAAAAAAATGTTTCATTTTTGGGTCATATAATCTCAAAAGAGGGTATATTTATTGATCCATCAAATATGGGGGCTATTAAACATTATCCCAGACTAACCACTGTGATTGAGATCTGAATTTTTCTTGGTTTGGTTGGATATTATCAATGTTTTGTAGATAATTTCTCATCAATATCTAATACACTCACCAAGTTAAATCAAAAGGTATACAAGTTTCTATAGATAGATAAATGTGAGTGAAATTTAAAGGAGTTGAAGAGAAGGTTTGTTGGTGAACTTATTCTTACACTACCCTATATTGTATAAGGGTTTTTAATATATAGTATCATACCAAAGAAGGGACTAGTATTCATACTCATGCCAAAATAGGTGGTGATAGATTATGCCTCATGATAATTGAAGGTTTAGGAGAATAATTAACTAACTCGTGATTTAGAGTAATCTATGGAAATTTTTAATATTACATATATAGAGGCATTATTTTTATAGAGAAATTTTTTATATGTATATTGATCATGAAAGTTTAAATTATATAATCACATAGAAAGAATTAAACATGCACTAGAAAATATGGTTGGAGTTGATTAAATATTATGACTACCCAATACATTACCACCCTGGGGAATTAGATAAAGTGGATGATGATTTTAGTGGAAAGGATAATGTTATATTATTTAGGATGAAGATCTCAAAAGATCCAATATTTAAGGATTTTGAAAGGATAGATATGGAAATTTTTAAGGAAGGGGAGAAATTTTATCTTTCTTAAATGAGTGTCCAACCATTTATCTAAGTGCAGATTAAAGAGGTGTATAAGGATGATATAGAGATGCATAAGAAGATTAGAAATGTTCCTAAGTGTAAACCTTGATTATAATGGAAATATAAGGTTTAGGAACCGTGTATTTGTTCCATACATACTTGATTTGAATAATATGTTAGATGAAGCTCGTAGTTCTTCATTCTCTATTCATCTTGAAAGTACAAAGATGTATAGATATTTGAAATAGTATTTCTGGTGGGATGTCATGAAGAGATATATTGCAGTGTTTATATCATGGATCCTGGTATGTTAGAAAGTTAAGGCTGATATACAACAGTTTAATAGGTAGTTATAAACATTACCCATTACAGAATAGAAATGGGAAGAATCACCAATGGATTTCGTTATCAGACTCTCCAAAACAACAAAATGGAATAATGTTGTATGGTTTTCGGTCAATCACCTTAAAACAATAGTACACTTAATTTCTATGAGATAATATATTTTTTTAGATTATATGTTTTTTATTTACATTAAGTATATGGTAAGTTTTCATAGAGTACCACATTCTATTGTATTTGATCGAGGTCCAAGGTTTACCATGAAGTTCTATCAAAGTCTTCAGTAGGATCTGGATACAGAGTTGAGTTTCAGCACTACGAATCATCCTCATAAATATTATTAGTATTATATGACAATTAAACCCCTATATTATATGATTATATCTTATTGTATAGATTTCAATGGTGGTTGGGATCAACACCTTCCTCTAGATAAGTTTTCTTACAACAGTGTATTTCACATGAGTATTCAGATGGCACATTATGAATCCCTCTATATAAATAAATGTATAAATTAAACATGATGGGATGAATCTAGATAAATAAAGATACTAGGGACATATATAGATAAGGAAATGGTAGATAAAGTTAGAGTCATTCAATAGAACATCAAGGCATCTCAGAGCCGATAGAAAAATTATGATGGAAATCATCAGTGTGATATGGAGTCTGAAATTAGTGCGAATGTCTTCTTAATAATTTATCTATAGAATAAGGTTATAATATTCAAAAATAATAAAAATTTGAGACCTAGGAATATAATACCTTTTGAGATTATTGACTGAGTAGGGATAGTTTCTTATCACTTGGCGCTACTAAAGAACCTCTCTCAAGTCCATGATGTATTCCATGTATCTTTCCTGAGGAAGTATATATCTGATTCTTCACATGTACTAAACTCAGAGGTAATACCATTAGATCATGATAATTACTATAAAAAATAATCAGTAGAAATATTATATCATAGAGATAAAGTGAAATGAAACAAGATAGGTCATTTGGTTAAAGTTTTCTAGAGGAATCAAAAATTTGAAAAAACTACATGGGAACCTGAGACTACAATGAGAAAGAAGTATCCTCATTTTTTGTATTAAAGTAATGGAATTTAAAGGTAGAAATTAATTTTAAGATGGTTATAATTTAACACCCAAATATTTTACGAAATATTTTTTCTAAATAAATTAAATTTCTTTGATAACTTATGTTACATGCAATATTGAGTTTTAAAAAACATCAATATACTATAAATATTATTATTTAAACATGATCATTATAACCAAGATGTTAAATTTTGTGGTATGTAGAGGAATAACCAAATTTTTAGAATTAGTTATAATGGTTTTATATAAAAAATACATATTGATAAAAGAGTAGTTATTTTTTTAGTAATGACTTTATATTCATTAAAAATACTTTTTCTACAAAAAAATATTTATTGATTCTTGTTTAAAAATAATAATATTAGAAATTTGATTTTAAAAAATTAAATTAATTTTTCAAATTAACATTTCAAAATTATCTTAGAGTTTATTTTTTATAATTTTCTAAAAATATTTATTTTTTGATTAATAATGAAAAATACTTCTTTTTATTAAAAACTACCATTTTGTTTAAAAAATTTACATGTTACATTTTATTTAAATATAGTTTTAAAAGTTAAATTAGTTCAATTATACCATTATTAATCTAATTTAGGTCATTGGAATAAATTTCAAATTGAATTTTTATATTAAATTCTCTATACTTATGAATACGTTTTCTTTGGAAAATAGCTTTTTCGTTATGTCTCCAGGTTTAAATTTAAATTAAATTCTTCCAATTATATAAATTAAATTTTTAAAAATGGATTTTATATTATTAATTTTAATTATTATTATTATATAATAAGGTCAAATTAATTTTTTTCAAATGAATAGCAAAAATAATAAAAAATAATAATTAATGAGGCTAAAGTTAAAATGGGTTTACCATGGGTTAAACTAAAAATATAATGGTTAAAATGACCTTAAAACTTATCAAATTACTATTTTATGGCCATATTTAGATCTTATCACATGTAAGGTTAGATAATGATCCATTTGGAAGCCTTTTTACATATGTAAAATGTGGGTATAACTTTTTATTTTGAAAAATTACAAGTCTATCTTCCTCCAAACTTATAAAAGGGAACCCACTCCCATCTCTTATTCAAACTCCAAAATAATTTTTTTACAATACCTGAAACAATATAGTCCTTAATTACCTACCCACATCATATTTTACTTAATTTTACTAGTAAAACCAAATAAGAATACTTTTGGTGCTAACCTATAGGTTTTCCAAAAAAGTGATATCATTCTTAACTGGGAGTTTTTATTTTATTCCTTATTAAACCTCTATCAAATATTCTTAAAAAATGATTAAATAATAAAAATAAATATCAAAAATATATTTATATATTATTATTTTAGTTTCATAAACTACATCCATCTCCTCTTCGATCAAATGGAAAATGAAATTGTCGATCATGTGTACGGTGGACAACCACCCCACGAACTGATGTAATTTTTTTCAATCACTACCTTTAATGGCTGAATATAATGATTTATTTAACATATATTTTTTATATTTATAAAATAATTATACTCTAATAATTATAATATAAAATCAACCTTATTACCTTATAATTTTTTGGAAAATTATAACATTGCTCATGCGTATGTTTGTACTACCGGTTCCACGAATGAGATGGGAATCATTTTTCATTATATTTTGACATGGATGGTTATAAGTATATATTAAATGAATGCATAAGATATAAATGAAAAAAAATTATTCTATAAAGTTTATATATTATTTAACTTTCTTTTATTCCACCCATTGAGAAAATGGAGGACCATTCATGCATATGCACAGTCTACTGTCTCCATGAACGGTGTAATTCATTTTCTCTATATAACATTTATGGATTACTATAAATACATATATAATGAATATATGTGTTATTTATATCCTAGTTAAAATTCTAGATATTACTTAACTATGATCAATGTAAAAGTACCAAAAATACCAAACCAAAATATTACATAAAAATGAATCATTTGTTACTCTAAATGTGATTTTAACAAGGAAATTGTTAATAAATAGGTAACAAAACCTCATAAGAAAATCATAAATTGTATGATATATATTATTATGGATTTTTAATATTTTAATAATACACCTATATTAATTATAATGGAGGATTTAATTTGTATGAATAAATTCAAGACTTGAGGTAACGGGTTTTCTTCTCACTTTTATTTTTGTGGGACACATGATATATTCACCACTTGTTTATTTTATGTAGTGTATATCTATCCCATGAATTTATATTATCATTATTCTCATGAAATAATTGGATATATATATATATATCCATATAATTTTCATTCTTTCATGGGTCTTATGATTCAAAATATACCAAAGTGGTAACGGATTTATGTTATAATATCATTGTTTATTAGGATTATTTATGATTAAGTTTTCGATAATGAAATTTTATGATCTATATATCAATAAAATAAATAATTTTATTCCAATATGGTTATTTCATGAAAATTAATGTTTTCATTTCATTTTACTCTGTTTATCTATTCAAAATTTTAAAATAATTTTTTTAAGTAAACCCAGCTATATTTCTATCTTCGGTCAAAAATCCTTTTTCTTCTATGTCCATGTTTTACGAAAATGTTTTAAAGAATGTTTTTACTATTCTCCCATGATTTTTTAAATATTTTTTTACCCATTTTTTTATTTTTTTAAATTTATTTTAAATGGAATATTCATTTTTATGAATAAGGTTCTTTTGACTTTTTACCGAAAATGTGAAAAGAATATTTGTTTCAACATATATGAAAAGAACAATATTATATGTTTTCCAAACCACTAAATGATTTAAATCCTCCTTTACAATTTTCCAAAGTTATATTAAAATAAAAAAATACTTAAATATTTGGAAAAAAATTAGATTTAAAATGAGTGATTTCAAAGTGGAAAGGATATTTTACTCAAGAAATGTTCAATGTGATATTTCAAAATAACTTTTTTGTCTAAGATGACATCTTTTGATGTTGCTTGATATTTACTTGTGATGTAATCCAATGATTAAATCCTTATTATTTCTATGTATGATTTATGATTATGATTACAAATGTTTATTGTTAGGACCAAAAGGGGCCTAGATACCCTGAGAGGGGGGCGTGAATCAGGGTATGGATATTCTATTTCAAAATTCTTCTTTCCCCACTAGATCTTGACCTCTATATTATAAGGGTCACTTTTTTCTATTATGTTTTTATGTTGATCACTTCTTTTTATCTTTATCTGATAGTTATGCTTTAGATACAATGTAGGGAAGCAAGCAGGTAGACACAGAGATTTTTACTTGCTTCACCCGCACTGGGCTACATCCAAGGAGAAAACACTGGTGATGTGACGATGTAACAAATCCATTAAAATCGCACTACTATTTACAAGGTTTGGGATAGATCGATTCTATTCCCAGGCTCACTGCCTTTACAAAGTTTAGGGTTAACTAAATGATTTCCCAAGGGTCACTCCTTATTTCTCTCTCTCTAGCTCACTTCTGGTGGAGAGGAT
The DNA here is from genome assembly GCA_963277665.1 of Viscum album. Lineage (NCBI taxonomy): Eukaryota > Viridiplantae > Streptophyta > Magnoliopsida > Santalales > Viscaceae > Viscum > Viscum album. The sequence continues at coordinate 518,582,140 of OY728145.1, forward strand.
CACCTTATTCCTCTTCCTTTGATCACTGCTCTGGAAAGGATCCACTCATAGTTTATATACCTATAGGTCTCTTCATTATCACTAATGAATGCATCCTTTGTTGTATGTATATAATCTGTTGAAGTCCAACTTTCACCCATAGATGAATCTCACTTTGCACCAAAGGGATCGGGCAACATTCTGAATTTCACGCAGCCATGAATCACTGTCGTACTTCAACTATACCTGGTGCCCTTCTCCAAGTCGGCGCGCAAGTCTTGGCGCACAAGTTAAAACTGTTGTGCAATTTCACCTCAACCACTTGCGCGACACTAGCTTCTGTAACTCCAAACTTGCGCGACTCACACCCTTTTACGCCCAAACCAATATTGGCGTGCAACCACAAACTATTGAGCTTCTTCAAAACCTGGCGCACAAGTTTCACCCAACCACTTGTGCGACACCCCCTTCTTCAACTCAAAACTTGGGAGACTCCCTTCCATTCTCACCCAAACCACTCTAGATGCACAACAATCAACTAGCATGCAACTTCTACTTGTGCGACCACACCACCACTTGCGCGACCACCACACCTGCAGGACTGGAGCTCTGATTTTCTCTAAGTGTTTAGCTCACACCGAATGAGGAGGGTTTGACCTCTCTTTATAGGCATTTGGACACCCTGTGCGACGGTGCGCAAGTATCCCCTCGACGCACAAGTCTCAGCATGCAAGTCTTTGTCGCGGAATTCACTTGTGTGACCAACCCTAAAACTTGGGTGCCCCCTTTCCCTTTTCCATATTTTGATGTTCTGATCTTGAAAAAAATATTGTGTGCAAGTTTCCTCTCATTCAAGATAACAGCCCGCAAGTCTCTTTTCCAAAACCACTTTTCTCTATTTGTCGATTTTCAGGCCCAAAAATTTGGCAAACACTGCAAAATAGTGCCACCTTGTATCTGCCCTTTTTGTACCGCCTCCAGATCAACCATTACTTTGTCGAAGTTCTTGAATCAAACATGGATAGTTAACTATAGCCCTTGAACTCGACATGCCACCATGAAATCCCCTTTTTTAACAAATTTGTATGTCATGGTTTGCTTTGTCAACAAACACAACACAGATGTACACTTTGTCAAAAAACACAATCACCTCAAAAATGATTCAATGATACCTTGAGTGATTTTTTCCCAACATTTATGAAACATGTTTATTTCCCATAGTTTATTATATGAATAAATGTTTATGGAACTTATTTACTTATCATGTATTATGATATGATCACTAATTTTGTGGCACACATATGTATGATTTTCAATATATGATAAGTAGGACTAGAATTATATATCCATACAATAAATTATTTAATGATTAATGTTCTATGAGTTTAGGGGGTATATGGTAGGTTATCCCAATCCTAAAAAATAGGGTACACTGGTAGTTATCTCATGCCCGAAAAGAGGGTACCCGGAAGGCTATCTCAATCCTGAAAAATAGGATACACATATGGTTATCCTAATCCTAAAAAATAGGGTACATAGAAGTCTATACCAAGCCTAAAAAATAGGTTATATGAGAAGTTATTCTTAGCCTGAAAAATAAGGAACATAGGTGGCTATACCATGCCCAAAAAAGAGGGTACATGTGAGGTTATCTCAATCCCGAAGCAGGTACATTGGTGGTTAGCACAAAAATTAAAATTTATGAATGTATTGGTGGGTATCCTTGACATAAGATGTTATATGCTTAGGTTTATTCCACAAATCTATCTCTTATACTAATGTTAGGATATCAAGGATTATGTTATTTGATTCCATTATTATTCATGTCTTAATAATTGATGAGATTTATTCAATGCCACTTGATTGTGATATTTTATATGCATGGTATGGTTTTCAAATTTTACTCTCATGTTCTTATACCCATACACTCATATTATATTGATATCTCCCCTTTTTACCCTCATTGAGCATCTAATATCACTCTTTATTATGTTTCCTTTCCCTAGGTTATGAAGAAATTTATTATGTATGATATATCCAAGAAAAATTATATTTATAAAGAAATTAGTGGGAGATGATTTATTTCACTTATGAACCAGCTATTTATAAGTCCATGTTTCCAAAGGAACTGGACCTATATAATTCTGGTGTCGATCGTTATGTTATGTGATGAATATTCATCTATTAATATGTGATATCTATGTTTTAAATGTAGGGGTATATATAAAAATGGATATGAGTAATGTTCTTATTTATGTTTTAATATGTATTCTTATAATACAAGTTATTAAAGTATGTTCTTGGAATTCAAGAATATAGGTAAGGGTTTTATCTCAAATTCCATTCTTTAAGACACATTTGATATAGTACACCTAATTTCATTTATTTAGTGTATACATTACCTATGTGAGATATAATATCATGAATTGTATTTTAATCATGGTATTTTAATTTCAATTACAATACTTCTCTTTTAAGGGTTTTTATTAAAGCATTAATCAAGACAAGATATTCTTCTTGGTATCTATTTTTATTCTTTAAGATGTGTTATATGTTATGAACCATGTTTCCTTTATATGGTTGTCTAGTTATTTATTATACCATTAATGTTCAAAAAATTATTTTTTTAGTTCATGTGATTTATTATCCAATCTAAGTTTCCTTGTTCAATTTTATATTAATACAGTTTTTTCCCAATTAGTATGGATTTGTGGTAACTCAAATCCCCTTATTTGAGTTAAAATTTTTCACCTTAAACTTATTTCTTACATGTTGTGGTTCTCCCTTACTAATATTTAATTACATGGTATTTTATTACCCTTTTTATTATAATTTGTTATTAATAAAAATATTTTTTTGTTACTCTTTTTTCAAAATGGGTTTTCAATAAAGTAAATTTCAAGTATTAAAAATTTCTCTTTCAAAATAAAATGTTATGGATACACATTTCCTAAAGAAAAAAATTTTTAATTTTAAAGTATAAGTTATTGGATATTTTTTAAAATAAAATTTTTTCAATAATTTTTCACTTCACCTTTTGAAAAAAAAGCCTTTTGGAAGTGACCTTTAACTTCCTCTTTTACTTCAATGTCAAAAAAATATAATATATATTTTAAGTTTTCACTTCCATTTCCCTTCCCATTTCCAAAATATTTTTCCTTCAGACTGTTTATGTTTTATTATTTAACCAATAATATATATAAGTTATCATTTGTTGGAAATAAACTCACGATACTAAAAAATCCAATTTATGATCCCTTCTTGTGTGGTATCATTCAAGAATTCTTTTTCGATGATATTTTCATTTATGAAAACAACCTTCTAGGTTTCCTTCGTTACAATATGGATATGTTATTTTGAAACCATCAACATCCTTTCCATGGATGTATTATGATCATGTTTTTTAATTATTTACTTATCCATATACTTATTTCTCTATATGGTGTGAAAATAATATTTTATAAAATTCTGATCGGATAATGTTAACCGAGAAATAAAGTTATTCTATTGACATGGGGAAAAGTATTTACATTCTATATACTATTATTGACATATATGATCATTGTAAATTTGACTATTTTTCATTTAACTATCCACTTTCTTCCTTTGGATGGGTTATAATCATGTTATAAATTTTATTGATAAGGGGAAAAATGTTGGCATTCTGTATATTGTTATTCCAATAAGGTAGGTTATTGACAAGTTGACTTTACATTTCCTGAACATACACCTTCTCTGTTAGGATGGGTTATTATCATGCTATAACTTTTATTAATGTGGGGAAACACATTGAAATTATTGATGATTATTGACTTCAAACACAGTTTGATCATGTATTGGTATTTTGTATTATTCATTATATAGATAGACAAGTTTTATTCAAAAAGACGTACCTGAGGGAATGGTACTTATGATCTTGATGACTCTTTTGATGAATGCATTGGACTAAATCAAGTGAATGGTGGATTCCATAATTATATATCCCCTCAATTAATTAATTTTTCTCATGATAAAAAAAGGTTTTGGAATTTGGTGTATGCATTCACAATTCACCAAGATGTCTTGAATGAATTATCAATGACAAATATAGTGTCTTGCCTCAAGTCCTTGATATGAGGTTTTTGATGTATGGAATTTTTTATCAAAACAATATGAGATCGTTATTATTGATATCCATGTTTTTATTTATTGTTAAGGATCTAGAATGATCCCATTTTTAAGTTAATTATGGATTCAGGTTGTTTAATTATTCCCTCCATAATATTTATTCCATGTATATACCATGATAAATTTAGTTATATGTTTCCCTTATTGATCATTTTATCTTAACCCTTTATTATTTTTCTATTCCTCAGGTTATAAATAAAATTTGTACATGTGGCATGTTTTTAAGGATAGAACATGTTCAAGGATTTTTGGAAGATGTTAAAGACTTATTGTGATTTAAGTAGTTTCTTATATATAAATGAAAAAAATGTTCTTTAGTTGAGAAATTAATAAGCTTTATTAGTTTATGATATGTCTTAATTCTCTAAAACCTTAAAACTAAAAGATAATTTTTATGTAGCATATTTAATAATCAATATTTATTTTTTAATTATGGATTGTAATATCCAAGATTTCACATGTGTTATCAAAAAAAGTATGTAAATTATGGGTTATGACCACTAGATTTGGGAGTGTGGGTTCAGGGAATCACAGTTGGTATCAAAGGAAAGTTCTAGATAACTATAGAGATTATGATGTTTTCTTAGGAAAATTTAAGTGTTGATAAGTTAGGATTGATCATAAGTTCAAAGGTATATATAACCCTTTATGATAATTATATATTTCTATTTTGGGGTAATAATTCACATTTTATTTGGGTATTATGATAAGATAACTTCAATAAAAATAATAGGAATAAGTATAAGTATATGATGATATCCTGATGTTTTGGAAAATTCTTGAGTATGTGGGTTTACATGAAATTACATCCATTTATGGATACTAAAAGTGGTTGTATAATCTATCACAAATGTAAGTAGGGGTAATAGACACAAAAAGGTTATATTGGTTATTAACTAGATCGCCACCTAGTGCATGAAAAAGAGGTCTAACTGCACACCTAGTTTGACACCCCTAAGGTATCTTCATCAGTTAATCATGTTCACTATATTAATTATTATAAATAATTTAAGAATGATGTTAACAAATTTGGTTAGATTAATTAATATAAAAATGACTTTAGATACCCAAGGATTCAACGGAGAGATTCATAGGTTGATCCAAAAGTATCATATGTTAAAAATAATGGTGCCATAAGGGAGGACATATTCAAATCAATACTTTCATATTAATATTTTCGATATTATAATAACCATTTTGATTATAGTATTCTTTTTTAAAAGATCATGAAAATAAATATGAGAAAGGTATGTTCATAGAAACCACTATGTATTATAACTGAAAAAGGGAACATACTTAAATGGTTGAGAACCTTATTATATGTCTAATATGATAGAAAAAGTGAGTTTTTTAGTCTTAAGTATGGCAGTGACATTGATTTTTTATATAAACTTTGGCCTATTTTCATTAGTGGGTGAAATTTATTGATAATGTTTTAGTATATTATAAAATTTATGTGGATTATGTGAAACATATAAGGATTATTATTTAGTATTTTACTTTAATGTTATGATGAAAAGTATTAAATGGTATTAATAAACTTGAAAATGATTTTATGGCTAGGTTATATTATTGGGGATAACTATTAGAGAACACATGATTAAGGTATGGATAACTCTTATGTTTAATATACACATAATAGTGAGATAATAAAGGGTGGTTTGATTTTGAAGAAGTAATTTTTATACTATTGGTAACCTTGGTATTGGTAACTGATTAATGATATTTTTTTGGATAGGTTCATCTCATTTTTGGGATTATGATATATAGTGACTAAGTGTGTGACATTTTAAACTAGTTGTTAATAACACTTAAGGGTTTGATATGGAGTTAATTTTTAAAGGAATATATAATTTCATTGTGGTTTAATGTATTTGATATTAAAATAGTATTTGGGAAAGGTATTTTATAGAGATTATATGATTAGGTAGTACACATAGTTTGGTATATGATTTAAAGAATTACTAGTTTGTTTGTGGAAGGATAAGTGGAGAGGATATATTTCAATGATTATCAGGTTTATAAAATTTTAATAAAGTTAATTGTAATTAGGGATCTCTTATTTAAGAGTGAGGTTAATAAGTATGATAGAACCCAACTCAAAGTAACCTATGTTAAATAAATAATGATATATTTTAGACTAAGATTAATATAGGTCAAACTATAGCGACCCAAGCTTAACATACATGGGTATTACATCATTTTAAATAAATATTCTATACATTACAAAAATATATTCCCAAGGGACATAATAGTTTACTGTCTTTGGAAAATTGGAAACAAAATCTTTTATCGTTGTTAAATATATTTAACATCACCCATAAAGATCACCACCTTTAGTACTCTTGCATAAAACCTTTCTTCACAACCTAGGGAAAGGAAACATAAGAAAGGGGACAGATCAAATTCTTAGTAAGGGTAAATAAGGGATATATTTAATCATAATTATGATCATAATGGTATGATAAAATGATCATGAAAATATAAGATCATACCCTATATTTCAAAGATCATATACATTAATCATGGCATAAGTCATGTCAATTCCATAAGGCATGAATCATATAGAAATAGAAAACATAATCCATGAAATCATAACATAGTAATAAAACATGGGATTATGGAAAACACATAAGCATAAAATATGATTTACATAGTAGTCAAGGCATTGCTTCCAATACCATATTAGTAGCATGGTTTCACTCTCCCTACCATATTGGTAGTCATGGTTCACTCCCATGGCCATCTTAGTAGGATGAGTTCACTCCTCATACCATCTTGGTAGTCATGGTTCACGCCCATGGTAATCTTAGTAGCCTGAGTTTACTCCGCATACCATCTTAGTAGTCATGGTAAACTTCTATGGCCATCTTAGTAGCATGGGTTCACTCCCCATTCCATCTTGGTAGTCATATTTCACTCCCATGGCCATCATAGTAGCATGCGTTCACTCCTCATACCATCATGGTAGTCATGGTTCACTCTCATGGTCATATTAGTATTCAAAGTTTACTAGCAAGACTATCTTGGTCTATCTCATGAGATATAAATCTTTACCCAATGCATTAGAGGGAGATATAGGTCTCACATGTCTTATTGGGAAATCATACATACATGTTCCACAAAATCATTAACAATCATATCTTAACGTATCAAGTTAAATGGGTATCATAAACATGTAAACATATCATAACCTATGGAAAATATATAGGTTTCATAATCATTTCATCAAAAGAATAAGTCATTAAAGGGAAACCAATTTCATAAACACAGAACCTTTGAAATATAAATGGAATTCACAAACATAATTCCTTTGAAAGAGAAATGAGTTTCATAAATACCATGACATTAAGAAAAAACCATTCATATAAAGTATATGAGTGGAACCTTTAGATCATTTCCTAAAAGGGAATGAGTAGATCAACAAATGTCATCTTAAATAGAAAATAATTTTGAAATATCTTTCAAAAACATTTCTTGAGTAAAATATTCTTTCTTCTTTGAGAAGGATTTTAAATTCATAAAACCACTTGATAATCATTTTTAGAGAAAATACCTTTAAAACTTATAAAGAAGAATTGAAATCATTTGAATAACTTTTTCATTGAAAACATAAAAAATAAGTTTCAAAACATTTTAAAACCCTTTTTCTTCGAAAAAATATTTAGAACTTATAAGTAAACCTTGAAAATGTTTTGAAAATCATGCCTTTAAAAATACTTTGAAAAATTATAAATAGTGCTTGAAAATTTTTTAAAAAATATTTTCTTTAAAAATAATTTAAAAACTTATAAATAAAGCTTGAAAACGTTTTGAAATATATTTTCCATAAATAATTATAAAATAAACTTGAAAATGTTTAGAAAACATATTTCCATGAAATCTTATAAAAGAAGTTTCAAAAATTTTGGAAGACCATTTTCCTTGAAAACTTATAAAATAAGTTTGAAAATGTTTTGAAAACCATTTTCCTTAAAAACTTATAAAAGAAGTTTAAAAACTTTTTGAAACACATTTTCCTTGAAAATCAGTTTTAAAAACATTTTAATAAAAAACTATCCTTTAAAATTAAAGTAAGGCTTCAAAGGATTGATGGTGGATAAATCCATACATGTTGTACGAGGTAAAAAGAACATTCCTTTTGCAAGGTAAAAATGATAGAAAATTTCCTCATTCAGAAAGTGATAAGAATATTCCTTTGAAAAAATTGTTAAAAGACAAAAAAAGGGTAAAATTTTCATTTAATTATCATAGTATATTAGTAGAATATTCTTGTAAATCCATTTTAGAAAACATGATTTTTAAGGGAAAAAATTTCCGATTGAAGAGAGGGTAAAGTCGGGATTTCTTAAAAAACATTTCTTAACAATATTATGTATAAAAGTGTAGAAAATGGTAACACTACATGAACATAGCATGAATAACCATAGGATAATAAAATTCATGAATTTATTGAGATATGTAACCTAATAATTCATCAAATGAATAATAAACATAAGCAATATAGAAAAGAAATGAGATTGTCTCAATAAACTCTTATAACTTTGTAACTTGGGATCATACTCTCCATGTATAAAAATTAAATTACATATAGCTTAAAATATCATGAAAATAATTATATTAATTATATAACATGTAAAATGGAAGTATATAAAAATTGTAAAGGATTTTAGGTTCATAACAAAACATGAGTATCAAAGAACGAAAATTGAGACAAAACATTTTTACCAATTTGAAAACTTTTGACACTTAAACACCATGAATGAAAGTTCATAAAAATGATATGTTAATACCCATAAATTTAAGTATAATATAAATAGAATAAAATAATGGTATGTACTTGCACCATAAAAATGGAAAGAGTTTCCAACATAGGATGTATCTCACGGGAATAAAAAGTGAGATGAAATCCCCTTACACTGTGTCTTGACTCTCGTCGTACGTGTTCAAAAAACCTGTATAATAAATATAAATTTATTATAAATGATTTAAAGGAACATATTATTATATATAATACCATATATGGTTTTATTATTACCTTATATTACCCTCTTGTTAACAATCATATGTTAATTTTTCTCTTCGAGTAATATTCTCTTTATTATTCGCATGTGTCTTAATTTGTTATATATTTGGTATTTATAATTTATATCATGATTTAAAAAATTTAAACCATGATATAAATATCATGTATATATATTCTATGTGTATTATAATAATCTATATAATATATAATTATGAAAGGTAATACATCGTTCCTGGAGACGGTAGGTCGTACGTACGCATGAATGCTACGTATATTTAATTTTCGTGCTGAACGGAAAAAAAGTAAAATACATAGATGTATATATATGTATATATATATATATATATATAATTATTATATTAGATTCATTATTTTCATGACCCGTCCTCGGGGCCCGTGCTGTGACTACCCCAAGCTCGCATTCCATAGGCTAGGGGAGCTGGTCGTGCAGCTGGAGGTGGATGACGCTTCGAGGTGTTGCCACCACCACCACCAGGAGGTCCACCCTGACCGTGAGTAACAGGTGGACATGGAAGAGCACAACTTCAGGCAGCTGAAGCATACTACTATGGAGCTCCGAAAACAGGTGGACAGGAGCAGGACTAGTTCCAGGCATGGAGGCATTTGTTCTTGGTGCTTCTAGTTTCCATGATGTTGTTGTTTGTGGTTGTTGTGTGTCTTTGTACTTGAGCTGCAGTAATAAAAGACACTAGTCCTTGTGACGTTTGCTTTCCTTCCCTTTTTGTGTGGTTGATACTGAGAGGTTCTGCTTAAAACTGTTTACTTGACCCTCACTTTTGAGATTCCTACTAGAGGAGCCCAGTGACCACACACTAATACCGACAGTGTGACTCAACCCTTGGAGGCGAGAGTGACGGTTGGATCTCTTGGTAGTAGCGTCGAGGACTTATGAAATCATGTGATGAGGCGGTCCTTATGATACTTATTCATGGTAATTTTTGATACTTGGAGTATCGACCAGTGGCTCGTGGAGCGGATCCTCCCATAGGCGAGCATACGAAGTACGGTGACCTTGTAGCTGGCTAAGACCTGATTACTTCTTGTCTGATTTGATTCGGAGTGACTTGTATAACCTAGTGGGGAGCACTAAATTGTGAGGTGGCAGACCCATGGAAGAGGAGCACTACTTTTTGAGGTGGTAGACCCGCGGTACTCGATAGGAAGAGTACCTCTGTGGGCTATGAGGGGGAGCACTACTATGTGAGGTGGCACACCCATGGCGGAGGAGAACTACTTTGTGAGGTGGCAGACCCGCGGTACTCAACAGGAGGAGTACCTCAGCAGTCTAAGTTTAGTGAGTAGTACCTCAGAGTCGTGACAGGACTACTGCGCTCGACAGAGGAGAAGTTCTCCAGCAGCCGTGTTTTCGTCATCGTGGACAAAAATCTAGGTTTGAGCTGAGTCAATGACCTTTGTGTTTTCCTCATGATTGAGATGGATTAAATGATGACTTAGGTATATGTATGGGCATATACCTAATTAAAGGTTATCTGTTGAGATATTCCTTTTTGGTTTATCCTTATTGGATTTAGTGAGACATTGAGGGTCTTGGGGTCCCTACTGAGTATCGTTATACTCATCCCTGCACGGGCTATGCCCGCACCTTGTTGTGTTGGATGCAGACAACGGACAACACTGATTGTGGTTGAGGCTTGTAGAGTTGAACGATACCCAGAGGTGGACTTGATGACGAGACGGTACCCTGAGGTGGACTTCACGACGAGATGGTACCCAGAGGTGACAGACGGACGTGGAGAGATAAGGTGGCCATCTCTACCAACCCTTCAAGTAGGAACTCCGGAGGACGATCCAGGAGCAGCTCTACACCTTCCAGTTTTTTTGTCTTTTTCCTTGTACTTTACAGATGGGATTGTATTTCAGGCCCCCTTTACTTTCAGCACTACTTTTGTATTCAGTTTTATTTAGTGTTTTGCTTCCGCTTGTACTCTGGTTGTTTTTTTTTTGCATTTTATAAAGGCAATGCCTTCCCTTCTTATTGGGATTTACGCCTGTGGTGCTAGTCGACAGCCCCTGGAATATAGAAGGCGGGCTTGCGGTAGTCACGGAACGGGCTTCAAGGATGTTTTGTGACAATTATAGTATATATATATCATATATATTCACTAAAACCATATTTAATACAGCCGTGTAGTGTATGAATGAATCATATCCCTTTGAGGGAGCGGTAATCCACACTTCCTCAAATGAAATTATCGTATTAACACAAAATTGAAAGTAAAAAATATATGTGTTGTAAAAAAGAATAAATAATCTTAAAGACATAATAAATATAATATATGACATATATAAGAAGATTTTTAATCATAATGGCCACCACGGTAGGTGGTAATGGAAAAATTAAACAATCATCGTTTCGTGAGGCAGTAGTTCACCGTACACAGAAATGATATGTTCATGACCCATTAGATGGAGGTGTGTATAAGTTTAGGATGAGAAATATATATATATAAATACTATTATATTTATATTACTGGTTTTTCTATATAATAATATATTAAATAGAGTTGTAGTGGGTAGAGAAGAAAAATAAAAGAATGGACTTCAAAGAAGATGTTACTTCTTAATTGAGTACCTCCTTTTGATTTGTGTCAAAAGGATTCCTTGGATTGCCTTCTACAAAAGGGAATGATTATAAGAGGAGTGCATTGGTGTTGTTAATTGTATTGGGAATATTTTGGCTGAACACAAGAGGTTTTTAATGTGTGAATAATAGGGAGAGTATGTGTCCTATTATAGGAATGAAAAAGGACTCACTTGGAATGTTTGAAAACAATTTAGGTGTACACGTGTTCTTACCTATCAAAATTCATAAATAACCAACATAAATAAATAATGTAATGTTTATGGATGAATAATGTCCATAAAAGGAGTTTTCAACAAGTGACTAGGTCATTTGGGTCCCTAATATTTAGGTTTAGTCCCTAATTAAGCTTAATTTGACCATAATTGTTGTGATTAATTTTAATCATTGTGATTAATTTTAATCATTATGATTAATTTTAATCACTTTTATTAATATTTTTTCTTAAATATTGATTTGATGTTATTATACTCTAAATATTTTTACAAATTAAAATGGTTTATTTTCGTTTATCAAAATTAAATTTACCTAAGCAGCAAAATTTGGATTATTTCTAATCCCGCAGACGGCATGAAACAACGGGTTTTAAAAATTAAAAATGTTCAAAAGTTTGTTATATTTTTATATTCAAATTCAAAGATAAATTGAGTCTAATTACATAAATGTTATTAATAGATGTATAATTTATCAAATGTGGCCTTAAAAAAATTAATGTATAATTTATTATTAATTATTATTTAAACAAAACGGAAGTTATTTACTAAAACGCAGTATTTTTCACTATTCATCAAGTGATAAAGTTTGTCATAAAAATCCCAAAAATTCACCCTAAGAAAATTTATGCATTCTAAATTCAAAAATAAAGTTTATTTTATAAAATTAAATTTATAAATGTTTTTAAAATTAATTTTATTATTAATATAGGTTCATTCGTGAAAACGGTATTTTTAGACATAGAAGCGTTTTACCAAACAAATCATATCTTTCATTATCAATATGTATTATCAATATAAAAAATTATAAATAATATTTTTTTTAAAAAAAATATTACTATTAATACAAATAATTTTAACGGCTAGGTTATAATTAACTCATTTAATAAAAATATAATAATAAAATGATGTTTTATAGAAACATCAGTGTTGGGTGCAATGTATGTGAAGTTAGTATTGTAGGTAACACAAGACAAGTTTGTATTTCATGTAGTGTAATCCAAGTTGGTATTGTTTGTAGTGCAAGCCAAGTTAGTATTTCATGTAGCACAAGCCAAATCAATATTTCCTATAGTGTAAGCCAAGTTGGCATTTTGTGTAGCACAAGCCAAGTCAGTATTGAATATAGTTCAAGCCAAATAGGTATTGCATGTAGTACAAGTCAAGTCGGTATTACGTGTGAAAGGAATGTTTGACTTAGTGTTTTAATATACATACATATAGAGAACTATTTCCAGTGTCACATTAAATGAAAAATATTAAAAAGATAAATTAATTCAAAAAATAATAATTCACAAAATCTCAGGGTGTTACATTCTACCCCCCTTAAAATAAATTTCACCCTAAAAATTCATTTGGGTTATCAAAGGTTTAATATTGGAAAGTTTCATTCATAGAAACCCACAATGTAAAATAAATACTAAAAATTACCTTAAAAGGGATTTTTTGACCATAATGTTTACCCAAAGTAATATATAACTAGGTTTACACATATGATAACATAGTTTGGAAGTGAAAACATGGACACGGAAGAAAAATCTAACTATCATGTTCACTTGGAGAGTGAGAGAGAACAAGGTCAAGAGAAAGATAGCAATCAGAAATCCATAAATAATTGATGACCTAAGGGACCTTATAATTCATTAGAAATAAAGGTACTAGGACAACATTTTTTTCTTTCAATATCCTTTTTCTTAAAGTTTAATAACTTTCATGAAAATATATACATTCATTATTTTAGGAAAAACTCGCCATTTGTTATTCCTTGATCAAATTCACCTATTTCACTAAAAAGGAAGGTGATTTTTTTCATTCCTTAAGTTCTAAAATATCATTAGATCCATGATATGTCATCCCATTTTTCAATAGTTTTCATCAACAAAAAGTAGTTTGAAGAGGTTTTCCAATATGAATAAATCCTCATATAGAGATATAACACTTTAATCTTACTAAATTCATCTGAATTTAAAATTCAACTTTCTATAAATTTTTAACCATAAAACCCTCTAAAAAGATAAAAAACCAAATATTTAGAAATAAATTCATGAAATTATCTTAACATTTATCCCCCATATATTACAAAGTACCACTTTTTTGTCACATTCCAAGCATGTGAATACCCTTATCATATATTCCCTTGAAACATGTTAATAACCACAATTAATATAAATACTTTTGAAAAACATATACTATTACTTATTAAAATGATTATTGGATATATTATTTAAATCCAAGAAGTCTTAAAAATCATCCTTGATGACATAGACTACTTTTTTAACCAATCAATAATCAGATCCAAGGTAATCAGTACCATCTAATTCACTTATTTATATCCAACATTTCTATTATCCAAAAATCATTATATTAACATTATTAACACATTAGGGTTTATATTTCCATTTAATATTGTGCTTCCCATTAATATCACCTTTTTATTAAATCACTTTTTTTATTCTTCATAACTATTCAACATATTATTGAAAATCCATAGTGAAAAAAATAAAATAAATAATCCTTATATAATTCACCAATCATAAATCATGGATCCAAATATATAAATACTTAAATCCTTCCCCATTAATGTATGGAATGGAATTGGTCATTCATTGTTTTATAATTAGATTATTATGTTTGGGAATTAAGTTGGGTAATGCTCATGTTATCCACAGATGATACATTAAACTCTATGAAAATTCATCACTCTATTACCCCTTTTCCCACATAGATAACATCTTCCCCTCCATTTGAGTTATTCCTAAATGTTATTATTACTTTATTATTGACATGTAGTAATTAGAATATTATTTCCTCTATGATCCTTAGAATATGAACATTTATAAAAGTTTATCTTCCCCTTATCAAAGGTGTTAGGAATATCACCAAATTTACATTTTTAATCATATATCATAATAGCATATTCAGAATAATCGCAATTTCTTTCTTCCCACTCATTATACAATTTATTTTCTCATAATAACCAAATTTTCCATTAGAATAAATGTTATCCCAGTTCCTTCTAGTCTCTTATATTAACTAAAACAAACAATCATAGTGTGAGCATTACTTATCATAGCATAAAACCACATAGTCATAAAAATATTTACTAATGGGATGTCTAAATAATAAAACATTACTTAATATAAGACAACCTAGGTTAACCTTATATTATTCATAACCAACTTATATCTAAATTCATCATGATTATTGATGAATAGTTTGTGAATTCCAAAAGAATATCCCCTGGGACTATTAAACTAGGTGTGTAGTAAGGCCTATTGTTATGTACCAGATTACCCTGAGTCAGAACTGGAACATCTTGTTGGAGTTGTTATCCCTAGGTACATATGTTCCATATCCACATAAACTTGTAGTATCTAGATAGGGATGTATTTATTTGAAACCACCTACTCTATCATTTAACAAAATTCTAGGACATTTTCCTCAATGTTGACTCATCCTTATACTTATCCTTATAGACATACCTATACATATCTTTAGAAATATACCTAGGAATATCACTAAAGTTTTCTCATTGTAGTTTAAAAAGTTTTAATAAACCTTTCCTCTAATACCAACTATAGTGGCCTAGTATTATCTTACATGGATATTACAAACTTTTAGATGAATATTTTGTACATTACAAAAATACATACCTGAGGACCATAATTGTTTAGTGTATTTTGAAACTTGGAAACAAAATATTCTATCCTGTTAAAAGATCTTCAAAATCTCCCATAAAGATATCCACCTTTAGTACTACTATATAAAACATTTCTTCACAACCTAATGAAAAAACATAAGAAAGGGGTGAGCTAAAATGCTCAGTAAGGGTAAATAAGAGAGAGATATAAGAATAATTATGATCATATGGGTATGAGAACATGATCATTAAAATATAAGAACATACCATGTATATAAAAGATCATATACATGAATCATGGCATAAGGCATGTCATTTTCATAAGTCATGAATCATAAGTAAATAAAGAACATAAGCCATGAAAGTAGAACATAAGAGTAAAACATGGGATTGTGGCAGACACATAAGCATATAATATGATTTTCAAAGTAACCAAGTCATTTATTCTAATACCATCTTGGTAGTATGGGTTTAATCCTCATATTATCTTAGTAGTCACGGTTTACTCCCATGGAAATCTTATTAGCATGAGTTCACTCCCCAAACCATATTGGTGGTCACGGTTCACTCTCATGGACATCTTAGTAGCATGAGTTCACTCCTAATACCATCTTAATAGTCATGGTTCACTCCCATGGCCATCTAAGTAGCATTGGTTCACTCCTCATACCATCTTGTTACTCATGGTTTACTCCCATGGCCATCTTAGTAGTCAAGGTTTACTCCCAATACTATTTTACTCTATCTCATGAGATATAAATCTTTTCCTAATTCATTGGTGGGAGATACAGGTCCTACCCATATCCTAGGAAAATCATACATACATGTTCAACAAAATCATAAAAAATCATATCTTAGCCAATCAAATTAAATGGGTATCATAAAAATGTAAAATTATCATAACATCTAGAAAATATACAGGTTTCATAATCATTTAATCAAAAGCCTAACTCATGAAAGAGAAATGAATTTCATAAACATATAACCCATGAAAGAGAAATAGATTTCAAAAACATAAAACAAATTAAAGACAAATGGGTTTTATAAATACCATGACATTAAGCATAACATATTTATATAAAGGATATGAATGGAACCGTTAGAGAATTTTATAGAAGGGAATCCGTACATCAACGGATGTCATAATAGAAGGAATATAATTTTGAAATATCTTTCAAAAACATTTCTTAATTAAAATATAATTTCTTATTTGAAAAAACCATTTGATAATAATTTTCATAAAAAATACCTTTAAATTTCATAAAGAATAATTTAAATCATTTGAAAACCTTTTTCCTTGAAAACTTCTAAAATAAGCTTCAATAAATTTTAAAAACCTTTTTCTTCAAAAACACTTAGAATCGGATGAAAATTATATATTATTACAATTACTATTATCCTATTTTAGTGGCTAATCACACCCCCACCCCAACTTGAGTTTTTATTTTCCTTATCAAATTGTATCTCAAAAATATGAAATTTTAATTCTATTTTCCAAAAACATATTATAATACAATGCTCAACAAAAGACCTCATACCAAACAATTATGAAACCCATAAAAATATTTTACCACAAGATAAGTTCTAAATCATATCCTAATCTCAATAAAATTTCTTTGTTCAAATTCATAACCACATTTAATCCAATTTCAATTAGGCATGATGATGTATTGTGCATCATAATAGAAATGAGGGTTTATTTTTATTCATGGGGGAAAATATGGAAGCGTAAGTGGAATAACATTTTAATATTGATATGAGTATTCTTTTTTTATTTTTTTTTAAAAAAATCATGGAAATTTAAATTTCACACAATCAAGTAAACCCCTATATTGATACTTTTCTGATGACCACCAGGCTCAAAGGCCTTAAGGCACCAACTGAAGCACACATACTCGGGCATCATCTTGAGTTAACTAAATCAAAAAAAATTAAAATTACCAAAAATAGAGATAAAATCACTAACTCTAGTTTAGAAAACTATGGAGTCACAATCCACATGTGTTGAAAGCCAAAAATTAGGTCAATTCATTTCTCTATGCACAATTGTAATGTTATTTTTTGTTTTTTTGGTTTCTTTTTCATTTTTTTTGAATACTCGTATTAAAATTAAAGCCATCACCAAACCTATGGTATTATTATAGGACCCCAAAAACTTAAACTAATACCCCACAATCCAAAGCATGTGAATTGTGAATATTTTTATTAAATGGATGAAAATATAAATAGAGAAAAATCACATCAGACAACCACACATTCCAAAATCAATGCTCATGAACTTATACATGGGGATTAAAAATAGAATCAAGATATAAAATATTATTTGATATTTAGTTTCAAATTTTTCAAAGTGTATTGTCATGTTCAAGGTTAAATAAATATATCCTTCCATTAACACATATTTTTTCCATTTCAAATCCTTTTTTTATGCACAAAAAAATCATCCCCCCACTTAGAATAACATTTTCCCCAGTTTTTAATGAAAATAAAATTTATAATAAGGTAGAGGTATAGGAGAGGAGCTCCAAAATTAAAATATGAAAATGAGTTATGGAACAATATCACCTGGTGGTATACTGAAGAAGGTCGTTCCAAAAAAACGGATCCTTTGATCCCCATGTCACTCATCGACTCCCCGTAGAGGATGGTATAATGGTGTGGAATTTCTCAATATAGGTGATATCCCTAGAAAAAAACTTTAAACTCAATAGTATATTCTTCTCACAAAAAAAACCAAAATACAAAACTATGCAAACCCTAATAGGTTCCCTTGAAAAAAACAAACAAATAAAAAGAAGAAAGGATAAAAAAGTACCTATTTATTTTGAAACTCCAAACATTGATTCAATGTACAAGTAAAGGTCAGGTTGCCTCCTAGAAAGTTCTTTGTTTAATTTTTTTATCTTTACTTAGACCATAAATATAACAACTTTTTTCTATTTTATATGTTAGATCAGTTATATTCTCCTCACTTTCATGTTTAGTGAATGGTTCAATGAATGGTTTTAACCTATGACCATTGAATTACAAGATATGACCACTAGTGGGATCCTAAATCTGTATTTCCCCATAATGGTACACATAATGCACAATATAGGTACCTAACCATCTAGACCTTAACTTTTTTGGGTGTAAATGAATTTTGGAACTATACACTACACAAATTTTCCTGATTCAAATTGTTTCACATTAAGATTACAATATTGGTAGGATTGAAATCTTTATTTATTGATACTTGAATTTTCATATGCCTCTATCCTAAGTTCCTAAAGTTTATTAAGATATAATTTCCACTTTTTTTCAGCCAAAGATATGTCAAAGTTCATTTTTTTTATTTCCCAAAAGGCCTTATGTTCAATTTCAACATGTAAATTTCACGATTTTTTATAAACCAACCTATATAGAGACATGTCTAGTATAATTTTGAAAGAATTGTGATATACAAAAATATAATCTAAGAGTTTCTTAGAACAATATTTCCTATAAGTATTGACAATTTTTCAAGAATTTGTTTAATCATCCTATTAACCAACACATCTTGACCATTGGTTTGAGGATGGTAGGTAATAGAAACATTATGAGAAATCACATACTTAGACATGAGTTCTAAGAAGGGATGGTTATATAAATGGGTTCCATAAGCACTGATGATATCCCAAGTAATTCCATATCTAGAAAATATGTTCTCTTTTAGGAATAGGATCACAACATAATGGTTATTGGACATGGTGGGAATAGCATATACTCATTTTCAGACATAATCAACCTCTAATAAGATGTATATATATCCACTAGAGTTTGTAAAGGGTCCCATGAAATCAATTCCCCAACAATAAAATATTTCTACAACCAGGATGGGAGTCAGAGTCATTTGATTCCTTTTGGTTATAGATCCTAGTTGTTGACATTGGGGTAACTTTGGAAAAATTTGTAGGAATCCTTAGTCTGGTAGGGCTAGTATAAACCCCTTTGTAAGAAATTTTTAGTGGTTTTATTTATCAAAAATTGGCCTCCACAAGCCTCTATATGGCAGAATTTTAGAATGAACTCTTCATCAGACTTAGGATGAAATATCCTAATGTTTTGGTCAAGAAAAAACTTGGAGAGGTATGAATCATCAAACACATAGTGTTTGACATCATCAATTAATTTCCTCTTAGTGAGGTTCCCAAAGAATTTTGTTATTAAACCCATAACAAATTGGTTTTCTATGTTAGTATACCATGGTAAATCACTCACAGAATAGAGGTTCTCATCAGGAAATGAATCAGACATAAAAATGTGAGGTGAGTTGTTTTTAAATTATATACTAGAGATATTATCTACTATAACATTTTCAATAACTTTTTTATCCTTAATGATTGAATAAAATTATTAAAGAATACAGACCCACCTAATCAATGTAGCCTTATAATCTTGTCTTTTGAAAAGGTATTTCATATCTAAATGATCGATGAAGACAATTTTTGGGGTCCTAAGAGATTAACATGAATTCCTCTAAATAAAAGACAAAATCAAATAACTCTTTATTGCAGGTATTATAGTTTATATTTTTATCATTTAAATATTTACATGCATAAGTAATGACACATTGATTTTTATCACAATGTTTTCCAAGGAAAACTCATACAATGAAGTCACTCGCATCACACATGATTTTTAATGGATGTTTACAATTAATATAATTCATGATATGTGGAGATATAATAGATTACTTGAGTTTTTAGAATGATTCCTTTTAGCTTTTTCCATAAAAATGAAGCATCTTTCACTAGATGATCACAACGTGTTTGGGAAATGGAGCTAAAATTCCTAATGAACCTTCTATAGAAACCAATATTTCATAGAAAGAACTCACTTAATTGATAGTTTTTATATAGGTAAGGTGACGTATAATATCAACCATATCTTTATCAAATTCAATCCCTATACCAGAGACTGAATCCCCCAAAACAAGTCCTTAATTTACCATGAAATGTTATTTTTTCCAATTTAGGATGATATTCTTATCCTATCATATAGACAAAACCCTTTCAACATTTATAAGGCATCCCTTAAATGTATCCCCAAACATGGATAACTGATCTATAAATACCTCTAAAAAATCTCCCACCATGTCAGAGAAGATTCCCATCATGCACCGCTAGAAGGTACCAGGGGCATTACATAACCCAAAGGGAATGTGTTTGAGGGAAAAAGTGTCTAATGGAAAGGTGAAGGTTTTTTTCCCTTGATCCCCTAAGGAGACCTCAATTTGATTATACCCTAAGATTCCATCTAGGAAATAATAGAACTAATGACCTTCCACTCACTTGAGGACTTGATTAATGAAGGGTAAGGGGAAATTTTCTTTCTTGGTGAATGGATTTAACTTCCTATAGTCAATGAATAGTCTCCATCCACTAATAAACCTTGTGAGGAGAATATTATCATCCTCATTGGTGATTATAGCAATTCCACCCTTCTTTGGAAAAACTTGAATTAGTCTTTCCTACTCACACTCAATAATGGGGTAGATGATACCTGTTTTTAACAAATTGAGAAGTTTTTTTCTTACCACATCAATAATATTGGGATTGAGTCTCCAATGAGGTTCAAAACATGGTTTGGAGTCATATTAAAGAATAATCCTATAAGTTCCAATGAGTGGGATAATCCTATGAATATTAGAAAGGGTCCATCCAATTTCTTTCTTATGCTTTCCTAGGACATCCAAAAGCATCCTCTATTGATTATATGCAAGAGAGGAAGAAATTAACATATGAAAGGTTCAATTTCCCATAAGAATTCATACTTTAGTGATTAAGTAGATACTTAAATTTAATATCATATTGGTTAACACTTTCAAAACAACGATGGGACCTTGTATCAAACTAGGTTTCTTTTTTCAAATTTCTTGACAGAATTAGTTCCTTATAATAGAAGTTTCATTCATCACATTGGCTAGATCAGTGTTAGTAATGGGTATGGACTCAATTTTTTTATTTCACCAGTGGTATCATTGATTTTTGATCCATAAAAATCATCAAAGGAGTCATCTAAAAGAGATTCAAGACAATAAGATAAATTTCCCACATATGAACAAAGGAAATCAATTTCATCTTGGGTTAAACATAATTTAACAATTACTTGATATTTCTATGGTTCTTTATCAACACTACCTATCCAATTTACCTCATGTATCTCTTCATCATCCCTAATTTGAGATTCTTCATTGTAGATATTCAGATCAAGGATTATGTTTCCAAAGGTTATTATCATGTTTCATTCCTAATTTAGATGACTGGTTTGATTGTTTCTAAGAAGGGATGACTATGTATAATGGGGGTTTACTCCCAATGACCTAAGCTTGGGTCATAGTAAAGGACAATTAAGTCATTAGGGTAAATTAAATTTTTAACTTTTACCAATACATCCTTTAATATCTCCTTAGGAACTCAAAAATTATGATTAACTAGTTGAAGTGTGACAGATGTGGGTTGGAGTTCCTTGAGCCCTAACTGACAATACCCAGCATATGGTATGAGTTTCACACTATCTTCTATATCATAAGGTATTTTGAAAATTTTATTCTCCACTATCTCAACATTTATGTAAGGACATCCTAGTCCTTTCAATTTATGAGGAATGGTTCCTTAAATGGTGGTACTCACATTAGTATCCAAAAGGACTTCATTTTTATGTGAACATATCCTTTTAAAAGTATAAAATTATATAAGGTAATTTTAGTTGGAAGGAATAGTTTGGATTTAATCGAGAAGATGAATGTTCATCTTAACCTGATAGATTATTTCCCTCAAAGTTTTATTCATTTATTCTTTATATTTTCCTCTCATGTTTTGAGGGAAGAGAGTAGGTTGTTTGAGTGTTTATTGAGGTTGTGTTTATTTCACATTCTCATATGAATTTGTAGATTTTTAGGGTGTTTCTTCAACATTTTCATGTGTTATAAAATATTTTAATGGTTCTAGGTTGGTTTGTTCAGTATTTTCAATGGATTCCTCACTTCTTAATATGGTCACTACTTTTAGTTGTTCATGAGAGATTTATGTGTGGATAGATTCTTCCCTCAGGGTTGGGGAAGCCTCAGTCAGCATGGGTGCTTTAATAGTTATAATGGTTTGTATTTCATGTTTAACTAATGAGACTTTTGAGTTTATTTTCTCAATTTGTTTAAAAAACTATTCAAGGATTGGAAAAGGGATAGATTTGTAAGGGGATTTTTTGTTTTTTATCCCAATAGGATACTTTGGTTGTTGTATTGGTTGTTGAATGGGTTATTGTATGGGTTATTGGTATTGTATAAGAGGATGTTGGTATTGTAATAGTTGTTTTTAGAACTAGTTATGGGTTTGAAAATTTTAAGAAGGGTAGGGGTTTGGTCCTTGTGGATAACTGGATTTTCAGAAGGATTTCTGGTTATATATCCAATGGAATCCTATATGGTTACTATACCATGGATTTAATGTATTTAGGTACAGTAACTTTTAAAAGTTCAAAGAATTTACCTCTACTGGTGGTACTCTAAAAATAATATCCTTAATGGAAGGGATGGTTATACTGTTGTCGGTATTGTGTTCATGTTTGTCATAAATTGTGTAAACAAGTTTAATAGTTCAAATTTCATGGACCTTCCTAAGATTGATCTCCTCGACCTTTATAGTGAATGCAAAAAGTTTTACATTAAGGATTTATTTATCCCTACAAGTGTGAATTACACCATATTTGGGTGTATTCTCATAGTATGGTGATGTTTCCCATGTCTAGTATTATTTTTCTAGACCTTATAGATACTCATAACCATTATTTGGGGCTTTGTTTTTAAAATTTTATTACACATCATGTTAATTAATTATTTGTTTCTTAGAACCAACCCTTTATATAAGATTATAAATTATAATATGATTTAAAATCCATGGTGTGGTACCTTTTTGAGTGTGTCTTTGAATCTTCCTCATGTTTCATAATATGATTTCCTTTCTTTTTAGAAAACAATTGGGTGCTCTTTTTAAGAGAAATTATTTTTTAATGGGGGAAGTTTTTTATAGAATTGTCTTTGTAATTGGCCCCAGGAGTGGATTGATATAGGACTTGGTTTGTTTAACTAAATATTGGCTCAATAATTCAATGAAAAATGAGAGATACTCATACTTTTTGAATCAAGTTGATGTGTTTGGCACATGGTTTCAACAATTTCGTTGAACTCCTTGACATGAAGATATGAAATTTTTTACTATATCCCATTAAAGGTTGGAAGGTGGTTTAGGACATGATGTTTGAATACATAGTGGGATTATCCTAGTTCTTCATTCCTAAATCAAGAGGGTGAATTAGTCAATGAATGTGTGAGGTAGTCATTCATGGTTTGGGCGATAACATTTCCCATGTTTGGGGATCCCACATTTGGATTTCCTTTTGGTTCCCACCTGGGTTTATGAGTTGGTTTCATTGAATAAATTCCATTTAAATGGGGTCAATTTTTTAATCCAAAATATTTGGCATATTTGGATCTAATATAAAGAGACTCATAGGTGTACTGGACTCCCCAACCACAGAACTATCCACCCTAACTAGACCATTTTAATTTTCATGGGTATAGGTGTACATGAACCAAGAAAAGAGAAAAACAAAAGGGGAAAAGATAAGAGAAATGAGATGATAAAATAAAAATGGGTGAGAATAGAATGAGTATCTAGATGAATTACTTGGGTCCCAAGAAACAATTCCAAAATTTGGTCACTCCCAAATATACCCAAGTTTTGAGGGTTAAGAGGTATCTTATAGGGTATCTTAGGTTGTCAAATCCTCAGAAACTTAATAAGAATGATAAAGACAAATACATTATAAGAGGTATATTTGGCTATGAAGTTCCCAAATTGAGTTTTATTTGAGATGGCTTAAATTAAAACTAAGATACCTAAGTGAAATTAGTTTGTAGTTTATGGTTTTTCCTAAGTTATTACTAGGGATGGTTTGGATAAAATTAATTTTTAACGATTTCAATTTCTCATACTCAAGATTGATTCATTAAAAAGATCAAAACAACTTCATCACTTATTGGTTTAATAAAAATACAAACCTAATTATAATAACCTATAATCTTAGAGTATAGTTTTTATGATCACTCTATGGTAAAAGTTAGTATTATCAAGTGAGGTGTGTGACCTTAAAATTTAATAAGGACTAAGAAGTATTAAGACCGTCAAATGAAGTTCTCAGTTAAAAGAAGTGATTAAACATTAAAATGGTGATAAATAACATCCAATACAAACCCTCGTTACTATGTTAGATCAACCAATATTAGGTTTATCCCTCTATTTATGTTATGATTTTAGTGGAAGAAGGAAGTAGACTAATGAGGGTGGAATTGGAGAAGTGAAAAACAATCAAATAAGGACCACTCCACCATTGTGTGAATAATTTCTCAATTTTTTGTGTTAATAGTTCACACCTTGATGAAATTATATTAGATTTATATGAATAAGAAAATAATAATATGATAATAATAACTTTTATTATGAAAATAATTAAAATTGAACAACTTACATGAGAAAGAAATGTGATTACAAAGACAAAGTGGCAACATAATATTACAATGAAAAAAACACAATGAATCCCTCAACTCCTTAACCATCACTTCCTTAAATAACAATTTTCAAAGAATTGTTTTGAGACTGAAATATTTAAATATACCCCAATTAATGATGGTAGGCCTAGGTGGGTGGAAATTTAATGGAGATAATACTTTTCTTCCCTTTACAAAAATCAAAACTAGCTTCCATATACCTAACATAGGCACCGAAATGAGCTTCTAGATGGTGATATTTTTGTGGTGCATAGAAGAAGAAATTGAATCCCTTTATTTCTCTGAAGACTCTATAAAATTTTTGACCAATTGGAACTTGGGTTTGGAGATATGATCAAAATGGTGGACTATTTTTCAAGGTCGTAGAATTTGGCCCAAAATTTCATCTTCAATTTGGGATTAATAAAAATACCTTAAAAACTAAAGATTATCTACATTTAATATTGAATTAAATATTCTTCATGATTTCTTATATATCCTATTAAAATTTGAGCATCATTGGTATTTAATAATGGACACTACAGTGATATTATCAGGATATTGTTGAGTTCACTTTTCCCAAAATTTCTTGGGTTGAATTTTCAAAATGGTGGTCTTCTAATGAGAATATTCAAATTATCCAAAAGTATGAATTATTTCTAATGGAAATATAATTATGAAAATAAAATATGAAATTAAAATAATACCCATTTAGTGTTTTATGAGTTGTTCAAATATGTACCAATAAATAGTTCACTTTAAGAATGAATTACAATCATAATGTAAAAAAACTGTTCAAATTGTAAAATGCACTAAAAGTGGTGTTTATGAATAATGAATCACACAAAAATTATAAATTATAACAATTAATATTATCCTCTTTCAGTGGTTAATCAAGGTTGGTTAGCCTATAATGTTAATTTGTGGGTTTTTAGGACTACATTAAACATGAGTTTATCATTTAATAAAATTTATTAAACCATTAGGAGGCATCACCAGAGGAGTCCGGTGTGAAGCATAATGGAGCATGATAAAATATAAAAATACTTTTAGGTAAAATAACTATAACACTAACCTTAGGTTGGTAGATGAACCCTTTTCCATTTTTTCCTTTTAATCGAGGTAGAATATAAGAAAATGGAAGAATAAAATAGGGTATATTATATCGCACTAAAATAGCACAAAATATGGGGAAATAAACCAAGAAAATAAAATAGTATATGGAATATATTAATGGTGTATAACCAATGAGATGAATGGTGGCTTGATCATAGTCTATATGGAGGAAAAACAAAGGAAACTTGGGAGAATCCAAGGCGGAAATCCCATATGTCGCTGCTACATGGAAGGATAGGGGTGAGAAAAATAAAAGTGGTTTCCCCTTTAAAAAAATAAGTCTAAAACATATTCACTATGTGAATATTTTTCATTTCATGAAATATTTGGGATTTCCCCTTTAGAAAAAACATATTCACGTCATGTACGAGGTCAGTCCAGACCAATTCACATTGTGAATTAAATTCATGACATGTCTCGAATTTATGACCTATAAAACACATGGGTTCTGGCCAAATAAATTAACATCATGAATTAGTTCTACAGACAGGTTTCATCCCCCATCTACCATTCTTTCCAAAAATAACCGACTGACCCTAACCCATGGTTACCAGGGATAAAGACAAAATGAAAACATGGTAAGGTTTTAGTGAAAATTAAAAGAATACATACCTCACTAAAATTTGTGAATTTACAAGTTTTCAATGATTTTTCACTTAAAATTTTGAAAAATGTTTTTTGAAAATGACCTATAACTTCCTCTTTTACATCAATGTCAAAAAATTGAAAATTATTTAAAGTTTTCACTTCCATTTCCCTTCCCATTTTCAAAATTTTATTCCAAAGTGGTGTTTATGTTTCATGATTTATCCTATAATATAAATATTTTATCATTTGGGGTAAATTTATAGTGACCCAATATTTTTATATATAGATATTATAACTTTTTAGATGAATATTTATCACATTACACAAACACACTCTCTAGAATTAAAAGGTATAGTAAATTATTAAAATTTGAAACATAAATAACTAGTTTATAAAATATCAATATCATCTCTCACTTATTTATTCATAACTAGAACCATTTTTAAAATATCATACTTAATTACCTTTATTCATATCCTAGGGAAATGAAATATAAGAAAAGGGTGAGCTCATATGCTCTGTAAGAGTTACCAAGGGAGATATCAATCATAAAATGAGCATAAAGGCATAATAACATGAACATGAAATTTTAAAAATTACATCCTTCGTATACAAGATCATAATATTGTGTCATGAAATAAATTTTGGTAGTTTAGAAGACATGAATCATAAAATAACATTACCCATGAGAGAATAACATTGGCATAAGACATGGAATTGTGGAATATACATAAGCCTAGAAAATTAGTTCCTTAGTAGTCAAGGATTTTTTTTCTTAGACTATAATAGTAGAATGGGTTCACCCCCCAAACCATCATAATAGTCAAGGTTCACTCTCAAGAGTATAATAGTGGACAATGTCTATTACAGAATAGGGTTAACTCCCCATTATGGTATTATTCATCTCTTGAGATATCAATATTTACCTAATGAATTGGAGGTAGATATACGTCCCACTCATCACATAATTAAATCCATAAGTATTTGTTTCACAGGACCATAAATAATTCATAATATTATAACCCATGAAAATAAATGGGTTTTATAAACATTTCATCTTAGCATAACCCATAGAAAAGAAAAGGGCTTCATAAACATTTCAAATTTTCACCATAAACATAAACCATCCATTGAAAGAATAATTATGGTATCCTTTGATCATATCCCCCATTAAAGCTTAATTAACATAAAATTATCTCATCTTATATGTAAAATATTTATAAATATCACCTGGAATAATTATTGAGGAAAATAACATTTCCATTTTAAAATCACATCTCTTTTTAAAAAGATACGCACTTATAAATGAAAAAAATAGAAAATAAATTTGTAAAGTAATATTCAAATAATTTATTCATCATGAAAAAAGGAAAATTTTCTTATGTTTTATAAGTTAAAAAAACATTCCTTCAATGGTTTTTTATGAAAATTCACAATGTTCCTCATTTGCAAAACAACAAAAAGATTCCTTTCAAATAGTTTTGTAAAAACTCAAAGATGGGTAAAAATAACTTTAAAAAATAAAATGATAATGGTAAAAAATTTGAAACAAAAAATTATAAAACATTTCTATTAAAGATAAATATTCTTCAATAGAGACTAATAGATAAATAAACTCAAATATTGGTGAGATTGTGAAATAAAACCCTTACCTAAAGTATAACCTTTCTTTGTTCACATTCAAAACTCCAGTATAATAAATATGCATTTAAAATAAATTTATTACATAATTATATTCATATCTATCATACCATTTATTATTTATTTATAATATCGAATAAAATTTTTATTAATAGTTTGTCATTAAAAACACTGTTCTGTAGGATAACTGCTTCGTTTTCCAAGCATGTTTTGGTTCGACAGTCTTGTTACTTATAAATCATCATGGTACCATCATTTATATAATGTTAATAATGGTATATAAATCATATATATTCATTATATAAATATTTATTAACACTCATTATAAATAGATACAAAAAATGAATTACATCGTTCATGGAGATGGCAGGTCGTACGTACGCATGAACGCGGATTCCATTTTTCAACTGATGGAATAAAAAATAGGTAAATAATAATTAAACTTTAATTAATAATTATTAGTTAATATATATAATATATATTAATCTATTGCAGTCTTATTAGTATCCATGTGAAACATAAATGAAAAATGAATCACATCGCGTAGTGGATATGGTAGTCCATACATATGCAAGAGCGACGTTATCGTTTCCCAAAATATTAGATGATAAGAAGGTAGAAAAGTTATTATAATTAAATAATTATAATTATGTCATAAATATCATATATAAATATTAAAACCATCATAATTACCATCCATAAAATATGTTTATGAAAAATGAATTGTATCGCTATGTGGAGACGGTAATTTGTACATAAGCACGAGCGATACTTTCACTTCTTGTTTGATGGGAAAGATGGTGTATAATAGTGTTTAAATAATAAAAATAACATTTAATAATATTTAGTACATTTAATTTAATATTTAGTGATAAATATCGTATATTTATAGGTGGTAAATAATATTATAAAAGAAACTGTTTGTTTTATGGAGATTACCTCTTCTTGGAAAGAACTTATTTAAATCTCTTCTTAAGGACTGCAATGTTAGTTTTTTTAGAAGAAAAGAACCTATATGATGTGTGTGGGTAATTGATGAAGAGAATTTTTCATATTATTGTTGATCTATAAGACTCAAAGTATTGTAATAAAGTGAACGAAGAAGTTCCCTTTTATAATTTAGATGAGGGGTATTTTGGAATCTCTCAAAAGATTAAATTAATATAAATTAATGATAAATTTCAAATGGGTCCAAACTAATTTATTTATAAAATATGATGGGTATGGGTTGAAATAATCTCATAAAATAATTTTTGGACAAGATTAGGTCACACTTTTACCCTTATGATTTGGGTTTAACCCCTTTTAACCCTTTTTAAACTTACTGTGACAAAAAGTAATTTTACTCTTCCAGGGTCAATATATTTATTATAAATAGAAAAACATTCCATAAATGGCCTTGGTTTGAATTATAAACTATATCCTAATTATTTTGATGAATATAAGATTTTTAGTAATTTTATATCATTTAATAATATGTTATTTATTTTAAAAAATCAACAGTGTGAATTTTTATAAATATTCATTACATTTTCATTAATAATATAAAAATAACACATATAATTCAAATAAAATACTTTAATATATACCTAACATTCCATGTTAATCAATATAATTTTGGAATCACATGATTTATATAAAATTATATTACTTTTAATATTTTTAATTTATTTATTTTATCTTTCCATTAATTAAATAACACCTACTTTGGCATTGAGTAAGTATTTGAGATAATTATTTCATAAATAAAAATTAAAAAAAATACAAGGATAAATAAAAATATTTTTGTTTTCAAAATAATATATTTATTTAAACATATCTGTAACGTCACAGTTCTAGAAGCCACCCAGAGGCGCCCTATACCCAGTTGGTCACATGGCCTCAAGCGCATTTCCCCGAATGCCAGAGGCTGCTGACTAGCAGCGAGGGCCTTGGGTGTAATAGTGGGAAAACTAGGACCTCATTGGTAGAGTACATAGTGGAGGTAAACAACACACAATAGCAGAAGCAGTAAATATCCAATAGCAGTAACAGCGGAAGACTGATAAAGAAACAACTGGAGAATAAATATATATAAATGATGCATGATAAATATATGTCTAGGAAAGCAGCCAAACAAGTCACAGTGCTAAATACAGTACTAAACCAAAGTACAAAAGGAAAATAGATGAGCAACTCCTCATCATCACAAGCCTTAGCTTGGTCCCATGCTTTCAAGATCCAATGCAATCAAGTACCTGAAGTCGAAGGGCGCTTTCCCTTGTCTATAACTACAGCAATATAATCTGTTTGGGCCCAAAAGCATGGCCCAAACAGGGTGTGAGACTAAATCTCAATAGGTAACCACCTGAAGATCTATGCCTAATAGTCAGTGAGTATATTGCAGGTAAAAGTATAGAAAGAAGTAAACATGGAAGCACTAAGAAGTAAACAATCCTCAGTTTAAGCATTCAAAACACCACACAGCATGAAACATCAAAATAGATAACACAACAGGTAACCCTCTGGGAATTACCCACAGCCTATCCCCTCGGGTCCTACCTATCAATTACAAGAAACCCTATGGGCATCACACACAGTCTCACCCCTATGGTTCAACTAAAGTATAGACTCTCTGAGGAAGCACTCACCGTTAATTCCCCCTATAGTCTTGTATCATACTAAAGGCGTTATGGGGAAGAACTCAACATCAATTCCCCCTATGGCCTGTGTCTTGGAACTACATACACTCTGGAGAAGCACTCAACATCAATTCCCCCTACGGTCTCACATTAAAATTATAAAGACACTCTGTAGAAGCCCTAAATGTCCATTCTCCCTATGGTCTGTACACCAAGTTCTCATAGCCCCATGTAATTCAACAATCATAGCATCGCATAACAGCCAAAGTAAACCTCAATAACTAATTGGCTGGAATTCTACAGCATAACAGCATATTGGAGCAACAGGCACACCATCTAATAATACTAGGCATGGATAGTAAATAATAGCCTAATAGGAAAACTAGACTCAAAGGTCAAATACAGGAAAAAAAATGCATGGGCAATAAATCCAAAGCAAAGAAAAATTCCCTATTCATAAACAATAACCTCTACTCAGGCCAAAAATAGGGCTAAAACGGTAAATGTGAAATACCCTGTTCAAGGGTATTGGGAAAATTTTCACATAAAACTCAAATAATTCCTACACAAAGGCACAAACCACCTACCTTGGGGTTAGGAAATCAATATACTTGAACCACGAGGCTTAAATTTCCTTAGAACATCATAGATCTACGAAAATTCATAAAATGTTCAACCCAAGATAACATAGAAAATATGAGGAATTGTAAAATGATGCTCAAGAAGAAGGAAGAGCTTACCGATGTGACTCCAACGAAATCGATGGCAGTCGATTCGGAGAACGGATGCGCGATCGGGGGCTCAGGGAAGTCTCGGCACTGTATGGGTGCTCCGGGACGTTTTGGTCGAAGAAGAAGACACCCATATCCATTAGACGCGACCCCGGTCCATTTAATGAAAAAAAATTACACGGTGTGTACATTTGAAGTACACGGTGTGTACTCACCTTTTCCATAATCTGCTTTAGGCGGCCTCCATGTCACCCCTACATGGCTGTGTGTGTGATCATGACATTGTCAGCACACGCCCTCCAGCGGCATCGCACTACACGGTGTGTACTCATAAAGTACATGGAGTGTACTTCGAAAATTTTCAGATTTTCCTCTTTTTCTCAAAAATTACTAGAAAAGAAAAAACATACCTAAAAAAGAAGATCTGGGTTCTTACAATATCCTATGGATAACTACATATTAAACAATTTTAGTTATTAAAAACAAGAGTGTGGCATTTTGACTTTTCTTAAAATAAAATATTATAAAGGTTATAATCTCATTAAAATGGCCATGAAATTTCATATAACCAAATTCTATATGAATATAAATTAAATTTACTCATAAATTAAAATTATGGAAGTTTTGGGGGTCATTTTATAATCCTTATCATTTTATTTTTCATTTTAATTGCCTAATTTAGAATTTATTGTGGTAACAAAAATTATTATTGTTACTATTCATATTGACAAAAAACATAAATGGGATTAATTACTGAATTTTATCCACATAACTGTAAATATTTAATTAATTTTATCTAATTAGATACCTATATATAGTATAAATTAAATTTTAAATTAAGTTAACCAAATATGACAAAAATGCTTTTTAGAAAAAATCTATTTTTGTGCATAAAACTATATTTATTCTTATCATTTTCATAGAAAACAAAAATTCAATGTATAAAAAAATTGGTAAAGTAAATAATATATAAATTTAATTAAAAATATTCACCAGTAGGTATAAATTTAATATATTCATACAAAATTCATTGTATGCATAAAATAATTTTTTTAGAAAAAATTTTACTTTTATTTTAAAATAATTTTTTAAATTATAATCATGAATTTATTTAATAAATGTATAGACCATGTATTTTTTCATAATTTAGTTATTAATATTAATAACAACCAATCTAACAGTAAGTCAATAATGTATAAGTAATATATTAATAATGTTGTGCGGTTTGTTTAAAATCATTGTTGCATGTAACATAAGGTATCAAAGAAATAAAATTATTTAAAGAGAAATATTTTATAAAAAACATAGGTATTTACACAATGAACACATGATACCAAATAATTCAATTCATGATCTCTTCTTAGGTGGTTTCATTCAAGAATAACTTTTCTAAGACATTTTTTCTTCTTTTCCAATATCCCTCTAGGTTTTATTTGTTACACTAGGGATATGTTCTTATGAAACCATACACATCCTTCCCATGGATGTATTGTGATCATTTTTTTAAAGTATTGACTTATTTGTATACTCATTAATTTATACAGTGTGAACATCACATTTTATATTATTCTAAATGGTTCATGTTCACCTAAAAAAATTATTTTATTTACATGGGGGAAAATATTAGTATTTTCTATGTTATTATTGTAATACAGATGATTATTAGAAAGTTTAATATGTATTTATTAACTATCCACCTTCTTCTTGTAGATAGGTTATGATCATGTTATCCATTTTAATTACATGGGGATAAGTATTTTCATTTTATATATTATTATACTAGTATGGATAGTTATCATCATGTTGATTATGTATTTTTTAACCATCCACCTTATTTCTCTAGATGGGTTGTGATCAAGTAATACCTTTTATTGAAATGGGTAAACATATTAAAATTATTGATGATTATTTACTATAATGTAGGTTGATCATGTATTGACATTTTTTATTCTTCATTATACAGATAATCAATTATTATATAGTAAGAGGTTCCTTAGGGAATGGTACTAAAGGTCTTCATGACTATTATGGTGAATACATTGGACTTAATCAGGTGATGGGTGGGGCCTAGAATTATTTAACCTTACAATTTATCGATATTTATCATGAGAAAAAACCCGTTTTTTATTTTTTATAAGCCTTACTAATTCAAAAAGATGCCTCGACTGCAGTCTTGAAGACAAATAAAGTTTCTTGGAATAAGAACTTGGAAATAGGTTTTTGATATCCCATATTATATATTCTAGATGTATGATATCATTATTATTGATATCCATGTTTTTATTTATTATCATATATGTATCATTATCCCAATTTCAAGGTAATTATAGCTTTATGTTGTTTACCTATTCCTACCATAACATTTACACCATGTTTATACTAAGATTTTTTAAGTGATATTTTCCCTTACTAAGCAATTTATATCACCCCCTGCTTGTGTTTATATTCCCAAGATTATGAAGAAAAGTAGTACACGTATGAAAAAAGTGGATGAATTTATGGTATATGTTGAAGAAATATCATGGTTTAATTAGTTTATTATATATAATGGAAAAAACTTTCCATTACTCGAGAAAGTAATGGGATTTATTAGTTTATGATGTGTTATAATTATCTACTCTAAACAACCAAAGATCATTTTGATGTAAAATATTTAATAATAATTATTTGTTTTGTAATTATGTATGGTTATATCTAGGCTTTTACAACTGGTATCATATAATTTTTTTAAAGTATGAGTCTATGAGAACTAGATCTATGAGTGTGGGTATGGGACGCCATAGTCTGTAGGACCATGGAATGCATTGACAGGGGAGGGGTGAATTAGGGTGTCAAATATTTCATTTAAAACAAAGGATATTTTCCCACAAAGGTAGGAACTTTCTAAACCTATCTAATGGTAAAGTAAAGTGATTAAACATTCACATATAGAGAGACAATACAGTAATTTGACATGTTTCACCACTAAGGGATAGTCCAAGGAGAATATGCTAATAGTGTGTCAAACATACCTAAATAAACTAATCTTCACTAGGTGTGGAGTACATAAGTTAATAAACAGCCACTCTACTCTAGTCACACTACCTTTACAATATTTTAGGGATATCACACTACCTCCTATAAAATACTTCTATCAACTCAACCTATCTTACTACTTTAGGTGATATCTTACTCATTTTAATTAATTTAAGGTCGCTTCAATAGATTGTAATTTAAGTATTTATCCGTGATTATCATGAGACTTTTCTTAAACTATAGTCCAAAGTTGATGCACTTAAAATCATTGATCAAACAAATCGGATCTTTAAAACCTGCTAGACGTTCATCTCAAGAACTTACTGATAGCACTTTTTATTATGTGAAAATTTTAGGATTAACATGAAATATGAATTTCATGAAACCCTTATCCTTTTTGAAGCTATACGATGAGTTTCACTTGGTCTTTTTATACACACAGAACACTCTACATGAATGGTTTACTACACGTAACTCTTTTGCACACAACTCTTTTTCATAGAATAAGTACCAAATATTCGTTGAAATAGTTATTAGTGTTGACTGGGGGTAGTCTCTTATTTATAGACGTTTTTAAACCAACACAAAAGTTTCTCATATTCCAAAAACATTACACGCAACATTACTCCAAGCATAGAAGTCCTCATTTTGATGTCATATGTAGTGTGTAAGAGTCTTTTGCGCCACCCACTTCATCTTTATTTCTTATATGCATGAAACTCTTTCTATGTCATGCAAGTTTGCATTTCATGTAATTTTAGATCTTTCACATTAATAATTCATTTTCCATATTTTCATATGATGGTTCCAAAACATCACTAGCAAACAAGTTTTTGATTCACCTTCATTATTGCGTGCAACTTCTTTTTCCTACAACAACTTTCTTCATCCTCTAAATTTTAAACCCAAAAATTTTGGAAAACACTGGGAAACAACACCACCTTCAACATTGAATCTATTTTTACCATAAAAACCCTTGTCTTTCAAACTCCTCGATCAACCCAGGTTGGAATGACAACAAACACAAACTATACTCAGTTTCTAGTAAATATAATCCTTGGTTCCATCACAGTTCTCACAAATTTGTTTGTAAAATGTGAAAAACTCCATTATAACTACATTTACCATTTTAAGTGACAATGTACACAATTAAAAAGGTAGTAAATACTATATAAAAATATGGGAATCATGAATTTTATATCCACAGAACCTATAATGAATTAAGTCAACATATCTTGAAATGTTACTTGAATACCCATCAGGTATGTTTGAATGTTTTAATATTAAATGGAATATATCATTCACCAAATTTTTCATTGTAAAAAACCAAAGCATCATAATTTACATTCCCATTTTTCCATAGATAACTTTTATACTCATTGATTTTATGTCCATCTTAATGTTAATATGGTTCTTCGATTTCCCATTCTCATTAAGGTAATGTGAAAATTTAGTTGTTGTAAAAATTATTCTCAATATTTGTGAAAATCAATAATATGATATAGAAAATTAAAATCCTAATATGGAATTATGAAAAATATACTTATTTTATTCCATTTTTTTGTTCTAAATTCAACTAATGATGTATATAAAAATTGTTTCCCGTTATCATTAAAATGATACTCCTTCTCAGAATATCCTCAAACATTTACTAATTTTTCTTATATTTTGGAAGTTTTGTGTAACTTTGGTGGTGGTTTATGCTCTATGAATCTATTTAATTTTGAATTGTTCAACCAGAATCTATGATATGAATAAATAAATATATTTTGGAATGAAAATAACAATTTTTTACTATAACTTACTAATTCATCCTAAAAATCAAAGTTACATACTATAAAAGTCAAACCAATTTAAGTTTTCTTTCCAGATAATTTTTCAAGTCTATGGAAGTCACTAATGGTCAACATTAGACCATCATTCATTTTGAACATTGTCATAGTAGATGCATCATATGTTTCAATACCATTGTTTCATAACTCCTACAATTCTTAAATTAGAGGTACAAGTGGACATCAATTTCATTTCTATGCTTTAATTTTCTATAAATAGTAATTGAAATAATGAAGAAAGTTTTTTTCATACACATCAATAGAATTAGAGTTAGGGAATAAAAATAACTATTCAAATGACTAAATCTAGTACTCAAAGTCTTTAGTTGGTTGAATCTATCAATATCCAATACCAATCACACATTTCTTAGATTAGATGAGAAATATGGATGTAATGATTAAAATTTTTTCTATGATTTTGAATCTAATGGATGTAATATTAACTCATCATCATTATTTTATATAGAATTCCAATTCATGTTATCAGTGGTTTTAGATTATATGAATAATATTTTCAATTAGGGTTTTAAATGGAAGTACCACAACACCTTTATAGGGGTATTGTTTTTTTACTTCTTTACACTAGTATGATAGTTCATAATTTAAAAATTGATCATTAACTTCCATATATAATTTGAACATATTTTTTACTCTTATATACTCGAATAATCTCCCTAATATAGAATACAATCATTGGAAAAATCATGTATTTCTTTATAATTAATCCCAATATTGTTACAACTTTATTCAATTCATAAAAATACTCAAGGGTCTTAGCATCAAGAAATGCATCACATAACTATTCAAACATTATGGACATTGATTTATTTTTTATTGTATACAGAAATTTGATTTGGTACAAATTCATTCAAAAATAAAGTTCGGAATACTTTAGATATCTTTTACACTGATCTTGATTTCCATCTT
The DNA here is from genome assembly GCA_963277665.1 of Viscum album. Classification (NCBI taxonomy): domain Eukaryota; kingdom Viridiplantae; phylum Streptophyta; class Magnoliopsida; order Santalales; family Viscaceae; genus Viscum; species Viscum album. The sequence goes on from OY728145.1 coordinate 518,619,823, forward strand.
TAATTAATTCATTAAATTCCTTTTTATTATCAATAAATTTTTCTATTATATTAATATTTATAGAATCAAGAAGGGAATACATTGATATGTTAAAATCTTTATCTAGTGGTCCTGAAGTTCCAAATACATCATTTTCAAGTTAACATCTATAGCAGCCTCAACAAGTTATACTGATATGTTTTGATATTGATTCTATTTTCTATGAATGTTGAAATCATAATTTATTTGGTTTTAAATTTTATTCTACCATATTGGGGAAGTAGCATGTCCTTTTTTCTGATTTAAATCATTGGTAAAACATTCGATAATGTTTTATTCTTCATTCCAAATCCTATTCACATATTGATCATGGAATATATTTAATAGCAAGTGTTCATAAACTTCTGGACTCTTCAACAATGTTATGAATTTACATTTAGGACAAGAACATTTTCTTCTCACATCCACATATCAATTAGAAAGTAAAAAATAAAAAAACTATTACATAATATTAACATATTAAGGTATTTTCCTATGTAATATAATCCAAATTATATCCATATATCACCAGTTAACTACATTCTCAGAAACAAAATATAGTTATATAATTATTTAGGACTAAAATAAAATTATTAACTCCTTATATGTTTGAAAATGAGATATTAAATCCTTAATATTCTAGGAAGGAGTTGTTGATATTACTAATTAAGGTTATTCTAATACTTTTTTATTTCTTATCTCCTTAGATTTAATTCTTAAGAATACTTACACACTCAAATTTAGAAAGAAAAGGATGTTGTGTGATCCTCAAAACCAATAATAAATGAAAATATATGTGAAAAAAATATTTAATAAAAAATATCATTAAGAATATATAGATATCAATATTATCCATATTTTTTAAGATCACAAAAATTATAAAATAAAAAAAGAAAAATCATTTAAAATATAGTATTTACAAAAAAAATAAAATATATTAATAAATATATCTAATAAAAAAATATTTTCACATTAATTAATTACTTATTTATATACAATAATTGAATTGTGTCTTATGTTCCCCCATTTTGTGATCAATCATAAAAATGAAAAAACTGATTAGAAATGAGCACAATATTAATGAAAAAAAATATTAATAATTAATAATTAAACATTTATTAACAAAATTTATGAAAATAACCACAATTTTTTCATATATATTTATATTAAAAAAAGAAAAATGTAAAAACATATAAAAATATAATTAAAATACAAAATAGAAAATAAATATAAAAAATATTTGAATTTGGATCAACAGTTTTTTCTGAAGATTGTTCATTAGACACTGAAAAATATATTAAAGTTGAGGTTTTTGAAAGATATATTTTGGATATATAGAAATATAATAAAATGGTTTTCCTAATTTTTAAATCTTATATACTTTATTAAACCTTTAAAACCTCCATTATAAATAGAAATTAAGATTAATGTATATAAAGGATTATGTGAAATTCATTAAAATGTGATTATAACTTCAACTATAATAGGGATCACACATCACATGGAAGTTAACTTGTACTTGGGAAATTTGGTCATCACTAGGAATGAGGGGAGATCACACATCACCAAGATTTAGGGGACTATAATGATTTTTAGGAAGGAGGGGAACTTGAAGTTTATTGTCATTCAGAAGGACATGGATTATTTCAGAGTTGGGATCGAACCCGCAGACGGGATACCTACGTATCCTTCTTTTAGAAAAGGAATTAGAACCCACGTAGTTCGAGTAAGGGAGTATGATGTTTATGATTGATGGCTCAAAGAAGGATGTCATAATTACTTTTACACTCTAAGCTCACGTGAGTCATGCTCGATGTGAGAAACAAGAGGTATTGGTAAAAATTAGACAACTGTGCCATGAAAGATGCAATCATAAGAAATAATGTGGGGATTATGTATGTATGACTGCCCAGATAAATGAAGGTTAGGATTTACTTTAGGGAAGAAATCCAGGAGCAGGGTCCATAAAGGTATATATGCTTCATGGAGATTTTAAATACTCTAACATGGGGCTTATTCCTAAAAAGGAGGCCCAAATTAGGAGAGGACTTATGATTGGGTTTTACTTCTGAAAAGAAATCCCAGATCAAAGGTAAATTATGACTAGTTAAGAGAAATTAAGACTGGGGCTTACTCTTGAAAAAGAGGCCCAGGTTAATAGATTTGAAAAATTAAGGTACTTGGGGCTTACTCCTAAGGAGGATGCCCATGTTTGAGACTGGGGCTTACTTCTGAAAAGGAAGCCCATGTTAAGAGAATTATGGTTGGGGCTTACTTCTAAGGAGGATGCCCAGATTTGAGAATTATGACTGGGGATTATTCCTGAAAAGGAGGCCCAGGTTAAGAGAATTATGGTTGGGCCTTACTCCTAAGGAGGATTCCCAGATTTGAGAATTATGACTGGGGCTTATTCTTGAAAAGGAGGCCCAGGTTAAGAGAATTATGGTTGGGGCTTACTTCTAAGGAGGATGCCCAGATTTGAGAATTATGACTGAGGCTTATTCCTGAAAAGGAGGCCCATGTTAATAGAATCTCTCATCTTAAAGGATGAGGTTGAATGAATGAAATCTCAAATTTTTAGTGACATAAAGATGTATAAATCACTAGGTTTTGAGAGATATTCCAAAGAGTTCCTTTCAGATAAGGAATCCAAATCAAGAAATCATGCCATAAATGGATTTGAAGAGTGTCTTGAAGATTGAATTTTGAATAGGGGAGGTGGAATGGCTTAAGAGGGGTGAAATGGGCAAGAAGGGCACCCAAAAAGGTAGGGGCGCACAAGTCCTGGTAGGCGTGCAGGTACTGCGTGGGTGCGCAAGTCCTGGTGGCATAGGTATGCCTACGTGACATAAGGGTACCTGTGCGATGGTTAACCAGCAGGGTAATACATGAGTGACTCTTGATTAAATCCTTTAGAATCCTCTTGAGGTTCTTCCAGAAGAGGGGCGTGCAAGTTCTATTAAAGGAGTAAGGTGGCGCGCAAGTGTGGCCTTTTCCCTTAAGGGCTGACCACTCAGGCGCACAAGTGTTGATTAATTTCAACACTTAGGCCTTCCTCCCCCTCTTTATATCTTCCGTTCCAAGTAAGAAATTACCTTAGAAGTGTTTCGGAAGCTTTGAGAAGAGACTAGGGCGCCGGGAGCCCAAATCTGAGTTTCTGGAAAAAATACTCTTCGAAATGGGGGGCCCACAGGGTCTATTTATAGGCAGAGAAGACCCTGGGAGGTTATCACTTAGGTCGCGCAAGTCACTTGCGCAACAATCATGCGTCGCGCAAGTAGACTTGCGCGACAATTATAGAACTTGCACGGAACATGTTCTCTTGATCCCTTGTTCATGCCTTTGTCGATTTTTGATGTTTTCTTCAGAGTAAGAATAAATTTGTGCTAAGTCATTTCCCTTTCCATTCTTTTATACAATGTGACGAAAAGGAGCGTCAACAAAAGTCCCCCCTCATAGTTGGATCCAAAAGAAATTAGGATTTGACTATGAGGAAAACAAGAAAACCAATGGAAAGGCGGCACGCAAGTTTGGGCGTGAAAATGAGCTTCGGGCGCGTAGGGGTATGACCTTTAGTTTCCCAGGTTATGGCGCGCAGGGTTCTGGCCATGTCTATAAATAGAGGGCCTCACTTCCGTACAAATCATCCAGATTTCCGGACTTCAAACCTTCGAGCTCTCTCCGCGCAGGTCACCTTAGCTGCGCAGGTTGTTCTGTTTTCCGGTGTTTCCTTTGATGGTGTGCTACTGTCAAGGTATCTTGACTTGCGCGGTGGTACTTGCGCGCCAACTACTTGCGCGACACCTCCATACTTGCGCGCCAAGTTTTAGACTTGCGCGCCTTAATGCCTTTTCCATTTTTTCGAATTCTTTCACAAATTTTATGAAAAATCAACTTACTTAAGAGTTAATTATTCATCCTTTGTGCAGATTCAATGGTTCCTAAGGGATTTGGAACGGCTGATGAACTGGCTAGAAACCGGATTGATGACATGATGAACATCATTGGCCATGATTACTATGATATCTGTGATAGCACTTTCCCAGATTTGGCTAAGTACTTGAAGAAATATCATCTTAATTTCCCACAGAACATCTATCTTCCTCTGTGTGGTCATGGTCATCTGCAAGGAATCAATGTTCCAGATACAAAGAACTATATGCCTGAAATGCAGCTACACTGCTACTCCTCCATTTCGGTTATGTTGTGCATTAAAAGAAACAACAATGGTGTGAACTTTCAAATTACTCCATGTCATTTCCTTGCAGATATGAAAATGGAAAATCCATGGGCTGAAATATTTTCCGCTGCCGGTTGGTGGAGAGAAGACAAACATGGAATTAGAGAAATATTTGAAAAGAGTACTCTCTCCAAATGGATCTTTACTTCCAATTCTCCATTCTCAAATCCATGTATCCATCTTCCAAGTCTCTTGGACAGAAATAGAGTCATTGTTTGATCAGCAGAAATTTTTCTCAAACCGCACTCAAGAACATTCTTTTACAATTGTTCCAAGAAGATCTGGTATCACTGCATCCCTTATGGTATCCAATTGAATGAATGAATTCCAAGTGGTTACTGATGAAGCTCAGGATGCCAAAAATCAAATGAAGAGTTATGTTGAAAGCCTCTTGTAATTCTTGAAAAAGAGAAGAGACTCCAGTCTGTGGATGTCCTTCTAACTCTTGTGCATCAATGAAAAACACTTTCACCTTAACTCATTTGTACCTGCATTCTCTTTTGCTAAATTCTTTAGATTTTACCTAAGCCAATGGGCCTAGTAAGCATAGTTTGATTTTTACTAGGATTAATGTAAATAACCCTACAAAATTCAAACCTTTTAATTGATCAATGTTACCTAAATCATAAAAAATGTATGTTTAGTGAGCTTGGAGCATGACTTTTATTCAGAGTTCCCTTGTCTTTTGTGGGCATTTTAAAGTCATGCACGTCAGACATAAAAAGGATAATGTTTAAGGTCGAAATAGCTTTGACCGAAATGGATTATAATTGACTCAATTCCTTGAAAATTCATCTGAAAACAAATTATCACACTCAAGTATGAGGGAAAATATGTAAGCTATGAATTAAGAATATTTGAATCTGAGAAATGACATGAAAAAGAGCAAAAAGGAATTAGAAGAAGTATATTCCAAGAATTAAGTTACCATTATTTAACAAACCCGTTAGGGGGTTGAATTATGTAGGGCCACCTAAGGACATTGGCTGCATAGTTAAATAAAATAGTATCTTTTGGCTAACAAGTCTGATATGTAGACTATTTATGCAAGGCCTCCTATGGGAACGTGCTGTATAGTCAGGAAAAAGAACTCTCAGAAATTTACTTTCCTAGTGCTAAAAGCCAGTGAAAGTTTATGGAGATTCAAATCTTCCAAAGTATAGAGTTTGTTGTATGGAAAGAGGTACTTGAATATGGAGAAGATATTTCCAAACAAGATTATCGAAGAACTGGATGAATATCACGCCTATGAAGGTCTGACCCAAACGTAGGGAAGGAGAATATAATCCATAGACTTGAATACTTTCAGATCATGAAAAAGGATATGGGACAAATATGTTAAGGATGGCTATTTTTGCGGATCCCTACATACTATTATTTAAGACAAATAAGAACAAAAGAGGCATTCTTCCCAAGAATGAAGTTACCACTATCCGAAAAACCCGTTAGGGGGTTGAATTATGTAGGGTCACCTAAGGGAATTGGCTGCATCGTCAAATAATAGTATTTTTTGGATAACAAGTCTGTTATGTAGACTGTTTATGCAAGGCCGCCTATGGGCATGTGCTACATAGTCAGGCAAAATAACTCTCAAAAGTTTGACATTTTTGTGACTATAAGTCATGAAAAGGGTTATGAGGATCTGAAAATATTTAAGGTTAGGATTATGACACATAAATATGTATATTGTTCAATGTATACAGATATACATAGATCAATGCTAACCATAATCATGTTGTGGCTGGGTCCTGAATTGAAATGTTGGACTTCACTACGTATCCCATAAGGATGAGAATCAAGCCATACGTAGTTCTTAAACTACAGTTTAACGTCATGTGGGACAAAAGGATTAGAGATCTTAGTTTAGGGTCATAGAGCTTGGACCATTGTAAGAAATACACAGTGCGTATTTTCATGGGGACTTTTCAGCCAAGGGAATGAAAGTGGAATTTGGTGTCAGTCCCAAAGACTTGGGGAAAGATTTGAGGGATACTCAAATGTTCCTATGTATCCCATAAGGATGTGAATCAAGCCCACGTAGTTCTAGAAATACCCTTTGTACAAATTTGGTTCGTACATATGAAGGGTGAAAGGGGACTTTTAGTACAATGATGGTTCAACCCAAGATAAAAGGTTTGGGTGTTGCCATGTATGCACGTAGTCTTTGATATGAAACATGATTTAAAAATCAATGTAAATAATGGTTCCCTCTCAGGTGAGGGTATCAAAGAATATTGTAGTTTATTTTCATACTAGACAAAAGTGTTGTATAGTTTAACGTCGTATAACAAGGACGAAAGTGAACCAATGTAAAGATATTGATTCTAGGGGAGGTTTCACGAATCAACATCGTATGAGATGGAGGTGAACCGCTGTGAATAGATTGGTTTTGGGCTTGAACCTTGGGAGGATTCCTACATACCCAGCCTAGAAGGCAAGGATCAAAGTTCGTGTAGTTCAATTAAATAATGAATTAATGATCAAGTTGTTCTTGGGGACAACGACCTAAAAAATGATGTTGTTGGGACTTACACATGTTTAGCGGCCCAAAGAGAGTGTTATGGTTGAGGTTTTCTCTAAGCTCACGTGAGTCATGCTCGATGTGAGAAACAAGAGGTAACAACAACCTTAACGATGCATAGTTTAATGTCATGTAGTACATATAAAGGGACTATGCAGTTTAGAGTCTTGCAGTTAGGACTATTGGTGTTGCACAGTTTAGTGTCATGTAGCAGGGAAAAAGTACAATTTAATGTCATGTAGGACATATCACGGACTTTTTGTATAGTTTAGCATCATGTAGTTAGGACGATGGGGACAATAGAGTTTAACATCATGTTGGATGAAAGGGGGATTGTGCAGTTTAATGTCATGCAGTGAGGACAAAAGAGTACGCCATTTAACGTCATGTTGGATGCATTGGGGATTTTATTCACAGTTTAGCATCATGTTGGACGAAAGTGAGAGTAGTTTAAGGTCATACAGGATCTTTGATGATTATATAGTTTAACTTCTTTCCCGATGTAAGCGGATTTTATACATTTTAGCGTCATGTAGTTAGGACGTCACAGTTTAACGTCTTGCTGGATGTATGGGACTTGCAAATAGGTTAGGGTCATATGCATGGACCGTTGATGATGCAGTTTAAGGTCATACAGGACCAAGTTGCAGTTTAAGGTCATACTGGACCAAGTTGCAGTTTAAGGTCATACTGGACCATTTCTATATAGTTTAATGTCATATACCAAGGACAATAGAGGTATTTTGCAGTTTATACAAAATACTTCTTCAAAAATATGGCATTGGTTGGAGTAGTGATGAGTTCTCCATCCATCGAGATTAATGAATAAGCTCCATTGGAGTAGACCCTATATATTGAATAAGCTCCCTCCCATTTTGGATCAAGCTTGGGAGGTTTATTTCCTGGTATCATTGGAGTTCTGAGAACTAATACCAATTCTCCCTAAGTGAATGAACAAAGACGAACTTTTTTGTTAAAAGCTTATGCTATTCGATTCTGATAGACTTCCAAGTGGTGCAAAGTGCACAATCTTTTCTCATCTAACCGTTCCAATTCATTCAATAGCTTTTGAGATTTTTCATCTGTAGATGACTGATCACAAATAGCAACTCTGAGTGAGGGTAGTTGAACTTCAATGGGCAAGACGGCTCCCGCTCCATATACCAATGAATATGGAGTTGAACGAGTTGCAGTGCGAGTGGTAATCCGATAAGTCCATAAAGCATGAAAGAGTTTATCAATACATGACCTCTTATCTTTATTCACCATATTTTGCATTATATTTGAAAGAGTCTTGTTAAAGGCTTCTATCTGGTCGTTGGCCACTGCATGATACCGAGATGAATGGTTGGATTTGATGTTGTATTCTTGATACAACTTCTTCACCTCGGATGAACAGAAATTGGTGCCATTGTCCATCAATATGGTATGAGGGACACCAAATATGGTAATGATGGTAGACTTGATGAAGCTAACAATGTATTTAGAATTGACTTCCTTGAGAGGTATTGCCTCTGCCCATTTGGAAAAGAAGATGGTAGCAGTAAAAATGTACTTAAACTGCTTGGCCGTAGCCAAAGGGTAAGGTCCCACCACATCCATTCCCCATGTGGAAAATGGCCATGAGTATTTAGGTGTATGAAGAAACTCTGGAGGCTGATGAATGAAGTTGGCATGTACTTGGAATTAATGACACTTCTTTGTGAAATTGACACAATCTCGTATCATTGAAGGACAAAAGTATCCAAGCCTTCGAATCTGATCAGACAGTCTATGTCCAGACTGGTGGGCACCACAGACTCCAGCATGCACTTCTTTCATGATAGCCATTGTCTCTTCACCATCAATGCATCTGAAGAGAACTCCATCAAAACCACGTTTGTAGAGAATTTTCTTTAGGTGATATGGGCTATCATAAAGAGTAAAATTAACCACACGTCACCAGATTTGTTCTTTCTCAGCTCTATCAGATGGAAGTGTTCCATTTTGAAGGTATTCCCAGATAGGTGACATCCATCCTGTAGTATGACCATACGGTTCTGGAATGGGACAAATTTCATTAATTTCCTCTGTTCTAATTCGAACATAAGGTGAAATTGAACGACGGTGGGCAATACTGATGGTTGTCTCGTCCCTATTTGGATCTTCCAGAGCTGTGGCTATATTAGCCAATGCATCAGCTTGAGCATTTTGTGATCTTGGGACATAAGAAAATGTTGGTTCCAAAGGGAATTCCACCATTAACTCTCTGATGTAATCATACAAAGGTATTAGTTCTTCTTTTCTGATGGCATAATCCCCATTGACTTGTTTGATTACCAAGTCTGAATCACCTTTCAACTTTAAGTGATTCACTTGTGCTTGAAGTGCTAATTCCAAGCCTACGATGAGATCTTGGTATTATGCTTAATTATTGGTACCACCTTCCCACAATAAGAAGGAATAAGATAACACTGCCTTTTCTAGAGAAATGAGCACAATTCCTAAGCCAACTTTGTTGAATTTAAGATTTCCAATTTTCCTCCCTCTTGGACTTCTGGAAGCACCATCAAAATACATTTCCCATGCCTGAGGACTTTCTTGAATAGATAAGACTTCCTCATCAGGGAGTTCAATATCTGAAGATGCGTCTTCCACTGAAGGGTGTTCATCTAGGAAATCAGCCAGAGCTTGGGCCTTTATTGCCTTTTGAGACACATACTGAATGTCGAATTGCTGCAAAATAACTGCCCACCTTGCCATATGTTCTGTAAGAATTGGAAGACTAAGGATAAATTTGAGCGGGTTATTGCGATATACCAATTGGACCTCGTGATGTTGCAGGTAGTGTCTCAACTTCTGAACTGCAAATATTAATGCCAGGCAGCACTTCTCAATACTTTAATACCAGGTTTCTGCTTCAAACATGGTTCGACTGAGATAGTAGAGACTGTTTTTATTCTCATCATCATTTTTTTGAGCAAGAAATGCACCCAATGATCACTCTAGAGCTGTCACATAGAGGATAAGTGGCCTTCCTTCAATAGGTGGCATGAGTACTGGTGGACTCAAGAGGTATTTCTTGAGAATATCGAATTCTTCTTGACATTCTTCAGTCCACTGGTAAGAGACACCCTTCTTCATCAATTTGGTGAAGGTTAAACTTTTGCCTGCCAAATTGGCGATGAAACGCCGAATATAGGCTAAGTGTCCATGAAGTCCTCTTAATTCTTTCAAATTTTGAGGAGGTGACATACCAAGGATTGACTTGGTGTTCTCAGGATCGACTTCAATACCACGATGGCATACAACAAAGCCGAGAAATTTTCCTGAGGTTACCCCAAAATCACATTTTAAGCGGTTCATCTTCAAATTAAGTTGTCGAAGCTTGCAGAATATGACTTCCAAATCAGCCAAGTGATTAGAAAGTTGTTTGGATTTAACTACCAAATAATCTAAATAGCATTCAACAAACTTCCCTAAGAAGGGTTTGAAGATACGATGCATGGCACGCTGATAAGTTGCACCTGCATTCTTTAAGCCAAAGGGCATTACCCGGTAGCAAAACACACCCTGAGGGGCTATGAAGGATGTAGATTCCTCATCTTCTGGGGCCATTCAGATCTGATTATATCCAGAATATCCATCCATGAAGGAAAGTTCTTTATAGCCAGCTATTGCATCAATTAGAAGTTCTGTAATCAGAACTGGGAAATCATCCTTAGGACAATGCCGATTAAGATCTCTAAAATCGATGAAAACTCTAATTTGTCCGTTCTTTTTCTTTATAGGGACAATATTATCCAATCATTTGGGATATTGAACTTCTCTAATGAAGTTAGATTTGATAATATTATCCACTGCAGTTTCAATTTTGGAAGCATAAGTTGGGTGTGTTCTTCTCGCGGCTTGCTTAAATCCTCGATGTTCTTCTGGTAAACCCAAATGATGAGTAGCAACATTAGGATTGAGCTCGGGAATTTCCATATAGTTCTAGGCAAATATATCTCTATTTTTCTTTAGAAAAGAAATATACATCTCTTTCTCTTCAAGAGTCATGGCCATACTAATTAAAGTGGGGCTTGGATCTTCTTTTGTACCCAGATTTACTTCTCTGAGTTCATCCACAGTGGTAGAGATACCCTCTTCAAATGCTGGAGGAGCATCTCAGAGATCTTCCTCTTCTTCTTCATCATGTGTATTTATTCCTTTTTTACTTGTATAGTTGATGATAAAGTAGAATTATCATGATCCAAAGAGACGTAAAAATTTGCATATCTTGAAGAAGAATCTTCCATTTCCGACCCGATTGATGATGAAGGGTCTTATTTGGGTAATAAAGAGGAGATGATGGATTGAGAATCGACATCATTGTTCACCTCTGATGTTGCTATAACTTCTTCTGGCCTAATTGGCGAAGCATCGACTTGTTGGATTTCAGCAAATGAAATGAAGAAGTCACCATTTGTGGTTTCATCACTGCTTGGTAGATTACCAATTTCTCCCATGTTGTCTGGCTCGATTGCCGTAATTGACATTATGGATCTTTCCATAAGAGTATTTTGATTTGGGTCTATCTTGTCAATTTGACTGATAGGAAACACATAATCTGTACTCACATGTGTTAATGGATTTACTGGAATTTTTTCCAAACCATATGGAGCATTAACTTTGGTAATCTCCTTTGTTATGGATTTCTCCCTTTGCTTCATGTGATAGAATTCCGCCTCAATGTATTGAGACTCACATGTCTTGAATGGGGCCTTATCACCATACAACATCCCAACTTTACCATCGAAACAATATTTGAGGCATTGATGATATGATGAAGGGATAGCCGCATGTTGATGTAGCCAGGGTCTTCCAAGCAAGATGTTGAAGGCTGAGTCTTGATCAACAACCATAAAATCTGAATTGGATACAAGATCTCCAAACTGAGTTCTGAGTGTAACTTCACCCAGTGGTTCTTGTTAATTTTTATCATATCCTTGTAACATCATGCTATAAGGAGATAAATCAGATTCCGTGAGGCCCAATCGACGAAGTGTACGAATGGGAATGAGGTTGACTCCTGAACCATTATCAATGAAAGATCTTCGAACATCTACTCCATTGACCTTGCCAAACAAGTACAATAGTCTAATATATCCATTCACAACATCATATTCATCTTTATGAGTAAAAGATATTATTGCATGGCATTCTACAGGATTATTCTCTATGTGATAGACTTCAGTTGTAGCAATTTCAGTTTCAAACTCCTGAGGACTTGACAAAGCCTCGATGAGTGCTTTCCGAAGATCTATTGACAGATTCAGAGCATCTAGAATTGATAACTTGGCTGGTACTTAGGCCAAGTGTTTCAATATATCATACTTTTGATCCATAGGTCTGTGTTTCCCAATAGGAATATGTGGTTTAGCAGGTACATTGGAAGCAGATGCTTTGGAAGTTGATGCATCTTGTATTGGGATAGGAGTTGGCAATATTTCTGGTTTTTTAAGATTAGACGGATTAGATCCACTTACTTGCTGAGAGGAAGAAGATGGAACCTTCAACTGGTCTTCCAAAATAACTATGCCAGGACTGAATTTACAATTGGTAGAAGAACTTTCTTGTTCTTGCTGACCTCGCTGAAGGGCTCTACCACGAGTTTCTGTTGCGTATACAGTTCTAGTAGGGGTAGAATTGGAATAGTGTATTCTGAAAGATCCACGTATTCCCCTGTATCCTGAGCCCCTAGAACTTCCTCTGATTCCTCTGTTTGATATAGGGATTTCAGGCTCATTGAAATTGAAACTGCGACTGGCATATGGATCTATTAATTGAATCATATTAACAGAACCAAAGATTAACTCTTCGTCTAATGAAGACTCTGCCTGATTAGCCTGTTTAGGTTGTGCCGTTTGGTGGGACGGTTCCCGTGGCTTTGAAGTAGATGTCATGAAGTCCGCCAAAGTCAAAGAAAACTTAGGCTTTGACACATACTCATCTTCTTATGATTCTTTTTCTTTCTTTGAATCATGTCGTTTCTTTGAGGACTTTCCCTCTGACGAAGAGGATTTTTCCGCAACATTCATGGCAGAAAACACAATTGGTTTCTTTAATTGTGTTCACAAAATAGCATGAGTTCGATTGATTGTCTTTCTGCTTTACCCATTATCCTTCCTGGAGCTGATGGAATTACACGATATTTAGCCTTAGCCTGTATAAGAGAATCTTCAATCTGCTGAGCGATTAAAGTAAGGTCTCGAAACCCTCCTGTGTATTTCACAGGGATTAATGGCGTGCGTAATTTGTCACGCAGATTTGCCACACAGATTGGCAACAATTCTTCTTGAGGGAGTGCTAAAGTCAAGGAATATGTTAATACCTTCCATCGAGCAATGAAATCATAGACCCTTTCATTATCCCTTTGCTTACAGTTTGTAAGATCAAAAATTGTTGTCTTTGGAAAAGTTGAGCTGAACTGAAGGAGGAATTTTTGGCGAAGATCCTCCCATCCGGTAATTGACTGGGATTGAAAGCTTTTATACCAAACAAAAGCTGGTCCTTGCAAGGTTCGCATGAAGCATCTGAGTTTCACTGCTTCTTGCTGCTCTGGATTTCCCATCATAGGATCGCAACAAGACACGTAATGCATCAAATGCTATTCAGGATCGCCTGATCCTTTGAAAATAAGGAATACAGGGTTCCCAAAACTGGATGGAGGAGAAATTGAATCTACCCATTTAGGGTAAACTCTCTTTTATGGTTGAACTTGCGCACATTTCCCTTCCATAGTTTCTAACCGAGCTGTTAATGACTCAATAGTAGTTATTAACTTTTGAGAAACATCCGGTTGAACTTGGACTTGGGTAGGTTCAATGACTGGAGCTTGGACAGATGTGGTGATTGGTGCTGCAACTGATGGTAGTACTACCAACTGTTGTTTCACTTGACTCGTACGATTAGACCTGTGAGGGTGTACTGATAGAGGAGGATATTCTTGATCTATCTCAGTAGCTGCAACAAATTCCTTTGGTTGACTGACTCCAGCCTGCTTAAGAAGAAGACTACTCTGAAGTAGTTCTGCATTCAACCTTCTTAATTCCTTCATTTCTTCCTCCTGTTGTGAAAACCTTTGATCTAGTGAGAGTGATTGACCTTATCCAGAGGAAGGATATGTAACCTAGTTCTTTCCCTTCCCATTGTTGGATCCTTTTCGGAGAGTGGGAAGTGGGTTACTCGAAGGATTACCTAGGTTCTGAGTAATCCTTTGACTTCGTGTATGCACACCTTCTTCATTTGTGTCGGTGCGTACATATTCTTGAGCAGGAACCTCTTCATCTGAGTCCCCTGAGTGAACCTCATCTGGTGGATTAGCAACAACATCATTGATGACATTGATTGATGCATAACTCACCACATCCCTTCTATCATAATTTCTGTGATATTGTCTTCTTCCATGTCTTTTGTGAGACATTGCCTTTTTTTGACTCGATCCCTCAAGAACTTCTTGACGAACCGTAATTTGGAGGGAATCTCCTGATAATTTGGCTCTTCGTTCCTCTTGAGGTTTCTTCCCCAATCAAGAAAAGACCAACTTTCTCTGAGGAGGGGATTGATTATTTGAAAAATTCCCCAGTCCAGTGGACTGGGGATGTTCCTGCTGTTCTCGCTCAACTCCTCGAATCCTATTTGTTGATTCCGAGGGTTGGTTTAATAGAGTCCCCAGTCTGGCGAGCTGGGGTGGTTCTTCACATGCTATATCTGAGACTTTATTGAAAGTCCTCTTGATCTTCAGAACCTTAGTCCAGAAATTAGCTGGATGCATTAACCTGTATCTGCTTTTATCCCCTGGTTCAAAAGACCGTTGGATGATTTTTGACACTTCTGTCACTTGGTGACGTGCTTTCTCTAAACGAGAGGCCTGTTTAATATTCTCGTTTTCTTGATGCAAGATTAATTCAACAACTTGTTCTATGTATTCTTGATTTTGAGAGGAACTAGTTGAAGCCTTTTCTTGGTCAAGATTTTGATTACAAACAAAGCCCATTGACTATGGCCGGTCATGGGCAATAACATTGCATGAGACCATTTTCAGCGGGCTTTGCTAACTGGAGAGCACCATGAAATGCAGTGCTCCATGAACACCCCATCATCTGACATGAATACCAGATGGGACATTGGCAATTAACTGACGCAATCTTCTTAGTGCGCCAAGGCATGAACGTTGAAGGGTTCTCTGCTTCTTTTTAGCCTTCGAATATCGAGAGACTGATAGAGACACCAAATCAATCTGACGTTGTAACCCTTCTATTATCTTAAGATGATTTTCATATTCATCATAAGATAATACTTTCTTTTTCAACTGACAAAGATTTTTCCATATGTTGAGACGAATATCATGAATTTCATCTTCCATCAACATTTCTGGAATATTATACTGAGATTCAGCCAGAGGCCAAAACATGACTGGCACTTCACCTTTTTCCAGTTTTTGTCTCATGTCCAGAATTTCCTCTTTTTCATTTGATGAAGATTCCTCTACCAGATTTGAACAGAGTTGGTGTTTCCTTGTTGCTTCATTGGATTCAACAGGATTGGTAGAGAAATCATTGATCAAACTAGAAGATGCATAAATTAGGGGTGGTTCGGAGAATGACCTACACCCTAGGATATCATCTGATTGAGAAAGTATTTCACCTTCTAGCGATGAAGCTTCAGACATGACTGGTTTCTCATTTTCAAGTGCCTCAAGATAAGAGGGCTTTCTCGGAACTACATTGTCCACTGGAGCATTTTCCAGGAAATGTGCATCACTACTGCAGAGAGGAATTTGGTAGCGAAATTCATCATCATGGGGAGGACCACCATAATGGGTTACAGCAAAAGATGAGATCTCTTTCTCCTTGGACTTCTGACCACACAGAGGGTTCCTGTGGCACTCATCTGAAGATGACACTTCGATATCGACCGAATTGTCATGTTGCAAGCCTTCATGAGGAAGTATATGTTGAAGACCTTTAGAATTAATGTTCCCACTATTGGTAAATGAGGGAGTAGAATCTTGAATTTCAACAGATAATTGTCTGAGGGCTTCAAGAATTCCAGCATCGAGCAAGGCCTTGTTATAGATTGGCTCTTGATTTCCTGACTGTGCTGGGCGGGTCTTTTTCTTAGATGCCTTCTTACTCACCTTGGAAACCACTTGTTGACGAAAGTGGCTTCTCTAAGCAGGTGTATATGCCTGATCAGGAAAGATGGCCAGGTTAGGCTGACGATCTCTACTCAAATCAGGTGTATGTACCTAACTTGGTTGTCCGTATGATATGGGGGAGTATGCCCCACAACCCTCTTGGACTGGAACAGATGTGTGTGTCTGTTTCGGAGTGAATTGTCGATGTGTCACTCCACTGGTAGGGATATATTTATGTGTCTTTCCCTGAGATGCCGCTGAAGTTGTTATAATATCCTGGCAGGCATCCAGAATATGATTAGGGATTTTCTTTTGCTCTTTCACCATTGATAGAATATGCTTGGTGACTTTAGCTGCCGGAATGGGAATATATGTCCATTCCGGGCATGGATCAGGTGTTTCTGCCTGCTCATGTCCTCCTTTTCCTGTCAGTGAATCCTGACAGTACTCAAGTGTGGGGTCAGATAGTTGAGTCTGCCTCCTATTTGTTTTCGGGGCTTTCCGACTAACTTCTCCGAATGCTACCAAGCGATACTGTTGGTAGGCTTGATTAATACTAGCAGGTGTATGTGCATGCTGATTTCACTTCGTCAAACGTGGTTGACGAGATCCATCATATGTAGTCAGACGAGCCTACTGATTAGCTGATGATGTATAAACAGGTGTATGTTCCTGCCTATAGTACTCTGCCGGAATTGCCTGGCAGTATTGGCATGATGCTTCCAGATGAGTCTTCTAGACAGCGGAATTAAAATGAGCAGGTGTATGTGCCCGCTCATTGCTTGCCACCAAGTTAGGTTGGGGGACTTCTCTGGAGATGGCAGAGATGAGAACCTGCTCACTGTTGACCGGATTCTGCCTCTGGTGGTACATCTTGCTTTCTCGGGTTCGAGGAACCTGAGCCAAATGCCTGGAGTCGGTACCCTCATCATGTTGATGGCGCACAGTCGCACAAGTCTGGCGGCGATTGTTGGTCAGATCCCTCAGGAAGGACTCCTGTCTGTTTGAATTAAGGCCCTGAGGGACCTGCTCATTCACCTCCTTAGAATAAGGGAGCGAATGGTGATTGTGTTCCGGGGATAACGACCTGAAACAGTTGGAGATGGTAGTCAGCACCACCTGCTTCTTGACCACTGGTCGTCATTTTCCGGACGACCGATGTGAGTTTTTTACTTGGAGGGCTTGTCAGGCAGCCTCCAGAGTTGGGATGGTACCGTGTTGATGGTATTTCTTAACCAGCACGTTTGATACCCCACATTGAAGACGCTGAGTGGGTGATATCGTCCTTAGAACGGACGATGATCCAACAGGAGTAGTAGCAGTGGCATTTGCAGCAGCAGTATTCATAGATATGAACTTGAGAGCAGCCATTCTAGAAATATAGAAGATCTTGGAAAAGACTTCCTGTTTGACATAACATACGTAATCAAGATAAATTCAGCCACTACATCTTTTGGATGAGCACATTTTTCAATGATTGTTTTTGTTGGACCTCTCATTGAGTTTTAAATAGGGGCCTAACAAATGGGTAAAACATTATTTTAACTTGGTTAAGGATTCACGTCGGGTTCACCATTTTTGTTTCCCTCGGATTTCTGGGATGACCTCCTTTTGATGGGAGGCTCAAACGTTCTGATCGGTTTCTAACGGGTTTGTTCGTATAACCGGAAACATCCAATGATTCCACATCCATTCAGACCTACTTTCCAAAGGTAGGTGCTCATTATTTTATGGACTGATGAGGTTTAGGAATTTACATTGGTTGAGAGAATGGGAGGTCGGACTCATCACACCTTTTTTAGGGGAATTATTGTCTACTCTGGGACTCTCTTTATAGATTTAAGTTATGTTCGTGAATCCTTAATAAATTACCAAATATAAAATGAGTTTTCCTTTAGATCTGAAAATCAATGATTGATATGTAGTAAATTTAGAGAATCTTTTATATGTATTTGAGGTTCTTCATCGATAGAGAATCATCCGTATTTATTAGAGATTCTTGGTCAATCGTACCCTTCAACATATTTATATAGAAGTCTCTTGGTCATTTTGATGACCATGCTGGTTTTAAAGCCACTCAGTGGGGCACTTGAAGTTTATTGTCATTCAGAAGGACATGGATTATTTCAGAGTTTGGATCGAACCCGCAGACGGGCTACCTACGTATCCTTTGTTTAGAAAAGGAATTAGAACCCACGTAGTTCGAGTAAGGGAGTATGATGTTTATGATTGATGGCTCAAAGAAGGATGTCATAATTACTTTTACACTCTAAGCTCACGTGAGTCATGCTCGATGTGAGAAACAAGAGGTATTGGTAAAAATTAGACAATTGTGCCATGAAAGATGCAATCATAAGAAATAATGTGGGGCTTTTGTATGTATGACTGCCCAGATAAATGAAGGTAAGGATTTACTTTAGGGAAGAAATCCAGGAGCAGGGTCCATAAAGGTATATATGTTTCATGGAGATTTTAAATACTCTAACTTGGGGCTTACTCTTGAAAAGGAGGCCCAAATTAGGAGAGGAATTATGATTGGGTTTTACTTCTGAAAATAAATCCCAGATCAAAGGTAAATTAGGACCGGTTAAGAGAAATTAAGACTGGGCTTACTCTTGAAAAGGAGGCCCAGGTTAAGAGATTTGAAAAATTAAGGGACTTGGGGATTACTCCTAAGGAGGATGCCCATGTTTGAGACTGGGGCTTACTCCTGAAAAGGAAGCCTTTGTTAAGAGAATTATGGTTGGGGCTTACTCCTAAGGAGGATACCCATATTTGAGAATTATGACTGGGGCTTATTCCTGAAAAGGAGGCCCAGGTTAAGAGAATTATGGTTGGGGCTTATTCCTAAGGAGGATGCCCAGATTTGAGGATTATGACTAGAGATTATTCCTGAAAAGGAGGCCCAGGTTAAGAGAATTATGGTTGGGGCTTACTCCTAAGGAGGATGCCTAGATTTGACAATTATGGCTGGGGATTTTTCCTGAAAAGGAGGCCCAGGTTAAGAGAATCTCTCATCTTAAAGTATGAGGTTGAATGAATGAAATATCAATTTTTTAGTGTCATAAAGATGTATAAATCACTAGGTTATGAGAGATATTACACAGAGTTCCTTTCAGATAAGGAATCTAAATCAAGAAATCATTCCATAAATGGATTTGAAGAGTGTCTTGAAGATTGAATTTTGAATAGGAGAGGTGGAATGGCTTAATAGGGGTGGAATGGGCAAGAAGGGCACCCAAAAAGGCAGGGGCGCGCAAGTCCTAGTAGGTGTGCAGGTACTGCGTGGGCGCGCAAGTCCTGGTCGCACAGGTATGCCTGCGCGACATATGGGTACCTGCGCGATGGTTAACCAGCAGGGTAATACTTGAGCGACTCTTGATTAAAGCCTTTATAATCCTCTTGAGGTTCTTCCAGAAGAGGAGTGCGCAATTTCTATTGAAGGAGTAAGGCAGCGCGCAAGTGTGGCCTTTTCCCTTAAGGGCTGACCACTCAGGCGCGCAAGTGTTGATGAATTTCAACACTTAGGCCTTCATCCCCCTATTTAGATCTTCCGTTCCAGTTAAAAAATTACCTTATAAGTGTTTCGGAAGCTTTGAGAAGAGACTAGGGTTCCGGGAGCTCAAATCTGAGTTTCTGGAAAAAAATCCTCCTCGAAATGGGGGCCCCACAAGGTCTATTTATAGGCAGATAAGACCCCGGGCGGTTATCACTTAGGTTGCGCAAGTCACTTGCGCGACCATCATGCGTCGCGCAAGTAGACTTGCGCGACAGTGATAGAACTTGCACGGAACATGTGCTCTTGATCCCTTGTTCATGCCTTTGTCGATTTTTGATGTTTTCTTCAAAGGATGAATCAATTTGTGCTAACTCATTTCCCTTTCCATTCATTTAGACAATGTGACGAAAAGGAGTGTCAACAGTTGGGTATTATTTGAGTCATATATTTTATATTCATCATTTATTATAAATTTTTGACATATCAAATTCAAGTATTATTAAACTAATAATTAAGTTTGATATACCATAACAATATTCATTTCAAATATTTAATAATGTATCATTATTTCAATAATTAGAACATAGTATAAAGTTTTTGGTTACACTCAATTAAAAATAATATTTTAACATGAATCAATCCACTTTGAAATGGGAAGTTTTTTTCTTCTTTTAGCAGATATAGGAATCACCATCGTTTAGCTACATAGAAATTTCACCTTAACTACTATAATATTTATAAACATCCTTGGTTTATATATTTTTATATAGATATATGAGTTAAATATCTTATTTAATACAAGAGAAGGGAAAAATAATATTACATGTAATGATGAATATACTTGAAGTATAAGAATTTTCTTTCTACATTCTTAATTCATTATAGTTACTCTTCCAATTACCTTTCTAGAAATTTGTTAAGTAGATATACTCCCACTCATTAAACTATCTTTGAATATTTTTTCACTTTGATAGATGTTTTGAAGGCATCATTAAATCTAAAATTTCATTGGGTTTTTAAACTTTTTTCAAACTTCATTCACCATAATGGGTGAGGAAAAATATTCCCACCAATCCTTATTATATTAAATAATCATGGTCAAAATATTCTTGATAATATTCTCCAAACAATTCATTTATCAATTATTAATGAATATGGAGAATATAGGTGGTAAGGATGATAATATGAGATTAATTGATAATTTATTATCCATATAGAAGCCTATATTTTCTAACTATTCTATATAATTTAACAACTTGAAGGAAATATCAAAATATATATACTCATTTTTAAATTTACACTTTTATAGTGGACTGAAAATCATGTTTATCTTTATCATCACTTTCTCCTTTCAATGTTCTAGGAGATAATTTATCATGGTGAATGAATCCATGTCATTGTATAACACGTTTATCTCTCTGGAAATAACTGATAACATGATGTAATAGACATTTGAGTAAGCCTTCATATATATCCTATAGTAATCCTTTTCACTATTTCTCATTCACTGAGGTGTGTAAAAATGAATTGCGGATTCCATCAAATTATACAAATTTTCCTATAATAGTGTAGTGTACGAGCGACTGTACCACTCTTGGAAATTTGTGATGGTGAGTGAATTTTATTTTTCAAGTAATTATTATAGTGTTCTCATCAATTTTCTTCCCATTTTCTACCATAAATAAAAAAAGGTTTTCGTAATTTATCTCTTTTACAAATTATAAAGTAATAAGTTAATTCTATTAAACTATCATTATTTTATCAAATCCACAAATCCCTAAACATTGGATTTGTAATATAATTTAACATTGATATTTTAATGGAAAAGATCCAAATTCCTCCTTAAATATTCCATATGGGTGTTTTACAAACAATTCAAAGGCATTTATGTAGGATTTTCTTACCGAATACATTAACTCAAAGTTCCTTAATCTGTTGAGTGGGTTTCCCAATCTTAAAATCCTATATTCATATTTCCTCAATGCTTGCCTCCAAGTTATGCCAATTATTTTTATAGCAATCAACCCTTGATTTTAATTAGGTTAATTTGACCTAATATTTTCATTATAAATCTTTGGTAATTGAAAGTGACCTAATGAGGATCAAAAAATTACTTCAAAATATGATTGTATTCTAACTAAAGTTAAGGAAGGTTATTTATAATCTAATATATATTTTGAGTGATTTTGTTTAAATTTTCTATAAATATTATATATTTTACTCTTTGGATTATTTTTAAAATTATGTGTATTTTACATAATTAACTATCCATGTTCTATAAAATAATATTGGCATAATGACTTTATTTTATTTCATGTTATCATTCTTGTTAATTTATTTACATTATGTGATAGAATTTAATAATTAAAATAAAACATGCATCACACAAATAAATAAATAATCATACTTAGAAAAATAAAATAAACATGTGATGTGATCATTTGATTTTATATACAGGATTTTTTATTATGAAGAGATAAACCATCCTTGAACTAAGGGTAAATAAAACCATGATCCCCTTACTGGATTGAGTTGCAGTATTTTTTTTATTAACATATGTATCTCCTTTGTTGGGTTCTATCTCGTCTAAAGTCCTAAACAATATCCTCTCACTTAGAGCATAATCCTTTATAAATTCTTATTCACTCACCGATGAGGGGTACTGAGTGTTTAGGGTTAGATAAAATAAAGCTTGGATGCATAGGTCCATACATAATAAAGGAGTATGGGATGATGTCTAGGTCATCATATTTAATTTAATAGTGAATTTTCATAAAAAAAACCCAAGTAATAAATAATTAAATTAAATAATCCTAATGAATACATAGGTTTTTCAAGCTTATAGTCAATCACAACATGACATTTCTATGCATTTAAACTTACTAGCATTCATTTCAATTCATTATTTTTAAGATAAATTAAGTCAAATTAATATAATAATTAATTCATTAATTCTTTTATCTTAATAATATGTCTAAACAGTTCGTGGGATACCCATATTATTTAATTTTAAATAAACTAAACAAACTTAATTTTTAAATTTTAAATCAATTAAGTATATAGAGTGCACTTATGGGGACACACTATGTGTACCCTCCTGGTCAGTTTAAATTGAATACTGAAATTTAATATACACTATGTGTACTAGAGGTGAAACATTGTGTACCGTTGTACATCTGAACAAATCCATTTCTAGATTTTAGTTCTTAAATGAAGTGTTATATCACTCCACACGTCATGTGACTTATTTTGTTCAGGGTCCTTAACATGTATTGTGTACTTATATGACATGTATTCCCATATATAATATCATGATATACATGACATGTTGTTTTGTGAGTCATGTTTTGTAGTCTACCTGAAATTTATGACTGTGTGACACTCTATAAATATATGAGGTGTTTATCATAGATAATTCTTGTGAAGTACACATCATGTATGATGAATATACACATTGTGTAGTTAATAAATTATTAGGATAATAATTATTAATCATTTAATTCCATATGACATATTAAAAATAATTTAGTGTGTACTTGGTGTCAAATAACACTAGTTACATGGAATGTACAACCAATTACAAGATGTATAGTTAGATTTCAATTTAATTATCCACATGTTTACTTTCATTATATTATTTTATTGGGGTTTACCTTGTGTAAGTTGACACATTTTACAGGGCATGTACAACCACCTATACATCATTTAATCCACATAGTTTACCACATGTTACACTATGAGTACAGTGATCCAAGCATAATGTAATTTATATATTTCCAGGTTTCTTGGCTAGAAGTCAATATGAGGTGTGTAATGATATCATGTACTTTAACCTCACAGCTTGTCGTGATTTACACTCAGTCAATTTTATGTGGGGTTACATGGAATATACACTAGATACACATTATATACTCCATATCAAGCTATTTTCTGAATAGTGGTCAATATATGGAATGTAATAAAATTATGTGTTGATCCACATAGTGTGTTTTTATTGTTGTGGAACACACCTTGTATGGTTGACTTAGCGTACATAATTTTTAATTTATAATTACATTCTATTTATTTTTGTCATATAGTGAGAAAACTTATCACTCCTAAATGGGAACTTGAAGAACTATTCATTAATTTTTGGCCAATTCTTGGATATGTGAATTTGAAAAATGTGGTATCTCGAGTTTTGTATTAAGAATGAAAAAAAGAAATGAAAAATAACAATAATATAAATCTGACATAAACCAATAGACCTATACCAACATTTTGGAAAACCATTGGTATAGGTGCAGTTTTTTGGAACCTATAAAAACAATTTGGAAAACCATTGGTATAGGTATGGCTTACAGCCACCTATACCAATGGTTTGGTCAAACCATTGTTTTATATCCCCTATACCAATTGTTTGAACAAACCATTGGTATAGGTGACACCATATTTGTGTGTAATAATAAAAAATAATAATAAATACTTCAAAGTTAATAATTATTTTTATACATACATATACATATTTGTGTACATATGATCATAAAAGTTGTTATAGTATAGTGGTAAAGTCATTGGAAAATAATGAGGAGGTTTTAGGATCAAAGATCGTCATTGTAATTTTTTTCAATAGAATACATATACCATCAGTTTAGTAAAACCATTTTTATGTGTTATTTATAATATAAAATCACCCAATAGATCATCAAATTGTTGGTATAGCCTATACCAAAGGTTTGAGAGCCTATACTAATAGTTCCAAATCATTGGTATTTCATTTTTTTACCACTTCGATACCACTTTAAGGTTTTGAGGAGTAGAAAAAGAATCAGGAAGGTTCTAAAAAATGGTTTTTCAACAGTTTCAATAGATAATATATAAATAAATTGCTAAGGGAAACCCTATAATATTCTAGATAGTATCATTCACATCAAATTTATAAAAATTTAAAATATAAAAATTTATCTTGATCATCAATATGATATCCACACTATGAATTTCCTCATTGTAGTGGAAAATCCAAGCGATGATTCCTCTAGTTGTATCCACATATTCTCCACAAAACTATCAACTAAACTCTTGGTATTCTGGGTTCTACCACAGAGGAACCCAGTGCTTGGAATTGATAGACATTGATCACAATAAGAAATTTTTCTTATTCTATCTTGTTTTTTAGAGTAAGGGGAGAATTTTACCTCTTTTCTGTTAAGAGAATTCTAGTGTCTCACCATTGGTAATAATAAATCTTAATTCACCCAAATGATATAAATTGAAATATATACATAGGGTTAATCATTTGATAATTTCATAAAAGTACTTTTACAAAAAATTAATTCTAATTTATTCCCCATGTCTATTATTATTATTATTTTTATTATTATTATTATTAATATTATTATTATTATTATTATTATTATATCACCTGAAATGCACATATTTAAATATCATTTCTTAAATGATATTAAATAAAATCTATCATATTTGTTGATCCCTTAACTCAGCTCATCAATCCTCCCCAAAAATTTTCAAACATTGAATAATAAAATATTTAATCAAATCAATATTTTTGATTTAATAAATAAATAAATATTATATTCACTAAAATCATGAAAAAATATTTATTATAATGTTCGCGTAAATAAATAAAATTTATATTAATTTATTTACTAAATTGGTTAATAAATTAATATTATTTATTACCTTTTGAATAATAAAAATAGATATCATATTCACTAAAATCATAAATAAATATTTATTTTAATATACATATAACTAAATAAATATTTATATTAATTTATTCACTAAACTAATGAATCAATATTTATTTATTTATTACCCTGTGAATAATAAAAAAGAGATAAATTTCAACTCAGATATTCTAAACTTGAATATATGATAAATGAATTTATGAAAACAACTTAACTCAAATAACTATTAAACCATAATTCAAGAATAATATTTATTCTTAATATTAAATTTAATTAAAGTTAATGAGATTCTGGATAAACCTAGTGTGTGACACTCTAGGCCTCTTTCTCATTGGTATTAGGTGAACTTACATATAGTTCAAGATCAACATCCATTAACAAATTAGGGAACCCATAGACCAAGAAGTTAATGTTGTAATAATAACAACCTTCCTATTAATTCTATACAATAATATAATCATTTTATCATAATATCACATAAAATAGGATATATACTTGTGTTATCACCCTATATGCTTGATTTATCTTTCTTTAAATTTATGAAATGAACTCTTCAATAAAATACCATGGACATGGATTTAATCAGACAATTCTATTTTAATCAAAGGTACAAAGATATCGTCTTCCATTAACTCATAAAGGATAAATTTTTTCTATACATTTTCAATTAATACCATGTCACTAATGACACACCCAACGTATACAACTGAACTGCGAGCATATTTTATCATGGTTTTCATCCACACATCAAAGAATGTGATTCATGATATATATTAATAATAATATCAAGTATTAGGATGAAAACACGTATTCACATATAGGAATATTCGATGACACATATAACATTTCGAATTCCTATTGGAAGGTATGTCCTCATGTCCTCCCTTATTGATGATTAATAATTGTGAAATTGGTGAGAAGAAGTATCAAGGACTTATGATCCTCTAGCACTAGATTTTAAAACAACATATGTTTCCCATGAAATATTTTTCATCTAGACCATAGAACATATGTTTTCAGAATATTTCCATAGCATTTATAGGTTCTCATAATAGTAGGGAACTTTTATAACCTTTCAACACACCCAATAACCCAAGTACATTATTGAATTAATTTTACACAGGATAACAATGTAACACCCTAAGATTTAAAAATAAGAATATTATGTTTGATATCATATATAACACACAACATTGAGCTTAAACGAACCACAAAATATTATTATTTAAATAAGACCATTATAACCTAACTGTCTAATTGGTATGTATGAATAGTAATAACAAATTATGAAATATATATTAAGGTCTTGCTCAATATAAATGTATTAATTAATTAATAGGAAAAAATATTTCAATTTTTAGTAAAGTAATATTGTGCTTAAAAATATTTTCCTTCAAAAATGATTTTTATTGGTTTTTTTAGAAAATATAATATATTTCTTTATTTTATAAAATTTATTAGACAAAACGAACATAGTTTTTTAAATCATAGTGTAAAAAATATCTTAAGGTGAGTTTTTTTAATTTTTCTGAAAATTTTTATTTTCCAATTAATAGTGAAAATACTAATTTTTATTAAACACTGTATTTTTGTTTCAAACATGTATAAATATTAATTTTGTTTTATAAAAGTTTCAAAGTAAAATTAGTTGTAATATATTATTGATAATATAATTTAGTTTATTTTTATCAATTTTATGGTTTAATTTCATATAAAATCATTTGTATACTTAAAAATACATTTTTCTAAAAAAATTGTTTTTCATTATGTTCTGTATTTTTATATTAAATTAATTTCTTCCACTTATAGATATTGAATCCAATAAAATAGATACCATATTTTTATTTATTAGGTTAAAATTTCTTAAATATGTCCCTTTTATTTTTGTTCAATCTGAATAGTAAGGTTAATAAATATTTCTCACCTCAATAAGCATAAAATGGGTAAAAATATGGTTAAAACCATGATAAAAGGTCTCAAAATCAACCCAAAACATTAATTTATCATGTTGTATGGGTGTATCCCAAAACATTAAGTCTAATTATCTAATAAAAGTCCACTTGGATCTATTTTTATTTTATTATGACATTTATATTATTTTAAAAGAAGGATAATTACAAAATTCCACTCTCTTGACTTTAATAACTCTAAATTTTTATTATAAGGCAGAAAACGAGGATAAGTTTGACTATAAATGTTTATTTTAAATATTAATTAATTTTTCTATCATTTTTATTTATTTATAATTTTTATTAAATGAATAATTACCTTAAATTTTTACACAACGCTGACATAGTATTTATTCAATTAATGGAAAAATAAAATAAATGATTTTAAAAATATTAAAAGTAATACAATATCAATGAATTATTGTTCTAAATTAATTTTATATATAAATAAAACATATTGGGAATGTTTCAAAGATTTATATTCGAATCCCTTTGTTGTCATGTTGTTTTTTAAGAAAAATTAAATTAATAGTACCAAAAATTATATTAGTGATAATTTATGTAAAATAATAATTTATTAAATTATTTAAAAATCATAAAAATATCAAAATATGAAAATTAGGATGTTAACTGGTATAAAGTTTTATCCATTTTCCATTTATTAGATAATTTTTACCTTATAAGTTCAATTAGAATCCTTTAAGATTTAAAATGAGTAATTGCCATGTTTAAGATTAGTATTGGTTAATCGAGGGGTTAAACCAAAAGATAAGGAAGTGTCACGAAAAACTATATAAAACTATTTTTATTATTATATTTATAACTTATACTCTATTTTTAATCTCACTCCATTTTGAATCATTTGAGTTGAGAATGACTTAATTATATTTTATTCTTTTTGGTAATTCAAAGTGTGTCATTTCCCTCCCTTCTAAAAGTACACCCCATATCTCTTTTCTTTACACCACTTTGAGCCATATATCTCAATAAAACCCTAAAAAGTTATATAATAAAATTCCCTAGGAAAACATTTGATGTGATTTTATACTTAAAAGACCATTCCAAGGTTCTTTAAGAAAGGATCTAAAGGATGTCTCCTGAAGAAGAGGTAATCATCTTACCCGACCTATTTCAATTTATTTCTTCTCATACCTTCTATAAATATATATTATTAAAAAATGATATAAATTATCTATAATAAATATACCAAAATTTTATTTTGGTTGTGTTATTACCATTATCCTCACTCTTTTCCATCAAATGGGAAGCAAAAGTATTACTCGTGCATACGTATAGAATGTCACCTCCACATATCGATACAATTCATTTTTCAACACCATATATCATGGATGGGTATTATGAAAAGTTTAATGTTTATAAATTATATTTATTAAATTATTATTAGTGTGTAATTATAATATCAAATATACCTTTTTCCCTTCCAATCCAATGGAAAATGATAACATCGTTTGTGCATACGTGTGGACTACCACCTCCTTGAATCCATGTGATTTTTTTTCCATTTCTGATTTAAATGGATGGTATGAAGGATGGATTTAGTGAATATATATAATATATATGATTTTTTAAAGTAAAATTATTATTTAACTTTCTTTTTGTTTCATCAGTCTAAAGGTTAAAACAGCATTCATGCGTACTTACGAACTATCGTCTCCATGAATGGTGTGATTCATTTTTCTATCACTACTTTTTATGGATGATTATAAATATATATATAATAAATGTATATTATATTTATATAATTATTAACATTTTGGATATTATTTTTCTATGATCAAAGTATAAGGACCAAAACTAGCAAACCAAAACATACCTAGAAAAAAAAAAGATATCATCAGGAACGGTGATTTTAATAAATAATTGTTAATAAATATGTGATAAAAGGTTATAAATAAATAATATATGGTATGATATATATGATTATAGTTCTATAATTTATTCATAATAAATATATATTTATTAAATATTAGGTTTGAACACATACGAAGGAATTCATAAATGAGGTAAGGGTTATTTCACAATTTCATCATTATTCGAGATTGTTTATGTTTAAGTATATTCTAGGGGAATTATTTAATATTTATATATAAAAAAATATTTTTTTTTTTTATATAAATTAAAAAAAATCCTTTCATTTTCATCACTTTAATACTCAAGATACCAAAATAATGTTTTTATGGAAAGCTGACTTTGTTTTCTGCTCAATCAATAATATTTTTCTTTCATGTCCAAATTTTCCATAAAAAATTTTAGAAAATGTTTTTAATATTATCAAATGATTTATAAAATAAAATTTTACCTAGTTTTTACTTTTTAAAAAAAAATTAAAGGAATATTCTTTATATTTTTTGAATGAGGTACTTTTGATTTTTAATGACAATATGGAAGGAATCTTTATTTTAAAAAACGCAGCATGAATAGAATTTCCCATTATTATGACTTCTCAATACTTTTAAATTTACTATAAAATTTTAAATGGTTTATTTTAAAGAAAAATTTTCCTAAATATTTGGAAAAAAATATTTATCTTAAATAAGTGATTTCAATGTGAAAAGGATATTTTCCTCAAGAAATTTTCCACTGATATTTTTTAAGTATTTTCAGATATATCGATATCCTTTTTTGAATATTATGATTTACTAAGGATATAATATAATAATACCATCTACCATATTTCTCTTGGTTTTTTATGATCATATTGGCAAGGGAAAGTATTGACATTATGTATGCTAGTTTTTCTAATATGGATAGTTATTGGTTTTTAAGGAATTTTGGTTAAGGTTTATTTGTTTATCAATATAATGAATTCATTGAAATTATTACATAATGGGTGGGGCTCATAATTAAATAGCCCCTAGATGCATTAGTAAGTATCATGAGACAAAACTGGTGGGGTATTTGGCTGAGGCTTTACCCATTTAAGTAGATATCTTGGCCAAGACCAAGATAGTGAGTTTAAGATGTCCAGTATTATGGATTTCAACATTATGAAATTAGTTATTGATGCTCGTGTGATTATTTAAATAGTTATGATATCCAAGGATAAGTTTTAAGATCATGTGATTATTTATATGGAATTATTTGGTAGTCATTTATACCTTTCATATGATTCATTCCTAATTTAGTTTTTGTTGTATGAATTCCCTTCCTAATAATATAATCTTGCACATTTATTTTGTATCCTTTCCTTAGGATTATAGGAAAATTATTATGATTGATATGCAGGGATATTCTAGAGAGAATATTGGTTTTATCAAATAAAATTATGTGTTTTATTTTGTGATTTAAAATGTATTCTAAGATTCAAGTATGTATCAAGTTCACCAAAACAACTATATTATTAGATCCTTTGGTTTGTGATTGGTTGTATCTAGTGCAATTTAATAAATTAACCACAAACTCTGGGCTACTAGGTTTGGGGCCTTTATAGTTGGTATCAAAGGGAGGTTAAGTATAAACCTTAGAAACTGGATTTAAGAAAACATATATTAGGGAACATAACCTTATAAATAACTTTGAGAATAATTATAAGTCTAGGATAACATCCTAAAGTTTTGGTAAGGAATATATAATGTAATTTTGTTAGAAATACATCCTTTTATGGATACTAAAAGTGTATGTGATTTTGGAATAGATGCATATAGGGGTAATAACCCTGAAAAGAGTTGGTTGAGTATATATCATCTATCATTCTGGTGCACAGTGAGTGTTCCCTTACAACACACCTATTTTTAAACTTCTGAGAGATATTCTTGGGCTAATTCACATTTTCTGTATGAAACATCATAAAGTATTTTAATAAATTATGATCATAGATGACCATGTTAAACCTAAGGTGTTATATATTAAAAATAATGTGTCATGATTTAGACATCATAAATAATTTTTCAGGATTATGTGGTTTCCCATTATGATTATTCACACTATAATTTTTTATTTTATTAAATGGATGGAACTATGAGGATTTTTGTTATTATATAATGTAAAAAACAATGGAATGATTATCCTAATGAGTAACCAAATGAAATAAGATCTAGAATTTGAAACCTTGTGATAATAAATAATCATATATCTCATTATATAATTGACAATATCAAATTGAGTGAGTTTCTTGACACACTTACTGAGATAAAAATGTAGTCTCATGAATACGATGGAAGAAAAAATATTAAATTTCCTATATGTTGATATTTTTGGAAGAAACACTCAAGGGAATGTCTCAAAAGAACAATAAGATGTTTTATATGTGGAAACAAAGAACATAGAGTAAGTAATTAAAGAGTAAAAATAGAGAGTTTTATGATAGGAAATGAAGTTCATCCTAAGGAACCATTTATAGTTCAATGTCTTATATAAGGTAAATATGGGAATTATCTGACCTCATAACCATATCTAGGGGTTTACTCCTAGACCAAGGAATGGAATATATTATTCCAATTGTTTAAGTGGAAGGAATGAAATTTTTATATATCAGTAATTGAGAATAATATTATATAAGTGTTATATCAATGATATTATAGATATAAAAATCATGTGACATATTAGGATTATTCAGTAGTATATTTTCTTTAAGTATTTGAAAACAAATGTTGAAATGTATCAATAATCAAGAAAAATGTTTTATTGGTAACATAATAATGTTTAGTTGGGATGAATATATTATTTAAATTGATTAAGTAAATGGTATAGTATTTTTTGACCTTGAAATTGGTTAGTGATTTGATAAAAAAGTGATTTAGTTCGTCTTTGATGAATTTTATGGCATTTTTATTTATGTAAATGGTATATGATTTTATTTGAGGAATAATAATTGTTTTAATTTTTAGAAGAATATATGTTATCTTGAGAGGTTTACATAAGATTTATGGATACCATCATCGGTTTATAAGTTTAAGATTTATCATAAGTTAAAAATAATAAATACCCCTTTTGAAGTTTCAGGTGATGGGACATTAAGGTGATTTGAAAACATTTATTATGTTTTAATAATAATAGTCTATTCGGTTTTAAATAACCCTTTTGGTTACTATATTATTTAATGTTATGTTAATTACGGTCTACTAGATGGTGTCATATAGATAATATTGATGGTTGGAAAGTGATTCATTGACAATGAAATATTTTCAGAGTTATTTATGGTCAATATGAGGATTACCTTTTAGGTTAGTATCTAATTTTGATTCATGATATTTTGGTGAATTTCACTACATTATAAAATTTCTCATGTTGATTAATAATGTTTTGGGAGATGTTTTATTGGGTTGAGTTATATGTAACCCTTAATATTAATATGTGATTTAACATGAAAAAATATTTGGGAAGAGTGAAATTAAATTTTTAGGGATGTAATAAGAAAGGTATGAGATCACATTTGAGGTTAAAAAATTGTATAATGTTAAGGTTATTGAGGTTATTGGGGTTTTAGGGTTATTTATAAATTATACTTTTCAAGTAAGTATATTTCCTTATTTTTTAGTCTATAAGGTATATAATTTTTTAAACTCTAGGAAAATAATCTTGAAGGAAAAAAATTGTTCTATTACATTCATTTCAAATGAATAGATGTTATTTTTCACACCATATAGATTTATGGTTTTTTGGTCACTAAATTTTTTATGATCATTCACATTCTTGTGATCAATGTTCTCTATCACTTTTAATAATTATTTTTATATTAATTTTTATTCTATGTAAATATTTTCACTTCCCTCTAATTTTATTTTATTTGGAAACCTAGTCTTTTTTATTCCCTATGACCTTTTGTATTTCCCTTTCTCTATATTCAAGAGGAATTATTACTAATCCTTTTTGTGATGTGGGTTTTCAACAAAGGAATTTTAAAATATAAACCCATTGATTACCCAAAATAGTTCAAGTTGTGATGATTAAATTTATTAGACTAAGGTATAATGTAACACCAAGATATTTTAAAATAATAAAATTATATTCTATTGAGTATACCACACGCAACAATAAGAAAAACAAACCCTGAAATTTATTATTTAAATATGACCATTTAAACCAAGCCATAGAATTAGAGAGTATGAATATGAGTAACCAAATTATGAAATATATATAAAATTATTACTCAATAAAAATTTATTGATTAATAAAAAGGAAATACGCATTTAATTTTTAGTAAATTTATATTAAGCTTGAACAAGTGTTTCCTTCAAAAATGATTTTTATTTCTTTTGTGAGAAAATATTATATTTAATTTTTTAAAGTTTTATAAAATTTAATTGAAAATTTTAACTTCATTTTCTAAATCATCATAACAAAATTATCTTAGAGTAATGTTTTGGTATTATTCTAAAAATATTGATTATTTAGTAAATATAGAAAAATACTGATTCTTATTAAAAATAGAATTTTTGTTTCAATCATGTAAAAAGTTACATTTTTTATAAAATATTTTAAAAGTAAAATTAATTATACTATATTATAAATAATCTTATTAATTTCACTTGAATCAAATTTATAGTTAAATTTGGTATAAAAACATTTTTATACTTATAATGGTATTTTTCTAAAAAATTGTTTTTCATTTTTTTTTGTGTTTTTATATTAAATTAATTTCTTCCACTTCTATAGATTTAATTTTTAAAAAATAGAAAACATATTTTGAATCAATATGTTCCAATTTTTTAAATATTTTCCTTTTATTATTGGTCATTTTGAATAGTATCCTCCGTAAATATTTGTCACCTTGATAAGGGTGAAATCAGTAAAATATGGTTAAAACCATGAGATAATGTCACAAAATCAAACCAACACTTTAATTTATCCTATTTTATGGGTTTAGTTCTTCCATTTCAATCCAATTATATAATTCATGGCTAATTGGTATAATTTTTCATTCATTATGATTATTATATTATTTTAAGAAAAGGATAAATAAAAAATGTCACTCTCTGAACTTTAATAACTCTAAATTTTTATTATAAGGATAAAAGGAGGATAATTTCAGTTATAAATGTTTATTTAGAATATAAATTATTTTTTTATCATGATAATTTATTTATAATTTTTAGTAATTGAATAATTACCTTAAATACTTATGTAACATCAACACAGTATTTATTCAATTAATGGAAAAAATAAAAAAAATGATTTTAAAAAAAATTAAGTAATAAAAGTTGGGTGAATTATTGTACTCCTTGAATTTTATAAATAAATAAAATATATTATAAATTTTTTAAAGTTTTATAGCCGAATTACTTTTATTTTATGTTGTCTTTAAATTAAAATAAAATGAATACTATCAAAAAATGACATTAATGATATTTTATGTTAAAAAATATTTTATTAAATTATTTAAAAATCATAAAAATATTTAAATAGGAAAATTATGATGGTAAATGGTCAAAAGCTTCATTTTTTTTTCATTTTTCAGCTAATTTTAACCTTATGAGTAAAATTAGAACCCGTTAATATTTAAATATTTGTTGTTATGGTTAAGATTAAGAATGATTAACCAATGGGTTAAACCAAAATATAAGGTTTAAAATGTCCTCAAAACCTGTATAAATTTCATTATATCATGATATTTTTACCTTATACTCTTTTTACATTAATATTTTTCCATTTGGAATCATTTTTCTTGAGAATGACTTAATTATATTTTAATCTTTTTGGTAATGTTAAGGGTGTCTTATCCCTCCCTTATAAAATCACATCCCTTCTATTTTTTCTTTACGCCACTTTGAGAAATATAAATTAACCAAACCTACCAAATTATATTATAAACTTCTCTATCCACATATTAGAGATTTTTTTTATTCTTAAAATACCGTTATAGGGGTACTTAAGAAACGATCTAAATGAGATCTCCCGAAGAATAGGTACACATCTTACCCAACCTCTTTTAATTTATTTCTTCTTACGCCTTCTATAAATATGTGGTATTCATAAAATATAACTTAATTTTATTTAATATACTAAAAAAATTATGTTTATTTAACTAATGTTATCCACCCTCTTTTCCATCAAATGGAAATTGAAAGTATTTCTTGTGCGTACATGTGGACCACCACCTCCACATAGAAATAAAATTCATTTTTAAAAACCATATTTTATTGATAAATATTATGTTGGTTTAATATTTATACACTATATTTATGAAATCATTATTATTTTTTAATTATAATATCATATTTACCATCTTTCCTTCCAATCCTTTGCAAAACAACAACGCCATTCGTGTTTATGTGTGGATTACCACCTCCACAAAGCGATGTGATTAGTTTTCTATTTCCACTTTACATGGATGGTAATGAAGATTTAATTAATTAATATATATGGTATATATGATACAATAATTATTCTACAGTGGTTAATTATTATTTAACTTTCTTTTATTCAATCTTTCGAAAAGTGAAAACAAAGTTCATGCGTATGTATGGCCTATCGTCTCCATGAATGGTGTAATTTATTTTTTTATCTATAATTTTAATAAATGATTTTAAATATATATAATGAATATATATGAAATTTATATATTTATTAAAATTATGTACATGATTTAACCATGATAAAAGTACAAGTACCAAAACTACCGAACCAAAACGTACCTAAAAAAAATATAATCACTCAGAGTAGTTATTTTAATAAAGAATTATTAATAAATAGGTGATAAATGTTTATAAGTAAATAATATATGGTATTATATATATAATTATTTTTTGGAAAATATTTACAATAAATCTATTTTTATTATACATAGGTCTTAACACATGCGAAGAAGATCTAAGGTAAGAGTTTTTTTCACAGTCTCGTTATGTTATTTTTTATGTTTAAGTCTCCGCTCCGGTAATTATTTGATATTTATATCTTAAACCTGATATATTTTATTATATAGTGGTTATTTCTAGAAATTAAAATTTTTCATTTAATTTTACACACTTTAAGTACTCAAGATATCGAAATAAAATTTCTAAAAAAACCTAACTTTTTTTCTACTCAGTCATAAATATTTTTTTTTATATGTTCATATTCTCCTTAGAATTTTTTAAATACTTTTTTTAATATTATATAATGATTTATTAAATAATTTTTTACCCATGTTTTGATTTAAAAAAAATAAAAATGAATCTTCTTTTCATTTTCCGAATGAGGTACTTTTGACTTTTTACTGAATATATGAAAGCAATATTTGTTTTAACATACATGCATAAATGGAATTTCTCACCATAATGATCATTAAATAGTTCAAATATTCCATTGAAAGTTTCAAAGGTTTATTTAAAAGGAAATAGTTTCCTTAATATTTGTAAATTTTATTGATTTTAAATAAGTTGTTTTAAAGTGAAAATGTTATTCTCCTCAAGAAATTTTCAAGTGATATTTTTAAATTATTTTCATCTATTTCAACATACTTTGTTTAATATTATGATTTAATGAAAATATACTCTAATAATACCATCCACTATATTTATCAATATGGTTTATGATCTTTTTGAATGGATAAAGTATAGACATTCTATATGCTTGTTCTTCCAATACTCACTATTATTTATTTTTAACTCATGTTGATTAAGTTGCATTGTTTATTCATATAATTGATGCATTTGAATTATTAAGTGATAGTTGGGACCTAGAATTACATATATCCTTGAGGTATTGTAAAAACTCATGAGATATAAGATATTGGGTGTTTATTCAAGAACTTACCCATTTAAGTAGATGTCTTAGATAAGGCATTAATGGTAAGTTTAAGATGTTTAGCATTATGCACTGCATCATTATGAAATCAGTTATTAATCTGCATGTTATTGTTTAAAAAGTTATTATATCCATGGATTAGTTTTAATATCACGTGATTATTTATATGGAATTATTTTATCAACATTTATTCTACAATATTATTCAAGCCTTATTTATCTTTCGCTATATGAATTCCCTTATCAAGCATCTGATATCACCAATTTCTTATGTTTCCTTTCTATAGGATGCTAGGAAATGTTTTATTATTGATATGTAGGGATATACTAGAGAGAATAATGGTGTTCTTGAAGAAAATTATATATTATATTTTATGTTTTTAAATGTAATGTTAGATTTATGTATGTATCTAGTGTACCAAGACTACTAAACTTTTTGGTTCTTTGGGATGTTATAACTTGTATCTATTGACAATTTAATAAAGTAACCACTGGATATGGAATAAGAGGGTTTTGTTTTTTTAAAAAACAATCATGTGATGAGATATTAATTATTATTTTCATGAATCAACCCAGATCATCCCTAGACTGGGCACCCGATTCATCCCATGGAAAGGCCTAAAGGTTGTTATCGATCCTTATGAACTAGAAATAAGTTATAGGTTATCAAAACATACATTATGGAAACAATTTCACCCAATAAATAAATATAAATCAAGTAGTGGAATTTTTCAGAGATTATGGCATAGAGAGTCCATACATTGCATATCCATGCTTAAATTAAATAAATTATTCCGAATATAAAGCATAACTGAGTATGTTATAATAAATATATATATATATATAAATAATCATATCATGGTAGAAATAAAAAAACAAAAAACAAACCCAAAAATACAAGGAAAATTTAAATGGTTTATATAACTATGAAACAAAAATAAAAACCAAAATACCAAACCATAATCCCCACATGACCCAAGGTCACCATCCAGCCTCAAACAAGATTTTCTCCATGAGTGTCTAAGTAGGAGAAGTCCATAAGAATAAGATCATCAAAAAAAGAACTTAAACTTGAAAATTCATTTTTACTAAAGATATTTAATGGTGTTAGTGGGGTATGAGAATAAATATACCTACTGGATTTCACTATATATTTTATGCATTTTATTTTCAGATAAAAACCATAAATGCTAATTAGAAATACACTTTTTAAAAATATGGTTTAACCCTTTAAATGAAACAATCACATGAATTTTTCCATAAAAAAGTTTTTATAAAACCCAAAAACATTCTTTGAATAAAAATTTAAAAATTTCCTTTAAACAATCCTTTTTAAAACACTAATTTTGAAAATATTCTCTTAAAACTACCACTAAACTACACCAAATATAAATTTCAAGAAAAATAAAATAATGAACAACAAAATAAATTAAAATCAGTTTCAATATACAATTAATATTTAAATATCATAACAAGTCAAGTAAGAAAACATAAGACACAAGATACTACTTTCTTCCCCTGTAAGTTCACTGGGATTCAAGGAGAAGAAGGATGGTCCCAAGGAGTTCAAATCAAAAAGGAAGAAAAAAGTTTAACATTACCTTCATGTCTTACCAAAATAAATTAGAACCTCCAATCACAATTTTACTCAAAATTAAAAATCCACACCCAATAGTTCTAAGAAAAACAGAAAAAAACTAAGATATGTAGTAGGTCTCCCCACCATTTAAGTGAAACACTAACATTGTGGATCAATAGGGTGATACTAAATCAAAAATAACACTATGAAACACAACCCAAATTCTTAACTAAAAGGACTCGGGTAAAATGACCCAATCAAAGGGTTATCTATATTTTCATGAAAACAAGTGTTTACTCTCTAAATGAGAAAACATTAGAGTATTTATGAACATACACATCACCAATCAAAGATATTATCATTTAAGTAATAAGGAGGGGAGGAAAAAATAAAAAATAAAGGGTATCACCTTGAATAGGGTCCTTTGGATTACTACCTCGATACAAACTATGATACACCAACTCATGTAGGCTTTAAGGAGACTTAGTCAATTATAATGATGTAAGGTTGATGAAATTATCAAATAAGAGGGATTAGAATATCCAAGATGACTACACTATAGATTCACCAAAGACAAGAAGGTGAAAATAGTATGGGAATATCCTCTCAAGGATATCCTAACTATCTAGGTTAGTTTATTCCTACTATATCATTCCACTAGATAGGTATATCTAACTAAATATAAGAAACAAATGCACCACTCATACTGAGAAACCTTCTAGAGTTAAAACCCACAACAATGGTCACACTATCTATATCCCTGACCATAGCCTAACTAGATATAATAACTTCATAACTAAGGCCAAAATTATGTACATTAAAGACAAATGAAGTCCAAAACTGAGGAATATAGTATAAGGGACAACAAAAATGAGGGGTTCAACTCAAGGATAGATAACCAAAAGTTTTACGATCATCCCACAATAGTCACTAACCCAAGGAACATCCCGATACTCACAAAAACTTTTAGGAAGACACATATAAAATAACAATGAACATAAAAATTATCCAAAATAACCAAAAATTGAAATCACATAAATAAGATCACCGGTCAAAACAACAAGGTATAAATCTATCTGTTTCACCTAGATAATAAAACACCCAATAGAATCAGAATTTCTATTTTAATATTTTTTCAAGCCAAAATTTTATCAAACTTATATCAACTCACTTTTAAAACACATTTTAGACATACTATATAGAATCCCTTCTGAATGATTTATCCTTATAAAAAATATATCAGGCAATGGAATTCTATTGAGATTCCACCATGGATCATTTATACATTGTATATCTATGCTCAAAAAAAATAATGGTTCCAAATATAAAGCATAACCAAGTAAGTTATAATAAAAAAAAATAAACAACCAACTCATAATAAAAATAAAAAATATAAACACAACCCAGTAATACAAGAAAAGCTAAAATTATCGATATTACTATTAAAAAATAAAAACTCAAAAGCCATACTATAATCTTCTTATGACCCAAGGTCACCATACAACCTCAAACATGATATTCTCCATGAGTATCCAATAAAGATAATTCCACAAGAATTATCTCCTCAATACAATAACCTAAACCTAAAAGAGTTACTTGGTCTATAGATACTGAGCAGTGTAATTAGGGAGTGAGTATAAACAAACTAATAGGATTTCACCATAGATTTCATAAATTTCCTTTCTAAAAAAACCATAAATTCTAGTTTGAAATAAACTTGTTAAAAATATGGTTTTTATAATTTGAAAAAACAAACACATGAAATTTCATAAAAAACATTTATTATAAAACCAAAAAAATATTTGAAGAAACTTTTAAAACCTTAATTTATATGACCCTTTTTAAAACACAACTTTTTAAAATACCCTTTTAAAAACAACCCCTAAAACTACAAAAAATATAAATATCAATACATATAAAATAAATACAAACCAAATAATTAAATATAAGTCACAAGATAGAATATTTAAACAATAGAACAGGTTAGGTAAGAAAACAGTATAAGTTAGTGATTATATATAATAAATAATATAGAGTCGAAAAATGAATTAGAACTATAGAATAAAATTGAAACAACTATAACATATAATAATATAATAATAATAACCAAAAATAAAGTATAACTGAAAGAAAGGAATAATAAATAGAAAAACAAAAAGTATAGATAATCATGGGAAATTCATAAATATATCGTGGGGTAGCTCCGGATGTACTTAGGTGGAATCATTTTCCAGCCTATTGATTCGTTCCCAATATATAACATCTCTAATACTCAAAAATAGCTACATCAAGGGTCAGAACATATCTCACCCAAGAAGGATCTAGATAGTCTCCTCATGATAAATTAATATTCATCTCTATATATCTCACTAAGAAACCTAGGATCCCTATGAAGTTAACAAATAAAGGTAAGGTAAAATTAATAATATGTCAATAACAAATAAAATAACATCTTCTTACCCCACATCCTTACACCCCGAAATAAAAATACCCTCTTTAATACATTTATAAATATCATAAATCACACTAATTCTATAATACCACAAATACAAATTGTAACATGGGATTTTCATGAGGGTGTAAATCATTTACAGAAAACTTTTTATCAAAGGTTACAATTGGTCCTTAAGTTTAAAACTAGTAATATCTTTTCAAACTTAATTTAAAACTATTTCCAAGGAAAATCCACTTGTAAATCCCCTTTAAGGTTCCAAATGAGCATTAATGGTTCATATTTAGAAGATATTTCTTTGAGAAAACATTTTTAAATCTAAAGACCATTCAAAACCACTTTTTTGTAAGAAACCATACTTTATATAAAAACCCCATTAATAAATCATACACATCAATACTTTATTAAGAAATATTAAGTGAAAAATAATAAACCTAAGTCACACATGGAAAACATAAAAGTTTATTGGATGAATCTATAAAAAT
The DNA here is from genome assembly GCA_963277665.1 of Viscum album. Classification (NCBI taxonomy): domain Eukaryota; kingdom Viridiplantae; phylum Streptophyta; class Magnoliopsida; order Santalales; family Viscaceae; genus Viscum; species Viscum album. The sequence continues at coordinate 518,661,096 of OY728145.1, forward strand.
CCATAAACAATAAAAAAAATCAATACCCCAACACCTTAATTTGAATAACATGGAAACATATAAAAGTTTAAAACATTAATTGAGTAACCAAACTCCTCAAGAAAACAATTTTTTAATTTTATAAAACACCTAAAATACATACATTTCCTTAAAAATAAAATCATGAGTTAATATAACTTATTAAACACTCTATAAACTCATCATAGATTTAGATGAAAACAATAATTTTTAAGAAAACATATTTTAGAAAGACCAAGCATATATTGTTTTTTTAGAAGAGGAAAATCCATGGAAACACCTACCTTGATAGAGTATGAATTATGTGAAACCCATGAATACAGAATAAGATTAACTCAAGCATAAATTTGTATACCCTAACTATAGGGAATTATATTGAACAAGTTCAAGACCACTCCCTCAAGTTTGGACAAGGTGATGCATGATAGAGTGAGGATGAAAATATGAGGAACAAAAAAAGAGTGAAGGAGAATACTTAACCTTCAAAGAACTTCTTGGAAGTTGATATAAGAAGCCTAAAAAATTGTATGAGGTAAAGGGAGGTGTGACTAGAGATACTCATAATGGTGTTGCATGAATAGGGAGTGGGAGATCCCCTTTGGCTATTAAATAAAGGTTATAATTGAAAATTACTTTTTTTTTAATTTTAAGTGTGTTGCACTGTATCATAATATGATTTACAAAATTGTGTATTAGAAATGCACCCCTCACTCGACACACCTCAAAGAGCTAGATAGTTTGGATTAATTATTTGAAAAACTATGTTCCAACCATTAAAATTACCACTAATAAATGTTTTTAGGTTTTTAAAAGTTATTTGTGGGGTTATTACTAACCATACACCAACATTGTATCTCGTACTACACCTTCAAAATTTACAAAATTCAACGAAAAATGGCCCAAAATTTAGGGTAGGGGAAAATCAATAAATAAATAAAATAATATGGGGAATGTATTTTAATGTTTTATAAATATTCTTGTAATCTAAATTACAAAGTCAATTTTTTTAGGGAACCAACTCCAACATCTCAGTCCACCTTTTCCATTTTTTGAATAACCCCATTCAATAGAACCTTCAGGTCCTTCTAAATTAGATAATGTTCTATTTGTATCATCCAAAGGTTAAATTTTGTCCCATAAAATTTATGAATCTTGAAATTTACTTTTTTTTAAACCATACCGTGCAAAACGATGACTCCCACTAAATAAAAATAATGTTAAGATAATAATGATACATATTGAGTGTGTCACAGCACCCGAACAATAATATTCTATAAAACCAATTTCTTGGCTATCCAGAACACTAATCACCTAAAATTAAGCATTAGAGATCTTAAAGAATGATACAATGATCTAGAACTTATTATAGTGGAATAAACCCTTCAACTTGATGTGATAAAACTTAAGAAATCAATCCACACACTAAACCACTACACTAAGTCAACTCTAGCACACAATCTCACAAGTACAAAACTCAGAAACAAAACATGAAAGTAAAATAAATCCAAACAATAGAAAATAAATATTCACAAGGTTTGAAAATTAATACTTATATCCATGTATGAACACTGCCACTTCCTTTCATTTAATATAAGTTACAAAGATTACAATAAAAGTCTCTTATATAAAATTTTCTACTTTTACATGTAAAAAAGTTAAACTCAATGAATAATCATAGTATATGTATTTAATGGTCCCACTAAACCTTTATATTTAGGCTTTTTTGGTCAATTAATTCCAATATCATCTAATATTTAAAGAGGATCACTATTTTTCTTATCCTCCTCTAATAGCCCATAGGTTCTTCTGCCTTCTTCCAATGTTCGGTAAAAGTGAAAGATACTCTATTGTTTCATTCTAATGACTCTTATATACCATATTTTTCTAAAAAATACACTAGGAATAAATTTACATAACCATTAGAAGAGACTTCATGTATGTCGTAAATTATTTATTCCATCTTCTAGAAAAATGGACATCTATACAAAACTTTTGAAATGTAATATCTAGGATCCTATATCTATTGGACTTTCATTATCACTAGTCTGAACATCTAGTGTAAATAGATATTTTAGGGTTTCCATTTTTCTATGTATGAATCAAATATTAAAGGATTCTTTACATTATCTAAAACATACAACTTTCGAATGAATTCCTCCATCTTTATTATATCAGGTCACACCACACTTAAGGAATTTTTTAAGTGGATAGAGGCCTTTTTGAAACAATATACCATTATTTGAAAAAACATACATTCTTTTAGATGTCATACTCTTTGAATATAATAGTCATTTATAATATTGTATTTGATAATGAAGTCCATTATCTTATGATAACATATAATTGAAGAGAGAAAGTAGTTCTTTAAATCTAGTGTCACTCCATCCATTATCATTATTCAAATTATATATCTTTTTCATAAATGATAGTGTTATGTATTTATTATAACTAGAATATAGTGGAATATTTTCACAACTATTTAACTTATAAAATATATTTGGATAATCATGAAGGTCATCTTCAACCACCATTATTATTTCCTTAATATGATATCCATTATCATTTAAAATTGTACTCATATAAAACTATCAATAAACTGTAATTTGATCCCAAAAACTAGCTACATTCAGTTCTTCCCCATGTTTTTATAAATATTTTTAACTCATGTATATTTTTGTGACAAATCTAGTGTTCTTAAAACTAATCTAGATAAATAATTATTTAATAAAAACAATGTAAACACATACAAATGATTTGACAAGGGTCATTTCCATTCTTAGTTCCAAAATAGATGAACTCTTTAACTCTATCCTCATACTCTTTAATTGTATAGTTGGAATCCATCCATTATTTATTCATATTCTTCATGTTTGGTTCAAAAATATTCTTTTTTAACAAAAAAATAAATAAACAAAAGGTATGCATATAATGTATAATTTTTTAAATGAGTAAATTATATAAAGTATAAATTTAAAAAATATACTTATAAATTAAAATATATGCATATATAAAGTATATAAAAGAATAAATATAAACTTTGTTTTTTATATTATATTTATAAATATATAGAGTTTATGTATATTTAATAAAAATATAAATATATAAAGAAAATTTAAAAATTATGCTTTTCAAAAATCTATATTTCAATTCACACATAATATATATATTTTTTAAAATTAAAATCATTTTAAAACATCATTAACATTTTACAAAGAATTTATTTTATTCTTCTAAAGTAAATTATCAAAAGTATAGATACAAAAAATATATTAAATTATTATTATAAAAAACATGTTCTATTATTCAATTTAGATAAATTTCAAATATTACATGATAAAATAATTCATAGAATAAATGTTTTATGATAAAAAAAGTTACATTTCATAATTTAAAGCATGAATTATTTTTTATTAAAAAATAGATGTTAAATATGTTATGTCTGAAACCCCAAACTTCATCAAAGGTATGGACATATTAATTTTTTTCATGTACTTTACCAAGTTTTTTACATTTCATGGTTGGTAGTAAACTGGGAAGAGTTTCGAGAGAAACATTAAGGTATACTGTTGAAAAAGGTGAAGATTATAGCCTTTCACATTGTGGCACTAGGTATCATGACATGAATGGGTCGAGCAAAGGGGAGGGTCCACTGCCTTGACTTGTTCACAACATCAAAAATTTCCACATGAGAACTATTCCTAGAAGAGTTTTTTGAAAGTTTAATTAATTAATAAAATTTTCAAAAAAATAAAGTGTATGAGCAGGGATATTCGACCGAGCAGTGCGTGATGTTCCCCCTCACTTAGGGCTTTCTCCCTTATCAGGTGGTGTTTACCTATGATTCATTGTGGAATCATCCAATGTATATTGGCATCATAAGCTGGGGGTAATTTTATCCTTATGTATTTGAAAATTATCTATTCCTTTCACTGAATATTGAGTTCATGGTGTTAATGGTTATTAGGCCCAATTTTCTCTATTTTAAACTATTTTTCTGATTCACGTCATTTGAGTCTGAATCAACATCTAATATTTTAAGAGTAGGATCCTACAAGTATAAGGTAATTTGTTCCTATATTTATCCTAATTTATACAAGTGTTATGTGATTAGTGTTAAATATATGTGAATAGGGTGGTCTGAGTGAGACCAATTATGATATAATTAAGGATTTTATGGTTCTTAGGAGATACTGGAGGGAATTCTCATGTGTGAAATGGTACAATTGATACTGGTATGGAATAGAATATGTGATATGTGGTTTTATGGTTTACTACTAGAATTAAAGGTATTTGGGACAGGTTATTTGCAATGGGATCTCGTTGAAAATAAGCTTTAGCGACGGGGCCCCGTCGCAAATAGTCCGTTGTAGAAAACGCTGTCGCAAAAAATATTATTTGCGACGGGCCCTTCGCAAATATTTTTTTGTGACGGGTCCGTAATATCGTCGCAAATGCTTTTTGAAAATATTTTTTTAGACCATTTCCGACGGGCCTGTCACAAATAGTATTTGCGACGGGCCCATAATCTCGTCACAAATACATTTTTTAAGAAAAAAATATTTTGACTATTTGCGACGGGATCCCGTCGCAACAGATCACGTCACAAATAATAAATAAATTTAAAAAAATTAATAAAATTATGATTATTGAAAAAATAATTTTAATATTATTAAAATAATAAAAAAATAAAAATTATTAAAATTATCAATATTCACAAAAAAATATAAAAAAAATCATAAAATATTATTATGATTATTGAAAATTTAATTTTAATATTATTAAAATAATAAAAAAAATAAAAAAATATTAAAATTCTCAATATTCATAAAAAAATATAAAGAAGATCATAATATATTATTATGATTATTGAAAAATTAATTTTAATATTATTAAAATAATAAAAAATATATATATTAAAATTCTCAATATTCACAAAAAAATATAAAATATCATAAAATATTATTATTATTATTAGTAAAATAAAAAAATATTAAAAAATATAATACTGAAAAATATATTTAATAAAGTTATGATTAATGAAACAATAGTATTAATATTATCAAAATAAAAAAAAATATTAAAATTCTCAATATTCATAAAAAAATCATAATATATTAAAAATTAAATTATGTAATAATCGCACCGATATAAAAAAACAAAAATTGTAAATAGTTTATATTACAACAAATTTAAATTCAAATGTTTTTGATATAAAAAAATCACTGGGGGTCGTCTTCTAGAGGAGGTGGAGGAGCTGAAAAGGCTGGTGGAGGAAACTTCATCCCTAAACTACAAGCCCGACGACGCATGTACTCCATCTTCTCATGATGCTGTTGTTGCCATCGACGCGTCTCCTCCTCGTGCTGTTACTGCTGCTGCTGCCATTGACGCATCTCCTCCTCGTGCTGCTGCTGCTGCTGACGCATCTCCTCCACCAATCACCTAGGTTTCTTGAAGTAGCACAGTACTTTGCATAATAAATTTTATGTGCCTATTAGGCCAGTAAAAATGGTTCATTTACTGCAAGAAGAATTTTATATTTAATATCGACGATTTCATGAGTCGGATAAACACGCAATCCTCTCCCAGTATCCAATCACCGATATTTAAACATCATTATGTAATTTTTTCCAAGATAACATAGCTCAATATTTTCATCCAGAATGTCGTAAAAGTCAACTTCAGTTTCTCTATGATACGATCCTCTCAAACAAACTCCACTATTCATTGTTTTTCTATTCCTCATATGCACATGTATGAAATCAAAAACCATTCACCACATATGCATTATAAGATTTAACCATTTTGGATGGTGGGTTACTCAATATACACAGTCGCTTATCAATTTTATCAGCATGTTGAGACACCTGAAAATTTGTAAAACAATTATCAATATAATAAATAGTAAACTGAATTGATATTAAACCATCAAAAATTTATGTTACTAGCTTTTGAAACCATTGAGAAGAATTTTTTTGTATGCGTTCTTCAAGAGCAGCTGATGTAATTTGTGGAACTTGTTTCTTGATATGATTATCATATAACCTACAAATAAAATAAGTTTACATACTATAACAGAAATTATAGAATAAGTGATAGAAGCACTCACAGTACAAATTTTGTCATTTCTTCACAGTTTTGCAGAACATATGTATGAGCTCTATGATGTTCATCTTCTGAAATCAATCGTTATTAAACTCCACTGATGCCAAGATTTGGCTGATTAAAAACTGATAAATGATTTTCCATTTCATCATTAACAATTCCAACATTCCGTCCCAGGAGGTTTTGTTTTGATGGATATTCAGATTCAAAATAGTGACAGTAGAAAAAAGCAATTTCCTCTTACAAATAAGCTTCAGAAATTGATCCTTCAACTAATGCTTTGTTACGTACTTTTTTCTTCAATTTATGTTTGAATCTCTCTAATTGGTACATCCATCAAAACTGAACTAGACCTCCACATTTAGCTTCATGTGGAAAATGTAATATAAGATGTTCCATTGAGTCAAAGAAATCAGGTGGAAAGATTTTTTCCAGTTTACATATAATTACAGCAACATCTTATTCCAGTTTTCTTAGTGTATCGTAGTCAGTTATCACTGCACAAATGTCTTGAAAAAAATATGATATGTCTATTATCGAATCCCAAATCATAGAATTCAACAAACCTCTGAATCCAATCAGCATAAGTCTTTCCATTATAACACGACAATCATGAATTTTTAATCTGGTAATATGAACATTCTTAATACGCCTTCGCAAATTGGAAGCATATCCATCTGAAAGTCTCAAATCTACAATCCATTTACAAAATAATAAATGACTCTCTTTGGATAGTTTATAAGATTCTTTTGTCTTCATTAACCTCTATGATCTGACATTTTCAAATAGTTCAATTTCTGGTCGCCTGCAAATTTGGGCAAGATCTAATCGTGAATTTACTGTATCTTTGGTCTTACCTAGTGTATCCAAAACTGTATGAAATAAATTATCAAAACAGTTCTTCTCAATATGCATGACATCCAACATGTGGCGGACTAACAAATCAGACCAATATGGGAGATCCCAAAAAATTCTTTGTTTTATCCAATTATGTTCTTTCCCAAATCCATGAATTTATTATTGGTTTACTGTTGGCCCAAATGTGATTGGAGGTAATGAAAATACAACTGATTTTAACTTTGTACCTGAGATAATTTTTTGAGGTTCATCCCTTTCAATTCCGCTTTTTCTAAAATGAAATTTGTTCCTTCCAAAAGGATGATCTGTTTGAATAAATCTACGATGACAGTAAAAATAGCAAGGTTTTTTTCCATTGATGATCATAAAAGCTTTGTTGTCTTTCATACAGTAAGGACATGATTTCAGACCATGTGTACTTCATCCAGATAACATGCCATATACCGGAAAGTCATTAATCATCCACATCAATGCAGCTTTTAATGTGAAATTTTTTTTCACAGCAACATCATATGTACTAACACCATTACTCCACAATGCATTTAAATCATCAATCAATGGTTTCAAATAAACATCAATATTCTTCTTCAAATGTCCTGGGATTAATAAAGTCAAAAAGATATAGGGATCCTTCATCAACATCCATGAAGGTAGATTGTACGGAGTTATAAAGACAGTCCAAGATGAATACTAATAACCATAAGAACAAAATGGATAGAAACTGTCAGTATAAAGACGCAATCGCACATTTCGGGCTTCTAAATCAAAAGAGGGATGCAGACGATTAAAATGTTTCCATGAATCACCATCAGATGGATGATTCAATCTTTTACCGGTTGAAATATTGGTTTTCTGCCATGACATCATTGACGCTGTGTTATGAGACATAAATAAATGTTACAGCTTGGGGGTAAGGGGGAAATATATCAACTGTTTTATAGGAATCGATCCAGACTTCCCTGGTTGAGCTTCTTTATACTTTGATTTTTCACATGTTGGACAACAATCCAATGACTCATTTCACCAGAATATAATATGAAATCATTTTCACATGCATGAATCTTCTGATAACTAAGGCCTAAATTACAAACCAACCTATTGCTCTCATATTAATTTACAGGAAACACATTTCCTTTAGGTAACAGTGTTTTAACCAAAGAAAATATCTAATCAAAACAGTTGTTTGACATTGCAATATCTGATTTAACAGACATAAATTTTGAAATCGCTTCTAATTTGATTATCTTGCAACCAAGATATAATGCATCCTCATAAGACCTCAACAACTCATAAAATTCGGATGGCTCCAACTCAAGAGTTGAATCAATATCATCGTGAGTTTCATTTTCTTAAACAGATAGACCTGCAACATCTTGTACTAAATTTTGGAACTGTGATGGATCTGGAATCAAGTTATTACTATCTTCTCTGGAACTGCGTTCACCATGTTGAAAGCAAAAAAAATAATCCAGTTGAAAACCAAACCGCAAGAGATGCCCCCCACCCTTGCCAAATGTTTCAAACGTTCTCAGGGCACATTTTTTACATGGACACTTAATTGTGACTTCGGAAACATATTCTGGTATTGATGATGCAAATTCTAAGAAAGCTTTATCACCCTCAATATATATAGGATTTAAACCAGAACCATTTTGATTTCTGCGCTGATTTATCCAAGTGTGATCATCTAATAATGACTGATGTTGGCTTCCTTGTTCTATATTTTTCTACAAAATATAAAATCATCACTGTCTTTGAATAATTTGAAATTATAAAAATACTATCTGAAAAAAAAAAAGATAAATAATTAGTTCTGCTTCTTAATAATTACCATTAATTAAAGGTGACACAATTTCCAGTGGATTGACGGCTACTCTTTTGTCTGACGACTCATTTACTTGCATCTTTCTCACAGTGAAATCACAATGAATAATCTGGTCAGAGGTACGCATACTCATTCTCGTATGTAGGAGAATGAATATACGTATCTCCGACCAGATTCTTCATTGTGATTTCAATGTGAGAAAGATGCAATTAAATGAGTTGTCGGACAAAAGATCCCCCTTTTCGTCGATGAATCGTCTTCTTCCAACTGTCACGGCCTGAAAACATTATAAAAAATATGATCCTACGAATTCATATCCAATCTCATGTATACAAGATCAAATATGCCTATGTAGCATAACATTTTTCATATTGTTTTGAGTCGGTGAGAGTTGAAAGGAGAAAAGTCATCGAGAAAAAGGAGTGCCATCAATCCACTGGAAATTGTGCCAGGTTCTTAGAATTTATTAAAATTTATTGAAATCTCTTTCTAACTGTTCCTAACTAATTATTACTATCTATTACTAATTATTACTATTTATTTCTATTTATTGCTAATTATTCCTATTTATTATTAATAATTCTTATTTATTACTAATTATTCTTATTTATAACTAATTATTCATATTTATTACTAACTACTACTATTTATTACTAAGTCTTACTATTTATTAATATTTATTACTATTTATTACTATTTATTACTATTTATTACTATTTATTACTATTTATTACTATTTATTACTAATTATTACCAATTATTACAAATTATTACAAATTATTAAAATTTATTCCTATTTATTACTAAGTATTCCTAATTATTGCTAATTGTTACTAATTATTGCTAATTATTTCTAATTATTGCTATTTATTGCTATTTATTTTTAATTATTTCTATTTATTTCTATTTATTTCTATTTATTTCTAATTATTGCTAATTATTGCTAATTATTCCTAATTATCACTAATTATTCCTAATTATTCCTAATTATTGGTATTTATTAGTAATTATTACTAATTGTTAGTATTTATTAGTAATTATTACAAATTATAGCTAATTATTACTAATTGTTTCTAATTATTCCTAATTATTACTAATTATTCCAAATTATTGCTAAGTATTACTAATTATTGCTAAATATTACTAATTATTAGTATTTATTCATAATTATTAGTAAATATTACTAATTATTAGTACTTATTCCTAATTATTACTAATTATTCCTAATTATTACTAATTATTCCTAATTATTACTAATTATTCCTAATTATTACTAATTATTCCTATTTATTAATATTTATTGCTATTTATTACTAATTATTGATATTTATTTCTAATTATTGTTATTTATTACTAATTATTTCCAATTATTGCTAATTATTGCTAATTATTGCTAATTATTGCTAATTATTCCTAATTATTGCAAATTATTACTATTTATTTCTAATTATAGCTAATTATTTCTAATTATTGCTAATTTTTCCTAATTATAGCTATTTATTACTATTTATTAGTATTTATTGCTAATTATTAGTATTTATTAGTATTTATTACTAATTATTAGTATTTATTACTAATTATTACAATTTATTACTAATTATTACAATTTATTACTAATTATTACAATTTATTACTAATTATTATTAATTATTGCTAATTATTGCTAATTATAACAAATTATTGCTAATTATTACTAATTAGTTCTAATTGTTCCTAATTATTACTAATTATTCCTAATTATTGCTAATTTTTACTAATTATTAGTAAGTATTACTAATTATAAGTATTTATTCCTAATTATTGGTAATTGTTCCTAATTATTACTAATTTTTCCTAATTATTACTAATTATTCCTATTTATTAATATTTATTTCTATTTATTACTAATCATTGCTATTTATTACTAATTATTACTAATTAATGCTAATTATTACTAACTATTCCTAATTATTCATAATTATTGCTAATTATTGCTCTTTATTTCTATTTATTGCTAATTATTTTTAATTTTTCTTAATTATTGTTAATTATTCCTAATTATTAGTATTTATTAGTAATTATTAGTAGTTATTAGTATTTATTACTAATTATTACAATTTATTACTAATTATTACAATTTATTACGAACTATTACAATTTATTACTAATTGTTATTAATTATTCCTAATTAATATTAATTATTCATAATTATAACTAATTATTCCTATTTATTACTAATTATTCCTATTTTTTACTATTTATTGCTATTTATTACAAATTATTTTTATTTATTGCTAATTATTGCTAATTATTTCTAATTATTTCTAATTATTTCTAATTATTTCTAATTATTACTAATTATTACTTATTATTACTAATTATTACTAATTATTGATAATTATTGCTATTTATTGCTATTTATTTCTAATTATTGTTAATTATTTCTAATTATTCCTAATTATTCCTAATTATTAGTAGTTACTGCTAATTATTAGTATTTATTAGTAATTATTAGTAATTTTAGTATTTATTACTAATTACTACAATTTATTTCTAATTATTACAATTTATTACTAATTATTACAATTTATTACTAATTATTATTAATTATTGCTATTTATTGTTATTTATTACCAATTATTGCTAATTATTACTAATTATTTCTAATTGTTCCTAATTGTTGCTAATTATTCCTAATTATTCCTAATTATTAATATTTATTCCTAATTATTCCTAATTATTCCTAATTATTCCTGATTATTACTAATTATTCCTACTTATTACAATTTATTGATATTTATTACCAATTATTACTAATTACTACAAATTAATTTTATACATTACTAATTATCGTTAATAATTAATAATTACTACTAATTATTAAAAAATAAAACTAAAAATTTCAATTTATTAGTACAAATAAATACTAATGACAAAACAATTTAAATTTAATTTAATCACAACTAATCAAAAATAAAAAAATTAACATAAAAAAATGAAATAAATAATAAATTAAAAAAATATATAAATACCTTTAAGACTGATTTTCTATTGATGCTGACGGCTTCACAACTTCTTCGTGAACAAAAAAAATTAACTAAGAAAAATTCTCTCTCTAAAATCCGAGTTTAGAGAGAAACAAGATCTAAAATTTGAGAGGAATGAGGGGAAAACGGATGGGGGTATATATAGATTAGATTATTTGTGACGGGATTATTTGTGACGGGTATCCCGTCGCAAATAGTACCTTTTGTGACGGGACACGTCACAAATACCTATATCCGCATTAAATATTGTCGGCGGTTAAAAAGTTATTTGCGATGGGACCCGTCGCAAATAGTCCCTGCCGGCACACCTTTTGCGATGGGACGGCATCTCGTCGCAAAAAGCTATAAACCGCCGCCAGTTATTTGCGACGGGGCCCGTCACAAATACTTAACTATTTGCGACGGTGGGATCCCACCGTCGCAAATAACCTTCGCGTGGTGTCGCGCACTATCCACGCCAAACTATTTGGGACAGGAGACGAAATCCCGTCGCAAATAGTTGGTTATTTGTGACGGGTCGTTACCCCCGTCGCAAATAACCTCTTCGACGGACCTTTTGCGACGGGATTTATTCCCGTCGAAAAAGGCATGTCGCAAAAAGCCTTTTTTCTCGTAGTGGTTTGGTGTGAATGATGACTTTGAGTATGGAAATTGTTTCATGTTGCGATTGGTGAGAGGGTTCTTTGGGAATGTGTTGGGTGTGACCTGAGTGATTGTGGGTGATGTTAATCACCAAAAGTGGGAAAACATGTTCGCTAAGATGAAGGAAATTGTGTTAAATATTTATAATTAAGGGTGATGGAGATTTATTATAGGTTTTTTCATATTTTTTGGTGATCTCACTCACCTTGGGTGGCTAAGGGCAGTTGGGGTCATGTGCACACAGGATAGGACCCATAAGGTGCTTTTTACTACTCATTGTGGGTGGAGGTATCTGAAGATCAAATAGCATAAGGGGTGGTGTTAACCATATGTAAGGAGTAGGTAATAACTAGAGAATGTAATGGTTGGTGGCAGTTGAGACCATCAGTCAGGGGTAGGAGGACCTTTTTTCATGTTGTGGTTGTTAGGCTAGAATCATGGAAGGGCATGTATCATCATGCCTTGGGTTTGTTGGTATATTGAGCTAGCATTTTTTTAAGGAAGTTGATGTCTTGGGACTTGTGATATCTTTTTTTGACATGACTTTGGTTCATTTGTTGACTCAAAATGATTATTTGGAATAATGGAATTTGGTGTCGGGCAGTATGGGGTGATGGTTGGTGTGTGGCATCATGTGATATGGAAATAGATGGAAGGTTGAGAGAAATTATGTTATGGTATATTGTGGATGTATTGTTCAACTATGGAATTGGTCAAGGAAGTTAAAGGCTCACTTAGGTTTGGTGGTGTAACACCCCAACATTTTAAATTATATATTTTCTTTTAAAACCTAATGCATTCAATAACTTTATTCACACATAATACCAAACAAAAATATTCGACAAACCATTATATAATTGTTAAATTGTAGCTACTATATTGGTCGGTAAATATGGAAGTAACCTAATTATGAAATATATGTAAAAATAAATATAAATTTCATTTTTTAATACTAATACATTGAAAAAATTAAATTATCATAGCTAAAAAACAAATAAAATCATTTAATATTTTCTTAAAAAAATATCTCTTCATGAGTTATAAAGTTTATTATTTTATAGTTAAAAAATGGATTAATTGTAAATTGTGTATAATATATACAATAAAATAATCTAACATCTATAAAATATTTATTAGAAGGTAAGTACTAAATTTATTTTATGCTTAGAAGGTACACGTTTCTTAAAATTATTTTTATGTGTTATGCATGATAATAATCAAAAATAATTATTATCAATTTTAAAAATTGAATTATATAAAATGATTTTAATATATTAAAAATGAATTTTCAAATTATTCAACAAATCCAATTTCCATTTAGGCATAAAATTAAGTTACCAAGGTAAATTTTAGATATCACGCTAAAACGGTTATTTTTCAAAGAATGTTACTTTTCAAAATATTTTTTATTTTTAAATAAAATGGATCAATTTTAAATTAGGAATATAATATGATATTTATAACTAAATAAAAATAAATTAACACTCATTTAATTTTTAATCAATGTTAAATAATATTATGAACAGTTAATAATCAAAACAACATTTTTCTACAAAAACAGTTTTTTAACACATTATATGTTTTAATTTAAAAGTTAATTTGATCATATTTAGAAATTGAGTTATATTAAATGGATTCAAAATTAATATTAATCATGTTAAAATTTGGGACTAAGGTTCATATTATAATTTTATTAATAAAATAATTACCATTTTTAGATTTTAATCAAAATTAATTAGTATTATAAAGGGTAATCTAATGTGTCTTTATTTTTACTAAACCAATTTTACAATTATACCCTATATAATACCTTTATTAGGTTGTAAATTAATAAATGCATGTATCTCCAACATTTATCCACCTAACACACCTAAATCTCAAGAAATTTCATTCTTACCCCTTACCTAACAATATTTTAAAAAATTGTCCATATTTTTCACCAATAAAAGGAGCTCACTTCCATTCATTTCAAGCCATATCCATATTTATAAATTACCATTGAACTATACCTGATTTAATTATTATAAATCACATATAAATACTTTTCATCCTCCATTCTAAACAAAGTTCCTCTAGTCCTTCATTTCCAATTGATACTTTAAGATAAGATCCAAATTTTCAGTGTAAGTATTACTTACCCTTTAATTTACTTTCTTTATCCTTATCGTCCACACTCCTCCAAAACCATTCTAAAAATATGTATATTATTACATAAGTGTAAATAATATACTTAAATTTAGTTATATTTATGTTATATCCATTATCTATCCCCCCTCATTCAATCAAAAAAATGAAAATGTTGCTCATGTGTATGTGTGGACTACTGCCCCCATGAACGACACATTTCATTTTTTTCATCACATCCTATAAAGGATGGTTATATAAATGGTTTTAGTGAATATATATTTTATTTATATCATTATTTATATTCTCTAAGTGCAAATTAGGAATTCTATAACAAATATTATCAAAATGCGGTCATTTTAAATCTAACCTCTGAAAATGAACATATCAAGAGGAAAAGTGGTTCATTTATAATTGAAAATTTATTTTTAATTGACCTTATTCTTATAAATATTTAAAAATATCATTAATAAACTTAACAAAATATAAATTTTTTGTTTTTTTTATAATTATATTATAACAAAATAATCACTTCCATAACCATACTTATGCATAGATTGTAGCATGTTCTTATTAGGTCAATTTAACCACCTACAGGAAAAATGCTATAAATTTACATCAAGGATGGATTTAGAAAATTAATATTGTATATTAATAATTAAATGGGTATTTTTTTTGCTTTTTAAAATGGTAATATAAACATTTTACTCATTAATTAAGACAAGACCGCTCATTCGTTATAAATTACCAAAACAAGCTCATCACTCAGTTCGTATTCAAGGATCATAACCGAAACTCCCATGGAGTGAAATTATATATTTATAAATAATTATAAAATATCATTTCTAGTACCTTTAATGGTATCATAGTAATGAATAATGGAAGAATAAAAAATAACAGTAATTTTATCGTGAAACATGTTCAAAACGATCAGAATTACTCACAAATGATAATGAAAATATATAATAAAAAATTAATATATATGTAATGAATTATTATAAATAAGAATAATAAGTGGTAATAATTATTAATAATGTTTTTAAATAATTTATTAATATAGTTATGTTTTTTGTACTAGATTTTCGACCATGTTTGAGGAAATCAAGATAAATGGTAAGGGTTTTTTATCTCAATTTTGTTTCATTGAGATATGATTTGTATTCACTAATTGTTTCTTTTTGTAGTGTATATATTGGAAATAGATTTATTTTTATGAAAATTTTCATTAAATATAGGGAATTTAAAAAACCCAAATCATGTTATACCTTTATGGTTTTTTAATTCGAAAGATAACGATGGTGTAAGACACAATGTTAACTCTACTCCCTTTATTGAGTTATGATAATTCATTTTGAAATTTTTTCTTCCAATCATAGATATTTTCCAAACAAAGATTTTATTTCATGTTTATTTATATTACTCTATAATTATTATTCCTTTTTAATTCAATGATTTTACCTTGATTAATTTCTTTCTCAAAAATTATAACTTATTGAGAATAATTCTCGTACTATTTAATGATGATTTCCCCTCCTAATGGATAAGGAGGGGAAATCATCGCTAAATAGTATGAGAATTATTCTCAATAAGTTATAATTTTTCAGAAATAAATTAATCAAGGTAAATATAACCCATATATTATTTTTGAAATAAATTTTTATTTTCTTTTTTATAATGTTGGATTTAAAAAAATTTGTTTTAAAACATAAAAAGTGATCTTCTAAAACCACCCTTGTTGTGTTTGGGTTACACATTCTCCTTATTTCTCTTACGTTTTATCTATTTTATTATCTTTTATTTATTCAATAAATTGTATATATTTTACTTACATATATACTTAGTAAAATATTCCTTTATTTATTGTGGAGAATAAATGTTTTAAGTTCTATTTGAAATTACCACTTTGAAGTAAACCATACTTGAGGGAACCTTTCTATTTCTTATTTGAGGATAAGTGTCACCTCCAAAAAATGTTTTTCAAAATTAATATATTTTTAAATCCCTAATTGTTTTATTAGAACCATAATAGTTTAATTATGGTCTAAAAATAAATAATAATACACTTCCTACAATAAAAAAGCATCTTCTCATTTTGAAAAGCATTACTTATGGGGTTCATTTTTTTTACTTCTCCTTAATAATTGTCATGAAATTTAATACATTAAAACTCAATGTTCATGAACTATGTTTCTTTATTAATATATTAAAATAAAAAATAATTTAATTCCTTATTCTCTTGAGAATCATTATGATATGTCCTTCAGTTATGCACTGAGACAAGATTATGAAACCGACTTCTCTCTCGTGGGTTTTATCTTACTTATGATTTATATATGGTTTCTTTTTTTGAAGTGGAACATTTATAAATTTATATATTATTATTTTAGTTATATTATTCATGGGTACATAATTAAATACCCCTCCAATTCATTAGGTAATGGTTTTATCTCATGAGATACCATGTATGGTGCACAAGCAATTAAGCTAAGCACGTTATGTTATGTGATTGGTGGACTCAAAATTATATATACCTCCAATGCATTAGGTAAATATTTATATCTCATGAGGTAATATAAAATGTAATGGGGAGTAAACCTAATCCGCTATGGGACTCTGTCCACTATGTTTATCAGAATGGAGAGTAAACTCAATCTACAATGGGACTCTATACACTATGTTTATGAGAATGAGAAGTGAACACAATCCACAATGGGACTCTGTCCACTATGTTTATATGAATGGGGAGTGAACCCAGTCCACCATGGGTCTCTGTCCACTAAAATGGTCTTGGAAGTGATCCTTGTATTATTCTTTTGATGTCTTGTTTTATTTTGTTTCCACATATTTATGATTCCTTGAATTTATGATATCAATTCTTTATACCTTGTTTCCATGCTTATCTCACACGATTATTTCATGGAACAAGTTTGCTATTTTTTAACTACATATCCTTACTTCAAGATATATATAAAACTATTATTTTTTCAGGTTATTTTTAATAATAAATTTCTCCCCCACTCATTTTTTTCCATATGCTTATGATCTAACCCTTGATTACATGTTTATAGGTTTTCCATTAATGAGCGTTAGATATCACTAATTTTTTATATTTCCCTTCCCCATGTTATAAAGATAAGTATAAGTTATGAGAATTATATAAGGGGGTATATAATATTTAAACTGTGGATAAATGTACAAAAGTTTTGTAAAATAAGTTGCATGTGTAACTTGTACTCAAGGACACTAAACCAAAAGGTTCTTCATGTAACATCTCAGGTAAATAAAGAATATGAAATTTTTATACTTATTAATATTTTGGAATTAAATATTAATTTTACTTTAAAAGGGATTTTATTTCCAATAGCATACTCAAAAAACAACAATGGGTTTCTTTTAAATCTTACGTTGCACACAACTTTGAATTATACTAAAAAATAATATAATAATATGATTATTTTAAATGGTAGTTAATGTCTAGCCATTATATTGGTGGGAATGAACAGAAATAACTAAAATATGATTACACTTTTTTTTAAATGTTTTTACTTTTATCAAATAATTTTTAGATTCTTAAAATAAGAATAAATCCAATTTTAAGCATGAAAAACTCTAATATTTTTAAAAATGTCATTTTACCACCTTTTTATGGAGAACCCTTTTTAAATCTAGTTTTTATCATTTTTATATAATCCATTTAACAAAATAAACTTATTATTTATAATCTAGATATCAAAATTTACTTTGGGTAAAATTTTGGTATTTTTCTAATAAAGTTCATTTTTTATGAATATTGAAAATACTGCATTTTAATTCAAAACTACCTTTTAATCTAATTTATTTATATATTTATATTGTAATTTTAATTAGTTTTAAAGTATAATTGGATTATATTTTAATCATTTAATACAATTATGGTCATTTTAAGTAATTTTATATTTTAATTGGACATAAGCACATGTCAATCTTCTAGTAGTTTTTACATCTTAAAAACATGCTTTTTGGTTTTGACAATGGGAATTGATTTTAAATTAATTTCTGAAATTTCTATGTTTTGAATTTGGAAAAATGGATTCCAAATTTTGAATTAGGAGGTGAAAATTTTGTAAATATGTAACTTTTATTTTTAGACATTATGAATAGTAACTACAGTAAATATTTTATTTATCATGGTTAAAGGTTAAATCTAGAAAAAAAGGGTAAAAAATTAATATTATAATAATATTAAATTATCCTAACACATGTACTAACCCTATTAGATGATACATGTCTGACCATGGGCATCCTTGGGTCAGTTTTGGGACCCCATGGAGCCACTTATAAGTGAAAATGACATTTTATAAAAAATAATTTAAAGTTAAGAAAAATATAATATAAACATATATCTTTTAGAAAAAAAATTATATGGGGTAATATAAGTGATATTTTTTAATATAAATATTCACTATAAATCTAAAAATATTTCATATATAATGGTATTTTATTTATAATAATAAAAAAATAAAAAAATATTAAAATTATAAATATTTACAAAAACAAATCATAAAATATTAAAAATTAAATTATGTAATAATCGCACCGATATAAAAGACAGAAATTTTAAATATTTCATATTACAATAAATTTAAATTCAAATGTTTTTTACATAAAAAATCACTGGGGGTCGTCTTCTGGAGGAGGTGGAGGAGCTGGTGGAGGAAACTCCATCCCTAAACTATGAGTCAGACGATGCATGTACTTCATCTACTCATGATGTTACTGCTGCCATCAATGCGTCTCCTCCTCGTGCTGATGCTGCTGTTGCTGCCATCGACGCATCTCCTCCTCGTGCTGTTGTTGCTGCTGCTGCTGACGTATCTCTTCTTACTACTTTTGCAAACTCTCTATAAGGTCATTCTAAGCTCGGAACTGCTCCTGATACTGTGTGCCAGAAGATGATGCCTCTCCACGAGCTCCTCTCGAGCTGGACGTCGAAATCGCAGTAGTACCATAATAAGTACCACGAGTCACATGAGAGCTGATACCAACTATTCGGCTCCTCTCAAAGCTATACTGAGTCTCCTGCATCCATGCCACCTCGTCGAAATGGTGGGCACTTGTCTTATCAGTCACCTCATCCTGACCCTCATCCTGTGTCTGAGAATCCACAGCCTCATATGACTCCTTCAATTCCAATTTGAAATTAAAATTGTGAAAATATTATATGCAGTTAATTGTCAAACTGAAAAAAATAAGACTAACCACAATCTGACATTGTCGATCACCTCTAATCTCTCTGGTGGCTGGGTCACTTTACATCCTCCGATAAACATCGTACTATGTAATATCGGGATTCTTGACCGCCTAAATGAATATAAAATAAACTGTTTATATTTGAAGTTATATAAAATATTTAAAAAAAAATACTTACCAGATACTCTCTATGTGAACCGAATGTATGGCTACCAGCTCGATGCATTACCTCTTGTCTCCCCTGGTTCTACAGACCCAAGGAAGACCTCCAATGAAATCCACCACCCAACTAGTGTGCACATAATCCATCCCAAAACTGAGATGAAATGTACTCTAGTCGGTGGGCTCTACACAAATCATCAAATATTGTCTCTCCTACTTTCTTAATGGTTATCTTTCTCAAATTATGCAAAAACTGAAGAAAATGCTCATGCATAGACATCTCCCATGCTACATAGATATCGTCACGCATACTATCATCGATGGGATATCATAAACCCTACAAATAATTTATAATATCAAGTTATTAATAAAATAAATTTCAAAATAAATATTATTTATTTACATACCAGCCAATGATTGTACATGCCGATTTTCACATCAACCGGAATATGTTCCCATGTGGTCCATGGATGAGAAAAATAATTGCTCAAGATAGCGCTCCCCAATCCAACAGCTACATGAGAAAAACTGTGAAAAAAGAATAAATAATAAAAAAATTAGTATATATATAAATAAATTAATGAAATATAACTAAAATATATAGGTTACCATACCTCAGTGTGCGTGGATCGAAGCCAAGACGTGGACGTTGCACGGGAATAGGGTCAGGAACCATCAGTCGCGCAAGACCGCACCCCCTCCGCAAACCTCCTCAACCACCAGTAGGTTGAGGGTCAGATGATCTCACATCCCCCTCATCCAAAGTTAGCTCAGCCTCCTCTAACTCACACAATAGATTATAGTCCATCTGAAACACAAAATGATTTTTTTTAGCAGATAGTAGAAACTAACTATTATATATATATATATATATATATATATATATTAGTTATGATCATAACCAGCATTTAACTATGCCAATGTTCACCTTCATCATCATCTTCATATCTAACGATGTCAATGTCTTCATATTCCTCCTTGTAATCATCAATATCCATATTATTTTAACTTTCACCATCCCTTGTCATTTCAATTTCATTTGTAACATCATTAACATCTCTGTTACCATAGACCCTTAATTATGGGGTGTCCTCATCGATATTCACGTTTTTTTGTGAAAAAGATGCATTTTGAGTAGTCTCTTGAAAAATTCCAATTTCTTCCACTTCAGCGGAACCACATTCAGTTTGAGTAAATTTATTTTCCCAAGATTTCATTTTTATTATACTCCACCAATCACCCAGGTCTCTTGAAGTAGCACAATACTTGGCGTAATAAATTTGATGTGCCTGTTGAGCTAGTAAAAATGGTTCATTTACTGCAAGAAGACATTTATATTTAATATCAATGATTCCATGAGTCTGATGAACACACAATCCTCTCTCAGTATCCAACCACTGACATTTAAACATCGTTATGTAATTTTTTCCAAGATAACATAGCTTAATAATTTCATCCAAAATGTCGTAAAAGTCAACTTCAGTTTCTCTATGATGTGATCCTCTCAAACAAAATCCACTATTCATTGTTTTTTTATTCCCCATATGCACGTGTATGAAATTGAGAACCATTCACCACATATGCATTATAAGATTTAACCATTTTGGATGGTGGGTTACTCAATATACACAGTCGCTTATCAGTTTTATCAGCATGTTGAGACACCTGAAAATTTGTAAAAAAATTATCAATATAATAAATACTAAACTAAATTGATACTAAACCATCAATAATTTATGTTACCGGCTTTTGAAATCATTGAGAAGAATTTTTTTGTCTGTGTTCTTCAAGAGCATCTACTGTAATTTGTGGAACTTGTTTCTTGATATGATTATCGTATAACCTACAAATAAAATAAGTTTACATACTGTAACAGAAATTATAGAATAATTGATAGAATCACTCACAATACAAACATTTTCATTTCTTCACAGTTGATCAGAACATATTTATGAGCTCTGTGATGTTCATATTATGAAATCCATCGTTCTTTAACTCCACCAATGCCAAGATTTGGCTGATTAAAAACTGATAAATGATTGTCCATTTCATCATTAACATTTCCCTCGTTCTATCCCATCTGTTTTTGTTTTGATGTATATTCAGATTCAAAATAGTGAGAGAAGAAAAAATCAATTTCCTCTTGTAAATAAGATTCAGCAATTGAGTCTTCAACTGATGCTTTGTTACGTACATTTTTCTTTAATTTCTGCTTGCATCTCTCTAATGGGTACATCCATAGAAAATTTACTGGACCTCCACATTTAGCTTCATGTGGAAACTGTAATATCAGATGTTCCATTGAGTTAAAGAAAACAGGTGGAAAGATTTTTTCCAGTTTACATATAATTATAGAAACATCTTCTTCCATTTTTATTAGCGAATCGTAGTCAGTTGTCGCTGCACAAATGTCTCGAAAAAAATATGATATGTCTGTTATTGAATCCAAAATCATAGAATTCAACAAACCTATGAATCCAATCGGAAAAATTCTTTCCATTATAATATGACAATCATGAATTTTTAATCTAGTAATATGACCATTCATAACACATCTTCCCAAATTGGAAGAATAGCCATCTGGAAGTCTCAAATCTACAATCCATTGACAAAATAATAAACGACTCACTTTGGATAGTTTATAAGCTGCTTTTGGCTTCATTAACCTCTATGATCTGACATTTTCAAATAGTTCAAGTTCTTGTCGCCTATAAATTTGGGCAAGATATAATTGTGCTTTTACATTATCTTTGGTCTTACCTGGTGTATCCAAAACTCTATGAAATAAATTATCAAAATATTTCTTCTCAATTTCCATGACATCCAACATGTGGTGGACCAACAAATCAGACCAATATGGGAGATCCCAAAAAATGCTTCATTTTATCCAATTATGTTCTTTCCCAAAGCCATGAATTTTCTGTTGGTTTACTGTCGGCCCAAATGTGATGGGAGGTAATGAAAATACAACTGATTTTAACTTTGTACCTGAGATCATTTTTGGAGGTTCATCCCTTTCAATTGTGCCTTTTCTGAAATGAGATTTGTTCCTTCCAAAAGGATGATCGGTTGGAAGAAATATTCTATGACAGTCAAAATAGCAAGGTTTTTTTCCATTGACGAGCATAAAAGATTTGTTGTCTTTCATACAGTAAGGAAATGATTTCGAACCATGTGTACTCCAACCAGATAACATTCCATATTCTACAAATTCCCTAATCATCCACATCAATGCCGCTTTTAATGTGAAATTTTGTTTCGCAGCAACATCATATGTACTAACACCATTACTCCATAATGCATTTAACTCATCAATCAATGGTTTCAAATAAACATCAATATTCTTCTTTGGATGTCCTGGGATTAATAAGGTCAAAAATATATAGGGATCTTTCATCAATATCCATGGAGGTAGATTGTACAGAGTTATAAAGATAGGCCAACATGAATACTGACTACCATAAGAACGAAACGGACAGAAACTGTCAGTAGAAAGACCCAATCGCACGTTTCGGGATTCTAAAGAAAAAGACGGATGCAGAAGATCAAAATGTTTCCATGAATCACCATTAGATGGATGATTAAAGCTTTTACCGGTTGAAATATTGGTTTTGTTCCATGACATCATTGATGTTGTATTATGAGACATAAATAAACCTTGCAGCCTGGGTGTAAGGGGGAAATATCTCAACTATTTTACTGGAATAAATCTACACTTCCCTGGTTGATCTTCTTTATACCTCGATTGTCCACATGTTGGACAACTATCCAATGACTCATTTTCACCAGAATATAAGATACAATCATTTTCACATGCGTGAATATTCCGATAACTAAGGCCTGGATTACAAACCAACCACTTTCTCTCATATTAATTTTCAGGAAAAACATTTTTTTTAGGTAACAGTGTATTAACCAAAGAAAATATCTGATCAAAACAGTTGTTTGACATTGCATTATCTAATTTAATAGCCATAAATTTTGCAACTTCTTCTAATTTTATTATCTTGCAACCAGGATATAATGCATCCTCATAAGACCTCAACAACTCATAAAATTTGGATGGTGCCAACTCAGGAGTTGAATCAATATCATCGTGAGTTTCAGTTTGTTGAACAGATGGATCTGAAACATCTTATACTAAATTTTGGAGCTATGATGGATCTGGAATCAATTTATTAGTATCTTCTCCAGAACTGCATTCACCATGTTGATACCAAAAAACATTATCTGGTTGAAAACCAAACCGCAAGAGATATCCCCAAACCTTGTCAAATGTGTCAAACATTCTCATAGCACATTTTTTACAAGAACACTTAATTGTGCCTTCTAAAACATATTCTGTTATTGATGATGCAAATGCTAAGAAAGCTTCAACACTCTCAATATATACAGAATTTTAACCAGAACCATTTGGATTTCTTGTGCTGATTTATCCAAGCGTGATTATCTAGTAATGACTGATACCGACTTCCTTGTTCCATATTTTTCTACAAAATATAAAAACGTCACTTTTTTTGAATAATTTGAAATTATAAAGATACTATTTGAAAAAAAAAGATAAATAATTACTACTACTTCTTAATAATTACCATTAATTAAAGGTGACACAATTTCCAGTGGATTGACGGCTACTCTTTTGTCTGAAGGCTCATTTACTTGCATCTTTCTCACACAGAAATCACAATGAAGAATCTGGTCAGAGGTACGCACACTCATTATCGTATGCACGAAAATGAATATACGTATCTCTGACCAGATTCTTCATTGTGATTTTAGTGTGAGAAAGATGCAAGTAAATGAGTTGTCGGAAAAAAGATCTCCCTTTTTGTCGATGAATCATCTTCTTCCAACTGTCACGGCCTGAAAACAATATAAAAAATATGAACCTACAAATGCATATCCAATCCCATGTATACGAGATTGAATATGCCTATGTAGCAGAACATTTTTCATATTGTTTTGAGTCGGTGAGAGTTGAAAGGAGAAAAGTCATCGAGCAAAAGGAGTGTCGTCAATCCACAGAAAATTGTGCTAGGTTCGTGGAATTTATTAAAATTTATTAAAACTTCTTTCTAACTGTTCCTAACTAATTATTACTATTTATTAATAATTATTACTATTTATTGCTATTTATTTCTAATTATTCCTATTTATTATTAATAATTCTTATTTATTACTAATTATTCTTATTTATAACTAATTATTCATATTTATTACTAATTATTACTAATTATTACTATTTATTACTATTTATTACTATTTATTACTAATTATTACTAATTATTACAATTTATTATTAATTATTAAAATTTATTCTTATTTATTACTAATTATTCCTAATTATTTCTAATTATTCCTAATTATTGCTAATTATTGTTATTTATTTCTAATTATTGCTAATTAGTTCTAATTATTTATAATTATTCCTAATTATTTCTAATTATTACAATCTATTCCTATTTATTGCTAACTATTGCTAATTATTGCTAATTATTGCTCATTATTGCTAATTATTGCTAATTATTCCTAATTATTGCTAATTATTCCTAATTATTCCTAATTATTAGTATTTATTAGTAATTATTACTAATTGTTAGTATTTATTAATAATTATTACTAATTATAGCTAATTATTACTAATTATTTCTTATTATTTCTAATTATTGCTAATTATTCCTAATTATTACTAATTATTACTAATTATTGCTAAATATTACTAATTATTAGTATTTATTCCTAATTATTAGTAAACATTACAAATTATTAGTATTTATTCCTAATTATTACAAATTATTCCTAATTACTACTAATTATTCCTATTTATTAATATTTATTGCTATTTATTACTAATTATTGCTATTTATTTCTAATTATTGTTAATTATTTCTAATTATTCCCAATTATTGCTAATTATTTCTATTTATTTCTAATTATTGCTAATTATTGCTAATTATTACTAATTATTGCTAATTATTGCTAATTATTGCTAATTATTGCTAATTATTTCTATTTATTTCAAATTATTGCTAATTATTTCTAGTTATAGCCAATTATTCCTAATTATTGTTATTTATTGCTAATTATTGGTATTTGTTGCTAATTATTAGAATTTATTAGTAGTTATTACTAATTATTAGTATTTATTACTAATTATTACAATTTATTACTAATTATTACAATTTATTACTAATTATTACAATTTATTGCTAATTATTATTAATTATTGCTAATTATTGATAATTATTACTAATTATTGCTAATTATTCCTAATTATTCCTAATTATTCCTAAATATTGCTAATTATTATTAATTATTAGTAATTATAACTAATTATAGGTATTTTTTTCTAATTATTCGTAATTATTCCAAATTATTACTAATTATTCTAAATTATTACTAATTATTCCTATTTATTAATATTTATTTCTATTTATTACTAATTATTGCTATTTATTACTAATTATTGCTAATTATTGCTAATTATTACTAATTATTCCTTATTATTCATAATTATTGCTAATTATTTCTATTTATTTCTATTTATTGCTAATTATTTCTAATTATTCCTAATTATTGCTAATTATTGCTAATTATTAATATTTATTAGTAATTATTTGTAGTTATTAGTATTTATTACTAATTATTACAATTTATTACTAATTATTACAATTTATTACTAACTATTACAATTTATTACTAATTATTATTAATTTTTCCTAATTGTTATTAATTATTCCTAATTATTACTAATTATTCCTATTTATTACTAATTATTCCTAATTTTTACTATTTATTGCTATTTATTACTAATTATTGCTATTTATTGCTAATTAATGCTAATTATTTCTAATTATTTCTAATTATTGCTAATTATTACTAGTTATTGCTAATTATTACAAATTATTGCTAATTATTGCTATTTATTGCTATTTATTTCTAATTATTGCTAATTATTTCTAATTATTTCTAATTATTGCTAATTATTCCTAATTATTAGTATTTATTGCTAATTATTAGTATTTATTAGTAATTATTAGTATTTATTGGTATTTATTACTAATTATTACAATTTATTACTAATTATTACAATGTATTACTAATTATTATTAATTATTGCGATTTATTGCTACTTATTACCAATTATTGCTAATTATTACTAATTATTGCTAATTATTCCTAATTATTGCTAATTATTCTTAATTATTACTAATTATAACTAATTATTAGTATTTATTCCAAATTATTCCAAATTATTACTAATTATTCCTAATTATTACTAATTATTCCTATTTATTACTATTTATTGATATTTATTGCCAATTATTATTAAGTACTACAAATTAATTATATACATTACTAATTATCGTTAATAATTAATAATTACAACTAATTATTAAAAATTAATACTAAAAATTTCAATTTATTTGTACAAATAAATACTAATGACAAAACAATTTAAATTTAATTAAATTACAACTAATCAACAATAAAAAAATTAACCTACAAAAATGAAATAAATAATAAATTAAAAGAACATAAATACCTTTAAGAATGATTTTCTATTGATGCAGACGGCTTCACAACTTCTTCGTGAACAAAAAAAATAACTTAGAAAAATTATCTCTCTAAAATCCGAGTTTAGAGAGAAACAGGATCTAAAATTTGAGAGGAATGAGAGGGAAACTGATGGGGGTATATATAGGTTAGATTATTTGCGACGGGATTATTTGTGACAAGTATCCCGTCACAAATAGTATCTTTTGCGACGGGACACATCGCAAATACCTACGCCCGCATTAATTACTGTCGGCGGTTCAAAATTTATTTGCGACGAGACCCATCGCAAATAGTTCCTACCGACACACCTTTTGCGACGGGACCCATCGCAAATTGTGTTAAATATTTATAATTAAGGGTGATGGAGATTTATTATAGGTTTTTTCTTATTTTTTGGTGATGTTTTTCACCTAGGGTGGCTAAGGGCAGTTGGGGTCATGTGCACACAGGATATGACCCATAAAGTGCTTTTTACTACTCATTGTGGGTGGAGGTATCTGAAGATCAAATAGCATAAGGGATGGTGTTAACCATATGTAAGGAGTAGGTAATAACTAGAGAATGTAATGGTTGGTGGCAGTTGAGACCATCGGTCAGGGGTAGGAGGATCTTTTTTCATGTTGTGGTTGTTATGCTGGAATCATGGAAGGGCATTTATCATCATGCCTTGGGTTTGTTGGTATATTGAGCTAGCATTTTTTTTTTGAATGAAGTGGAAGTCCTTGGGACTTGTGATATCTCTTTTCAACATGACTTTGGTTCATTTGTTGACTCAAAATGATTATTTGGAATAATGGAATTTGGTGTCGGGCAGTATGGGGTGATGGTTGGTGTGTGGCATAGTGTGATATGGAAATAGATGGAAGGTTGAGAGAAATTATGGTATGGTATACTG
Organism: Viscum album; assembly: GCA_963277665.1. NCBI lineage: Eukaryota > Viridiplantae > Streptophyta > Magnoliopsida > Santalales > Viscaceae > Viscum > Viscum album. The sequence continues at coordinate 518,689,540 of OY728145.1, forward strand.
TGGATGTATTGTTCTACTATGGAATTGGTCAAGGAAGTTAAAGGCTCACTTAGGTTTGGTGCTGTAACACCCCAATATTTTAAATTATATATTTTCTTTTAAAACCTAATGCATTCAATAACTTTATTCACACATAATACCAAACAAAAATATTCGACAAACCATTATATAATTTTTAAATTGTAGCTACAATATTGGTTGGTAAATATGGAAGTAACCTAATTAGGAAATATATGTAAAAATAAATATAAATTTCATTTTTTAATACTAATACATTGATAAAATTAAATTATCATAGCTAAATAAAAAATAAAATCATTTTATATTTTCTTAAAAAAATATCTCTTCATGAGCTATAAATTTTATTATTTTATAGTTAAAAAATGGATTAATTTTAAATTGTGTATAATATATACAATAAAATATCACTTCATTAATTAAGACAAGACCGCGCATTCGTTATAAATTACCAAAACAAGCTCATCACTGAGTTCATATTCAAGGATCATAACCGAAACTCCCATTGAATGAAATTATATATTTATAAATAATTATAAATAATCATTTCCAGTACCATTAATGGTATCATAGTAATGAATAATGGAAGAATAAAAAATACCAACAATTTTATCGTGAAACATGTTCACAACGATCAGGATTACTCACACATGATAATGCAAATATATAATAACAAATTAATATACATATAATGAATTATTATAAATTAGAATAATAAATGGTAACAATTATGAATAATGTTTTTAAATAATTTATTAATATAGTTATGTTTTTTGTACAATATTTTCTACCATGTTTGAGGAAATCAAGATAAATGGTAAGGGTTTTTTATCTCAATTTTGTTTTATTGAGATATGATATGTATTCATTAATTGTTTCTTTTTGTAGTGTATATATAGGAAATAGATTTATTTTTCTAAAAATTTTCATTAAATATAGTGAATTTAAAAACCCATATCATGTTATACATTTATGGTTTTTCCATTCGAAAGATAACGATGATGTAAGACTCGTTGTTAACTTTACTCCCTCCATTGAGTTATGATAATTCATTTTGAAATTTTCTCCTCCAAGCCTATATATTTTCCAACCAAAGATTTTATTTCATTTTTATTTATATTACTCTATAATTATTATTCCTTTTTAATTCAATGATTTTACCTTGATTAATTTCTTTCTCAAAAATTATAACTTATTGAGAATAATTATCATACTATTTAATGATGATTTCCCATCCTAATGGATAAGGAGGGGAAATCATCGCTAAATAGTATGAGAATTATTCTCAATAAGTTATAATTTTTAAGAAAGAAATTAATCAAGGTATATATAACCCATATATTCTTTTTGAAATAAATTTTTATTTTCCTTTTTTATGATGTTGGATTTGATTAAATTTGTTTTAAAACATAAAAAGTGATCTTCTAAAACCACCCTCGTTGTGTTTGGGTTACACATTCTCCTTATTTCTCTCATGTTTTATCTATTTTATTATCATTTATTTATTAAATAAATTGTATATATTTTACTTACATATATACTAACTAAAATATTCCTTTATTTATTGTGTAGAATAAATGTTTTAAGTTCTATTTAAAATTACCACTTTGAAGTAAACCATACTTAATGGAACCTTCCTATTTCTTATTTCAGGAAAAGTGACACCTCCAAAAAATGTTTTTCACAATTAATATATTTTTAAATCCCTAATTTTTTTATTAGAACCATAATAGTTTAATTATAGTCTAAAAATAAATAATAATACACTTCCTACAATAAAAAATAATCTTCTCATTTTGAAAAGCATTACTTATGGGGTTCATTTTTTTACTTCTCCTTAATACTTATCATGAAATTTATTACATTAAAACTCAATGTTCGTGAACTATGTTTCTTTATTAATATATTAAAATAAAAAATAATTTAATTCCTTATTCTCTTGAGAATCATTATGATATGTCCTTCGGTTATGCTCTGAGACAAGATTATGAAACCGACTTCTCTCTCGTGGGTTTTATCTTTCTTATGATTTATATATGGTTTCTTTTTTTGAAGTGGAACATTTATAAATTTATATATTATTATTTTCATTATGTTATTCATGGGTACATAATTAAATACCCCTCTAATTCATTAGGTAATTGTTTTATCTCATGAGATACCATGTATGGTGCACAATCAATTAAGCTAAGCACGTTATGTTATGTGATTGGTGGGCTCAAAATTATATATACCACCAATGCATTAGGTAAATATTTATATCTCATGATATAATATAAAATGGAATGGGGAGTAAACCTAATACACCATGGGACTATGTCCACTATGTTCATCAGAATGGGGAGTAAACCCAATCCACCATGGGACTCTATACAGTATGTTTATGAGAATGGGTAGTGAACCCAATCCACCATGGGACTCTGTCCACTATGTTTATATGAATAGGGAGTAAACCCAATCCACCATGGGACTCTGTCCCCTAAAATGGTCTTGGAAGTGATCCTTGTATTATTCTTTTGATTTCATGTTTTATTTTGTTTCCACATATTTATGATTCCTTGAATTTATCATATCAATTCTTTATACCATGTTTTAATGCTTATCTCACACTATTATTTCATGGAACAAGTTTGTTATTTTTTGACTACATGTCCTTTATTAAAGATATATATAAAACTATTATTTTTTTAGGTTATTTTTAATAATAAATTTCTCCCCCACTCGTTTTTTCTCATATGCTTATGATCTAACCCTTGATTACATGTTTATAAGTTTTCCCTTAATGAGCGTTAGATCTTACAAATTTTTTATATTTCCCTTCAGCATGTTATAAAGATAAGTATAATTTATGAGAAGTATATAAGGGGGTATATAATATTTAAACCGTGTATAAATGTACACAAGTTTTGTAAAATAAGTTGCATGTGTAACTTGTACTCAAAGACACTAAACCAAAAGGTTCTTCATGTAACATCTCAGGTAAATAAATAATATAAAATTTTCATATTTATTAATATTTGGGAATTAAATATTAATTTTACTTTAAAAGGGATTCTTTTTCTAATAGATTACTGAACACACAACAATGGGTTTCTTTTAAATCTTACGTTGCACACAACTTTGAATTATACCGAAAAATAATATAATAATATGATTATTTTAAATGGTAGTTAATGTCTAGCCATTATATTGGATGGAATGAACAGAAATAACTAAAATATTATTACACATTTTTGTTAAATGTTTTTACTTTTATCAAATAATTTTTAGATGCTTAAAATAAGAATGAATCCAATTTTCAGCATTAAAAACTCTAATATTTTTTAAAAAGTCAGTTTACCACCTTTTAATGGAGAACCCTTTTTAAATCTAGTTTTTATCACTTTAATATGATCTAATTAACAAAAAAACTTATTCTTTATAATATAGATATCAAAATTTAAATGGGAAAAATTTTGGTATTTTTATGATAAATTTCATTTTTTATGAATAATGAAAATACTGCATTTTAATTCAAAACTACCTTTTAATCTAATTTATTTATATATTTAGATTGTAATTTTATTTGGTTTTAAAGTATAATTGGATTATATTTTAATTATGTAATCCAATTATGGTCATTTTAAGTAATTTATTATTTTAATTGGACATAAGCACATGTCAATCTTTTAGTAGTTCTTACTTCTTAAAAACACACTTTTTGGTTTTGACAACGGGAATTGATTTTAAATTAATTTTAGAAAATTATATGTTTTGAATATGGAAAAATGGATTCCAAATTTTGAATCAGGAGGTAAAAAATTTTTAAAAATGTAACTTTTATTTTTAGACATTATGAATAGTAACTACAGTAAATATTTTATTTATCATGGTAAAAGGTTAAATCTAGTAAACAAGGGTAAAAAATTAATATTATAATAATATTAAATTACCCTAACACATGTACTAACCCTATTATATGATACATGTCTGACCATGGGCATCCTTGGGTCGATTTTGGGACCCCATGGAGCCACTTATAAGTGAAAATGACATTTTATAAAAAATAATTTAAAGTTAAGGAAAATATAATATAAACATATATCTTTTAGCAAAACAATTTTATATGGGGTAATATAAGTGATACTTTTGAATATAAATATTCACTATAAATCTAAAAATATTTCATATATCATGGTATTTTATTTATAAAATTTAGACATCAAATAAATAAAATTATTTATGACACAATGGTGATGTAGTGATTACCTTATTAATGAAAGATTTAAATAAATGATATTATAAATATTAAAATAAATTTATTTTGAAAACTTTTTATTCCATAAAATATTTTTTTGGATTATTATAACTTTTTATATTTGAATCAATGTATTTTGTTCTAAGGAATCAAGTTTTTATATATTTCCTTTAAAAGTCTTGATATGAATAGTTTATAAATTGACAAAAATGAGTTTTTTAAAAAAATACTATTTTATTAAATGATAAAATAATCCTAAAAATATAAGATTCATCCAATTGAACTATATTATATTAAAACTGTAATTAATGATCCATTTTTTTGTTTCTTTTCATTTTATAGTAAATATATTAACCATATAGTATGAATATATAAGAGGACGTATTAAAAGAAAAATTTGTTAACTAAAGGTTAAAGCTAAAAGATAAGGTTACTTTTATTCCATAAACCTATCTAAAATCCATTTTTTTAGAGTATTTAGAAAAATACTCACCTTATATTTGAATTAAATTAGTTAGGTACCTTTTGAAATCGAAATTCAGTTTATAATAAAATAATACTTTCAAACTTTCCTAAACTGCCCCTCCTCCCTCTTATAAAAGGTCACCACCTCTAACCCATTATTCACACCTATAAAGTCCCTTGGATAATACAAACATTCCTCCAATAACTCCCAACATCCCTCTATTCCTTCTAGAATCCTTACCTTAGGCATAAGGCAATTCATGAAAGCCTTTTGGCTCAAATCAAAGATAGTTACCCAATTTAAAGGTAATGTCTTCTCTCAAGTTCATTTCTTTTATTTTTCTTATCCACTCCCTATGCTTTTATTATTCTTTTTTTACATAATAAAACCAGTATACTCAATATACTAGGTCATTTTTATTAGAAGTATTCTAACTACACTTACCCACACCTCCGTCTAATGGGCATAGAATATATAGTTTCTATGGACGGTGAACTACCGCCTAACGAAACGGTGATTATTCAATTATTCCCTAACAAATATCATGGTGGACATTATGATGGAATTTTATTTATATGTGATATATATTATATTTATATTGTATCAATACTTATTTATTTTTCATTTAAATCGTATCTTTATGGTTTCCATAATGGGTAAATACGATAATTTCATTTGAAGAAGTGCGGACTACCACCCCCTCAAAGTTATATGACTCGTTCATTCCATACATAGAATGTATAAAGGAGGGGGTTAATGAACTTATGTAACATATATAAAATATTATATTAAACTAGAATTATAATATACCTATGTATCATTAAGTTTTTAATCCTTTAAATATGAAATCGAAATGAAAGTAGTGTTCATGTGTACGTACGGCTTACCATCTCCATGAATGGTGTCTTTCATATATTATCTTCAAATGTTATGGAATATTATAAATACACATATACTAGATATATATTATATATATGATATCTAAATCATTAATATAATTCTTTAGATAATTTACTTTTTACCACATGGACAATTTGTAATTATAACAAGTTCATTTTTTACTCATGTTCCGAACATCAACAAAATTTCAGATATGAACTCAAATAATTAACTAAATGTTATAGAAAGATAATAAGTGAAATAAAAGGAATAATAAACTTTTAAAAGGTTCTTAATCAAGCATAAATTAACTTAATTTTATTATTCAGTAAATTAAATAATGAACGAGTCAAGCCAGACGCAAGGTAAGGGACTTTGTCTTAATCTCCTTTCATTGAGGAATATTTTGATAGTATACACCTCATTCTTTTAAAAGGTGTATAATAAACCCCGTTGATTTTTAATTTCATTCAAATAGAATATTTCTCTACAAATAATTTTACTAAACGACAAAATGAATGTTTTTAACATATGCAGTGACAAATACCTCTTTGCCGCTGTAATCGTTATTTGGATTCCTCTATAAGCCTTAAGGTTTTTAAATGGTAAAGAAATCTCTTATTCCCTTTTTTGGTGTTTTGGTATTGAATTTTTTTTTGAAATGGATTGATTATTTCAATATCTCTAAGTGATATCTTGTGATTTCAAATTAAATGTTATTATTTAAATGTTTATATTTGCAATATTTTATGTGTGATGATTATGTAATGGTACTGGGACATTTGACGGGTGGTTACGTGATAAACCAAATGATGGGTGGTTCTGTGATAAACCAAGTATGGGTGGTTACATTATAACCTCTAATTCATTCGGTATGGAAGTCGGCCTTATGGCTATTCAATTTAGTGATATGTGTGGAAGTCGACCATATGGCTATTCCATTTATGTATGTTTATGTCCCAAGTTACCTTAATATGTTATACGTTGTTTTATATGGGATTTATAGTAATCTTTTAGTTACAAAACAGGTAACCAATGAGCTTATATTTAGTGGAGATTTTTTGCTACTTCTTTAAGGTGGAAATTATTACTTTATGATTAAGTATTCATGGTTTACATTTTGTTTTGAAAACTAACATCTTTTCTTATTTGTGTGTCCCTTACTGATATTTTTATTCTCATCCTGAGTCTTTGAAAAAAAATTCACAGTACTTAATGTGGAATAGGGTCAAGGATTGGATCAAGGAAAATTCATGATGTTTGAAACATGGAACTAAACATGTTTCTTTTGTTTTTAGAGTTTTTATTTTAAGAAAAAATGGATACTAAGTAGAAGTGTCTACATTTAATATTCAAGATATTTTGTATAATTTATGACCTAATTATCTAAATATATAAACCTGAAAATATCCTCAATTTGAATTATTAACTTAATTTAAGATTATGTAATGTTTAATTTTGGGGCCTTATAGTTGGTATCAGAGTTTGGTTTAGATAACTTTATAGGTTAGGGTGTTATTTAAGCATAAATGACAAAACTATAATGGTTATCATATTAGAAAGAGTCATAGTTATTTTAGATAAATCGAATGAGTTTAAGATAACATGAATAATTATATCTTAGTGTTTACCCTCCTCATAAGATAGTATATGATGATTTTACTAATATAATCACACTGACCTTTTTGGTTTTAGTAAATGGTTGGATCTAGTAGGCACCAAAGTAATAATGGATGTGAAGAAAACTGTGATTATTTTCTGAATAAGCAACCAAATGAAATGGGAGGTGAAAGGATAACTCTTGTGGTTGTTCTCAACCAACTATCTGGAGTCATGATTGACCACCTAAACCTTGGTTATTTTTATAAGGTATCATATATGTGAGAAACAAATCCCTACAGAATTTTATGTAATAATAATAAAGGTAAGTATATTCAAAAACCTATGTTTCAAGGATGTGGAAGGAAACACCTAGTAAAATTATTCAAAGGGACAGTAATATACTATATATGTGGTAATGAAGGTCATAAAGAAATAACCTTTCATCGAAAAAGGAAGCGTCTAGTTTCCTCCGGGAAAGGGAAATAATTTCTTTCTAAGGGATCAATTGAATGTTTTAAATGTGGTGTGAATGGTCATTATACAAATAGATGTCCTAAGAAGAAGGTTCAAGAATAGGATCAGAAATACCATACAAATATTTGTTTACCCATACCTAATTCCATTCCAATTGAGGATGACGAAACTGACAATGACCAATGAAAGGTATGGATTATTTCTTAGTTGATGTTTTGACATTTTTGAATATTAGGATATGATTCATGATTTTGTTTGTAGGAAATAAGTATTATGGAATAAGTTGGAAATTAATGGTGGATCATGAATAATGTTTAATGAGTAATAATTCTACATATAAGGGATTCAGTAGTTATGGTAGATTTTGGGATGATGAAATGCTTAAAAGTATTAAGGCTCTTTTGATGACGGGATTAATTTGGAAGACTTTTTCTAGTATGTGTAACTATGAAGTTTGATATGTGAATATTTTATTCAAGAAATAATTATCTTTTCTTGTGTGTATATAATGGATAACCTTAGGGTTTCATGTGATCTTTTGTTTAGGTGATAAATAGTTATTACATTTTTGGATAAAAATGAAAGGTATTATATAACCTTTGAGGATAAAATAGGTTATGCTTATCTTTGAAGAAATTATCTTATTTTTTTAGAATGATATAATAATTATATAGTTTTAGAAAAAGGACAACCCACAGGATGGGTGACAACCTGTCGTGTCCATAAATTTTATGGGAAATAAACCCATAATGGAAGGGCAACAAGGGCACATCGCCGACCACTGGCCTACGTGATGTCCCTGGTTAGTATGACTTGTTATTTTTAGTTTAATGACTTTATGGATCAAGAATAAGTTGATTTTTGGAACTTATTTTTTATCAAATGGATATCATTAGTATATAAAAATGATTTAGTTATTAAGTGAAAAATGTCATTTTGGAAGATGTTCACTCTTTTGGGAACACTATATGTCTAAGGAAAATTGAATAATGTGGGATTTCATTTGTGGAGTAATGGTTGAAATTTTATTTTGGAAAATTCTATGTTTTTATTGTAAACATATAGAGATTCGAGTTATTTATGGAAATAATTAACCTATCATATAGAATATGTATTTAAGTTAATTAATTTTAATTATGTGACTTTAAGAGTACCCAATGTTATTTGGAGATAAATGTTAATATTTTTGTGGAAGACTATGTGATAAAATCCTTCTGAATTTTGGGTTTCAAACTTAGTTTAGATTAGTTAGGATAATTTTAAAGAAAATTTTTTATTGAATGGTCTTTGTTGAGATTTGGGTAATTTTTGTTCAATTTTGGAGATTAAGAGAAGTATTTATTTTTATAAAATATTGTCTTTTTTGGGGATTATTTGATCTTGTACTAAGCATTTTGGTTTTGGTTAATGTTTAAAGATAGGGAAAATATATGGTTCATCTTTTTTGGATTATGTGATTCTTTAGAAGTTGATTTTATTTCTTCAGGTGTGACCAAGTCATCTTGAATACTCATCGTTTGGAGAAAAGATGAGTTTTTGGTAGAAATTTATTAATGGATGAAACTCTACTTGAAAAGTAAGTATATTTCCTTATGTTATTAGTAAATCTCATAAATAAATTCTCCAAATTTATGAAATTTAAATTAAAACAAAAAAAATTTTCCGTTTACTTTTCCTATAGAAAAATCAAAGATTGTTTAACCTATCACAAGTTTATGGTTTTCTGGTGGTTAACTTTCTCTTGATCATGTTTTCTATCACTCTCCATTAGAACTTGACACTTCGTTTCTCTTCCATATCCATGTTTTCTTTCATGGAACCCTAGTTTTTTTTATCTTGAGTTACCTTTATACTTATCAATATTTCTTTTAAAGTGATAGTTTTATTGACTCTTTTTTCCAAAGTGGGACTTTCAATGAAGTTTCAGATCCCAATTTTAAAATTGCAAGGATGTAATTCCCAAAATGGGGGAAGGATGTAACATCCCAGGTAAATAAAGAATATGACATTTTCATATTTATTAAGACTTTTGAATTAAATATTAATTTTACTTTAAAAGGTATGTTATGTTCGATATCATACTCAACACGCAACAATGGGTTTCATTTAAATCTTACGTTGCACACAACTTTGAGTTATACTGAAAAATAATATAATAATATTATTATTTTAAATGGTAGTTATCATCTAGCCATTGTATTGGTGGGAATGAACAGAACTAACTACAATATGATTACTCATATTTGTTAAAAAAATTACTTTTATCAAATAAGTTTTAGAGGCTTAAAATAAGAATGAATCCAATTTTAAGCATGAAAAACTCTAATATTTTTAAAAAAGTTGGTTTACCACCTTTTGATGGAAAACCATTTTTAAATCTATTTTTATCAATTTTATATGCTCTATTTGAAAAAAATTAACTTCTTCTTTAGAATAGGGATATCTAAATTTACTCTGGGTAAAATTTTAGTATTTTTCTAATAAAGTTCATTTTTTATGAATAATGAAAAATACTGCCTTTTAATCTAATTTATTTATATAGTTATATTTTACATTTAATTGTTTTTAAAGTATAATTAGATTATATTTTTATATTTTAATCCAATTATAGTCATTACAAGTAATTTCATATTTTAATTGGACATAAACACATGTTAATCTTTTGGTAGATTTTACTTCTTAAAAACATGCTTTTTGGTTTTGACAATGGGAATTAATTTCTGCAACTTATATATTTTTAATTTGGAAAAATGGATTCCATATTTTTAATTAGTAGGTACAAATTTTTTAAATAGGTAACATTTATTTTTAGACATTATGAATAGTAACTTCAGTAAATATTTTATTTACCATGGTTAAAAGGTAAATTTGTTAAATAAGGGTGAACAATTAATATTATAATAATATTAAATTACCCTAACATGTGTAATAACCCTATTTAATGATAAATTTCTGACCATGGGCATCCTTGGTTCTATTTTGGTACCCCATGGAGCAACTTGTGAGTGAAATTACATTTTATAAAAATTAATTTAAACTTAAGGAAAATGTAATAGAAACATATATCTTTTAGTAAAACAATTTTTATATAAGGTCATATAATTGATATTTTCGACTCTAAATATTCATTAGAAATATAAAAAAAATTCATACATCATGGTATTTTATTTAAATTTTTTAGACATTAATTAAATAAAATTATTTAAGACACAATGGTGATGTAGTGATTACCTTATTAATGATAGAATTAAATAAATGAGATTATAAATATTAAAATAAATTTATTTTCAAACTTTTTATGCCATACACGAATTTTATGGATTATTATTACTTTTTATATTTTAATTAATGTATTTTTTTTTAAATAATAAATTTGTTATAGATTTTTTTTAAAAGTCTTTATATGAATAGTTTATAAATTTACATAAATGAGTTTTTAAAATAAATAATATTTTATTAAATGATAAAATAATCCTAAAAATATAAGATTCTGCCAATTGACATATATGATATTACCAATTTCATTAATGATCCATTTTTGGGTCACTTGGAATTTTATAGTAAATATATTAACCATATAATATGAATATAAAAGAGGACATGGTAAAAGTTAAATTAGTTAACTAAATGTTAAAGCTAAAAGATAAGGTTAATTTTATGCCATAAACTTGTATAAAACCCATAATATGAGAGTATTTAAAACAATAATCACTATATATTTTAATTAAATGAGTTAGGGACCTTTTAAAATCTAAATTCATTTTATAATAAAATAATACTTTCAAACTTTCCTAAAGTACCCCTCCTCTCTCTTATAAAAGGTCACCACCTATAACCCATTACTCACACATCTCAAGCCCATTGTCTCATCCAAACTATGCACAAATAATATCCCAACATCTCTATTTTCCTCTTATAATCCTTCCTATAGGAAGAAGAAAATTCAAGAAATCCTTTTGGCACAAATCAAAGAGAGTTACCAGATTTAAAGGTAACATCTTCTCTCAAGTTCTTTTCTTTTATTTTCCTTCTTCACTCCCTATGATATTATTATTATTTGTTTACATAAAAAACATGTATATTAAATATAATAGGTTTTTTTTATGAGAATTATTCTAACAATACTTACACACACCTCCGTCTAATGGGTATAGAACATACTGTTTTTATGGATGGTGAACTACTGCCTCACGAAACGATGATTGTTTGATTTTTCCCTACCACCTCTCATGGTGTCCATTATGATGGAAATTTATTTATATGTGATATATAATATATTTATATTGTCTCTATTATTATGTATTTTTTATTTATATCATACCTTTATGGTTTTTATAATGGGTAAATACGATAATTTCATTTGAGGAAGTGCAGACTACCGCCCCCTCAAAGTGATATAATTCATTCATGACTTACATGGAACATATAAAGTATGGGATTAATGAACTTATGTAACATATATAAAATATGATATTATACTGTAATTATAATATACCTATGTATCATTATGTTTTCATTCCTTTAAATATGAAATAGAAATGAAAGTAGTGTTCATGCGTACGTACGGATTACCGTCTCCATGAACGATGTCTTTCATTTATTATGTAAAAATGTGATGGACTATTATAAATACATATATACTGGATATAAATGATATATATGATATATAAATCATGAATATACTACTATAGATGATGGAATTTTGACCACATGGACAATTTTAAATTATAACAAGTTCATTTTTTACTCAAGTTTCAAACATCGACAAAATGTCTGATATGAACTCATATAATTAGATAATTTTTATATCAAGGTTATAAGTGACATAAATTGAATAATAAAATTGAAAAAGGTTCTGAATAAATTATAAATTAACTTAATTTTATTATTCAAGAAATTAAAGAACGAACGATTTAAGTCGGACACGAGGTAAGGGACTTTGTCTCAATCTCCTTTCATTGAGGCATATTTTGATAACATACACCTTATTCTTTTAAAAGGTGTATAATAAACACCTTTTACTTTTAATTTCATTAAAATGGAATCTTTTTCTATGAAGAGTTTTACTAAATGACAAAAGGAATTTTTTTAACCTATGCGGCGACAATGACCTCTCCGCTGTTGTAATCGTTATTTGGATTCCTATATAAGCCTTAATGTTTTTAAAAGGAAAGGAAATCCCTTATTTACTTTTTGGGTATTTTGGTATTGAAAATGGTTTTTGAAATAGATTTATTATTTCAATATCTAGAAATTATATCTTGTGATTAAAAATTAAATGTTATTTCTAAAATGTTGATATTTGTAATATTTTATGTGTGGTGATTATGTAATGGTACTTGGACATTTGATGGGTGGTTACGTGATAAACAAAATTACGGGTGGTTCTGTGATAAAAAAAATATGGTTGGTTACGTTATAACCTCCAATGAATTGGGTATGGAAGCCGGTCGTATGGCTATTCCATTTAGTGATATGTGTGGAAGTTGACCGTATGGTTATTCCATTTAAGTATGTTTATGTCCCAAGTTACCTTTATATTATATATATTGTTTTCTATGGGATTTATGGTAGTATTTTTATTACAAAAATGGTAATAAATGCGAATATATTCAGTGAAGTGTTTTTGCTACTTCATTAAGATGAAAATTATTACTTTATGATTAAGTATTCATGGTTTACATGTTGTTTTGAAAACTAACTGCTTTCCTTCTTTGTGTATACCTTACTGAGATTTTTATGATCATCCCAAGTTTTTGAAATGTTTTTCATAGGACTTAAGGTGGAATATGGTCAAGGATGAGATCAAGTAAAATTCATGTTGTTTAAAACATGGAACTAAACAAGTTTCTTTTCTTTTAAGATGTTTTATTTTAATAAAAATGAATACTGAGTAGAAGTGTCTACATTTAATATTCAAGAATTTTTTTAAAATTTATAACCTAATTCTATAAAACTTTAAACCTGAAAATATCCTCAATGTGAATTATTAACTTAATTCAAGATTTTGTAATGTTTAAGGCTGGGGCCTTACACTTCAAGCTATGTGAGATTATTGTAAGATGTAATGTTTAAATCATGGTAATGATGTAGAATAAATATATATTTATCTTGTGTTACTATATTTTCTATTATAGGAGTGTTTAATTATTTTTTAGGATTATCATGGTTATTTTTGGGATTAAGAAAATATAATATTAGTGAAAATCCTAGGGTTAAGTCTAAGTAGAGGATAACATTCAGATATTTTGGAAAAAAATTAGTATTAGGTTTTTCTAGAAGTGGCATCTCTCTGTGGATAGTAAACTTATATGGAGGCTCTTGCATAGATGTAACTAGGAATAATAACCATAAAAAGGGTGTGTTTGGAATTAACTCAATCAATACCCATTGTATGAAAAAGAGGCATAACTGCACACCAGGTTTGAAACTATCATGGGATATTATTTGGTTAATCACATTCTATTTATAATATATTATGAAATATTTATTATGTTAAGTAATTAAGATAAATATTATGAGAGAACCCAACCTAAATAAACATATATTAAATCAAGAGTTATTTAGTTTAAAGTTAAATCTAATATGATGGTTTCAAATAATAAGATACTGTGAGGTTGATTTTTTATGAGATTATTTATGATAATTTTATTATGATGTTAATTATTCATCACTCGCATTAGCCACTTTTTCTTTTGTTAATTGTTACTTCCTGAAAGAACTGAGTTAACAATGGATTCCACTAACAATGCATATATTTTTTCAAAAAATAAATCTAATGGGATGGGTGTTGGAGTGAGAAATCTTATAATTATGTGAAACCAATTATCAATAATTGTGATTAACAAAATCGAATTATTTGAATTTCCAAAAACACCAAAGAATAGGTGGATGGTGTCTCATGGAAGTTTAGGTGACTAAGATGAAGAAGTAAAAGAAATTTAATCTACTTAATCTCAAAAAAATTGGAAGATACACCTAGGGTACTGTATCAAAGGAACTAGAATATGTTTTATCTATGGTAACAGAGTGAATTATGAAACAAGATATGGAGAAAAATGGAAAATTCCAATTAAAATGATGTAGAAATATAATTTCCACCCTGAGGAACCACTAGAAATTCAATGTTTTAGATGTGTGGGATTTTAGAACTATGAAAACTAGTTCACTAATACAAGGGATTAAAACAAAAATTGACAATAACAATATTTTAGACCATGGGAACAAGGAAAAGCATATGAAATGACTACTATTCAAGTGGATAGTGATAATTAATTGGTGGTAAGTACACATATTTATCACACTATATTTGTGGATATAAGTTTTTACCAACTATTACCTATTGAAATAAAAACACCTAGTGGTATCATTATTGTATCTAAGGTATCTGAATCTTATTCTCAAGTTTTATAGGATTATGATCCATGAAAGTCTCATTACCTTTCCTTTAGAATAATTTGATGTGATTTTGGAAATAGATGAGATATATCCACATAGAATCCATAGTAATGAAATAGAGAGATCATATTTCATATCTCAAATCAACTTATGTACTCCTATCACTACAAGATAGAATACGAACTATCTATGAAATTTATTCTATTATATAGGCCATAAGACCAATAATGAGTAGTATTTAGCTTATATAGTTAGAAATAAACATTATATTGTGATATGTCTATTATGAAGGAATAAATTTGTAACACCATGACTCTAGTAACCTAGAGTTGGTGATTATTTATTATATTGGTACAAGATACAAGGGATAGCACTATAAAGGATTGATCTGTTTAGAATCCATGGGAGACTAGATGCATGCATGATTTCCATCTTACATTGTAAAAATAAAATAATCATGGAAAACTTTATTTCATCCTTAAATATTAATCAAATATTTTTTCTTCATATCATAGGAAAAGGAAAACATAATAAAGAGTGATCTCAAATGATTGATAAGGGAAAGTATATAACATAAGATATCATTAGTAACTAATGAAAAAATCAATATGGAATAGTGTATAATCAAAACACATGCTATTTAAATCAAAAACTTGAGTTCAAATTGAATCCATGTCTAATAGAAACATATAAATCATATGGATAAAGAAAAATAAATTCTTAATAAAGGAAATACAAAAATTAGTATATTCATGAACTTTTCATCGAAGACCTCGACCAAGTTATCATGAATATTACCATCATGGCCTCTCAATGAAGACAAAATTATTAATAAATGGGTTTGTGTAAACTAAATACCTATATAATGTGGCCACCTGTTTGGTCTCATGATTATTTTTTATACGTCGAGGGGATATCTATAACTAGGCCCCAAACATCACTTACATGTCCCATGAAATCCTCATATTTTGAATGATCAATACAATTAAATATAAAAATGAATTATAAGTTAAAAATTATCTATATTAAATTAAGAATACAAAACTTCAATATTTACCAAGTAATTTAAATAACTTTATTAATAAGTTTCCTTCAACCGATACCGCATATAGAAATGGTATACAATTAATAAAACATCAGATTTATAACACATTGAAAATTTCTTTATGTAATTAATTGAATGATTATTTTATAATTAATTTTTTATTAAGGGAACATTAAAATATTTATACATTTCTTAAAAAATTTACACATTATAGAGAACTGCTACTAGGAACAGTAAAGGGGTTATTTAATGGTATAATCAAAATTGAATTATTTTTGGAGACTATAAACATATTCTGTTAAAAATGTGTTTCATGATAAATGTATAAGTTTTAAATAAATGTTTTTTTTATAAAATATTATTATAAAATATTATTTATAGGAAAATATATTTTAATGAAGTCTTAATTATTCTTTTTAATGGTAAGAATGTTTATTTTGCTATAAAATTTCCAAATCTCAAAAATTAATGATTTTTTATTTAAAAGTTAAAATTATAATATTTATAGAATTATTTTTATAAAATAAATTTCATTTTTGTATTCATCACATCATAACTATCTTAGGTTAATTTTATGATAATTTTCTGACAAACTTGATTTTTTGGTGAAAAGGTGAAAAATGTCACCTTACAAGAACTATAATTTTACGACATCATTATTATGTCAGTATAATTAAAAAAATTGTGAAACATTTTATTCAATAAAAATTAAATTTAATGTTTATAAAAATTAATTTAAAAAATATTAATTTTAACTTAGAAATTTATACTTTAATTTTTAGAACCAAAATTGGATTTTAAAAATAACAGATAATTTTTTATTTTTTATATTAAATGGGTTGGTTGTGAGGTTTTTTTTTCTGTTTGGTCATCCCTTTGACATCCACCCACTTTCTACCCCTCATTAATAATAAAAAAAGTTATTTTTAATTTATTTCATCCACAAGTGGTTGGATTATATAATATAATAACTTATATTTTAACCCATAAAACCACCCCTCCTCAAGTATAAATACCCCCATTACCTTATCAATTTAAAAAATAATGATTTTGATCAGGTTTTATCTCTAAATTACCATCTCAAAAGTATCTCCAAGTTGGTTCTAATGTTCTAAGAAATCCCTCTCTTGCATTAATAAGCATCCTCTTAATGTAAGGAATTCCTCAATCTTCCTCTTTCCATTTTCAAGTACATTACTTTAGTATATTTTCTTTATAAATTATGTTTTCATATATTTTAATGCTTATTATTCCATGTTATTATCTTCTATTTTATATTTTTAAATGATATTTTATTTATTACCTCTCATTATATCCGTTTTCTATGTTGTTATAATCTTGTAGACCTAAAACCATCCTAAATTTGGAAAATGAAAAGTGTGTGTGGTTTTCCTAGAAACAAAATCTATATCTGGATAATACAATTTGATGTGTCTATATAATATTTGTACCTATTGTAAATAACCCTTAAAATAGTGCATTGGTATTTGACTTGATCATCATCTGGTGCATGACAACGGACCTTACTATGCACCAAATTTGACATTCCCATAGGATTTTATTTGGATAATTCACATGCACTTTATTAGCCAAAATAAAGGATAAAAATATATATAATGATATTTACATTCAATTTATATCCCAACTCCAATAATGTACCCACCATCACTCCTTGTTATTTGTAACACCCTGAGTTCTTATGGACCATTTTTTTGAATAAGTTGATTTTCATTTATGTATTTCATTTCACTAATTCAAATATTACTTTAACACTACACCAACTTGTCTCGTACTACATGCAACACCGACTTGTCATGCGTTACATGTAGCATTAAGTTTCTACGAAACATCATTTTAATTATTATAATTATTTAAATAAGATAATGATAACCTAGGCATTAAACTTGGTTATATGAATAGTAATAAAAACTTTTCAAATATCTTTTATAATATTTTTACATAAATAAAACATTTTGATAATGAAAGATATAATTTTTGGTAAAGTCTTTATATGTTTAAAAATATAATTTTCTCTAATAAACTATTTTTCATGTAATTCTATGAAAAATAATAAAATTAATTTTAGATGTGATTTAAAATTTAATTTTATAAAATAAACTTAATTTTTAAATTTTTAATTACTAATTTATCTTATGGTGAATTTTTGGTATTTTTCTGAGAAACATCATTTTTAGATGAATAGTGGAAAATGTTGAATTTTAATCCCAAACTATTTTTTCATGTAATTTATTTATAAGGTTAAATTGTATTTTAAATTGATTTAAAAGTTTAATTAGATCATATTTTTATCAATTATTCCAATTTATGTCATTATAATAAATTTCAATTTGAACTTTGGTATAAAAAATTAGCAAACTGTTAGATGTTTTTACTTTAAAAACCTGCAATGTCGTACCGTTAGCGGAATTAAATTTAAATTAATATCTACCACTTATGTTATTGTAAATTGGAAAAAATGATTCATTATTTGTAATAATCATAATTTATAATTTATAATAAGTTCATATTATTTTTTACCAACTATATTGATTAAAGTAATTAAAATTAATTGCATCGATTAAGGTAAAATTAAGCTTAAGTGAGGACTAAACCTTAATCTTAAGGACCTAAATGACCTATAAACTTTTCCAAAATACATTTTATGGAAATATATATATCATATAATCACTTTTATAAACTTTTTACTATTATGGGATCCAATTTACATGGTAAAAACATGGGTGGAATTCCCCTTCCCGAAATTTACAAGAGTGTCACTCCACTATAAAAACACCTCCTCTCCTCCCATTTCCTCACACCTCTAAAGACAAATTTTCTAGAAAAATATCTAATAAAATATATCCTATAGATTCCCCCCATAATCCTATAATCCTCCACTTATTCATAAAGAAATCCAAGGAAGCCCTTTGGTGCAAACCAAAAAGAGTTACCCAAATAAGAGGAAACATTTTTCCACAAGTTCTTTTATTTAATTTCAATTATCCACCCCATAAACACTTATTATTCTATGATTGTATAAAACAATTGGTATAATAAATATATTAGGATTTTTTATGCTATGTTTTTTACCTAAACTTACACACACTTCCATCTAATGGGTAATGATCATATTTCTTACATGTACGGTGAACTACCGCATCACGAAATGATGATTGTTCATTTTTCCTTTAATACCTCTCATGGTGGACATTATGATGAAAAATATATTTATATATGTTATATATTTTATTTATTATCTTTATAATCTTCTTTAATACTTTTAAAACACATATATTTATACTTTACATTTGGTGTAAATATGATAATTTTGTTTGATGAAGTGTGCATTTTCACCCCCTCAAAGCGATGTGATTCATTCACACACTACATAGAGTGTATTAAGGATGTGTTTAGTGAAATTATATGATATATATGACATAATAATTCTACTTTAATGATATTATATACATATATATATAAATATATATATATATATATATCATTTTCTTTCTTTCTTTCACTGTGGAAATAAAATGGAAACAGTATTCATGTGTGTGTACGGCTTACCGTCTCTATGAACAGTGTATTACATTTCATAATTATATATTCTATAGATTATTATAATAAAAATATACTAAAAATAAATTATATTTATGTCATGTTTTAAATTTTGTAAATCATGATATAAGTATAAGGACTAAAGATATAACAAATTAACATACATGTGATGAACAAAGCAGATACTACCCGAAGTTAAACCTTAACATAGAATTGTTAACAAGTGGGTAATATAATGTCATAATAAAACTATATATGGTATCAAATATAATAATATGGCTATTTTATAGATTTATAATAAACCTATATTTATTATATAGGAATTTCTTATGAGTACGATGAAATTCAAGACACGAGGTAAGGGAATTTCATCTCACATTTTATATCTATAAGATACATGCCATGTTCACCACTCTTTTCTTTTTTGTGGTGTATATACTTACCCTGAATGTATTTTATGGTTATTATTATTAAATTTATTTATAGTTATTTACATATCCATTCTATGATCTTTACTCCATGGGGTTTGTGTTTCAATAGTTACCAAATCGGTAAGACAATTTTGTCTCAATTTGACTTCTTTGAGAAACATGTTTAGTTATGCACCTACATTATTTTTCAATGTGTATATAATTAAATTTGACATGTTACATCATGAATATCAATATTATCATGATATTTTTATCTTAATTTAATTTAATAGTCATACATGGAGAGTATTATCCCAAGTTAACATGTGGTACGAGTTTATTGAAACAATCTCATCGCATATCGGGATTATTTATCATTATGCTTCCATTTATGAAATACTGTGACCCATATCTCTAGAAAAATATTTAGTTTTCTTATCCTATGTTTATTCAATATATATACATGTATTAGAACCATTTTTTCACTCTTTGTACTTAAGATTATTAAGAATATATTTTTAAGAAAAATTTGACTATATTTCTCTCTTCAGTCAGAAATCTGTTTTATTTCAAAAACCTTGTTTTCATAATTTTTTTAAGGGAAAAAGTATTTTTAAAAAAAATTGTTTTTTAAAAATATTCCTTTATAATTTTTCATATCTATTTTTAAAGAAAATTTTTTTCAAAAGGTTTTATATTTTAAAAAAAAATCAAATAAGAAAGGATATTTTCCTCTATAAATGTTTTTAAAAGATATATCAAAATTATTTCTCATATAAGATGACATAAATTAGTGTTAATCGTGATTTTATGGGGAAATGATTCAATTTTTCTATTCATACTCTTTCTCTTAATGGTTTATGTTTTAATTTCATGATGTTTATGATACTTGTTTCTCTTTCACAAGTTATATGATTTTGAAACCCGCTTATTTTCAAAAGTTATGCTTTTAATGAAATATTTATGAAAGTGGTATCTTTTTCCATCGGTTATGATATCATTACACATTTTTTATACCCATTTCATTTTTTTGGTTACGATATGATTGTTTATGATTTTTTGGAACATGTATGTATGATTTAATTATGAGATGGGTGGGACCTATATCTCCCTTCAATGTATTGGGTAAAGATTTATATCTCATGAGATGGACTAAGATGGTCTTTGGAGTGAACCTTGACGACTAAGATGGTCATGGGAGTGAACCATGACTATAAATATGGTATGAGGAGTGAACTAATGCTATTAATATAGCTATGGGAGTGAACCATGACTACCAATATGGTATGGGGTGTAAACCCATACTACTAAGATGGCCTTGGAAGTAATACCTTGACTAATATGGAAATAAATTTTATATTATTATGTGTCTTCTACAATTCCATGTTTTATTACTATGTTATTGTTTTATATATTATGTTCTTTATTTCCTTATGATTCATGTCCTATGAACTGCCATGATTTATTCTAGGATTCGTGTTTACGATCTTTGATATGTTGGGTATGATATTATAATGTTATGATCACGTTTCAATGGCCCTGTACTCATGTATATGCTTACATGTCTCCCATGTTTACCCTTACTGATCATCAGATCTCACCCCTTTTTATGTTTTCTTCCCCAGGTAATAAAGATATTTATTATGTTTCATGTTTCTAATAAGGGTTCTAGTCAAGAAGGACCTAGTTAGATATAATGTAGCTCACTTATGCATCAGTGTTTATGTTTCCATGTTTCCAAAGACACTCGACTAATACGGCCTTTGGGTGTCTGTTTATATAATGTTTTAAGTATTCTGAAAAATTTATTTCATGTAAATGTATGAAAAACGAGGTTCTCAATAGTTGGTATCAAATAAAAGGTTTAGTTAACCTCTGAAACCTACTATGAGAAAACCTTAGTGATAACTATAAGTACATGTCTAAGAATAAGTCTAAGGATAAGTAAAAGTATAGGAAAATGTCCTATAATTTTGGTAAAGTATAGAGTGAGGGGTCACCAAGAAATAAATCCTTTTCTGGATACTACAAGTGTATGTGGATCTAGAACATATGTACCTAGGGTTAATTACTTTGACAAGCTATCATGATCCTGACTCAGGGTAATCTGGTACATGATAATGGTCTGTGTTACACACCTGGTTTGACACTCCTAGGGGATATGTTTTTTGATTTCACAAACTATACACAAATAACAATCAAGGATTTAAATAGAAGTTATCAATTAATAACATAGGATAAACCTAAGGTTTCATAGATTAAAGAAGGTTTCATAAGTTATACATCCAATAAGTTACTTTCCATGATTATATGGTTCCATGTTATGATAATTGTTTCTTACTCTATACTTTTGGTTTTAGTCAATGGTTGGAACCTAAAGGAACCATGTTAATGGTGATTGTGATGGAAAATGCAATGATTATTCTCCTAACTAACCAAATTATATGGGATCGGTAATGAAAAATCTTATTGATATGCTTGCACAGTCTTCTTAAGATATGAATCATATTGTACTTACTAATGAGAAAAGGATGGAACAAAATTCTATTGAGTCTTTCATGGGGAAACCCCCACCTCCTTTCAGAGTTTCTTCTAATATACTTGTTTCTGAACAATTGATCAATACTGCTGAAAATATATTCTTTGTTCTATAGTGTTTGGAGCATGAGAAATTCATTCGAGTAGTTTATTGGTTAGAAGTAAAATTAGACCAGTGTTAGACTCTAATCAATAATACGAGTTAGCAAGAAGATATTAAATCCATAGATTGGGGAGAGTTCAAGAACTTATTTTTTAATAAATACTTTCCTTGAATTCTTCATACCAAGATAGTGAAATAGTTCTTTGAGTTTAAGGAAAGTGATGATGAATCTGTTGGTTCCTATGAGGATAATTTTATAATATTTCCAAGGTATGATTTAGGAATTATCATCTAACTCGAAAGTAAATTTGATAGGTTATTTAGTGGCTTAAAGACATGTCTCATAAGTTTATTTTCCATAAGAGACTTTATTACCTATGAAGAGTTTATTCACTGTAAAATTAGGGTTGAAATGGAGGTTGGAGTCACATATCAATCTCGTGGTTTTATAAAGAAAAGGAAGATGAAGTTTAAAGGAAAATATAAAAACCATGAAGAGAAGAGTATGGGATATCCTTTATTCTCTAAGTGTGGGAATAATCATGAAGTAAATTTCCCTAATGGGTCTAATAAATTTTAGTGTGTAAGGGAAGTCCATAAAGTATTTGATTTCTAAGAAGATGGTAAGAAGTTAGCTAATGGTGTGAATGAAGAAAAAGTGTCACATAATGAACCTCCCATGATTTAGTGCTACAAGTGTATGGAGAATGGGAATTATGATAACCACTACTCAAACCTAAGGGTTGGTGATAATTAATGACATTAATAACCTCTTAATTTAATTGACAAGGGGAAATCTCATTCAATCACAATTTATAATGAGAGGTGTGATAACGATGTTGTGAAAGGTACACTAACTATCCACTCTATAACTGATAATGTCTTATTTGATTCTAGATCTACCCACTCTTTCATATATAAATAATTATATAAGGGTGTTAAGATTCTACCAAAATTATTAGATTTGGAATTAGCATTTAAAACCCCTAATGGTACGATGATTTCATCCCAAGTCTATGATTCCTCTTCTGTTGACGTTTGTGGGAATATGCTTTCTACAAATCTTGTTATTCTTCCTTTGGTTGAATTTGATGTCATCTTCGGCATGGTTTGGATTTATCTATATAAATCCCACATTAATTTTCAAGCAAGGGAAGTTATGTTTGATATTTCAAACCCTCCAATGATCTTCCACCAATGTGAAGATAAGTATTAACTTCTTGTGGATATTAAATATAGTGTATCGATTTTAATTCCCATTCAAAATGGTTGTTTATCTCAAATTATTGGGGAGAAAATTGACATCGATGAGATTCCCATTGTTTGTGAATTTGTGTATGTATTTCTAGAAGAGTTCCCTATCCTTACACCAAAAAATGAAGTTGATTTATCAATAGAACTCATACCTAGTTCCACACCAATTTCAAATACTCTTTATAGAATGTCTCCAATTGAGTTTTAGAAATTGAATAAGCAGCTCCAAGAAAGAATTGATAGGGCATTCGTTAGATCAAGTGTGTCACCTTGGGGTGCACCTATTATTATTTTTTTAAAATAAAGTTGGATCAATGTGACTCTGAATTGATTATTAGGAGTTAAACAAAATCAAAATCAATAACAAGTATCCCCTTCCCCTAATTGATGACATGTTTGATCAACTGCATGGAGATCAATACTTTTCCAAGATTGATCTTAGTTATGTATATCATCAATTGAGGGTCAAAAAAGTGGATACACCCATGATGGAGTTTTGGATCTTAGTTATGGATATCATCAATTTAGGGTCAAAAAAGTGGATACACCCAAGATGGAATTTTGAACAAGGTATGGACACTATGAATATAAAGTGATGACTTTTTGTTTTACTAATTCCCCCACTATCTTCATGGATTTTAGGAATAGAGTATTTAGATATTACCTTGATCGGTTTGAGGTAATATTTATAGATTATATTCTTGTCTATTCAAATAGAAAGGAAGATCAATAAGATCACTTGAAAATTTAACTAAAGACTCTAAGAAACAAGAAACTATATTCAAAATATAAAAAGTGTTAATTTTGGATGAAAAATATTTCATTTTTGGTCACATAATCTCGAGAGATGGTATATTAGAAGATCCATCAATAGTATATGTTACTGAATACTGGTCAAGACCAACCACGGTGACTAAGATCAATAGCTTTCTCAGTTTAGCTAGATATTATCGATGGTTTATAGAGAATTTCTCACAACTATCTAATCCTCTGACCAAGTTAAATTGGAAGGGTTCTAAGTTCCTATGAATATATGAATATGAGGAAAATTTCAATGAACTGAAGAGAAGGTTAGTCAGTGCACCTATGCTTTTATAACCCTGTAGTGGTCAATGGTTTTTTATCTATAGTGATGCATCCAAGAAGGTATTGGGATGTGCTCTTATATAGAATAACGTGTTTATCTCTTATGCCTTGTAGCAGTTGAATATTCATGAGAAAAATTACCCAACTCATGATTTGGAACTAGCAGTGGTAATTTTTTTATTAAAGATATAGAGGCATTATCTTTATGGAGAAAAGTGTAATATATATACCAATCATAAAAGTCCAAAATATATATTCACATAGAAGGAGTTGAACATGCACCAGATAATATGGTTAGAGTTCATAAAATATTATGACTTCTTAACACATTACAACCCTGTGAAAATAAACAAGTTGGAAATTTCTTTGAGTCGAAAGGAACATGCAAGCTTATCCAGGATGAGGATCATAAAAGATCCAATATTTATGGATTTAAAAAGGTTATATCTAGAAATCCTAAAGTAAGAGATAAAATCTTATCCTATAAAATGAATACTCAACCCTCTATCCAAGTAAATATTATGTATGCGTAGAAATAATATGTAGATCTACAAAATAAAGAGAGAAATTTTCATGATTTTACCTTGATCAAGATGGAATGATAAGTTTTAGGAACTGTGTATGTATTCCTTTAATACTAGATTTGAAGAAGGGGTTATTAGAGTAAATTTGTAGTTCTTTATTCTCTATTAATCCTAGAAGTGTGAACATGTGTAAGGATTTTAAAGAATACTTCTAGTGGGATGGCATGAAGAGAGATATCACAGAGTTTGCATCTCGGTGCTTGGTATTCCAACAAGTTAATGTTGATAGACAAAATTCTAAAGGTATTTTGCTTCCATTACCCATACCATAATGAAAATTTGAGAATATAACTATGGATTTTTTCATTGGACTACCCAAAACCTCTAAAAATCTTAATGTTATATGGGTGTTAGTCAATCACCTTACAAAGTCATCACACTTTATCACTATTAGAGAAGAATTTTCTCTGGATCAGCTTATCAGGATATACATTAAGGAAGTGGTAAGGTTTCATAGAGTACCACATTATATTATATCAGATCCAGATATGATTTTTACCACTAATTTATGGTGATGACTTCAGAAAACACTTGATATGTAATGGATTTTCAGCACTACTTATCATCCTTAGATAGATATTTAGTCTGAAAGAACAATTATAACCATAGATTATATGTTGAGATATTATTATTTGGATTCCAAAGGTGGTTGGGATCAACACCGTCCTCTAGTTGGAATTTCTTACAACAATATATTCCAATCAAAAATTCATATTTCACCGTATTAATCCTTCTATGATAATAAATGTATACCTCTAACATACAGGGATGAGGTTGGAGAAATAAATCTATTAGGACCTGAGATCACTGAATAAATGTTCGAGAAGGTTAGAACCATTTAGAATCATATCAAGTTAGCTCAAAGGAAACATAAAATTTATGTTGATAACTGACAGTGTGATCTAGAATTTGAAGTTGGTGAAAAAAAAATTCTATTAATATTTCCCTGCAAGAAAGTTATGAGATTTGGGAATAAAGGGAAACTAGGCCCTAGTTATATCGGTCCCTTTGAAATTACTGATCCTATTGGGATGGTAGCCTATCACTTGGAAATTCCTAAAAATTTATCTAAAGTCCATGACGTGTTCCATGTATCTCTCTTAAGGAAGTATATACCAAACCCTTCACATGTACTAAACTTAGAGGTCATACAGCTGGAGCAGGATCTTTCTTATGAGGAACAACCAGTTGAAATTCTCGATAATATAGAGAAAGTTATACAAAACAAGACCAATCACCTGGTCAAAGTTTTTTGGAGAAATCACCAATCATAGGAATATACATGGAACTTGATTATATGATGAAACATAAGTAACCTCATTTTTTACCTAAATGATGAATTTTTAGGGTAAAATTTATTTTGAGGGTAAAATGTAACACCCTGAGTTTTTTATGGACCATTTTTTCGAATAAAATAATTTTAATTTTTGTATTTAATTTAACCAATTTAAACATTAATTTCACACTACACAAACTTTTCTTATGCTATATGCAACACTGACTT
Source organism: Viscum album (assembly GCA_963277665.1). Lineage (NCBI taxonomy): Eukaryota > Viridiplantae > Streptophyta > Magnoliopsida > Santalales > Viscaceae > Viscum > Viscum album. The sequence goes on from OY728145.1 coordinate 518,716,696, forward strand.
GGCGTATGTTACATACAATAACGAGTTTCTACGAAACATCATTTTAATTATTATAATTATTTAAACAATATAATTATAAATTAGCTGTTGAACATAGTGATATTAATATTAATAAATACCTTTCAAATATTTTTTGTAATGGTTTTGTATAAATAAAATATATTGATAATGAAATATATAATTTTTGGTAAAGTCCTTACACGTTTAAAAATACTATTTTCTCGAATAAACTATTTTTCATGCCCTTTTGTGAAAAACAATAAAATTAATTTTATATGCACATAGAAATTTAATTTGATAAAATAAACTTGATTTTTTAATTTATAATTTAAAATTTATCTTAGGGTTAATTTTTGGTATTTTTCAAAGAAACTTCATTTTTAGATGAATAGTGGAAAATGCTAAATTTTAATTCAAAACTGATTTTTCATATAATTTATTTATAAGGTTAAACTATATTTTAAATTGATTTAAAATTTTAATTATATCATATTTTTATAAATTAATCCAATTTAGTTCATTATAATCAATTTTACTTTGAAATTGGTTATAAAAACTTAGAAAACTTTTTGATTTTTTTACTTTAAAAACCCACAACGTCATCCCGTCAGCAGGATTAAATTTAAATTAATTTTTCTTGATTATATGATTATAATTTGAGAAAATGTATTATATATTTTTAATAGGAATAATTAATAATTTAAAATAATTTTAACTTATTTTAAAAAAAAATAGCGAAAGTAATTAAAATTAATTACATCGATTAACGTAAAATTGAGCTTAACTAAGGACTAATCCTTAAACTTAAGAGCCTAAATGACCTATAAAATTGTCCAAAATCCATTATATTAACATATTTATAACCTATAATATCTTGGATAAACTTTTTACAAATATTGGATCCACTTTACAAAGGAAAAACATGGGCAAAATTCCCTTTCCCAAAATTTATAAGAGTGTCGCTCCTCCTCCACTATAAAAAGGCCTCCTCTCTTCCCACTTCCTCACACCTCTAAATACACTTTTTATCATCCAATATATACCAAAATAACTCCTCAATATCCTTACCTCATATTATAATCCTCCCATTTTTCAAAAATAAATCCAAGGAATCCCTTCAGTGCAAACCAAAAAGAGTTACACGAATAAGAGGTAACATTATTCTTCAAGTTCATTTATATAATTTCAATTATACACCCCCTAAAAGCTTATTATTACATGATTGTATAACAACACCAGTATAATAAATATAATAGGATTTTTTATTCTATGGTTTATATCAAAACTTACACACACTTCCATTTAATGGGTGACGAAGATACTATTTATTTGTACGGTGAACTACCATCTCACGAAACATTGATTGTTCATTTTTCTTTTACTTCCTCTCATAGTGGAAATTATGATGGGAAATAAATTTATATATTTTTTATATTATATTTATTATATATATATTCTTATTTAATACTTTTACAACACATATATTTATACTTTCCATTTGGTGTAAATAAGATAATTTTGTTTGAGGAAGTGTGGACTAGCGCCCCCTTAAAGCGATGTGATGCGTTCACAAACTACATGGAATGTTTTAAGGATGTTTTTAGTGAAATTATATGATATATATGAAATAATGATTCAATTTTAATTATATTATATAAAAATATATATATATATATATATACATATATTTTCTTTTCTTTCTTGCTTTCAATATGATAATAAAATGGAAACATCGTTCATGCGTATGTAGGGCCTAGCGTCTCCATAAATGGCATATTAAATTTCATACTTGTAAATTATATAGATTATTATAATAAAACTTTATAGAATATAAACGATATTTATTTCATTGTTTAAATTATATGAATCATTATATAATTATAAGGACCAAATATATAACAAATTAAGACACATGCGAATAACAAAGTGGATATTACCCGAAGTTAAACTTTAACATAGAATTTTTAACAAGAGACTATTATAATGTCATAATAAAACCATATAGGGGATTATTTATAATAATATTTTAATTTTATATATTTATAATAAATTTATATTTATTATACAGGTAGTTTGTAAGAGTACGATGAAATTCAAGACTTAAGGTAAGGGAATTTCATCTCAGTTTTTCTATATATCATATACATATCATGTTCACCAATATTTCCTTTTGCGTGGTGTATATAATTACCATGAATGTATTCTATGATTATTATTATTATTAAATTTATGTGTATTTATATATCCATTATATTATATTTCCTTTATGGAGTTTATGTTTCAAGAGTTTCCAAATCAGTAAGACTGTTTTGTCTCAATTTTTATTATTTGAGACACATGTTTAGTTATACACCTGCATTATTTTTTAAGGTATATATACTTAAATTTTATATTTTATATCATCAATATCCTTCTTCACATGATATTTTAAGATTAATTTAATTTTATTTTCTTATTTGGAGAGTACAATCCCAAGTTACCATGTGGTAATAGTTTATTGAAACAATCTCATCTCTTATTGGGATTGTTTATGATTATGCTTCCATTGATGAAATATTATGATCCATATCTCAAGAACAATCATTAGTTTTATTATCTAATTTTTATTCAATATGTATACATGTATTAGTACCATTTTTTCAATCATTGGTATTTAAGACGATTAACAAAAAAATTTAATAAAAACCTGACTGTTTTTCTCTCTTCAGTCAGAAATCTATTTTACTCCAGAAACCATGTTTTAAAAAGTGTTTTCAAAAGTGTTTTCAAAAAAAATTAATGAAAAAAATAATTTTAAATTTTTTAAATTTTTTTTCAAATATTAATTTATGTATTTTCAAATATATTTTCAAATAAAAAGGTTTTCAAAATTTTTTATGTTTTAAAAATAATTTTTTATAAAAATAAAGGATATTTTCCGTAATAAATGTTTTTAAAATATAAATCAAAATTATTTCCCATATAAGATGAAATCCATTGGTGTTACTCATGCATTTTTTGGGAAATTATTCAATGTTTCCATTCATACTCTTTCTCTAAATGATTTATGTTTTAATTTCATGATGTTTATGATATCTGTTTCTCTTTCACAGGTTATATTCTTTTGAAACTAGATTCTTTTCATGGGTAATGATTTTGATGAAATGTTTATGAAACCTATTCCTTTTTCCACTGGTTGTGATATGATTACATTCTTATGATACCCATTTCATTTCATGGCTTATGATATGATTGTTTATGATTTTGTGGAACATGTATATATGATTTTTATTATGAGATAGGTGGGACCTATATCTCATTACAATGTATTGGGTAAAGATTTATATGTAATGAGATAGACTAAGATGTTCTTGGGAGTGAAACTTGACTACTAAGATGGCCATGGGAGTAAACCGTGACTACAAATATAGTATGATTAGTGAACTCATGATACTAATATGGTCATGGTAGTGAACCATGACTACCAAGATGGTATGGGGAGTGAACCCATACTACTAAGATGGTATTTGTATCAATTCCTTGACTAATATGGAAATAATTTTTATATAATTATGTGTCTTCCACAATTCCATGAATTATTCCTATGTTATTATTTCATGGATTATGTTCTTTATTTCCTTATGAATCATGTCTTATGAACTTCCATGATTTATGCCATGATTCATGTTTATAATCCTTGATATGTAGGGTATGATCTTCTAATGTTATGATCACATTTCCATACCCCTATACACATGTCTATGCTTATATGTCTCCCTTGTTTACCCTTACTGAGAATCTGATATCACCCTGTTTTTTGTTTTATTCCCCAGGTTATGAAGATATGTATTATGTTTTATGTGTCTGAGAAGGGTTCCAGTCAATAATGACTTAATGGGAGATAATGTATCTCACTTTTGTATCGGTGTTTATGTTTCCATGTTTCCAATGGTACTAGAGTAATACAGTATTTGTACATCTGTTAGTATAATGTTTTAAGTATTCTGAAAAAATTATGTTATGTTAATGTATGAAAAGTTAGGGTTACTATATTATAATTCCTTCAATTGGGGTACTACCCTCTACATTGTGAGCATCCTATAATTTATAACATTGATTGTTGGATATTCACCCAAATAACCACATTAATACTTCGAAGGAGATTATTTTCCACGTAATTAGTATCCAATGATCATTTTCTCTATCACTATATATATTTATCATGGACTTCATTTTTCTCCTCCATGTTAATTTCTCTATGAACACATTTTATGGGGGAAATGATATCACCAATGAGAATAACTCATCATTATCTTTATCTTTCCTTATCATTATTAATGCATAATTGAATATTTTATTCTCATAACTTTTCATGTGAATACCATTGAATGTTTCTTCTGATTTAATTTAATTTACCTAGATACACATACATCAATTAAATTGGGATATTTTTTACTAAAACATATTCCCATTTATCTATAAGATTTAAATACCTTAGACTTTATAATTGTTGGCGCCAAAATTCAGGACAAAGAGAAGGCCCCAAGACGGCCCCACGGACTGCCTCACAAAGCCCATTCACAGAGTCCCCCCAGCCCTGAGGCCGCCGCAAAGAAAAGAAAGCGGGAGGCTCCATGAACGCAGTTGACGTTCGCGAGTCCGCCGTGAAGAAAAGGAGGTGGGATGCTCCGCAAACGAACTTGACGTTCGCGAGCCCGCCGCGAAGCAAAGGAGGCGGGATGCTCCATGACCCCATTTGACATTCGTGACCCACTGCGAAGCCACCAAGCCCTTCTTCGCGCCGCGTGAGCTTCGCTCTATGGCACCTCTTTACTATAAATACTAGGCTCCCCCTGAGCTCTAGAGATGGACAATCCGACCTTTTAGCTTCCCAGATCCCGAATCACGAAGCAGTCTTCCACTCGGTGAACCATGATATGTGCGAGGTACTTCCGCTTTGCAAAGTGCCCCCCATTTGTCTTGTTTTGATCCCCTCTTTCGGGAGGGATGCCTTTTTCAAATCCCAAGGGATTTCATGAAGGAAGGGGATCCCCAAGGGGACCCGGGTGATCGCGGAGCGTTTATGCTTCGCGAAACACCCCTCATGTACACATGATCCACATGCTAAGGCAGGGTCATTGTACTTCACGAAGCACATTGGTTCTCAAAACCTTGCTTCGTGAGGTAGCTTTTCTCCATGAGGCAGTGCTCTGTGAATGCCTCTCCACTTTGCAAAGAACATCCCATATGCACCTCTTCCCCATGCTAAGGCTAAGTCACCCCACTTTGCAAAGCACACCCCATCGCAAGTACCCTCTACCACGTGGAGCGATGGAGTTTCACAGGGGCCCTGCCTATGGACCCCTCTGCTTTGCAATTTTTTTTCCCATGCGACCCTCCAGGTTTGCACGATGTGACTTCAAAGTCCCCTGGATGATACCACATGTTGTGTTTCTTAGCCTAATGCTTCTTCGCATAGGAACGCTAATGGCAATTTCTTCTTCGCATAGCCACTCTAACGTGGACCCCTCGATGGTTTGCTCCATGACACCCCCTAACCATGGCATTGTCAGTGCCTTCCCTCCCATAAGGAACAGAGGGTACCAGTTATGAAATTCCTAGGGGTGCAGAGCAAACCCACCTCATCTGAGCTACAGGACATTAAACTGCCAAGCACCTTCGTCCTTAACACATGACGTTAAACTGTGATCTCACCCCGTGCCCCGCACACAGGTTCCCCCCACCTTGGTAATTCTCCATGACCCCTAGTCTCCACAGGGGATGATATCCTCCTTCTTGCAATGGATTTTTTCTGTGGGGAAGGGCATACACCTTGGTGTAAGCCCCTAGCTTTTCTTATAGAAGGCAGCACCCCTGCTCCTCCTCACTTCCTCAGTGCCAAGGCCAGGGGAGGGTGTGATAGGGAACGGGGCTCTTCCCTTCTTCTGTCCCTAATCCCTCTCCCGCTGCGTTTTGTCTCCCTTGGGCCTCCATCCCAGATTAAGCCCAAATCTATGTCTCTCTGGGGTCGTTCCATGTGTAAACCCCATTCCACATCTCATGGACGCACCTTTCGCGACGTGGTCATCAGGCCTTTTCTCCCTCTTGTTTCCCACACCGAGCATGACTCATGTGGGCTTGGATTAAGCATAGACCATGGAAACACCCTCGTCCCACATGACGTTAAATTGTATTCTCTCCAAACAAACTACGAGGACATTGATCCATGTCAAGTCATGGTACGTAGGAAGACTCCCTAAGGTTTAAGCCCCTCTCCACCAGAACTACGGGGACTTTGATCCATGTCAAGGCATGGTACGTAGGAAGCCTCCATGAGGTTCAAGCCCACTACTCGGTCGTTCCGACCATGTCGGTTCACCAACACCTTGGGCTGCCTCAAAGTGTAAGCCCCAATCCATCCCGAACTATGGGGACTTTGATCCATGTCAAGGAATGGTACGTTGGAAGACCCCATGAGGTTCAAGCCCACCACTCGGTCATTCCGACTTCCTTCACATCAGTTCACCCCCGTCCCGCATGAAGTTAAACTATATTATCTCCATCTGAACTACGTGGTCTTTGATCCATGTCAAGGCATGGTACATAGGAAGCCTCACGAGGTTCAATCCCATCACCCATCGGACCCCCGGTCCATCTTCACGTCGGTTTGCTGACGACACCCCCACCCGAACTACGCGGACTTTGATTCCCCACCACGGGGATACGTAGGAAGTCTCTTCGTGACTCAAGCGCAAAACCATCGTCCATCCTGATTCTTACCCGAGCCGCCACATCCTGGTGAGATCATGCCACCTCATTCCCCTCCACAGCATTCGGGAAGCCGCCCACGTGTTGGCTCTAATATTGGTCTTCCCTCCAGGGGTTTTCTTCATCTGATCTACTCTAGTCAGTGTTCTGATCAGTCTGATCCATCTCCTCCAGATGTTAAACTTGTGTCATACCTTGTGTTAAACATGGGAAGCTAAGGAAAACCTCATATACATGCCCATGGAATATGGTTCCCCACATTCGATGTGGGATGCCTCGGTCTTCCACACCCTCAAGAAGACCTATAATAAGGGACAGAAGACAGACACACCAATCCTTAGTGCCCAGACACGCCAGTGATGCTCATCGTGACTACTCTTCTAACTGAAGGTTGCTTCCCAGACCAAACCCCTTAGAATGTACCGACAGAAGCAGTGTAATTAATTGGTGTCCCTGAAGATATGGCACTGGGAAGAGTTTCACAAACAACATATTAAATCTATGAGGGAGACCCGGACTAGGTAACGAGCTCTGAGGTGGAATCCACATAAGGAAGAACTGACATCCCATCATCCCATTTCGATCAAGGAGAAAACATCCCTGAATAAGGAACGGATGATGCCTGCCTTTGGAAAGCGGGAACGCGGGGTAACAAAATCCACGCCTATCATTCCCTAGCAGATAGACGCGCGCGCTCCGAAGAAAGCATCGGAAATAGAAATGGTGAACCCGACGTGAATATCTTCTCCTCAATATGGAGATTAGTAGCACTCGAGACATCCATGGATTGAAATGTCACTGGATCCAGACATTTGACGTCAGGTCTTGCCAATAAAATAGCGGGCCTAGTGTGAAACTCACCAGAAGTTGGGGTAGTAGAACTTTGGACATCTCATTCTATGACGTTGTCAGCGTAGATCCCTCTAATCGGTCACAAAAGACGGGATGGCACTGGGGCATTGGTCGTCACTTCCATTTTTCTTCCAACACTGACGAGTTCATCTCTCTGTTTCTCATGAATCAGGTTGCTGCCACAGGAACGCGATCAGCGCCCGCCCGCCTACGCAGGGGAAGGTTCAATGCCAGCACGGCCACTCCACATGGCTTCACCACTTCTGAAATGGATTCTGCATCCACGACCGTGGGGCACCCATGCCCCATCTCCCCATCAAAAGTTCAACGAAGGGTAATTAACGACCTCGTACGTTGTTATGAGGAGGAGGTAATCATCCCTATGCGAGATATGGACCTCCTAGACCTGGAGGCATCCAGTTCATGCCGTAAACACTACCCCTGAGGGCCGCACAGGGAGCCGCTGCTCCCCACCCCAACATTCAATCGTTTCGGGAGCCTGTCCCCAGAGCGCTTTGAAGACTCCCTACCTTACGCTGATGATGTGGGAGACATCTAGACCAGCTCAGTTAGAGTCCCAATCCAGAGGCTACCATCAAGGACTCCCACCTGGCCACATCAGCGCCACCGCCCGGCCTTACCAGAGGAGGAGCAAGTAAGTTATGCACCTGCACCACCAGCCCCGGTTCGTCTGACCTGACGCCAGTGTCGGGCACAAGCTGAGGAGGACACCCAAAAAGGGGAGTCAATTTCGATGACTACTATGGCCCGAGCCACTTCCGACATATTTCATCAAGTCCCTGCACACACTGAGCAGGGGTGCTTATACACCCAACCGGGATTGAGGCCTCAACCGCCCCACGAGCAGGCTGGTCAACTCTCCTGGTCGCAAGCATGAGCAGTGGTCACTGTGAACCAACCCTCATCGATGTTGGCCCGTACAGAGGTTCTCCTCGTAACCCTATCACACAGAGCGTGGGCCTTCCCCGCTCTGAGGCTCAGCACGGAGGTCTGCCCCATGCTACCCCCAATCCGAATGAAGGTCTGCCCTGACGTGGAGACATCACCCATCTGGTCTCCCTCCAACGTGGGGATCCTTCCTACGTCCTCTCCGCAGCTGGTGAAGTTCCTACTCACCCCAACATCCAGAGGGGTAAAGGCCAGCCTCGCTCCACCCACACTAATCATGGAGGTCCTCCCCACACTCCTGTCGGTCCTGGCAGAGGTTTTTCCCGCTCAGGTGATGTTCATGGAGGTCCTCCCCATGTCCCCTTAGACATTTGTCCTGGTTCTCCTCGCACCCCAGCTTTCTTGGGCGGAAACCCTCTCCACCATAGCACTAGTGCGGCTGAAGGGACACGTGTCGGAAATCATCCCTATCCCAAGGAGCCATCCAGGGGCAAGAATTTGGGTTGTTGTCGACATAAGAAGAATCCTGGGAAGGCCTGGACAAAGATCAAAATAGTTCGTTTCTCAGACTCTGAAGTAGAGTACGACTCAGCTCAGGAACCCTCCCCTCGCTCATCTGAGTCAAAGTCCAGGGTAGGAACAAGTCGCATCATCCTGGTGCTCTCGGAATGCGAGGTCCACAAGATTCCTTCTTCCCTCTACAGGTTCATCCAGGAGGATTAAAATCTGGTGACCCCTCAGGTTACGGTCGTTCAGTCACCACCATCATCGTCGGAAGCACTTTATACCTTTATAAGAGATCACGGAGAGCTATTCTGGGGAACAATGGAGGGCGAGCAGCAGAGGGACCCACCACCGGCAGCCCTGGACCCTAAGCTAGGAATGGCGGTTGTCGTCCCCTCCTATCGCGACGTAGCATCCAGGTCGCTACACTCCTCGGAGGACAGCCCAAGAATCGGTAGCCAGTCATCCCGTTCGCAGTATTCTCCACCGGACAACCTGTCGTCCCAACGGTCCGCCTCGGTACTGTTTCCAGTTCCTCAACCAACCCCAGTTGGTGAGTGGGTCAATCAAGGGCCAGACCCTGAATTTGAGCTGAGGAGCTTCTGAAGCATCCTTGCATCGAACCACTTCCCTGAGAAGTTCTGGCCCGCAGCAGCGTGGGATTTCTTCATAACTGAGTCCCTCACCCCAGAGGAAGTTTATTGTCTTCTCTACACCCTCTGGGCGATGCATTTCAGTCTCTATCATCAGCATGTGGTTTATCCAAGGAGCCAAGCGCATTTTGAAGACATCAGTGAGAAATTTCGTCTAGTCGGTCTGACCGCACTCCCTGTGGCCCAGCGCCCCAAGTCATCAGATCGTTGTGAGGACCTCCACCATTAATGTGTTCTGAGTACCAAGGTACTCTGCAAAATTATCAGGGAGGCTACCCCCCATGTGAAAATCCATGGTTGGGGCAGTATGCTACCCTCCTCTTCATCCCTATACGGAGGCAGCCTGACTCACTATGCGACATTGAGGACATGCCCCCAGGAAGGGTCGTGGTCAACATGGTCGACGTAGTGTACAAGGAGGATGATATGGAGATTCTCGATGGAGACTTACCCCCTAAGGGTGTGCCAACACTATTGGACCCATCGGGGAGGATTTCCCTTCATTAGAGGGGCCTCTTAGGTCTCCCTATGCCCACTGAGGCGTTTGTACTCAGCCGTAATACTGGTAAGGGAAAAGAGCATGTTGGGGATATCAAGCACCCCGAACCGTCTGCCTCAGTGCATAAGATAGAAGAGGACCCCTAGAAGGCCACGTTGCGCCAACAACTTGCTGAGTAGAAGAGTTTGGTCGATGAACTTCTAGCTGAATGTGTTGTAGAACGACGACCCGACTATGGTGATCTTAGGCCAAAGAAACAGGGGTAGGAACAACTCCTCTTCGATGAGCTTCCCCCAGGCAACCTTGATCATGTAGCATTCGCTGACAGGGCAGAAGCCGAAGCTCATGGAAAGAGAGCGTGGTATGTCTCACCAAACCCTCTTGAACGGCGCAATAATCCAAGGAACCCCTCTCGGGCTCCTCCGGTATCCCCAAGGTTTGCCCCACCAGTCGCTCCACGAGATGTTGAACCTGTCTACTGCATTGAAGAGTCCAGACACGCACTCGTGGTTTCGGACCCCCGTCAAGATAGGGACCCATGATCAGATGATCCAATGGAAGCACTCATCGCCCTCCTAGAGGCTTTGGAAACGCGGTATGTGGATATCCCACCAGATGTCAAGCCATAGCTGGCATGGGTGGTTGATATGCTGGAACCTCCGGGTTTTGGGAATCCCACATTATCCCCCTTCAACGGGACGGGGGACCATCCATAGCATCTATCCCACTTCAACTCAAGGTTCGGGCCCATGTTGGGGACTCCAGCGCAGCAGGAGGCCGCCAAGATCTGTTGTTTCATTCAGACACCGAAGGGGCCAGCAATCGTCTGGTACAGCCAGCTCTCTGTTGGATCTGTGACGAGCTGGGAAGACCTTCGCAGGCAGTTCCTATACCAGTTCAGATCTACCACCTAGAAGACCATCATCCCAAACCTATTCAAGTGAAAACAAAGGCCTGATGAGTGAGTCATAGACTTTATCACCCAGTGGAAGGGGCTCACATACTCCCTTGACATGCCACTGACTCAGGAGAAATTACTGACAATGTGTGTAGGGAATGTCAAGATAGAACTAGTTCCTTCTATGATCACTCAGAACTATCCCGAAGGGTTCCAAGACTTCTTAGATAAGGCCCATCACCTCGAAAAATCCCTACAACAGGCCATCCAGGCACGTCCGCTGCCCCCTGTAATCCCAGCAAGGAGGGCTTCTAGATCCGATCCTATCGTGGTGGCCTAAATAGAAGCCCCCGGGTAGCTAGAATTGCTACCAGTAGCGCCAACCCCACATCCTCACAGAGGCCCTCCACCTCAGGCACAGCCTTTGGCTCCATAGTATCCTCAGAATCGGCAGGCACCCCCGTAGAATGCGCTGCCACCGCCCAGGCGGGACAATCAGGGTCCACCTCCTCGACAGGCCCTTCTGGCCCCTCATCAGGGACAGGCTTCAAGGTCTCCTTATCCAGAAAGAAGGCACCAGACTTACTCGTTCAGTGATAATCCGGTCCACGGTTACTTCCGTAGCACCCTAGAGCAGGGGATTGTACGCTTGCCTGGGTGCAAAATGCCGGTAGAGGCGAATCTCACTGATCACCTCAACTACTGCCCCTATCATAGGATTCTGGGGCACACCCTTAAGCAGTGCTATGTGTTTAAAGACTGGCTCTAGGACCAGGTTAATAACAACATATTCAGGCTGGGCCTGGCCCCGGCACAAGTAGCGGGTGTCTTTGTGAGGTTGGATGGTAGTAGCGATGGTGAAGGTGATTGGTAGCAGGTTTCTAACCATGGGTCCTAGAAGTATGACGATTGGATGGCTCGCAAGATGGTTTCCCATGCCCATGGAATCATTTGGGCACACCTAAATCAGTTGGAGCCTTCAGAAGCTGCGGCCACCACTACTACATCATCATCTCAGTCAGCCTCTTCCTAGAAGAGCAAGCATCGACGGTGCAAGAAAAGGCAACATGCCTCGCCAATGTCGTCTTCATCCCGCACTCTCAGTGACTTCATGCCCCCTGAGATGAGGATCCCTCCCAGAATCCGCACATTGGTGGATGATTCATCAAGTGATAGTCAAGGGTATGCTTCGGTTAATACCGTCGAGTTGGTAAACCCCTATATGACTCCCGATGAGGGGGAACGCCAGGTGAACCTCCCCAACGTCCCCAGCCGACACCAACGTTGGCGAAGCCATGGCTATATGGGTCATCAAAGCACATAATTTGGCACCTCCATCCAGGTTGTGCATGCCATTGAGACCAGGAAACAGGCTCAGCACAGAGCTCAGCACTCGCAGCCTCTTCATCCGGTGTCGTCTGGACCGCCTCTGCCACCGTTTGTGCCACTGGATCAGGTGGATCCATTTCGACCGCACCGTGACCAGCTTCGCCCCGCTGTAGGATGATATTGGTCATCCGGACCTCATCCGACAGCTACTCTTTAGGATTCGACTAGTGAGCAACGGGATATTCTCAGCACTAGCCAGTCATTGGCCCAACTGACATGGCCCGCCATGCCTCCAAACGTAGACCGGCAACCTGTAAGCAGAAGTTCGTGCCTGGAACAGAAGTATGATATTCTCAAGAACCTTGCTGGAATCCCAGTGAGTCTTTCCATCCTTTAATCTCTTCTATTGTCATAAGATATGCATGAGGCCCTCACTGAGGCTTTAAGGAGCCCCCTCCAGTTTGAGACGGAGGTAGCAGCTGTAGAAGCCTTTCATGCTGAAGAAGTTGAGACTACCGAATGTCAGACCATCATTTAGTTCATTGGAGAGGATGAAGGCTCTCCCATACAGGGGCACATCCGCTCGATCTACATCACCGCCCAATTTAATGGTGTGGAGGTTCGTCGTTGTCTCGTTGACACCGGCTCCAGGATCAACCTTATCCTGACGCGGACGCTGCAAAAGATGGGGTTATCCGAGGACGACATGACTCCCTCAGATTCAAGGATCCAGGGATATAATAGGACAGAGTAGACCCTGGTCGGTAAGAACCATCTGAAGACCCAGTTCAGTGGCCTAGTTTCCAGTACTAAATTTATGGTCGTCTCCCAAGACATCGCGTATAATGCATTGATGGGCAGACCATGGCTCCATATGTATGCGGCGGTCCCCTCGTCATATCACCAATGCCTCAAGTACTCCCTAAATGGTCAAGTAGGCTTACTCCAAGGTGATGCATCTCCTTTCACCTCTTGTGAAGCCCGTTATCTAGACAGTAACTATTATAAGAGCAAGTATAAGCAGATTCTAGAAAGCAAGGTTGAACCTGCCATGGTCACAAGTGACCCCTGGGCCGGTCTAGATGACACCTACATCTTCCCAATCGATCAATTGGAGGCCACGACCCCTGACACGGGGAAATTATTTGTCGTCTCTGGTACAAGAGGAAGGAATATTTCCAAGTCCAAGTGATGGCGGAAGATCACCTCGTACTCCAACACAAACCAGGCTCAGGTGATCCCGGAACCTCCTACCCCCATACGATACTGGGATGTCCACCCCATGGCCACAGCGATATGTCATACGTGTCTGTTTCTCTAGGCTGGGATCAACCGGATCAAGCCAACACGCCACTATTGCTTTGATATCATCAAGTGTGGACCCTTGGGCCGAAGTCCAGATGGGATTGGATCGACTACCTTCATCACTACGGTCTCAGCGGTGCGTGAATCTCTTAATGTGATGTCCACTACTGTACAGGCTGGTACCAGTCTCCCATCAAGTTCCACTGACCAAGGGGAAGCCTCACCCACTGGGAATCCCTCCTCTACAAGCAAAGAAGAGGATATGGAGGATGCTCCCCCCGCCTTTGAAGAAGGCGTCTCTACCACGGTCGATGAACTGGTACAGGTGAACCTTGGTAGCGAGGCAGATCTAAGATCAACATTAATTAGTGCCTCCATGTCCCTTGAGGAGCAGCAGTGGTATGTGGACTTCCTTAAACAACAATGTGACGTGTTTGCCTAGAGTTACGACGAGATGTCGGGACTAGATCCTCAGGTAGCCATCCATTGTCTTGGCCTCCCAACAAACCATCGTCGGTTCAAGCAGCCTCCCAGAAAGATTCACCCTTCTCATAGTGCCATGGTCGAGTCTGAAGTTGACAAGCTCATCAGAGCCAACTTTTTCAAGGAGGTATAGTACCCCAAGTGGCTAGCCAACATCATGTCGTTCAGGAAGAAGAATGGGTAGATCAAAGTCTGTATCGACTTTTGAGATCTCAACTGTCATTGCCCGAAAGATGATTTTCCCCTTCCTGTGATGGAGCTCTTGATCGACGCTACGGCTGGATTCCAATCCCTCTCCTTCATGGAAGGTTACTCTGGATATAATCAGATCTGGATGGCCCCTGAGGATAAAGATTCCACCGCTTTTAGGGTACCCTAAGGTACTTTCTGTTACCATGTTATGCCCTTTGGCCTGAAGAATACTGGTGCCACCTATCAGCGGGCCATGCACCGCATATTCAAGACAATCCTCGGGACATTGGTGGAATGCTATGTGCACGATCTAGTGGTCAAGTCTTGCCAGTTTCAGGACCATCTCAAGGATCTTGATAAAGTGTTCAGCTTCCTCCATTCCCACCACCTGAAGTTGAACCCATTGAAGTGTGCCTTCGGGGTCACTTCTTGGAAGTTCCTTGGCTTTGTTGTCAGGTACCGGGGAATCGAGATCAACCCAGAGAATATCAAGTCCATTATCCAGATGCCTCCTCCGAGTAATATTCGGGAGCATCGTGGTTTCCAAGGCCACTTGGCCTATATACGCCGATTCATTTCGAATCTGGCTGGCAAGTTTAAGACCTTTTCATGGCTAGTAAATAAGGGATCTGCCTACGAGTGGGACCAGGAGTGCCAGGCCGCATTCAAGGAAATCAAGCAGTACTTGCTCCAGCCTCCGGTCTTGATGTCACCCTTCTCTAGGAAGCCACTAGTCTTGTACGTGACTACACTGGAATGATATCTCGGCACCCTTCTCACCCAGAAGAACAATGAGAGGATGGAAAACAGTCTCTACTACCTCAGTCGTATTCTCATCAATAGGGAGACCAGATACTCCCCCTTCAAGAAGAGCTGCCTTGCATTGGTATTCGCAGTATAGAAATTGCGAAACTACCTATAGCACCATGAGGTACATCTGGTGTCTCGGGTAGACCCGCTGAAGTACATTCTGAACCGCCCCATATTGACTCACCATCTAGCACGGTGGGCGATAATCCTCTAGCAGTTCGACATCAGGTTCGTGCCGCAGAAGGCTATCAAGGTACAGGCATTGGCAGACTTCCTGGATGCCCATCCAACCTCTGCAGAATAGGCCTTGGACTTGGATTTTCCTGATGAGGCGATCCTCTCATTAGATCATTCCATCCCGTGTTGGAAGATGCACTTCGACGGTACCTCCTGGAGCCCCACCGGTAGGAAGCTCAATGATCCTCGACTCAACAGAGTAGTCCATAGTATTGTCTTCATCACCCCGGCACAAGTCGTTCTGCTATACTCATTCCTATTATTAGAAGGTTGCACCAACAACGAGGTAGAGTATCAGGATATTATCACTGGCCTCGAGCTGTCCCTCGAGATCGACATACCCCATTTAGATGTGAAGGGGGATTCTGAGCTAGTCATCAATAAAGTCAATGGTGTCTATGTTGTTAGAAATCCAGAGCTCATTCCATTGTTGGAATGCACCCTCCAGCTAATGGCCCAGTTCCCTTCTCAATCAAAGGTTACCCATGTCCCTCAATCCCAAAATGGTCAAGCAGATGCTTTGGCTAGCTTATCTACATCACTGGCAGAGTTTGAATAGGATAATCTGATCATACATGTGGCACATCAGAGATTCATCACCCATGTCACCCCAAAGGATGATGACGGCCTGTGGTTAATCCATCTTACTGTCGGGTCCTCCACATCAAGACTACTAGGGACTTCAGATGAAGTGGTTGAATCGACTCCCGACTGTAGATCCCCTTTCGTTGAGTATCTCAAAAATGGTTGCCTCCCACCAAACTGGGTCGAGCGCAAGCGAATCCGACGCCGCACACTACAATTTACCCTCCAAAGTGGTCCCAGTTTTGACCAGATCCTCTAAAAGCATGGGTTTTATGGTGTTCTCCTTTGTTTCATCCAAGGAGTCAAGATTCCACAGTTCATGTAAGAGTTTTATGCCAGTTCCTGTGGTGCCCACCAGGCTGGGCCGAAGCTTTACCATCAAATCTAGAGATTGGGGTACTTCTGGACCTCTATGATCCATGATTTTATCGAGTTTGCCAAGAGATGTCACGCATGGAAAGTTCATGCTAACTTCCTGCATCGGCCACCAGAACCTCTCTACTCCACCAAGTACTCTTGGCCATTTGCGGTGTGGGGACTCGATGTCGTGGGACCATATCCACTGGCGACATCTCACCAATGTAGGTTCATCCTGACCACCACGGATTTCTTTTCCAAGTGGGTGGAGGCAATTCCGCTCAAGGAGGTCAAGGCTCGTTATATCGTTGACTTCGTGAGCTCCAACATGATCCACCAGTTTGGAGTCCATCACTTCTTCCTCACCAATAATGGCACCAACTTCTGAGCAGCCGAGCTGAAGAAATTGTATGCTAAGTATAATATCTGTTCAAACCATACCTCCTGCTATCATGCGCAGGCAAATGGACAGATTGAGGAATTCAAAAAAACCCTCACTAACATTCTACAAAAAATGGTTGGTAAGAACAAAAAGTGTTGTCTGAATAAGCTCCCCAACGCTCTCTAGGACTATCGGATGATGACTCGCAATTCCACCCAGGTGACCCCATATTCCCTGGTGTACGGAGCTGAAGCCATCCTACCCATCGAGATCCAGCTGCCTTCATTATGCACCGCAGTCTATGACCATCAGGCACCAGATAAGGTGGCCGAAATCTGTCTATATGAATTGGAAGCGCTTGAAGAGAATAGGCTTTGTGCCCTGTAAAATCTGGAAAGACATCAGAATAAGATGGCTAGAGCCTTCAATAATAAGGTTCACCTTCGCTCTTTTCTGCAAGGCGACCTGGTATTGTCCCTTCGAGTGCCAATGATTCCTGGTAGGAAACCACCCAAGTTGGAGCCCAAATGGTAAAGACCTTACATATTCCACAGGGTTTACCCCAATGGAGCATACTCCCTGGTAACCATGGATGGTGAGCGTATAACTCCTCCCACCAATTCCAAGTTTCTCAAGAAATACTTTTCCTAAGCCTGATGGTCCTACATGACCTTAAACTGTCGATCCCGCATGACCCTAAACTGCACTCCGGTCCTGCATGACCTTAAACTATCCAGTCCTGTATGACTTTAAACTGTGCATCATCCAGCATGACGTAAAAATGCGTTTTAAGAAATACGTTTGTCTTGATTCTAATCTTCATGGGATATATAGGAACTCTCAGACGCCATATCTTGAGTCCATCCCTGAGATCTTCTCTTTGACTATCCCCCCTAGTTATAGTTCTCTTGGAGGGTCTTTGAATGACATGGTGTAGGATTCCTTAGCCCCACTCATTCCAGGATTATAGCGGTCGCACCATGTGCCCGCTCCCCGTTCTTCTATTCTCTCATGTCCTCACCGCATGAAGTTAAACTGCATGGCCTACAAGAAATACGTATGTCTTGATTCCCATCCTCATGGGATATGTTGGAATGCCTATACATTTTGTCTGTTGGCCCAACCCAAATGCCAGATTCTTCCCCTTGGGTCAAGACATGTGGCAGGGGTGCAAACCTTTTCCCCAATTCACGTCAAGCTAACCTAAATCCGGCTATACATCCCGCTCCCTAGAGACATTCTCCTCTTTCAGTGATGGGTACAGTTACGCTTCACCAACTCCTTTAATTGGGACTCCATCATCTTCCCTGTCTGGAAGGTCCCTCGAATGGTGTGGATGCTAGGCCTAAGGGCTCTCTTACCACTTCGGTTCAACGCCCTCGATGATGTCAAGAAACAAGCTAATACAAATCCCGCATTGCGAATATGGTCAGAGGTCGATGCTCATTTGTTGCTCCCATTTTAGGTTACTATAGGGACGCTGTGTTTAGAACATGGTCAACAGTTGTCCTATGACATTGGAACCACCCCAAGATGTCCCAAACATCGAGTGTAGTGGTTCATTCTAACTCTTTGTATCTCCAAGAGATGAACTCCCTTCGGGCAAATCCAAGTTTTAGTCCCCCATAAAACGGGTAGAGATGAGACCGGCTCCTTGTTTCCCACACCGAGCACTGCTCACATGGGATTAGGAGCTGTGATGAGGCAGTAACCGTACAAGAGGGTGTATGACCTTCCATCTGAGGCCCAGCCTTAGGCCCCTTGGCCTTTTCGGGCCCCTGGACCAGTTCCTCTCTTATGGGATTGTACGGAGTGGTATGGGATTATGTTATCCTTCATGTCGGGTTACTCTCCTTGCTGTACACATCCTCGAACGAGACACCTTATCCTCTTCTCGGGCCACTGGCACTCATCCTCACTGCAAGATATTAAACTGAAAACTGGTCGGGCCTTCCTGATTGAGGCCCAGCCTCAGGCCCCTTGGCCTTATCGGGCCCCCGGACCTCGTCCTCACTGCAAGATGTTAAACTGAAAATTGGTTGGGCCTTCCTGACTGAGGCCAAGTCTTAGGACCCCTGGCCTTCTCGGGCCCCCGGTACTCATCCTCACTACAAGACATTAAACTACAAACTATTCGGGCCTTCCAGACCGAGGCCCAGCCTCAGGCCCCTTGGCCTTTTAGGGCCCCCGGCCCTCATAATCACTACAAGACATTAAACTGCAAACTGGTCGGGCCTTCCTGACTGAGGCCTAGCCTTAGGCCCCTTGGCCTTCTCAGGCCCCCAGCCCTCGTCCTCACTTCAAGACGTTAAACTGCAAACTGGTCGGGCCTTCCTAACCGAGGCCCAGCCTTAGGCCCCTTGGCCTTCTCGGTCCCCCGGCCCTCATTCTCACAGCAAGACGTTAAACTGCAGATTGTTCGGGATTTCCTGACTGAGGCCCAGCCTCAGGCCCCTTGGCCTTTTCGGGGCCCCGGCCCAAGTTCTTACCCAGAGTGTACGGTGTGGTGCGGGATTGTGTCCTCCCTCACATCGGGTTATTCACTATACCATACACCCCCCCCCCCTCGTTAGGGTATCTTACCCCTCGGTACCTTTGAGAACTACGTGTGTCTTGATTTCCATCCTCATGGGATACATAGGACCGCCCGAATGTCTAGACTTTGATTCCAGCCCCATCTCCTAGAAATCTCCCTTTCACCTTGGCACCTTGACCTACCCTTCTTTGGGGAGGAGAGTATATGGCGTGTCATGGGATTATGTCCTCGTTCATGTCAGGCTTGTAACAAACACGCCATGTTCCTCTCCCTCCTAAGCACCCTCGTCGACCCTTTTCGGCAGTTCATCAATGTGCCTAAGGGTACTCTGGTTTAGTACCTGGAATGTTGGACTCTTCTCGGACATGTTCCTACCGGCTTTTCAGGCTTTGTGTTCCCCTTCATTAGGGCTTCCATTGCCTTTCACACCTGAAGGGACCCCCAAGTGGCATGGATGCTAGGCCTAAGGGCTCTCCTACCATTACAGGCCAACGTCGTCGAGGGTTGCAGACAACAAGCTGATACAAATCCCACATTGTGAATATGGTCAGTGGTCGATACTCATTTGTTACTCCCCTTTCAGGCTAACGTGATATGGATACTGTGTTTTGAACATGGTCAATAGTTATCATCCATCGCCACGCCAACCCCATTAATCCCAAAATGTCGGTTACATGATTCACATTCTTCTCCACCTCATCATGTCCAAGTATAACTTTGAAACTCTAGGTATTATTCCTCAGTGTGCCTCTGCACGTTAGGAAGACCAAATCCATGATAGGGGCGTCAATCGAGGCTCCACACTGATTTCCCTTTGGCATGCATTGCAGGTATTGTAATAGACATCTTCCTCCCTTGTTTCCCAAAGCGAGTTTAACTCATGTGGGCTTAGGGATCGGGTTGAGGTCTGCACTTACTTGGAGAGTTTTTACCCCATCCATGGTCTAAGCTCTAAGACCTTAAACTAAGATCTCTTCTAGAACTACGTATGGATTGATTCCCATCCTTATGGAATACGTAGGAACACCCAAACATCTCCTTTTCGGGTCCAGCTCAGTTGGGAGCTAGTTTCTCCTACCCCTCACCTCCCTATCTCTATTCAGGCCCCTTGGCTAGTGGCTCATTTCTTGGAATTGCATACGGTGTGGTGTGGGACCTTGTACTCATTCACATCAGGTATGATTTATAGTGTCATGTTCATTCCTTCATGTCCAAGCCATACGACTTTAAACAATGTTGCCTGGTCCTATCACATGACCCTAAACTGTAACATTGTCGTCCTGGCCGCACGACAAAAAACGGCACTGCATCGTGATGTCCTCAAGGGGGGAACCATGTTTGGTATTGTTCACACACCATACCATTTGTCAATGCCTGCTATGGCTTGATTCTTGTGGCGATGCCAGGTCCTGGTACCCTAGGCATGTCTCTTCACAAAAAAAAACCAATCACCATAAAGTACAAACAAGATTTATCAAATACCGCTTCTTTTGGTGTGAGGGCCACGCCTACATGCCCTTTTTATCGCTATCATTGTTACCTTACCATTCCACATAAAGAACTACGTACAGCTTGATCCCCATCCTCATGGGGTATGTAGGAATGCCTGTGCACTTTGCCTCAGGCCCAGCTCAACTCTCGTTTTCGGTCCCTCGACCTAAAACCTCTCTAAGGAACACATGGCGGTCGGAACCCTCAGTTACCATTCACGTTGGGGTTTTGTAATTACCCCACCATGTTTCTCCCATGTTTCTTACCATCCATGGTTCGAGTTATATGACCCTAAACTAAGATCTCCCTATGGGAAGGGACTTAACTCCCCCTATCTAATACGTCTCGTTGTAGTATTCAGATGCGTTTGACAAAGAGCCTGAAGTGTGGAATTTTCATGGGGACATTCCCCTCGTTCCATGTCCAAGCTTCATGAGCTCTCTATTTGGATCCTCATCCTCTTAAAAATCCTAAGGGACCCCCTAACGGCCTGGTCCCATGCTGCATCAGCTCACCTACCCTCCTGGGCAAACGCCCCCAAGGATCTTTGATGACATTTGCGACAGGTCCCGTGTTTCGAACATGGTCAACGGTCGACCCTCATTTGTTTGTCCCCATTCTAGGCTAACACGGTGTGGATGATGAATTTACTACATGATCAATAGTTATCCTCCATCATCATGCCACTATCATTGTGGTCCATATTTTGAGCTTCATGATTCACACATTTCCACTTCCTCGTGTTCAAGTGGAATTCCGACATACTCGACTTTATCTCTTCGCACGTCTAGGTGTACTAAATGGATGGGTTAGCATCATTGGTCCGGTATTTACTGAGCATCCCTTCGCCCTAACAAGTTTCTTCCTATGTTGGGAAGTCCCCCATTACTTCTTGTTTCCCACATCGAGAAAGACTCACGTGGGCTTAGTAGTTTTGGTAGGATGTGCACCGGCACAACCAGGACTCTCATCATCCCACATGACATTAAAATGTGCTTCCAGAAGTATGTACGGATTAATTCCCATCCTCATGGGATACGTAGAGACACCTAGGCATTTCACCTAGGGTCCATCCCCGGGAATCACGGATCCCATCCATTCCCACCATCGGCCCCTCAGCCTGACTCCTTATAGGAAACCATGTAACATCAACTTTTCCCTGAACAAGTTTGGGATGCCCCAATATGACATTTGGAAGTGACTTCTCCCTCGCCAGAGAGGCCCTGTCTAAAATAAACAATGATCCAGGATCAAACCGATGCGTCCATCCAGTGTGATTCCACCATGGTGTCATAATTTCAAGAGTGTTGGATTCTATTTGAAAAAACTCTCACTCCACATTCCATGCTTTGCATGCCCCTTATTCGGACCCTCGTCCTCTTTAACATTTGGAGGAACCCCCTAACAGTATGGATGCTCAGCCTATGGCCCACCTATTGTCTTGGGCCAACGTTTAGGAAGACTAACAAATGACATTTTGAGATTGGTCTCGTGTTTTGAACATCGTCAACGGTCAACCCTCATTTACTATCCCCACTCCAGGCTAATGAAACAAGAATGGTGTGTTTCAAATGCGGTCAACAACCATTCTTTATTGACACTCCACCCCCAAAATGTTTCGAATCTTGGGTATCGTGATTTACACCTCCTATTCCCATCTGTTCAGATCGATTTCAGCACCCTTGGAGTTACCCCATTCGTGCACAAGAGCACACTAAAAAACGGTAATTTGGTTGTTCTAAGTGCATAATTCTCTAGTCAGGTCTCTCCCATTTCCTCCCAGAAATACAGACCGGTTTTTCAAACCTCGGATTCCCAAATCTTGGTTTTCACTCCTACGTTGGGATGGGGTGATAAGGTGGTCATCCCATGTTTCTCACATCGGGCCCGACCCACGTGAGCTTATGGAATGATCGCTGGACGCTCCATGAACATCACAAGGATGTAGTGAACCAATGTAAACAATTGAACTCGTGCATGCTATGTAATTCAAACAATCAATGCATGAAAGTACGTTTAAGGGTTTGTAATCATTACAGTACCCGGGGGTCGACTCCCCCCATGGACGGATTAACCTCGTCGAAGGAACGTTGCAGCTCCACCACCCTCTGTCTTTTGGTGTCCAAGAGATGATTCCACTTGTTTACCTCCCACTCCTCCTCAGCAGCGAGAGGGCGCAACGCGTTGGCCGTAGTCTGGGCCCACTCCACGTCAGCCCGAATGGCGATCATCTCCCCAAAGGCTCACCTCAGGCCCTCTTCGGCTTCTTCCAGCTGGGCCTTCAATCGTGATATTAGCTTAGATTGCACATTGACGGAGTTCAAGTGCTTGTTCGCCCAATTATGTAGTCGTTGGACCTCATCTTCAGCCTTCTAGAGCCTCTTGATGTTTATCGCCTTCCTCAGTTTCCAGCCCACACCAAGGCCACGGTCCTACTTCTGAATCTTTTCCTCCATAAGATCTCGTATGAGCATGTGAGGACGTCGGGCATCCACTCCCCCAGTGCACATTTCGCGTAGTTGCGAGCGAAGTATACCCATCTCATTAAACCATAGCACTTGGGGGGTGTCATTGATGAAGTTCATGATCAACTTCCATGATCGGCGACAGACTATTTTGTGGTCCTCCTCGTCAGAGGTCATCTCGTCCCAGTTGGCGTGATTGGCAGGCTCGTATGCAGAAAATGCCCCCAGGAACTCCTCGGTTGGGTCCACGTCTGGCGTTGGATCGGGTTTGGTGGGGCCTGAATCGTCTGGTTGATCCTCATCATCAAATCCCACCTCGATAATCTCAGGCGCAATCCCACTGGTGCCCTCGCCGGTGATCGGGAGTGCTGTAGTTCGTTCAGGCTGGATGTTCACCTCCATGACCATTGGCATGCCCCTGGGAATGGCGCTACCAGAAGCCCCGACCAACTTCGTTGCAGCAGCCCAGGAAAATTGAAGGACTGTACACGCCAAGAAGGGGACATGAATGTTAGTTAATGTGGTCAGGGGATGGCGATTGTGAATTTGGCAGAGAAGACTTACAGAGGTCAAATACCTAGTGTCGCTCTTGGGTTGATGTCGTCAAAACCCCGAGACGCGGACCCCCGTATATGGTTGGCAGGTCTGGAGACTCCAGGGGAGCTGCCTCGACTGTCCCATCCCCGCCAAACATGGAAGTTGATGCAGCCACAGGCGTGGACCCTGAAGGTCTCGTGTCGGCGCCCACTGAGGGATGGGAACGAGGTCTATGCACAAGCCCCTTATGCTCAGTGCAGACACTGATAATGAATCCAGAGTAACCTAAGGGTAGACTCTGAAGAAGGAACTTGGGATTTTTCCTTTAGGGCCTCCGCGAAATATTTAAGATCCGAGGACTGGTCACTGACTTCACCCTCCTCCAGCGGACTCTCTCTACCAGCCTCGTCTCCCCAGGAGGACTCGTCCGATTCTTCCGGCAGAGGGAAGTGCTCCCTCATTTCATCATTTGATAGTTGCGGAGGGACCGTACGATCCAACAGCACCCTGACTCAGTCTGTCATTGGGTGTAAGGCACCCCGGGAGTGGATGAAGTCTTCCAAATCGGCTATGTATTGATCTGCCTCTGCCTGGGATACTACAAAACCGGACCTAATAGGGCCAATCCCTATAAGTCCATCCTGAGGTAGTTAAGGTGCTGCCATAACTTGGATGGGATAAGGAATTTCTGGTTGACTTCCCAGATGTCCCAGGCCTCTAGGAAGACAGTATTCTCCAGCATGTCAATGTGGCGCAGCCGTTTCCTCGGGGCCTGAGTAGAAATCCTACCGAATCCCCTCGGTGGACGCCCCTCTAGATGACTCTATTCTTCTAAAGATATCGCCTCTGCTCCCGCTACCGGATCTGCCACCATTGCTCCCTCATCAACTGGTGCGGGCGTCGCCGCTACGGTAGCCCCGCCACTACGAGATGCCCTTGTCACCTTCCGGCCTCGGCCCCAAGATTGGAGAGGCTCACCCTCACTGACCAGGACGGTTTGTCGCTTCATCATTTCCCCTGGATAGGCCGCCTCCCAGCTCTGGGCGTATTCTTTTATCATCCTAAGGATGGCGGTCGGTGGAGGAAATACATTCTGCATCTTCCCATCTTCCTGTGTGAACATGAGCCACATCTGCATCATCACACATGGGTGATCCTCGTAGTTCACCCCTGGTAGACCTGTGGGGTCAACCGCTGCAGGCACTGGAATTTCCTTGCAAACCGATGTGGGGTATATGGATTGTAGAGACGCTCGCGGTCCACCCTGACCACCAAGACTCCACCTCGAAAGGCCAGGAGGTAGGCCTGATGCTCTTTTGTCCCCCGTCTATCATCAGTGAAGGGCCCTGTCGGCAGCAGGAACGGGTGGAAATTGAATTCATCCACCCTCCACACCCGGTTCAGAACCGATGGTGTGGTCATCTTGGTCAGAAATCTCCCCACGAGATTCAAGATTGAGGGATGGAAGTTCAACCCTGGTGGTGAGATGGGGTTCGGATACTCGTAGATCCCCCTGATTTGCACCGCCATCCACCCGTACAAGAGGTGGAATGGCCTGAATACCCTCTGTGGCCTTTTCCCCTCGCTGATGTGCCACAACATTTTGTACAACTTGGAGAGCATTGGGATCCCCAGGTTGACCAGACCTCATGTCGCCAAAGTGGATGTCATGACAAAAGTGCTTGGCCACACTCCCATGTTTGTATCACTCACCGAAAAGATCCAACCACAGATGAGGGCTACGATGAATTCCGCTAGCCTGACTATTGGTCACTGTTCAGTGCTAACACTGAACCCCCAGGTCTTCCACTATCTATTCTCCAACAGCCGCCAGTATGAGTTTTTCTTACTCCGGGCACCCTTCGGGCAAGTTCGAGGCCTTACTGGGAACTGCCTATTTTTTGGGAAGTTCAAAAACTTCTTGAACTAGTTCTTGAAGTGGACATCCCTCACCGCCTCCTTATCCTCCCTGGACACGAGCTCCATTAATACCATCGCCAGACGTGGCATCTGCTCTGGATCCTCCCACGAACCCATATCCAGGAGGAATTCATCGTACGTATCCCCCAATATCAGGACCCCCAAGATCTTATGCACGTCCCATAGGCTGATGCCAACCTCCCCATGATGCAGGTGGAAGGTATTGGTCCCCGGTGACCACCGACTCAGCAGCTCTGGCATCTACTACTTCGGATGGTAAATATGGAACAGGGAAGGCCAAGCTACCTCATACAGGCCCACTCTTCTCAGCTCCACCCTGAACTCCTCGCATGAGGTACCTACCAAGTAGGCCCAAGCCCAATCGTCTGTATAGTTTCCACCCTGGCACAGGTCCCATTCCTCGGACCACCCCTTCTTTGGGTTCCCTAGAGCCACCTTAAGGATGGTTCAGTACAGGGGAGGGGACGTCTCTGGCTGCAATTCCCTCCTGTCAACATTTTTTAGATGATTGTATAGGTAGTCGGTGATGACAGGTGTGAAATCATCCCAGGCATGACCATCGGGCACCCTGAACCATCGGTGTTGATGCGACGCGCTCCAGTACCAGTAAGCTAGCTCATCCCTACCTGCTTCAGGGATGAAGACATCATCCCTCAACCTGAAGCCATACAAGGGAAACCTTCTACATAGCGGGTAGTTCTTATGGCTCTCCGATAGCAACTCCACCAAAGAACTATGGTACGAGTGGATCTGGACTAGCACTCCTATCCCCAGACTGTTCGCCATTTCATCCCTCCAGGCAGCATCTGCAAGGACCCCCTGCACTGCTTCTCGGTGGGCCATTCGTTCTAGACTTGTGATGTTTCTTTGGATGGTTCGCAAAGATCGTTTTCAAATTGCATTCGTGAAGTCCTCTCGTGAAGACTATTCGCGGGGGCGCTGCCTCGGCATTCAAAGCCAGATCGCGGGGCAGAAACACAAATTCGAGGACTCATTGTGTGTCGCGAAGACCCGATTCACAGAGATCGCTCGTGGAGTAGGCAGAGCTTCACAAATCGAGAGTGAGGGAAGACAAGATCGTGGAGAAGGGAAAGGAAAAAAGATATGTTAGGGACCCTATTTATAGGTGACGGCCTTCGGAGCTTCATGGTGCATCCAGTTCGCGTGGAGCTTCACGGCGCACTTGGCCCGCGCGTCCCCTATCCGCCTCGTGAGCCCTCTTCGTGGGTTTGCACTACGAATGACAGAGGATTTTGGAGATTTCCATCAGACTTGGACCCTTGATCTCTCCATAGATCCAAGTCTGAGGGGGGCATTTGTTGGCGCCAAAATTTGGGACAAAGAGAAGGCCCCAAGACGGCCCCACGGACTGCCTCACAAAGCCCATTCACAGAGTCCCCCCGGCACTGCGGCCATCGCAAACCAAAGAAAGTGGGAGGTTCCGAGAATGCAGTTGACGTTCGCGAGCTCGTCATGAAGCAAAGGAGGCGGGACGCTCCACGAACTAAGTTGACGTTTACGATCCTGCCGTGAAGCCACCAAGCCCTTCTTCGTGCTGCATGATCTCCATTCTGCGGTGCCTCTTGCCTATAAATACCGGGATCCCCCTGAGTTCTCGAGATGGAAAATTCGACCTTTCAGCTTACCAGCTCCTAAATAACGAAGAAATATTCCTCTCGGTGAACCATGAGCTGTGCGAGGTACTTCCGCTTCTCAAAGTGCCTCCTGTTTGTCTCGTTTTGATCCCCCCTTCCGGGAGGGATGCCTTTCGCGAAGCCCAAGGGCTTTCGCAAAGTAAGGGGATCTCCAAGGGGACCCGGGTCTTCGCAGAGCATTTATACTTTGCAAAACACTCTTCATGTACACATTATCCACATGCTAAGGCAGGGTCACTGTACTTCGTGAAGAACATTGCTTCTCGACACCTTGCTTCGTGAGGCACCTTTGATCTACAAGGCAGTGCTCCGTGAATGCCTCTCCACTTCGCGAATCACCTCTCATATGCACCTCCACCCCATGATAAGTCTAAGGCACCCCACTTTGAGAAGAACACCCCTTTGCAAGTACCCTCTTCCACGCAGAGTAACAGAGTTTCACAAGGCCCCTGCCTATGGACCCCTCTTCTTTGCAATTCCTTTTCCCGTGTGACCCTCCAGGTTTGCACGATGTGACTTAAAATTCCCCTGGACAATACCACCCATTACGTTGCTTCTCCTAATTCTTCTTCGCATAGGCATGCTAATGGATATTGCTTCTCTGCATTGACACGCTAATGTGGAATCCTCGATGGTTTACTTCATGAAACCCCCTAACCATGGAGTTGCTGGTGCCTTCTCTCCCATAAGGAGTAGAGGGTACCGGTTATGTAAGTCCTAGGGGTGCGGAGAAAACCCACCTCATCCGAGCTGCAGGACATTAAACTACCAAGCGCCTTCGTCCTCAACACATGGCATTAAACTGTGATCTCGCCTCATGCCTCGCACACAGGGTCACCCCACCTTGGGCATTATTCATGCCCCCTGGTCTCTACAGGGGATGATATCCTCCTTCTTGGAGTGGATTTTGTCCGTGAGGAAGGGTAGCCACCTTGGTGTAAGCCCCTATCTTTTCTTGCAGGAGGCAGAAGCCCTGATCCTCCTTACTTCCTCGGTGCCAAGGCCAACGGAGGGTGTGATAGGGAATGGGGGTCCTCCCTTATTCGGTCTCGAATCCCTCTCCCGCTGCGTTTTGTCGCCCTTGGGCCTCCATCCTGGAGTAAGCCCCAATCTCTCTCTCCCAGGGCCGCTCCATGCATAAGCCTCATTCCACATCTCACGGATGCACCTTTCACGACGTGGTCATCAGTCCTTTGCTCCCTCTTGTTTCTCACACCGTGCATGACTCATGTGGGCTTAGAGTAAGCATCGACCATGGAAACACCCTCGTTCTGCATGACATTAAACTGTATTATCTCCACCCGAACTATGGGGACTTTGATCCATGTCAAGGCATGGTACGTAGGAAGTCTCCCTAAGGTTCAAGCCCCTCTCCACCAAAACTGCTAGGACTTTGATCCATGTCAAGGCATGATATGTAGGAATCCTCCACGAGGTTTAATCCCACCACTCAGTCAGTCAGACCATGTCAGTTCCCCAACACCTTGGGCCTCCTCAGAGTGTAAGCCGTAATTCATCCCGAACTATGGGTACTTTGATCCATTTCAAGGAATGGTACGTAGGAAGCATCCACAAGGTTCAATCCCACCACTTGGTCATTCCGACCTCCTTGACGTCGGTTCACCCTCGTCCCACATGATGTTAAACTGTATTCTCTCCATCTGAACTATGTGGTCTTTGATCCATGTCAAGGAATGGTACGTAGGAAGCCTCACGAGGTTCAATCCCATCACCCATCAGACCCCTGATCCATCTTCATGTCGGTTCACTGACGAAACCCCCACCCAAACTACGTGGACTTTGATTCCCCGCCCTGGAGATACATAGGAATTCTCTTCGAAACTCAAGCCCATAACCATCATCCATCTTGATTCTTACTCGGGCCGCCACATCTCGTTGAGATCATGCCACCTCATTCCCCTCCACAACATTTGGGAATCCACCCACGTGTTGGCCCTAATATTGGTGTTCCTTCCAGGGGGTTTCTTCATCTGATCCAATCTATTCAGTGTTCTGATCAGTCTGATCTGTCTCCTCCAGATGTTAAACTTGCGGCATACCCTGTGTTAAACATGGGAAGCTGAGGAAAACCTCAGATGCATGCCCATGGCATATGGTTCCCCGCATTCGATGTGGGATGCCTCGGGCTTTTGCGCCCTCTAGAAGCCCTATAATAAGGGACAGAAGATAGACACACCAATCCCCAGTGCCCAGACACACTAGTGATGCTCAGCGTGACTACTCCCCTAACCGAAGGTTGCTTCCCTGACCGGACCCCTTGGAATGTACCGACAGAAGCAGCGTAATTAACTGGTGTCCGTGAAGATATGGTACCGAGAAGATTTTCTGGAACAACGTATTAAATCTATGAGGGAGACCCGGACTAGGTAACGAGCTCTGAGGTGGAATCCACAGAAGGAAGAACTGAAATCCCATCACCCCGTTTCGATCAAGGAGTAAACGTCCCTGAATAAGGAATGGATGCCGCCTGCCTTTGGAAAGAGGGAACGCGGGGTAACAAAAGTCGCACCTGTCATGCCCAAGCGGACGGACGCGCGCGCCCCAGCGAAAGCGTCGGAAATAATAATGTTTATTAATGGGTATTTACCTAGAAAGTTATAAAATTTCATTGGATACCCATTTAATTTACAATGTATTTATCATGACATGATTATTTTATGAATGATTTTATTATGTGGAACATATAAATTAATACATATAGAGGGTGTTCCCTAATAGTGCTTCAATGCATTGGGTAATGTGGTAGAGTTAACTGGATGGAATTTTCTCGTAGATATGGTGGAATTTACTAGATGGAATTTACTCATAAGATACGGTGGAGTTTACTGGTTATAAGTTACTCTTAACAGATATTTTAATTAATTGGATAAGCAATTACATTATGAATGTTTGATGTTCCAAGATACCAACATATCTTCTTTATTCTCTTTATAACCTTTTTAATGGTTCCTTTGATCAAAATTGATATCACATTTCTCATGATTATTGTATCTTATAATTATTTTTCTTATTTTTATGTAATTATAATCATGATATGAGTCTTATCTCATGTTTATTTTAACATATCATGCCTCTTTTTTTACCCATGAAGTTCATTTATGCTATGTTTTTATTGTTTATCCCTTATTGGTATTTATAGATCACCCTTTTATTATATTTCTCAATTTCCCCAAGAATCCCAATCAAAGGGATAAATATAAGGAAATTACATATGTGGAGAATCCTTGTGTAAGAAATGTGTGTTGTAAAATATGTTTAGTTGTAAATATACCTAGTTCTAAAATACACTAAACTTTTGATCTTCAGATTTTGTTCTAATTGTTGTAATGCATTAAAATTTATACATGGTTTGTACCAGATCTAGAAGTATGGTCTAGGGGTGTCTCATTTAGTATCATAGTAGAGTATGGTTAATTTTTGGAATTAGGATTTAGGATATTTGGGTATATATTATTATATAGCTAATAATTTTATCTAGTGAACTATGTTAAGTTTAACTAGTAAGACCCTATAGGAATAATTAGACCTCTATATTCATAATTTTTCCTTTATAAATTTAACATTTAAATTAACATTAGGTTTTAGTAAGTTTTATTCAATGAGTAAAACTATGAGGATGAAATTTATTTAAGAGGTTAGAATATAGCACCTAGAAAATTCCTTTATGTTATTAAAAGAACACTTATTTTGTAAGGATTATTTTATTATGATCAAATATAAATACTTTTACATTTCATAATAAATTTACATATCATGGAAAACTACAACTAGGAATAGTAAAGGGATTATTTAATGATCTAATCATAATTGAATTATTTTAGGTGACTATAAACATATTCTATTAAAAATGTGTTTCATGATAACTTTATAATGTTTAAATAAAAAATATTTTCATTAAATAATCTTAGAAAACACTTTTTAACTGATTATATATTTTAATGAATTCTTAAGTAATTTTTATAACATTCAGAATGTTTATTTTTCTATAAAATTGATAATTTTCAATAAATAATGATTTTAATTTAAAAGTTATAATAATAATAATTATATAATTATTTTTGATAAATTAAATTTTATTTTTTGACTCAAAACATTAAATTTAAATTATAGTGATTTTTTTAGAATTTTCTAACAAAGTTTATTTTTTTTGGGAAAAGGTAAAATTTTCCACCTGAGGATCACTATGATTTTATGACATAATTATTATGTAATCATGAGTAAATAATTTATAAATCATTTTATTTAACAAAAAATATATTTAATATGTATAAAATGTAACGCCCCGACCCCAATTACCCAGAGTCGATGCATTATTACATAACATTGGCATGATCACAAAAGATCAAGTCTCGAAAGACTGATTAGTTTAGTAGCCTTGAAATCACTAGACACATTCATAAATGTTACATTACATCATAAAGTGAAAAACTAAAATAATATAGTCTCCATGGTCCACACTCATATCCCCTTCAGACTATCCCTGCAGGTCAGTCATAAAATATTTCTTCACATCCTGGTAAAAATATAACATTGAAAGGGGTGAGCTCAGATGCTCAGTAAGGATAACAATATATCATAAAATTTCATAAATAAGCATAAACATTTAAGGCAATGTATAACTAAAACAAAAGCCCTTTAAACTTGAACTTCAGAATAATATGGCAAAGATAAAATGAAATAATTCCATTTACTTATTCAGATGGATATTCTACTAGTCGAATAATCACATGCAATATCAATAACCACTTTCATAATGATGGAATGCATAATGCCAAACTATCATAATCACATAGTCAAGTCCTTGTTCCAAGAATAAAAATAATATTTTGTCAAGGCCTTGTGACAAGACACTAGTTTCTCTCATGAGACCTACCGATGCATCGAGGATCTATAGTGGCCTCCACCCGTCACTTATTAAGTCTAATTCATTCCTCATATGAACAGGTTTAAACATAACATAAGCATTCATATTAAAACTAGCATACGAAATGTCAATACTTTCTCTATAAACCATGAATGGTATAAAAATAACACATCCACATTCAAACATATCACAAAACCTTCAATACAATATAGAAGTTTTGTATCATAATAAATCAACTTCAAATAATCTTAAAATCCATCAAAGGATGTTGACATAGATGAAATCAAAACTATTTGAGAGAAATGTCTCTTTTTTTTAAATCATTTAAAAGTCACATAATTATAAAATAAAACATTTACTTTGAAAATATACTTATAATATTTTAAAGGAAGATTCGACAGA
Organism: Viscum album; assembly: GCA_963277665.1. Classification (NCBI taxonomy): domain Eukaryota; kingdom Viridiplantae; phylum Streptophyta; class Magnoliopsida; order Santalales; family Viscaceae; genus Viscum; species Viscum album. The sequence continues at coordinate 518,749,350 of OY728145.1, forward strand.
TTTATAATGGTGGAAAATAGCCGCACTCACCGAATAAGTTAAAAAATACATTCTTACCATAATTTTGTCGAAAAGGTTAAAAAGGACCTTGTTTGGAAAACGACAGAAAGATTCCTTTATAAACTTCTTAAAAAAAGTCAAACAATGGTATAAATGACTTTAACCCATAGTCTGTAAAATAGTAAGAATGACTTGAAATACATTTTTAAGAAACATGGATGTGAATTAAAAAGAGGTCCTAGTAGATAATTACGTATAAACAACCTCGGATAATGAAGAGATTGTGAAATAAACCCTTACCAATTTGGTAACTTACGAAATGTACACCCCATGAAAGAGCTATCATACAATGAATATGTAAATACACATAAATAAATGTTTATTACACAAAGAATAAAATTATGGGTAGTACATACACCACACAAAAGGTAATAGTGGCAATATGGCACGAATCTCACGGGAATAAGGAGTGAGATGAAAACCCCTTACCTTGCACTTTCCTTTAGTCGAGGGTATGTTTAACCTCTTATATGAATACTATAGTATTTTATTAAATTATACCAGAACCATATTAATATTTATGATATCATACATTATTCATTTATGACTTTATACTACCCATTTAATAATAATTTCCATGTTATATTAATATCTCGGGTAATAATCGCTTTCTTTATCGTACGTGTTTTAACTTGTTAATATTGATTGTATTACTTAGATAATGATTTAAATACTTAAATAATATAAAACATGATTTATATATCATATATATTTAGAATATAAATATGTATAATAGACATATACATGAAATGGAAAACACCGTTTATGGAGACGGTAGTCCGTACGTACGCATAAACGTTGCTTCCGTTTTCATATAGTATTGAACGGAAGTAAGTGAGTAAGATATATGTAAGTACATAAATACTTATATATATAAATATATATATCTCCAGTAGCATTATTATGTCATATATTACATACTTATTAGTAATATATATTTTTATAATCGTCGATAAATGGTGAACTTGGAAATGAATCTCATCGCGTCGTGGAGATGGTAATTCATACGTACGCACGAGCGACAATATCATTCTTTTGATATTAAAATAATATATAATTGGATGTTATATCATATATAAATAATCATTATCATGTTATATTTATTATTTACATGAATTACACATCATTATTATACCCATCCAAATAACAATGTATTGAATAACAATTGCACCACGACGTGGAGACGGTAGGCCATACGTATGCATGTATGGTGACATGTCATTCAAAGGATGGATAGAATAATAAATATGGTTGTACCATATTTATAATAACATCACAGTATATATAAGATACTAGATTTATTATTTTAGAATGTAAATAACAAATAAAGAAGAAGTTGATGAAGAAAGGAACTTGAAAGAGGGTGGTGAAAACATTACATCTTCTTAGGGTTGTTCCTTTTTATTTGATTAAAAGGGATCCTTAGGTTAGATTTATGACTAAAGTAAGGCCTCTAGGATTAAGGGAGGATAGTTGAGAGGGTATTTGGTCAGAGTTTGGCCCAACCAAAATGCTTTGAAGGTATGAATTTGAGAAAAGGGGGAGTGCCCTTTTATAAGAGGGGTGAGGGGAACCTTAGGAAAAACTTAAAATATTATTTTATAATAAATTCATATTCTGTTTATAATGGCTCTAAAGTGACTTATTTAGAGTATAATGTGGTTATGGGTCTAAATCCTTTCAAACAATAGATTTCAGACATATTTGGGTCACTAAATTAACCTTATCATTTATATTTAACTCTTAGTTAAATAGTTTGACATTTACCATGTCTCTTTGTATTTTTATATTATATGGTTAATAAACTTACCATATACATCCAAGATACCCCCAAGTGGTTCATTAATGATACAACTATCATTATATAATTCCTTTGGCTTAACCTTAGATTTTTAGGTATAGAATATCAATTAATAATATAATATTTGTTATAAAAAACTCATTTATGTCAATTTTGACAATATTTAATAATTTATTTTTGTTAAAGTCTTAACAACTTTATTAATTAGAAAAAAAATAATTTAAGCAATTATAACATGTGATATTTACCAATAAAATTCATGTATGTCTTGAAAAATTTAAATTATGTTTATTTTAACATTTATAATACTAATTATTTTATTTCATCATTAATAAGGAAAATACTACATCATTATTGTTTCATAAATAAATTTAATTATTAAATGTCTAAAAATTAAAAATAAAATACAATTATATATGAAATCTTTTTATATTTCTAATGAATATTTATAGTCAAAAATATATCATATATAACCCTATGTAAAAATTGTTTTTCTAAAATATATATGCTTAAGTCATTTTTGTAGTTACTTTAACTTAATTAATATAAAGTGTCATTATCACTTACAAGTGGATCCATGGGGTCCCAAAACCGACCCAAAGATTCCCATGGTTAGATATTTATTAACCAATAGGGTTAGGACACGTTTTAGGGTAATTTATTACTATTATAATATTATTTGTTTACCCTTATTTACCGGATTTACCATTTAACCATGGTAAATAAAATATTTACCGAAATAATTATTCAAAATGTATAAAAATAAAAGTCATCTATTTTCACAATTTGGAACTCCTGATTATAAATATGGAATCTATTTTTCTAAATCCATAACACAAAAGTGGCAGAAATTAATTTAAAATTAATTCCCGTTGTTAAAACAAAAAGCATTTTTTAAGAGATAATAACTATCAAAAGATTGGCACTTGCTTATGTCCAGTTTAAATGTGAAATTAAATACAATGAGAAACATTGGATAAAATGGTAAAAAAATATAATCTAATTATACTCTAAAATCACTCAAATTAATAATTTATCACTATTAATTATTTCGATTAAAAAAGTTGTTTTTAATTAAAATTTAGTAATTTTCACTATTCATAAAAATATGAAAGTTATCCAAAAAGTACCAAAAATTCACCCTAAGCTAATTTTGATATTTAAAATACAAAAATGAAGTTCATTTTGAAAGATATAATGTATAAAATTTCAAAAATTGGGTATTACTATTCATAACGGCTAGTTTGATTGGTTGTGGTGTGTGTTAGAACTCGAAGTTGCATACAACATACGCTACTGTATTATTCAAAGAGAGGTGTACCATAGAAGCTTGGGGTGTTACATTCTCCCCTACTTCAATAAATTGAATACTCTCAATTTGAAATTATTTTTCAAAAATAAAAGTTTGAAAATAGAAAATACCTTTGGGAAAACCCACATCGGAAATTAGGTTAACAAAATTTAGTCTTAATAAGAGGAAAAGGGAAATGAAAGGGTCACCACCAAATTATGATCTCGATTAGGAGAACATTGGTGGAAATTAGAGATATATAATTGGAGGAAAAACGTAAATATTTATAGGTAGTGATTGAGGTCATCAATCACAAACAAGTGTAAAATTGAGGGCCTTAAATTCATCAATCTATGACGATTTAAAAGACCATCAGTTCAACAAAACATTAGGTTTTAGGATAACACATTTTTGGTTTTAATATCCCTTCTCTAAAGTATAAGAATTAATTTCTTCATAGAATAAGAAAAGAATAAAATATATACTTGACAAGTAGAGTCCCATCTTTTAACTAATTTCTACCACAAACTCATCTTTCACTCTAAAAGATAATAGAACTTAAAAATAATATTATATTTATCCTATTCATATAGGGTTCAAAAAAATGAATTTATAATTCATCAAAAAGTTTTTTTTTTTTAAAAAAGACAACATTATTCAATCCAGGACATCACGTGGGCCAGTGGTAGGTGATACACCCTTGTCGCACTTTGGTTTTAGGTTCAAGTCTTGCAGCCTTGTCAGACGTGACGGGTTGCCACTCGACCTCCGAGTTGTCCTTTTTATGGTAATCCAAAAATAATCTCAAACTAGAATTATCCAAAATACTTCTATCCAAACTCGCAGTCCAAGATTTATAAGGAAGTTAAACACAATGAAGATCCTTTTTTCCAGGTAATAACATGTGAACAACTTCATCATGTATTCTTTTAAAACACTATAACATCCTGAATTACCATAAAACTTTATTGATTACATTCATGCTCCCTTATTGTTTATAGAATACTATATATACTCATTCTATCCAAAAAAAATTTAAACTCCAACAATGAAAAATCATTAATTAGTTTTAAGGTATTCAATAATATCCAATATAATTTATTCAAATCAACCATCTTTTATTCCAAAATCACTACCTCATTATCGGGACCATATTAAGGATTACCTTTCCATCAACCATGTATTTTACCAAAAGTGTAGATCACTATTTAATTCACTTTTATTAGAACCATATAATCTCAAATCCTCGATAAAATAGTATTGTAGTACAATCATTATTTATCTCCATAATTCATATAACCAGTATATTTTTGTTACAACACTCAAATGAAATAATCCTAAAATAACAACATAAGAACACAAGTCATTATTTTTCATCTGAGGTAGTATCATAACTTGATTATTATCCAATAGCATCATTTGGGGAATACTCTGATGATTTGGACATTGGTTTTCATAGTGTCCCAACTCTTTAAAGACGAAGCATTATACATTTGAAACCTTTTTCTAACCCTTGCAGTCACGTACTTGGTGTCCTTTTTCTCCACACTTATAACAAACTCTCATTCCCTTCAGGAAAGTTCTAGGGTGTTTCTTCCCACAGTTATCAAATCTGGAAAAATCCTTCTTTACCTTCTTCCCTTTATCTGTCCTTCTCTCTACCATTCTTTTCTTCTCTGGCTTCCCTTAAAATCCATAGGACTCCGAGAATTCTTTACTTATCTTATCAACACACGATAATATTTCTTCATATGATGATAATACATGGGAGACTATTTCCCTTCTAAATTCTGGCTTAAGACCATGAATGATATGATCCTTCTTACTCTTTGGATCATGCGTATTGTTGGAGTTCTCATTCCTCCTACTGAGCACCATTTCTATACAATAGCATAAAATAGGTCAATTTATGAATTGTAATGAATAATTCCAAACCTGTAAAATACCTAACGTAAATTGAATGGTTTATGGATATAATCCATAATCATAAAGATGTTTTCATTGAGAAATTATATACTCATAAACCCTTCATAATGATTTATAAAGAAAATGAGAATTATCCTAAACATATCCCCCGGGAGTGTCGTAACCAAGAGTGCAACAAGGCCTGTTGTCGTGCACCAGTTTCCGTTCGAGTCTATATCAAAGTGGTGTTTTCAGGTTTTACCCCTAGGTACATCTATGCTAGAGCCGCCAATACATGCTCGTATCCAGACAGGGATGTATTGCTCGAAAAACTCACAAAATCTATACAATACCAAAATTCTAGGAAGTTCTTCTATACTAATCCTCAAAGTCCATATAAGGTCTATGTGCTCTAATTAGAGTTTATCTAAATCTAGCTTCCAAGGTTTGTACTAAACTTCCTCTGATACCAACTATAACGCCCCGACCCCAATTACCCAGAGTCGGTGCATTATTACCTAACATTGGCATGATCACAAAAGATCAAGTCTCGAAAGACCGATTAGTTTAGTAGCCTTAAAATCACTAGATACATTCATAAATGTTACATTACATCATAAAGTGAAAAACTACAATAATATAGTATCCATGGTCCACACTCATATCCCCTTCAAACTATCCCTGTAGGTCAGTCATAAAATATTTCTTCACATCCTGGTAAAAATAAAACATTGAAAGGGGTGAGCTCAGATGCTCAGTAAGGATAACAATATAGCTGAAACTTTCATAAATAAGAATAAACATTTAAGTCAATTTATAACTAAAACAAAAGCCTTTTAAACATGAACTTCAGCATAATATGTCAAAGATAAAATGAAATAATTCCATTTACTTATTCACATGGATATTCTACTAGTTTAATAATCACATGCAATATCAATAACCACTTTCATAATAATGGAATGCATAATGCCAGACTATCATAACCACATAGTCAAGGCCTTGTGCCAAGACTACAAATAAGATTGAGTCAAGGAATTGTGCAAAGACACTAGTTTGTCTCCTGATACCTACCGATGCATCGAGGATCTATAGTGGGCTCCACCCGTCACTTATTAAGTCTAATGCATTCCTCATATGAATAGGTTTACACATAACATAAACATTATTATTAAAACTAGCATATGAAATGTTAATAATTTCTCTATAAACCATGAATGGTATAAAAATAACACATCCACAGTAGAACATATCACAAAACCTTAAACACAATATGGAAGTTTTGTATCATAATAAATCAACTTCAAATAATCTTAAAATCCATCAAAGGATGTTGACATAGATGAAATCAAAACTATTTGAGAGAAATATCTCTTTTTTTAAAATCATTTAAAAGTCACATAATTATAAAATAAAACATTTACTTTGAAAATATCCTTATAATCTTGTAAGGGAATATTTGACGGTTTTATAATGGTGGAAAATAGCCGCACCCACCTTATAAGTTAAAAAAGACATTCTTACCTTAATTTTGTCAAAAAGGTTAAAAAGGACCTTGTTTGGAAAATGACAGAAAGATTCCTTTATAAACTTCCTATAAAAAGTCAAAAAAGGGTATAAATGACTTTAACCAATATTCTGTAAAATAGTAAGAATGATTTGAAATACATTTTTAAGAAACATTAATGTGAATGATAAAGAGGTCCCAGTAGATAATTACGTATAAACAACCTCGGATAATGAAGATATTGTGAAATAAACCCTTACCAATTTGGTAACTTATGAAACATAAACCCCATGAAAGAGATATCATAAAATGAATATGTAAATACACATAAATTAAAGTGTATTACACAAATAATATAATTATGGGCAGTACATACACCACACAAAAGGTAATAGTGGCAATATGGCACGAATCTCACGGAAATAAGAAGTGAGATGAAAACCCCTTACCTTGCACTTTCCTTTAGTCGAGGGTACGTTTAACCTCCTATACGAAGACTATAGTATGTTATTAAATTATAAAAGAACCATATTAATATTTATGATATCATACATTATTCAATTATGACTTTATACTACCCATTTAATAATAATTTCCATGTTATATTAATATCTCGGGTAATAATCGCTTTCTTTATTGTACGTGTTTTAACTTGTTACTCTTGATTGTATTACTTAGATCATGATTTAAATACTTTCAGAATATAAAAAATAATTTATATATCATATATATTTAGAATATAAATATGTATAATAGACATATATATGAAATGGAAAACACCATTTATGGAGACGGTAGTCCGTACGTACACATAAATGTTGTTTCCGTTTTCATATAGTATTGAACGCAAGTAAGTGAATAAGATATATGTAAGTACATAAATACTTATATATATAAATATTCATATCTCCAGTAGCATTATTATGTCATATATTACATACTTATTAGTAATATATATTTTTATAATTGTCGATGAATGGTGAACTTGTAAATGAATCTCATCGCGTCGTGGAGACGGTAATTCGTATGTATGCACGAGCGACAATATCATTCTTTTCATATTAAAATAATATATAATCGGATGGTATATCATATATAAAGAATCATTTTCATGTTATATTTATTATTTACATGAATTACACATCATTATTATACACATCCAAAATAATAATGTATTGAATAACAATTACACCACGACGTGGAGACGGTAGGCCGTACGTACGCACGTATGGTGACATGTCATTCAAAGGATGGATAGAATACTGAATATGGTTGTACCATATTTATAATAACATAACAGTATATAGAAGATACTAGAGTTATTATTTTATAATGGAAATAACAAAGAAAGAAGTAGTTGACGAAGAAAGGAACGTGAAAGAGGGTGGTGAAAACATTACCTCTTCTTCGGGTTCTTCCTTTTGATTTGGTCAAAATGGATCCTTAGGTTGGATTTATGACTAAATTAAGGACTCTATGATTAATCTAGGATAGTTGAGAGGGTAGTTGGGTAGATTTTGGCCAAACAAAAAGGCTTTTGAAGATATGAATTTTAGATAATGGGGAGTTCCCTTTTATAAGAGGGGTGAGGGGCACCGTAGGAAAAACATAAAATATTACTTTATAATAAATTTATATTCAGTTTATAATGGCTCCAAAGTGACTTATTTAAAGTATAAGGTGTTTATGGGTCTAAATCCTTTCAAACAATATATATTTGAAAGGTTTGGTTTACTAAATTAACCTTATCATTTATATTTAACTCTTAGTTAAATAGTTTGACATTTACCATGTCTCTTTGTAGTTTTATATTATATGGTGATTAAACTTAACATATACATCCAATCAACCCCCAAGTGGTAAATTAATGATACACATATCATTATATAATTCCTTTTCCCAAACCTTAGATTTTTAGGAATAGAATATCAATTAATAATATAATATTTGTTTTGAAAAACACATTTATGTCAATTTTGACAAAATTTAATAATTGATTTTTGTTAAAGTCTTAACAACGTTATTAATTTAAAAAAATAATTTAATAAATAATAGCATGTAATATTTACCAATAAAATTATTTTATGGCATCAAAACTTTAAATTATATTTATTTTTACATTTAGAATACTAAATTATTGATTTCTTAATTAATAAGGAAAATACCGCGTCATTATTGTTTCATAAATAAATTTAAATATTTAATGTCTAAAAATTATAAATAAAATAAAATTATGTAGGAAATCTTTTTATATTTCTAATTAATATTTATATTCAAAAATATAACATATATAAACCGATGTAAAAATTGTTTTTCTAAAATATATATGCTTAAGTCATTTTTGTAGTTACTTTAACTTAATTAAAATAAAAGTGTCATTATCACTTAAAAGTGGATCTATGGGGTCCCAAAACCGACCCAAATATGACCATGGTCAGATATTTATCAACAAATAAGGTTAGGACACATTTTAGGGTAATTTATTACTATTTTAATATTATTTGTTTAGCCTTATTTACCGGATTTACCCTTTAACCATGGTAAATAAAATATTTACCGAAGTAATTATTCAAAATGTCTAAAAATAAAAGTTACATATTTACACAATTTGTACCTCCTAATTCTAAATATGGAATCCATTTTTATAAATTCATAAAACAAAAGTGGTAGAAATTAATTTAAAATTAATTCCTCTTGTTAAAACAAAAAGCGTGTTTTTAAGAGATAATAACTATCAAAATATTGGCACTTGCTTATGTCCAGTTTAAATGTGAAATTACATCCAATTACCAACATTGGATTAAATGGTAAAAATATAAACTAATTTTACTCTAAAATCACTCAAATTCATAATTTATCACAACTAATTATTTCGATTAAAAAATTTGTTTTTAATTAAAATTTAGTAATTTTCACTATTCATCAAAATATGAAAGTTATCTAAAAAGTAACAAAAATTCACCCTAAGATAATTTTGATATTTTGAATCCAAAAATGAAGTCCATTTTGAAAGATAAAATGTATAAAATTTCAAAATGTGGGTATTACTATTCATAATAGCTAGTTTGATTGGTTGTGGTGTGTTAGAACTCGAAGTTGCATACAACATACGCTACTGCAATATTGAAAGAGAAGCATATCATGGAAGCTTGGGGTGTTACATAAAATTTAATTTAAAAATGTTAATTTTAATTTTTAAATTTATACTTTTATTTTTAGAACCGAAAATTAGATTTTTGAAATAAAAGATAATTTTGGATTACTTGAATTAAATAGGTTGATTGGGAGGTGTGTTTTAGTTTTGTAATGCCTTTGATATCCACCCTCTTTCTCTCACTCATTAATAATATATAAAATTTATTATAATTTATTTTACACACAATAGGTTTTATTATATAAAAACTATCCTATATTTTAACCCTTAAATCCACCCCTCCTCAAGTATAAATACCCACCATTCCCTCCTCATATTCCACAAAAAAATACTTTGTTCATTATTTCTCTCTAAATTCCCCTTTTAATAGTCTCTCCAAGGTGGTTCTTAGGTTCTAATGAGTCCCTATCAAGATTTTAGAAGCATCCTCCCAATGTAATGGTTTCCTTAATCGTTCTATTTCTATTTTCAAGTACATTACTCTGTTGTATTGTCTTTAAAATTTTATTGTTAATATATGATATCACCTTAGGTGTTGTTATTTCCCATCGGGTTACCAAACTTAGAAATTTATAGAAAGAAACAAAAAAACCACTAAACTATAGGGTAGTATAGGATATGAAAGTATGAGGTCAAACCCATAGCGATAGGGTTGGAGAAAATATTAATTAAATAAAATAAACCTAAATTAATTTTGATTTGTAGAAAATAAATATAAACTACTAAGCATTGTATTGTTGAAGAATGTGAGATAAGAAAATATAAAAATGATGAAAGGAAGCAATGAATCTAGTATAATGGTTTGACAAGGTATAAAATAATTAATTAACAATTTTGTAGTTGTTAGAATCAAGTCCTAGCAAGTAAAATAATCATGTAAAATTTTATTCATCATGTCTTCCCCATCTCTCATGGTTAGGTTCTTTGGATTACAAATAATGGGTAACTCGAAACCTTATTTAAACATAAGGAATAAATAAACCCAATGGTCATGGAGGAATTAAAAAACCCTAGACTTTACCTTAAATAATGGAATTCAATAAACTTAGGTAAGGGACATGCTCAAAGAATAAAAGAAATTAAACCTAATCCCTAATACCATTAATAATAATCATGTTAAAATAAATCAGGAAAGATAATGAAATAGAGAACATATTCTAAATCTCTATATAAATTTAAATCATATATAAAATACCTTATAAAATCAATATCCATTCATCATGCATGTCATGGAATGAATAAATAACCCACTCATGTTATCCATGAGCGAATATAGAAAAGAATAAGAAATAAAAATCTTATAGAAAGTAGAAAATCAGAGCTCCGTAGTAGGTGGGTGGGTCTCAGCAGGCATCTTTCGGTGGTCATCCATCTAGATACCTTCCCAAGGCATGGTCAAGGGTGTTATTGATAATTTTTTTGTCAAATCACTGGTAGCACAGTAGATATCTCGAATCTCATTTTTTTCTATTTCCCAACATTGACCTGATGTGTAATAACTTTTTATGTCATGTAATCCATGTCATCAGTGGATTTCTTAGATCTTTCAATATTAAAATTTCATGAAGTGTATTTGACTTACACAGTGTATGATGGATTTTTACAATGTGTAACCTCTTCATAACTTGTCCTGGACACAGTGACTTTTTTTTGAAAAACCCACATCATGTAAATGACTTACACGACATGTAACTATTCTTCTCCATTTTTTCATCCCTTCTTGGTCCTCAAAAATCCAGTGTCGTGCCAAATGTATTTAAGATTTTATATCCACCTATTTTCATTCCTTTTCTATAAATCTATTTTTTCCTATCATAAAACAAAAAATAATTCAATCTGTTCCAAAATTAGAAATACTATTTATTTAAATGCATAAATTAATATATTAAAACACTCTAAAATGTATGCATGAAATACACTTATCAATATAAAATCATTCTTATTATTCCTTGGTATTACCTTATATTTGATATTTTTAAATGATATTTCATTTAATATCTATCATTATATCCATTTTTTAAGCCATTATAATCTTGTAGCCACAAAACCATCCTAAATTTGATAAAGAAAAGTGTTTGTGTGGTAAAAAGTCCAAAAGTACCTCATTAAAAAATTATTCCTTTCAAACATTAGGTAAAAAGTCAAAAAGTACCACATTTGAAAATATAACAAGAATATTCCTTTTAAAAAATTATGTATAAAGTAAAATATATTTTAAAATGGCTTCAAATAAATATTTTAATTTAAATAAGAACATTATTTAAATATATAAAAGAACCTCAATAAGGATAAAAAAGATTTGGAAGGAAAACTTCAAAGAAAGATTTTTAAAAGTACCATAAATATAACATACCTATTTATTATTAATCCAAAAAGATAATAAATGAAATATTAACAAGTAAACCCCAAACATAACCAGTATATAATAAAATATATAGAGTTTTAGAGATTAATATTATATAATTTTTCCAAATTAAATATGAACAATCTCGAATAAAATGTGATTGTAATAGAAATTTCATACTTCTTTAGTAAATTGAATAAAAACAACTTAATTATATGGATAAAAATGGATTCATGATATAAATTTTATAGGGTTAGTATATACATCATTTAAAAGAAATTATAATCTTAATGTAAAATATGTGTCTTTGAAATGGAAATGAGATGAAATTACACTTACCATAAGTCCAACTTTCTTCATATTCAGTCTTAACCTCATATATAAAAAATTTAGATTTATTATAAACCTATAAAATAATAATATCATAGTAATAATACTATATATGATTCACTTATAACATTTTATCGCACAATTATTAACAATTATTTATTAACATCATCATCTTGGGTGTTAACAGTTCCATTTTTTATATAAGATTCATCTCGGTAGTTTTAGTCCTTAAATATTGGTCATGGTTTCATCATATCAACAATATTAATCATTAAATAATTATAGTTTTTATAAATTATATACAAATTTATATTCATTCAAGAAATTCAGACATGATAAATAAATAGAATCACTTCGTGGAGGTGGTAGTCCACACGTACACACGAACAACGCCATAATTTTCCAACAGATGGAAGGGAAAAAAGATAGATGATATATTATAATTATCAAAACATAATTATGTTACAAATATCATATATATTCATTAATTATAAATTTATAACCATCCAAATAAAGTGGTGATGAAAAACAAATTACAACATTGTGTGGAGACGGTAGGTCGTATGTACGTACGAGCGATGTTTTCATCTTCCATAAGATGAAAATGAGGTGTAAAATATTTTTTTCATAATCATAATCTCATATAAGAATATTTTTTATACTTTATTAATTATTTTATTATGTATATGATAGGTTTATATGATTTATAAGAAGAAATGAACTTTAAAAGATTCGGGTATGGTGATTACCTCTTCTTTGAGATACTTGCTTTGGCTTGCAACTTAAGACTTCTTAGGATGGTCTTACAGTAATAACATGAGATCATGAATAAAGGGTAGGAATATTTTAAGTAATTAAGGTAGGTATTTTCTAAGTTACATATCTCAAAAATTTTGAATAAAGAAAAAGTGGAGGTACCCTTTTATAAGTGATGAGAGGACACAGATGGAATTACTTAAAATATTTAAATATATTTAATGGATTTATCAAGATGAATTATTAAAAATAAAAATGGATTAAAATTAAAAATTATAAGGTCTAAATATAATCATCCAATACAATTTAAATAGGTTTTGTGTCATTTTAAACTTTTTATTTTTGTTTAACCCTTTTATTAACCCTTTTTAAACTTAACCATAGTAACACATTCTTCACTTTTGAAGGGTTATAAATTTACTTTTAATGTGGAAAATAGATTGAAAATGGTTTATAGATAAAATATTTTACCATTTACCATCCCAATTGTCCCAGTTAATTTTTTTTTATTTTTTAAACATTTAATAAATATTTTTTATCATAAAATATCATTAAAGTAGTTTTTAGGACTATTCATTTAATTTAACATCAAAGATATAAATAAAATAATGGAATTATAATATAAACACATTTAAAATTAATTATACTTTATAATTACTTATTAAATTCTTTACAATTCATCAATTAATCTAAAATCATATTAATTTTATTTTTTTTAAATCGTTTTTCTTGATTTTTCTACTGCTCTCACAAACACTCTATCTCTATTTCATAATCATTTAAGCTAAGTATATAATCACTAAAAATTAAAATTAAATTAACATAAAATAATTATGTTCAAAATAATATTTTATATTCATTTATAACAACTTTTTATCTCTATGAAAACATATAAGATAAATTAAAATCAAGAGAGTGATATTTTATATTTATCATTTTCTTAAAATAATATAAATGTCATAATCAAAGTAAAATTGAAATAAATTGATATGTTTTAGAATATTGTATGCTTATTTTTGAAAAAAAACTTATAAAATAAAATAAATAAAACTTTTAGTCATAGTTTTAAGCCTTATCTGATAGTTTTAACCTTGTTTTACCCATTTTAATCTTATCATGGTGACAAATCTTTACCATGGTTACAATTCGTAATGACCAAAAATAATAGGGCCATATTTAAAAAATTGGATCCACCTAATTCAAAATATGGAATAAATTTATCATGATTAAATTTATAGAAGTTTCAACAATAAAATTTAATATGGATTCATAAAATGCAATAAAAACGGTTTTTAGACAAATGTGTTTTTAAACCCAAAAAAAACTTATACCAAAATCAAGTATAATATTGATTAATATTTAATTAATTATATTATTTATAAATAATTAAGTATTATGTTAATTTAATATATAATTATAAATGTAAATGTACTTTTAAATTACATTATCTAATTAAAATAAATGATAGTTTTACACAAAATGGTATTTTTTCTATATTTGCTCAAAAATAATCCTTTACAGAAAAATCTCAAAAATTCACCCTAAGTCAATTATTGCATGATAATATCAAAAATTATTTCCATTTTTTGAAATACTATTTAAAATTTTTGATATAATTAATTATAATATTCATGCACAAAATAAATTAAAATTCATTTTTTATGAAAAGTAACTTCAAATCATAAAATAGATTATTTCATAGTAATAATAATTAAATGAGTCTTAAATTTATTGATTGAGTTAATTATATGTATTAAGAAATTATTTCTATATATATTTCATAATTTTGTTATTTCAATTCATATCCTTCAACCTAACAGCTACATTATAATAGTTATATACAAATAATATTATTTCACTGTTTTTTTTAAGATCTGGGTTATGTGCGGTGTATGTTATAGTGTTCTTTCAAAATAAAATATAAACTAAAATATTAGTGTATTTAATTCTCCCATACTAACAGAATTTTCATCCAATCAATTTTAATTCTTATTTTCTAAAATAAAAATATGGTAAGATAGTAATAAAATTAGATAACGGTTTTATCACAAACATTAATTTCTTGGTCATGAATAATAAAAAAATATGAATGTACATATATAATTCTCATACTTTAAATTGTTCTTCAAAAAAATTACCTTGGTAGATGAGTGTTAATTTTCACATAATCCTTGATAGATTTACATTTAATTTTCTTGATCATAAAAAATTCCTTTACTATTGAGATAGAAAATATGATAAAATTTACATACATGATTTCTTCCCATTCTATATATATGATTTAATCTTATGATGGGAATCATCAAGATTGTGAGGATTTTTTCATTCCTGAAGAACTAAAATAAACTTTTCATTTCTAAGGATGGTTTGTCTTTCCCGACAGGCAACAATGATGATGATGATTGGAGTGTTCGGAAGCAATGTGACGTGAATGACGGTGATGGTTTTGCCGAGATGTGAACGACGGTGATGTGTTTGGAAGAGATGATGCGGGACGTGTACCCAGTGAAGATTTCTTCTCCTTTTAATTTTGAAATTTGAATTTCATTACTGTCGTGTTGTGTGATGCATTGGAAAATGTTCAGGTACCCACTTTACCTGCTAAATTGGTTTTATGAAAATAATTAAAAAAATTATTTGGGAAATGGTTATCACAAGATAAAATAATAACAAATACGAATAAACCATCATAAAAATTAATCTCTAAAATATTATTAGTAACAAAAGATCAATTTAAAACTCCTAAAATATACTTGATTAAATTTTAACCCAAAAATCATAAATTTTTTATCACTTATTCTTTTAAAATCAACTTATTTTTTATCTCCAAAAAACCATTATCACTTACACAATAACATACTCACATATGTATATAGCCTAATATAAATTTTTCCAAACAAAATTTAATATAATGATAAAAACTTCACCAAGAATCATATTTTAATATCACATAATATCCTTAAAGGTAATCTATACATTCTTCAATAAATATCTCCAAAATAATATCACATTTTTATAAAAATCACTTTTCATGGTGATTAATAACATTAAATATATGTTTCAAAAAACCACATTATCCAAATTTCCCATATAACTAAATATTTTTAAAAAAAATCATTGGTTGTTTTCTCTTAATATTCATACTAAACTAAAATTGATAAATACCATCACATCATAATCATATATTCTCTAATTCAAAAATAATTACCCTAAATTCATATCTTTAAAGGTTACAAACATCCAGGATGTCTATTATTTGATTTCTTTTTATCTTAGAAAGATCGACAGATATTCCATCCATAGAGACAATATTACCAAGAAAAGAAACTTACTAAAATTAGTATTCACACTTATTAAATTTCTCATATGGGTCATTTTCCTCAAAAATATTCAAGAATTATTCTCAAGTAATTTTCATGATCTTCATAATACATAGTATATCCTATGATATCATTAATAAATACCTTAATAAAATTATCAAGGTAATCCCTATAATGATTATGGGTGTTGATTCCCTTTATTACTCTAGGCATAATCCATAAATAAGGGAACTCACTTAGTTGGACCAAATTCATCATGAATATTAATACATGGAATAATTATTCCTAAAAAGTTCTCAATTACTCTAAGGGATTCTCATAATGATCATGTTATCTATGTTAATATAAAATTTTATTCCAAAGGTTCATACTAAAATTACTCTGATATCAACCATAACACCCTAAATCCAGTAACCCATAGTAACTGAATAATTATTACATTGGTAAACGATATAAGGAATTGAACCATGAAAGATCGATCAATTTAGAAGTCTTGGGAGACTAAATATATACATGATTTCCATATTACATTGGAAAAATAAAATATAGCATGAAAATATTTATTTCATACTTAAAAAACAATCAATGATTCCTTATTCATATATTGGGAAAATTAAAATAAAAATAAAGGTTCGGATCAAATTCTTAGAAAGGGAAAGCATGAAAAAGAAGTTATCACTAGTATATGAGGCATAATTAGTATTATAGAGTAAATAATCAAAACACATGTCATTTCAAACAATATATTTAGTTTTGATTTTATCCATGTATAATATCAATATAGAAAACATATAGATAATGAAAACTGAATTCTTAATAAAGAAAATTCATAAATCATGACATACATGAACTTCCCATCAAGGAATTGTCCAAATTATCATGAATTTTACCTACATGGCCTCTAGATTAAAAAATCATTCCTAAAAAATGTTTAGGTGTAAATAAAATACCCATATAATGTGGCCACCTATTTTGTATCATGAGAAATATAAATGTATAAAGGGGATATCTATAACTAAGACCCACTCGTCACTTTCACGTTAAATTTAATCCTTATATTTTGAAAGATCAATACAATTCATTATCAAAATATCTTATAAGTCAATAATAATCTATATTGAATCAAGAATACATAACATAAATATTTCCCTAATAAATGAAATTATTTTATTAATAATATTCATTCAATTAATACCATATATAGAATTGTTATATGGTTAATACAAAATTAGAGTAGTGGAAATGATCCTTGATATTTAAAATATAGACATATGTGATAAAATAATGTCCAAGGGAATGTTATCATGAGAAAGTTAAGGACCACAAACCATAAATAAGTAAAGGATGAAAGAATACCATAAATTAATCATAAATTAAGGTTTTATATTAATATCAATACTTTTGGAAATAGAAAATAAATGTAAGAAAAACACTAAAAATAACTTCCATGTAACTTTGTATAAGAATAAACTTATAAATAACTTTCAAAATACCTTTTATTCCTTTAAGAAAGTAATATACTTTTCATAAAGTATCTTTAAAAACTAAAAGTTCCTAGAATATTTGTAAAAAAATTATTTTAGAATAACCATGGAAACTTGAAAAGGAATCTTCAAAGAAAATAAAGGTCATGATAGTTGGAAATTTCACTTTTGTGGTAAACATTAAAACAAAGGTTTCTTTCACACTTTTAGTAAAAATTCCAAAATCACCTCATTTGGAAAATTAAAAGAAGATTGCTTTTAAAACTTTCTAAGAAAAATAAAATTTATTTTAAAATGAATTAAAATAAAAATTTGAGTGTAAATAAAAACATTATTGAAAATTTAAAAGAACCTCTATAAGGAAGAAAACTATTTAAAAGGAAAAGTTCAAAATAATATTTTTAAAAGAAAGTGACTTACATATAACTTACTTATTGATTCTTAATCCATAATGAGAATAAATTAAATATAAACATATAAACCCAAAAATAACTAGATTAAAAGAAAGGATGAGTTTTTTAATTTATTATCATCATATGATTTTTCTAAAGGAAATCTTAACACTCTCGAATAAAATGATATTATAATAAAAATACCTTATCACAGTGGAAAATTTTGATTAAAACACCTTAAATAGAAACATTGGAGAAAAAACATTAAATACCATTAATATATAAGGATTCAAGATATAAATTTTAAAATGAGAAGTATGTACACCATATAGAATAAATTAGGTTCATAATATAAAACACGTCCCATTGAATTGGAAATGAGATAAATTTACCCTAACCTCAAGTTCAACTTTCTTCACATACACTCTTTACAGCCTATATAATAAATTTATATTTATTATAAATCTATAAAATAACCATATACATAGCTAACATATCATATATGATTAACTTATAACATTATATGACCTATTTATTAACAATTCTTTATTAACATCATTATCCCGGGTGCTAACTCTTCTCTTTCTCATAAAAGATTCAATTCAGTATTTAAAGTCCTTCCATATTGTTCATGGTTTCATCATCCCAATAATATAAATCATGAAATTATTTTTATTTTTATAAATTAAATAAAATTTAAAATCATTCATGAAAGGAAGACATGATAAGTGAATCACGTCACTTCGTGGAGGTGGTAGTCCACACGTACGTAAAACCGTCATTGTCATCTTTCAAAGGATGGAAGCGTAAAAATGTAGAACATATATTATATTTTAAAATTCATAATTATGTTATAAATATATTATATATTCATTAATTTCACCTTTATAACTATCCATGTAAAGTAGTGATGTAAAACAAATTACTCTACTGCGTAGAGACAGTAGGTCGTACATACGCACGAGTGATGTTATAGTTTTACATAGGATGAAAATAATATGAAAATAATTTTACAATAATCATAATAACATATCATTATATTGGTGATACTTTATTTATTATTATATGTTAGATTGAATATATTTAGATGAAGTATAAGAAGAAATAATCTTTGAAAAAGTCAGGTAATATGATTACCTCTTCATTGAGATACCTCATTTGGCTTGCACCTTAAGCCTTATTAGGATAATATTAGGGTAAAACCAAGAGCTCAATAATGAAGGAAAGGAATATGGGAAATAATTGGGGTAATTAATTTAGGATATATAAGTCTTAAACATTATGAATAAATAAGGATATGAGGTTTCCTTTTATAAGTGAGGAGAGGATAGACATGGAATTACTTAAAATATTTAAATTTAATTAATGTCTTTATCAAGTTGAATGATTAAAAATGGAAATAAATTAAAATAAAAAAATGATCAGGTATAAATATAATCATAAAATAAAATTTAGACAAGTTTTAGTTTCATTTTAAATCTTATCTCTTTGTTTATCCCCTTCATTAACCATTTTTAACCTCTATTGTGGTAACACATTTTTCAAAATTTAAGGGTTATAAATTTACTTATAAATATTAAAGCGGCTAAAAATGGTCCTTGGATGAAATTTCAAACCATTTAGCATTTATATAGTTCTGATTAAATATTTTTTTGATATTTAAATCATTTATTTGAATATTTTTTATTATAAAATATCATTAAAGTCATTTTTGGGACTATTGATTTAATTTGACTTAAAATCCAAAAACTGTAATGGAAATAGAATATAAATACATTTACCATTAATTATGATTTATAATTACCTATTAATTTTTTTAAATTCCAATATTAATCCAAAACATATTATTTTAAAATTTTTTCAAATCATTTACCTTGATTTGTCTACTACTAGCACAAGCACTATCAATATTGCTTAAGCATTTAAGGTAATTATACTATCACTAAAAATTTAAATTAAATTATCATCATAAAAATAAATTATTTATGTTAAAAATAAAAAAATTTATTCATTAAAAACATATTTTTCTCTAATACAGCATATAATAGAAATTAAAATCAAGAGAGTGACATTTTTTGTTTATCCTTTTCTTGAAATAATATAAATGTTAAAATCAAATTCAAGTGGAAAAAACTGCCATAATTTTCAATATAATATTTTTATGGTAAAATAACTAAATAAATAAAATAAATACAATTTTTTAGGGAGATTCATAGGCTGTATCTCCTAATTTTAACCTTATTTTACCTATTTTACCCTTCCCATGGTGACAAACCTTTATCATGGTTACTATTCATATTGACAAAAAATAAAAAGGATATATATACCAAATTTTAATCTCCTTATTAAAAACATATAATGATTTTTTCAAGATAAAATTTTTATAATTGGCATAAATAAATTTTAATATAAATAAGTAAAATGCAATGAAAAATAGTTTTTAGAAAAAATGTGTTTTTACGAACAAAATTGAACTTATAACAAAATCAAGTTTAATATTTATTCCTATATAATTAATTATATTATTTGTAATTATAGGAGACTTATATTACTTTTATATAAAATAAAAAATATAATTAAACTTTTAAATTACTTTATTTAATTAAAAGAAATTATTTTTTTGCAAAAAACAATATTTTTTAACTATTCACTCAAAAATCAACATTTTCCAAAAAATCTTAAACCTTAATCCTAATACTAGTATGAAATTATGATTTAAAAAATTATATCCATTTTTTAAATAATATTTATAAAATTGGAAGAAATTAATTATAATATTCATGCATAAAATTCAATAAAAATTATTTACGAAGAACATTAACTTTAAAGTACAAAACGAATTTACTATTATTTTTTATAAGTAACCAAAATTAGATGAATGTTAAATTTCTTGATTTAATTCATTATTTTTATTAATGAAATAATTTATAAATAATTTTCATAATTCTTATATTCATATTCATATCAATCCACCCAATGCCAAGGCCATAACTATTATATTTAAATATTATTATTTCATGATTCATTTAAAATTGGGGTTACATGTTGTGTACGTTATAGTGTTCTTTCAAAAGAAAATATAAACTAAAGTCTAAGGGTATTAAATTCTACCCTCATTATATAAATTTCAACCCTATAATTTGAATTCTTATTTTCTAAACTAAAAATATCGTAAGATAGTAATAAAATTTGGTATAGAGTTTATCATTAACTTTAATTTCTAGGTTATGACCAGGAAACTTATCATGCATATACCTATATAAGACTCATACTTTAAATTATGTTTCTGAAAAATTAACTCTGTAAATGAGTTCTTCTTTTCATATAAGACTTGATAGATTTACCTTCAATTTTATTGAGTTTGAGAAATTCCTTTACTATTGGGATAGAAAATATGATAAAATTTTCTTAATTTATTTATTTATATTATATAAGAATGATTTCATATTTCGATATGAATCATCCTCCAATATTTTTTATTAAATTTTTAACCAAAAATCAAAAAGGTTTGATTACTTATTCTTCCATAATCATCTCATTTTTTATCCCCAAACAACCTGTATCACTTACACAGTAACATACTCAAATATATATATAGCCTAATATAATTTTTCCCAAATAAACAATAAAAAATGCACTAAACTTAACCAAGTATCATGTTTTAATATCATATAATAACCTTAAATTCCATCTATACATTTTTCAATTAATATCTCCAATAAATTATCACATTTTCATAAAAATCACTTTTCAGGGTGATTGACACCATTCAGAAAATGTTTCCAAAATTCATATTTTATAAATTTTTCATAAAACTAAATATTAGTAGAATAATCCTTATATTTTTTCTATTAATCCTCATACCAAACTACTATTTATAAATACTACCACATAACAATCATATATTATCTAATTTAACTATGATTGCATAGAATTCAATTCCTTAAAGGTTATATTCATATACAAGGGTTATTATTTGATTTTATTTTGTCTCTAAAAGATCAATAGATATTTAAATCATGGAGACAATATTACTACTAAAATAAACATCCTTAATTCAATATTCACACTTATTAAATTTCTTATATAAATATTTTTTCACTAAAATATTAAAGAATTATTTTAAAGTGATTATCAACCTCATCATAATCCTCAGTGTATCTCATGATATCATTAATAAATACTAAAAACATTATTAAGGTAATCCCTAAATTGATTTTGGGTGTCGATTCCCTTCCTTCCTTTAAGTTTCATCTCTAAACAATGGCACTCACTAGTTATCCAAAATTCATCATGAATATTTAGCTATAGAATAAAAATTCCTAAAAATTTCTCAAATACTCTAAGGTATTGTCATAATTCTCTTGTTATCTATGAAAATCTAAAATAGTGTTCCCAAAGTTACTACTAAACTACCTCTAATACCAATTATAACATCCTGACTCCAGTAACCCAAATCTAGTGCTTAATTATTACATTGGTATAATATATAATGGATCACTCCATGGAGGTTCGATCTATTTAGTAGTCTTGGGAGACTAGATATATACATAGTTTCCATATTTCATAGGAAAAATAAAACATAGGATGAAAAGATTTATTATATCATTAAAGATCAATCAAATATTCCTTCTTCATATCCTAGGGAAAGGAAACCATAATAAAGGGTGGTCTTAAATTCTCAGTAAGAAAATTGTATAATATAAACTATTATTAATAGATGATTCATAATCAATATCAAATAGTGGATAGTAAAAACACATGCCATTTTAATAAGAAACTTTATTTTAGAGTATTTCCATGGATAATATCAATATAGAAATTATATGGATAATGAAAACTAAATTCCAAATAAAGGAAATGCATAAATTGATACATTCATGAACTTTCCATCAAGGCCTTAACTAAGTTATCATGTATATTACCATAAAATATTCTCAATAAAGATATCAATATTAATAAATTAGTAGGTATAAACCAAATACCCAGTTAATTGTACATCAATTTTCTTTCATAAGATTAATCATTTCATCGAGGAGATATCTATAACTGGGGTACACCTATCACATGCACATACTATGAAATCCTCGTATTTTTCTTGATCGATACAATTCATTCTCAAAATTTATTATAAGTCAATAATTATCCATATTTAATCAAGAATATTGAACATCAATATTCCTAAGAAAATAAAATAAATTTATTAATAATCTTTCTTCAACTAATACCGTATATAGAAAAGGTATACGTTTAATAAAATATCAGAGTACTGAAAATGATATTTGATAATTAAAATATGTATATTGAGTACAAAATAATTTCCAATGGAATTTGATCATGATAAAGTTAATGACCATGAAACCATAAATCAGTAAAGGGGAAAATAAGACCATAAAATCATCATAAATTAAGTTTTTGTAGTAAAACCAAGCCTTTAGGAATAGAAAATAAAATAAAAACATTAAAAATAACTTCATTGTAAAATTGTGTAAGAATGAAGTTATAAATCAATTTTAAAACAATTATTATTCCTTTAAGAAACTAATAACCATTTCTTTTGGTGGCATTAAAATCAAAAAATTCCCAGAATGTTGAGACAAAAATTTTGTTTGAAAATAACCAATGAAACTTATAGAGTAAGCTTCAAAGAAAATAATTTTCATGATGGAGTGTAATTCTATTCATACAATAAATGTTAAAACAAAAATCTCTTTCGCACTTTTGGTAAAAATTATGTACCTCATTTAGAAAATTATAAGAAGATTCCTTTTAAAAAAATTAAAGAAAATAAAATATGTTTGTAAATGAATTCAAATAAACATTGGAGTGTAAATCAAAACACTTTTAAATCATTTAAAAGTACCTCGATAAGGAAGAAAAAGAGTTGGAAGGAAAACTTAAAAATAATATTTTTAAAATAAATTCCCTTACATGTGACTTACTTATTGATTATTAATACAATAAGAGAATAAATGAAAAATAAATATGCAAACCCCAAAAATAATCATAGGAGAAGAAAAAGTATGGGGTTTAAGAGATTAGGATATTATAATTTTTCCAAATGAAATCTGAACAAACTCGAATAAAATGGAATTGTAATATAAATCCCTTATAGATTTGATAACTTTTTAATAAAATTCCCTTAAATAGAAAACTTTATTAAAAAACATTTAATAACATGAATAAATAGGGATATATTAAATAAAGTGTAAAAGGGTTAGTATATTCCCCATGTAAATTAAATTAGGTGCATAATTTAAAACATGTGTCATTGAAATGGAAATGAGATGAAATTACTCATACCTCATGTCCAACTTCCTTTATATACACTCTTAACATCCAATATAAAAAATTATATTTATTATAAATATATAAAATAAACATATTCATAGTTATAATACCATATATGATTCACTTATAATATTTTATCACTTATTTTTTAAAACTTATTTATAAATATCACTATCCTAAGTGTTAAGTGTTCCATTTTTCATACAAGATTCGGTTTGGTAGTTTTTGTGCTTGAATATTGGTCATAGTTTCATCATATATGTATTATTTATCATGAAATAATTATCATTTTTATACATTAAATACTAATTTATAATCATTCATGAAAGGGGGGATGAGAAATGAGTCTCATCACTTCGTGGAGGTGGTAGTCCACACGTACGTGTAAATGACATTATCAATTTCGAATGGATGGAATGATAAGAAGTTTGATGACATGTTATATATACAGAATAATAATTATCTTATAAATATCATATATATTAATTAAATCCACCTTTATAACAATCCATGTAAAGTGGCGATGGAAAATGAATTACACCGCTATGTGGTGGAAATAGGTTGTACATACGCATGAGTGATGTTTTTGTCATCCATAGGATTAAAAGGAGATAGAAAATGGTTATACCATATTTATAATATAATCACAGTATATTTTTTATACTATAGTAATTATTTTATGATGTTTACAACATATTTATAGGAAGTTTAATAACAAATAAACTTTGAAAGAATCGAGTAATACAATTACCTCTTATTTGAGATACCTCCTTTGGATTACACCTTAAGCCTTCTTAGGATGATCTTAGGGTAAATCAAATATCTCAAGAATGAATAGAATGAATATATAAAGTTATTAGGGTAGTTATTTTCTCAGTTATAATGATAAAACTTTTTGAAGAAATAAGTAAAGGAGATTCCCTTTTATAAGTGAAGAGAGGACACACATATAATTACTTAAAATATTTAAATATAATTAATGTATTTATCAAGTAAAATTATTAAAAATGGACATGTATTAGAATAAAAATAGGATAGGGTTAAAATATAATAATAAAATCAAATTTAAATAGGTTTTTTTCATTTTAATCCATATTTTTAGTTTAACCTCTTCATTAACCCTTTTTAACCTCAACTATTGTAATGAATTTTTCACTATTTAAGGTTTATAAATTTACTTATAATGTGTAAATTTGATGAAAAATGGTCCACGAATAAAAATTTATACCATTTATCATCCTTATTTTTCTCTTTCAACATTTTATTTAGTTTTAAATCATTTAATAGATTTTTTTTATCATAAAATATCATTTAAGTTGTTTTGGGACTATTCATTTAATTTAAATTCAAATCCATCATGAAAGAAATGGAAATAAAATATAAAAAATTTACCATTAATTATAATTTATAATTACCTATTAAATTCATTTAATTTAACAATTCACCCAAAATATATTAATTGTATTATTATTTAAATCATTTACCTTTATTTTTCTACTGCATGTACAAGCATTATGTCATGTTGTGTAAGCATTTAAGGTAATTATACTATCACTAAAATTTAATATTAAATTAACATAATAAAAATGACTTATTTATGTTCAAAATAATATTTTAGATTCATTAATATCAACTTTTAATCCCCGTGAAAATATATAAGAGAAATCAAAATATAGAGTGACATTTTGTATTTATCCTTTTCTAAAAATAATACAAATGTTATGATCAAATAAAAGTGGCAATAAATTTCCATATTTTCAAATATTGGATGTTTAAGGTTAAAAAACTAATTAAATAAAATAAATACAGGTGTTAGTGATATTTTTAGGCCTTATCTCATAGTTTTAACCTTATTTTACTCATCTTCCCCTTACCATGGTGAAAAAACTTTACCATGGATACAATTCATAATGACCAAAAAAAAATGGAAATTTTTTAAAAATTTAAACCTATATATTTCAAATATATAGTCTATTTTTTATGATAAAATTTATAGTATTTTCAGAAATTAATTTTAATATAAATGTGTAAAGTGTAATGAAAAACAGTTTTTAGAGAAATGAATTTTTAAGCCCAAAATTGACTTATACTGAAATCAAGTATAATAATAATTCCTATATAATTAATTAGATTATTTATAATTAAGTGATAATTTTGATAAATTAATATCAAATTAAAAATATAATGGTACTTTTAAATTACTTGATTTAATAAAAAGAAGGGTCAATTTTACAAAATCGTTATTTTTTCACTATTCACTCAAAAATAAACATTTTTAATAAAATTTAAAATTTTTTCCTAAGAATATTATTAAATAATTATTTTAAAAATTATATCAATTTTTTAAATACTATTTATAAAATTGGAATAAATTAATTATAATATTTGCGTACAAAATACAATAAACTCCATTTTTAAAGAAAAGTAAATTTAAGGCATAAAATCAATTTATTCTTATTATTTTACTAGTAAAAAAATTTATATGAATGTTAAATTTCTATATTAAATTAATTATTTATATTATTTAAATAAATTTTACATATCTTTTATAATTGTTTTATTCGTATTCATACTCATCAACTCAATGGCTAGGTATTAATAGTTATATATAAATAATATTATTTCTTAGTTTATTTAAGTTCGAGGTTGTGTGTGAGGTATGATATATGTTTATTAAAAAATAAAATACAATCCAAAATATCAGGTTATTACATTCTCCCCACCATATAGAATTTTTTTCCTCTCAATTTTAATTATTCTCTTCTAAATTAAAAAATATCGTAAGATAGTAATAAAATTATATATAGGTTTTATAATGAGATTTAATATCTAGTTTATGACCATGAAACTTATTATGCATATTCCTCTAAAAGACCCGTCTGGTGGTGATGATTTATGGTGTTGCTGGTCGGACCTACGGGTGTAAGACCGGTTTTCACTGGCATACTCTTCGGAGCGTTCTGGGTCCTTCTTGGTAGCGCGTCGACGTCATGCAGCCCTGTTATTTGGAAATGAAGAGGAATGCTGGTTGTTCGGGTTCCTGTGATCCGTGAAGGTTCGTGAAGACGGTGGTCAGACCAGATTGTCTCGATGCTCCGACGATGGCTCCACCATCATCCTGCTTTGAATGGTGGCGCGTGGTGTTCCAGCTTGTCTCGCGGGCGGTATAATGGATTTCATGTGGATTCACTCCCTGAGGTGGTTGCGCAGCTCGAGGTGGGCACATGGTTTGTGGTGTTTTGAATTTTGATTTTCTGAAGATCTTTTCTTTTGGATGACCTGTTGTTTGGTTGTGAGGTTACCGGTTATCCTAAACCGGATTTATGAAAATCAAAAAAAAATGATTTGCAGTCAGTTAGCCTAAATTCATTGGGAATATTTATCCATGTAAAAAAACTCCTAAAAATTTCTCAAATAATCTATAGGATTATTATAATGATGATGTTAGTTACGTTAATCTAAAATCTTATTCCCATAGTTTCTAATAAACTTTTGATTATAGCAATTATAAAAACCTAACTCTAGTAACCCAAATCTTATACTTACTTATTATATTGTAACATGATACATGGGATTGCGCCATAAAGAATCAATCAATCTAGTAGTCTTTGGAGACTAGATACATACATGATTTCTATATTACATTGGAAAAATAAAACATAGAATGAAAATATTTATTGAATCATTAAATATAAATCAAATATTCCTTCTTCATATCCTAGGGAAATTAAAATATAATAAAGGATGGGATTAAATTCTTGAAAAGGGAATATTTACAACAAAATCTATCATTATTAGATATGGAATAATCAATATAGTAAGGTGGATAATCAAAACACATACCATTTCAATCAAAAACTTGATTTCAAATAACATTTATGACTAATATCAGTATAAAACTCATATGGATAACAAAAAATGAATTATTAACAAATGAAATTAATATATAATGACATTCATGAACTTTCCATCAAGGCCCCAACCAAGTTATCATGAATCTTACCGTGAAGTCCTATCAACCAAGACATAATTCTTAAAAAATAGGTTGGTATAAATCATATACCCATCTAATGTGGAAACATGTTTTGTCTCATGAGATGTGTTGATGCATCGATCGGCTATCTATAACTAAGACCTACCCATTACTTGAAAATCCAATACAATCCTCATATTTTGAATTATTGATACAATTCATTCTCAAAATTCCTTATGAGTCAACAATTATCAATATTTAATCAATAATAAGAAACATAAATATTTACCAAGTAAATTTAATAATATTTTGTCAATTGATACTATATAAATAACCGGTATATGGTTAAGGAAACATCACAGTCGTGGAAGTGATCTATGAGAGTTAAAATATCAACATGGAGGAGAAAATAATGTCCAATGGAATGTGGTCATGTGAAAGTTAATGACCAAAAAAATATAAATCAGAAAAGGATGAAATAAGGCCATCAACTCATCACAAATGAAGGATTTTATAGTAAAAAAATTATTTTGGAAATAGAAAATAAAATAGAAATAAAAAAATTAAAAAAAACTTCTATGTAACTTTGTGTAAGAATGAAGTTGTAAATCGCTTTCAAAATATTTTTTATTCCTTTAAGAAAAAAACTCTTTTCTTTCAGTGTCATTAAAAACTAAAAATTATAATAATATTGAGAAAAATATATTATTTTAAAAGAGCCTTAGAAAATGTTAAATAAAGATTCAAATAAAATCACTGTCCTGATGGTGGTAAATTCCATTCATGCAGTAAGCATTAAAACAAAGATTCCTTTTACACTTTTGGTAAAAATTCCAAAAGTACCTAATTTGGAATATGATAATAATATTCCTTTTAAAAAATTGTAAATAAATTAAAATATTTTTTAAAATTAATTTAAATAATTATTTTAGTGTAAATAATAAAATTCTTTAAACATTTTAAAAAACCTTGATAAGGAAGAAAAATAGTTAGAAGGAAAACTTCAAAAGCATATTTTTAAAATAAAGTCCCTTACATATATCATACTTATTGATTATTAATAAAAAATAGGAGAAAAAATAAAAACATTTAAAATCCAAAAATAACCAAAGTAGAATAAAATATATGGGGTATAAGGAATTAGTTACATATAATTTTCCTAAAGGAAATCTGAACAATCCTAAATAAATTTAGATTGTAACTGAAATCCCTTACTACTTTAGTAACTTTTGAATCAAACTATATTAAATAAAAAACTTGGATGAAAACTTTGAATACCATAAATAAATATTTATTCATTATTTAACGTTAAAAATGGATAGTATATACACCATGTAAAATAAATTAGTTGCACAATGTAAAACATGTCTCGTTGATATGGAAATGGGATGAAATTAGCCTTATCTCAAGTCTATATTGCTTCATTGGAACTCTTAACCACATTTATAATAAATTTATATTTATTATAAATATATAAAATAACCACATTCATAGTTATCATACCATATTTGATTCACTTATAACATTCTATCACCCATTTATTAACAATTATTTATTAACATCGTCATCCAGAGTGTTAACTATTCAATTTTTTATACAAGATTTTGTTTGGTAGTTATGGTCCTTTCATATTGTTCATAGTTTCATCATATATAAAATATTTATTATGATATAATTATAATTTTTATACATTAAATAAAAATTTATAATTGTTCATGAAAGGTAGTCATGAGAAACAAATCACATCATTTCGTAGAGGTTGTAGTCCATACATACGCATAAACGATGTTATCATATTCCAATAGATGAAAGGGTAGAAAGTTGATGATATATTATATTTATAGAATAATAATTATGTTATAAATATCATATATGTTCATTAATTACAAATTTATAACCATACATGTAATGTAGTGATAAAAAATGAATTACACCGCTACGTGGAGACTTTAGGTTGTACATACACACAGTTGAAGTTTTTGTTTTACATAAGATTAAAAATAGGTTTAAAATTTTTTCTCCATAATCATAATAATATATAATTATATTGGTGATAATTTATTTATTATTTTATTATAGATATAACATATTTAGAGGAAGTATAATAGGAAATAAACTTTGAAAGAGTCAGTAGAGACGATTACCACTTCTTTAAGAGACTTCCTTTATCTTACACCTTAAGCCCTATTAGTATGGTCTTAGAGTAAAACTAAGAGGTCATTAATGAATTTAAAGAATTTATGAAGGTTTTAGGGTAGGTTTTTTTCAATCTATAATGATCAAACTTTGTGAATAAAGAAGGATAGGAGGTATCCTAGTTAAAGAGGTGAGAGGACACACATGGAATTACATAAAATAGTTAAAAATAGTTAATGTATTTATCAATTAAAATGATTAAAAATGTACATATATTCAAATAAAAATAGGATAAGGTATAAATATAATCATAAAATAAAATTTTTGTAGGTTTTGGTGTCATTTTAGACCTTACACTTTGGTTTAACCCCTTCATTAAGCATTTTTAACATTAACCATGATGCCACATGTTTCACTGTTTAAGGGTTATGAATTTACTTCTAAGGTGGAAAGTGGATAAAAAAATTTACATATATGAAATTTTTAACAATTTACCCTAATAATTGTCCTATTTCAATATATTTTTTGTTTTTAAATTATTTAATAAAATATTTTTATCATACAATATCATTAAATTCATTTTGAGACTAGTCATTTAATTTGACTTCAAAGGCTTAAATATATGAATATAATAAGAATATAAACGCATATAAAATTATTTTTAATTTATAATTACCTATTAAATTATTTTTATACCACAATTAATCAAAAAAACATATTAATTTTATCATTTTTAAAATCAATTACTATAACACCCTGACCCTAAAATCCTAGAGCCAGTGCATTACTTATTACATTGGAATGATTAGGAGGAATGAAATCTATAAGGAATGATCATTTTAGTGTTCTTTAAGAAACTAGATATATACATGATACTCATATTTAATTGATAAAGGTACAAAATACAATGCATAACAAAAACTAATAAACTGCAACCATGGGAACTCAATAAATGGTATCCTCTTCATAACCTGTTGAAGGTAAACAAATGAAAGGGGTGAGATCAAATTATCAGTAGGGGTTAAAAATAGTGTAATCATGAATAAATAATAACTTAATAATAAACAAATTTTAATAGTCAATACGGCATGGTGAATAAATGAAAAACACACGCCATTAATAAACTGATAATAAATCTACATCCATAGATTTTGTCATAGTGAAACCACATGGATAGTAATAACTAAAAATGAATAAATAGAATGATTTTTATTTTTAAATCATGTGTCTAGCACATGATACCACTATACCATTGAAACATTTTATGTTTATGGGTATAAACCCCTCTTATTTTTGGAAACAAACTCAAAGGGTTTGTCGCCAACTCATTGTCTCATGAGACATGTCGATGCATCAAGGGGAAATAGCAGACCCCAACCATCACTAAAAGTACAAATAATTATTTATACAAATATTTAATACAAGTATAATATGCCTTATCAATATACATATAGAGTATAGAATACAGATTCATCAATATTTCCATAGTTAAAACAAATTTTCAAATTAACATCGTATGTAAAATGGTGTACGACTTAAGGAAATAATCATATTCATGCTATAAGAAAATGGATATTTAAAATAATTATAATTTAAAATAAAAAATTATCTAAAATGGGTAGTAGATACACCACATAATAAATATTAGGTGCACAATACCAAGTAGGTTTCAATGAAATGGAAATTGAGACAAAGTTTCTTACCACATTGTAATCAATTGAATCGTATGACCAAAAATGAATAATCACCAAATAAATCATAGAATAACATGAATATAAATATAATCACGATATTATATAACAAATTATAATACAAACATACCACATATAAGAAATAAGAGGCAAACAATGGAAATCTCACAGAATTGAAAGTGAGATGAGAAACCCCTTACAAACATTTTGGCATGGAAATGAGTGTTCTTGTGAGGGATTAGTGAGAGGTAAAGGAGTATCACATTATTTATATATAATAATGAAATTATGGGGGAGGTTCTAAAACATAACCCATCATTAGTAATTAAAAATAAAAGGACACAACATAGGGGGGATTCTTGAATAAAAGTGAAAGAGGGGATCCCTTACCTTATGCCCGAAGGTGTTCTTGATTGATCTTAACAACCTAAATAATAAAATTTAGCTTCATTAATTAATAATTACATAACCTCATATACATTTAATTGATTTCATATAACCTTATAATGTTAATTCATTTCCTTTTTGATGGGATTAAGAGGTTCAATTTTACTATTTTGGAAGCATTTTCTTCCTTGTTTTCATGGTCAGTTTACTTATTTTTATGAATGGAAGTTCATTTGAAATGCTGTTAAACATATAGAATTGTTAATATATATTATTATTGACATTAAATAGATATAAATTATCTTATAATTATTTTTTATTATATACAATGATGATGAGTCATTAGTAAAAAGTTAATTATAAACTCTTGGATTAACTTAGCGGTTTTGTGCATAATGAACTTGTTTTGTATTAATATTTTATATTATGAGTGTGTAAGGATTAAAGAACATTTAATAAGGTAAAATAAATATATTATGATATTTTTTAACCATTAAAAAATTTTCATGACCAGTCTTGAATATAGTAATAGAAATTGGAATCCTGTCGTCCTTGAATGTGATAAATTAACACATCTCGGATGGTATTTTCATTTTTAGTGTAAGAGGTGAGGGGAAAGAGGTATGATGATGAAATATTCCATTATCATAATAAAATTAAATTCCATGTAAGTTAATGGAATTATAATATAATTTTTATCTGGGGAGGTGAGGAAAGAGAAACAAAAGAATGAAACTTGTAAAAGAATTTGAAAGAAAATAGAAGAGAGGTTCACCTCTTGAGTACTCCTTGAGAATCTTCTTAAGACCTTTGTTTTTAGCCTTTTGGTGAGACCAGAAGGTCTTGTACATGGTAGATGATATTAGGGAGATATTTTAGCATAATTTAGGAAAGTATTGAATCTTTATTTGTGTGGGAGGAAGAGGGGCTGAGGGGGCGTTTATATAGTGGAGGGGAGGAGGGTTTTCTTAATATTATATTTATTAATTTATTATTTCTCCAAAAGACAAGAAATAGTGAGGATTCCATGAACTAGGATAGTAATAAGTTCATGTGAGTTCAATATTTGGGTGCTTACATCACTCATGATGCTAGGAATATTTAACTTAAATTATAATGTATTTATACGGTAAATTACTGTATTTTACTGCTCACCAAATATTCATGTATTTTAGAAAAATCCCAAAAAATTACCCTAACCATTTTTCAACATGTAGAATCCAAAAATAAACTTTATTTTTTATAAATAATTTTCTAAATATGATATATTTAATTTTTAATTAAAAATATTATTTAATCGAAAAATACCAACACCTAAAATATTCATCTGTATTTTTAAGGTGCCTAAATTTTATTTATACATTCATGAGTAATGTTACCATTCATAAGGGTTGTATTGCTATTATTAAGGGTAGGTTACTATTTATAAGGGTATGTTACTATTTATAAGGGTACACTATACCAACACTTTGTTCCCAACGGTTTAGAAAACCCATTGGGAAAAAGAACCTATACAAATGGTTCTAGTAAACTGCTGGCATAGGCTGTATAATTTTGGGTTTCCCAAAAGTTTAAGGAAAATGTTGGGAAAGACAACTATTAACTATGGTTTTAATTAACCGTTGGGAATAATTATACCCAAATTAGGGCTCCCTCCCTCGCGACATTTCATCCCCACGCACTCCTCCCCTCCCTGACCTCGACCTCCTCCCGGCCTCAGCCTCCACCTCCCGGCCCCCCTCCCTCTCCTCCGGTGACGTTCCCCTTCCCCTCTCGGCTCCTTCTCCGACAAAGACATCTCCCACCCCTCTCAGCTCTCGGTGACATTCCCCCCTCCCCTCTCGTCTCCCTCTCTTGGAGACATCCCCCTCCCCTCTTGGCTCAATCTCCTCCTCTGATGTCCCCTGACCCCCTCTCCAGTCACACATGATACCCCCCATGGTCGAACACCCCACGGGATGTCCCCCTCTCTTGGATCCCTCTCCTCCCACCTGGGAAATAATATTATTGGGGCCGACCCCTACCCCCCAGGAGCTAGAGGTAAATATCTTCCAAATCAATGTGTTGGACTGCCCATCTGAGGTAGACCTGACCTCTCCTGAAGTATAATATCTTGGTTTATATGTTTATGGATATTTAGTTGATGATTTGATTATGGTTTAGGTGTAATCCTAATTTTCCATTTTTTTAATTTTTTTGTACAGTCCAGATGGCCAAAACTTTTCATCTGTTAATTCTTCACAGGTCTAGATCAACCATGTTATTTTTTTGTTCGTTCAAATGTGCAATTAATGGTTTAGTTGTTTCCATGATGCTTTAAATTGAAATATTTGGATCATGGATACTGTATGTGATGAGAGGTATAGGAGTAGGGGAAACTATTGGACTGTAAATGGTGAAAAATGTCCTTTTACATTCAGTATGTATTTGGAAATGTGCAAAAATTTGGTTTGAAAATCAACATAATGAGTTCTGAGTGGCCTGTTTTCAGGAGTATATTGGTTATAAAAAATTAAAATTTTAGTAGTTTGGTTATATTTTATAGATCAGAAATCCAAAGGTGCAGAAAAAAGAATCATTGTCACTCATTAAAGGGCATAAGTATGAAATTAG
Source organism: Viscum album (assembly GCA_963277665.1). Classification (NCBI taxonomy): domain Eukaryota; kingdom Viridiplantae; phylum Streptophyta; class Magnoliopsida; order Santalales; family Viscaceae; genus Viscum; species Viscum album. Next base: position 518,784,785 of record OY728145.1, read on the forward strand.
ACAGTTTGGTGTGGTGGGAGAGGGGGGATGAAATGCCAATGACTTCAACCCAATTACAGACATAAATGGAAAGGGTTCTGTTGTGATGTCTAGTGTTATATAAATTTCTGAATAGGTATGTAATGAGGCATGGTACATATCAATAGTTTGGGTTGGGTCCCAGTCCAAGTCTTTTAAAAAATTTAAAATGTAAAAAATAACATAAATTAACAATAATAAATATAGTAAACTTACAATTCATCAAACTAAAATAAGATTAAACAAAATTATCAATTGGGTTGGTCCAGGATTGGTCTGGGCTTGGGTTTTGTTTGGATTTTTTGGGCCTTCACTAGTTCGATTCCTTCCCTAAACACTACTTGGGCTGGGCCCATTTTAATAAATATGTCTCACAGACTGTCCAGGTCCACGCCAGGCATCGTTCCATTTTTACACCCCTATTGAGTTTAACAACTAAGTTGTTATGTTATTGTTTTTTACATTAAAGAGTATTTTTGGACTCTAAACATTGTGTTATTACATTAATATTACTTTAAATAGAACTTTTACTTAAATAAATGTTGCGATGTTACAGTTTTTTCAATCCCCAACACAGCAACCACTTTCTCTGTAATTATTTTACATTATAACCAATCAACAGGCTAGTAAGATGGGGTGTTGAGAGTGATAATTATTGGATTTATATATTTATTAATTTTGTTTGAATGCATTGTAGAACGATTTCACAATTAACCAAGGAATGGTGGATGCTAGCAGGAGATCTATTTAAGACTCAAAGGTAATCTATACTGAATTTCATTTTATGATGTATCGGTTATTATTCACCATAGTAGTCAATATCAGATCGCGGTGTGACACGGCGGGGTTCTAGCAGGGTTATGTGCACAATATTCAACTCAACTAATGTATAATAGGTGCATATTCAATGGATAAGTGTACCAGTATGGTCTTTCCAACAATGTTCTATATAAAGAACATAATGAAAAATTAATAGATTATTAAATGGAACTATTTCCCCTTGCTTGCAGGAACATGATTTAACCCATGGGGTGGTGTGGTTCTTATATATTTGGTGGTGACATGTATAGTCACATGATACAGGTATGTTTTTGTTTAGTTTTTATTTTATTTTATTTATTGTATTGGCCACTTAGGTATTTTACTTATTTCTACAGACAGAGGGTCGTGATGCTATCCTGACTAGTTGACGTAGATCACTTGTATACTGTAATACCATGAGGTGTGAGTGTGAGGAAACATTGGAAGATAGAGGAACCTTGGGGTCTTCCATGAGATGGAATTGTTTCTCTAAAACATTGTGTGGGAACATTTATGGAGTATGTTGGAGTCATGAAATAAACCCAAGTGTCTCCATGAGATAACATAAATAACCCCAAGTGTCTCCAAGTGTCTTCATACATCGTATCATCCTCGCATGGGTTGGACACTCACCCAATCCTATCAAACCTATCCTAGTATATCCTCTCAGTCACATAGTCTAGACTCATATCTTGAGGATTATCCCATGCCTCGATGCACATCTCATCATCCAACTAGACAAATAGGATTATTCACCTTATGATTGTCCTAGTCACAAAAGCACACCATTTCGAACCCATCAACATTATATTCTCAATAATCCGGTCAATAATCTCATCAAAATCATGTATTATAACCCATCCCTACTAACCAGGTTCTATCCTAAGCTAAATCACACCAATCCTCTAGGAATTATAATGCCAATCTGTCCGACAATACCCAATACCCACACTAGCATCTCATCATTCATCTCTTTAGTTGAACTCTTGAATCATTAAATGGAGTAAAACCTTTCATAATACATTTTATATACTCATAGAGACCATCCCAATCTAAGAACCTACCAAGATTCCAATCCATCTGTATAATTATTTCCTCATCAAACACTATATGTACAATTGCCACACCTATCACTATAAGGCCCAATCCTCTTAGGAATATTTTACTTGTTCTAAATCCACATCATTAGTGACACCAATCACATTGAAGAACATAAATGTCAATTAAACCCTAAATTCCAAGAATTATTCATGTGGATGGGCCCCATAGCAATAGGCTAATAACTAAAACCATAAATAATAATGCCAAATACATTGATCATTTTTAAATAAATATCTCAAGTGTAAACATAAAAACCAAGAATAATAAGACCTCATATCTTGTATCGAACAAAACCAAACTAAGTTGAAACTTGGGCCAAATTGATTATATACCATTAATAGGAAGATTAATTGTTAATTAATAGGAATGTACTATTTGATAGTATCATTTTGAAACATTGATATGTTTCCCCTTTGCTTGCAGGAACATGATTTGACCCATGGGGCGTTGTGGTACTTATATGTTTGGCGATGACAGGTATAGTCACAGGAGACAGGTATGTTTTAATTTAGTTTTTATTTTATTTTCTTTATCACATTGGTCACTTAGATCTTTGACTACTTTTTAGTTTATTTTTTATTTTATTTTCTTTTCTTTATCGCATTGGTTACTTAGATCTTTTACATATATGAATTCTCCCATAAGATTTTTGTTGCATCCTTAGATGTTAAAACATACTCAAATTCTATTGTTCTCAAGGTGACTGAAGTTTTATTATTAGAGTTCCAAGAAATTCATATACCATTGATAAGTAATACACCTGCATAATTTGACTCTCAATCAGTAGTTTCAAATACCTAGTACCACTTTTAAAAACAAAAAATATAAAATATATATCTTTATCATACCACAATCCCAAATCAAGAGTCTATTTTTTATAACATAAGATCGGTATCTATAATGTGAAGGAAAACTACATAGGATTTATTTGGAATTCTTTCTAGAAGATATTGCCCCACGGATGTCGCTGGATCAGGCCAACATGCCACGCTCATGCCGTGGTCACGCCGTGGTCACCGGAATGCTGCCCCACTTCCTCCCTCTCCCTTTGCTCCTGTCTGGAAGATGCTACCCCGCAGATGTCGTTGGACCGGGCCAACATGTCGTGGTCATGCCGCGGTCAGTCCGCGGTCACGCCACGGTCACGCCGCGGTCACACCGCGGTCACTCTACAGTAATGTCGTGATTTGTCCCTGATCCAGGATGACACCCTGCGGGGGTTCGCAGTCCTGTTGGAATTCGATGTATGATACCTAGATAGAGTTTTAGATACATTACCCACCCATAGTTAAAGGGGAGGGAGGCGACAGCCAGAATGTTGCCCCGCCTCCTCCCGCTCCCTTTGCTCCTAGCCGGAAGATGCTGCCCTGCGGATGTCGCTGGACCGGGCCAACACGCTGCGGTCACACCACGGTCATGTCGTGGTCACGCCACAGTCACTCGACGGTCACGTCGCGGTCACACCACGGTCACTCCGCGTTAATGTCGTGATTTGTCCATTTCTAAGATGACACCCCGCAGTGGTTCGCAGTCCTGTCGGAGTTCGATGTATGATACCTAGATAGAGTTTTAGATAAATTACCCACCCCTAGTTAATGGGGAGGGAGGCGATGGCTAGAATGTCTCCCCGCCTCCTCTTGCCCCCTTCGCTCCTGACCGAAAGATGTTTCCCCATGAATGTCACTGGACCGGGCCAACACGCCGCGCTCACGTCGCGGTCATGCCGCAGTCACGCCGCGGTCACGCAGTGGTCACGCCGCGGTCACGCCGCGGTCACACCGCGGTCACGCCGCAGTCACGCCACAGTCACACCATGGTCACGCCACAGTCACGCCGCGGTAATGCCGGGATTTGGCTCTGCTCCAGGATGACACCCCGCGGCGGTTCGCAGTCCGGTCGGAAAAGAGGGTTTTAAAGTTTCGGAAGAAGATGAAAGAAGAGTGAAAACCCTAATCGAAAAGAGGATTCAAGGAGAGGATTAAACTCACCCGGATCTTTAATCTGCACTTTACAGCACTCAAAACTCCCAATTTACGTGTACGAGTCAACCCCGCCTCAAACTGAGGCACGGTGTGGCCGGTACCACTCAAAGTGTCTCACTTTTATTTGAAATGGAGAACATTTTAAATGAAAACAAAAAATGACATATAGAAAACCATTAAAATGGATTCAAATTGTGTTTATACTTTAGAAAAATGATTCATGAGTCATTTGTGATGTGTATGAGTCAACCCCACCTCAATCTGAGGCACGGTGTGGCCAATACCACTCAAAGTGTCTCACTTTTCTTTGAAATGGACAACATTTTAAGTGAAAACAACAACTGGCATACAGAAAACTGACCAAATTCATTCAGATTTTGTTTATAATTCAACACAATGATCCCTGGGTGATTTTCGACATGTATAAGTCAACCCCACCTCAATATGTGGTTCGGTGTGGCCGGCACCACTCAAAGTGTCTGACTTTTCTTTGAAATGGACAACATTTTAAGTGAAAACAACAAATGGCATATGGAAAACTGACCAAATGAATTCGGATTCTGTTGATACTTTAGGAAAAGGATCCATGGGTCATTTGTGATGTATACAAGTTAACCCAGCCTCAATCTGAGTCACGGTGTGGTCGTAACCACTCAAAGTGTCTTTCTTTTGTTTAAAGTGGATACTCTTTTATGTAAAAACAACTGGCATACGTAAAACCAACCAAATGCATTTGTATTGTGTTGATACTTTAGTAAAATTATCCATGGGTAATTTGTGACATGTACGAGTCAACCCTGCCTCAATCCGAGGTGCGGTGTGGCCGGCACCACTCAAAGTGTCTCTCTTTTGTTTCAGAAGGAAATCATTTTAAGTGAATACAAAAACTACCATATGGAAAACCAACCAAAGGCATTCATATTCTATTGAAACTTTAGAAAAACTATCCATGGGTCATTTTTGACATGTAAAAGTAAACCCCACCTCAATCTGAGCTCCGGTGTGGCTGGCATCACTCAAACTGTCACACTTTTATTTGAAATGGACAGGATTTTAAGTGAAAACAACAACTGGCATACAGAAAACTGACCAAACGCTTTCGGATTGTGTTGATACTTTATTAAAACGATCCATGGTTAATTTTTGATGTGTACGAGTCAACCCTACCTCAATATGAGAAGCGGTGTGGCCGACACCACTTAATGTGTCTCTCTATTGTTTAAAATGGACAACATTTTAAGTGAAAACAACTGACATATGAAAAACTAACCAAACACATTCAGATTGTGTTGATAATTTAGGAAAACAATACATGGGTAATTGTTTATGTGTACAGGTCAACCAGCCTCAATCTGAGGTGCGGTGTGGCTGGCACCACTCAAAGTGTCTCACTTTTCTTTGAAATTGACAACATTTTAAGTGAAAACAACAACTGGCATATGAAAAACTGACCAAACACATTTGGATTCTATTGATACTATAGGAAAATTATCCATGGGTCATTTTGACATTTTCGAGTCAACCCCACTTTAATCTGGGGCATAGTGTGGCTGATACCACTCAAAGTGTCTCTCTTTTGTTTAAAATAGACAACATTTTAAGTGAAAACAACAGCTGACATACAGAAAACCGACTAAACACATTCAGATTCTGTTGATACTTTATGAAAAGGATCCATGGGTCATTTGTGATGTTTCTAATTCAACCCTGCCTCAATCCAAGTCACGGTGTGTCCGACACCACTCAAAGTGTTTTTCTTTCGTTTAAAATAGATACTCTTTTAAGTAAAAAAATGGCATACAGAAAACCGACTAAACGCATTCAGATTGTGTTTATACTTTAGGAAAAAGATACATGGGTCATTTGTAACATGTAAGAGTCAATTCCGCCTCAATCCGAGGCGCAGTATGGCTGGAACCACTCAAAGTGTCTCTCTTTTTTTTCGAAAGGATATCATTTTAGGTGAATATAACAACTGACATACAGAAAACTGACCAATGGAATTCAGATTCTATTTAAAATTTAGTAAAATGATCCATGGGTCATATTTGACGTGTATGAATCAACCCCACCTCAATCCAAGGGCCGGTGTGGCTGGCACCACTCAAACTGTCTCACTTTTATTGGAAATGGACAGGATTTTAAGTGCAAACAAAAACTGACATATGGAAAACTAACCAAAGACATTTGGATTCTATTGAAACTTTAGGAAAACAATACATGGGTCATTTTTGACATGTACGAGTCAACCTCGCCTCAATCCGAGGCACAGTGTGGCCGGAACCACTCAAACTGTCTCATTTTTCTTTGAAATGGACAACATTTTAAGTGAAAACAACAACTGGCATACAAAAAACCAACCAAATGAATTTAGATTATATTTATACTTTAGTAAAATGATTCATAGGTCATTTTGGATGTTTAAAATTCAACCCTACCTCAATCCAACATGCGGTGTGGCTGGCACCACTCAAAGTGTCTCTTATTTGTTTCAGAAGGACATCATTTTAAGTGAATACAACAACTAACATACGTAAAACCAAACAAAGGAATTTGGATTCTGTTGAAACATTAGGACAATGATCCATGGGTCATTTTTTGACGTGTATGAGTCAACCCCGCCTCAATACGAGGTGCGGTGTGGCCGAAACCACTCAAAGTGTCTCACTTTTCTTTGAAATGGACAACATTTTAAGTGAATACAACAACTGGCATATGGAAAACCGACCAAATGCATTCGTATTGTGTTGATACATTAGAAAAAGGATACATGGGTCATTTTTTATGTGTATAAGTCAACCCCTCCTCAATCTGAGGTGCGGTGTGGCCAACACCACTCAAAGTGTCTCTCTTTTGTTTAAAATGGACAACATTTTAAGTGAAAACAACAAATGACACACAGAAAACTAACCAAACGCATTTTTATTGTGTTGATACTTTAGTAAAATGATCCAAGGGTCATTTTTGACGTTTACGAGTCAACCCTGCCTCAATCTGAGGCACGGTGTAGCCGGCACCACTCAAAGTGTCTATCTTTTTTTTTAAATGGACAACATTTTAAGTGAAAACAACAATTGGCATAAGGAAAACCAACCAAACGCATTATGATTCTGTTTTTAATTTCGGAAAACGATCCATGGGTAATTTTTTGATGTGTAAGAGTCAACCCCAACTCAATTCGATGCGCGGTGTGGCCGGAACCACTCAAAGTGTCTTTCTTTTGTTTTAAATGTATACTCTTTTAAGTAAAAATAATCGGCATATGTAAAACCGACCAAACGCATTAGGATTGTATTTATACTTTAATAAAATGATAAATGGGTCATTTTTTATGTTTATGAGTCAACCTCTCCTCAATAAAAGGCACGGTGTGGCCAGTACCACTCAAAGTGTCTCTCTTTTGTTTCAAAATGACATCATTTTAAGTGAATATAACAAATCACATACGGAAAACTGACCAAAGGAATTATAATTATATTTAAAATTTATTAAAATGATCCATGGGTCATATGTGATGTGTAAAACTCAACCCCTCTTCAATCCGAGGGCCGGTGTGGCTGGCACCACTCAAATTGTCTCACTTTTATTTGAAATGGATAGGATTTTAAGTGAAAACAATAACTGACATACGGAAAACTGAAAAAAGGCATTTGGATTCTATTTAAACTTTATTAAAACGATCCATGGGTCATTTTTGATGTGTATGAGTCAACTCTGCCTCAGTCTAAGGCATGTTGTGGCTGGAACCACTCAAATTGTCTCACTTTGCTTTGAAATGGACAACATTTTAAGTGAAAACAACAACTGGCATATGAAAAACTGACCAAACGCATTCGGATTCTATTGGTACTTTATTAAAAGGATCCATCAGTCATTTTTGATGTGTATGAGTCAACCCCACCTCAATATGAGTTGCGGTGTGTCCGTTACCACTCAAAGTGTCTCTCTTTTGTTTCAAAAGGACATCATTTTAAGTGAATACAACAACTAACATACAGAAAACCAACCAAAGGAATTCATATTCTATTGAAACTTTATGAAAAAAATAAATGGGTCATTTTTGACGTGTACTAGTCAACCCCGACTCAATCCGAGGCGCGGTGTGGCCGGAATCACTCAAAGTGACTCACTTTTCTTTGAAATAGACAACATTTTAAGTGAATACAACAACTGGCATACGGAAACCCAACCAAATGCATTCTGATTCTGTTGATACTTTAGGAAAAGGATCCATGGGTCATTTTTGACGTGTAAGAGTCTACCCCAACTCAATCCGAGGTGCAGTGTAGCCGACACCACTCAAAGTGTCTCTCTTTTGTTTAAAATGGACAACATTTTAAGTGAAAACAACAACTGCCATACGGAAAACTGACCAAACGTATTCGGATTGTGTTGATAATTTAGGAAAATAATCCATGGGTCATTTTTAATGTGTACAAGTCAACCCTGCCTCAATATAAGGCGCGGTGTGGCCGAAACAACTCAAAGTGTCTCTCTTTTCTTTAAAATGGACAAGATTTTAAGTGAAAACAACAACTAACAAATGGAAAACTGACCAAACACATTTGGATTGTGTTGATTATTTAGGAAACTGATTCAGGGGTCATTTTTGACATTTACAAGTCAACCCCGCCTCAATCCGAGGTGCGGTGTGGCTGGCACCACTCAAAGTGTCTCACTTTTCTTTGAAATGGACAACATTTTAAGTGAAAACAACAACTGGCATATGGAAAATTGACCAAACGCATTCGTATTGTGTTGATACTTTAGTAAAACGATCCATGGGTAATTTTTGACATGTATGAGTTAATCCATCATCAATCTGAGTCACGGTGTGGCCGGCACCACTCAAAGTGTCTCACTTTTCTTTGAAATGGACAACATTTTAAGTGAAACAAAAACTGGCATACGGATACTGACCAAACGCATTCGGATTCTATTGATACTTTAGGAAAATGATCCATAGGTCATTTTTGACGTGTAAGAGTCAACCCCATTTCAATATGAGGCACAGTGTGGCCGGTACCACTCAAAGTGTCTCTCTTTTGTTTCAAAAGGACATCATTTTAAGTGAATACAACAACTGACATATGGAAAACCAACCAAAGGCATTATTATTATGTTAAAACTTTATTAAAACAATACATGGGTAATTTTTTATGTTTAAGAGTCAACCCCTCCTCAATCCAAGGTGCGGTGTGGCCGGAACCACTCAAAGTGTCTCACTTTTCTTTGAAATAGACAACATTTTAAGTGAAAACAACAACTGGCATATGGAAAACCAACCAAATGCATTTTGATTCTGTTGATACAATAGGATAAGGATCCATGGGTCATTCTTTATGTGTATTAGTTAACCCTGCCTCAATCTGAGGCGCATTGTGGCCGACGCCACTCAAAGTGTCTCTCTTTTGTTTAAAATGGACAACATTTTAATTGAAAACAACAACTGGCATACGGAAAACCAACCAAATGCATTCGGATTGTGTTTATACTTTAAAAAAATGATACATGGGTCATTTTTTATGTGTAAAAATCAATCCCGCCTCAATCCAAGGTGTGGTGTGGCCAACACCACTCAAAGTGTCTCTCTTTTTTTAAAATGGACAACATTTTTAAGTGAAAACAACAACTAACATACGTAAAACAGACCAAACTCATTAGTATCATGTTTATACATTATTAAAACGATCCATGGGTCATTTCTTACATGTATGAGTCAACCCTGTCTCAATCCGAGGCGCGGTGTGGCCGAATCCACTCAAAATGTCTCTCTTTTGTTTAAAATGGGCATCATTTTAAGTGAAAACAACAACTGACAAACAGAAAACCAACCAAACACATTAGGATTCTATTTAAACTTTAGTAAAATGATCCATGAGTCATTTTTAATGTTTACGATTCAACCCCACCTCAATCCGAGGCACATTTTGGTTGCTACCACTCAAAGTGTTTCACTTTTATTTGAAATGGATATCATTTTTGGTGAAAACAAAAACTGGCATATAGAAAACCAACCAAACGCATTCGGATTCTATTGATACTTTGTTAAAACTATTCATGGGTCATTTTTTATGTTTAAGATTCAACCCCACCTCAATTAGAGGTGCAGTGTATCCGACACCACTCAAAGTGTCTATCTTTTGTTTAAAATGGACATCATTTTAAGTGAAAACAACAATTGACATATGGAAAACTAACCAAACATATTAATATTCTATTGAAACTTTATGAAAATGATACATGGGTCATATTTGATGTATAAAATTCAACCTCGCCTCAATAAAAAGCATGGTGTGGCTGGAACCACTCAAAGTATCTTTCTTTTGTTTAAAATGAACATCATTTTAAGTGAAAACAACAATTGACATACAGAAAACTGAACAAATGCATTCAGATTTTGTTGAAAATTTAGCACAATGATCCATGGGACATATTCAATGTGTAAAAGTCAACCCCACCTCAATCCAAGGCTCGGTGTGGCCAACACCACTCAAAGTGTCTCTCTTTTTTTTTAAATGGACATCATTTTTAAGTGAAAACAATAACTGACATACGGAAAACTGACCAAATGCATTCATATTCTATTGAAACTTTAGGAAAAAAATACATGGGTCATATGTGATGTGTATGAGTCAACCCCGCCTCAATAAAAGTCATGGTGTTGCTGGCACCACTCAAAGTGTCTCTCTTTTGTTTAAAATGGACATCATTTTAAGTAAAAAAAACTGGCATACGGAAAACCAACCAAATGTATTCGGATTGTGTTGATACATTAGCACAACGATCCATGGGTTGTATGTGACATGTATGAGTCAACCCTGCCTCAATAAGAGGTGTGTTGTGTCCAATATCACTCAAAGTGTCTCACCTTTATTTGAAATGGAAAGCATTTTAAGTAAAAACAACAACTAGCATACGGAAAACTGACCAAATGCATTCAGATTCTGTTGATACTTTATGACAACAATTCATGATTCATCTATGACGTGTACGAGTCAACCCTGCCTCAATTCGGGGAACGATGTGGCCGGTATCACTCCAAGTGTATGTCTTTTTTTTAAAATGGACATCATTTTAAGTAAAAACAACTGGTATACAGAAAACCGACCAAACATATTCAGATTCTGTTGATACTTAATTTTGGAGTTATTAGCTTCTAATATCTGAATTAAATCATGTATGTGTTATAGAAAATTTAATTTTTTATGTATTCTTAATTCTGTATAACCCACCCCCCTAGACACCCCCACCCCCATGGACAACCCCTCACCCCTGGACACCCCCACCCCCAGGACACCCTCAACCCCTTGTATGTCATATTATATATGTGTTATATATAATTTAGAATTTTGTATACAACATAACTCATTTTGTATGTGTTATTGATTTATAATTCAGAATTCATTACATAATTCATTTTGCATGTATTCAATTGAGAATTCAATTATGAATTCTGTATTGCATAGGGTAATTGGGTTCATATACATTATTATAATTGTGGTACATTCCATGGTTATAAGAGTATCCTGTTTTTATGTGCTTTTGTGTACTATAGAAGGTGTTTGTTGCTGTTAATAGTGTATGCTGGTGTATGTAGTTGAGTGTGTAGTGGTTTTGTTGCTTTTAAGAGTGTGTGCAGTGGTTTTTTGTTGTTAAGAGTGTGTGTGGGTGTATGTGCAATGGAGGAGAGGAGATTTTAGGTAGCTAGTCTACTAAATTATGGTAATACACTATACCAACGGTTTACTAAAACCGTTGGTATACTGCTATACATATTTATAGTATTTCCAATGGTTTTAGAAACCGTTGAGAATACTCCTATACACTGCCTATATTTCCAATATTTTTACAAACCATTTGGAATACTCCTATATACCAACAGTTATTTAAACCGTTGGGAACCTCTAGGATTACACTGCCTTTCCCAACAGTTATACTAAAATCATTGGTAATGGGCTATCCCTACGCCTTACTTGCCAACGGTTTTCCAAACCCTTGGTATATAGTATACCAATGGTCTGGAATCCTTTACCAACGGTTTCAAACCGTTGGTAAATCCTTAGTTTCCAGTAGTGGTAATTTACTATTCACCTAAAATTAACTTGATTCTCTCAAACTTGAAATATCACCCTGATTGAAATTGTGTATGTCCATTTTTCAAAATTCAAAACACAAAATTAGAAAATTTATGTTTAATAGCTAGGTTATGACTATATCCTAAATAACCAAGTGTATTTTCAAAGAAACTCAATTCTTTATAAAATATAGGCTATGAATATAATGTATTTAAGTTAAACATACCATAAAATGTATGGGGTGTTATATTATTCTCACCTTCAAAATTTTCATCCTCGAAATTCTTCACGTATATTTCTCCCTAAAAAGATGTGATTCATTCTTCATCATAACATCCTTAGGTTCCCAAGTTTCTTCCTCTATATTATGGTTTCTCCAAAGAACCATTACTAGAAGATTTTTTCAACTTCTCAATACCTTCTCCCTTGTGTCAAGAATCACGATAGTCTCTTCACAGTATGAAAAATCAGGTTCTAGTTCTATTTCTTAATAGGTGAGTGCATGTATTGGGTTTGTAATTTATTTTTTCAACAATGATACATGGAAAACATTATCAAATTTGGAGATACTTGGTGAAATTTCTAAACGGTAAGCTACAGCTTCAATCCTTTCTAGAATTTCAAATGGTCTGATGTACCTAGAGCTCAGTTTCAATTTCTTACCAAACCTTAAGACACCCACCCTCCACCACTACTAGAAAATATCCCTATACCCATGGTTTTGGGTAAAACTATGGGTATAGGGAACCCCTATACCCACGAGTTTTTAAAACTGTGGGTATAGGGGTAGTATAGGAACCTATACCCACAGTTTTGAAAAAACCATGGGTATAAGTCACCTATACCCATGGTTTTAAGAAAAACCATGGGTATATGTTTTTTTGTGAAGACCTATTCCCACGGTTTTCCATAACCGTGGGGAAAAAATAGTTATACCCATGGTTTTGGTCAAAACAGTGGGTATAGAAAAACATTTTCAAGGAATATCCCCACGGTTTTGGAAAAACCATGGGCATAGGATTTTTTTTCATAGACCTTTACCCACGATTTTATAAAATTGTGGGTATTTCTTTCCCACATTATGGGGGGGGGAATTCCATGGGACACAAAAAAATATTTGAAAGGAAAACCTATACCCATGGTTTTCCCTTCAATACCCATGGTTTGGATTGATATATTTAGGTAGATACAAATATATAAACAAACAAGCATCGTAGTTGAGTTGGTGAGCTAATCCATTATATTCCCTCCAATCGCTGGATCAAATCCTGATGGGTGATTTTTTTTCTAATAGAGGAGATGATATTAATATATTAAAATAAATATAGATATACAAATATATAACCGTGTTTGGTCAGTTGGTAAGTCGTTTGAATTCTGAATCAAAAACGCAGGATCGAAACTCACCACTCTATTTATTCTATTAAGGATGTGTATTAATATATTTAGAAAAATATAGATATATATACTTGTAAGCGTTATATCTGGAGTGGTGAGAGTACTCGAAGTTGATTGGTAGGTCACATGTTTGACTCCTGCTAGCCATTTTTTGTAATATTTTATTCCACGGTTTTAAAATTATGAGTATAAGGCTTGGACAGCATGGTATAAGGCTTTGACACCATGGAAAAAAATCTATACCCACGGTTGGTGAAACTGTGGGTATAGTCTAGGGACTTGTCACGACACCTCAATTGCCCACAGTTCCCAAAACCGTGGGTATAGGCTATACCCACAGTTTTGGGGGCTATACCCATGGTTTTAAACCGTGGGTATAGGTTATTTTTCCAATAGTTCATGGAAATAATTTTAGAAAGACATGATCTCCTACTTGAAATTTCAAATCCTTTCTTCGGTTGTTAGCATAAATCTTTTTCTTACTTTAGGATTCTTTAATATAGGCCTGAATTTTCCTTACCTTTGTTATTGTCTCTTCGATAAGCTTCAGGCCTACAAGTTTCCTCTCACTAACTTCATCCTAACAAGGTGGAGTTCAAAACCTCTTACCATATAATGATTCATATGGCACCATTTTAATGTTAGAATGGAAGCTATTATTTTAGGAAAATTCCACCAAAGGAAAGTATTGTCCCACATACCTTGAAAGTCAAGAGAGCATGATCTTAACATATCTTCTAGTGTTTGATTAGTCCTTTCATATTGTATGTCGCTTTGGGGGTGATAAGCAGTACTCATATGAATCTTGGTATCCAAATCCTTCTGGAGACTTTTCCATAATTTTGATGTAAACCAGTGATTTTCATCAGACACAATGGATAGAGGTGGACGATTAAGTCTTACAACTTCATTAATATAAAGTCTTTCCCGATGCTCAAGTGGTAAATCCTCCCTTATATCAAGGAAATGTGCTGATTTTGTGACATGATCAACAATTACACATATTTTATCATTCCTTCTAGGCATCCTCAGTAGTCCTATGACAAAATCCATCGCAATGTCACCCCACTTCCACATAGGAATAAGTAGAGGTTCCATCACCCCTCTAGGATGTTGTCTCTCTATCTTCACTTGTTGACAAACTAGACACCTTTATATGTAGTTATAAATTTCACACTTCATATTATCCCACCAAAAATATTCCTTAATATCTCTATACATCTTTGTGCTACCAGGATGTATAGAGAAATTTCAGCTATGATCATTTTCTAATAGTTCCCTTTTTAGCTCAGGTACTGATGGAACGTATAGCCTCTTCCCAAATTTCAGAACTCCTTCCTCAAACACAAATTCTTCCAATCTTCTATCCTTAATGGAATTAATTTTCTTGTGTAAATTCTCATCATAATATTGAGAGATTTTTATCTTCTGTAGTAAATATGGTTTAGCAATCATTTGAAAGAGGAAAGATGTTTTTACTTCCTTAACAATTCCCATATCCATCTTTAGTAGATACATGAATATAGGATCTATTTCTATCCTCATTTGGGTTAGAATTTTATGATCTTTCCTACTTAATTCATTTGTCTTACCATTCCTAGGTGGTAGTGTATTGAAAAATCATAATCTTTGAGTAACTCAAGCCATCTCTTTTTCCTCATGCTGAGTTATTTCTATGTGAAAATGTATTTCAAAATCTTGTGATCCGTATATATCTCATATATTTCACCATAGAGATAATATTTCCATATTTTAAGAGAAAATATTATAGCTGCAAACTCCAGATCATGAGTTGGGTAATTTTTATCATGATTCTTCAACTACCTTTATGCATAAGTGATAACTTTATCATTTTTCATAAGGACGCAACCCAGTCCATTCTTTGATGCATAATTTTATATCAAAAATCCATCATTTATAGATGGAAGAGTCAAAATTGAATCATTGACCAATATTCTTTTCAATAATTAAAATCATTTTGTATGGTATTTTGTCCATACAAACTTAACCCCTTTATGTGTGATCTTGGTTAAAAGTTGATCCAGTCGGGTGAAATTCTGAACAAAATCCTGATAGTAACATGCTAAGCTAATAAAACTACATACCTTGGTTATGTTCATTGGCATGGGTCATTCTTGGATTTCCTTTGTATTTGTAAGATTAACTAGGATTCCATCGTTATAGAAAATATAGCCTAGAAAAGAAACTTATTGAATCCAAAATTCACACTTTCTAAACTTCCCATATAATTCATTTCTTCTAAGATTTTTCAGAATAATTTGTAAGTGATTCTCATGCTCTTCATAGATTTTAGATTATAATAGGATATCATCAATAAATACCATAACAAAGTTATCAAGATATTCCTTGAAAACTCTAATCATTAAAACCATGAAATCAGAGTGTGTATTAGTCATTCCAAAAAAGCATCAGAGTAAATTTGTAATGCCCATACCTGGTTTGAAATGTTTTCTTTGGAATATCTTACTTCCTCACACATAGGTGATGATATCTAGATCGAAGGTCAATCTTCAAAAAGTATCATGCTCCATGTAGTTTATAGAATAAATAATCAATTTTTGGTAGAGGATACTTATTCTTTAAAGTAATAGAATTTATTTCTCTGTAATCAATGCATAGCCTCATGGATCCATCTTTCTTCTTGATAAAGGGGGTAGGGGCTCCCCATGGAGAAACACATGGTCAAATAAATCCTTTTTCAATCAATTCCTCTAGTTGTTTCTTTAGATCCATTAATTCCACAGTTTCTATTCTATAGGGAGTATTTGATATAGGTATTGCACCAAGAATTAAATCAATAGAGAACTCAACTTCCCACTCTAGAGGATGTCCAGGTAAATCCTTTGGAAATACGTCAGTGTATTCTTTCACTATATGTACATCTTAAATTTGAAGATTTATTTCCTCACCCATAGATATTAGGTTCTCTTCCTCTCTAATAATTTCATTCTGTAGAGCTATCAGGTTGGATCTGGATAAGAATCAGATGGTGAAGTTTCTACTCTAAAAATAAGGGATTCTACCCCATTTTCAAATATTATAAATTCTTTCTTCTTACAATTGATATTCACGTCATAATTTGACAACCAATTCATTCTGAGAATTATATCAAAGTCATTCATTGGTATGATGATAAGTTTATAAACTAAATTACATTTATGTTTCATGAGGGGGACTAATAAACATGCCTTTGTTTCAATGATACATCCCCAAGGAGTTTTGACAGAAAACTCCTTTATTAAATAAAATTGGACATATATAATTTTCTTAGTAAACTAGGAAGATATAAATGAATGCGTTGATCCAGAATCAAATAAAACATTGGATAAGTTTGAAGAAATTATTAAATTACCTACCACCACATCATTAAGAACTTAAACCTCCACGGTTGTAGTCTCATAATCTTTCCCTTGCTCTCGTGGACTTTTTTTAGGCAAGTTTCCTTGGTGCTTAGGACACTCATTTGCATAGTGTCCCATCTCTCTATAATTGTGGCATTGAACATGATTGAATTTTTTCCCCTTGAATTCATTATATCAATAACCCTTTTCTCCACACTTATAGAATACTCTCATGCTTTTCAAGCATTTCCCAGGATGATTCTTTCTACAGTTCTCGTGTAATATAAATTTCTTTATTCCCTTATTCTTATTTGGTGCTTCACCTTTTCCATGGTTATCATAGTACCTCTTATTATCTTGGTTTCTCTTGAACAAATTTGATTTAGTAAATTCTTTATTTGTTTTGATATCACTTAATACAATTTCATCATAGGATGAAAATTTTTGAGAAGCTAGTGCCCTTCGAAGACTTGTCTTAAGACCTTCAAATAAATGATCAATCTTGTCTTCTGAGTCAAGCATATAATCTATGCCATACATGGCTAGTCTTGTGAAGGTATCCTCATACTCTGCAACACTAACTTCTTCTATTTTCTTTAAGCCAAGGAATTTCATCTTCATTTCAGTTTGTTCCTCACAAGTGAAATATTTTTTGAAGAATATTTCTTTAAAATTCCTCCATTTCATATCTTCTATTTCTTCTTCCTCAGTGGTATTCTTGATCAAGGACCACCATTGATCAGTGTCACCCTTGAAAAAATACACCACTATCACTACCTTTTCATTTTCATTGCATCTTAATTCCATGAATATCTTTTCAAGGTACTTGATCCACTGCTCAGATACCACTGGATTAGTAGTCCCACTAAAAATTGGGGATTCTACCACATGAAAAGATCCAACACAGGTGTAGCATGGTTATTCACTACAACCTGATTATGTTGTCCCAATATGGTCATGATCTGATCTTCTCCAACATTCACTATGTTGACTTGATCAGTGGGAAAATTCTCACCTTATCCACAAGTATTTATTCCCCTTATTCTATTAGGTTCCATTTCTAAATAATTTCATATAGTAGATTAGGTTATGAATCCTAATTTATAATCTCAACTAGAAAAGTAATTAGTATAAATTGAAATTCTAGGCATAGATAATCTCATAAATATGGTTTCTCTTAGGAAAAATTTTAATTCAAATCCTTCATAATGTCTTGTAAAGAAAATGTAAATTATCCTAAGTATATCCCCTAGGAGTGTTAAAAAAAGAGTGCAGAAAGGCCTATTGTTATGCACCAAGATATCCTAGGTCAAGGCTGAAACTCCTTGTCAGAGCTTTCACTCCTAGGTACATATGTGCCAGAGCGACCTATACTTTTTTGTATCCAGACAGGGATGTATTTTCTATAAATATCCACATAATCTATTTCTTATAAAAATACCAGGATGTTATTGTGTTTTTATCCTCAAGTACTACCCTAGGTCATTTTTCTCTAATCTACATTTTTTAATCTAGTTTCCAAGTTTTCTAATAAACTTCCTTTGATACCAACTGTAACACCCTGACCCCAAAATCTTGGAGCTGATGCATTACTTATTACATTGGAATGATTAGGATGAATGAAATTCCAAATGATAGATTAGTTTATTAGTATTGAAGAAACTAGATACATACATGAAACTCATATTACAATGATAAAGGTACAAAATGCAACACATAATAAAAACTAATAAACTACAACCACGAGAACTCAATAAATGGTCTCCTCTTTATAACTTTTTGAAGGTAAAAAAAATGAAAGGGGTGATCTCAAATGATAATTAGGGGTTATAAATAGTGAAATCATGAATAAAAAATAATTGAATCATAAAAAAATTGGCATAGTCAATATGGCATGGTGAATAAATTAAAAACACACTCCATTAATAAACTGAGAATGAAAATGCATCAATAGATTTTTTTTTCATAGTGAAAATATCATGGATAATAATGAATAATAATCAATAAAGAGAATTCTTATTATTTTGACATCATGTATCTAGCACATGATACCACTATACTGTCAAAACGGTTTAAGTCTGCAGGTAGAAACCCGTCTAATTTTTTGGAAACAAACTTAAAGGGTTTGTCACCAACTGATTATCTCATGAGACCTGTCGATGCATCGATGGGATATAGAGGGCCATGTCTATCAATAGAAGTCCAAATAATTCTTTATACATATATTTAATACAAGTAAAATATGCCTTTTCAATATCTGTATAGAGTATAGAATACGGATTCATCAATATTTCCATAGTTAAAACAACTTTCCAAATTAACACCGTATGTGAAATAGTATACGGCTTAAGGAAATAATCATATCCATGATACAAGAAAATTTATATTTACCATAATTATAATTTAAAATGAAAAATTATCTCAAATGGGTAGTAGATACACCACATAATAAATATTAGGTGCACAATGCCAAGTAGGTCTTAATGAAATGGAAATTGAGACAAAGTCCCTTACCAGATTGTAATCAATTGAATCGTATGAACAAAAATCAATAATAAACAAATGAATCACATAATACCATGAATATAAAGATAATAATGATATTATATATCAATTTATAGTACACACATACCACATATAATAAATAAAATGCAAATAATTAAAATCCCACGGAATTGAAAGTGAGATGAGAAACCCCTTACAAACATTTTGGCATGGTAATGAGTGTTATTTTGAGGTATTAATGAGAGGTAAATGGGTATCCCATAATTTATATATCATAAGTGTATTACATGGTAGTTTTAAAAACATACCCCATCATTAGTAATTAAAAATAAAAGGACACAACATAGGGGGAATTCTTGAATAAAAGTGAAAGAGGGGATCCCTTACCTTATGCCCGAAGGTGTTCTTGATTGATATTAATGACCTGAATAGTCAAATTTAGATTCATTAATTAATAATTACATAACATCATATACATTTAATTGATTTACTATAACCTTATTAGGTTTATTAATTGCTTTTTTGATGGGTTTAAGAGGTTCAATTTTATTGTTTTGGAAGCATTTTCTTCCTTGGTTTTCATGATCGGTTTACTTGTATTTATGAATGGAACTTCGTCTGAAATGTGGTTAAACATCCAGATTTGTTAATATATATTATTAGTGAAATTAGAAAGATATAAATATTATTATAATTATTTTTTATTATACACCATGAGGATGACTCATTAGTTAAAAGTTAATTACAAACGCTTGGATTAACATAGCGGTTTTGTGCATAATGAACTTGTTTTGTATTATTATTTTATATTATGAGTATTTAAGGATTAAATAACATTGAATAAGGTAAAATACATATATTACGATCTGGTTAAACCATTAAAAATGTTTCATGACCATTCTTGAAGATATTAATAGAAATTGAAAACCTATCGTCCTTGAATGTGATAAATTAACACATCTCGGATGGTATTTTTGTTTTTGGTGTAAGAGGTTGGGGAAAAGAGATATGATGATGAAATATTACATTAGAATAATAAAATTACATTCCATTTAAGGTATTGTAATTATCATATCATTTGTAAGTGGGGAGGTGGGGAGATAGCAACAAAAGAATGGAACTTGTAAAAGAATTTGAAAGAAAAGAGAAGAGAGGTTCACCTCTTGAGTACTCCTCATTGAGAATCTCTTTAAGGCCTTTGTTTTTGACCTTTTGGTGATACCAATAGATCTTGGAAGTGGAATAGTATCTTAGGGAGATATTTGATCATAATTTAGGAAAGGCTTTAAGCTTTATTGGTGTGGGAGGAAGAGGGGATGAGGGGTGGTTTATATAGTGGAGGGGAGGAGGGTTTTCTTAATATTATATTCATTAATTTATTATTTCTCCACAAGACAAGAAACAGTGAGGATTACAAGACCTATAATTGTAATAATTTCATGTGATTTCTAGATTTGGGTGCTTATATCACTCATGATTCTAGGAATGGTTAATTTAAATTATAGTTTATTTATACAATAAATTAATGTATTTTACTATTCACCAAAAAATCATGTATTTTAGAAAAATCCCAAAAATTCACCCTAACCATTTTTCGATGTTTAGAATCCAAAAATGAACTCTATTTTTTAAAAATAATTTTCTAAATATGAGAAATTTAATTTTTAATTAAAAACATTATTTTATCAAAAAATACCAACAATTAAAATATTTTTCCTCATTTTTAAAGTGCCTAAATTCTATTTATACATTCATGAGTAAGGTTACCATTCATAAGGGTTGTATTACTATTATTAAGGGTAGGTTAATATTTATAAGGGTATGTTACTATTCATAAGGTTAAGTTACTATTCACCAAAAAATAACTTCATTCTATCAAACTCTAAATATCACCCTAATCGCAATCGTGTATGTCCGTTTTTCAAAATTCAAAACACAGAAGTGGAAAATTTATGTTTAATAACCAGGTTATGACTATCTTCTAAATAACCAGGTGTTGTTTCAAAGAAACTTAGTTCTTTATAAAATATAGTCTACGAATAAAATTTATTTAATAAAACATTCCATAAAATGTTTGAGCGTTATAATTACCTTGATTTTTCTACTACTTGCACAAACATTGTGTCAGCATTGCGTAAGCGTTGCATAAGCGTTTATAATAATTATAAGATAAATAAAATTTTAAATTAAATTTTAAAAATAAAAATAACTTATTTATGTTCAAAATATTCTTTTATATTTTTTTCATAACATATTTTTATCCCAATTATAACATATAATAGAAATTAAAATCAAGAGAGTGACATTTTGTATTTATCATTTTCTTAAAATAATATAAATGTTCAAATCAAATTCAAGTGGAAATAAATTGTCATATTTTAGAATATTGGAAGTTTATGGTATAAAAACACTCACAAAATAAAATAAATATAAGTTTTAGGGATTTCTTTAGACCTTATCTCATATTTTTAACCTTACTTTACCTGTTTTACCCTTTCTGTGGTGAAAAATCTTTACCATCGTTATTATTTATAATAACTAAAATAAAAGTGGAATATTCACCAAATTTGAACCTACTAAATTAAAAATATAGAATAAATTTTTAAATATTAAATTTCTATAAGTTTTAGAAATCAATTTTAACATAAATACACAGAACACAATGAAAAACATTTTTTAGAAAAATGCATTTTTAAGCCAAAAAATGAACTTATACTAAAATCAACTATAATGTTGATTAAATTGTAATTAATTAGTATATATATATATTTAAATGAGGATTATATTAATTTAATATAAAATTAAAAATATAATTATTCTTTTAAATTACTTTATTTATTGAAAATAAATGAGAGTTTTATAAAAATATGTATTTTTCACTATTCACTAAAAACTCAATATTTTTAGAAAAATATTAAAAAATAATACAAAGACTATTATTGCATTATGATTTTAAAAATTATATCAATTTTTTAAAATACTCTTTATAAATTGGTATAAATTAATTATAACATTCAGGAATAAAATTTCGTGAAAACCATTTTTGAAGAAAAGTTACTTTAAATCTTAAAATGAATTTTTCATTATTATTTTCCTAATAATAAAAATTAGATGAATGTTAAATTTATTGATTGAATTCATTATTTTTATTATGTAAATACCTTTTACATATATTTCATAATTTGATTGTTCCTAATCATACCTTCTATCCCAATGGATAGGTTATAACAATTATATTTAAATAATATTATTTCATGGTTTATTTAAGCTCAGGGTTGCGTTGGGTTTATTATATAGTTTTGTTTCAAAATAAAATATATACTAAAATCTTAGGTTACTAAAAAATAATTTTCCTAGAATTATCCATGTTACTAATGTTTATACCTCATTAAAAATAAAATCTTAAGTCATGGTTATCTTAAGGAAATCTATAACTTTTCATTTGTGAGTACTGATTAAAATTGTGACGATGAAATTTATTTTAAGGGGGATAATTTACACCATGATATTTTACATTATATATTTTCCATTAAAAACTAGTGTGTTTAACATATTTCTTCACACAAAACATCAAAACAAAATGAATCATAGAGCATTATATAATGGTTAAAATATAGTCATTGAATTGGAGGGTAAATATAGAAGTAATTTAATTATAAAATATTGTTATAAATACAAATAAGTTTCATTTTATTAATACTAATTAATTGATAAAATTAAATTAGTATAGGTAAATAAAAAAATCATTTTATATTTTTCTTAAAAAATGAATTTTTATAAACTATAAAGTTTATTTTATTATGGTTAAATAATATTTTAAATGGAAATTATTTATAAAATAAGAAATAAAATAAGTTAACGTTCATCCAATAATTATTACTAGGCATTTAATAAATATATTTTATTCTTAGGAGGTATATGCTTCTAAAAACTATTTTTATGTGTTATGCATGATTATATTAAAATTAATTTTTATCAATTTTAGAAATTGAATCATATAAATAATTTGAATATATTTAATCAAAATTTTAAAATCATTAAATGTGTTAAATTTTATTTTAGTTGTAAAATTAAGTTACCAAAGTAAATATTAGATCTAGATGTAAAATAGTTATTTTTCAAAGAATGATACTTTTCTAAATATTGTGTATTTTCTAATTAAATGGATCTATTTTAAATTAAGACTCTAATATTATATTTATAAATATATACAAACAAATTAACACTAATTTAATTGGTAATAAATTTTAAATAAGATTAAGAACACTTAATGATTAAAACGTCATTTTTCTACAAAAAAATGAACACATTATATATTTTCATTTAAAAGTTAATTTACTCATAGTTAGAAATTGAATTATATTAAATGGAGTCCAAATTCAGGTTCATCAATTCAAAATTTTGAATGAAGTTTTATCTTATATTTTTAGTAAAAAATAATTACGGTGGTTAAATTTTAATCAAGATTAATAAGTGTTAAAATGGGTAATCTAATGTGGCTCAATTTTTACTAAATAAATTTGATACTTAGACCTTCTATAATACCTATGTTAGGCAGTAAATTCATACATAAATTTATCACCAACATTTTCCCACCTAACTCACCTAACTCTCATTAAATTCTATTCTTACCCCTTACCTAATATTCATTTGCAAAGATTTTTCCTTCTTTTTCACCTATAAAAGGATCTCACTTCCACCCATATAAATCCACACCCCTAGTTTGAAATTAAAATGAAAATTTTGCTTATTTACTTCTTATAGATACCCTATACATGTTTTCCAACCTCTTTCCTCCTCAAATTTTCTCAATTCATTCATTTCAAAATAATTCTTCAAGAGAAGATCCAAATTCTCAATGTAAGTACTACTTACCCTTTAACTTCCTTTCTTTATCATTATCATCTTCCCTCCTCCAAACACATTATAACCATATGTATATAATGAAATAAGTATAAATAATATACTGAAATATTAATATGTTGATGGTATAACCATTATCTATTCCCCTCTCATTAAATCAAAAAAAAATTAAAACATTTCTCATGTGTTTGTATGGATTACTGCCTCCATGAATGACATGTTTATTTTTTTATCACCACATATAATATAAGATTATAGAAATGGGTTTAGTAAATATATATATATATATATATTATTTATTTCATTATTTATATTCTAGAAATATAAATTAGGCATTATGTAAATAATATTATTAATAATTGATTATTATAAAACTAACCTTTCAAAATGAACATGCCCAGAGGAAAAGAGATTTATTTGTAAGTGACAGCATATTTTTCATTTAACTTGTTTTTATAACTCTTCCTAATTTTTATTCATCGCCTTAATAATATCTATATAATTTCATTATAATTTTTTGATAATGATATTGCAAAAAAATAATCACTTACATATCCATACTCACACATAGATTGTAGCATGTTCTAGTTGGGTCGGTTTAACCACCAACATGAACAATGCTATAAATTTCAATAAACTATGGATTTGGAAACATAATATTAGATATTACTAAGTAAATAATTATTTTCTCTAGAATTGTAATATAAAAATTTTACTCATTAATTAAGGAAACACCTTCATTCGTTATAAATTACCAAAACAAGATCGTTACTAAGTTAATATTTAAGGATCATAACCGAAACTCCCATATATTTAAAATATATATTTATAAATAATTATAAATAATAATTTAAAGTATCATGAATGATATCATAAGGATGAAATTTTAGAGAATAATTAATTCCAATAACTCTATCATAAAACTAATTCAAAACAATCAAGATTACTCACACCGGATATTGAAAATAGATAATAAAAAATTAATATACATATAATGAAACATTATAATGATGATTATAAATGTTAATAGTTATTAATAAGGTTATAAAATAATTTATTAGTATAGTTATTCATTTTATACAATAGGTTAGAATGTGTTCGATGAAATCAATGCAAAAGGTAGGTTTTCTATCTTAATTTTGTTTCATTGAGATATGATGCATATTCACCACTTGTTTCTTTTTCTGGTGTATATATTGGAAATAGATTTATTTTTTTCATAATTATAATGAAATATAGGAAATTTAAAATCTCATCCCATTTCTACCTTTATGGGGTTCCATTTAAAAGTTAATTATGATGTGAGTATCATTATTAACTCTGCTCCCATCATTGAGTTAAATGGTTCCTTTTGAACTTATTTTTTTCAATATTAGATTCTTTCTGCCATAATATTTTACTTCGTATTGATTTATATTCATCTATTGGGAAATTAAATTTTAATTTAATGAATTTAGATCGATGAATTTCTTGTTCAAAAATTATATCATTGTTAAGAATAATTCGCATCCTCTTTAACAACAGTTTCCCCTCCCTTTTTATAATTTTCCGTCCCATATATGTTCTAATTTTTAATTAGAAACAATATTAGGTTTTATCTCATGTTACCTTCATATTTAACTTATCATATTTTAGAAATAAAATTTATTATCCTTTTTATGATGTGTTATTTCAATAAAGGTGTTTTAAAACATAAAAATGGATCTTCTCAAACCACCCTCATTAATTTTAGGTTACAAATTATCTTTATTTTTATCCCTTTTTATCTATCATATTATTGTCTATTTATTACATAATTTTTATATATTTTCCTTAAATATATAAATAGTAAAATATACCTTTATTTCTTGGAGTTAATACATGTTTTAAGTTCCATTTTAAATTACCACTTTTAAGTAAACATGACTTAAGATAACTTTCTGATTTCTTATTTCATGATAAGTATCACCTCCATAAAATAATTTTCACCATGAATATATTTTTTAAATCCTAATTATTTTATAAAAAATTATCTTAGTTAAATATTTGTCTAAAGGAAGATAATAATTTATTTTCTTCCATAAAAGACCCTTTTCTCATTTCAAAAAGCATTACTTTTGTGATACTTTTTTTTATTCTCCTTGTTCCTTCTCATGAATTTTACTACATTGAAACTAAATTTCAAGACCTATGTTTATTTATTAGAATGTGAACATCCAAAATTATTTAATTCCTAATTCCCTTATGAATCTCTATAATATAGCTTTCAGTTATACTTTGACACAAGATTATGGAACCCTCTTCTTTCTCATGGGTTTTATCATAATTATGCTTTATGTATGATTTATTTTCCTCATATGGAAATTATATTCATGTATATATTATGATTTTAACTATTTAATGGGTGGTCCCATAATTATATATCCCTCTAATATATTGGGTAATGTTTTCATCTCATGAGATTCCATGTATGGTGCAAGGGTGGTTAGTCTAAGAACACTATGTTATATGATGGGTGGTCCTGAAATTATATATCCCTTAAATGTAATGGGTAAATATTTAAATATCATGATATTATATAATGGGGAATTGAGGGTGAACTGAATCCACTTGGAGACTCTGTCCACTATGATATTTTTGGTAGTGATCCTTGATTTATGCTTATAATGTTATATTTTATAATTATTTAAACTTATGATATAATTTCTTTATACCTCATTTCCATGATTATATCTCATTACTATTTCACAGTTTATATTTTATTTTTTATTACATTTCATTCCTTCATGATTTATGGAAAAATATTAATGTTCTTGGTTCTTTTTAATAATAAATCCCCCCTCCCCGCTTATGTTTTCTCATATGCTTACGATCTAACCCATGATAACATGTTGATAAATTTTCCCTTACAAGGTGTTTGAGATAACTAATTTATCATTATTATATTCCCCAAGTTATGAAGATAAGTATAACTTAAAATAAGTATAAAAGGGGGTTTTAAAGAGTTTAATTATGAATAAATGTACACAAGTTTTGTAAAATAAGTTTTCTCTCAAAGACCCTAAACTAAAAGGTTCTCCAATCTATGTGAGATTGTTATGAGATGTAATGTTTAAAGTATGATAAAAATTTAAAACAAATATATGTTGATATTGGGTTTCTATAGGTATATAATTATTAGAGAGGGTTTATGTTATATATGGTTTATTTCTATTTATTTACATTTTTTTATACACTGGTGTATATATGGATGTAATTTATGGACATAATTGGTTCTAGAATATTGATTTTATACTCACACCCTTCATAAACCCTCTAGGACACATTAATAATTTATAGTTTTGAGTATATTAAGGGGACAAGGATCTATTTTAGGATCTTAGTGGACTAGGTCATGCAGATAGTGCATGATCATAATGGAAAAAAATTGGAAGATGAGACGGGTGGTTCCTCAGTGTTGAGCAGGTGATATTTTGGTAATTTTTTGCATGTATATATATGATAATACCATGGAAGATCCTATTTACTCTTGTATGATTGGAAGGAAATTTTTATGTTATTTGGGTTATAGCCTGTGTATTTTGGCTCATTATTATTGTTGTTTAAAATTTCTTCTATTGTGTATAAGATGTTGTTTTCATTATGTTATCATTATTATTATTATTATTACTGATATCACCAGAAGATATAATTACCCCACTATCACCCAAAAAAACTTTGTTGTTATTTGATTTCCTTTGACATAATGAGAATAATTCCTAAGGTCTCATGGTGACCTAGTCTGGTTACTGTTCAGAGTGAACTAGGGAAGGGATGTCACAAAGTGGTATTAAAGTCATTGGTGTTAAAATTTAGCATCAAGGAGCTTAGGTATTATATGGTAGTATCTGAATAGGTTTATAACAAATTGGTAACATTTTTCAATCATTTCCAATTGGTATTAAATCTAGGTTATTAATAATTGGTTTGTTATTTAGGTTATGGTAGATTAAGAGTCTAGGAATGTGTTGGAACTCTTGATGGATGTAATATTGTGTGTCTAGAAAACACATGTTTGAGATGAAGTCCAAGTTGACATGGAAAATGGGATTTTTTATGGTTTTTGTGATTACAATTGACCTATTCAATTTAGATTTATTGGTATTTGATTTTATTGGACTTTATTTTGGACTCTTATCCTTGAGAGACAAGAAGGATTACTCATGGATTATGTTAGGCACATAGGTATCACATGAAATATGTGTGTGATTGTGATTGTTTCTTGGAACCTAAGATAAAATAAAGTGTTGATATTTTTAAAGTGTGAATAATAAATTAAAAAGTTTTTTCCTTCATATAATCTCAGTTCCATTCTACTCAACTTCACTAGAAAAGGTAGTGGTTCCAGAAATGAAAATGGGTTGGGTTATTTAAAGTGTTTGCATCAATCTATATGATGTTTTCTTGTATAGATTATTAGTATAATTATACTCAACTATACCAGGTATGTGATTCATGATGTTATATGTGTATAGATCCTATGTGTATATGGTTTATAAGGTTCTTGACTCAGATATGGGTAGGCAGGGGGCCATAAGTCCGGATAATAGGAGACATGGGTGAGTAGGGAGGTGTAAGGGTAGTGAGATACACTAACTATTATAGGTTTCCCTATTTTTAATGTCTGGAATGATATATTTTTATTGATGGTGGAATTTAGTTCTCAGTGATATGACACATAGATATCCTTCATTGGAGTTTTAGGAGGGCGGAGATGTGGTGTCACCAAGGTGTGTTGGGGATGAGCCCCCTTAGGGGGAGTGATTATGAGCCATATGTGGAGGTAGAAATGTAGGCTAGATAGCTATAGTGGGAAGAGGTGTTTGGGTCATATATGGATGAGTAGCTTAGGTATATCGTGGTTAGAGTTATTCAAAGCATTGACTAGGGATCTCAGGAGGTTGAGTCGTCTATATCATACTTGACATGAGATTTACAATCACAGCACATTCCCTTGTTCTAGGGATAGGGTGGACCACAGGTAGTGGATTTATTGATAGATTCGATGCATAATATATTTGATCAGATCAAGATAGCCCTAGGTGGACAGAGAATTTGGCTACATACATGCTTAGGGGACCAACAAAACACTAGTGGGTTGTATAGGTATAAGTAAGAAAGCATGAGGGGATGACTTAGAAGGACTTTGAGGTAATGTTTTTTGAGTACATTTTCCCTAAGACACTGAGGGAGGATTGAGCCTAAGATTTCATGGATTTTAATTTGGGAGATACCTTAGTTAGGTATTATGATGGGAGGTTCACAAACCTATTCCATTTTAAACTACCAATGACAATATATGACATCATTATAGTGAAGCGATTTGAGGATTGATGGTTCTGACCACATTGAAATCACTTATCGAGGTCATTCTAAAATCAGAAATTTTAGATTCAATAGATCATTATCATATTTTATAATAAATTAACTATAAGGACCTAATTTTAAATAATACATAATCTAGCTTCTTCAGACTATAATTCATTTTCTTTCGTTCCTAAAGATCTTTCAGGTTCTGAGTTTTAGAGAATTAAGTCATAAATCTTATATAAAAATATCATATATTATAAATTATACACTTCTAATCATATCTTTTTTTCAAAATATAAAACTTTTAAAGTAAAACATGATTTATTTTCAGGAAAAATATTCATGACTTTCAACTTGACTTCTTCTTTTACCTTACTCATCCTTAAACCATGTGAAAAAAAACATTTTAAAAATGTGGGATAAGAAAAAAAATGTTCAATAAGGTATATATAAATAATAAATATGTTCTTATAATGAAAAACATGAAAACCCATGAAATTTTTACCTTTATCTCAATGTTTATTGAGTGAATAAATCATTTCCACATGAAAAAACACACTTTTTTCTTAAAGAAAACCTTTAAAATTCATAGAAAGCAAATAAAACCCCTTTTTGAAAAATTAGAGAATTATATTCATAATACATGTCAAAAATAACAAAATTATAGTTAAATAAATAATAGATACCTCCCTAGTTAACCCCCCCCCCCCCCCCTCTTTCCTATAAAGACAAGGAACATTACCTAATGCATTGGAGTGCTATCTGGGTGCACCCATCATATAAGTTATATTGGGCTCACCTGCTGTATAATATATATTGGGATCACCTATCATATAAGATATGTCAGCATCACCTATAATAATAAATAATTATAATGTACAATATCATGAATAAAATATTTTTATGCTTGTATCTTTTATCATAAAACCCTTGAAAACTCTTTTGAACCCATATGTGAAACACTTTCAGATATTGAAATAGCCTTTCTTTTCAAAACACATACTCAAAAATAAAATATTTAAAATAAATTTAAATAGGGTTTTTCGTTGAATAAAAAATTAAATATTATAAATTAATTCATAAATCAAGTAATGGTTATTGTGGTGGGAAAATTTTATGTCGTCGTATATGTTAAAATAGAACATTCCTTTTGTCTTTTGTAAAGTGAGTCAAAACATTCTGTAAAAGGATTAATTTTGAAACCCATTGAAATAAATTAAAAAGATACATAAAATGAATTTTATAATTATTTTATGTTTTTATATATACATTAATAAGATATTTTTAAACAAATATGTGCAAGGAAGAAAAAGTGTAAGAAGGGAACTTCAAAAGAGTGTTTTAAAAGAAATTTTATTTCCATGAGTTTGAATCGTTATGTGTGTTCTTTATCTTCCTAAATAATAATATTATATTAATTATTTAATTTATTAAAAACATTTTTCAATTTTATTATTCCTTTTTTTTTATTCATTACCATGTTATATTCAATTATTTAATCATTTATTTTTACGTTGGACATTTTGATGATATTCAGCTCATATGTCCAAAATGACTTCGGTGGGTTGACTATGGTTAAATAGGTCACTATTACATCATAAATATAATAATAATAATGAAATAATTATTATTTTTACTCATAAATTATATATTTAAAACCAACTATGAAATAATATTATGAAAAATGAACTATGTTGCAATCATAGAGACGGTAGGTCATACATACGCATGAGTAACATTTCCATTTCTTAATGATCATTATGGAAAAAAGTTAAGTATTATTTTATATTTAAATAATGATATTAATGTCATAAATATTATATTTTTTATTTAAATATACTTATATATATCATCCATGTGATGTGGTGATGAAAAAATAATCACATCGCTTTGTGGGTGCGGTAGTCCACACGTACGCACGAATAACATTATCATTTTTCAATGAATGGAAAGGTAAGAAAGTAAATGATATATTATGTTTTAAAAATTATAAATATTTAATTAATATCATATATAAATATTAAATCTATCACTATAACCATCCATAATAAGAGGTTATGGAAAACAAATTATATTAGTTCGCGAGGCGGTAGTCTGTCATACGTACGAACGACGATTTTATTTCTCATTTCACGGAAAAGGATATGAATATAGGTTATTTCATTAAAATAATAAAAATTAATTATATGTAAGATATATGTGTTATTATTTCATTGTGTTTTAACAATATTTTAAGTATTTAGAAAAATAAACAAAATGAAAATGCTTGGTTAAGAATTGCACCACTTCTTCGGACAACCTTTTAAGGTTTGCACCAAAATCCTTCCTAGGTTGGTTTTATAATCAAAAAAAGGCCTCTAGGGTGTTTTTAGGGATTTAATTAATGTATTTGGGTAGTTATTGGATGATAAAAAATAATTTTTAAATGATAATAAAATAGTATGGGAGGTTCTTGTTTATAAGATATAGGAGGGGCACTCTTGGAATTTCTTAAAATATTAATTTAATTTTGACATTAAAATGGATAAAAATTGATAATATTAAAATATAATATGATTTTTATTATAAATCGTATCATTAAATAAAAATTGGACATGTTTCTGTGATGTTTTCACCCTAATATTTTTTATTTAACCTCTTTTAATCATTTTTGACAATTACCGTGATACCGAAGTTTTTACAATATAGGGATAAATATATTTTATATAAAAAGACAATTGGCCTATAAATTAATCATATATGATATTTTCATCCATATCCCAATCACATGGCTGAAGATAGTATTTTTAAGAATTTTAAATAATTTAATAAAATATTATTAATTATAAAATATCATTAATGTTAATTTTGACACTATTCATTTAATTTGACTTTAAAAACATAAATAAAAAGATGAAATTGGAATATAATATTTTAACACTTATCTAATAAATTAATTTTTTCTACTAAATTCTGGGAACACATAAATTATTTTAAATTACATAACTTTTAATTTTTTTTAAAATCATTTATTTTATTTTTCTATTAATTGAATAAATATTGTCTTAGTGTTGTATAAGAATTTAAGGTAATTATTTCATCAGTAAAAATTATAAATAAATTAATATGATAAAAAATTAATTTATATTTAAAATTACATTCATAACTGAACTGATCCTCAGTTTATCTCTATGTCAAAAATTTAGAGACAATAAAACAAAGAGAATGACATTTTTTACTTTGATTTATATGAAATATTATAAAGTTCAAAATTATGTACATGTGGAAATAAATAGTCATATATTCAAAAAAATTATGATTATGGGTGAAATATACACATAAAATAAAATTAATTCATCTATTAGGGTTACTTTTTAGTCTTTATCACATTATTTTTACACATAATTAACCCATTTTACCTTTACCATAGTAACATAATTTATTATGATCGCTATTCCTAAAGACTAATAATTAAAGTGACCTATTTACTAAATTTGGACCTAATAATTCCAAATCTATATTAAATTTTTTAATATTAAAAACATAAAAGTGGAATAATTTAATTTAAAATTAAACAGAAAAAAATGCGATGAAAAATAGTTTTTATGGGGAAAAAAATTATTTAAGTGTAACATGATTTTATACAAAATTCAAGTATAAAATTCATTTCAAAAATAATAATTGGATATTTATTTATAATAAAAATGAATTAATTTAATTTTAAAACTAACAAAAAATATAATTTTATTTTTTAAATACTCAAAAAGAAAATACAATTTTCAATAAAAAATCAGTATTTTCACTATTAATTAAAAAAACAATGTTTTCAAAAAAATTATCAAAAATTCATCTTGAGATGATTTTTGACATGATGAATTCAAAAATGAAATTAATTTTTTCAAATTAAAAATCTATAATTTTAAAATTAAACTTTTAAATAAAACCTTATAATAAAATAGTTTAATAAAAGTAATTCATTTTTTATTTAAAAATTACTTAATATTTTTATAATGAATATAACTATCTAATTCCTGAATATTAATAAATATGAAAATGATTAATTATATCATTAACTAGGTTGTTATATTCCTCCCCCCTTTTAGTAATTTTATACTCACAATTTTATTCACTTATTGAACAACTGGGGATATTTTTTCCTCATAGTATTTTCATATTGACATGTTGCTTCTTCTACCATATGGTTTTTTCAAAAAATATTAATCTGCTAAATCACCTTATTATACAATACTTTATCTCTACAGTTAATAATCTGTACTCTTTGTTCCTCATAAGAAAGGTTATCTTTTAACTAAATTTTATCATAGATCAAAAAATGAGATGAATATGGTATATATTTTCTTAACATCGAAACATGAAAAACGTTGTGTGGCTAGGATAAACTCATAGGTAAGGCCACTCAATGAGAAACCAAGAAAAAATCTCTCAGATTTTATATTGTCCAATAAAACTTGGACTTAGATTCCCTTTTTACCAAAATTCATAACACTTTTCTATGGATATACTTTAAGAAAAACATGATCACCTACCTCAAATGAAAGATCTTTCCTCTAGTTATCTGCAAAAATTTTCAGATTTCTCTCATCTATCCTCATATATTGTTGAATTATATTTACTTTCTTAACAATATCCTTTACCAAATCTGGACCCAAAAAATTCATTTCCCCCACTTCATCCCAAAAATTAGGAGTTCGACGTTGCTTTCCATATAACACCTCGTATACTAGAATAAAAACTATTATTATAAGAAAACTCAACTAATGAAATATGTTAGTCCCAAATTACCTAATAATCCATTGAAAAATATCAAATAATTTCTTCCAAGATATGAATTTTTCACTCAAACTATCCATTATATTGAGGATGAAAAGTTGTACTAGAATTTAATTCAGTACCCAATGACTTATAAATACCTTTCTAAAAATTAGAGGTGAATTTGGGATCATGATCAGATATAATAGAGTGAATAACTCCATCTAACCCGACTATCTAATTTAGATACATTCAATAAATTTTATCTAAAGATATATTATCTCTAATGGGGAGGAAATGAGTATATTTTTTTAATCTATCAATAATAACCCAAATAGAATTATTATCTAGAGATGTATTTATAAATCCCACCATGAAATCCATAGATATATTTTCTCATTTCCAATCTAGAACTGGAAAAGGTTGACGCATCCCCTTCATTAATTTTTTTCTTCTTTTACCAATTGAAAATTCAAAAAAATTATAGTAAATTAATAAATATCCCTTTTCATTCCATCCCACCAGTAATAATCTTGAAGCTGTTTGTTTATTTTAGTATATCCTGGATGAACAGAAAATAGGGAACTATAAGCTTCACTCAAAAAATATTTTTTAAACTGAGAATTACAAGGAATGCATAATCTTTTTCAAAATATAATAAAACATTCATCATCAACATTAAACTCTAGAAACTTACCCTTCTTAACATGTTCTTCTTTTCCTATAAAATACGGTTCTTCTTATATTCTTTCTTAATTCTTTCTGAAAAATATGACTGTACTGATACCTAAAATAAAATAATTCTCCATCCAAAACATCCATGCTAAAATTCAACAAACCTTTAACCAAAGGGTCATGTTCTAAACATAACATGGTTGATATAACATTATTTTTCTAACACAAAGCATTAGATACTTTTTTTTCTTTTCCATGATGATAATGAATCATGTGATCAAAATTCTTAATCAGTTTGAACCATATTCTCTGCCACATGTTCAACTCTTTTTTAGTAAATATATAATTAAAACTTTTTTTATCCGTATATATTCACATTTTACTCTATATAAATTATTCCTCTAAACTTTTAATGAAAAAACTATAGCAGCTAATTCCATATCATGTGTAGGATAATTTAACTCATGAGGTTTTAGTTGTCATGATGCATAAGAAATTAACTGATCATTTTACATCAAAAAAATCAAGACCCTTAAAATAGGCATCATTTAGGATGAAAAATTCACCATTTTTAGATGTCTAAGGAAAAATTTTATCATTCACTAATCTTTTTTTTAGTTCCTAAAAATAATCATCAATTTAACTTAACCATAAAGTAAAATCAATTAGGGGTGTTCTATTAACATTATCCTAACCCCTAAAGTTATCTAGACTTTTCTCTGATAATAACTATAAGTACCTAGCCTTAAACATTATATAATATAGTTTCTTTAGACTAGAATTCATTTTCTTTCATTCCTAAAGATCTTTTAGGTTTTCATTTTTATAGAAATAGGTCATAAATATTACATAACAATCCCATATATTATAAAGTAGAAACTTCCTCTCAGTATCCATTTTCCCACAATATAAAACATGTAAAGTAAAACATGATTTATTTTTATAAAAAAACTTCATGACTTTCAAATTAACTTCTTTTCTGTTACCCATCATTAAACCCTGTGAAAAAAATTCAAAAACATGGGATTAGAAAAAAAATATCATTAAGGGACATAAAAATGAAGAAATTTTTTGATCTAGTGAAAAACATGAAAACCCATGAAATTTTTACCTTTATATCAATGTTCTTTGATCCAGTGAATCATTTCCACATGAAAAACACACACACTTTTTTCTCAAAGAAAATATTTAAAACCCATAGCAATCAAATAAAAACCCTTTTTGGAAACTTAGGGCATTATATTCATAAAATATGTCAAAAATAACCTGAGACCAGTTAAATCCATAGTAAAAAACTCCCCTGTTAACTCTCTCCTTCTTTATTATAAATATAAGGAACATTACCTAATGAATTGGAGCATTGTCTGGGCACACTCATCGTATAAGCTATATTGGGATCACCCGTTGTATAAGCTGTATCGGGCTCACCCATCATATAATTTGTATCAGGATCACCCATAATCATCTATAATTATCATATACCATGTCATGAATAAAACTTTTTCTATGATTTTATCTTTTATTATAAAACCCTTGAAAAACTATTTTGAACCCATATGTGAAACACTTTCAGATATTGAAATACCCTCTCTTTTCAAAACCCATTTTAAAAAATAAATTACCCAAAAGGAATGAAAATAAGGTTTTTATTTTAATAAAAAATAATAAATTGTAAAGTAATAAAAAAACAGATAAAATTATGACGGTGGGAAAATTCATTATTTCTATATACGTTAAAATAGAACATTCCTTTTCTCTTTTGTAAAGAAAGTCAAAAAAATATGTAAAAATATTCCATTTTAAAACCATTAAAATAAAGAAAAAATAGACATAAAATGTCCTTTATAATTATTTTATTTCCATATAAATACATTAATAATATATTTTTTAAAATAATTACATGGAAAAAAAAGAATGGGAAGGGAACTTTAAAGAATGATTTTTAAAATAAAGTCGCTTACCTTGAGTCTGACTCGTCATGTATGTAATTTATCTTCTAAAATAATAAAATTAGGTTAATTATTTACTTTATTAATAACCATTTTCAATATTATTATTCCTTTTTATTTTTTTTATTGGCCTATTATATTCAGTTATTTAATTATTTAAATTTATGTCGGGCGTTTTGAAGATATTCGGCTCATTTGTCCAAAAGGGATTTGGTAGGTTAACTATGGTCAAAGAGGTCATTATTTAATCATCTCTATAATAATAATCAGAAAATAATTATCATTTTTATACCTAAAATTTACTTTTAAAACCAACCATGAAAAATGGTTATGAAAAATGAACTACATTACAATCATGGAGATGGTGGGTCGTACGTACGCATAGTAACATTTCCATTCTTTAATGATCATTATGGAAAGAAGATAAGTATTATTTTATATTTATATAATAATAATAATAATATAAAAAATATCATATTATTTCTTTAAATATATTTATATATATCATCTATGTGATGTGGTGATGAAAAATGAATCACATCGCTTCGTGGAGGCAGTAGTCCACACATACGCACGAATGATGTTTTCATTTTTTCAGTGAATGGAAATGTAAGAAAGTAAATGATATATTATATTTTAAAGATAATAAATAATTTATTAATAATATATATATATATATATATATTAAATTAATCATTATAACCATCCATAAGAGGAGGTGATGGAAAATAAATTACATCAGTTTGTGAGGTGGTAGTCCACAATACACAAGAACGATGGTTTTGTTTCCCATTTGATGGAAGATGAGATGAATATAGGTTATGTAATTAACATAAGAATATATCATTATATAGAAGATAATTTTGATATTATTTCATCATGGTTGAATAATATTTGAAGTAGGTAGAAAAATAAAAAAATGAAAACACTTGGTTAAGAATTGCACCTCTTCTTCGAACAACCTCTTAAGGTTTACATCAAAAGCTTTCCTAGGTTGGTTTTATGATAAAAACAAGGCCTCTGGGATATGGGGATGGATTTTATTAAGTAATGTAGTTATTTATTGGATAAAAAACATTTTTAAGTGCACATAAAAAGGATAGGGGATTCCCTTTTATATGATAACAGAGGGGCACTCGTGGAATTTCATAAAATATTAAATTAATGTAAACCAATTTACATATTAAAATGGATAAAAATTGATAATATAAGAAGATAAAATTATTTTTAGTTGAAATAATTTCATAAAATAAAAAATAGACATTATTAGGTGATATTTTCCCCCTTATCTTCTTTATTTAACACGTTTTAATCCTTTTTGGCAGTTACCACGATAACGAATTTTTTACTCTATATGGGTCAATATAGTTACTATAAAAAGAAAATTGACACATAGATGGATGATGGTTGAAATTTTAAACCATGCCTCAATCACTTGGCCAAAGATAGGTTTTTTATTAATTTTAAATCATTTAAGAAAATATGATTTATTATAAAATATCATTAATGTCAATTTTGAAACTATTCATTTAATTTGACTTTAAAAACCTCAATATAAGGATGGAATTAAAATATAATACTTTAAAATTTCTCTAATAATTTATTTTTATCTAAAAATGTGTGTAACATAGAAATTATTTCAAATTATTTTTCTTTTAATATTTTTAAAATCATTTATTTTATTTTTCTATTAATTGAATAAATATTCTATAAGTGTTGCATAAGAATTTAAGGTAATTATTTCATCACTAAAAATTAAAAATAAATTACTATCATAAAAAATCATTTAAATTTTATCTGAACATTTAGAACTGAACTTATCCGCTGTTTATCCCTATGTCAAAAATATAGAGATAATAAAACAAAGAGAATAATATTTTTTTACTTTTCTTTATATAAAATATTATAAAGTTAAATATCATGTAAATATGGAAAAAATGTAATTTATTTTAATTTTTGATGATTATGGATGAATTATAAAAATCTATTAAAATTAAGGAAAAAATTTCGGTTACTTTTTAGTTTTTATCACATTATTTTTACCCTTAATTAACCCATTTTACCTTTACCATAGTAACATAATTTACTATGATTACTATTCATAATAACTAAAAATAAAAGGTATTTAATTACTAAATTTGTAAATAATGATTCCAAATATAGAATCAATTTTTCAATATTCAAAACATAAAAGTTTCAAAATTTAATTTAAAATTAAACCAACAAAACATGGAAAAAAACTAGAAAAAAATCTTTTTAAGTATAAAATGTTTTTATAATAAATTCAATATAAAATTCATTTTAAAACCCATAATTTTATTATTTTAAATGAAAAGGTCCTAATTATATTTTAAATCTAATCCAAAATATAATTTTACTTTGTAAATACTCAAAAATAAAATATTGTTTTCAATAAAAATCGGTATTTTCACTATTCATTGAAAAATCAATCTTTTCAAAAAAAATCTCAAAAAAGAATCACAGTATAATTTTGAAATGATGAATTAAAAAATGAAATTAATTTTTTCAAATTCAAATTCTATAATTTTAAAATTAAATTTTTAAATAAAACATTATTAGAAAAGAGTTTTAAAAACAATTTCCTTTTTGATTAAAAATTGCTTAATAATTTTATAATGAATATAACTATATATTTCATGAATAATAATAAATATGAAAATGATTTATTCTATCATTAACTTGGTTGTTACATTTTCCCCCTTTTGGAAACTCGATCCTCATAATTTTATTCACTTATTAAACAAGTGGGGATATCCTTACCTCATAGAATTTTTTAGATTATTGTGTTGATTCTACAGCTATATACTTTTTTTTGCAAAACCTTAACTTGTTAAATCAAATTATTCTATAACAATTTCGATATAAGATCAATAATATATAATTTTTTTTCCTCATAAGAAGGTTTATCTTTTAACTAAACTACCACAGGGCTCAAAACATGAGATGAATCTGTCACATATTTTTCTAACATTGAAACATGAAAAATGTTGTGCGCATGGGATAAACTCAAAGGCATAGACACTTGGTAGGTAAAGAAACTAAATATCTCTAGGATTTCATATAATAAAATGAACTGTGGACTTTGCTTCCCCTTTTTACTAAAATTAAAAACATTTTTTTATGGATATACTTTAAGAAAGACATGATCACCTACCTTGAAATAAAGATCTTTCATTCAGTTAACCACATAAATTTTCTATATTCTCTAAGATGTCTTGATATATTGTTGAATCACCTTCACTTACTCAACCATTTCCTATACCAACTATCATACCATAAAATTCATTTCTTTCACTTCATCCAAAAAATAAGGAGTCTAACATCACTTTCCATATAATACCTCAAAAACTTCTATTTGTATACTAAAATGAAAAATGTTATTATAAGAAAACTCAAAAAATGAAATATATTGATCCCAAATTCCCTGTTAATCTATTGAAAAATCTTAAATCATGTATTCTAAGGTCTAAATTATTCAATCAGACTATCCATCATACTAAGCCTAAAAAAATGTAATGAAATTTAATTCAATGCCCGATGACTTTTGAATACCTTTCCAGAAATTAGAGGTGAATCTAGAATTAAAATTAGATATAATGGGTAGAAAAACTCCATTTAAACTGACTATATTCTTTATATATAATCAATAAATTTTATCTAAATACATAGTATATAAGTTGGGAAATAAATTTTTTGATATAGCTAATCTATAAATAATAAACCAAATCATATAATTACCCTGAGATGTATTTGGAAATTACACCATGAATTCCATAGATATATTTTCCAATTTCAAATCTAGAACTGGAAAAGGTTTAAGCATATCATTTGGTAATTTTCATTCTATTTTTACCTATTGAAAAATCAAACATTTTAAGGTAAATTCAGCAATATCTATTTTCATTCCATCCTAATAGTATTAGTCCTGAAGGTATCGGTACACATTTGTGCTTCTAGGATGAATGGAAAATTGGGTACTATGAGCTTCACTCAACAATTATCTCTTCAACTGAGAATCATAAGAAACACATAATATTTTTCCAAATCTGATAAGACTATTCATAAAAAATAAACTCTGCAAACTTATCATTATTATCAGATCCTACCTTTTCCTATAAAACATATTCATCCTTCTAAGATTGCTTAATTATTTCTAACATAGATGATTGTTTTGATACCTAAAAAATAAATTAAGTTCCTACAACCATAACTTTTAGGAAAAAATTATCAAATCATTAACCAAAAGTTTATGTTCCAAACATAACATGGTTAATGTAGCATTATTTTTCTAACTAAAAGTATTGACTAATATGTTTTCTTTTTCTAACTGAAAATGAATCATGAAGTCATAATCCTTAATCAGTTTCTTCCATCATATTTTCTTCATGTTCAAATATTTTTGAGTAAATATATACTTCAACCTTTTGTGATCGGTATATATTTTACACTTTTCTTCATATAAATTATGAATTAAAGAAAAAACCACAGCGGAAAATTCTAGATCATGTGTATGATAATTTAACTTATTAGGTTTCAGTTTTCATGAAGCTTACGTAATTACCTAATAATTCTGCATCATGAAACAACCAATACCCTTCAAAGAAGCATCACTATAGATGAAAACTTCACCATTTATGGAGGGAAAATCCAAAAAACGACCATTCACCAATCTTCTTTTTGTTTCTTGAAAGAATCATCACTTTAACTTAACCAAAAAGTAAAATGTTTTAAGGGTATTCTATTAACATTATCCTAACCCCTAAAGTTATCTAAACATTTCTTTGATACCTACTATAATGATCCATCCTTAAACATTACATAATCTAGTATATTTATACTAGAATTAATTTTCTTTCATTCCTAAATATCTTATTGGATTTTAGTTTTATTGAATTACTTCATAAAACTTACATAAAAATCCAATATATTATAAAGTGGACACTTTTACTCAGCATCCATTTTTTCACAATATAAAACATTTAAAGTAAAATATGATTTCTTTTCATGAAAAATCTTCATTAATTTCAACTTGAATTCTTCTTTTCCCTTACCCATCCATAAACCCTACGAAAAAAATTAAAAACATGGTATGAGAACAAAAATATCTGTAAGGGATATAAAAAATAATAAATCTATTATTCCATTGAAAAAAATGAAAACCCATGAAATTTATACCTTTATATCAATGTTATTTGAGTGAATAAATCATTTCCTTATGAAAAAACACACATTTTTTCTCAAAGAAAACCCTTAAAACCAATAGCAAGAAAACAAAAACCCTTTTTGGTAACATAGAGAATTATATTCATAAACCATTTCATAAATAACTAGATCCTAGTTAAATCCATAGGAGAAACATGCCTAGTTAACTCCCTCTTTCTTTCTTATAAAGATAATCAATATTATCCAACGCATTGGATCTCTATCTAGGAGCACCCATTATATAAGATATATCAGGCTCACCCACTGTATAAGTTGTATCGGTATCACCCTTCATATAATTTGTATCATAATCTACCATTTTCATCTATAATTCTCATGTACCATATCATTAATAAAACATTTTTATGTTTGCATTTTTTTCATAAAACCCTTGAAAAACTCTTTTGAACCCATATGCGAATCAATTTTTGATATTGAAATACTC
Organism: Viscum album; assembly: GCA_963277665.1. NCBI lineage: Eukaryota > Viridiplantae > Streptophyta > Magnoliopsida > Santalales > Viscaceae > Viscum > Viscum album. The sequence continues at coordinate 518,827,262 of OY728145.1, forward strand.
TTTCATTTCAAAACCCATTTTCAAAACTAAAATACCCATAATTAAGGGAAATAGGGTTTTATTTTAATAAAAAATGAAATATTTTAAAGGAATCCAAAAATAAAATAATGGTTACTATGGTGGGAAAAGTCATTGTCACCATATACGTTAAAATAGAACATTCCTTTTTCCCTTTGTAAAGAAATTAAAAGCATTCAGTAAAAATATTTCTTTTGAAAACCAGTGAAATAAATTCAAAAGTGACATAAAATTTCCTTTATAAATATTTTATTTCCATATAAAAACCTTAATAAGATGTTTTTTAAAATATGGACATAGAATAAAAAGAGTAGGAAGAGAACTTTAAAATAGGATTTTTAAAAGAAAGTCTCTTACCTTGAGTCCAAATCATCATGTGTATTCTTTATAATCCTGAATACTAAACTTATGTTAATTATTTACTTTATCAAGTACCTTTTTCAAGTTTATTAATCCTTTTTATTTTATTCATTAACATGTTATATTCAATTATTTAATCATTTAAGTTTACGTCAGGTGTTTTGATGATATTCATCTCATATGTCCAAAATGAATTCAGTAGGTTGAATATGGTCAAATAGTTCAATATTCCATTATCTCTAAAACAATAATGATGAAATAATTATCATTTTTATACATCATTTATATTTTTATAACCAACCATGAAATAATATGGTTGTTTTTACATACGCATGAGTGACGTTTCCATTTTTTAACAATCATCATGGAAAGAAGATAAGTATTATTTTATCTTTATAGAATTATAATAATATCATAAATACCATGTTATTTTGTTAAATATACATATATATATATATATATCATCCATGTGATTTGGTGATGAAAAACATTGATTCGTGGAGGTGGTAGTCCACACTTACGCACGAACGACGTTATCATTTTTCAATGAATAAAAATTTAAGAAATTTAATGATATATTATATTTTTAAAATTATGAATATATTATTAATATCATATATATATAAATTAAATCCATCATTACATCCATATTTTAGATAATTTTATGGGAAATGAATTACATTATTTTGTGAGGTGGTGGTCCGCTATACACATGAATGATGGTTTTGTTTCTCATTTGATAGAATAGGAGATGGACATAGATTATGACATTAACATAATAAAATATATGTATACGTAATATACCAATGTTATTATTTTAAAATGGTTTAATAATTTTTTAATTATTTAGAAAAAGAAACAAAATGAAAACGCTTGGTTAAGAACTATGCCTCTTATTCAGACAACCCCTTAAGGTTTACACCAAAAGCTTTCCTAAATTGGTTTTATGATAAAATAAAGTCCTATATGATGTGGTTAGGGATTTAAGGAAGTTATTTGGGTATAAATTGGCTTAGAAAAAAAATATATTTGAAGTTTAAATAAAAGATTAGCTTAGGTGTCCATTTATAAGAGAGGAGAGGGGCACTGTTGGAATTTCTTAAAATATTAAATTAATATAAAATAATTTCCACATTAAAATGGATATAAATTGATAATATTAAAATATAATATTATTTTTATTATAAATAATTTTATCCAATAAAAATTTGACTTGTTTAGGGGATGTTTTCACCCTTATCTTTTTGTTTTAACCCATTTTAATCCTTTTTTACAATTAGCGCGATAATGAATATTTTACTCTATAGAGGCCAATATAGTTATTATAAAAAGAAAATTGGACCATAAATGGACCATGGTTGATATTTTAAACTATGTCCCAACCACTTAGTTGAATATAGGATTATTATTAATTTTAAATTATTTAATAAAATATTATTTATTATTTTTTTGATGGAAAAGAGGGAGACGGTCGGGGAAACCCTCACTGAGGTGGGTTCGACTGGGCTTGATGGTTGATTTTGGAGGTATCATTTCTTACAAAATTATTAACATAATTTTACCATTTTTTTTCTTAATGGAAACTTCTAATGGTTCCCTCATCTATAATTGGGTACGAACATACTTTCTAAAGGTAGGTGGCCAATTGGGGTTTTAGAGAAAATAGCACTTAGGGACTCAAATTGGTTGAGAGGATGGTGGATCAGTCTCATTACACCATTTTGAGTGGAATTTTTACCTAATTAAATATTATCTTATAGATTTAATATATGTTCATTAATCTATTCTTAATCCCGTTACAGGACTGGTTACCCTAACAAAATGATTATAGGTTAATTCTCTTTATATAAAAAAGAAATGGAATCTAATTGATGAATAGAGTAAAGTGGGTATCATTACTAAATACATATATGTGTATTAAAGGTTATTCATCAATTTTTTAGTAATATATAGTTTCTTATGTACTTAAGTTGTATAACCAAGTAATTTGGAATTTTCTACCACGTAGGGTGGTGGTTAATATTTCGAGGAGGGTATTGATCTGTTATGAGGCGTCTTATGTATCCTAGTTATTATAAGAATCAAAACCCACATATATAATTAAAACTATATTTTTTAACTTCATGAAGAGAGGATATATGTATGGCCACTGAGGAACTGGATGTTTTTGCTCGAGTCTTGTGAAGATGTCCTGCATATCTTGGTTATGGAAGTAATTAGAGTTATCTTAGTTTGATCACACCCTTGGGACTGGCCCCCAAGATAGATACCCATATTTGTAGAGGTAATTATATCATTCCACTCATTGGGGATTACATACTAAAATTTCCCTGGCTAGTGGAGATTTATGATGCCAATGAGATGTTCATTATGGTTCCTAAATCCCACGTGAGCTATGCTCGGTGTGAGAAATAAGGGCTAGCAAGTGACCAACATCATTGCATAGTGATGTGGGACTTGTGTATTGATATATCCCTTGAGATGTTTAATATGGAGATCAAGCCTTTGGAAGGCATCATACGAATCTTGGTCATGGTAGGAATTAGAGTCATCATAGTTCGGTTGATTTCTCAGTCCGCTGAGGGATGAGGTAAGATGATCATCCCAAGGGGATGATTAGGTCATGATGGTTGAAATGTTTAAATGGGTGTTTATTTGATATTGGACCTTAGGAAGGCAACCTATGTATCCTGGTTATTTATATAATCATTATTTTCATAGTTCAGTTGATCGGTGATTACACCCTAATATTTCCCTTTCCTTTGTAGAGGCTTATGATGAAAATTATATGATTATAGTAGCTACCTAATCCCATGTGATCTATGCTTGGTGTGGGAAATAAGGGATGGAAAATGATCGGTCTCATTTCTTATGGGTGTAGTGCTTATATATTAGGATGGACCTATGGAGGTTTGATTTAGATCTTGAGCCTTAGTAAGGAGTCATATATATCCTAATTATGATAGGAATCAGATTTCTCATAGTTCATTTGATTGGGGCTTACACACTAATATTGCCCTTTGGTCGGGGAATATCATATTATTCCACTTTTTGGGGATTAAACGTTGATGTTTCCCTATGGTTGGGGCTTACACACCAAGGGTAGACAAAGTTATCAAGCCTTGGGATTCCCTAATAACCTGGCCTGCTTGTCTTCCTAACATACATTGATTGTCCGCTTGACATGCCTTGATTGCATGCTTAAAATGTTAGAGAATGTCTTCCTACCATTTTCTAAGGTAGTTGTATAATCTAGTTGACTTTTCCAAGTGACATAGAATATCTTGTATGTAATGTTTGAGGTTTGTCATGTTATCAAGGTTGAATCATTTGGAGAACATTTCAAGACCTAGACGGTCAACCCTGGAATCCATCACATGACCTGGATAACTGGTTCAAAGGGTGTCGCGTGATCCGGCTGACTTTCCCTTGTTTCATTGCAAGATCTGGCTGACACATATGGAGTGTTTCTCAAGATTTGGGGTGGAACTTCTCAGAGGGTGACGCATGTCCTGGATGACTTGTTCAGATGGCATTATGAGACCTAGATAGCTTGCTCGAAAAGCTTCATGAGAGCCATTTGACATGCCAGGGTACTACCGTGAGACTCAACTGACATGATAAGGTGTTGTTATATGAGTCGAGAAACAAATCTAAATGACATCGCAATAATTGGATGACAATCCTATAGGGCTTTGCGAGACTAAGGCGACACGCCCAAGGTGCGCCATGAGGATTTCTTCAACATGTAGTGGAGGGATCTGCATGATCCAAATAGTATGTCGAAGGAAAACTGAGAGATATGGGTGATATGCCCTGGTGTTGTTGTGTTTCCTGGATGGTTCATACAAAGCGCATGAGGATCAGCATATATTTCCTTCACATATGTCTTACACCTTCATTATTTGTTCTTTATTTTATATTGGGACTGCCTTAGATTTATTCAGTGTTGGTTTATTTTAAGTCCCATGCAATCTAGAAGATGTACGGGTTGTTCCTCACATGTCCTACCAGAAGTCCATCGTGTGATCTATGAGTGATCATGTAAAGTGATTTATACATGTTTTATGATTTCTCCGACTGTTCTTCAGTATCTAACCCATCGGAAAACTTTTCAGTTGTGAGATCCACCACTCTGAGAAATCCATTCTAACACTGGCACGAAGTTCTGAGATCTCATCCATCTGTAGAGATTAGTCATTTCTCATGGTCATGATGGGTATTCATGAATTTTTCATGCTAGGGTGGGGGATTTATAGGACTCTCCACCCTGAGAATTCTCTAGTTTAAACAATGTGTATCATGTGAATCCGATTTGGAGTCAGAAAAGAGATTTGGAGCCACACGTCTTCATAAGTCTTTATCATGGATTTCTATGAGGGCGTCACCAAATTTTTTGCAACTGTGAGTCCCTCCCATCAATGCCGCCTTTTTTGATTATTTACAACAAAATGGTACTTGTTTAATCATGATGTAATGTCAAAGTACATATGTATTTTCATATTGATATGAACAAGGGCTTCTGTGAGATCAGGGTGCCTGTCGAAAGGCCTTCACATGATCTCAGGTGACTTGTCTAGGGATTTTTGTGAGATAGGGATGGCTTGTCAAGCGGCCTTCTTGGGAAAATATGACTTTTCAAGGGGACTCACAAGACCATGTTGTGGATAGACTTAGTTTATCATGAGATTTTTATAACTGTGATAGTCTTCCACCTTCTCCCCATTTTATTTTCTTTTTTTATTTTATAAAGGTCTAGGGTCATGCAAGATTACATGAGTAATTTCCAAGAAAATTATTCTACTTATTGATGATTAATCATATAACTAATAAATATTATGTGGAGATGTGAAATCATTTAATGAAAAAACCCATATTTTTTTCTTTACATATCCAAATGGGAAGTTTTAGGTCACCTGTAAATACCTAAGGCTCTTCATGTAATGAGGCCAACATGCTGATAGGCTTTCTAGAGATGTGGCGGACACGTCATTTTGGTCTTGTGGTGTCTTGTGTATTGTCAAGGGTGTGTCACATGTATTTTCTGATGTCGAGTGGCTCCCGCCTCCTCCCCTTTTATTTACTTTATTTTATTTTACAATGTCTTGGGGGTTTCACAAGTTTTCTCTAATGTTGCCAAGGACAATCATTGTCCTCATCGGTGATTCATCATGTAAGTTTTACAACTGCAAGAAGACTCCGCCTTTTGGATATTTTCCTTTTATTTTTGAAGGATTTTGAATGGGTTGTCAGGCTTCTGCCGGTCTACAAGTCGTGTGGCTTGGGGATAATTCATTGGGCTACCGCCAAACAAACCACTAGTTGTCTAGAGTGTATTCAAAAGAATATGTGGACTTGTCAAAAGAGGCTCCATGGGATCCACTACAGGTTATGCACTGCACATGGTTCTTTCACATGACCATATGATGGTCACTCAATTGTGTATCTCTCAAAGGTTTATACAATCCATGAGTCTAATCCACTTTCTCCTTCCATTGATTTTTTTTATCAAATATAATACACATATCCAGGTATTTCTTCCCTTATATATTTTTCAAAGCTCATTTGGTGAGCATCAACAAATTCCCCCTCAAGAGTGACATCCATGGGGATAAGGTCTCGATTCTGAGGAAACTAAATTCCCACCTGAGACTTTGACATTGTCACGAATCGATGTCTAGGGCGATTCCCAGTTTAATAGGTGAAACTTGGTATTCCTCAAAATTTATTATTTATAAGTGAGAGGAGGGTGGATTTATTCATCGGTTACTCACTTCTCCATAGACCTATTTCCATGCCTCAATCATGTGCACTCATCACAAGACCCGATCGTGAGACCTATTTGTGATCCTTCATTGTGATTCCATTTCATGAGAAATTGTTTGCAAGACCGTTTTTTCTCAAGAACCCATTCAAACCAACTAAAAACTATATTTTAGTAACTATTTGAACTTCATCCATGAGGATTGGGATTGTATTGAGGATTTCACAGGGTCTGTCAACTTGATCATATGATTGGTCGATTATCATGAAATTCACATGACCATACTCAGGTCATGCGATCATGAGTCTCCAAGATTTCATGAAATGACAAGATGTCCTGTAAGATTTATGTGATCTACGAGACCTCTGAGGGTTAGGTGATTTGCAAAATCCCTATATGATTTGTGAATCCCTTGTAGATTCATGATATGTGCAAGATTCTTCTGATTTATTATTCCTTTACTTTGACAAGATTTAATATTCTCTTTTTCTAACATATGCCACTTACTTTTATTCAGATGGATTCCATTTCTCACCAAGGTCCCTCAGTTGTGGCCAATCAGAGGGCCATTATTGCTGTAAATCACAATGTTGATCCCCAATACTTCATGTATACTAATAACAAGATTCTATATAGGTTCATCTCATCTGAGCTTTAGGATTATCCATTATCTCATCAGCTTCCTCTATATGGGTTCAGTTTTCTAGAAGATGCTATCATCCCTCCTTCAAACTTCAATCTTCCATCTCACTAGGTTTCAACTTCTTCTCATCATATTCAGATGGAAATTTTTGTGGAAGGTCATTTGGTTATAGTTCAACCCTGGGGTTTGTATTATATGTTGGAAAATTCACCCTTGGTTCTATATAGCCGCAAATTTTCTCATAAAACTATCGCTCAGAACTATTTGAGTATATTTACCTCTTCTATGAACAATCCTTGTAGTTGATGAAGCCTGAAATGGGATCTTCTTCCTGGAGGTAATTTTTCTGACAAATGGGCATGGCCTTTTTCAGTTAGGAAAAGTTTCATAAAGTTTTCTGATCAGTTATATAGGGTTCATCATTATAAATCCTTGTGGATTTCCCATTTCATCATCTACTGTCAGCCTGATCTCCTTCGAGAAATGACCATCCATTGGTGCCCTGGTACCAACACATTCCATTTTTTCCATGGTGAAGTGGTAATAAGACTATGGTACATCTACCAACTGGGTGATATTCCCCATCTTAGAGATATGTATGATGAGTTTGTCCCTACTTTGGATGTTTGGGATGATCATTAACATAGTCCCATTTTGGTGAAGGAAATTCTTACCATTATGAAGGATAAACTAAGGTGTTGATGATGTGCTCTCTCATTTATTTCAAGGACTAGATCAATATTTTTCTCTATTGTGGCAGGGTTAATCCAATTTCCATACACCCTCATTAGTTTCCTTCTCAATGGGTCCATGATAGTGATAGATTGTATTAGTCCATCTTGGAATCTATGGACTATACATCATGGGGATATCGAGTGAACTCAAAGATCTACCTAGAACTTATGATGGTAGGTTTCGTGGCCATGTTTTTTAATGGATGGATTTTCCCAGTTGGGGATGCATGTTTAGGAATCCATGTCATCACGTTGGTGATAGTGGCATGGATTGTGGAAGGAAAGTGACTCAATTTGGAAGTGTCAGCCCTTTCATGCCTTTATTAGATCCTATCCAATATTCAACAAGGCAGTACCCCTTATAGGACCAGTGGTCCTCTCCAGTTTCTTTTTGGCTGGATAGGGGATCATTTTCATTGTTATGAATACCATAATTCCACTAGGATCCCAAACACCTTATCTCATCCCAAACTGCTAAACATATCTAGGGTTGGGATCATGTCATTGAGCCTTGATGAGGTTAAAGATGCACTAATCCAATCTGATATCTTCAATTTTACCCCTACCATACACTGGCTAGGAAAATCATTGATAACAGCAATGGTTCCCTTGATGAAAGTTTGCACATGATCTCTATCTAGGATGGGGTTCTTGTAGTTAGGGTGGATGAGCTAATCATCTGTGATCCTTATACATTCTATCAATTCAATCATTATTCTGGTTGTATCCAAGGGGTCTCCCCTCTTCCATTGGTAATCATACAAGGAGAGTGGAATCTTGAGGTCATTTTCCAGTTTTGGATGATTTTGACATTCGAAGATTAAGAGGCTAAGACCATACTTTCACCTACTGATTATCCCACTTTCCTTGCCTAGGATTGTGCCCAGGCTTGGGTAGCTAATTATCTAGATGGCATGCTAGGCCAGCTGGTCTGTCATGCGGACAGTCATTTTTCCTCACCAACCCCTATGTCTGCAGTGAAAATGGAATTGATTGAATACTTGGGAGAGATGTTAAAGAAGAAACCTCATTTCAGTGATGATTAACCTGATAGTGGATTAGAATATGTTGAGGAGGTTAGTCCTCCATTATTGGATACGGATGATACGCCTATCAAGATAAGAGCATTTGAGGCCTCTTCTCCTTCCTCCTTATCGGCTTAGCTGGTTACACTTCCTATTTTCATTCCTTCTTCATCAGTTACTAAGGATCAGACAAAGAGTAGGCTAATCTGGAAACATACTCATGCCTTGATTATTGAGACTCCCTTTGAAACATTTCATGACCAAGGGGACCACCTCCATCAGTTTTTTAATGACTTGGGGGAATATGTTTTTTATCAGAAACCATTGTATTATATCATGATAAAAATCATCATGACTCGATGATATTTGGCCATCAATGATAGGGAATGGAATGATTTAATAGATTAGGCTCCTCTCATTGAGCAGATAAAGGAGGAATTGGAGGCATTGGAGCAGGTTCTCCAGTTGATATTTAAACTACAAACTCAGATGGATTCCTGGAATGATCAGATATAAAGATGCAAGGATATCATAGCCCATTTGAGTTTTTACCTTTAAACATCATCATCCTAATTGGATACTTCTCTTAAGAGATTTAAAGAGTTGGACACTTTTTTTTAGGCTCTCTGTCCTAAAGTAGAAACAGAAGAGGTGGGGCGAGCAGCACTCTAGGATTCAATTAACACTTCTCACAAGACACTTGTCGACCTTTCCAGTGCATCCAATCGACTTTTATCATAGTTATACCTTTTTAAGGAATTATGTTTTTATGATACTTTGGAGATACTCCAAAATGTGGATATTCCTCCCCATTTTCACATTATAAATGAATGAATTTTCTAAACCTTCCACATTATTGTCCAGTTCCCTTTCATCCATGATATTCAATACATTTTTTTCTCTAATATTATGTGAATCACCAATGATACTCATCCTTTTCATAGTATTGAGTAATAAAAAATTACTGGAATTGAATATTGAAATTCTAATAGATTCCTTATTGAGAAATTATCATGAATTCCCAACAACATGATATTATTCATCGATAATCTATCCCAACTATATTTAGATCACCTGATTCATAGAAGGAATTATTGGGTAGGATATATGTTCTGAAGGGAGGGTTCTCTTTCTTTGGCTGAAGTCAACAGGCTTAGTGAGAGTGGAATGATGTTTTCTAAGGCCATATGGGGGACCTGATAAGCTCTTGTAGGATAAATTGTTATTGTGATATAGCTTATGGTCTTTTATATTAGACCTTAAATCACTTTTATTTTAGGTTCTTTTAGCTTGGACCTTTTATCGATTTAGTTTAGGTTCTTTTAGCTCAGACCTCATATTACTTTAGTTTAGGGTCTTTTATCTTAGACCTAATATTTCTTTAGTTTAGGGTCCTTTTGTCACAACCCGTCACCCGGGGCCCATGTCGAGACTACCCCAAGCCCGCCTTCCATAGGCTAGGGGCTGGCGACTAACACTGAAGGAGTATTCCCAAAAACTGGGAAGGAATTGCCTTTATAACCTATAAACACACGCAACAAATCACACAACAATATATGAACTCAAGTAAACTGAATAGTAAATAGAGTGAGTACAGTAAGTAAAAGGGGCCAGAATACAAGCCCAACTGGAAAGTACAAGAAACTAAAAGTATAAGTAAACTGGAATAGATCATGTGATCACCTGCCAAGGATCCTACCTGAAGGGTAGGTATAGCTCTCGAACAGTCGTCTCTGTGGTACGCCTCATTTAAGGTCCACCTCCGAGCTACTTCCAGTCCTGGTACTCTCATCATCAGTCAGCATTGTTTGTCGTCTGCACCAAACACAATGAGGCGTGGGCATAGCCCATGCAGGGGTGAGTATAATGATACTTAGTAGGGACCCCGAGACCCTCAAGGTCTCACAAAATCCACCAAGGATTAACCACAAAGCATTTAAACTAGTGAAATACCTACTTAGGTATATGCCCATACATATACCTAAGTTATCAAGTATACCCATCTCAATCATGAGGAAACACAGAGTCCAACTCAAAATGCCAAAGCTCAACTATTCCACAAAGTAAGGAATACCACAAAGGTAATTACCACATAGGTACGCCACACAGAAGAATAACACAAAGGTACTGACTTATCTCACACCAGGTATAACTTAGGTACAGAAGTACATTACTGAATCATCTTACTCTGTTAAGAAGCTCTGCTGCTGACCCACACAAGATCGCTCGGTTTGACCCACACAGGATCGCTCGGTGCTGACCCACACAGGATCTATTGGTGATGACCTACATAGGATCTCTAGGTGCTGACCCACACAGGATCGCTCGGTGCTGACCCACACAGGATCGCTCGGTGCTGACCCACACAGGATCACTCAGTGCTGACCCACACAGTATCTCTATTCATTATTCTCGTCACAGCCAACTACTGGGTTCCTACACTAAGCTTGCTCATCTCCAGGAGGGTCCGCTCCTCAATACACTAGTCAATACTCTAACTTATATGAATTCCCATGAAAAATTATCCCAAAGGAACTCCACGTCATAGGGGTCTCAACGCAATAGACGGTGCATCAATCGGATGCCCGGTCTGTAAGTTATTAGCCTTTTAGTCCCAAGGGCCCAGTTGGATTCGTCCTTGATCCAACCCAACTGTATCCCACATTATCCAAAACTCTAGTGGGGTGTACTCAAAGGGACCATCTTACTCCAAGGTTTTCAGCACCACTGACGGTTCGTCAAACGGACATCCGGTGCCAAAGTTATGGCCGATAGAGCGAAAAGTTCGAAGTTGGCCCGGGTCTGGTCTGACCCGGTCAGACCGACCCGGCCTGCTGGGTCCATCCCGGCTTGGCCCGCTAGGTCCAACCTGGCCGTACTGGGCGTTGTGGAGGCCGCGAGGTCCGCGGAGGCTACAGGGGCGGCGCGGAGGGCCGCGAGGCGACGAGGTTGCGGGTTGGCGAGGCTGTGGGGGGGACGTGGGGCGGCGAGGACGCGGGATGGTGAGGCCGCAGGGCGGCACAAAGGGTTGTGATGTAGTGAGGCCACAGGGCGGTGAAGAGGGTCGTGGGGGCCGCAGAGGGCCGCTGGTTGGTGAGTCCGTGAGGGATATGAGGCCGCGGGACATCAGAGGCTACGGGGCGGTGGTTCGTCGTGGCTGGCCATGCGGCACGGTCGCGTGTCGTGCCTTCGCCGGTGGCTGGATTGACTGGGCGCCCTCTGTTTTTCGCCTTCATCACGGCCGTCCGTGGTGCCGGCCGCGGTTCTCGAGTTCCACCAGTGCCAAATTCCGGCACCGGTCTCCATCACCATCACGAAGAACACACAAAAGAACCATAAGGTTTGCAGAGGGGTCGAGCCATGTTTGTTTGGCCCATACCCTCCGCGTTAGGGCGGTAGCAAGCGGCTCAAGGGTAATGATTCAATGGGAGAGGAAAATTAACATTGATAAATTTAAAACACACCTCTACCTCATTTTTTATTGTGTTGTGAGAGATATTTCAAAGATGTCGACGTTCGTCATGCTCGCCACACGCACCTGATCCCGAGCTTGTTCGTCAGATAAATGCTCTTCGATGGAGGTGGTTCTTCGTTTTTGAATATGTCCACCATTGGAGTATGTCATGAGGAAGTAGTTGAAGATGTTGTAGAACATCGGAGTTCTTTGTTTGGAGAATCGTTCTTCGTTGGAGAAGCTCTTCCACAAGTTCTCCCCTCTCCTTTGCCAACCCAAAAATCCTCTCTCCAAGAATGAGGTGCCAATATAAAATATCATTTAACATTTTAATTATTGGAACCATTAAGTTCGCATCATTTAATTGGAATAATTAATCAGAGGTTGTGGAACAATTAAAGTGGGGTAAGTTCAAGAGACTTTCCCATATTTAAGTGGGAGGTTCAAGGGTTGGGTGGTCCCCACTATTGAATCCAAATTTGGGGGGTTTAGGCTCGGGTAGTTTTCACCACCATAACCCATATGGGAGGCTTTAGTTTAGGTGTTATCCACCTTTATAACATTCATATGGGAGGTTTCTACAAAAAATAAAAATGTTAAACATTTTTATTTTATTTTATTCTTCCACGAAAAACCCAAAATCTAACTTTCACCCTCGACCTACTGTGGTCGAGGTGAAGGTCTCCTTAAAATAATACCGGCGTTGAGAGTTCAACGATTCCCTCGTATTTAAATTCCAAGCACCAGTTCAAAAGTTACAAAAACCCGCTTGCGCTTTTACTGAACGTACCCGAAAAAAAATTCAAAAATTCATTCCGGGCACACTGAGCCTCAAAATCACGCACCATCAATTTTCAAAGACTCGTAAAATTCCCATATAATTAAAAAAATTACATTGAATTTCTGGGTCTTTACACCTTTCTCTTAGACCTAATATTGAATTAGTTTAAGTTCTTTTAGCCTAAATCATATATTGCTTTAGTTTAGGGTATTTTAGCTTGGACCTAATATTTCTTTAGTTTAGGGTCTTTTAGCTCGGACCTGATATTACTTTAGTTTAGGGTCGTTTATCTCAGACCTTATATTGCTTTATTTTAGGGTATTTTAGCTCTAACCTAATTGATGATCGTGGAATATGGTGTATACATGCCAAGAATGACCCAAAACACTCTGGGGTTTCAGGTTCTATTGTGTTGTTTCAAGGGATCACAAGGATCAGAAATCCATTTTTGCAGAGTGATGCATTTGGTTGACGATAATAAGCGTATATGTAGAATCCATAGGCATACATGCATAGTCAAGAAAAGTGTACTTGAATCCAGGTATCCTTTCTAGGGGCTATGGAATATTTATGAAGGTAATATTGATTGAGGTAAAATACTAGGGATGTTAGGTCTACCTGGATAGTTGGAGCATGTGTGATATAATTCATAACCCAAAAGTTTGAGTCTATGAATATTATATAGGGTAGATATACTAGGTATGTCCCATGATATTCTAAGATCACAGGTTTTTTCATGGTGTTGAAAGGGCTCACAAGGATTGAATCTCCTTTCTGGCAAGGAGGATATTTCTTTAGTTGGTGGGTCAATGCCCTTATGCATCGGTAGCATGGTCAATCAAAAGATTATCTACAATCCTTTTTTAGGGCCATTAAAGATTTTTGAAGACCCAAATGTCTATATTATGAGGTTGGATATGGAAGGGAGGATATCTAGGAAGAGTTCTGGTACCCTAGGGAAATCCATATCTTGATTATGAAGCTCGATCCCTACTCCCTATGGTTTTGAATCATGAGGTTTGGGCCTTTAAAGGTTCAGGAATAGAGTGTCGCATTCCGGGATTGAAAAAAGGTTACAAGACATGGTAGCGTAATGTTGAGTATATCGAATATGCTTGGATATTTTTTTATGGATATTGTATGTCATGGTCTAAAGTACTCGAGTTAGGAGGATGATATGGGACAGTCATAATAGGAGTAGTTTAGATCACACTGAGGTGTTGAGTTATGTCATAGTGATGTCAAGACTCATAAGGATTAGAATTTTCTTTTTGCAGAGTGAAGTATTTGGTTCAGGATCATAGGTTCATATGCAAGAGCCATAGGCATACATGCATATTCAAGTAAAGGGTCTCATTGAATCAAGATATCCTTTCCAAGGTCCATGGAAGGTTTTGGTGATCTGGGGTACCCCAAATAATAAATTGTAATTTGCAGAAGTGTAATATCCAAGAAGCATTCGAGCACCCTAAAAATTGTTTCACTGCCTAGAAAACATATTCTCATGGTGAGGAGATGTGAAAAATAATTACTATAACTTTTTCCTAAACCAGGGGGTCTAGTGATCATATCTTGGATTTTACTAGGGCTATAGTGTAGACCCTATGAGATTTATTTCTTATCTATTCATGATGTAATTTTTGCCTAAACCTTGGAGATTAAGAGTTTAGTGAGTGAAGACTTGGGTTTTTCTTAGGCCTCCCTTTGCAGGTTTTCAACCTGGCAAGTTTCGTGTCTCTTTATCTATCAGTTTAAGGTCATGCAATTTGGACCATTATAGGATAGATTTTAAGTTTGTACAAATTTTACCAAAGTGCAGGTGGTTTAAGGTCATGATACATATGGACCTAATATGGAGGATGATACAAAAGAGCCTAATTAAGAAACTCAAGATCAAGAGTACTCAATCATCCTTCTGAGTGGGGAATGAGAATATTTTAAATCATGGATCGAGGTTCTCAGGTCATGATTAATTATATGGGATAGTCATACCAAGAGTAGTTCATATCACACTAAGGTGTTGAGTTCTAAGATGGTGATATCAAGGCTCACAAGGATCGTAATGTCATTTTTATAGAGTTATGCATTTGGTTGACAACTGTAGGCGCATATGCAGGAGCTATAGAAATACATGCATAGTCAATAAAAGGGTCCATTTAACCTGGGTATCATTTCCAAGGGCCATGGAAGGTTTTTGGAAACCAAAATCACCCAAGGAATGAAGTGTGGATTGGGATTGAGATTCTTTAAAAGATGATGGAATTACCCCATATTCTGGATGATCGAGGTAAGTCTCTTATGGTCCCTTTATAGGGGATGAAAAAATGGGTGATGGCCTGCATAATTTATCATCATTTAGTGGGGATGTTTTCCATTCAGTTTAATGTTATATGGTAAGGAAATGTTCCATGAAGTTTATTTTTATATGGTAAGGAAATTTTTATTGTGTAGTTTTTATTTCATGCGACCAGGACGTTCTCCTTGCAGTTTAATTTCATGCGTTAAGGACGTACTTCCATTCAATTTGACGTTATGCAATAAGGATGTGGGAACCGATGTGAAAAATCGCGTGAGGTGTATTATATGTACAAGAAGGTCATATGTTGATATAACTCATACATAGTTAGAGTGAGATTGTATGACCCGATCCCTTATGCAGTTTGGGGCTCATTTTTTATTAGTTCTTATAGTTGTACCTAGGATTGGATATTTGGGAATCACTACATATCTTGTGATGTCAAGAATCAATCCACACATAGTTCTTGAATTGGAAACTCTCTACGTAGGTCTAACCTATATTAATAGGTGGGAATTGTTTCCTTTGATTGTTTTATTTGGGCCCATGATTAGATATTTTTATGTCACTATGTGTCCTATGATGATAGGAATCAAGATACACATAGTTCCTAAAGAACCATGCTGTTTAACATCATGCAGAAAGGACATAGATGAATCGACATGAAATAATAATATTATAGCTAGCCCATAAATAGAAATTTGGATGTCACTATGTATCCCATGGTGTGGGAATCAAGACACGTAAGGTTATGAATGAAGTTTCATGTGTAGTTATGACCCTTACTCCAGGAGGGGGGTATTCTTTTTTATGTTTATATATTGTGAACGGGCCTAGAGTTATAAATTTGGGCGTCGATACATACCTTGTGAGGACATGAATCAAGTCACGCATAGTTCTTGAAGAATGACCTTTATATGCAAGTTTGGACTATATGTGGAGAGGGGGAATTTTTATATTTGTTGTGACCGGACCCAGGATTAAATATCCAGGCATCATTATGTATCATGTGATATCAGGAATCAATCCACACATATTTATTGAATGTAGGTGTGGTTGGAGACCAACACCAAAATTGGTGGTCCTCTTGGGTGAGGTCCATAGGAATGTACAATTTTATGTCATGAAAGGGACATCAACTATGTAGTTTAACATCATGCAATAAGGACTCATGGTGTATATTTTATGGTATTTCTCCCAATACCATGATTATACTATTGTAAGATTTTGTTCCTTATTTTTTTGGGGAATCCCTTACTGGAATTCCTAATCTCACATGAGCTATGCTCGGTGTGAGAAAAAAAGAATTAAAAGGGTTCCCCTCACTATGAAGAGGTAATTAAGGATAATATAGAGGTATTTTATATCATGTGGTAGATGGACCAAGATATAGGATAAATTAATCCCAATTTATCTCATTGAAAATGAGAACTAAGTCATACGTAGTTCAGAGAAAACCCATGCAGTTTAATGTCATGTGTAAAGTACATTAGTTGTGTAGTTTAACGTCATGCAGTAAGGATATTTGTCATGTAGTTTAATATCGTATGGTAAGGACATAGATCAACTGACATGATTAAAAATGGATGGTGTGGATCCATGTAGTTTTATGTCATGTGGTGAGGACTTTTTACATATAGTTTTAATGTCATGTGATAAAGATGAGATCATACCTTTTAACATCATGTATCCATGATGAGATCGTATAGTTTAACATCATGTATCCAGGATGAAATCATACAGTTTACCATCATGTATCTAGGATGAATTGTGGGCTTAATATTATTTTGGTTCCCATGTGATAACATCTATGAAAAGTATTTCTTGAGAAACCTTACATTGGTGGGGGTGTGACACGCTCCCCATCCATGGTGTCCAACAAGTAGGCTCTATTATGATAGATCTTATGTGTGATGTAAGTCCCTTAACATTTAGGTACCAGATTCAGAGGATTATTTCTTGGTATCATCAGGGTTCTAAGATCTAATACTATCTCCCCTTGGAGGAATTAACATAGGATAACCTTTTTATTAAAGGCTTCTGCAATCTAGTTTTGATGAACTTCAAGGTTGTGCAATGCATGCAACCTGTTCTCCTCTAGCCACTATAATTCATCCAACTGCTTTTTGGATTTCTTATCATCTAATAGCTGTCTGCAAATGGCTATCCGGAGTGAAGGTAGATGGACTTATATGGGTAATAATTTCTTGGTCCCATACACCAATGAGTATGGTGTTTCTTGTATAGCAGTACTCGTGGTAGTACGATAGGCCCATAAATCATAGAGAAGATTGTATAACTGAGACTTCTTATCTTTGTTCACCATATTCTAGAGTATATTTTATAGAGTCTTATTTAAGGTCTATATCTATCCATTTTCCATTTCATGATATCAAAATGAGTTATTGGAATTGATATTGTACTCCTCGTACAGTTTCTTCAACTCCATGGAACATAAGTTTGTGTCTTTGTCCCTCAATATTGTGTGAGGGACTCCAAATTGGGTGATGATATGGGACTTTATGAAGTTGATGATGTTCTTCATCATGACTTACTTGAGGGGTATTTCCTCATCCCATTTGTAAAAGAAGTCGATGGTAGTATAAATGTTCTTGAACTGCTTAGTTGTGGCTGGGGGATATGGCCCCACAACATCCATTCCCCAAATAGAAAATGGCCAAGGATATTTAGTTGTATGTAGAAATTCTGAGGGTTGATGGATGAAGTTTTCATGAATCTGGAATACATGACATTTCTTTCTTAATTCCATGCAATCATGTATCATGTTTTTCTAGTAATATCCCAACCTCTTGATTTGGTGGGAGATCTTGGTCCTAGATTGATGGGTGCCACAAGAGCATGAATGGACTTATTCCATGATAATGAGAATCTATCATTCTATGCATATGAGGAGGATTTAATCACATACATGATTTTATAGTGCCTTATACTCATTTGGACCACTCTGTAGAGTAAATTTCATTTAATGATGATGAATCCATTCCCTTCTAGATCTATCTGTCAGGAGAGTCCCGTTTTGAAGATAATTGATTATTGGCTCTATCCATCCAGGGGTGTTCATTAGTTCATCATGCTCTAAGGTGATGTTGATATAATTGATCTTTTCCATGTCATATATGATGATCAAAGAGACCATTATTTTATGTGTGATATGGAAGATTAATTCCTCCTTATCAGGGTTGGCCAAGATGGTGGCTACATTAGCCAATGCATTAGTGTGAGTATTTTATGATTGGGGAACATGAGATAATGTGGTATAAAAAGATAACTCTTCCATCAGTCCCCTGATATAGCCAATGATAGGGGTTAGTTATTAATTTTTAATATAATATTCCCCATTTAACTTCTTTATCACTATCTTTGAATCCCCTTTGATATTTATGTAGGCTATTTTTAGCTATAGGGATAGTTCCAAACCAACAATGAGGGTTTGATATTCAGCCTTGTTATTTGTGCAGCATTTGGATAGTGATAAAGTGTTGGGAAAAATGTCTTTTTCTGGAGAGAAAAATACAATCCCTAGACTAACCTGATTGAGTTTCAGGTTTTCCATCATTTTACCGACAGGACCTTGGGAGGGTCCATCAAAATACCCCTCCCATGTCCAGGTAGTGTCATGGGCATAGAATATCTCCTCGTATATAAGCTTAGTTTCCACTGATATATTCTCCAAGGCAGGATGTGTTGTGAGGAAATTAGTCAGGGCTTTCCCTTTCACTGACTTCTGTGACATGAACTAAATTTCATATTACTGAATAATGACCACCCATCAGGTCAAGCACCTTATCATCATAGGGTGGCCAAGTATGTACTTGATAGGATCAATACAATAGATCATATGGTCTTTTGGTTCTTCAAGTATTGCTTCATTTTTTTCCTATGAAATGAGTGCATTGAATATCTTCTCGATATCATTGTATTGAGCCTTAGTACCTAACATGGTTTGGATGAGGTGGTAGAGATTGTTCTTGCTCCCTGTGTTATTTTTCTGTATGAGGAGGTCACCCAGTGAGCGCTCCACGGTGGCCACATATAAGATGAGTGGACTCCCTTCCACAAGAGGCATAAGAACTGGTGGGTGCAAGAGATGCTTCTTGAGACTTTCGAAGGATTCTTGGAAATCGCCATCCCATTGATAGGTGATTCCTTTATTCATCATCCTGGTGAAGGGGAGATATTTTCCATCCAGGTTGGAAATGAATCACTGAATCTATGTGAGGTTCCCTTAGATCCCCCTTAGTTCTTTGATATTTTTGGGGGTGACATTTCTAAGATAGAACTATTATTCTCTTGGTCAACCTCGATGTCATGGTGATACCAAAAATCCAAGGAACATACTTGATGTTACCCCAAAGACACACTTTAGTGTATTCATATTCAGGTTGTATTATTGAAACTTGTCGAAGATTTTTTGGAGATTCATAAAGTGATCACATCACTATAAGGATTTGACCACCAGGACTTTGATATAACATTCCTCTATATTTCCCATGAATGGATTAAAGATATGATGAATGGATTGTTGATATGTGGCATTAGAGTTCTCCAATACAAAGGGTATGACTTGATATAAAAATATCCTCTAAAGTGCTCTGAAGGCAGTGGATTCTTCATCTTTAGGGTCCATCTTCATATGATTGTATCCTGAGTACCCATCCATGAAGAAAAAAATTTATAAGCTATTAGCTTCATCAATCAAGAGTTATATGATCATAAATGGGAAATCATTCTTTGGGAAATGTTGATTAAGGTATCTAAAATCGATACAACCCCTAATCTATCCATTCTTTTTCTTAACGGGGATGATGTTGGAAATCCATCTTGGGTGTGTCACTTCTCATAAAAAGTTTTCTTTGATAAAATTGTCGAATTTTGCCTATAAATTGGTGGAATGATAGGGGTGCATCATCTTGGATAGCTGCTTGAAGCCTTTATGATCATCAGGTAGTCCTAGATGGTGTGTAGTCACATTTAGAATCTAATAATTTCTATGTAGTTCCAAGTGAACGCATATTGGTGCTGCTTCATAAATGTAATGTACATCTCTTGCTCTTTGAGGGTCATAAAGACACTAATCAGAGTAGGCCTTGAGTATTCTTTGATTCCAAGATTTATTTTCCTAAGATCATTAATGGTGGTGGAACGCCTTCCTCTAATATGGGAGGGAGTTCCTGAGGTCATCCTCATCTCCTTCCATCTTTGAGTCTGTGGAGATATTTTCAAATGAAGATGGAAATCTGGGGGCTTCTCTATCACTTTCAGGGTGAGGGATGCCATGAGAAATAAATTATCATCTCCTACTACCTAAGTCATTGAAAAGATATGTTGGAGATTATTTTTTTTTACACTATCACTATGGATATGAGGATCTTGGACATCTGGGGTTAATACTATCACCTCGACTGTATTTAATTTGAGAACATAGCCGATGTCAAGCATACTCCATGGATTTTCATGGGTGGTTCCTGATCCATTAGGAGTTGCAACCTGTGTATCATCATCCTCCATTGGTTTCTTGCATACCTTTTTATAGAAATATGATTCATCATCTATGTCTATGCAAGTATCGAATGGGGCACTGTCACCATGTAGTATTTAGACCTTTCAACCAATGGGGTACTTCAAACATTGATGGAATATTGAAGTTACTACCAAATGGCTATGGATCCAGGTCCTTTCAAGTAGGACATTGTATGTGGTATCTTTCTAGATAACCATAAACTATGAATCATATGTTAGTTACCCAAAATGATCTTTGAGTTTTATCTTATCAAGAGGTATTTTCTCACACTTATCATACCCTTGAATGGTCATCCTTATGGGAGAAATATCCCCTTATTCATATCCCAAATGTCGTAGGGTTTGAACTAGGATTAGGTTGATTCCAGATTCATTATTAATAAGATCCCTCTGTACATCAACATTATTGAGTCATCCCGAAACATATAGGGGTATGATTTTTCCTTGTATGACTTCCTCTTGATCTTCGTCAGTGAATGAGATGGAGACATATAATTTTGATGACATTGACTTCACTCAATAAAACTCTGCTCTGGTGGAATATGTCTCAAACTCTTGTATGAATTGGAGGGCTTCAAAAATTTCCTCCCTGAGTTATTTTGAAAGATATAGTGCATCAAGGATTGAGATCTTGGCTGGGAACACCACCAACTATTTCAAAATGTCATACTTTTGCACTAGATTTTGATGCTTCCTAGTGTAGGGTTTCTCCTGAACATATGACTTAGGAGCCAAGAATTTGAGGTGGATGGGCTTGATGCTTGTGAAGAGTTTGAGGGAGTATTTTTTACCTACAACATAGTTCAAACTAGCCTTCCTTTTTTCTTGGGTTGATCAGATAATTGAACCCCTGCTAGGTGATCATGGAAGATAATTGGGTGTGGATGACCGCTGGAGGGTTTTGGGATGCCTATATGCCTCTTTTGAGCCTGCTAGAGCACTTTACCATGGGTCTCAGCTATATATATATCCTATGTGGATACATGGACAAAATATTGGGTTAAACTATGCCCATGTTGTCCCCTGTATCCTCGGTTTCTATGCATGTGGCCTCTCGTTCCCCATTTATATGCAAAAACTAAAATTCTGAGACATATTCATCATCAGAGAAGGGTTTTTCAAGTGTATCGTGTTGACAGAACTAAATATGAGTTCTTCGTCAGATTAGGACCCCATTTTGTGGGTCATTTCCCATGCTGAAGATGTTGTAGGGAAGAAATATGAAAGAGTTAGAGCGTTTATTAGAGCAGAATATTACGCTTCCTCTTCTGTTTCTTCCTACTTCTAGTGGTCACACCCATTTTTGGAGACATATCTTATGCCTCTTTTTTAGGTTGTGAAGCTATTGTGGGTCTATGTATTTTTTCTCTCTGTATGGCATGATCTCAATCAAATTTTTTGAGTCATATATTTTTTGAAGTTATTCTAAAGTTGGCTAGAACTTTATACCAATCTTCTCCTTATTCTGATTGTGAAATGGTTATGCAAGCCACCTACTCTATGGAGTTATCTAACACCACATATCTAGAATTGACCATTCCTTAAAGGACATATTTGGAGATAAATAAGACATATATATTATTACCCAACCTTTTATGGAAAGGGAAGTATTCTGGATGATCGGTTAGGTTCACCTCATCGGGATACCTAGGTTGTAGTAGTGTGAGTAGGTTATTATCCATAGATACCAAGAAATAACCAAGGAATTATTCATTTCAAAAGGATTGTGGTTTGTTCATCTGTTCCTCAAATATTAGGCGACCCTTATGTATCTATTCTTCTGGTGGAGAGAGATTATGTTATTTTTTCCACTCAATAATAGATACTGGGTGGTTTGGTAACTTCCTCACTGCTTGGTATGGCACTGCAGCTAGCTTAAGAGTGATAGTTGCATCCTCTGATTTTCCTATCCTTTTCCCCTATGACATGATCATGAGTCGAGTCTTAGATTGGGTTCTCTGAATAGAATCCTCAAGAAATTTTTTCATTTTAGCGAACTCACGGAACCCACCTGGATATTTCATTTGGATTAGATATGTTTGTAACTAATCCCAAATATTTTTAGTGCAAAGTTCCAACAGTTTCTCCTATGAGAGAGGGATGCTAAGTAAATAGGTTAAACCTTTATACCTTAAAATAAAGGCATACACCCTCTCACTTTCTTGTTATTTATAGTTTTTTAGGTCATTGGTCATTGTTTTCCTCTATGTGGAACTGAATTGATAAAGGAACTGATGACGGAGTTCTTCCCATCGTGTAATGGATCCTGTTGGTAGGTTGTTGTACCATACAAAGTTTTTCCCTATCATAGTCTATAAAAAACACCTCATCTTTGTTGCCTCATATTGATCTTGAGGTATCATAATTTGACCATATTGAGATAAAAAGTGTTTGAGATGTTTTTCAAGGTCACATGCACCGTCAAAAGTAGAGAAGTTTGGATTGTTGAAGTTGGGTGGAGATGGAGTATCATCCAACCATTCAGGATATGGATTATTTTTAGGTTGTACTAGAGTGCATCACCCTTTCATGGATTCTATTCAAGTATCCAAGGACTCGATGATGTTAAGAAGATATGGGGGAACTACTGTTTGAGCCACCTTATTCCTACAGGGCGAATGTGGGGTTGGATAAGGTGGCCCCGCCTTTTTTTCCCACTGATTCTTGATTATTCCTAATACTGAATGGTCGCCCTAGAAAGGGAGATGCTTTCACCGCAATAGAGGGAAGTCACTATCATTTTAGACTTCCTCATTTGTGTAGACTGACTGCCTAGATTTAGAACTAGTCTGATGCTCATATACCGCTCTTTCTGGAATATTGGCCATGGGAGGAATAATATTTTTCTATTTTTAGAGATGATTCTCAATGGGTATGTTACCCCTAAGTAGCTCCTTGTTGAATTTTATAAGAGCTTGTATCTCACTCACATATTGTGAAAAATATTCCTCCATATAAGGAAACTCAACTCTTCGGGGTGGTGATCAGGATGTATACATATATTTACCTTTTTTACTTGGAAATTTTTCTCCATAGAGGTGGAAACTCGGTATTTATAAGTGTTGTGTTTTGGAGCCTTCTTTGGTTCTGGGTGCACACATCCTTGTTTGGTGCATCCAAATCACCCTCCTCATTGGGTATGTTTTCTATGTTGTGGACCTCTATATTTTTGTCTTGATTCACAATATCCTCCATGTTGATAGTGATGACATTCATATAGGCATATTGGGCAATGGTGGTTGTACTATTACTGTTGACGCAATAAGATGATTCTACACTGCCTTCATCAGGGTCGTTATTCGAACCCTTGGCCATATTGGGCCATTTTGGATTGTAACCCTGGTGGGGTATGATTTCCTTCATCATACACTCCTCTCATCTTGTTCTATGAATAGTGAATTTGAGGGAGTTTTCATTCATGATTTATGAATGGGCCCCGACCAGTAGAGGTTTGTCTTGTGGTAGGAAGAATAGGTGATATGTAGACTGTTGATTTTCCCTCTCAAACTAGAGAATACTAATTCTCTCTATGGTGATGATGATGATGAAAATGATCCCATCCCTATGGGGTGGGGGTTATTTGGGGTTGTAATTGGCATTAATTGGTCCTGTTGTTGAGGTCCAATGACTCTGATCAGGGATTTGATGATTCTCGAGATGAACATGAAGATATAAATGCTCCCAGCCTAGTGGGGTGGGGTTGATCTGGAATCACTGTTGATTTCCCTAGTACCCTCTCAGGGGATGATGAACCTAGGGATAGTGATTGAGATATAAATTTTACCAGCCCAGCAGGATAGGGTTTGTTCACAACTACTACCGATATGTCCTGAATCCTATCGATAATTGATGATCTAAGAGTTGTAGTAGGTGGTAGATGTTCCCCCAAACTAGAGAGATGTTTATTCTCCTAGATGGATAATATGGAAGTTTTCACTGCACACCATTTGATGTGGCACAGTTGTGCTTGCATAGGAGCTAGGTGCGACGAAATCCCATGGTGAGAACCATTCTTTATGGGAAGTAGTTTGGGTGATCGTAACTTCGGTCTTCATGTTTGAAATAAATTATCATTAGTTAAAGGGGACTAGTTTGAAATATTATTGGCTATCATATCTCCCCATTCATAATTTCTTGGCACTGTTGAAGTGGGAGAATTTTTTTTTTGTGACCAACTAGACCGAGCATTACCCGGTCCCCTGATTTCGCTAGAGGCTATAACATTACAAGATGTCATATCTAAGGGGTTATGTTTTTATATGGGTGAAGCAAAGTGTAACAATCCATATTGTCCCAATCCTCTAATACATATGCATGAAGTGGATTCAGAGATCAGCTACTGAAGAGTTGTGATACAATGGTGGAAATCATGTTGCAAATTTGCGCTATGATTTTCTAGTTTTGGATCATGTTCCATGGAGATAGCATCCAGGTCTAGCTAACAACAGAGTATCTTGATGGCTTTAAGGTGACCCTCATATCCTAGATAAGGGAGGTTTCTGACCTTTAGATCCTGTTGAGTAGCCCGTATATTTTAGTATATATAATTAATGCACTTCTTTTTTATCTCATATGGGATCTCATAGTTGGAAGTGGTGAGGGGGAAAACATGATGGGAATGTTTTTTATGGGTAACTCTCTCCAGATGTCAATTTTGACCTCCTCTTCATCATACTGACATTCCTCCATATGGTTAGACCATAGAAGATGATTCTGAGGGTCACCTTCTTACTAGAGTGGGGTGCTGCTGGAATTTGATGGGGAACTATATGTGGTTGACCCTGATGTTTCAAGAACCTATCTATAAGAAGGTGTTATATTTTGGGAAACCTCTCTATATAGAGGTGTCTAGAAAAGGGGGGGATTTTCTTGTCTATGGGTGATATCTCCATGGGGAGATTGACCATGGTGGATGTTAGGAGTAGAGTCTCTATGATCCATCTTCACACTACCACGAGGAGTACTATCACAGTAGCGATCATCTTATGATTTGTTGTAAGAGTTGACATTCCCTTTTGGTGTTGAGAATGTGTCTCAAACAACCTCAAGGAAATTGGCATTAAGAAGATTAGAAATATGAATCATGTTCTAAGTTGTGGTCAGAATATGTTGACCTACCTTTTAGAATTGTAAAAGGATATGATCCTACTGTATGATGGTTTCCATAACTTGTTAATAATTGTCTGATGTTTCAAGAGTATGAGCTCACTGCTAAGAAGATTTTAGAATATACTGATAAGATGTCTCATTATTTATAGGAATATGAACCTATACCAAGGCATGTTTCATTCTCACTTGATGATCCTCGGTCAGGATAGGATTATGAGCCTGATCCTGATCCTTTGGGATATTCCAATAGTATTTCTTGGTAGGGATAAGAGCCTACCCCAAGGCATGCGTCTCTCTCACTTGGTGAGACCCGGTTGGAGCGGGAATATGATCCTGGTCCGAATATGCATTCCCTACCAGAATATGATGACAGACCTCCAGAATAGGGGAAGGAATATGGGCCTCCTCTTATATTTCCTTGGAATGATGTTGGTGCAGTTGTTCGTTGGTGGAAATAGTAATATGTTTATGGATTCTGTGATCTACTAAAAAATGAAAGATAGATTCGTTGATAAGAATATGAGTCTGTCTCAGGGCTTTTTCCATTCTCACTTGGTTATCCCCAGCTAGAACAGTGATATATTCCTGATCCTGGGCCTTTAGATTATGTCATTGGACTTCTTCGACAGGAATATGAGCTTGTCCTAAAGCATGTTCCCTTCTCACTTGGTGAGCCTCAACCAGAATGGGGATATGATCCCGATCATGGGCCTTTGGAATATGCCACTGGAATTTTTTGATAGACATATGCCCATGTACTGAGGCATGTGTTGGCCTCACCTGGTGAGCCCCATGACTTGTGCGTCGCTCTATCACTTGTGCACCGCTCCATCACTTGTTCACCACTTTATCACTTGGATGCCACTTTCTTTCCTTTGTCATATTTTTATGTGATGATATTTGAAATATGAATTGCATGCAACGTACACTTGCACGCCACAATTGTGCGCCACTTATACTTGTGCGCCACTTTCTTTCCTTTTCCAAAAACACTTCTTTACTCCCCCTATCCATCATAATGCTTGCATCACAAGTTCTCTAAACTAATGATATTTGTGAAATAAAAAACAGAAAAGCATCGTTAAAGTTTTTCTTTCATGAAAATCAGCTTCCATGGTTTTCTTGAAACAATGAAATATTACATGAACCTTAATTCCTATTCTTCTTCTAATTTTTTTGGAGTATGAATTCCAAATAACTTATCACATGGATAATGACTTCAAAATCACTTCAATCATCCTCAAATGGATGATACTTCAACCATATTCATTGTTGTGAACAATATATCTCATTTGATACATGTATTCTGAACTTAGGATCAGTGCAACAATTTCCTGATTAATGAAATCTAAGAACATGCATGATTTCTCCTTTCCTCTTCATCTTTAACCACCATGCATGTCCATTATCGAATTCCAATCCAATGCACCCTTTCTCTTTTCCTTATATTCTATTATTTTTGTAACATGACTTCTAAAGCACTTCTCACATGGATGATGACATCATCCATCTTCATTGTTGTAAAAAATGTGTCACCTTTGACACAAGTTCATTGAATTTAAGATCAGTGCATCAATCGCCTGATTTGACAATATTTATAATTTCTCAAGCATGTCATTCACTGCTATGATTCCATAACAATTATCCTGGCACCGTCACTTAAACCAATCTCCATTAACTTTGGAGGTATCCTTCTTTATCTTGATCATCATTTACAACCTCATTGACATCTATTGACAACAAATACAACTTATACACAAAAGTGGTCCCAAGACCATGCACCTTTGGAAACTCCTTTTATTACATATGTTTTATAACTCAAATGTATGTGAGGGAAACCAAAGGATTGATTAATGGTAATTACATAAAACAACCTTGGAAACGCATGTCCAACATAATAAAAGAGGGGGGTGACTCACAGGCCATCGTATTTAATTTAATAATAAAAAAAATGAAAAATCATGTGATGAATTAAATTAAATTAAACCAAAACATACTTAGGTCTAGTCAATCTCATGATTGGTAATACACATGAAAACATTACACATTTTATTTTATCTCATTTCATCTAATCATCCTAAAATACCCATTTTTTATGATTTTAAATAAAATAAATTATTTTATTTTATTTAAAACTTAATAAAATAGTACACATTTTGTACTTGGAAGCAACTTGGTGATTACCTATCTGAATTATTTAGTATAGTTTTAAATGTAAATAATGCACTCATATATCATATTGTGTACATGGTATATGTCACAATTTCACAATGTGTTTTTTCAATTTAATGTCACGTGAAACACATGAAAATTTTATAGCATGTATAATTTAATACATTGATTCTTTAGTATACAATAGCCATACATGATTCACGGTTTCAAATATTATACGGAATTTATTAAGAATTTAATATAATATAAAACCTAATGATCAATGTGTATTGTTAACTTAATGAGCCCATGAAACTCAGTTTTATGGGGTTTAATGGAGTAATTAATTAAATTTAACATTTCCATATAAAGAGGTAAAGTACACAACATGCACAATCCATCCATACGGCGTGTACTTCTCTTCATTGGATATTTACAATGAACGCCTAGGGAATCAAAATTTACTTATCATGAACATTTATAAACTAAACTATGTGTATAAAGGATTACATAGCATACACTTCGAGTTAACCATATGTTGGTGCAAAGTCTTTGGTGCGAAGTCTTTGGTTTTGTGGCTTTTTTTCTTCGGTTATCTGTTGTTCGGTTTTGGATTTGTCTTCGGGTGCGGAGAAGATCGTTGTCGCTGTGAAATTATGGTGTGTTTACAACCAACACGATACATGGATCTGCGTCAGATGAGGTTCAGAGCAATAAGGTTTCGCCTACGCATGCCATTCGGATTTGGAAGTTCGAGAGGGTATGACTTTGTCATCGGTTCCGTGCTCGTTCAATTCTGCACAGGACAGCTAGCCGAGAGTTTATGCGGTGGTGAAAGTTTGTCATCACGATGTAGTTTCTGGGAGGGGTAGATCCCATGTCTTGATTTGAGTTTTCTCTGTAATAGTGTTTCTTAGTTGTAATGTTGGATTTTGTGGTTTCTCACTTTTTTCCTCAAAAGTGTTTTGATAATAAAAAAGTTAATTTTCAGTCAGTCAGTTCAATGCCAACAAATCTTTTACTAACATTTAAATCTTTTGTATTATCATAATAATACCAAAAATTTATTTTTCGATAAATAAATCTGTTGATATTAGTTATTGTTACCAACAAATATTTTACCATTAAAACAATCTGGTATTAATAAATTATTTATTAATATCAAATATTTTATCAAAAATTAAATATATAGATATATATATTACCCATTACAATCATGTCATTTGATCATAAAAATATATAATTAATTAAAATATCCATAATTTAGTAATTTTTATTGGTAATGTATATATAGATACATAAAAGAATAATCCTTATGCAATATAATTTTTTATATAAATTAACAACTTTTTTATTTATATATGTATATAAATAAATAAATAAATGTATCTACAAAAAAACCTAATGTGTGTCGAAACACTCCCCTGTCCCAACCCGACCTCATTCCCAGCTTCCAGAGTTGCCCGTGGTTGATGTTCTTCACGGACCACCTCGCAGGAATTCAGTCACACCCTTAGAGGCATCCTCGCACAAAATCCCCTTGTTAGAATCATGGATCCTCACTCTGTTGGGGGGTACTCTCTTTGTCGCTTCATCTAGGGTTCCTCCTTTTCTATCATAGTGACGTCTTCTTGCCTCATAGTCCCTTTGCTTCCCCCGTTCAATATTTTGGTTACCTCCTATTTGGGTTCCTCATTTTTCATTTCTCTTTGTGGTGGTTTCTTATTGTGTTTGGTTCTCTCTTCAACTACCGACGGTCAATCACCCACTTCCTTGGTTCTGACTAGTCTAGGATATCCCCTCGCAATCATGATCTCTAGCATCCCCACTTCCGCTTTCTCTCTTCTTATGTTTCCTATGAGGCATATTGGTTAGTCCAAGATCCCCGTTGTGGATATGTTCATCCCCTCAGATTGATTAGGCATTTCCTTTTACCCTTTAGGGGTGTTGGATCCACTTAGCTATCCAAGGGTGTTGGGTTCAGACTCTGTATGCGTGCCTTGGTTTGAGTTGTGGGGATTTATTGTGTTCGATGATAAATATATCTGATGGTGTGTGGAGGCTTAGCTAGGTGTTTTGGAAGCGATATAGGTGTGTGCATCGGTGGTCTAGTCTTGGATTTTTCCTCTTTTTCTAGTCTAGAGATCACATTATGTTTTAGTTTCTGGTCTCGGGCTCACTATTTTTTGTCTCTGGTTGATATTTCTCATCCAATTCCATGTGTCTCATCACCTTAGCCTCGATCACTACCATTTTCTTGGTTACTCATTTATTATCATCTCTATTGTTTCATTTTTCATTGAACTGGTTATGCTTCAGTTTGTGTTTTAGAATTAGAATTGTGATAATGTTGATTTTGTTTTATGACACAAACTATTTTTTTACCATTGCAACATTGTTTAGATCATTTAATTTTGTGTATTGAATCATAACTATTTTGAAATTGTTGTTAATATTTTCATGAATTAAATATTATGTGTTCAATTTTGGTTTTGAAACTTTGAATCTATCTTTCATGTTTATTTTATTTGATACAACAATTAAATTATAATTTTGGTCTAGTATTTGTTGGTTATCTTTACACTTATATGGAATAGAATATGTTATCGAATTTGTTTACTAATTATTTATTTTTTAAATTTGAAAATGATATTAATAAATAATTTACATATCCCATATTTTTTGGATTTATTGAATCATTGCTATAATCATTTTCTCTTGGTATTTGAGTGATGACTTGAACAGATTAAGAATGTTTGATTAGGTTTGTTGTTTTATTTATTATTATTTTAGTTTCAACTTGTTTCTTAGAGATTCTCCATCATGTTTTTTTGTTCAAATTGATATTTTGTGTTCTTTATTTTCACTAATCATCTCTAGGTTGAAGGTTTGATCACTTAACTTATGGTCTTTACTTATGAGACTAGTAGTTTGGAGATAAAATGATTGCTCATGGAATCCCTTTTCATTTACTAATTTTTGTGAACAATAGAGGGAATTCCCTTTGATAAGTTTCCTGTGATGCACCTATTAGATGTGTTTGTTTTTTTATGGTTTGTGATAGGTCTTTTTTTCATTTCTTTTCTTGTTATATTTTTGCATTGATGGTTCATTTCAAGGTTTTTCAGGTGTAATTTGGAATTCATGGATGTTTTTTAGTGGTGTGTTGTAGTGTTCTTGACGGGTCTCCAGTAGCAGATTCATAGTCTTTATTCAAGTGCGGGTGGTCGTAGAGGTATGACTATTATTTGGAGTGTTCATTAACGATGGGTTCATTGTTGTGGTGTAGTGTAAAAATAAGTGGAATGGATTCTGAATCCATGTGACGACAGGGGAAAATAGAAGGAAGAGTAATATCTTTTGCCTCAGGGCTGTGGGTGTTAGATCATTGTTGCAGTAGGGAATCTTTAGGTGGATATATAATTTGTCTATGCTTTGGGTCTCCAGATGAAGGGAGTGTTTTTTCTGGGTCAATATTTCATTTGGACGCACCATTGAACCCATTCTTGTCACGGTCTTGTGGTATTTTTCCTTCATTAACTTTTCCAGGTAAATTCTTCATGGTTTTTAGGAGTCACTTTTATTTTATCTTCTTTTTGATCGACTAATCTTGAAGATGTCTAACTCTGAGTACCATCTCATCATCTTGGATGTTTGTGTTCTCATTTTTGATCTGTCAAGTGAGGTGCGAGGTGATTTTTCTAGAATATTAATTGTTTTTTTACCCTTTCTCTCTTTTTTTGTAATTTATTACTAATATAAAGCTATGAAGATAGATGGAGTAGGAGTGTGATAAAATTGTGATGATAAAGATGGATGGAAGATATAGGAGTTTTAGTATATTGTTCTTTGTGGGGGGGGTTCAGTGATTCTATCGCAGTGTCATGGTGTCCCAGAATTGGAATGTTTCAAGAGCTAGTTCATTACACTCAGGGATGTTGTTCTTTGTGGGGGCTCAGTGATTCTATCATAGTTTCATGGTGTCCCATAATTGGAAATTTTCAATCTTCATTTCACTACATTCATCTTGGTTAGCGTTTCGTTATTTATGTATAGATTATTTTTGTTTTCTGTCACCTGGTTTTTAACAGATTTTTCCTTGTCAAAAATAATTGCCATTATAAATATTGTTTTTCACTTTGAATAGTCAGTATTGAAACACTTACAAAAATTAATTCTTCATTCATACAAGCACCTATAATTTAAATTAAATGAAATTTAATTTTGAATGAATGTTGATATCTCATTGGTATATTGATGTCAATAGTTGGAAAGTGTGGAGGTAACATTGCTAAGAACCTGATAGAAATAGATTTCCTATGAGAATCACTACAGTGATAGCTGATGTTGGATAATCATGGATGGATGCAAGAGGAGTATGAGATGCAACTTGGGTTATTGTTTTTTTTAAGCGTTTGAGTTTCTGTTTCGAATGTATATCTTGAAGTACTGCTTGAGTTTCTTTATTTTTTTCTGTGTTTTGATTATAAATTGGTGAAGTATTGTTTTTCTACAGAATTATTACTAAAGTTGGTTGATGTTGGAAGACCATGGATGTATTATAGAGGAGTATGACAAGAAGTTTGGATCATCCATCATGGTGGTGGATCTGGATGTGCATGAGACTATACCAAAACCTCCTCTGTCTCCAGTCAAATTTAAACTTTTTTTTATCTAGAATTGGTCGTTGGATCTCAAGTTGACTAAATGGAATGGATGGGGCACTAGCATGGTTAGGGCACTGGATCTAGAGCTAGATGGGTTACTGGCATGGTTGGGGCATTAGAGTTGGAGCTGACTATATAGCATGGATGGGGCGCTTGAGCTAGAGTTGGCTAGATGGTATGGATGAGTGGCCTGGAAGGCGGGGGTGTACTGGGGATTTATCATGGGGGGATTGGGGGATCCAGTGTTTTGTATAAACTATTTTATTATTAATATAATTTTTTTCCCTAAGTTTGAACATGTGTTAAAATCATCTTTTATGTATTATATATGATAAAATAATAAATATAATATGAAATTTTACTAGTAATAAAAAATTATAAATTTTATTCAAATTTAAAATCATCTTTTATGTATTATATACGCATGGTTCATTTATTTCACGTAACATGTGCTAATTACACGACAACTCGGAATCTACGCGAGCATCCTCGTGCAATGAACAAGGATACATAGAGTGTAACAAAGGAGTGCATTCCATATATTATTTTGTTATCTATCTAGAATTATTGTCACCTTAGGATGGGTTCTTCGGATGTGATCATCATTAATTATTAACTGATCTTGGTAATATGTGTGAGAAATGAATAAGAGGAAGAATAGATTTTGATGAAGGAATAATAATGAATTAAAACTTGAAATGAATTTTAACTTTTAAATTCACAATGATCAACAATAAAATAAATAATTATAAATTTGAACATGATGTGTTTGATTCCACTTAACAGTTTTGGGTACAGTTGAAGTGCTTATTGAGGCCGATCTCGACTCACCAAATGTCAGATTTGATGGATCATTCGTATATTGTACAAGACATAAAAATCATGATCACTGATATTTTTCTAATCGAATATTAACAAGAAAGGATTTCAGGAATAAGATGAGATTTTTTTCATGTTAAATTTATAATTAATTTAATTAAATAGAAACAAAGATTGCCTCATTCATGAGATATTTCTTCATAGTAGATATTGATCACCTAAAACCCTTTTTTGGAAATCTATCATTGTGGTTGTAGGATCCATGGGTATAATCCCTCTAATGGTGATCCACACATGCTCTCATGATCTTTGAATGACACTATTGAATCATTAAGTGCTAGCACGGTCGATTGAACATATTGTGTTGTTCGTCTTGATCACTGCACATTTCTTTGATCTTGAAGAAATTCTCTTGATATTATAATTCTTGAGAGGATGTGAGAAGGAAGAGGAGAATTCTAGAGAATAATCTGTTATACACAATGATTCTTGATTAACCTCTCTCAGAATGTATAAGTAGTCTATTTATAGACCTAGGGTTAGGGTTTGTAATTTAATTAATTGAACAATTTCCCTTAATAAAATGTTAAACTCTTTTCTATCCCCATGCCATGTATTAAAATAATATTATTATTTTTATTCAAAGGCATGCGCTAACTGGTGCAACGATAAATATTATTTTATTAGCTTACAAATTAATATTTATTATCGGACAAAATCTTGGTCCACTCGGCTTCCTTGGAATTTATCGAATACCCAAATAAATATTTAATTAAATATTTATTCATAAAATAAATATTCTATTCACACTCTAGAGAATAAATATTTATTAAATATTCAATAAATAAAATATATATTTTATCCATAGTCTGGTGAATAAATAATTATTGAATATTCATGTAATTAAATAAATTGTTTATTAATGAATAAATAATTATCTATTACATTACGAATAGTATTTTACAATCAATAAATATTGAATAAAATTATTTCTCAGTCTTGAGAATAATATTTATTTTAATAATTAAATTCAAATATAATTTAATTGAGATCAATGAAAACACTTAGTGTGTAACCCTCTAGGATTCTTTTTCATTGGCATTCGACATGATTGGATAAATTCCAAGATTACTATCTAGTAATGGGTCAAGGAACCCAAGAAAAATAAGTTTATGATGCAAAATTGATTACCACATATGATCACTCATTGTGTAATATAATCTCTTTATCACAATATCTCATCAAGAAGGTTGCACACTCATGTCATCAACCTATGTGCTTAATATGTCTTTCTTTGACTGTCTGAAATAAACTCACCATTACACCATGACCATGGAATTTAATGTAATGATTTCATTTCAATCAAAGGGACAAGATATTAACTTATATAAATATGGAAGGGATAAATCCTTCCTTGGATTATTAATTAATAACATTTCATATGTGATGCATCTAACATACTCTACTTCCTATGAACATATGGCGTCATAGTTTTGGTCAGTAAATCAAAGTGTGTGAGTCATGAAATGCATTAATAATGGTCTTAAAATCTAAGGGTTGTTACACACACTTTTAATCTAAATTACAAGTGCGAACTTCATAAGAAGAAGTATCATATGATTATGGGTATTTTCACTAGAAAACAAACATACTATATACCACATCGTAGAATGTTATTCGACTGTAAAACTAGGTTTAAGAATGTCATCATGAAATTTCAAGGTTCTCATCATAGATGGAAATTTCTATGACCATTTCAATGTGACAGATACTCTAAGGTATTATAAAATTAATGTTACGCCTAAGAACAATCAATATGTGATAAGGTTTTTAAATTAATATTCACTTCTTTGAATATACATGTAATCTAAAGTAAAAAGTAGTTGGTTCTAGGGTGCTAACTCCAACAAGGATGGTTTACAGCATGCTATAAGGGTGTAGGTAAACATCATCAGGTTGAACTTATTCTTAGAGGCAATGAATGAGGTAACTATAGCCAAGTAGAACTTGATGGATGAGACTATACTGATGCAGGAATTGGTATCAGGTGAGATAGGTAGTGGAGCTTTGGGTAGCTGTAAGCGAGGTATTAAGGAGACCCAATATAGTAGCTAGATCAATGAATCAAGGATGCCACCATAGAGTAGATAACTGATGGCATGTTTCTAGTGGGGGAATACAGCACACATTTGAGCTCAGTGTGATCAGAAACTGAAGGAGTGTCAGGAATGTGGCCAAATGGGGCATCTAGATAGATTTTGTTGGAAGACCTCATAGACAATTGGGAGTCATGGATCATGCTAGACTTGGGATTCTAAGGTAGGACTAGGAGTGGAACTAGGAGTTGGTAACTGGTATTCATTTACACACATAGGATATGGTAGGGAGAGATATACACAGTCATGGGGTAATGTCCAGTAGGGAGTAAAACTCTGTAGAGAGGATAGAAATTAGGCATTCATGCTTCAAGCCAACTTCATGTGGTCAAAAAGACATACATGAAGCAGGTCAGAGATTCAATTTCACTCAGAGGTGTTTTGTGAGGGTGGTCATGGTTTTTGATTTTGTATGATGATTATTGATGTATAGGGTGTAAATGTAACAAGTTAATTAACAAGGTGTTGGTTAATATATGAGCATCAGGTGTGATATGGTATTTATGTGGGCATCAGGTGTGATGTAGGACTTATGTGGGAATCAGGTGTGATGTGTGACTTATGTGGGCATCAAGTGCAATATGGGATTTTTGTGGGCATCATAATCGATATGGTATTTGTATAGACATCAAGAGTGATGTAGGATTTATGTGGTCATCAGGTGTGATGTGGGATTTATGTGGGAATCAGGAGGGATGTGAGATTTTATTGGTGTCATCTGTGATGTGATTATGAAATGAGAATATGATATAATATGGTAATAATGGTATATTATGGTTGGATTATGGGCATGTTCTATGATTATGGTCAGTGTGTTACCATCAGTTTATTGATAATTAGGTTGATAAGTGACCGATTAGGTAGTTCTTATGGTAGGAAGTTCTCAGGGAACAAATTGGTTCCTTATGTTGATTGGTCAAGGTATTATTAGATTTTGGAATGAGATGAATGTGTTCAGTGTCATCTCAGTGTTTGGGAAAATGGAGAACATAATGCTTGATATGTATGAGATTTTTGGTTAGTGTATGGTTGAAATAGATTGGGGAAGAGATATTATATGATGGAAATATTGTAAAACCCTTTACTTATTCTAAGGTGTGGACCTGGCAAATTTTTATTGGAAACCCATGTATTTTACTTGACATTGAATGTTTCAGGAGTTGGGAGTGACCCAAGAAGTGTTATGGTATAAATGGGTAGGTTTGAAACTAAATATCTATAGATTTTAGCCTTTCATGTTATGACAGTAGGGGTCACATTGTGAAAAAGTTGATAATGGGGGAGGTTCCCCTACCTTGAATTGTTCATAGTGTGAATAAGTGTTCACACTATGAACCATTCCTGGAAGGTTTTTTAAAGTTTAATTAATTAATTAATTAAAGGTTTGATAAAATGAAAAGTAATAGTGGGGTTATTTAGCTAAGAAAAACATGATGTATCCCCTCCCTTGGGATTTTCTCCCTTCTTAAGTGGTATCCTCCCTTGATTCTCTACGTAATTGTTTTTCATCCATTGAAATAAAAAGGAAGAGGTAAGGTTATCCTTCCACATTTATCCTTTCTTTTTTTCATTCAATGACTATAAAATTAACACTATTTATGGTTATTATTCCCTATTTTTACGGGTTTTATCTACATTTTTTATTCATGTTGTTTGAGCTCAAATTAACGGGTGGTATTTGATGAATAAACCACCTATAGGTAGAAGGTAGGTGGTTCCTAGATTTATCTTGATTTATATAGGTATTATGTGATTCATGGTAAATATGCATGGGTGGGGTGGTTTAGGTGAGGCTAGTTATGAGATTCCTAACATTTTTATGGTGGTTAGGATATGCTTAAGGGTAGTCTTGTGTGTGAAATGGTACAGTTGAGCCTGGTATGGCATGGAAGGTGAGATATGTGGTTATATGGTTAGTTGGGTACAATGATGTTGGATATGAAAATTATTTCATGTTGTGATCACTATTAGAAAATTTGTTTTTCACATCATGATTTTAACATGGGTTTTTTTAAAACCATTGTTAAAATATACTTTTATGCTTGATTTTTTTAATGTTTTAATGTCGGTTTCTAAAAAACAATGTTAAATATATATACTTTTAATGTCATTTTTTTATATGAAAGACATTAAAAAAGAAAACACTCTATATAAGTTTGTATTTCACTTTTTATTCTTTGATTTTTCTGGTCATGAAGCCAAAATGGACTTACGAATCAAAAGTTATGGCCACCAGAAGTAGGTAGTGCTTCTATAGAGTTGTCCAACTTTGGACAGCCATAACTTTTAATTTGAAAGTTTTTTTTCTCTCCACGATCCATAAAATTGAATATTGAGAAAAAAAATGATACTTTATAAGTTATTTTAATGTTTTTTAAAAAAAATCAGTGCTAAAATCTATTTTAAGGTTGGTTATTTAAAAAAACCAACATAAAAAAGTCATTTAAATGTAGGTTTTCCAACTTTAGATGGCCATAAATTTTAATCTAAAATTCCATTTTGGCTCCATGGGTAGTCAAATCAAAGCCTAAAAAACAAAATATTCCTATATAAATTCTTTTAACATTAGTTTTTAAAAAAATTGATGTTAAAATCTACCTTTAAACTCATATTTTAAAATACAAAAGTTAAAATAATAATTTTAACATCATTTTTTAAAACCAACATTAAAAAATTTCTTTTAACATCAGTTATTTGAAAATAAATGTTAAATTTTAGAGATAATTTTTTTTTAAATGATTGTATTGCTGGTTTTTAATTTTTCACATCTCCACTTGTGATTTTTTTTCTTCCCACTTAGGAATAAAAAGTGCGATTGTGAATATTTTTCTTTTCACAAATAAATATATCTACACAATCATTTTAATCAATCATTTTATTTCTCACTTTTTAATTTGTGATCAATTTATATTTCACCATTATATATCTTTAAAGTGGTAATATATCCATATTATTGTAATATTGTCCATTTATTTCCATTATATACATTTTTATGACAATTTTCATTTGTTTTTTATGAATATAATGATTTCAATGATGATGAAGATTCCATATGAGATCTGTGAGGTATTCCTAAAAATTTCTCATGGGTTTTTCATCTTGAAGTAAATAAATATCAAGAAACGATCTCTAAAGTTGGAGGAAATGAGTGCAAGTATGGATAAGAAGGAAAAACATTTACTTATGTTTTTAATTTGGATGTTGCAATGTTTTGTTTGTTATATTATTATTTGATCAATGATATGTTATGGGATTTGTGCCAAAATCGATCTATTAGAGTATTCCAACTTCTAATGACTGTAACTTTTGATTTGTAAGTCTATTTTGGCTCCATGACCACTCAAATCAAATACTTTGAAAAAAATATTTCTGTAAATTGTGTTTTTATGTTGTTAACATCAGTTATAAGAAAAAATGATGTTAAAGATATTTTTCATAATATTTTTAACATCAGTTTTTCTTATAACCAATATTAAATGTGGTTTTTCACATCGTTTATACGTATAACCAATGTGAAATTTTTTTTTCCACTTTGAAAATATTTTTTAATCCAATATTTTATAACTTTTCACATCAATTTTATATAACCGATGTCAAAAGTTTATTTTCAGCATCGGCTGCAAAAACGTTGGTTTTTAACCGATGTTAAAAATACTTTTTCAACTAGTGAATGGGAGAGAAAGTTTTGTGGGAATTTTTTGGGTATTCCTGAGTGACTATGGGTGATGTTGATCATCGAAATTGAGGCAACATGTTCTCCAAGATGAAGTAGATGCTATTGATCATTGATGCTTTCTGGAAACATGGTTTACAAGTGGCGATGAAGGTTACTTGGAGGTTTGTCCTAGGATTTTAGTGATTCTTATCATTGTGTGTGGCTGAGAGTTCCATTGGGGTCATAGTCACATAGGATAGGAACCATAAGTTGGTTTTTACCACTTGTTGTTGGTGTAGTCCTTCGTATATCAAGAGGAATAAGGGATAGTGTTGACCATCGTTAAAGAGGAGATTCTCACTAGATAAGGCCATGGTTGGTGGTAGTTTAGACCACCGGTTAGTGGAAAGAGACTCTTCATTTAGGTGGGGGTTGTTGGGATGGTATCATGGAAGGGAGGGTATTATCGTACCTTGGTTTTGTCGAGTTTTTGAGTTAGTGGTTGGTGGAAGGAAGTAGAAGTGCTTAGGAATTTTGATATATCTTATAGATGTGCCTTTGGGGCATTAGGTTGACTCAAAATGATTATGTGGAATTATGCCATATAGTTCCAAGCAGTACGAGATGATGGTTTGTGTGTGATGTAGTGTGATATAAAAATGGTTGGAAGGCCAAGGTAACTTTTAGTATGACAGACCGTGGATGCATTATTCCACTCTAGCACTGGTCAATACATAAAAATGATCACTCATGGATGGTATCACATGAGTGTATTGTGGTTGTATGATATATGTTCAATTGTAGTTTATTTATGTTTTTTTCATACTGTGGAATATGTATGGATTTAAGTTAGGGATAAAGTTGGTGGTGTCTGACTAAGTTTATACTCATACCATACACGTACCCTCCAGGACATGTGCAGACTTTATGGTTTTGAGTATATGGAGGGAAAAATACTTGATGTTAAGAGATTAGTAGACTGGGTTATGCAGATGGTTCATGATCATGATTTCATGTTTTTTTGACAGATAGGTCAGGTGGTTTCTTAGTGTCAGGCTGGTGATATTTTGGTTTTTTTATACATGTACATATATGATCGGCATATGGGTGATCTTGTTTCCTCTAGTATGACCAACATGATGTGTGGATATTATCTGTGTTATAACATGTGTATTTTACTCTAGTATGACCAACAGACCCCTGCTACTATTCAGTATCCTTTAACATACAAGGAGGTTCACCTAAGATCTCATGGTAACCCGGTCCAATTAATATTCAGAGTTAACCGGGATGGGGAATTCACATTATGTGTATGTTTAAACTCATTTCACAATATATGAAAAATATTTCACAAATGAAATATTTGGTACTTCAAAACTAAAGTAACAAGCACATGACATATATATAATATAAATATATATAACCCCACACACACACACATGCAGACACATAGACGTTTATATTTGGAAAAAATTTCCATCTGGGTTTTTCTTTTTAAAAAAATAAAATGGGGGTAAAGGTTTTCAATTTAAACTAGATCTTCTGGAACCCTAGGATCCTATATTACATTGAAATTTCTATAGGATTTCTGGTCAAATTAGATAAATAAATAGAAAATTCCATATTCATGAAATATATAAGATTCTTGGTTGAAATTGACCTGGGTTATGTCTTAGTTGATCATATGTTTCTTTCAACAGATGATGATGAACTGGAATTGAGAATCAAGTATGAGAAATTACCTCACTTTTGTTTGAATTTTAAGATTATTGGCCATGAAATTCTAAGTTATATGAAAATTGTTGTTTATACTGTATGATATGTGTGTGGGCTTGATGTGGCCTTATGCTTCAAGGCTAGAAATGTGAAGCAATATACAACAGGTAGAGCTGGTAAGGTGTTGTAGTAGAATGGTATGAATCTTCAAGATGAACCCATGGGAGTGGACTTGGTTTTATGTCTAGAAAAAACTTGGGTGGTCCTGCTAAAATATCTTCTAATTGTATTGAAGATGATCGGATGGAAGGGAACAGTGTGGTTGAAATTGATCCTTATAAGGTTTGAAATAGGAAACGTGCTAAAACATGGGGATAAAATTGTGTAGGTACATGCAGATGATGGTCCTGTTGATCAGGTTATAGGGGTTCCAGATTCACTTGCGGTGGTTTCTTTAAATAAAAGTGATTGGAAATTATTTCCCGGTGAGGCTGGTAGCTCTACATGTAGAGAAAATGTCAGAGATGATGAAATTGAGGTGACATCAATGGATGGATATTCCATTGGTGAAGATATTATTCAAGTATCAATAGAACAATACTTAAAGTAGGAATTTCTTGATGAATCAAGAGATTTCAAAGGTAAAAAAAATATTTAGTGGGTGTAGAAGGATTTTAGCTAGTAATACCTTGAAAATTAAAAGCATGTGAGTCTCATTCACCTTCCCATGCACAGGTTGTCCCTTTAGGTAGTTTGCAAGCCCCCTGAAGATTGTGAATCAAAGTGATGGTGTAAACATGTAATGGGTGTATCCACCTCAATTTACTGATTTAATGAAAAATTATTATGCTTCATTTGGAAAGGCCTCTGATGAAGAGTGTTTTATTTCACGAGAAATAAATCCCACCATTATTCCTCCAATGGATCGGGAAGGGGAAAGGCCCATGGAAGGCCTTAGTGAGAAAGTTAAAAACGGTTTTTCTTTCCATTTGAATCTATATACTCTTTGATAGAGCTATATTTTTTGCTTTAATTAATATGTAACAGTTCAAAAGATGTTATCAATTAACATTTAATATGGATTATTCTCTAATTAAGAGATGGATTTTATGGATTTATCGTGGAAGTTCGGTATTTTCTCTATCCTAGAGGATTCATGTAGTTCATCATCATAAGAGGAGTATGAGGGGGAAAAAAGTGGTCAATACATTGTGGGGAGGCCAATATCCTAAGGTCGGAGGAATTCATCCTAGAAATATGATATCCAGATGGGATAGTAGGGACTGATTCTCTATTTTATGTCTCTTTCTTTTTATGCAGGATTTATTTTCCTTATTTATATTTATTCATCTTTATATGCTCTTATTTTTTAGTAAATTTGGGGTCATGGATTTGGTCTCCAAATCCATGATCGAGAATTTTTAGTAATAAATATATTTGACATGCATATTATTGTATAAA
The DNA here is from genome assembly GCA_963277665.1 of Viscum album. Lineage (NCBI taxonomy): Eukaryota > Viridiplantae > Streptophyta > Magnoliopsida > Santalales > Viscaceae > Viscum > Viscum album. Next base: position 518,869,612 of record OY728145.1, read on the forward strand.
TATATGTAATTATATAAATATATTTATTTATAATTATATTTATAAATATATATTTAAAATTACATATTTAAAATTATTTAAATATATTTATATTATAGTTAGTTAGGGGTATAATTACAGTGAAATACACACACACACCACACAGGAGAGTGGGTGGGTCATAGCCCCCCCCCCAATGGATAACCCACCACTTATTCATATGATATATAGGCACACATAGGCCCCTTTTTATTATATTTCGGCCTTGTATCTCTTACAAGACATATCCCAAAAGTCCCAAACCACCATGATAACCTATAACGTGACGTTGTTGCCATTGAACAGGCCTCCCCTACATTTCAAAAATGAACATATTAACTGTCATTGTCTCGCTGGACGTAGTGTCATGTTGACACATATGACCGTCGGACCACCACCCCCGTCGTGGAGCAGGGATTTTCCATTCTTATTTTCCAGTCACAATACCACCCCCAATTCATAGCACCCTACCACATATCATGGTCAATCAGTACAACCATCTCAAACTACAGCCCCCTCATAGCCAACATCCTGTCAATGATCGAAGCCACACCATCATCACCTGAACACACCATCGCAAACAGCACACCTTTACATGTCAAAAATCATTGTCGTTGTGATCCTGTGTCACCCCCAATGTCATCATAAAGCATCCACCCGCCCCGATACACCCGCCAGAACACCACACACGTCACCATCTATGCTGTCAGCAGTAGTCATCCCATCCCTCACTACAACTTTTTGTAGCACCCCCTCAGTCATCATATGTTTCTTCACCGAGATGGAACGTCGCTTCCTTTAGACCATTGGGGTCATGAAATTTTCACAATCATCTATATCAAGCTCACTATTTTTGAATGGATTCCAACAAGTTTTTTTCATGGAGTCGAAAACACCCAACAGTTTCCTTATTAGATATGTTTTACGAACCTACTTTCCAAAGGCAGATGGTTATTAAGAAATGGTCTAAGAACGCTTGGGGAATCACATTGGTCGAGAGGATGGGAGGTCGGGATCATCACACCCTTTTGAAGGGAATTATTTTCTACTATGGGACTCTCTTAAAAATTTAAGACGTATTCATGAATCCTTTATTCATTCCCAAGCATAACATGGGTCACCCTCGAGCCAATAATCGATTATTAGTATACATATAATTTAGAATCATTTGTATATATTTGAGGTTCTTCATTCATGTAGATATCTATATGTATTTGAGGTTCTCCATCAATGGTACCCTTTCAGGAATAGATTTGAGATTATTTTTTCATTTATTATCACAATGTTGGTTTTAAGATACGTAGTGGGATGCTTTGAAGTTTATCATCATCCAGGGAGATGGGAGATGTTTTGATGTTGAGATAGGGATCATGCGATGGGATTCCTATATATCCTTATGAAAGGAATCATAACCCATGTAGTTCAGTGTAGAGACCCAAAGCTTGACGTACATTGACATTACATTACTTTTGCAGAATACTTAGTACATAACAAAAACACACACACAAGGACCGTAATAGTTTAGTGTCTTTGGAAACTCAGAATATAATCTTCTAAACGTGGTGAAAGATATTCAAAATCTCCCATAAAGATCTTTTTTTTAAAACCTAAATCCTTTCTTCATGTCCTGGGGAAAAACATAAAAGGGTGAGCTCAAATGCTCAGTAAGGGTAAACAAAAGAAATATCAATCACGTCATATTCATAATAACATATCTTTTGGAAATCTTAACCTGCAAAAGGGATCATAATTTCATAACATGGGATAAATCATAGTAGTGAAATGTAATCCCAATAATCATAACTTAAAACATGAAACTTTGTGGCATACACACATAATCATAGAGAATCATTTCTTATTAGTCAATACTCATTTACAAGACTATCTTAGTGGACAAAGTCCCTTTCTGAACCGAGTTCACTCCTCGTTTCAGTCCTGTTCCACTGAACCGGTATAACCTACCGTTTCATCCATGTCTATCTCATGAGATATAAAATCTTTACCAAATGCATTGGAGGGAGATATAGGTCCCACACATCTCATAATGATACCATTATTATGTGTGCCACAAAATCATAAATCATACATCATTGCGTAACCCATGTAATAAAAATGGGATTCTTAAACATAATGACATCATAAAACAATTCATATAAGATAAAGGAATTCATAAAAATAATTCTATCACAACATTATCAAATCAATGTAATAATAGGGATAGAAATAGAACCCTTTATTATCTTATATGGAAAATAATTTTGATAAAACACTTGAACTCCATTCTTGAGGAAAATATCATTTCTACTTCAAAAACACTTTTCCTTTCTTAACATGTTATAAAATTATAAACTAAAAGAAGTTGATTAAAAATAAACTTGAAAACTTGTAAAGGAAGCTTCTGGGAAATAATGTTTTAAAAATCCATTCATTCCGTTTAAGTTAAAAGAACATTCTTCTCGTACTTTTTTCGGAAAAGTCAAAAAGTACCTCGTATGAAAAATGACAAAAGATTCCTTTCATATCCTTTACTAAAAACTCACTGAAGGGTAAAATTGGATTTAAACAATTGTATGTGGATGGAAATAATATTACATATTGAGGAAACATGGATGTGGAAGATAAAATAAACCCCAGTAAATACCAAAGTATAAACAATCTCAGATAAAAAAATGAGATTGTGATATTTCCCTTACCTTAGGTCTGATTTGCTTCGTATGTGTCCGAACCTCCTCTTCTTTGAAGCGCCTCTTTGAGACCTCCTCTTAGGGCACTAAAATTGGTCTTTGAGGAAGACCAGAAACTCTAGGATGTTTCTAGGGAAGTGGAGAAGATAATTTGGCAGGGTTTGGCCGAGCTTGAAGGCTCAAAGTGTTGTGAGGAAGAGAGGGAGGGGTGCCCTTTTATAAGGGAGGAGAGGGGCAACTTTGGAATAACTAAAAATATTATTTTATTATAAAGCCAAATTCGGTTTTAAATAGCTCCAAATTGATTTATTTCTAAGCTAAGGTGGGTATGGGTCTAAATCTTCTCATCCAATAGAATTTAGACAAGTTTAGGTTCCTATTTTAACCTTATCATTTATATTTAACTTTAAGTTAGATAATTTTACTTTTACCGTGTCTTCTTGTTTTCTTATACTATAAGGTTAATAAACTTACTATATCAAGCCAAACGAACCCCAAGTTGTTTATTATTAATATATATAACCTTATCTAAGTCATTTGGCAGAACCTTAGATTTTTAGGAATAAAATAACAATTAATAATATAATATTTGTTTTAAAAACTATTTTATGTCAATTTTGACACTATTTAGTAATTGATTTTTGTGAAACTCATAACAGATTGATTAGTTAGAAAAAAGTTAATTAAATCAATAATAACATGTCATATTAACATATAAAATTATTGAAATTCATAAAAAGTCTTAAATTACATTTATTTGGGTATTTATAACATCAATTATGTCAATATTTCATTAATAAGACAATTTCTGCATCATCTTTGTGTCATAATAAATGATAATTATTTAATCTCTAAAAATTCTAAATAAATTCCTATGATGTATATAATTGTATTAGCTTTCTGGAGACTATTCATGTTTAAAGTTTCATGAAGTGTATCACTAAATTAAAATTATTATACTTATAAGATTTAAGAAAGTGACATATTGTCACATTCTTTGGTTTTAATAATAATTAACTTATTTTCATGGACAAAAGTCCATTAAATGAATCTAATACGACCCTTAGGTGATATGGGTCGACTTTTAGTCATCCAATAGAATTTTTCCAAGTGTTATGGTAATTTTATAATATTATATTTACCCTTAATTACCCGATTTACCTTTAACTATGGTAAATAAAATTTACCGTAGTTACTATTCATAATTCCCAAAAATAAAAAGTAGCCTATTACCATAATTTGTACCCACTGATTCCAAATATGGAATACATTTTTTCAAATTCAATACACAGAAGTTTCAAAAATTAAATTAAAATTAATCCCGTTGTCGAAAGAAAACGGGTTTTTCTTTAAAACATTACAAAAGATTGAATTGATTTATCCTACGAATTCAAGGTAGAATCAATGATAATGACATAAATTATATTAAATGGTAAAAATATTTTCTATTTATACTTTAAAACCATTCAATATTATAATTTAACCATATAAAGTATTGCGATGAAAAAAGTTGTTTTTAATTAAAATATAGCATGTTTTTACTATTCATCAAAATATGAAAGTTACCAGAATAATATGAAAAATTTATCCAAAGTAAATTTTTATTTTATAATTCCAAAGAAGAATTTTATTTTTTCAAATTAAACTTATAAACATGTCAAAAACTATATTTAAAGTGGGTGCGCCATCAAAAGGCGGCAAAACTGCATTTTTTGAAAAATACTTATTTTACCCGAAAAATTTATTTTGTTCTTATATCATGTTCTAGAAAATGTGTAAGATGAATAATAATGTTATAAAATTCAAAATTTAGTTAATACTATTCATAACGGCTAGTTCATAATAATATTATAATAATATATCGTTGTTTAGTAAAACCCGGTATTGCGTACAACACACGCTATCGAGGAAGGTCGTGATTGTGTGTAATGAAAGCCAAGTCAGGGTTGCGTGTTGTTCAAGAATCCTTCGTTGTTTCGTATAATAGAATCCAACCATATTTCATTTATACATTGAATATATATATATATATATATACTCAATGTTGCGTAGAATAACTATTATCAAAATTATGTGTAACACGATCCAAGAATAGTGTTGCGTATACTGCAAGCTAATACGGTGTTGCATATAGCACAAGGTAATCTTGGTGTAGCATACTACACAAGACATTAATGAAATTAAAAGAATATTTTTCATAAAATATCGGGGTGTTACATTATACCCCCCTTAAAATAAATTTCGCCCTCAAAATTCGTCGGGGTTATAAATGGTTTACTACTCGAAAGTTTGTTTAATAGAAACCCACATTGTAAAAAGGAATACCAAAACATGGCTTTAAAAACTAAAGTATGAAATGTAATGGTTACCCAAATTAACTCATCACTGGGTTTCCACGTAGGAGAACATAGGTGAAAATATGGATATGGAAGAAAAATCTAACCATCAAGTTCTGATGGAGAGTGGTAGAGAACATGGCTATGAAAAGGCCAACAATCACAAAGCTATTGATTTGTGATGATCTAAGGTACCATCTGATTCATCGGATATAAGGGAACTAGGACAACATTTTTGGATTTAAAGATCATTTCCCTAAAGTTGATGAATTAAAAGAAATACTTGCATGATTTTGGTACAATCTCACTGTTGTTCGTGAATTGAACAATTTCCACTTCATACCTTAAAGAAATGAAGTTGAATTTGTTATTCGTGATGCGTTAGCAGATCATGTGATAGAATGATGGGTCATTCCATCTCTTTCAAACAAAATGTTATCAAAAGTTATAAGTCCATCTTATGGTTAGATTAATCGTATATGGTTCCAAAAATGAACTTATACTTCATATATCATACTGCATAATAAAATAAAACTAGTTTCTACTAACCAGGTGTTGTACCTCTCGAACCCCTCGAGGTTTGATTTTCATGATCACAATCACCCTCTTATGTTTCTAATATTGTGTTTTAAGTGTTTGTGATGATAGGCACAAGGTTGCCAAGAAGTTGGCCCAAGGATGGACAAGAAATGGACTACAATTCAGTCCACCGGTCAGCCGGTGGCTCTGTCACCGGCCAGCCGGTGGCACCCAGACCAAACAGTGGAAGCTACTGCCTTCCCACCGGTCGACCGGTGGCTCTGCCACCGGTCGACCTGTGGCACCCAGCTCAAATAGTGTTTGCTACTATCTTGCCACCGGCCAGCCGGTGGCTCCTCACCGGTCGACCGGTGGAGCCTGGATCAAGACACTTCTTCTCTACCAAGGCACCGGCTAGCCGGTGGAGCTTTACCGGTCAGCCGGTGGCCCCTGGACAAGAATCCTATGCCTTTTTGCACACACCGGCCAGCCGGTGGGACTGTACCGGCCAGCCGGTGGGACTGTACCGGCCAGCCGGTGGAGCCAGTCAAACTAGCCGTTGCAGTTTGACCAGGCTGGCCCACTTGGCTCCCAACGGCTCTTTAAGCCTCTCCAACGGCTCCGAAGCCTCCCCAAGGGTTCCATGCCTATAAATAAAGGCCAAGGAAGCCCCGGACACCTACCGGAACATATACAAAGCCAACGGACATATTTTGGATCATTTGGCGTACCTCCGGCAAGCCACCTCAAGGAACCCCAAGTGCTCCATCCAATTCCACATCCAAGGAGCACCTCCAAAGAAGCTTGGAAGCGGCCTTCAACATCTCCATCCAATCAAAGGCGCCCAAGACTTCCTCATATACGGTTTTTATTGTTTTATTCTTTTTGAGCTTAACTTTGGGTTTGTGCCTACAAACCCCAACCTTTTCTCATCCCCCCTTTCTTTGGGTTCTCACACCACCACTAAGGTGTGAAGAGGTTTCTTCAAGCTTTTCCTTTAAAAGGCTTGTTTCTCGGTGAGCTAGCCTTCACCCGTTAAAAAGGCTAGTGGGTTCTTGCTAAACCATTAAAAGCAAGTGGGTTCTTGCTAAACCACAAAAGCAAGCTGTAATAGGTCCTAGTGCTACCTCAAAGCCTAGTGGGTTTCTTGCTAAAACCATTGAAAAGCAAGCGGTAGGAATCTCTCAACGGTTGAGTTGGGAGCGGAGACGTAGGCCGGGTTTTTTGGCCGAACTCCGTTAACAATTTCTTGTGTGATTGCCTCTTTATTTCCGCTGCACTTTCAACTCTGATTTTAATTTGTTAATCAATTTTTTAAAAGGCAATTCACCCCCCCTCTTGCCATTTTCCCCGTTTGTTCCGACCCAACAATTGGTATCAGAGGAAGTATTTGAATAATTCCTTACCCGGTTTCAAATTAAAGATCCTATTTTTTGATGGCTTCTACCGCTTCTTCTTCTCAAACTCTCGAAGGACATTCTTTGAATCGTGCTCCATTCTTTGATGGAGCCGATTATACTTTTTGGAAAACCCGCATGTCAACCTTTTTAAAAAGCATTGGTTATCCAATTTTTAAAATTGTTATGCAAGGATTTTCCCTCTCCTCTCCCGATGAGTCTAAATGGACTCCCAATGACATTGCTTATTTTGAGCTTGATGGCAAAGCCATGAACGCTCTTCATTGTGGTCTTGACCGTAATGTTTTTCATTGCATTTCTTCTTGCACTACCTCTTATGATATTTGGAAATTGTTAGAACTAACCTATGAAGGTACTAGCGAGGCTCCAAAGCAAGAATCCGATCAAAAGCGAGAACTCGTCAAAAAGCAAGAACCCGACGAAAAGTTCAAGCCCGTTTGCCCACTTCACAAGAAAAGGTACAAGAAAAAGAAGGGAAAGAAGAAGGATTCAAAGGCAACATGGAGTGATAGCTCCACCTCTTCATTCTCCTCCTTCTCCTCGAGTGACCATGGTAATAATTGCCTAATGGCAAAACATGAGGTATCTTCCTCCTCTTCCTCTTCCTCTTCCTCATGTTCTTCAAATTCAAATTCTTTAAATCATCTTTCTTATGAAGAACTCTCACATGCTAGAGACCAATTAGAAAATGGTTTTCATGAATTATCATCAAAATTTGTTGCTTTAAAAAAGTCTTTCAAAAAACTCTCCTCCGAAAAAGACCAACTTCTCAAAGAGAAGGAGGAACTCTCCCTAAAAATCCAAAATTTCCCAAATGTTGATTCTTTGGAATCAACCATCAAGGACCTTAGAGAATCTTTAGCCAAGTTCACCCAAGGTGAACAAAATTTGTCCAAACTTTTAGGTTCTCAACGAGTATCTAGAACCACCAATGGACTTGGCTACACCAATATAGCTTCCTCCTCCCATGCACCCACTGTTTTTGTAAGGGGGAGCTCTAGTTTTAAATTTTGTAATTATTGTAAGAATCCCGGGCACCTTATTTATGAATGTAATTGTAAAAATGCCCGTTACGGTCAACCCAAATCTTTCTTCTTTTCGGACGAATTTTATAGGAGAAGACCCGCTACAAGGCAAGTGTGGATTGAAAAATCCCTCTTAGCGAGTCTCTCCGGGCCTAAAATTGTCTCTTTTCAAAATCCCTCTCCCCGGTGATTAGTTGTTTTTATTTAGGGGGAGTTAGGTTTGTTCAAGATTTTCAAACTTTCAATTTCATCTTTTGGTTTCAAATTTCAAATTTCAATTAATTTTTGATTCATTTTTTCATTCAAAACTCTCAATTTCAAAAATTTCATTTGGTTTCAAATTTCGAATTTCAATTGGTTTTTGATTCAAAACTTTCAATTCAAACTGTTATTCAATTTTTCATTTCAAAATTTCCAACAATTAGTATCATTTTCAATTGGTTTAAAATCTTGTTTTTCAATTTTTTCCCTCAATCAAGTTTTATGCCCCATTCTATTTTGATAATCACAAAGGGGGAGAATTTTCTTGATTGATTGGGGGAGAATGGGAGAATCCTTTTTCATCATGCTTTGCATTTCCTTTTAATTTCATTTTTACTTTAATTGTTTTGGTGATTGTGATCATCAAAATAGGGGGAGATTGTTGTACCTCTCGAACCCCTCGAGGTTTGATTTTCATGATCACAATCACCCTCTTATGTTTCTAATATTGTGTTTTAAGTGTTTGTGATGATAGGCACAAGGTTGCCAAGAAGTTGGCCCAAGGATGGACAAGAAATGGACTACAATTCAGTCCACCGGTCAGCCGGTGGCTCTGTCACCGGCCAGCCGGTGGCACCCAGACCAAACAGTGGAAGCTACTGCCTTCCCACCGGTCGACCGGTGGCTCTGCCACCGGTCGACCTGTGGCACCCAGCTCAAATAGTGTTTGCTACTGTCTTGCCACCGGCCAGCCGGTGGCTCCTCACCGGTCGACCGGTGGAGCCTGGATCAAGACACTTCTTCTCTACCAAGGCACCGGCTAGCCGGTGGAGCTTTACCGGTCAGCCGGTGGCCCCTGGACAAGAATCCTATGCCTTTTTGCACACACCGGCCAGCCGGTGGGACTGTACCGGCCAGCCGGTGGGACTGTACCGGCCAGCCGGTGGAGCCAGTCAAACTAGCCGTTGCAGTTTGACCAGGCTGGCCCACTTGGCTCCCAACGGCTCTTTAAGCCTCTCCAACGGCTCCGAAGCCTCCCCAAGGGTTCCATGCCTATAAATAAAGGCCAAGGAAGCCCCGGACACCTACCGGAACATATACAAAGCCAACGGACATATTTTGGATCATTTGGCGTACCTCCGGCAAGCCACCTCAAGGAACCCCAAGTGCTCCATCCAATTCCACATCCAAGGAGCACCTCCAAAGAAGCTTGGAAGCGGCCTTCAACATCTCCATCCAATCAAAGGCGCCCAAGACTTCCTCATATACGGTTTTTATTGTTTTATTCTTTTTGAGCTTAACTTTGGGTTTGTGCCTACAAACCCCAACCTTTTCTCATCCCCCCTTTCTTTGGGTTCTCACACCACCACTAAGGTGTGAAGAGGTTTCTTCAAGCTTTTCCTTTAAAAGGCTTGTTTCTCGGTGAGCTAGCCTTCACCCGTTAAAAAGGCTAGTGGGTTCTTGCTAAACCATTAAAAGCAAGTGGGTTCTTGCTAAACCACAAAAGCAAGCTGTAATAGGTCCTAGTGCTACCTCAAAGCCTAGTGGGTTTCTTGCTAAAACCATTGAAAAGCAAGCGGTAGGAATCTCTCAACGGTTGAGTTGGGAGCGGAGACGTAGGCCGGGTTTTTTGGCCGAACTCCGTTAACAATTTCTTGTGTGATTGCCTCTTTATTTCCGCTGCACTTTCAACTCTGATTTTAATTTGTTAATCAATTTTTTAAAAGGCAATTCACCCCCCCTCTTGCCATTTTCCCCGTTTGTTCCGACCCAACACCAGGGACTTCCTGTAGGCCAGTGTTAGGCGATAAAGGTCAGTCGCACTTCGGTTGTGGGTTCGATTCCAACAGCCTTGTCTGACGTGATGGGCTGTCGCCCGTCCTGCAGGTTTTCCTTTTTCTAAAACTATGTTACTATAACATCCTATCAATAATATCGAAAAAACTTCTATCCTTAAACAATAATAACTTATGTCCAACATAATCCATTCCAATCTTTAGGCTTATCCATAATACTGCAGTCCACTCTCATAATATAGTGAAAATGATTACTAGAGATTTAATACCATCGTTGATCCCCATATATCATAAGATATGTCTTGTTGGTCACATTCCAAACATTCGAAGGCCTTAATCATGTATTCTCTTGAAAAATGAATACCCATTGAACCTTAGTGAAAACATTAATGCAGTTAAAAGTTAACACTTTACACATACCAAAATCCTCAAAATTCTATATACTCAAACCATGATATCACTTCGTCCTTATATCAATCATGAGCTCATGAATACAATCAAACATCTCATTATCTTCTTATTCCTTCATTATGCGCATATCATCTACTTTACAAAAATATCTGAATAACCTTCCATGGTTACTGGTACCATTCAACATATACTTTCAAATACTTTTAGGAAAAATAATAGTGTAACAATCCTTAGATGATTCTTTATTCCATAGTACCATTAACTATACAACATAACTATCGATAAACATACAATCATTCCACTACCTTCTAAAACAACCGACTGAGCTTCAACACTTCTTTCAGCTCATATATCATTTTTAGTCTCCTCATAATCATCCACATAAATACTACCCATATGACCATGATGATTCTCTTCATGAGATTTTCCATTAGGGAATTGGTTTTCATAATGCCCGTACATTCCACATTTAAAACATCTAATCATTGTTGATGTCGTAGCAATACCATTATCTTTGTCCATGGTGTTAACTGAACCTTTTCCTTTGCACTTACTGGCTTTGTATCCTTCTTTTCCACACCCAAAGCATCTTCCAGTTTCTTTGAAACAATATCCCTGATGCCTCTTCCCACATGATTTACATAAGGGAAATTTAACTTTCTTTCCTCTATGATCATCATGAAACTATATCTTTCTCTTATTATTTGAGTCGGGAAACTTACCAAAATTGAGATTATTGATCATATTATGAGATTTCTGATTAGGAATAATAATGATGTTTGGACTTCCAGATCCCATTTCATTTGGTTTCTCATGAAGAAAATCATTCCATTGTCTATCATATCCTCCATTATCGTGAATCTTCCTGTTTCCAGCCATTTTCTAAAACCCAAAAAGAATAGTGTGAGAGGAAAAAATCATGCTAGGGAAAACAACATATTAAAGGGGGATTACCCTCAATATCTAACATCTTAGGTTAAATTATAAGATCCTTAGTGCAATTCTAGGACTATAACCTATACGTATACTTAACCTTAGAGACATCCCTAGACATACCTTAGAAATATCTCTATGGATATCACTAACGTTTTCACATCCTAGTTTCCAAAGGTTGACTAAACCTTTCCTCTGATACCAACTGTAGAGACCCAAAACTTGACGTACATTGACATTACATTACTTTTGCGGAATACTTAGTACATAACAAAAACACACACACAAGGACCGTAATAGTTTAGTGTCTTTGGAAACTCGGAATATAATCTTCTAAACGTGGTGAAAGATCTTCAACATCTCCCATAAAGATCTTTTTTTTAAAACCTAAATCCTTTCTTCATGTCCTGGGGAAAAAACATAAAAGGGTGAGCTCAAATGCTCAGTAAGGGTAAACAAAAGAAATATCAATCATGTCATATTCATAAGAACATATCTTTTGGAAATCTTAACCTGCAAAAGAGATCATAATTTCATAACATGGGATAAATCATAGTAGTGAAATGTAATCCCAATAATCATAACTTAAACATGAAACTTTGTGGCATACACACATAATCATAGAGAATCATTTCTTATTATTCAAGACACATTTCCAAGACTATCTTAGTGGACAAAGTCCCTTTCTGAACCGAGTTCACTCCTCGTTTCAGTCCTGTTTCACTGAACCGGTATAACCTACCGTTCCAGCCATGTCTATCTCATGAGATATAAAATCTTTAACCAATGCATTGGAGGGAGATATAGGTCCCACCCATCTCATAATGATACCATTCTTATGTGTGCCACAAAATCATAAATCATACATCATTGCATAACCCATGTAATAAAAATGGGATTCTTAAACATAATGACATCATAAAACAATTCATATAAGATAAAGGAATTCATAAAAATAATTCCATCACAACATTATCAAATCAATGTAATAATAGGGATAGAAACAGAACCCTTTATTATCTTAGATGGAAAATAATTTTGATAAAACACTTGAACTCCATTCTTGAGGAAAATATCATTTCCACTTCAAAAACACTTTTCCTTTCTTAACATGTCATAAAATTCTAAACTAAAAGAAGTTGATTAAAAATAAACTTGAAAACTTGTAAAGGAAGCTTCTTGGAATAATGTTTTAAAAATCCATTCATGTCGTATAAGTTAAAAAAACATTATTCTTGTACTTTTTTTGGAAAAGTCAAAAAGTACCTCGTACGAAAAACGACAAAAGATTCCTTTCATATCCTTTACTAAAAACTCACCGAAGGGTAAAATTGGATTTAAAAAATTGTAGGTGGATGGAAATAATATTACATATTGAGGAAACATGGATGTGGATGATAAAATACACCCCATTAAATACCAAAGTATAAACAATCTCGGATAAAAAAATGAGATTGTGATATTTCCCTTACCTTAGGTCCGATTTGCTTCGTATGTGTCTGAACCTCCTCTTCTTTGAAGCGCCTCTTTGAGACCTCTTCTTAGGGCACTAAAATTGGTCTTTGAGGAAGAACAGAAACTCTAGGATGTTTCTAGGGAAGTGGAGAAGATAATTTGGCAGGGTTTGGCTGAGCTTGAAGGCTCAAAGTGTTGTGAGGAAGAGAGGGAGGGGGTGCCCTTTTATAAGGGAGGAGAGGGGCACCTTTGGAATAACAAAAAATATTATTTTATTATAAAGCCAAATTCAGTTTTAAATAGCTCCAAATTGATTTATTTAGAAACTAAGGTGGGGATGGGTCGAAATCCTCTCATCCAATAGAATTTAGACAAGTTTAGGTTCCTATTTTAACCTTATCATTTATATTTAACTTTAAGTTAGATAATTTTACTTTTACCATGTCTTCTTGTTTTCTTATACTATAAGGTTAATAAACTTACTATATCAAGACAAACGAACCCCAAGTTGTTTATTATTAATATATATAACCTTATCTAAGTCATTTGGCAGAACCTTATATTTTTAGGAATAAAATAACAATTAATAATATAATATTTGTTTTAAAAACTATTTTATGTCAATTTTGACACTATTTAGTAATTGATTTTTTTGAAACTCATAACAGATTGATTAGTTAGAAAAAAGTTAATTAAATCAATAATAACATGTCATATTAACATATAAAATTAGTTAAATTCATAAAAAGTCTTAAATTACATTTATTTGGGTATTTATAACATCAATTATGTCAATATTTCATTAATAAGACAATTTCTGCATCATCTTTGTGTCATAATAAATGATAATTATTTAATCTCTAAAAATTCTAAATAAATTCCTATGATGTAGATAATTGTATTAGATTTCTGGAGACTATTCATCTTCGAAGTTTCATGAAGTGTATCACTAAATTAAATTTATTATACTTATAAGATTTAAGAAAGTGACATGTTGTCACATTCTTTGGTTTTAATAATAATTAACTTATTTTCATGGACAAAAGTCCATAATTTAATCTAATCCGACCCTTAGGTGATATGGGTCGACTTTTAGTCATCCAATAGAATTTTTCCAAGTGTTATGGTAATTTTATAATATTATATTTACCCTTAATTACCCGATTTACCTTTAACTATGGTAAATAAAATTTACCGTAGTTACTATTCATAATTCCCAAAAATAAAAAGTAGCCTATTAACATAATTTGGACCCACTGATTCCAAATATGGAATCCATTTTTTCAAATTCAATACTCAGAAGTTGCAGAAATTAAATTAAAATTAATCCTGTTGTCGAAAGAAAACGGGTTTTTCTTTAAAACATTGCAAAAGATTGAGTTGAATTATCCTACGAATTCAAGGTAGAATCAATGCTAATGACATACATTATATTAAATGGTAAAAATATTTTCTATTTATACTTTAAAATAATTCAATATTATAATTTAACCATATAAATTATTGCGATGAAAAAAGTTGTTTTTAATTAAAATATAGCGTGTTTTTACTATTCATCAAAATATGAAAGTTACCAGAATAATATGAAAAATTTATCCAAAGTAAATTTTTATTTTATAATTCCAAAGAAGAATTTTATTTTGTCAAATTTAACTTATAAACATGTCAAAAACTATATTTAAAGTGGGTGTGCCATCAAAAGGCGGCAAAACTGCATTTTTTGAAAAATACTTATTTTACCCGAAAAATTTATTTTGTTCTTATACCATGTTCTAGAAAATGTGTAAGATGGATAATAATGTTATAAAATTCAAAATTTAGTTAATACTATTCATAATGGCTAGTTCATAATAATATTATAATAATATATCGTTGTTTAGTAAAACCCGGTATTGTGTACAACACACGCTATCGAGAAAGGTCGTGATTGCATGTAATGCAAGCCAAGTCAGGGTTGCGTGTTGTGCAAGAATCCTTCATTGTTTCGTATAATAGAATCCAACCATATTTCATTTATACATTGAATATATATATATATACTCAATGTTGCGTAGAATAACTATTATCAAAATTGTGTGTAACACAATCCAAGAATAGTGTTGCGTATACTGCAAGCTAATACGGTGTTGTGTATAGCACAAGGTAATCTTGGTGTAGCATACTACACAAGATATTAATGAAATTAAAAGAATATTTTTCATAAAATATCGGGGTGTTACATTCAGTACCACTTAACAGAACACGCCATACCTTTTAAATTCATGTGACAAGGACCAAATCGTGAAATTTAACATCAGATAGAAATAACGTCTAGGTGAAAGGTTCCTAGTCAAATTTTGGTGTGGTACTTACGCCGAGGTAGCCTAAGGAACCTAGAAGGGATGTGGGATCCTATGTTATACATGACCCTACTTGGAATGTGGCTTGGAGAGAATTGGGTTTGATTTTGTGGTATTGGTTTTGGACCTCATGGAGACTTCCTATGTATCCCATTTAAATGGGAATCAAAGACCACGTAGTTCAGTTGTGAGGAACCACATCTATAGAGGCCCTCTAAATATTTTTCTTGTATGGAATGCGGCCCTTTGAGAGGATTAAGAAATTATTTCAAGGATTACACCATTTAGGAGGATTCCCTAGGGTTGGATGCATGGATTTGAGGACCCACGCCTATGGAGTCCCTCTATAGGAAGGCGAGAGGCAGATCTGGAAAAAGATTCTATGTCGAAAAATGCATTTGAACATGTGAATGTATTGATCACCACTAACCTACAATACAATGTGAGTCATGATAAAATGTGATAAACAAGAAGAAATAGAATATCTAGAAAACCGCACGATCCTTCTTCCATTGGTGGAAGAGTCATGGGCTACAGGAGAAGAATAAAGGGCTTTGATGCACCTGTCTCTTCTCCCGTTTTGGTGACTGAGATAGTCACATATGACTACATGCTTGGTTACAGACTTGCAAGAAAGGACAGGGGCTTACTCCGGGAGGGATATCCCGGTCTTGGTTTTAGATAAGAGAGGAGGATAAGTTATTAACCCTCAATGGGAAAAGCAAGTTTGATCCTCTCCCTCCCCACCTAGAATCGGAGGTCCCTGGTCTTAGAGATGATGAGGGAAGTAAAAGGCATCGACCCTCATGTTTGTGAGATCGAGAGGTCCCTAGCACTACCCCTAGGGTTGAGGTCATCATGACTGATGGGATTCACAACTGCATGTACCCTGAGGACCCTACCCTTCGTGTAAGACAAGTGTGGGACACCTCTGACTGAAGGAATGAATAACTAAATGGGAAACATGCTAGTGAGTCTCTCACCATGGTCGTGCAAGTTCGAAGGATTCATTTGAGGCTTCAGTTTGGACCCCCTTAGATGAGGGATCCAAAGGAAGAGGAGCCCTTCCATTGGTAGCTTGAAAGAGGGATTATAATGTGTCTCATGCATGTCAAGTCTTGGTGAGTAAGAGGCACTTCGCATAGGGTAGACCTGCGAGGAACTGGAAGTGCTTTACGCATGGGCAGTCCTGCATGATCTGGAGATGTCTTGGGCAATGTAAAACCTATGAAATAACACTTGGGAAAGGCCTTGATCTAGGCACCAAGGGGTTCCTTAGGTGTCCTTACAAGGGTCTCATGCAGGTCCCGAATTTGGGGAGGGACCTTCACGCTAGTTCTTGTCAACTAGGGAGAGAGGGTCCTCGCATATGTGTCTTGTGTTTCAGACCCTGGAGGGGCTTTGATCCCACTATCCCCATTAATTCCCTCCTCTGTCGTTTTTTTATGGCTATGTGAAATATTTTTGAGGGCCTGGGCGAAGGGTCTACGCAGCCAAAGCTCTGGAGCTTCTTCCATTTTTTTTAGTCTTCTGGATAAGAAGCACTAAGATCCAATTTATAGGAAAACGTGGGACCCTGGTCGAATGAGTTTGTCTATGCACATACCCGACAGAGGAATCCACATAGGGGTGGATGATCCTTCAGATCCACGAAGGTACCCCACACAGGTACCTCATGCAGGGGTGGAAAAACTTATGGGTCGTGCAGGTAGAGCCTATGTGAGCATCTTGGTGTGCAGGTTGTGTGCGTGCAGGACCTCCTGGGTGAACCACTTGGGTGAACTCTCTGCTCCGTATCACGGGGGTTGCGCCCCCACAACCCTACTCGGGATCGCTATCAAACTGTAGCCCCCGTCCTCTAGGTCAGTCCCATCACTGCCATCACTAACCCTGATGAAAAAGAGAGAGTCGCAATGCAAACTTTTTGGTCCGGGTCAAGGACATTTTGGGTTATGATACATACAACCCCACCTCTCATTCCAAATCCATAACCTACTCTTAAAGGGAGGTTCTCACCACCATGCCATTGGATTAGGCAATGTTTTGGGGAATCTCCATCCCCCGATGTGTGAGAATTATTACGGCACATGGAAATCCAATATGCTCTTTCTGATATAAAGACGCATTTATACTCAAACTCGACATTCGGTGCCTAAGTGAGGATCAAATCATGAATTCCATGGAAAAGTGTATAGATTACATTTTTCAGTGTCAGCAATAATATAATTAAAATTCTTCAGAGAAAGAGTAATGTTTCCCATGTTAAGGCCGATGTGGATGCAATCTCAGAGCATCTGAAACTCAGTGAGCACTTCAGTATTGTAAGATTCATCCTACTGATGGGTTTAAAGTAGTGAAGAGTCGAGGATCTTGTCTCGTGTATATCGAGTGTTCGGGGTTTTGGAAATTGGAAATACGTATCTATGGGTCGTGGTTTTTTACACATTGTTTTCCCTACTGAGGAACTGAAGATGAAGGCATGGGGTCTTGGTTTGATTTACCTCAAATAGTGGGTTATTGTATATCCATGAATGGGATAGAAACTTCAACCTGATCAAGGTACGCAATTCTTCAGCTCCGGTATAGGTCAAAGTTTTTGGTTTAAATTGGATTATGTGGCATCCTAAGATTCTATATGACCTTGCTATGGTGATCGGTATTCCTATAAAAATGGATAGAGAAATGAAACTAGCCATATTTGGCCATTACGCTTGACTGTTAGTGGAGGTAAATCTTTGCTCCACCTTGGTTGATAGAGTTTTTCTCTCTATTAATACTAATGACTTTGAATTGAAAATTGAGCCTGAGAAGGTTCCACGGTTCTATTCAGAATGCAGAATTATTGTCCATGATTCTTTGAATTATAGGACAGGCTTTGTTTGTGCTTTCTGCTCAGCTCGTGGACATGATGAGAGATCATGTTGTAAGAAACATTTGCATCAATCCATGTCTCAAAGTCGCAATGATGGTCTAAAGCATATTTAGGGTGGAGAAATACCCCAAACTAATTTGGAGGGACTTGGAATCGATAATGAGCATGGCCTTTTGGAAATTTTTGGGGCTGGTCCTGTTGGATCCCCAAGCGCATGCAGGGCTAGTTCTTCCTCTATGGAGAGGCAGTGCGTTGTTATAGTTGCTTCAGGGAATAATAATTGTCTGGCCTCCTCAACGGCAATGGTAGTTGACTTGGTTGAGCAAACTCCTTGTTGTTCAGGATCTGAAACTAGGAATTCAGTTCCCTCTTCCCGAGATGTCTTGGTGGCAGGTGTGGAGTATCAGCAATATGATCAGATGGAGTCTGACATAGAGTTAGAGGGTCAATTAAAAGTTGATTCTCAACTTGCTAATGATCACCATTATTTCATATACAATAAAGGGGAGGATAAAATGGATTCTTCATTGACAACGAAGAAGATGACTTATCAAGGAATCAAAGAAATGGACTCCCTTGGGTCCTCAAGAATGGAACAGTATATAGGTGTTGATTCCTTGGAGAGGGTCATGGGCAGGGGGACTCCTTCAATGGTGTTGAGCAGGGAATTTCCCCCTACTGGGTCTCCGCTAGACTCTGGTAACAATAAATTTAGTCTTCTTGATATTTTGAACCGGACTAACAGTACATAGGCGTTCCATGAAGAATTTGGTAATTCTCATGGCATGACTCGTGTTGGTGGACAAGCTTCAGGAGGATATGATCTGGTTGGGTGGGACCCTCGGCCTAGTGTGGATCCAGTCCCACTAGATTATTGTACTGAGTCTCAACTGGAGGAGGAGGCATGGCGGCAACCTAAAATATGGAGGGGTCGTCGTTCAAAAGGCAAGGCTGGTGACCGACTTCATAGATAATTGAATTGCTTGTTTGCAATGGTTTGTGACTTGCCTCAACTCTTATCTTCTCTTGCACCCTTGTTTTGTCTTTTACTTTTTCTCAATAAAATTTTCGGAATTATGGGTTTAACCCATGGTTCGCACCGTTTTAGTATAATATATTTATAAAAATAAATAAATAAATATATATATATATAATATATAATTATAATTTTTTATATAAGTTTATAAATACATAATTACAATTTTTTAAATATATTTTTATATATAATTATAAATATGTATTATTTTATATATTTATAAATATGTGTTATCTTATATATTTATAAATATATTTATGTATAATTATATTTATAAATATATATTTATAATACATATTTACATAATACATATTTGTATATGTATATATATTTATTTATATAATTATAAATATATTTAAAGAATGATAAATATGTAGTTAAAAATATTTATTTATAAATATAATTATAAATAAATACATTTATACATTTATATATATTTATATAATAATATGCATGTCAGATATATTTATTATATATATATATATAAATACATTTATATAATTATAAATATATTTAAATAATTTTAAATATATTTATAAATATAATTAGAAATATATATTTATAAGTATAATTATATATAAATGTATAAATATGTATTCATAAATATATTTATATATAAACTTACTTATAATTATATAATTATATATTTATTTATATATAAATATAAAAATATCTATTTATAAATATTTATTTATAGATATATTTTTATAAATATATTAATAAATAATTATTTCTAAATATGCTTAGGGTTCGTAAACCCCGTAATCAAGTTCAGACCGAGTTCGGGTTTTAAAAATATTACCCAACCCCGTCTGGATTAATAAGCATGTAATAATTTTAATTTTAATTTTATTATATATATATATATATATATATAATTGGAAGGGGGTGGGGAGTGCCAAATCAATTAGCGCTCACCATTTTTTGGGTCAGCGCCACTTCATTTGGCGACAAGGATGAATGTTAGGGTTGAAGATCAACATATACATGAAGCATCGACCAAAAAAATGCTAAAAACGCGTCTTGATCGATCAAGATGTCATTAAATATAAGTTTCAAATTGAATATCATTGATTTTGGAAGTCAAATCGTCCAAAATGATGCGGTTGGGGGGCAAAGTTCGACTATTGTGAGAGCTTGAACAACAAGGTCGAGGGGCAACGTAATTAGGGTTCTTTTAAAAAGACTATAAGAGCGTTATCAGTGTCTACTAAAAAACACTAATAAAAAGTCTTTTATACACATTAATAAAGTAATATTTTATCAGTGTTAATTTTAGCACCGATAAATATAGATCTTTATCAGTGCTAATTTTAGTAGTGATATAAATAGATTTATCATCACTAACATTGGCAATGATAAAGTCTAAAGGAAAAAACAATACAGGTGTAATTAAAATATCAATATATTTTTAATTATATAAAAACATTATTAATTAATAATCACATTTCAATATGATTAATTTCATTTAAAAAATATTATTATTTATATAAATGTTTAAATAAATATTTTTTTAAAAATACATTTAAATACAAAACATTTACAATAAATTATTAATAATATAAATGTATATAATATTATTTATTTATAAAAAGTATTAATAATTATTAATTGAATTTAAATATTTTTAATAATATCGAATTTTTTTATTAATTATATAAATGAATAAATATTTAATAATTTATAAAAATGTATACTAATAAATATATTTTAAGTTATAGAGGATTATTTTAGTATATATTACTAATTAAATATTAATATTAAATTTACCATCACCCATATTTAAAATAATACAAAATTATTTTGAAAAGGTATATAAATTACATATATAATAATATAATGATTTTTATCAATTACATGAAAAATATAATTGTATAAAATGTTTTTTTAATGTTTACATATAATATTAATTATGTTGTATTTTTTGAATGCGTGGTTTCGAATTTACAAAATAATAAATAATCGTTGCTTAATTACATGCAGCTCTCTCCGGAGCGGCTGCCTTCTCATTTGCATTAGCCGTCCGGCAGGGACGAAGCGGAGGACGCAAGGGACGACGTCGTCCATACGTTTTCATCCGGCGGGGGATCGCAGCCGGCGGCCCGGATCAGTTCTAGCTCCTCCGCCACCTCCGTCATCGAAGGCCTCATGTCCCTGTGAAAGGCAAGGCATCTGAAGGCCAGCTCCGCCACCCGGTGAACGGACGACAGCGTCCACGCGTCCCTGTGCAGCTCCAGAAACGGATCCACGATATCGTCCACGCACCCCCGCCCGATCCTGTCGACGGCGAGGGCGGCCAGATTCACCTCCGCCTGCGGCCGGCAGAAGTCCACCACCTTCATCGCCGTGATGATCTCCACCAGAACCACCCCGAAGCTGTACACGTCGCTCTTGTCGGAGAGGTGGAAGCTCTGGTGGTACTGCGGGTCCAGGTACCCGGGGGTCCCCTGCGGCGTGGTGGACACGTGCGACAGCTCCGCCATTCCCAGCCGGGACAGCCCGAAATCCGCCACCTTCGAGTTCAGGTTGTAATCCAGGAGTATGTTACTGGATTTGATGTCTCTGTGGTATATCGGAGGGTTCATGGCGGAGTGGAGGTGCGCGATGGCGTGAGCCGTCTCGGCGGCGATGGTGAGGCGGGTGGTCCACGGGAGCCCTCCGCCGCCGCGCTGCCTCTGCAGATGCTCGCACAGGGTGCCGTTGGGCATGAACTCGTAGACGAGGACGGGTTCGGCCTCATCGATGCAGCAGCCGAGGAGGCGGACCAGGTTTGGGTGGCTCACGCAGGACAGCAGCTTGACCTCGTTCATCACCGCCTCGATCCCCTCGGCATCGCGGTGCTTTATCTTTTTCACGGCGACCCACTCGCCGTTGTCGAATTTTCCGGCGTACACCGTGCCGTAGGCGCCGGTGCCGAGCCTCTGCTCCTCGGAGAAGGAGTTCGTGGCTCGTTCGATCTCCCTATGGGGGAAGAAAGGGATGCTGGAGTTTCCGGCAGCGACGCTCAGGAGGCGCCGCGCACTTCTCTGGTTCTGCCGGTGAGATGATCGCCGGTGGACGAAGAAGAAGGAGAGGCTCACGATGACCGTTAAACAGACCCCGCCGAAGACACCTGCAAAAAATGGATTTATTATTGTTATTATTATTATTTCATCCAAAAATTAAAAATCAAACAAAATAATTATTACCTCCAACGATGATTCCCAGTTCGTTGTTTTTCCCACGTTCGGAGATGTCTTCTGTGGAATAAAATGACTAATATCATAAAAAATATTATGGAAATATTAAAATAATAAATTGGGTCAATGGCGTTCTGGTCATTTCCCCGTGATTATAATAAATGACACCATGACGTGGCGTAATTTAATTGGATGGTCGCCAACGTTGGCGTAACGGAACGACGCCCGTAGTAACTGACTCCAGTACGGGAAAAAAAAAAAAACAGAAACCCACGGCGGCGGACTGACCTCTCCGGCAGCCAAATACGTCGGCGTTATCATGCCGGCGGAGCCCATCCTTGCAGCGGCACTGGAACCCCGAACCACCACCGGCGATTTTTACTTTCCGGCACGTCTCGTTCGAGGAGCAGCGACACGGGCCTTCGAGCCACCAGGCCAGTAGAAGCGTCTGGAATTTGAGGGAGACGCTCGAGTTCTCCGGCTGGGCGGCGATGGAAGAGAACAGGCGCCTGCAGCCTGTGTTATTCACTTCGTCATAGCTCAACAGCTCCACTCCTCCTCTGTCTTCGCCTGAGAAGCAGTTCAACTTGCCGCAGTTACTCGATGATCGGAACCGGTACCTAATCAAGGGATCCGGTATGACGCAGTGGGTGAGGTTCGACGAGCAGCCGTGGAGGAGAAGGCCGTTCTGGATGGTCGGAGCGTAGTTCTTCGCGAACAGAGGCTGAATACTCTCGATCGAACGGCCGCAGCTCTCCGGCAGATTGATTACGATGTTATCAGGAGTCACATTCTGGAGTTGAAATCCGCCAAGTCTGATGATGCCGTCGCTGGAGCAGTTCAGACGGATCTCGCAGCCTTCGGAGAATCCAAACGGATATTGAACGCGGCGGAGCCCGGAGCCGCTTCCGCAGGATTGATTGCAGCGTTGAGTAATGTTTTCCGCGACTGTTGATGAAATGATCGGAACCGATAATATTAGGGCGAGAATCGCCCGAAGAATAATCATCTACAAGTATAAATCGAGGTGATAGAACAGAAGGACGGATGTTGTGTCGACTATCCGCTAAAAGAAAGGCTCTGCAGATTAATTAATCGTACTTCCCTGCTGATTCAGAATTTAAAGCGGGTTCGTTGGGGAGCTGCCATTAAAACGCAGGTTTACATCGAACAGAACGAGGACACGAGAACATGAAGAGCTTCACCTTACCTCTGCGCCTCTTAATGATGGGAGTAATTGCTATGCGACTCCGAAGTGATGATTGATCAACACAATTTAGGTGAGCCGTCACAGCTTCCAAAGCCAATTCTGCAATTACAGTCGAATCGTCCAGGCTAGGGTTTTTCTGTCCCGCATTGAGATGGCGAGAAGGTGAAGAAGAATAGGCAGGAGAGGCGGGAGGAGGTAGGAGCGGAGCGGGGTTATCCTCCCTCCATTCGGTTTTTCCGGGAGATCCCTGTGGAAAAGTCATCGGACTTAGTCTGAAAACGGGATACTGGATCCTTTCCGTGGTGACTTGGTCAACAAAGAGGGCTCTGATTACCGATATTATCCCTCCGCTACGATTATCTGACGCTGGGAAAATAATAAATTATAGGTACCCTTTGCCCTCGGCCAGCAGCTACTGCGTGCGGGAGGAATTGCGTGGAACAGGGGGCGGCCGTACAATCTGTTAATTGCCAGGGCAGAAATCAACGGCGATGCCCGATATGGGAGAGCTTACACGTGGACACATCGGCCGCCATAAGATGACCGACGCTTGAAGGTGGACGATGATGATGGGTTCCATCATTTATTAATTACAAACGATTATAAAAATCAAAACCAAAAAACTCATTGACGCCGTAAACTTCTGGTACACTTACGGGCTGGGCAAAAGATAATTCTCATAATTTTGAGGATATTATGTGATTGCCGTCGCAATTGACGTTTTGCATCTGAAATTTTTCTATTGAGCTTATTGTAAACATTATTGTGAAACAATAAACGTTTTTTTTTTACACAATACTAGGTGGAAAAATTTGAGATCAAAAAATTCAAGAGAATAATCTTTCATTGTGGAAGATGAAAATGGAAACGGTTTTACAGAAAGATAATAGTTTACTAACAATTAATGAAAAACATGTAGATGTGACTGGGGAGAAATCAAACTAGACAGATGTGTTATGGTTAACATTCATTTGACATTGACAAACATGGCCTTGTCAAGAATTGCGGGGGGAAAAAAGCCGACAAAAGAAATTTGGGATACTCCGATGAAATTGCATGGGGTTAAGTCACCACATAACAAGATCTTCTTGAAAATAATAACTCTTTGAATGTCGGGGTTATTATTGGTGACCAACCTCGGCAAAACTCTAAAAACACTATTTACTCAACTTACTGCACGGACTTTACAAAATATGGGATACTAGAAATATTAATGCAGAGATTTTGTTTCAAAGTTTTCTAAATTTGTATGATCAACTTATCGTTAACCTCGCCAACAATATTATTATGAATACTCATCTATTTAATAACTTTGCAGCTGCGATTTATGAAGAAAAAAACCCTATATAAGAACAAGAGGATAAACTGGCATGTAGTTACTTGAATTTTACCATTGAGATAGTCACCAAACCCGGAATTGTTCATGTTCAACCAACAATGAATGAAGAACGAAAGCAGGAGTGTACCTAGATTAGTCACATCTCATTGATTCCAGAATCTGTGCGGTTGGTTTTCAAAACAGATACACAATCCCTTGCGTTTCTCTATCAGTCTCTATTCTTTCTAATGATGCGAGTCAAAACAATAGAATGATACATATTATTCAGGGACCATGACCCTTTATAAGCTAACCCTAATGTCAACTTTCATTATTTTCAATTTTGTCCATCATAAAAGAGGAAATTATATATTGGTTTCTATACATAAAACCCCAAAAATTCCTTAATTATAGGGAATTTTAGTGCACACACTACCACAAAATAGACTTTTATCAGCGCTAAAAAAACACTGATAATAGAGCCGCTATTGGGGGGGTCCCCTTTATCATCACTTTAATTAACACTCATAAAGGGAGCCTTTATCAGTGCTATTTGAAGTGCTGATAAAGGCGTCCCTATCTGGCTGTGAAGTTTATATAACAGCACACCCACCAACCTACAAAAAATAAACACCACCCAAACAGTAGACCAAAATAACCAAACCAGTAAAAATAACCTGTACAAACCAGCAAAAACCTACTAAAAAATAACCACTCATAGTATATACAAAAGAACCACATACACGATGCAAATGATGAAAAAACAAGCAGCGTACACAAAGGTTTGACAAATAATGCAATATTTATTTAATTGACATCACAAATACAAAAATATTCACTCATGGTATATACCCAAAAAACATTTCTATATACATTTTGAACAATGTTTTATAGAATTACATTTACAATTATCCAACAAACATTTAAAAATATTAATGTTTTCTCTTTTGACATCTGTGATCCCCTCTAAAAAATGTCCTCCAATGATAATAGTTGTCGAACAAATCATCCCAACTCGAGAAAAAGGTTCCACCTATATAAGAAAACAAATATTACGTTAGGAATACTATAAAGAAATAAATTAAACATTAATATGAAGAATACATAAAAAAATGTCAATTTTTAATAAAAATGGAAAATTTGGAGTTATATCGGTCACAATGTGCGTTGTATTGAGGCGGAGTTGATTCCTACATGTCACAAATGAATAATGGATCGTTGTCCTAAATTATCAAAACAATCCGAATGCGTTTTCTCAGTTTTTAGTATGTCAGTTGTGTTTTTTTACTAAAATGCCATTTCAAACTGAAACACACAATTTGAGTCATACGGGTCGCATCGTGCGTCGGTTTGACAGGAGACTGCTTCATACATGTCACAAAGGGCTTACAGACTTCATACACGTCACAAAGGACTGACGAATTGTTGTCCTTAATTTTGAAGACAATCAGAGTGCGTTTGCTTGGTTTTCAGTGAGTAACGCGTTTTGAGCTAAAATATCAATTTTAAACTGATAGCGAACACTTTTAGTCACACAGGTCATTGTTCGTCGGATTGAGGTGGGGTTGATTTCTATACCTCACAACTGACTCATAGATCGTTGTCCTAAAGTATCAAAACAATCTGAATGCATTTGCTCGGTTTTTAGTATGTTAGTTGTATTTTTACTTGAATTAATGTCAATTTTAAATAACAAGACGCATTTGGAGTCATACCGGTGACATCGTACGTCAGACTGAGATGCGGTTGATTCCTACATATCACAAATGACTGATAGATCATTGTCATAAAGTATTAAAATAATCGGAATGTATTTTCTTGGTTTTCAGCATGTTAGTTGTGTTTTTTTACTAAAATGTCATTTCAAACTGAAAACATGCAATTTGAGTCATACCGGTTGCATCGTGCGTCGGTTTGACATGAGACTGCTTGATACGTGTCATAAAAGACTTACGAATCACTACCCTTAATTTAGAAGACAATCAGAGCATGTTTGCTTTGTTTTCAGTGAGTGACATGTTTTGAACTAAATTGTCAATTTTAAACTCACAATGGACACTTTTAGTCACACTAATCACACGGTGCATCGGATTGAGGTGGGGTTGATTTCTACACGTCACAACTAACTCATGGATTGTTTTCCTAAAGTATCAAAACAATCCGAACGCATTTACTCAATTTTCAGTATGTTAGTTGTGTTTTTTACTTGAATTAATGTCAATTTTAAATAACAAGACACATTTGGAGTTATACCAGTCACACCGTGCGTCGTATTGAGGTGAGGTTGATTCCTACACATCACAAATGACTGATGGATCGTTGTCCTAAAGTATCAAAACAATCGGAATGCATTTCCTCAGGTTTCAGTATGTCAGTTGTGTTTTTTTACTAAAATGTCATTTTAAACCGAAAACATGCAATTTGAGTCATACCGGTCGCATCATGCATCGGTTTGACGCGAGACTGCTTCATACACGTCACAAAGGACTTACGAATTGCTGTCCTTAATTTGGAAGAAAATTAGAGTGTGTTTTCTTAGTTTTCAGTGAGTGCCACATTTTGAGCTAAAATGTCAATTTTAAACTGATAGCGGACACTTTTAGTCATACCGGTCACACCATTCGTCGGATTTTAGTGGGGTTGATTTCTACACATCATAACTGACTCATGGATTGTTTTCCTAAAGTATCAAAACAATCTGAATGTATTTTCTCGGTTTTCAGTATGTCAGTTGTATTTTTTTACTTGAATTAATGTCAATTTTAAATAACAAGAGACATTTGGAGTCATACTGGTGACACCGTGCATTGAATTGAGGTGTGGTTGATTCATACACATCACAAATGACTAATAAATCATTTTTTAAAATATAAAAACAATCAGAATGTATTTCCTCAGTTTTCAGTATGTCAGATGTGTTTTTTTACTAAAATGCCATTTCAAACCGAAAACATACAATTTGAGTCATACTGGTCGCATCGTGTATCAGTTTGACGTGAGACTGCTTCATACACGTCAAAAAAGGACTTACGAATCGCTTTCCTTAATTTGGAAGATAATCGGAGTACGTTTGCTTTGTTTTCATTGAGTGACATGTTTTGAACTAAAATGTCAATTTTAAACTCGTAACATACACTTTTAGTCATATTGATCACACGGTGCATCAGATTGAGGTGGGGTTGATTCCTACACGTCACAACTGACCCATGGATTGTTTTCCTAAATTATCAAAACAATCTGAATGCATTTTCTCGGTTTTCAGTATGCCAGTTGTGTTTTTTTACTTGAATTAATGTCAATTTTAAATAACAATACACATTTGGAGTCATAACAGTGACATCGTGCGTCAGATAAGTTGCAGTTGATTCCTACACATCATAAATGACTGATAGATTGTTTTCCTAAAGTATCAAAACAATCAGAATTCATTTCCTCGGTTTTCAGTACGTCGATTGTGTTTTTTTTACTAAAATGCCATTTCAAACTGAAAACATGCAATTTGAGTCATACCGGTCACATTGTGCATCAGTTTGATGTGAGACTGCTTTATACACGTCACGAAGGACTTACAAATTTCTGTTCTTAATTTGGAATACAATCCGAGTTCATTTTTTCTTGTTTTCAGTGGGTGACACGTTTTGAACTAAAATGTCAATTTTAAACTGATAACAGACAATTTTAGTCATACAGGTCACACCGTTCATTGGATTGAGGTGGGGTTGATTCCTACATGTCACAACTGACTCATGAATTATTTTCCAAAAGTATCAAAACAATCTGAATGCGTTTTCTCAATTTTCACTATGTTAGTTGTGTTTTTTTACTTGAATTAATGTTAATTTTAAATAACAAGATACATTTGGAGTCATACCGGTGACACCGTGTATCATATTGAGGTGCGATTGATTCCTACACATCACAAATGACTAATAGATTGTTTTCCTAAAGTATCAAAACAATTAGAATGCATTTCCTCAGTTTTCAGTATGTCAGTTGTGGTTTTTTACTAAAATGTCATTTCAAATCAAAAATATTCAATTTGAGTCATACTGGTCGAATCGTGCATTAGTTTTATGTGAGACTTCTTCATACACATCATAAAGGACGTAAAAATCACTATCCTTAATTTGGAATACAATTAGAGCACGTTTGCTTTGTTTTCATCGAGTGACATGTTTTGAACTAAAATGTCAATTTTAAACTGATAGCAGATACTTTTAGTGATACCAGTCACACCATTCATCGAATTGAGGTGGGGTTGATTCCTACACATAAAAAATGACTCATAGATCGTTTTCCTAAAGTATCAAAACAATCTGAATGCGTTTGCTCAGTTTTCCGTATGTCAGTTGTGTTTTTTTACTTGAATTAATGTCAATTTTAAATAGCAAGACACATTTGGAGTCATACCAGTGACACTGTGCATCAGATTGAGGCGCGATTGATTTCTACACGTCAAAAATGACTGATAGATCATTTTCCTAAAGTATCAAAACAATCAGAATGCATTTACTTGGTTTTCTGTATGCCATTTGTGTTTTTTTACTTGAATTAATGTCAATTTTAAATAAAGACACATTTGGAGTCATACCGGTGACACTGTGCATCAGATTGAGGTGCAGTTGATTCCTACACGTCAAAAATGACTCATGGATTGTTGTCTTAAAGCATCATAAAAAATTTTAAGTACATTTTTCTACCTAAAAATCAACGCACCCTTGCCTCTAAAACCTAAAAATGAGACATGACCTGCTCAATATTCTCAATATACCCAGTTTAGAAGGATTATGAAAAAACCTTTGATCCCTATATGTTTGACACAGAATAACATCCTCCTTCTACAACATAGCTTTAGTTAACCCAGTAAAGAACCAACTGTCATATATTCAGGACCTCTGAATGAATATATGACAGTTGGTTCTTCACTGGGTCAACTAAAGAGGCGAACTGCCAATGTTGTAGATTAAATTGATGTTTTTTTGGAGAAAACCACTTCTCGTTGTTGAAAATGAGAAGAGTGGAGTAAGATCCTATGCCTATTGTGTCTCAAGACATCAAAAAAAAACTCAAGGGATGAGAAAACCCCTTCTGGATACTCGTTATCTTTTGTGGTCTATCAACAAAACACATACCCTGTAAATGAGGACTACCAGTTTCTTTTCAAAAACAACCAACATGTAATTCATTTAGTGCGCAAACAAGGACCACCAACAACCATGATTTTCAGAAGGGCATTTAGCCCATACAAATCACAAGATTACCATCAAACAAAGAGAAATATAAGGTAGATAATATTATTAATGTCAAAATTATTTGAGAAATTTACCATCTTCAGTCTATTTTTGTACATTCTTCCATCATGTATGCTGCCCATTCTTTTCTAAGCATATCTATATCATCTTGTGAATATGACTATTTTTGACAGTCATGGTAGTACTGAAAAAATATAAATACACAAAGGATTAATAATTATTTTAAATGAAAAAGTAATTATCTTCGAAAATACCTCTTTAGGGATGCTGGTTTGTTCATGGAATACGATATCTTTCATAAATTTACAAACATAATAACCACAATCTTTATCATTTGTTTGTTTTGGGAACTGTAGAAACATTGATAAAAATAAGTAATTTTTTTATGTGTTTGGATAGTGAAATATTATTATATATACCCTGATTTTTATCTAGTCATAGGTCTTGTCATGTTACTTATCCTTTTCCCCTAGCCTCATTCCATGATGTAGACGATAGTCACACACCACCCTATCATAACAAAATCCTCATTAAAAGATAATATAAATTATATAACTATATTTTTTTTTCTAAATTTTTGGATGCAGTGTATTAAAAATTGACAAACACCACCATTTGTGGTCAGTTTGTTGGATATCCATGCATTGAATCCAAGAAATAAATCTTTAGAGTATCCAAATTGACCGCAATGAGCATTCAATGCTGCCTAAAAACACAAATGGAATAAGTAATGAAAGAAATTAAAATATATTTGATATGATTAAATTGTAAAGTTTTACCCTTGCATCGTTGGTATTAAGAAGAGTTTGTCATCCATAAGTTTTCTGTTAAACAATTTGAGCAAGCTTGCCACTATTTCGCCCTCTTTCTTGGAATTTATATCTGTTAGCATTGTAAAGGTGACATGGGGACTAACGAGTCCAAATTTTTATTCATGGGGAAATTCCTTCAATTGTTTTTTATATATATGATTGCGAAAAATATGAAATGTATTTAGTCATAATTATCATACTATATCATCTTTTTGAAAATCAAATCATGAAAACATACCTCATGTAAACATTTACAACTGAGCTACCTAACCATTCATAGTCAAGGATTCCAGTTTCACTCTCAACACCAATGAAGTCTGTATCTTCCCCTTCATACATATTTGCCTCAAAATCAATTATACGAGTACCACCATATTTCAACTTCATATCCACATGAGCCTTCAATGATAATAAATATGGATATAGAACAGGGGGGTTAAGGTGCTTTGGGTAGATCATTTTGATATGTTGGTTGATCCTTGATATGGTTTTGAACCGGTCTTTCATTTCACCCCCTTCCCTTTGTCCATTTGTAATAACATGCATCAATTCAAACCTTTTTTTCATTAAATGTTTAAGGTTTAGCTTGAAAATTAAATTGGAAATGAATACCTCATTATCAATATGTTTTTTTATAAGATGTGACGACCATACGGTGAATGTTTCAAGAGCTTGTTTGGCCGTATGAATATCTGCACCATCAATTGTAATAGGTAACTGGGCGCTCAACTCTAGGGCTACAGTAATTGAAACTCTGACATGACCTTTCAAAAGTGGTCTGTTGTGTAGCATGTCATTCTAGATATTGAACACTGTATCCCTCACTACAAGGAAATGGGTGGGTGTTGATAGATATAAATCACAGTCATTTTCACCATGTAGAATATCAATACAATAAAGGTATCAGTGTCTAGTGTCTATCTGATTCGCATTTCATAGAAACAATTATTAGAAAATTGACTACCTCAGTTAAGAATTGTTTTTGAGGGGAATGGCTCACCTCAAAACTGGTGGGGGGTGGGGCGGGATCTTCACGCACGTGTTGTTCTTGAGTTTCTTCTTCTCTTGGCCTCCCCCACATAAAACTTGCTATCATATCTCTCTAGTATTTTAATTATTATTCAAAAATAGATAATCTCTCTCTCATCTTTTTCATTTCCTTAGTTTGATCATCTACTTGTTTTTTTCTCAAAATATGTTTGGGGTGTCACCCCAAAACTCGTACCACTGACGCGACCATACTTTTCTAACAGCTTCAAGGCCATTGAAAGTATGGCTACATCCGGTGTGGGTGTTGTTTATTATAGTGACTATGTCAGATAGAAAATATAGGAAAATAAGTAATCATTGTTATGTAATATATATTTAAAGAATTTTTTTTATTATGTCATACTTATACATGTTTCCCACAATTTTTTTTGTGTTTTCATCTATTAGTTTTCTATCTTTAGTTACATGTGCCTCCTTCCATAACACATAGAGTGGGATGGAAGTGGCTTTGGATTTGGACTCTTCAATATGCATATAAACAAAAGAATAGAGTTATTGTGTTGTTTTATGTCACATAAAAGTATTATGATAGATTTAAAATATGCACCAATTTTTTTTTTCAAGTGACACGTACCCCATCCTTGCTTTACGGTAAGGGTACACTGGTTTTGATGCTCATTGTTTATTTTCAGAACTCAGTTGCTGTTTCATAAATAAAACAATATCAATAAAAGTGATGAATACACGTACTCTCAAACAACGTATTACCGAACACAATGTACCTAAAAATACTGCTTCGCATGATGACCAGTAAATGCATCCCAGAATGCCTGGGTTATCAGATGTGCATAAAGAAGAGGTGGGTGTAATTTTATTTTCCCTTCAACATCTTTAAGATGATATTTCGTTAAAAGTGTGAAAAACCCCTGTGAATCCTTCCAAAAACCCTTAAGACATAGTCTTTGTGCGAGTCATCTACAATAAATGCACTCTACAAGAGATGATGAAGTGTAAGTCAATGTTTCATTATTTAATTTTTAGTAAATTAAAAAAATGATATCATAATGTTACCGTAATATCTCCCCACATCAGTGTCTTAATCTCAGCCACAACTTGGTTCCATAAAGTTACATCAATCAACACGCATTACCGAGTGACGATTCCAATGTAACTACTAAACATGACATTGTTGGGGTTAACATGTTGGCCCCACTTATTCCATCTAATCTCATATTTTATTCCTTTCTCTTTAGCCTTAATGATTTTTCCTAATACTGTCAAACTATGGCGATACTGTTTTTTCTACGCCGTTGGTGTTTCAACACCTTTCATTTCCTCAAATCCACTACTATCAATATGTTTCTCCAGCTCTAGAGGGATGCATAGACATGTATAGATGGTGGTTGTACCTCTGCACTAGGAGCAACAATAGGATGAGAAACCTATTGTTCATCTGCACTGCGAGCAGCAACAAGTTGAGAAACCTATTGTGTCTGGGGGAGCATCATCACGTACAAAAGTCATTATCTACAAAATTGGTTTAACATTTAATTTATATAACATAAAATCAATAGTGAACAAATATTAACATAAAGTAACACAATCTATATTAAAAAATATAACCTGATTATTGAACTCTCTTTTTTTAAAGGTTGAATGGATTTAACCCCTATATCAACTATCCAAATCCCTTCATTGTGGTCTCCTCTAATATAAAAAACACTATCTACACTGGGAACACTGTAAAATGATTGCGATATCCCAATAAAAGGGTAATTATTTATTTAATTTTCATCTAACTCTTCAGTGGTTTTGGTCGATAATAGAATAATTGAGCAGTTTTGGTTTGCAGGATATGGAACATAAAATAATTATACTTCCTGTGATTCCATTATAAACGCTTCATCTTTATACCCTTCCTTACTGACATCAACTTTTACAAATTCCAACTCATCTATTTTAAAATTACTTCTGTTATCAACCCACTTGCATTGAAAAATTGGCACTCAGAATGTCATATAATCTAACTCCCATATTTTTTTGATGATACCAAAGTCTGACATATTCACGTAAATTGGGTTTTTTTCCTTAGCACCAGAAACATGCATCGATTCAGCCATAAGTGTAACTCCACTATTCTGTACGGTACTATCTTGATCATGTTCATTAGTATAGAATGTATAACCATTAATTACATAATCATTATAAGATAATATGTACACACTTGATCCTTTGGCTAGCCATCGATTTCATTCTGAAATTGTGTCTATATTTTAATTTGAATTCTTAAAAATATGGTCATGAAACCATCCTATAAATTGTTGATTATGTTTATTTGATATCCATTTTTAGCCCTTGATGGATTCGAATGACTAAGAATTTATTTGTGGGTTTCAACATATGGGTAAACATCAAAACTGTTATGCAAAACGTAAAGGTGGGTCTACTCTTGATCTGTAATATTGATTGTGACAACCTCTTTTCCCAAAATTCCTTTACCCGCAAGTCACCCAGTGTAATGAGATTTAGTTATACCAATGCTTTCCACAACAGACATGTATTCAGTACAAAATCTAATGGCTTCCTCAACAATATATCGCTCTGTAATACAACCCTCTGGATGACTTTGATTTTTGACATACCCTTTCAAAATATTCATATATCGTTCAATGGGGTACATCCATCTATAGTGCACATGACCACATAGCCAAATCTCTCTCACCAAGTGAACCATCAAATAAACCATCATATCAAAGAATATTGGTGGGAAAAACATTTCCAATTCACATAATATGATGATAATTTCTCTTTCTATAGTTGGAAATTTCACCGGGTCTATAATTTTTCTACATATAACTTTGAAGAAGAAATAGAGCTTCATTAATGTATGACATACATTCTTGGAAAAAATGCAATGTAAAGCTATATGAATTAGATCTTGCATAAAATCATGGCAGTCATGTGATTTCATACCTTTAAACTTTAAATCATGCATTGGCACGATGTTCTTGACATTCGATGAATACCCATTTGGAACCTTTACGTCATTCAAGAAGTTTCAAAATCGATATCTATCCTGCTTGGAAAGAGTGTAAGTAGCAAGTGGAAGAAATGTTTGTTTTTCACCCCTCACTAGTGCCAACTCTTCTCATATTCCCATGTCAACCATGTACAACCTAGCCTTAATTACATCCTTTATTTTTCTGGGTGTATTTAGAAACGTGCTGATGACACAATCATATACATTTTTTAATATGCATAACATCAATAAAATGTCCGTGGTACAGAAAATTGCAGTATGGTAATTAAAAAAAAACGGATTTCTTTTTCCAACCGATTTTCTTAAGGTTTTTCAAAAATGGTTTACCAAAAGCAGTGTCCACATCTTTAACTTTCTCAAATTTTTGATCAACTTTTAGTAGAGATGGTGGTGTACATTCTTCTGAACTTCCATCGAATGATGTCATCCAAGATCGGTACTTATGTCATCGAGGTAGAAATCTTCGATGTCCTAGAAACACAGTTTTCAATGAATGTTTCAACCTAATTGATTGTGTACCTTGTTCACAGAAGAGACACCCAAGAGTTCCTTTTATGCTATATCCTGAAAAATTTCCATAAGCAGGAAATTCATTTATTGTCCCATTCAACAAGGCTCTCAATGTGAAATCTTCATTTCTGTAAGCATCATACATCATAACACCTAAATCTCACAATAATTTTAAATTCTAAATCAATGGAGCCAAATAAACATCAATATCATTACTCAATTGTTTTGGCACTGATATAAGAATAGATAACATGATGTGTTTTCGTTTCATGTATAACCATAGTGGAAAGTTATAATTTAACAACATAACTGGATATGTACTGTGAGTGCTTCTTTGAAAACCAAAAGGATTCACTCCATCTATAGATAACGCAAGATGAAGGTTTCTCGGCTCGTTTCCAAAGTCAGAATACGCATGGTAAATTCTATTCTACTAAGGAGAGTATGCTGGGTACCATAGTTTTCCATCTTTATTTATTCTATCTACGTGCCATGTCAATTGTCCTATAGTCTCCTCACTTCCATATAGGTGGCTAAACCTTGGAATGATTGGAAATTACCATGAAAATTTCATAGGACTAGATTCATCTTTCTTGTATCGAGAAGCACCACACTTTGGGCATTCTCTAAGTGATTTGTGGTCCTTGCAAAATAGTATACAATCATTCGGGTAGGCGTGTATTCTTTCAGAGATCATACCCATCAAGTGTAGCATTCGTTTGACATTGTATGTTTAGATTAGGAGCTCATTATCTTTTGGGAGCATTTCATTTAAGAGAGAAAGTAATTCTATAAAATGGGCGTCACTCCATCCATTGCCTACTTTCAAATTATATAACTTCAGTACAGCTGAAAATGATGTATATTTAGTGCAACCATCATACAATGACATCTTTTCACAACTCTTTAACTGCTCAAACAATTTTGGGAAATCATGAAGTTCATCTTCAACTGTCCTTGTCATTTCCTTAATACGATCTTCATCATCATGAAAATATATAATCACATCCTCGATACGGTCTTCTTCATTGTTCACACTTGTAATCATATCAAATGATCCATAAAACATAGTGTTATCCCAGTCACTAGCTACATTCACTTTTCCCCATATTTATTCCAATATTTATTACTTTGATCTATTCCATGACAAATCAAGTGTTCTTCCAACTCCTATGGTCTAACTTGTCTTGAATAACAACAGTGTAAACATAGACAATGGATTTGAGAAGGATCATATGCATGATATTTTTCAAAATAGATGAAATCTTTTACTCCATCTTCATACTCTTTTTTCAGACGATTGACATCCATCCATTCTTTATTCATATCTATCCCATTTGATTCGGTGATATTAATATTTAACAAAATATATACACAAAATTTTGATATAAAAATTAACCAAGGCTAAAATAACACACTCTTTTTAAAACTATTTATAAAATAATAAATATCTAATTTAGAAAAACCATTTACATAGTTTAAATACCATTAAAAAAATACTTATAAAAAATCACACTCTTTAAAAATAATAGTTTAAATCCCATTAAAAAATCACAGTTGAAATCCCATTAAAAAACCAACCATTTACACATATTCCTCTTTAAAATAACACATTCTTTTTAAAATAAACCAACTAGTTCCAAACATCCTTTTTCAAAACCCTAATTCCTTTTTAAAACCATTTAAATCTATTTAAAACAAAAAAATGGTATGTCGAACACATATAATTTTTTAAGAAACATTTCAAAACACTTGAATCATTTTAAAAGAGCCACTTAGGAATTTTCACAGACTTAAATCCCAAGAGATACACTTTATATATTATGTTAAACTATACAAAATCTAGTCCTAACTTCACAACTATACTTGATAAATTATGTTAGATCCCCCTTTATTGGGTTCCCTTCCCATGATTAACACTCTTATAGTGATCCTCTCTAAAGGTTTAACCCTCACTTATACTAACATTCCACATGAAGTTCCCAATTCACAATGGCGTAATTTGTCCACTCTCCTTTATTTTACTAGAATTAAAATTCCCTCGGCCTTAACCCCCTCAAGTAACTATACATATAAGTAAATCAAGTTATTCTTGTAGGGTCTTTCCCTAACCAACCTCCCATTTTTTGGGATTCCTCTATTGGACAATATATCATTCCAACCCCAAAACATTTGATCCTTTTGTGAACTCTTGTATAACATAGGTAATGTTCATACACTACATATTTCCCACACTGAGAATGGATAATGTGGGCTTAAATTTTATTAGTGGATTATTTCCCAACATAATTGAGGCATTCCATATTTATGAGAGGGTTTCTTCTACAACTCCTTCTAATCCATATGCATGTGCGACATTTCCAGATTCCAACAGATTATAGGGTAAGAAGGTAGATAATATATTATCTTTATAGAATCATAATTATTTTATAAATATCATATATATTCATTAAATAAATAATTATAATCTTCCATGCGATGTGGTGATGAAAAACTAAATACATCACTTTGTGGAGGAGGTAGTCTGTATGTATGCACGAGGGGCGTTTTCAATTCCCATGGGATAAAAATGGGATAAAAAAGGTTGTATGATCAATATAATAATATTTTAGTATAGTAGTGATACTTATATCATTATATTAGTATGTTTATAATTGATTACTAGGAGGTAGAATAATAAAGTAACTTGAATGAATTTGATTATAACTTTACATATTCATTAGATTTACCCTTTTGGATTGGACTTAAGGTACTTATAGGATAGGTTTATGGTCACACTAAGGGTTTAGGAATGTGGTTTGAGATGTTTGTAGATGGATTTGGGAATAATTTTGAGAAAAAACTAAACTCATATATACCTATAGAAAGGTTATATTAAGTCCCCATTTATAGGAAAAAACAATGGAGTTTTAAAAAATATTAAGTTCTTAAGGGTCTTTGATGTGTCATTTATTTAATACATTTTTCCACTTTTATTTTTTTATTGAGGTTTTGATTATTGAAATGTTTTGATTATGAGAAATTATATTTTTTTTTGTAATATTATATTGAATATGTTATTAATTTAATATTCTTTAAAATATAGTGTTTCATGTGTTTAAGTGATGAATTTTCCTTGAGTTTAATTTTTTTACATTTAAAAGAGCATCATTTTCTTATTTTTAATTAATTATTCAATTTATTGAAATTAATTCTAGAATTAATTCTACATAATTATATGTTTTTATACTATTTTTTCATTTAGAATTCATTCTTTAATTTAATGTTTTTATTCAATTCTTGAAATTTAAAATGTAAGTTGAATGGATTATTTTACTATGTTTGTAATTTTGTGATGATAATCATGGAAATAGTCATGCAGTCAGTGCACTAACTATACATATAAAATTGGAAAAGGAATCAAAATAATTCACATCGAGTTCAAGCTACTTAGTCAAGTATAGTATATAAATTTAGCACTCCTTAATCTCCCACACAAACTAAAATTCAAAGATTCATTTGAAAATATGGTACCCTCAATCGACCATGCCTCTAGAAAATTGACTACAAGCTAAAAATTCAATGTTATTGGATAAATAAAATAGAGGTGTTATAAATGTTAAAATTTATAAAGGTAAGATACCAAAAGAAGTAAATACCATGGGAATGCATGTGTAAAAATGGAAAAGGAATCAAGTCGCCACATGAAGTAGCTGGAGTGATTGAAAGTCCAAAAGGCAAGCTACTACATGATGTGGCTGGAGTAACTCCAAGTGAAACAATCACAATATTACATGAAATAATATATTGATTATAAATATGAAATTATTCATATGTGCCTACCAAAAAATTAAAAAAATGTTCGCTTACATATCCCTTGGTTCTATTAGAAAATATACCTACCATGCATATACTTTTGATCGATTATGAATGTTCCTAGACCTAGAATGTGGACCATTCCATGTCATAATCCCTAAAAACTATCTTAAATTTAAATATCAATCATTCGTGAGAAGCAATGGTTAATGAAGCTTACTGGTGGCAACAACAGTAGAAGAGGTGAAAGAGTCAACGGAAAAGTCAGCGACGGTGGCAACAACAGAGGAGGAGGAAGAGAAGGTGGCAGCAGTGGTAGCGGAGGAGGAGCAGGAAGTGGAAACGGTGGTGGAGGAGCAGGAGGATGCATTCACAACAGCGACAACAGAGGCAAAGAAGGGGGAGGAGTCCGCAAAGGAGGAGGAGGTGAAGGAGGAGGAGTAAAAGTCGACAGCCGCGACGGCGGTAGAGGAGGAGGTTCGAACGACACAACGTTAGGCTTCTGTGAGAGCTTGAGGGGTGCAGAAGGAAGAGGACGCAGTTAGGGTTCATTTATATAATCAGGGGAAACATTTATCAGTACTAGTAAAAAGCACTACTAAATGTATATTTTATCAGTGCTAAATTGAAAAGAAGTGATAAAACATACATTTATCAGCGCTACAAAAGCGATGATAGATGTCCTCTTTATGAGCGCTAAAAGTTTAGCACCGATAAATGTATGTTTATCAGCACTGATAAAACATACTATTTATTCATAATTATAACATTATAACCAATATATTTATTACATTTATAATTTTATAAATATATATAATCAATATATTTATTATAATTTAAAAATTTAAATTTAAATTATATATATATATATATATTTATGTTTTTATCTGTGTATAAATTATAATTAAATATATATATAATTTTACAATTTAAATTATAATTAAATATATATAAATTGATATATTAATATTAATTTTAATTTATTAAGTATTTAAATATATATATATATATATGTCTGTGTCTGTGTATATATTCATTGAAGACATATATTTATAAATAAATATATTCAAAAGGTATTCCTAAATATATATTTATAATTTAATTTTTTTTGTAATTTTATAATTATTTAAAAATATTTATATTTAATTAGTTATATATAATTATAATTATATATAATATATTTAAAAAGTATATAATTATATATAACAAAATCTTTATATTTTTAAATATAATAAATACATTTATTGTTTATTTAAATATATTTATCGTGATTTTAAGTATTTATGAGAACATAAAGCTTCATATATATAGGAAATGAATGAATGAACCAAGTATAGTACTATAATATATTCGACTAACATTAGAGTAAACAATGAACATATTCATGATATAAATATGAACGTCCATTACACATCAATTGACACATTTATTTGGAAACATAAATTTATTTAAATAAATATATATATATTTAATAAGTATTTGTATATATATATATTAAAAATTATTTATATATAATATTATAAACATATAGTATAATAAATATATAATAAAGATATAACTAAAACTCATAAACATAATAAACATAAATAAAACATAATCATAATAAACATAATAAATATGTGTTTTTTATTTAATGTATACATATAAAAATTATCTTGGAATATAATTAAAATGTTTTTATACAAATTAATAATATTTTCTATTAAAAACTTTTATCAGCGCTATTATTAGTGATGATAAAATCTTATTTTTATCAACATGTCTTGTTAGCGCTGATAAAGGGTTGATTTATCAATGCTTTTTTAGCACTGATAAAATCCACCCTTTTATTAGCGCTTTCTGATTAGCACTGATAAAACCTGAGCGCTTCCCTTACCCACATTTGTGGTAGTGAAAAAAAAGGTGCAACACAATTACTTCTCAAGAGGTCACTCATCTTAGTACTATTGTCAACCAAACAAGCTTAATCACATAGTTCTAATGGGTTCTGGTGCATTAATGATGGTGTGATCACACCGAACAATACACACACATTCTTGTTAAATATTTGGAATCTTAAATATGGTTCTACGGTTGGATAACATACTATGATAGCACACATAGTATGAAGACTATCAGGCGAGAATACTTATAATTGGGTGATGCTTCTTCTCATGAATTTCACACTTGGTAATCTCCAAGATGAGAGATAATGAGAACATAATCGCCAGTAAAATTTACGCATGTTTTGACGTCATCAGATATTCCTATTTACAAGCTTGTCTGGTGGTACTTAGACTTTAAGATTATCATTAATGCATGTCATGACTCACACACTTAGATTTACTGATCAAAACTATGATTCCATATGTTTGCGAAAAGTAGGATACATTGGGTGCGTCACAAATGAGATGTTATTAATAAATAAGTCAAGGAATATTTTTTATCTTCCATATTTATGAAAGTTGATATATCGACCCTTCGATTGAAATAGAGCTATCACATTAAATTTCATTATCATGATGCAACATCATATTTATTTTATATAGTCAATGAAATACGTATCAAACATATAGGTTGATGACATAATGTGCAATCTGCTTGATGAGATATTGTGAAAAAGAGATTATATTACATAGTGAGTGTCTATATGTGTTTTTCAGTGTTGCGAAATTAAGTTATTTCTCTTAGGTGTATTGATCTGTTCATAGACAATAATCTTGGACTTTAAGAAAGCTCACCTAATGCCAACAAGAAACAATCACAGAGGGTCACATAATATGTGTTTCCATTGATCTCGATTAAATTCTATTTGAATTTAATTAATCGAATAAATATTATTCTCAAGATCGAAGAATAATTTTATTTAAATTTTATTGACCACATAAATTAAATAAATATTCATTTTCTAGACTATGAATAAAATACATTTATCTTATTTATTGAATATTTAATAAATTTTTATTCGCTAATTTTTTGATAAATTATTTATTTAATAAATGTTGAGGAGTTTGAGCAGATCAAGATCATGTCCGACAATGAATCTTAATTTTCAAATCAACAAAATAATATTTATCATTGTTCCAATTAACACACACCATAAATTATTATTATTATTATATGACATGAGGCCTATTAATAATTAATATATTATTTTAGGGCCAATACACAATTAAATAATATTATAATTTAAAACCCAACTCTATAAATTGTTGACTGTGTCTATTGTGTAGGGTTAATCAAGAATTGAGAATCACAACACACAAAATATTTATCTCTCAAATTCCTTATTCTATCATCCTCTCAAGAACAAGAAGATCCAGAGAAACTCCTTCAAGCCTGAAGGATCTTTAATGATCAAGACGAACAACACAAGACGATCAATCCATCGCGCTAGCACCCAACATTTCATTGGTTTTGCTCAGAGATCAAAGGTGAATGTGTGGATCACCTCTAAAGGGATTCTATACTTATATACTCCCTATTCCATGAAGTTAATCTGAAAAGGGTTTTTAGAAGATCAAAATCTACATCGAAGAAAGATCCTAATATGACATATTTTTTTCCTTAGATCTAATTAAATTAATTATAAATTTAACATGAAAATATCCTCTATGGGTTCTCAATTTTTTCTATGTCAATATTTGGTGGAAAAATTTCATTGGTCATGCTGTATACATCATGTGATTTTTCTGAATGATCCATCAAATTGGCAAAACCTTTATGGTTAATTTTCCCACCTAGGAACTTTTGCCGTGCCTGTAACCTATAAGTGGTATCTGAGAGTCACATTTTAAATTTATAATTATTTATTTGATCATTGATATATATGCATGATAGTGGTTAGTTTTTTAATTCAACAATTATTCATTCTTTAATCCAATTTTAATTATCACCATTATGTTTTAATTTTCTTAAAGAATTAAGAACAAATGAAGTATGACTAGAGATTACATCAGGAAGTGCTAAGGATTTTTTCTAGTTAGAATGAGATTACACAATGTGTAGTTAGAGTACATATCGTGTACCCAAGTTCACTACACCTAGATGTATCGCGAGATACACAACACGCCGAACAATAATTAAACATGGTGTATTTATTGTATATTGTGTGTAGATTAGGACAAACTAAAACACGACTTTTCAGATTACATGGTGTGTAGCTGGCATACACTTCATGTAGTCTACACTATTTAGCGGTGAAATTCATGCTAAATGTTTGGTCAAATAAATGGTTGAAATAGAATGATATTGAAAACCTAGAGTAATAATGACATACACAATGTGTAACCGGTGCAAACAGTGTAAAGTTCATATTTTCCTGTGTCTGAAGTATACGCTGATCTATTTGACGAGTCAAGTGTACACACGACAAGCAGAACACATGGCATGTAACTGAGGTACATGTATTGTGGTTCCATGTTTGAAGAACACATTGAGTCTTTCAACGGTCTATGTAGACACATGAGAAGTGCAATACATGGTATGTAGCTGGCTTGTACACATCATGTAGTCCAATTGAGGTACACGTTAAGACTTAGATGTTTATCCTGGGTACACAATAATTGCGGTACATGATGTGTAGCTCATAAGTACACGCCGTGTAGTCTCCCAATAATGGGCAGAATTAGATTACATTAAATTACTAATTTTAGTATTAAATACTTATTATATTGATTGACACCAGATGTTTTGGAAAATTTAATAAAGGTTGTAAAGAATTGTTAAATGATTAATTAATTTATTATAATTATATGTAATTATTGGTTTTTTCTATTTATTTTTCATAAATTCATTTATGTTGGATATATCTAAGATAATTCAGATGGCCATTAAGATAAAAATGAATTAATTAATTAACGCAAGCACATTTATCTTAATAATAAATAATG
Organism: Viscum album; assembly: GCA_963277665.1. Lineage (NCBI taxonomy): Eukaryota > Viridiplantae > Streptophyta > Magnoliopsida > Santalales > Viscaceae > Viscum > Viscum album. Next base: position 518,913,632 of record OY728145.1, read on the forward strand.
AATAGAAATGAGTGTTAGCCATTATACTTTTGTGTAACCGTTGCTTGTGTATGACCGATCATGAGTTTGATCAAGACCTGTGTATGTGTGGGCATTATTTAATTTAATTTATTACATGGTTTTACAATTATTAATTATTAAATTAAATATGATGGCCTGTGATTCATCCCTCCCCCATTTATTATGTAGGGATAACGTGTGCATGGTTATTTATGTAAATCCCCTTAACCAATATTTTGGTTCCCCTCATCTGAATATGATTTATAAATACATGTAATAAACAGACCATCATAAGGTGTGTGAAGGTGGTTCAAGACAAAACTGAGATGATACCAACCTAGGTAATACACAGGTGGATAAGTGGAATGTTGAAACTCATGCCAAGACTGACATAATGAGTTTTTCCCTTGGTCATAATCTAATTTATTGTCCGCTCAATCTGTTAAATAAGCTCATGATTAGGTCATTTATTTATTTCTATCTTATTAATTATTTATTTTATAGATGCAAGACCATGATCACATAAATAAAAGAATTAATGTGAAAATATGTAATATAAATAAATTAATTATGCATAAATATTTTATTAAAATATATTTAATCACTTGATAAAAATCAACTTATATTAACAATACATGCAAAATATAAAACAATATAATTTTACACATAATAAAATAAAATCCTTCAACTAAATATTAATTCATACTTGGCCTTCCATTACTTGATTAGGAACAAAATCTATATAACTAAGTGTTTAACCAACCATCATTGGGACACTTACTTTTATCTTAGATTTCTTATAAAGGTTATGGGTTGACTTAACCATATTACATCAAGATAAGTAGCCATCACTAGAATTGATGTAATTTGGAGGTAATTGGTGAGGAAATCCAAGCCAGGATTTCAATATTGGAGAGTCCACTCAACTGATCAAGGATCTATAAGACCGTAGTTGTCAAAGACATGCCTACCTAAATACCTTCAAGTAGCCTGACCAACCCTTATTGGTGTTATGAAAAGGGGAATATGGATCCTTCCCACTCGAATGTCCAAACAACTAGAAATTCATAGTTCAATGGTGATATATTGAGACTTGATAAAATAGTGGGAGAATTAATAAAATTAAATTCCTTATGTCTCCCATCAATTGTAATCAATAAAATTACTATTTATATGTTCTTTTAAATTATATAAAAATAGAATGTTCATTATTCACTTTATCCCTGAAATAAATATTGACGAAATACTATCTCCTCACTAACAGTAACTTCCAGGAATGGTAAAAAAACCTTCGAATAGTGTTATGCCCTGAAAAGAAATATTACATGCTAGAATCTTCACTTCTTGATCCTCCTTTTAAGCAGGTGAGTGATGAAGAGTTTAGTATCTAAGAAAAACACTCGAACGACATGGTGGATGTTTAATGTTTAATGCTTTCATTTATGTCTAGTGATATCATGAAGCCTCATGAAGACATGGATGATTATAGAATGCTTGTTCATCTCCATGGTCTTTAATAGTAGAGAGAAATATAGAAACAATTTTAGATATCCAAGGAACTCTTTTAGAGTAAGTTTGGAAAAGGCGATCCAAATGGGCCTCACATAGCCAAAATCATTGTCTACATTGAGCTCCTAGAGGTTATAGGGTTTAAACTCCCTGAAAAATTTCACACCAATCTAATTCATACATTACTTCCTCAAAACTTCTTCATCTTTGTTATAAATTTTAACAAGAAAAACATTGAGAAGTCCCTCCCAGATCTACTCACTGTTCTTTGTCAATTTAATAGGGATAATAAGTGTGAAAAACCTTCCATCCTTATAGTGAATGAACATAAAGTCCAAGTGAAGAGATCTAATCCCAAAGCTTCTTCAAAACAACCTTCTATGAAAAAAAATATCAAGGGGAAAACAAAGGAGTAGGATGATATCTATTTCACATGTGGAAACAAGGGCCACTGGAAGAAAAATAAATAATAAAGGGGAAGCTTCAAGTGTATTTGTTATAGAGTGTAATTTATCTATTTCTAAAAATTGGTTATTAGATATATCTTGTGGTGCTCACATATGTATCCAAATACAAGAACAAAGTAGATTCATAAATATTTACTAAGGGGAGGTAGATTTATGAGATTACAGTGGGGATAGAATTTATGACATGGTAATCGGTGACTACCACCTTACATTAATGATGGGAATGATTTTGGTTTTGAGAGATTGTTATCATATGCCATATATTACCAAGAACATTATCTCTGTATCCAAACTTGATACAATTTGATTTAATTTAAAGTTTGGGAATAAATATTGCTTCTTTTATAAAGATACTATATGTTATGGTAAGACACATTTAAATAATGGTATTTATATAGCATCCCACCTTTTTATTACGTAACATTTCATTACATTTTACAAACAGAGGATCTTTGAAGTCTAGTGTCTTGGAAATTAGGAACATAAAACATGAGAACAAAATAAAAAATTCTTCTAAAACACTTTTAAGGATTCATAATAGGTTCATCCTATGTACATTTACTACATCTCATATCCTGGAGATAGACATCAAGGGAAAGGGTGATCATAAGGCCCAGTAAGGGTAAACAAGGGAGTCAATGTACTTGTGATATCAATAAGAACTTGAATAAAAACATGAAGACATGAGAAATGAAAGAATACTAATATAGTAAAGAAAATAACTTGAAACATAACTTGAATATGTGGCTACAACATTTCATTTAGACATTCATGAACATATCACCAAGGTCCATCCCCAAGGTGTCATAAAAATTACCAAGGTTATTCACCAAGGTATCGTGAAACTTGTCATCTCTAGAGATTAAATATTTACCCAATGCATTGGAGCGCTATCAAGGTGCACCATTAATATGTCTTTACTTATATGTGATACACATAGATCATAATCAAACATTTCATAAATAACCCAAATGGAATCAAAGAAATGGGTTTCATGTCAAAACCGTGACGTTTAAAAAGAGCTTAAAAATAAGATCATTATGTTATTTATAACCCATGGAAAGGGAGTGAGGGTTATATGTATGTCAATTCCAGAATAAAATATATAATTTTTATATATTTATGGACACCCATGGAAACTAAATAGTTCTGAGTATTCATATAAATTAATAATATAATTTCTTGAGAGAAAGAGATAGAGATTTTGAGATGAAATTTCTACTGCATAACGACTATATAACATTGTTTTAGAAAACATTGAAAAGAGAGGGTACAAGAGTAAACAACTCATAAATAACTTATAATATAGTATAAATATATAACAACATGGAGATAAGAACATGGTATAGAAATTTTAATGACATACCACATAAAAAGGAAACATGAAAGAAAAGAGAAGACGCGATTCCTTTTATGAGAAATTCGGCAGCCTAACGGCGTCACTTAAAAATTCAGAAAACAAATTGATGAGAGAAGAAAGGGTCTCTAATAATTTGTACATAAAATGGACAGTAATAATAACATATAAGAACATACCCTCAACATAAAGAGATAGAAAATATAAGACACAACATAAAGGAAGTCATGACTTAAAAGAGGAGGGTGAAAGAATCCCTTACCTTGAAGAGTAACTTCGAAAGCTTGAAGTTTGGGATCTTGGGAGGCTTGAGGGAACCTTGGGAGGAATCCTTGGGAGGTAAAGAGACCATAAATTCATTGGTGAGGATTTGAAAATGAAATTAATGAGGGAAAGACTTAGTATTTATAGGAGAAGTGAGGGGACAAAGCATTAATTGCCAAGGGACACCTCATCGGTGGTATTGGAAAAACCATGGGCTTTCCCATGGTATTGGACACTTGGGACACCTCATAACTTATCTTACTATTCATAAGTCGACCAGAATTATTGCATAATTATCACATCCTTAATGATGTCATTAAACACCCGAAACTCAAAAACAGTATTTTCATTATTCACTGAAAATTCAACTTTCTCAGAAACATCCCAAAATTTCACCTTAACCAAATATCGATGCTCTGATTTCAAAAATGAACTCCATTTTATGAAAATAATTTTCTAAATATTTTTAATTTAATTTTAAAATAAAAACACTATTCACTAAAAATTCAACCGTTTCAGAAAAATCCCAAAAATTCACCTTAAACAAATATCGATGCTCTAATTTCAAAAATGAACTCCATTTTATGAAAATAATTTTCTAAATAATTTTAATTTATTTTTTAAATAAAAAACACTATTCACCCAAAAAAACTAATACTTAACCAATAATTTCTAAAACAATTATTTACCTATTTTATTGAATCACATTACTTAATCAAGGTGCCTAAATTGTATTAATACTTTCTTAAGTGAAGTTACTTAATCCATTTGGTCACATTACTAATCACAAGCATAAAATCACTATTCATAATTTACTATTCATCAAAAATTAAGTTGATCTTATTAGACTCTAAATTTCTTACTGAACATAACTGTAGAAGACCATTTTTTGAAAATCATTACACATTATTAATTATTTAAGGTTTACATAAAATATTTTTAAAAATAATTTTTTCTAAAATTCATCAATAATATGCATAATATATTTATCTGGACATTTGAAAATTCACTAACTTCATTATAAGAAGATGTAATTTCTTTTATTTAAATCAAAGGATTACCCAAGGCAGTTACAGTCTTGTTATATAACCCTCATAACACCAGCATAGGACCTAAGAGTAAGGTGTTCTAGGGTGATAGAATCTTGGGGCGGCTCGGCCAACATTTCATGAGTAGTGGTTTCTATCAGCTTGAACTTCTAGCGAAGGCGATTCCGTTCCAGCTTCACACGATGAAGTTTGGCTTGGGTTTAGTCCAGAGCAAAGCCCAAAGGTGCTACCTCCTTCCTGAGTTCCATCAGATGGGCTTCGATCGGCCCGAGACTACTGGATGGGGCCATCAAATCTTCTTTTTATATTTATTAATCAAGATCACTTGTATTTATAGACAATAATTACAAAATTTAGTTTCCAATGGTCATATTGACCAATGGTCATATAACAGTCAAAACCCAACGGTCTCATTATACTCATTTTATTAAATGAAATAGTTTTGTTGAGTATAAAATAAAATAACCCACAAAAATTAGGAAACAAAATTTATTCAAAATTTCAGGTCGTTACAATCTTACCCCCTTAAGAAATTGCTTCCTCGCAATTTTAAAATTGAGCTTGGAAATTTTGTTGAAAGTCCCACATCAGAAAAAGAGTCAGTAAAACTATTAGTTTAAAAGAAAGAAATGGAAGTACAATGGTCACCTGAGTTAACCCATACTAGGATTCCATGTAGGAAAACATGTATATGGAAGAGAAAACAAAGGGTCAAGTTCTAATGGAGAGTGATAAAAAATATGATTAGGAGAAAATTAACCACAAGAAGATCACAAAATTAAGATGTATTAAACGGTCTTTGATTACCCAGTAGGAAATGTAAACCAACAACATTTTTGTTTTACGTTATTTTTCATAATTTTAAGGAATTAATTTACTACATAGAATAAAAACATAATTAAATATACTTAACTTCAAGTAGAGTTTCACCGCTTAATAAGTTTCCACAAAGACTAATCTTTTCTCCAAACAATGAGCATTCAAAAAGACTTGGTCTCATCAAAAGCATAAGAATCATCTTCTAGATAATCACATAATCCACAAAAGAATAAATATATTTTTCCCTTGTCTTTAGTCATCAACTAAAGCTAAAATGGTTAGTATGAGTTCATATAATCCCCAAAAAGGATAATCCTTTATAAAAAGAAATATGACTATTAATCTCCAAAATTCAACAAAAATTACCCAAAGTTCCAGAAAGACCATTCAATACACAATCATCCTTAAAATTCTTCAGAATAATCTAAACTAATATTGGAACCCAAAACTCAGAAGGATTTAATCACATAGTCTTCCCCAAAAAAATCTTAACATTTATCTCCAAATAACATCAACTACTATTAAAGTCTCATACTAAAGTGTAATTAACCTATTCACAAATTATCTATGCTAGGTTCATCATTTTCCATAAATAACCCAAATCACCATATGTCCACAATAAATAAATAAATCCTTAAAAAAAAAAAATAAACCATTCCTCCTTAATTTAAATCATGTAGTATTTTATTTCCCTTAGACATATAGTAATCCAAAAGAGAAAACATCGTCCAAAATAACCTTTATCATTTAATCACCAAATCATTTTTCTATAAAAAGGATATCCATTTGATAAAATAAAAGTTTCTAAAATCAACTTATTCTTGATCCATAAAATAGCAGGTGCATTAGTTAGTCCGAAGGACATAACAACAAACTCATAATGCCCATATCTTGATTGGAAGGAAGTTTTTGGAATATCCTCATTCATCACCCTCAATTGATGATAACCGGAACGAAGATCAATCTTAGAGAAGAATTGAGTCCCACGGAGTAGGTCAAATAAGTCATCAATTCTTGGAAGAGAGTATTTGTTCTTCACTGTGATCCCATTCAGTTCTCTATAATCAATGCATAACTGCATCGATCCATCCTTCTTCTTCACAAATAGAATTGGTGCTCCCCAAGGAGACACACTTGTTCGGATAAACCCATTCTATAAAAGATATCAAAGTTTTTTCTTTAATTCTTCTAGCTCCATATTTTCCATCCTATAGGGGGTCTTTGACATCGGATAAGATCCAGGTACGAGTTCAATGGAGAACTCTATCTCTCTTTCTAGGGGAGGTCCGGGTAAATCTTCAGGAATTACGTCAACGTACTCCTAGATGATGGGGAAATTTTCTAAAAGAATAAATCCTTTGTGAGAAACTTATTTCATTTATGAATCTTTTAACTAAAAAGGATTTTATGTCTTAAAACTTCATGCTTAGACAATTAAATTTTTCTATAATTTCTTCATAATGATTCATAAAAAGCTTGCGATTAACCAAACATACCCCCCAGGAGTGTCATAACCAAGAGTGCAGCAAGGCCCATTGTCGTGTACCAGTTCCCGTTCGAGTCTAGCTCAAAGTGGTGTTTTTGGGTTTTACCCCTATGTACATCTGTGCCAGAGCCACCTCTACCTGCTCGTATCCAGACAGGGATGTATGTGCTTGATAAACCACTTACTCAATACTCACCACAATACCAGGAATATTTCCTACATTTAAACGTTTCTATAGGGTTATTCCTAAAGTTTTCATATACTAATTTCTATAAATAACTAAACTATCCTTTGATACCAACTATGAAATCCCGCCTTTTTATTACATAACATTTCATTACATTTTACAAATAGAGGATCTTTAAAGTCCAGTGACTTGGAAATCAGGAACATAAAACATGAGAAAAACATAAAACATTCTTCTAAACCACTTTTAAGGCTTCATCATAGGTTTATCCTATGTACATTTACTGCATCTCATATCCTAGAGACAGACATCAAAGGAAAGGGTGAGCAGAAGGCCCAGTAAGGGTAAACAAGGGAGTCAATGTACTTGTGATATCAATAAGAACTTGAATAAAAACATGAAGACATGAGCAATGGAAGAATAGGCATATCATAAAGAAAAGAACTTGAAACATAACTTGAATATGTGGCTACAAAATTTCATTTAGAAATTCATGAACATATCACCAAGGTCCATCCCCAAGGTGTCATAAAAATTACCAAGGTTATTCACCGAGGTATCGTGAAACTTGTCATCTCTAGAGATTAAATCTTTACCCATTTCATTGGAGCACTATCAGAGCACACAATTAATATGTCTTTAATTACATGTGATCCACATAGATCATAATCAAACATTTCATAAATAACCCAAATGGAATCAAAGAAATGAGTTTCATGTCAAAATCGTGACATTTAAAAAGAGCTTAAAAATAAGATCATTATGTCATTTATAACCCATGGAAAGGGAGTGAGAGTTATATGTATGTCAATTCTAAAATCAAATATATAATTTTTAAATATTTATGGACACCAATGGAAACTAAATAAGTCTGGGTAATCATATAAATGAACAATATAATTTCTTGAGAGAAAGAGATAGAAATTTTGAGACAAAATTTCTGCAGCATAATGGCTATATAACATGGTTTTAGAAAACATTGAAAAGAGAGGGTACAAGAGTAACCCACTCATAAATAACTTATAATACATTATAAATATATAACAACATGGAGATAAGAACATGTTATGGAAATTTGAATGACATACCACATAAAAAGAAAACATGAAAGAAAAGAGAAGACACGGTTCCTTTTACGAGAAATTCGGTAGCCTAACGACGTCACTTAAAAATTCATAAAATGAATTGATGAGAGAAGAAAGGGTCTCTCATATTTTTTACATAAAATTTAAAGTAATAATAACATATAAGAACATACCCTCAACATAAAGATATGGAAAATATAAGACACAACATAAAGGAAGTCATGACTTAAAAGAGGAGGGTGAAAGAATCCCTTACCTTGAAGAGTAATTTCAAAAGCTTGAAGGTTAGGACCTTGGGAGGCTTGGGGGAACCTTGTGAGGAATTCTTGGGAGGTAAAGAGACCAGAACCTTGTTGGGGAGGTTTTGTAAATGAAATGAATGAGGGAAGGGCTTAGTATTTATAAAAGAAGTGAGAGGACAAAGCATTAATTGCCATGGGACACCTCATCAGTGGTATTGGAAAAACCATGGGCTTGCCCATGGTATTTTTCCATGGTATTGGCCACTTGGGACACATAATACCTTATATTACTATTTATAATTAGACTAGAATTATTTCATAATTATCACATCCTTAATGATGTCATTAAACACCTGAAACTCAAAAACTGTATTTTCATTATTCACTGAAAATTCAACTTTCTCAGAAAAATCCCAAAATTTCACCTTAAACAAATATCAATGCTCTGATTTCAAAAATGAACTCCATTTTATGAAAATAATTTTCTAAATATTCTTAATTTAATTTTTAAATAAAAACACTATTCATTGAAAATTCAACTGTTTTAGAAAAATCCCAAAAATTCACCTTAACCAAATATCGATGCTCTGATTTTAGAAATGAACTACATTTTATGAAAATAAATTTCTAAATATTTTTAATTTAATTTTTAAATAAAAAACACTATTCATCCAAAAAAACTAATACTTAACCAACAATTTTTGAAACAGTTATTTACCTATTTTATTGAATCAAATTACTTAATCAAGGTGCCTAAATTATATTAATACTTTCTTAAGTGAAGTTACTTAATCCATTTGGTCACATTACTAATCATAATCATAAAATCACTATTCATAATTTACTATTCGTCAAAAATTAAGTTGATCTTATTAGAGTCTAAATTTCTTACTGAACATAACTGTAGAAGACCATTAAATAATTACACATTATTAATTATTTAAGGTTTACATAAATACTTTTAAAATATCCTTTTTCTAAAATTCATCAATAATATGCATACTATATTTATCCGAACATTTGAAAATTCACAAACTTCATCATAAGAAGACATCAAATTTTTTATTTAAATCAAAGGATTACCCAAGGCAGTTACGGTCTTGTTACATAACCCCTTATAACACCAGCATAGGACCTAATAGTAAGGTGTGCTAGGGTGATAGAATCCTGGGGTGGCTCGACAAACATTGCCCGAGTAGTGATTTCTATCAGCTTGAACTTCTCACGAAGGTGATTCTATTCCAGCTTCACATGATGAAGTTTGGCTTGGGTTTAGTCCCAAGCAAATCCCAAAGGTGCTACCTCCTTCCCGAGTTCCGTCAGATGGGCTTCGATCGGACCGAGACATCTGGATGGGGCCATCAAATCTTCTTTCTATATTAATTAATAAATATCACTTGTATTTATAGACAATAATCGCAACATTTAGTTTCCAACAGTCATATTGACCAATGGTCATATAACAGTCGAAACCCAACGGTCTCATTATACTCATTTTATTAAATGAAATAGTTTTGTTGAGTATAAAATAAAATAACCCAAAAAAATTAGGGAACAAAATTTATTCAAAATTTCAGGTCGTTACAATTTATGTATTAGATTACATGAACAAAGTAATAAAAATTGATAAAAAACTACTTTACATGACTCATACCACACCCATCCATGACATTATTGGACATTTCATGTAAATGAAAAAAATTTGACTAAATTTCACCAAGTTGGATATTTAGATTCCTTTGAAATAAAACCACTTGGTGTACGCCATGCATGTTTACAAGGAAAAATAAAAAAAATCCCCATTTAGTGGAAAAGGTGAAAGGGAAAAGGAGCTTCTTGAATTAGTTTATACCAATGTGTGTGGACTATTTATAGTTAAAGCAACAGTTGGGTAATATTACTTAATAACTTTTTGATGATTTTATTAGATATGAATATGTCTAATTTTTGAGGTATAATTCATATTCCTTTGAGAGATTCATGGAATAAAAAAATGAAGTTGAGAACCATCTTGGTAAGAAGATTAAGAAACTCCAATCAAACCATGGTAGAGGATATCTTAATCAAGACTTAATTTATTTTTTACAGGAGTTTGGGACTCCATCTCAACTCTCTTCTCCTTATACACATCAGTGGAATGGTGTAAGTGAAAGGAGTAGCTTCACCCTTTTGGACATGGTGAGATCAACGATGATTCATGAAAGCCTTTCATTATCCTTTTGGGGATACATGTTATAGGCAATAACATAAATAATAAACCAAGTTCCAACTAAATGAGCATATAATATACCATACCAATTGTTAAATGGAAAGAAACCCATGTTGTCGTACTTACATGTGTGGGGTTTCAAATAGTTCATTAAGGTCTCTTCATGCAACAAACATTCACCTTGTGGAAAAAAGTATACCTTTATAGGATACCTCAAGGAAACAAGGGGATATCACCTATACAACCCCTCAGAAAAAAACTAATAGTGGAAAGGAATTCCATATTACTTAAGAGGGATCACATATCTAAAAGATATAGTGGGAGAAAGATAAAATTTGATGAAGTCTAGGATCAAGGTATACAAGAGTTGGAATTGGAATAAATTCCATAAAACCATATATAAGAATAAGTTTCAGAGATACAAGTACTATGTAGGATTACAAGAGAGGTTAGAGAACTAGAAAAATATGGTTTTCTAGTCACTGAGGATGATGAATCATTATTATTTGATAATAATGATCTCATAACCTACAATAAATCATTAAGTGGAATAGATGTTTTCAAATGGAAAGAAACTATGAATTTTGAAATAGATTCCATATACCAAAACCAAGTCTGTATTTTGGTAGATCCTCTAGTGGATGTAAATCCTATTGGTTTTAAATGGATATTAAACAAGAAATTGGACATGTATGGACAAGTTAGTAATTATAAGGGACAAATGGTTGCAAAAGGGTTCAAATAACATCAAGTCATATACTATGAAGAAACGTTTTCACCAGTTGCAATGCTGAGATCAATTATACTTTTCATTATGGATTTCCATGACTATGAGATTTGGAAAATGGATTCCAAAACAACCTTCCTTAATGGGAACCTTTAAGAAGATGTCTATATGGAACAACCTGAAGGGTTTGTGAATCTAAAGGATACCAACAAGGTATGAAAATTACAAAAAACCATTTATGGATTAAAGTAAGCATCCGGGTCATGGAACATCCAATTTAATGAATCTATAATGAAATTTGGTTTCATAAAGAATAAATGTGAGCCTTGTGTCTATAAACGGTTTATTGGAAGTGCAGTTGTTTTATTAATAGTATATATTGATTTTATATTATTTATTGGAAATGAAATACCAATCTTACAATTTGTTAAATCCTGGTTGAATAAATGCTTCTCCATTAAGGATTTAGGTGAAGCAAAAAATATTCCTGGGATCAAGATCCATTTTGATAAACCAAAGAGAATTCTTGACCTAAGTCAAGGTACATAAATTTATAAGATACTAAAGAGATTCAGTATGGAATAATCCAAGAGGGAATTATTTCAAATGTCATATGGCATTCATCTTTCCAAGAAAATGTATCCTTATACACATGAAGAAAGAAAAAGGGTGGTAATGATTCTATACACATCAACAATTGGGTATGTCATGTATATTATGTTATATACTAGGATAGATGCCACCTATTCCCTAAGTGTGGTAGGAAGATATCAAGATGACCCAGGTGACCACCATTGAATGGTAGTCAAGACTACCCTTAAGTATATAAGGTGTACTAAGTATATGTTATATTAGATAATGAACTATTAATTTGAGGATATATATATTCTAGTTTACAAACATATCAAGATGAAATAAAATAAAAAACGAGATACATCTTCACTTTAAATGGAGGTGTTGTGAGCTAAAAGAGCTCAAAGAAGGCTATGATTACAGATTATATAGTAGAGTATGATTATATTTCAGCTTATTAGGTATCTAAAGAAGTAGTTTAGATATGAAACTTTATCTAATATCTTTACATGGTGCATAATATTAAAGATTGTATCACACTATTGTGATAATACTACATCGGTGGCCCTTACAAAGGATCCAAGTTCATATCAATGGATGAAGAATATACTTTATAATTATCATCTCTTGAGAGAATTTTCTCATAAAACCAAACTTTTAGTAAGCATAATATCCATATAATACACTGTGGAGGAATCCTTGACTAAATCCTTAACTCAATAGAAACATAACCATCATGTGAGGTTTAGCAGATTGAAATTCATAGGAAGTTGGATCTATTCCAAGTGGGATTTTGTTAGAGTTGGTGTTATAGAACCAACTATTTTCACTTTAATTACATATATATATTCAAAGATTTTAATATTAATAAAATCATATTATTACATATTGTTCATTATTCTGCATGACTTTTATATAATAATGTCCTAGGGTATCTGTCGCATTGATAAAGTCATAGAAGTTCCCTGCTATGTTGTGAAACTTGAAGCGCTGTGAAGATATTATTAAATATAGTTCTATATTTGGATAATATAATATGATAGGGCACATAGTATGTATATTTTCTGGTGTGAGTACTCATAAGATAATGAGGATTATTCTCATGAAGTTCACACTTGGTAATCTCCAAGATGAAAGATTATGAGAATAAACCCGCTAATAGGAATTCCAAATGTTTTGGTGACATTGGATATTCTTATATACGAGCATGTGTAATGGTACTTAGACTTTAATATTATCTTAAATGCATGTCATGACTCTTTCACTTATATTTACTAACAAAAAATGTGACACCATATGTTCATGGGAAGTAGGGTATGTTGGGTACGTCATGAATGACATGTAATTAATGGATAAGTTGAGGAAGGATTTGTCTATTATATCTTTATGGAAGTCAATATCTCAACCCTTTTATTGGAATATTACCATCACATTAAATTCCATGGTTATAGTGTAATGAAATGTTTATTTAAAATAGTCAAAGAAAGACATATCATGCATATAAGTTGATGCCACAGATGCACAACCTGATTGATGAGATATTTTTAAAAAGGGATTATGTTATATAGTGAGTGTTCATATGTGGTTATCAACATCGCGACACTAAATTATTTCTCTTGGGTGCCTTGATTTGTTGCTTGACAGTAATCTTAGACTTTAGGCAATCCCACCAAATGATAACGAGAAAGAAACTTAGAGGGTCACACACTAAGTGTTTCCATTGATATTTATTAAATTATATTTGAATTTAATTAATTGAATAAATATTATTCTCAAGACTGAATAATAATTTTATTCATGTTTTATTGATCGCATAAATTGAATAAACATTTATTCAATAGATTGTAAATAAAATATATTTATTTTATTTATTGAATATTTAATAAATATTTATTCACTGATTTGTGGATAAATTATTTATTCAAAAAATGATGAGGAGTTCGAGTGGACCAAGATAGTGTTTGATAATGAATATTAATTTTCAAGCAAAAAAAAATAATATTTATTATTGCATAAGTTGGTGAACACCATAAAATAATAATAATAATAATATTATTATTATATGGAAATAGATTTGTTAATAATTATTAAATTATTTAAGGGATGGTACACAATTAAATAATATTATAATTTAACCTCTATATCTATAAATAGATTTTTATGTCTATTTTATAGGGTTAATCGAGAATTGAGAATCATTGTGCACAACAAATTTCTCTTTCAAATTTCTCATTCGGTCATCCTCTCAAGAATAAAAAGATCTAGAGAGACCCATTCAAGCTCTAAGGATCTTGAGTGATCAAGATTAATAACACAAGATGATCGATCTACTACATTAAAACTCAAAATTTCATCAATGTTTCTTAGAGATCAAAGTATCATGTGTGGATCACCGCTAGAGGGATTCTACACTTGGATCCTCTCTATACAACAAATGTAATTTAAAAAGTGTTTTTAGAAGATCAACATCTACATTGAAGAAATATCCCAATGCAAGAAATTTATTTATTTAGATCTAATTAAATGAATTATAAATTTAATGTGAAATATCCTCTTTGGGTTTTGAGTTTTCTGTATGTCAATATTTGGTAGAAAAATTTCATTGGTCAAACATCATGTAATTTTTTGAAAATGATCCATCGAGTTGAAAAAAACTTCATGGTTAATTCTCCCATCCAAGAACTTCCACTTCACCTAAAACCTAAAAATATAACCATATATATATACATTGTGAAGTTGGGTTCCCTAAACCCAACTTGGGTAGCAATTTTTGGCTACCATATCATGTATACAAAGAGCATGCATGATATTTTCTTACCATAATAACATTGATACTTATGTATCCACTATTTACATGGTAAAGTCTTAAGATTATTTTTCATATCAAAATTTTAGTTACCAGCTATAATATAGTAACCCTATTTTTTCTTACATGACCATTACATCATTTTAAAGATAAACAACATAATAATGTTACAAAACTAGGATCCAAAGGTTTAATTTCTTGAGAAAATTAGGAACATACATAACATTTACATATTAAAACATAAACATTACTGAATTTATTCTTCTATATCTTATTATTTTCCTTTACATTATCCTTAGTAAAAGTAATCATCTGAAAATATACATCAAATAAAGGGGTGAGCTAAAATCCTAGTAAGAGGATGAATAAGGACATGAATTAATAAAACATCGGTGAGAATAATCATCATCACCGTAACATAATCATAGGACCATAATCATAATCATTATAGGAGGATTTAGATAAATTAATGAAATGTGGTAATGCATAAAAATGGAATATCATGTCTTAGTGGTCAAATACAACACATAGTTGTGAACAAATATAGCATCATGTTCATGCATAATATAAGTACATAATCATAACATCATTATTGTGAAAAAATATATAATCATGATCATGAATAATTCACATTATCTCATGAGATACATCACATTAACCAATGCATTTAAGTATTATAAAATTCTAGGTACACTCATCACATCATAACATTTACATAATCATGCATGCCACATAAAACGTATATCAATCAAAGTCATGAAGTAACCCATATAAAGGAATGAGTCCCACAAGGATTTCACCAATCATTAATAAACTCATGGTTCTTGAATGAAAATGGAAAAACGTATTTGGTATAAGATTAATCATTATTGAACGAAGAAGAAACAAATTAAGAGGATTCAAAATGTGTTTTGGAAAGAAGAGTTCTTTTGGAAAACCTTTTTACTTGTCATAAAATCAGATTAGAAACATGTATATACTATAAAATAAAAGGTAAGGATAATGAAATTATATTTTAGGAATATTATAATAATATCCACATTTAAATTTATAATGAAAAAGGATTAATACAATGAAAAGGAGTTGGGTTTGAGAATCCCCTTACCTTATGTATGAATGCTTTCTTCACTTTAATATACTGGATAATAAAATTAGACTCATTAATTAATAAATAAAGAACCTATTATTCATTTATTTTATTTATTATAATTTTATTAAGTTCCTTTATGACTTTTTTGATGAGTTATAGACTTCAATTTCATTGTTTTAGAAGTGTTTGTTTTCTTGGGTTTCAGGATCGGTCCACTTGTATATAAGTACAGAAGTTTATGTAAAATGAGAATAATTATACAAAATTAAAATTATATGTTATTAATGAACTTAAAAGATTTTAAATGGTCTTATATATCATTTTTTATATGCTAAGAATATGATTCATTAGATAAAATGTTAATAATAAATCTTTAGTTTATTTTGGTGGTTTTTTCATCCATCGTGAAATATTTTTATTTTATTAAATATTATGTTTATAAATTAATTACAAAACATTAAAAAGTTATAATATGAATATTAAAATATTTTCTAACCATAATAATGGTTTTATGACCATCCTTGAAGGTGGTAATGGAAAATGAAAACTCATCATCCATGAAGGCGGTGAATCGACATGTCACGAATGGTGTTTTTATTTTTCGAATAAAAGGAGGGGAGAAGAGGTTTGATAACATATATTATATTAACACAATAAAATTACAGTATATATATGTAATAATGGAGTTATAATTATTCTTTGTATAGGGTATATGAGTATAAGTATAAGAAAGAAATAATTTAAAAGAGAAAGGTGCAGGATTTTACCTCTTAAATATATTCTCCTCGAGAATCTTCTTAAGGAACTTGGGTTTGATATTTTGTTAAGACCAGAAGCTCTTGGATGTGGGGAAGAGACTTGGGAATGGAATTGAGAAAAATTTAGATAATCTAAAAGACTTGGAAGGTGTGAGGATAAGAGGTGGTGAGGGGTGGTATTTATAGGCGGAGGAGAGGGGTATTTTTGATTATTATATTCATTATTTTATTATTTTGCCTCAAGACTATAAATAGTGTTGATCCTTATCACTAAATATATTAAATAATTAAGCATAGTTCTAGATTATAGTTCTTACATCTCCAATGACTCAAAAATTCATGTATTTAACTTATAATGTTAAATACCATAAATTACTGTATTTCACTATTCACAAAAAATTCAACTATTTTAAAAAAACCCAAAATTCACCCTTACAATTTTTCAGAATTTAGATTTCAAAAATCGAATCCATTTGGTAAAAATAATTTTCTAAATATGAGAAATTTATTTTTTAAATAAAATCATCATTTATTAAAAAAATACTGATTTAAATATTATAATCGATTTTATGATACTTTGAAAAATTAATTAAGGTATCATAAAATTATATTATAATTATAATAAAAAATAATTAGTTTATGAATATAATTTATGAAAATAAATTTTCATTTAAATCATTATATTAATTATAAAATTTTAAATAAACTTTTACATTTCACAAAAATACCAACACTCAATTTATCATTTAAAAAAAAATTATTTACTTATACTGTGATATAATTATATAATAATTTAATTTATAAGATGCATAACTTTTATTTATTCTATAATAGGGGAGTTTAATATTCTATTGGTCAGATTACTATTCCTAATGGTAATATTACCATTCTAATTGTCAGGTTACTATTCTATTGGTATAAGTTCCTTAATTTCTATAATTACCACATAATTCATTCTTCACTTATGAGAATAATGTTTTTATTGGGTTTTCTATGCTATTTATGTGTTTTATACCATATAAAATAATTATGAGAATGGAAATTCCATTGATAAAAGTTTGGGTCGTTACATATAATGAGAACCTCTATGATAATAATATTTAAACATATGTCATGTGGTTAAGATACATCATACTAATGGGGAATAATGATTTATAACTATTAAGTGTTGTGGGCTCATAAGAATTGACACTTATTCTCATGAAGTTAACACATGATTATCTCAAGTAGGGGAAATCATGAGGATTGACCTACTAATAGAAACACCATATGTTTCACGTGTCATTGGTTGTTCCTATTTATGAGAACATGTATTGGTATCTCAAATTAAGATCATTATCAGTGTGTACCATTTTATTGTATACTTTGATACAAGATGAAAACCTTTTCATTTATATTGTGGCGAGGTAGTATGCATTGGGTGCACCTTTAGTGGTATGATATTAATTGAATGATTAAAATATGTTTTTTCACTTCTAAAAGGAAGATATATCTTGAGAATAGTTTACCAAGATGGTGGTAACTTTACTAAATCCATGACTATGGTAGACGATGGAAAATCTATATAGTAAGGTCACATAATTATGAATCATGTAAGGATGATGACTCAAAATGTGCATCATACTTTATGAGATATCATGAGACAAAGAGATTATATTTCATAGACCATGTTTGTAGGAGGAATTCATAGTTATGACTTATCCTTATCTCCTTAAGGTCCATGATGTGTTTCTTGATGTTTTTCTTGGTCTATGGGTATGAATCATTACTATTGAGATAAGATCCTAGATGGTCACACACAAAGTGTATCCACAAGTTCCATATATTCAGATGAATATGAGTTTGGGATGAAGTGGGACTCACATGTGGGGGTTGGTTAATGTCCAAGTGTGAATGATCGCAAGTAAAATAATTCAATTATATTATTTGAGTTTCAATTAATAATAATTGAATTCATTTCCCAAGATATTCATAAGTTATTTAATTATAAATGTGAAAATGAAAAACTATTACATTTTAAATGAACATTTCATGTTTGAGATTAATTAAATAATTACATTAGTATTGTACCAATTTAATAGATTATGTTTCATCATGTGACACATGAGAGTGTCATAAGTGAGTGATGAAATATTTGCGACACTTACAAACTGTTAACTAAGTCATTAGCGGTGTCACAATTTAGTTTTTGGTTAATTATTTTTAAGGAGATAAAATACAAATTTTAAATTATTAAAACCTAATTATAAAAACCATTTTAAGATTCAAATATTGGGTTTTAGAGGCTTGATTAAATTTTTATCCTCCCCTCCCCTCCCAAGTTCTCTCTCAAGGTTTAAAGAGAGAAATTGAAATGAAGAATGGGCTCTGATTGATTCCATCCCACAAATTGATCAACCATTCTTCACATGATTGAAGGGATGTCATGAAACACTTTTATTTTTCACACCAACACCTGATAATAAATTAATGATGAACCCAGAACTATAGTGCATGTGTGGACGATCTAGAGGATGCCTACTTAGAGATTTTGATCTGTGACACACCAATGACAACCGGATCACATCAGCATTGAATAACTAATAAGGTACCATTTAATATTTTGTTTGATTTTATTCCTCATGCTTAAATTTAATTTCATGCAATCTATGGGAGAATCTAGGAACTAGTATACTATATTATATGTTATAACACTAATCCATTTGATTTATTTTTAAAAATACTTCTATTTCATGCTTCCACAACAACCAATTTCCTCTATATGGTATCAAAGCAGTACATTGATTATTTAAGTCAAAATTTTGATTAAAATTTCTATAACTTGGGTAGAGGGATTCAATATGTTCCCAATTCCATTGGCTACATGTCTATTATATTTTGAACAACCAAGATATTTTCATTAAAAATAAATTCTTTTTAAAAGTTTTGATTTTAATTAATAATTGAAATCAAATTTTTATAAAAAATTATTAGGTCACTTGTGAGTAATATTCACCCATGGGTGAATAGTACATAAATTGGGATGGGGGAGGGGGGGGGGGGTGGAAGAAAAAAATAAATTTCAAAAATAGTGGTTTGAAGCGAGCGCATAACTTCCACCCATAGTTTTGGAATACCACCCCATTACTTGGGGGGGGGGGGGGTGAATAAGACTCATGCCACTTGGCATAGGTAGATCTTAAAAAACATAATGATACCACTTATGTGGGTAGTGGATAGTAACAAACAACCCATAATTGGGTGACACTCTCATATGTGACCCAACTTCCATTTGGGTTTCCCAACTGGGGCCAGATCGGGCTGGGGAATTCCTAACCCATCCAAGCTAGATAACCTTCCTAGATCCTATTCAATCATAGAGGGGTCTGTTTTAGATCTAAAAATACATGGGAAATCTTAAAAAAATTCATAAATTAAATAAAAATATTTATATATTTTTAATTTTTTAGGTGTAATGGGACGCATCGATAAGTAATTAAGATTATTTTAATACAAGTTTAATAAGTTAAAATTTCACTCAAGGTGAATATAGTTTATTTGATTTTTATTATGCAATATAATTTTATTTTTATGGATCATGAACTAAGACTATCCCATGAATGTTTTTAAATTATTTATTTAATTATAATTATTTAAATAGTAATTATTTTGTAATAATTATTTATTGAATATTAATTTTAGACATTCTGTGCACTATCTCTCCATATTTAAATGTATAATGGTCCGTATGTCTATATTTTAAGTGATAAAAATTTATCCCCAAATCCCAAGTACCCCCACATCTGTAATTGAGTATATATTATAAAATATAGGAGTTCACAACTGTTTCCTCTCTAAATGGGGATAACCTTCTTTGTTTAAGGTTCAAACATTCCAATCGGTTTCTAATGGGTTTGTTCGTAGAACCGGAAACATCCAATGATTCTATATCCATTTGGACCTACTTTCCAAAGGTAGGTGATCATTAGTTGTGGACCGATGAGGCTTAATAATTTTCATTGGTCGAGAGGATGGGAGGTCGGACTCATCACACCTTTTTAGGGGGAATTATTATCTACTTCGAGACTCTCTTTATAGATTTAAGTTATGTTCGTGAATCCTTATTACACTACCAAGTATGAAAATGATATTTCCTTAAGATCTGACAATCATTGATTGATATGTATGAGATTTAGAGAATATTTTATATGTATTTGAGGTTCTTCATCGATAGAGAATCATCTGTATTTGTTAGAGATTCTTAGTCAATGGTATCCTTTAAGACATTATACAAAGATCTCTTGGTCATTATGATAACCATACTGGTTTTAAAGCCACTCAGTGGAGAACTTGAAGTTTATTGTCATTCAGAAGGACATGGATTATTTTAGAGTTGGGATCATACCCGCAGATGGGCTACCTATGTATCCTTTGTTTTAGAAAAGGAATCAGAACCCACGTAGTTCTAGTAAAGAAATATGAGGTTTATGAATGATTGATGGCTCAAAGAAAGATGTCATAATTACTTTTACACTCTAAGCTCACGTGAGTCATGCTCGATGTGAGAAACAAAGAGGTATTGGTAAAACCAGACAATTGTTCCATAAAAGATGCAATTATAAGAAATGATGTGAGGCTTATGTATGTATGACTGCCCAGATAAATTAATATTAGGATTTACTTTAGGGAAGAAACCCAGGAACAAGGTCCATAAATGTATATGTGCTTTATAGAGATTTGGATACTTAACTTAGGACTTAATCCTGAGAAGGATTCCCATATTAGAGAGGACTTATGATTGGGTTTTACTCTTAAAAAGGAAGCCCAAATCAAAAGTAAATTAAGACTGGTTAGGAGAAATTATGACTGGGGCTTACTCTTAAAGAAGAGGCCCAGGTTAAAGGGAATTATGACTGGGGATTACTCCTGAAAAGGAAGCCCAGGTTAAGGGAATTTGGATTTGTTGGAACTTGGGGCTTACTCCTAAGAAGGATGCCCATATTAAAAGAATTATGGTTGGGGCTTACTCCTGAGGAGGATGCCCAAAATTAAGGGAACTTGAAGACTGAGGATTACTCCTGAAAAGGAGTCCCAGGTTAGGGGACATAGGGCATACTCCTAAGGGGGATGCACATATTTGGGAATTTGATATTGGGACTTACTCTTGAGAAGAAGGCCCATTTGTTAAGTAGACTTGAGACTTAGGACTTATTCCTGAGAAGGAGACCTAAGTTAATTTATGAGTGGGGCTTACTACTGAAAAGGAGGCCCATAATTAAGGGAACTTGGGGTTTACTCTTGAAGAGGATTCCCATGAATAGTCTTCTCATTTTAAAGGATGAGGTTGAATGAATGGAATCTCTAACCATAGTGACATAAAGATATGTAAATCACTAGGTTTTGAGAGATGTTCCATATAATTCTTTTCAGACAAGGAAGCCAAACAAGGAATCATGCCATAAATGGCTTTGAAGAGGATTTTGAAGGCTAAATATTTAAGAGGAGAGGTGAATTTGAAGAAATCAAGTGAATAGGCAGGAAGGGCACCCAAAAAGAAAGAGGCACGCATGTCCTACGTGGGCACACAAGTCATGGTCGCGCAGGTATACCTGCGCAACAAAGGTGTACTTGCGCGATGGTCAAAACATAGGGTAAAACTTGGGCGAATCTTGGCTCAAGCCCTTATTGTTATCCCTAAATACTTTTAAATGAGTGGCGCACAAGTTTTGTTGATGAAATAAGGCGGCGCACAAGTGTCTTCAATTCTCTGAAGGGTTAGACACTTAGGCGCGCAAGTGTTGATGAATTTCAACACTTAGGCATTGTTCCCTCTCTTTAGACCTTCCATTCTAGGTAAGAAATTACCTTAAAAGTGTTCAGAAGGCTTTGAGAAGAGACTAGGGTGCTGGGATCTCAAATATGAGTTTTTGGATTTTTTGTCTTTGAAATGGGGGCCCTACAATGGGTATTTATAGGCCTTTGAAGACCTTGGGAGAAAATAACTTAGGGCACACATGTAACATCACAAGTAAGTAAAGAATTAGGGATTTTCATATCTATGTATATTTATTAATTAGATAGTGTTTTAAAGACTTAAAATGATAATAAATCCAATCTTAAGCATAAAATTCTCTAATATTTTTAAAAGATTGTTTTACCGCCTTTTGATGGAAAACCATTTTTAAATCTATATTTTGACAATTTTATAAGCTCTATTTTTCAAAATAAACTTATTAATTATAATTGGGACATTGAATTTTACTTTGGATAAATTTTTGGTATTTTTCTGACAATGTTCATTTTTTAATGAATAGTGAAAAATACTGCATTTTACTTCAAAACCGCTTTTTTATCTAATTTAATTATATGTTTAGATTGTAATTTTATTTGGTTTTAAAGTTTAAATAGAATATATTTTATCATTTAATCCAATGGTGGTCATTGGAATTAATTTCACTTTGAAATTGGACATAAAAAATTGTCAATTTTTTGATAGATATTGTTTCTAAAAAACCTGCTATTTGTTTTGACAACGGGAATTATTTTTAAATTAATTATTGAAATTTTGGTGTTTGGAATTTGGTAAAATGTATTCCATATTTGGAATCAGAAGGTCCAAATTATGTAATTAAGACTCTTTTGTTTTTGGACATTATGAATAGTAACGATGATAAGTATCTTTAATTATCGTGATTAATTAGTAATCGGGTAGTTAAGGGTAATAAAATAATAACATAATAATATAAAATGACCCTAACATGTGTCCTAATGATACTGGTTGTGTCATGGCCGACCATGGGATTCCTTGTTCCAAACTTTGGGACCCCATGGAATCACTTTTGTGTGATAGTGACTTTTTATCTTTTTATTTTTAAAGAAAGTTAAATATAACAAAGTATGTAACACCCAAGTAAATAAATTTTACTTTTGTCTACATAAATTATCTCTTGGACTATAAATAGTCATTGAAAATATAAAAATATTTCCTACATCATAGTATTTTTTTTATAATTTTTAGACATTAAATAAATTAATTTATTTATGACATCATGATGATGCAACGATTATCTCATTAATGAACGATTTAAATAAAATGAAAAGATAATGTAAAATCAAAGACTTAAACTTGGAAAAAACCTATTTTATGAGTATATTTCAAACCCTTATCACCTTATCCTCAAAATATATCAATGTGAGACCTCTAAAATCCGAAACGCATTTTAAAATAAAGTAACATTTCTTGGCTTTCCAAGAGTTCCCCCTCCCTCTTATAAAAGGCCCCCACCTCTACCTATTTACACACACCTCTAAAGACATTGGCTCAGCCAAACTCTGCTCATTTCATCTCTACACATCCCTCTATTAATCATAGAAGCCTTACCTTAGGCATAAATCTCTTCAAGAAACCCTTTTTGGTTCAAACAAAGAGGAGTTACCCGATTTAAAGGTAAAGTCTTCTCTAATGTTCTTTTGTTTTATTTTGCTTCTCCAACCCCCTAAACTGTTTTTATTAATTTATTTTGTAAAAAATATAGTATATTAAATATACTAGGATGTTTTTATAAGAAGTATTCGAGCTACACTTCCACACACCTCCGTCTAATGGTTAAAGAACATACTGTTTCTGTGGATGGCGAATTACTGCCTCACGAAACGATGATTGTTCACTATTATTTTAACACCTTAAAAGGTGGCCATTAAGATGTCACTCTATTTATATATGATATATATTATGTTTATGTTTTCATTATTCTTCTATATTTTTCATTTATGGCATTCCTTTATGGTTTCCATTATGGGTAAATGCGATATCTTCATTTTAGGAAGTGCGAACTACCGCCCCCTCAAAGTGATTTGATTTGTTAATGCCATATGTGCTACGTATGAAGGATGGAGTTAATGATATTATATATGATATCATACTATAATTATAATATACCTTTATATCATTATGATTTCATTCCATTAAATATGAAATATAAATTAAAGTAGCGTTAATGCGTACGTACGACTTACCGTCTCCATGAACGGTAAATTTCATTTCTTACCTCTAAATATCATTTAATATTATAAATGAATGTATATAATGGATATATATGATATATATTATATCTACATCATGAATATAATTCTGGATATAATGTATATTTTACCACATGAACAACTTGTAATTATAAGGAGTTTATTTTTGACTCAAGTACCAATGATTGACAAAATGACTGTTATTAACTAAAATAATTACATAGCATTCATAAAATGGTAATAAGTGATATAAAAGGAATAATGAACTTGAAAAATGTTCTTAATAAAGTATAAATTAACTCAAGTTTATTATTCAGGAGGTTAAAGAACGATCGAGTCAAGTCGGACATGAGGTATGGGACTTCGTCTCAATCTCCTTTCATTGAGGCATATTTTGTTTTATACACAACTTTATTTTATACAGTGTATAAACCCCTTTTATTTTTATGTTTATTCAAAAGTAATATTTTTTATACGAAGCGTTTTACTAAATGACAAATGGGAATGTTTTTGTCATACGTATGCGGTGACAATGACTTCTCCGCCGCCGTGACCATTATTTGAGTTTCGACTTCCTCTACAAGCCATAACTTTTTTTAAATGAAAAATAAATACCTTGTTTTAATTTTCTTTTATTTTGGTATTGGAAATGGTTTTGATAATGTTTTTATTATATCGATTTCTTGTATTGATATCTTGTGATTGAAATGTAGAAATGTTATGTTTCCTTTATGCATGTTTTATGTGATATGATTATGTTATGGTTCTTGGGAATCGTTTATGAAGACGGGTGGTTCTATGATAAACTAAGTGTGGGTGAGCCCGATATAGCTCTCCAATGCATTGGGTAACGTGAAGGAGTTAAACACTAAGGTTTCTCCGAAGATATTTAGGGAATATACTGTGATGGGTATTCCAAACGTAACCATGAGGGTTACTCCCTACGTAAGAATGTTA
This sequence comes from Viscum album, assembly GCA_963277665.1. Classification (NCBI taxonomy): domain Eukaryota; kingdom Viridiplantae; phylum Streptophyta; class Magnoliopsida; order Santalales; family Viscaceae; genus Viscum; species Viscum album. The sequence goes on from OY728145.1 coordinate 518,939,218, forward strand.
TGAATGCCTCAAGTTACCTTTATGTCTTATGATTTCTATGATTTATTCATGATTTGATGAGGTATGTTAAAATGCTTATGTTTTATGAGTAAAGTATGATTTCATTAATTCTTATGTATACATGGACTAATGTTTTCATTTTGTACTTTTATATCCCTTACTGAGATTTTTATGCTCATCCCAAGTTTTTTGAAATGTTTTTTACAGGTCAAGGGAAAGGTACATGATGTGATGATAGTGTCAAGGAAGTGTCATAAAAGAATCCATGTTTTGTTTTAAATATGTTTCCTTTGATGGGAAAAGTGAATATTGCCTTTAATGTAACCACCTTATTTAAATGTGGAATGTAATGCATGACTTATGATCTAATTCTCTAAAACTCTAAACCTGAAATGATACTCAATGTGTAATCTTGTAATAACTCAAGATTAAGTAATGTTTATGGCTGAGGCCTTATAGTTGGTATCAGAGTTTGGTTTAAATAACTTTAGGAGTTAGAATTATATTAAATGATTATCCAAAAATATTTTTTTATGGTAAAATTGAAATGATATAACATTTGAAGATTACCATGTTGCTTCATCTAAGACATGTTTGTTCAGAATAGTTTTCCACAGAGGAAATAGGGAAGCAGTGCTAGGAAGGCATACAGAAGGAAATGACCTTCCGAATCAGCATCCTGAGATGGTTGGAATTGGAACTGAATAGTTTTTTGCAGTAATGGAACAATTGAATCAAGCGATAAATGGTGGTGGTATCCATGCACGGGATCATCCAGATCAACTGCAGATGAACATGTCAGTGATGGAACATTTCATGAGGCAACATACCCCATCATTCAGAGGATCATCTGACCCTGTGCTAGATGAAGGGTGGATTAAAGCACTAGAGAAGATTTTCGATGCCATGGGGTGTTCAGAAAATCAAAAGTTTAGTCTTGCAATTTATCGTTTGGAGGGTGAAACAGATCAGTGGTGGTCGATGGTTAAAAATATCAGGGATGCTGATGAGATTGATGCTCTCGACTGGGATGAATTCAAAGATATGATTCTTTAGAAGTATTTTCCTAAGGCTGTTCGACTTAGGATGGAAAAAAAATTCTTGGAATTGAGGCAAGAGGACGACTCAATGGATGCTTATGAAGAGAGGTTCACTTGATTGGCAAGGTATGCTCGAAATTTTATCCGAGACCTTTATAGTAGAATCAATCATTTTTAATCAGGATTAAAGACAAAGTATCAAAGGGCTTTAGCATCTTGTGAGTTCAAGAGTTATGAAAAGCTTGTTCGATGTGCTGAGAAGGTGGAAATGGAGTTTTCCGATGATCAAGTGTTCTATAACAACAAACAGAAGAAGAGACTGAGGTGGCAGGAGAAAGGGAAGAATTCTTCAAAAATGTCTGATGGTAAGAAAACTAAGTTTCCAGTTTGTGATAAATGTGGTAAAAGGCATGATGGGGAATGTCTTCTGAATTCTGGAAAGTGCTACCGATGTGGTAATATGGGACATAAGGCTCGTGATTGCACTGAAAAATATCAGGGTGATGGTAAGACCAAATTTTATTTACAGTTAGTGAAATGTTTCAAGTGCAATGAGATGTGTCATTATGAAAATGAGTGTCCAACAAAGAGCTAGAATGATGGGAAGCAGTCAGACTACAAGCAGAAAAATGTGGTGAAATCCTTTGCAACTACTTCAGCAGATGTTGGGCCATCAAATGAAGTGGTATTAAGTACTTTGTTTGTTTTCTCAGATTATGCTAATGTGTTGTTTGATTCGGGGTCTACACATTCTTTCATCTCTGAAAACTTTTCTAGTAAGTTGGGAATTCCATGTTAAGAAATAACTCCTGAACTTTTGGTAAATACACCTGGGGGAAATGTTGAGGAAAAAAGAATTTATAAGAATCTTCCTATCCTTATCCGTGGAAAGAACCTACTTGCAAACCTTATTGTTTTACCTCTATTAGAGTTTGATGTTATCCTGGGTATGGATTGGCTCTCTATTTACCATGCTAAGATTGATTGTAGAGCTAAATAATTTTCTTTTCAGAAAGAATTTCAGTTTGTGTACAATAATGAACCCTTACTATTGATTACATATCAAGAGGCTGAGAAACTTGTAAAATATGGAAATGAATGTTACCTTGCACATATTGTTGAAAACAAAGGAACCATTTAGATTAATGATATGCCAGTGGTAAATGAGTATCCTGATGTTTTTCCTGATGAGTTTCCTGGAATAATACTAGATCAGAAAGTTGAATTTACTGTTGACTTAGTTCATGATGCTAAGACAATTTCAAAACCCCCTTATCGAATGACTCAAATTGAACTTTTAGAGTTGAAGGAGAAATTGCAATATTTATTAGAGAAAGGTTTCATTCAACCTAGAAAATCACCATGGGGTGCTCCTGTCTTATTTTTTAAAAATAAAGATGGTTCTATGAGACTTTGCATTGATTATAGAGCCTTGAATAACATCACTATTAAGAACAAATATCCTTTGCCTCATATCGATGATTTGTTTGATCAACTCCATGGAGATCAGTATTTTTCAAAGATTGACCTGAGATCGGGTTACCATCAGTTGAAGGTAAAGGAAGAAGATATTACGTAGACCACGTTTCGTACAAGATATGGCCATTATGAATTTGTAGTTATGCATTTTGGGCTAACCAATGCACCTACTGTATTCATGGATCTTATGAATAAAATTTTCCATGAGTTCTTGGATAAGTTTGTGGTTGTTTTCATTGATTATATTTTGGTGTTTTCTAAAAGTAAAGAGGAGCATGAAAGTCATTTAAGGGTTATTTTGAAAACCTTAAAAGAAAAGAAATTGTATGGGAAATTCAGAAAGTGTGAGTTTTGGTTGCAACAAATTTATTTCCTTGGTCACATTGTTTCTAAAGATGGAATAACTGTTGATTCTGCAAAAACAAAGGTTGTTGAAGAATGGCCAAGACCCACAAATGTAACTGAGATTTGTAGTTTTCTTGGTTTGGCAGGATATTACCAAAGGTTTGTTAGAAATTTTCACGGTTATCTAGTCCAATGACTAAGCTAACTCGGAAGGGTGTTAAGTTTATCTGGACAAATGAATGTGATGATTGTTTTTAGGAGTTGAAAAGAAGATTGGTGAATGCTCCAGTTTTGGCGCTACCTTTCAGGAATGGTGAGTTTGTTATCTACAGTGATACTTCATTGAAAGGACTTGGTTGTGTTCTAATGCAGAATGATCAGGTAATTTCTTATGCTTCACGTCAGTTGAAAACTCATGAGGTAAATTACCCTACACATGATTTGGAATTAGCTGCTGTTGTTTTCTTTTTAAAAATTTGCAGGCATCATTTGTATGGTGTAAAGTGTTAAATATATACTAATCACAAAATTTTAAAGTATATATTCACTCAGAAAGAATTGAACATGAGACAAAGGAGATGGCTGTAATTAATCAAGGATTATGATTGTACAATTCATTACCATCCGGGAAAAGAAAATAAAGTGGCTGATGCTTTGAGTTGAAAAAGTAATGCTTCATTAAAAATGTTGTGTTTGGAACGTGATCCTTTGGTTAAGTATTTGATGAACTTTTACATAGAAGTTGTTGGTGCAGGATGTTCTTCTATTTTTTTTCAGGTATCAATGAAATTTTCTCTATCAGACAGAATTAAGCAAGCACAGAAGCAAGACAGTGAGTTGCAGAAAAAGGTAGAACTGGTTCAGAAGGGTAAGTTGCCTGAATTCAACATTGATAATGATTGTGTTTTGAGATTTGGGAAGAGATTTTGTGTGCCGTGTGATTCACAGTTGAAGAGAGAGTTGTTATGTGAAGCTCATAGTTCTCCATTTTCAGTTCATCCAGGAAGTACTAAGATGTATAGAGATCTTCGGGAGTATTACTGGTGGGATGGAATGAAAAGAGATATTGCTAATTTTACTGTGAAGTGTTTGACTTTTCAACAAGTTAAAGCAGAGCAGTAGTTACCGAAAGGGATTCTTCATCCTTTACCAGTACTAGAGTGTAAATGGGAGAATATATCCATGGACTTCGTTGTGGGATTGCTGAAGACACCTAGAGGTAATAATGCAATCTGGGATATTGTTGATCGCTTGACTAAATATGCTCATTTCCTTGCTATACGAGATACCTTTTCCCTTGATCAACTTTCTCGTTTGTATCTTAAAGAGATAGTCAGGTTACATGGAGTTCCCCTCTCCATTTTATCTGATCGGCATCCCAGGTTTACTTCTAACTTTTGGAAAGGCCTTCAGAAGTCGTTGGGTACTGAATTAAATTTTAGTACAAATTTTCATCCTCAATCAGATGGGTAGTCAGAATGAACAATTCAGACTTTGGAGGATATGCTACGTGCTTGTTTGATGAATTATTGGGACCAACATCTTTCTTTGGTTGAGTTTTCTTATAATAACAATTTTCATTCTAGTATACAGATGGCACCATTTGAGGCATTATATGGGAAGCAGTGTCGAACTCTAGATTTTTGGGATGAAGTGGGTGAAAGGAAGTTGATGGGACCAGAATTGGTAGAAGAGTTGGCAGATAAAGTTCAGCTGATACAGAGACACATGAGAACATCACAAAGTAGGCAGAAAAGTTATGCGGACAACAGGAGGAAAGATCTCTCTTTTGAGGTAGGTGATCATGTTTTTTTCAAAGTATCTCCATGGAAAAGTGTGATGCGATTTGGTAAGAAAGGAAAGCTGAGTCCAAGGTTTATTAGACCATATGAAATTTTGGAGAGAGTTGGATTAGTTTCATACCGAGTGGCTTTACCTCTGAGTTTATCTCAGGTACACAATGTTTTTCATGTTTCAATGTTAAGGAAGTACATTCGAGATCCATCTCATGTTTTGAGTCCAGAGGTAGTTCAGATGGAAGAGAATCTATCTTATGAGGAACAACCGGTCCATATTATTGACCAAAGGGAGCAAGTGTTGCAAAATAAGGTGATTCATCAAGTAAAGGTTTTGTGGAAAAACCACATGATTGAAAAGGCAACATGAGAATCTGAAAATGCAATGAGGGATAAATACCCCCACTTATTCGATAAGTAAATAAATTGTGGGGACACAATTTTCTAAAGGGGAAGGATGTAACATCCCAAGTAAGTAAAGAATTATGGATTTTCATATCTATGTCTATTTATGAATTAGATAGTGTTTTAAAGACTTAAAATGAGAATAAATCCAATCTTAAGCATATAATTCTCTAATATTTTTAAAAGATTGTTTTACCGCCTTTTGATGGAGAACCATTTTTAAATCTATCTTTTGACAATTTTATAAGCTCTATTTGTCAAAATAAACTTATTAATTATAATTGGGACATTGAAATTTACTTTGGATAAATTTTTGGTATTTTTCTGACAATGTTCATTTTTTAATGAATAGTGAAAAATACTGCATTTTACTTCAAAACTGCTTTTTTATCTAATTTAATTATATAGTTAGATTGTCCTTTTAATTGGTTTTAAAGTGTAAATAGAATATATTTTTACAATTTAATTCAATGGTGGTCATTGGAATTAATTTCACTTTGAAATTGGACATAAACAATTGTCAATCTTTTGATAGATATTGTTTCTAAAAAACCCGCTATTTGTTTTGACAACGAGATTTTTTTTAAATTAAATATTTCAATTTTGGTGTTTGGAATTTGGTAAAATGGATTCCATATTTTGAATCAGAAGGTCCAAATTATGTAATTAATACTCTTTTGTTTTTGGACATTATGAATAGTAACGACGATAATTATCTTTAATTATCGTGATTAATTAGTAATCGGGTAGTTAAGGGTAATAAAATAATAACATAATAATATAAAATGACCCCAAAATGTGTCCTAATGATACTAGTTGTGTCATGTATGACCATGGGATTCCTTGTGCCAAACTTTGGGACCCCATGAAATCACTTTTGTGTGATAGTGACTTTTTATCTTTTTATTTTTAAAGAAAGTTAAATATAACAAAGTATGTAACACCCAAGTAAATAAATTTTAATTTTGTCTAAATAAATTATCTCTTGGACTATAAATAGTAATTTTAAAGATAAAAATATTTCCTACATCATATTATTTTTTTTATAATTTTTAGACATTAAATAAATTAATTTATTTATGACATCATGATGATGCAGCGATTATCTCATTAATGAACGATTTAAATAAAATGAAAAGATAATGTAAAATCTAAGACTTACACTTGTCAAAAACCTATTGGATGAGTATATTTAGAACCCTTATCACCTTATCCTTGAAATACATCAATGCGGGATCTTTAAAATCTGAAACTCATTTTAAAATAAAGTAACATTTCTTGGCTTTCAAAGAGTGCCCCTCCTCCCTCTTATAAAAGGCCCCCACCTCTACCTCTTCACACACACCTCTCAAGCCATTGGATCGGCCAAAATCTACTCATTTCATCTCTCCACATACGTCTCTTAATCATATAATCCTTACCTTAGGCAGAAATCTCTTCAAGAAACCCTTTTTGGTTCAAACCAAGAGGAGTTACCCGATTTAAAGGTAAAGTCTTCTCTAATGTTCTTTTGTTTTATTTTGCTTCTCCAACCCCCTAAAATGTTTTTATTCATTTATTTTGTAACAAAACTAGTATCTTAAATATACTAGGATGTTGTTATAAGAAGGATTCGAGCTACACTTCCACACAACTCCGTCTAATGGTTAAATAACTTACTGTTTTTATGGATATAAAATTACTACCTCACTAAATGATGATTGTTCAATATTCTTTTAACACCTTAAAAGGTGGACATTAAGATGTCACTCTATTTATATATGATATATATTATGTTTATGTTTTCCTTATGCTTTTTTATTTTTCATTTATGGCATTCCTTTATGGTTTTCATTATGGGTAAACGCGATATTTTCATTTTAGGAAGTGCGGACTACCGCCCCCTCAAAGTGATTTGATTCGTTAATTCCATATGTGGGACATATGAAGGATGGAGTTAATGATATTATATATGATATCATACTGGAATTATAATATACCTTTATATCGTTATGATTTCATTCCATTAAATACAAAATATAAATTAAAATAGCGTTCATGCGTACGTACGGCTTACCTTCTCCATGAACGGTGCATTTAATTTATTACCTATAAATGTTATGTAATATTATAAATGCATTTATATACTGGATATATATTATATATATTATATCTACATCATGAATATAATTCTTGATATAATGGATATTTTACCACATGAACAACTTGTAATTATAAGGAGTTTATTTTTGACTCAAATACCAATGATCGACAAAACAACCGTTATTAACTAAAATAATTACATAGTGTTCATAACATGGTAATAAGTGATATAAAAGGAACAATGAACTTGAAAAATGTTCTTAATCAAGTATAAATTAACTCAAGTTTATTATTTAGAAGGTTAAAGAACGATCGAGTCAAGTCGGACACGAGGTATGGGACTTCGTCTCAATCTCATTTCATTGAGGCATATTTTGTTTTATACACAACTTTCTTTTATACGGTGTATAAAACACTTTGACTTTTATGTTTATTTAAAAGGAATCTTTTTTATACGAAGCTTTTTACTAAATGAAAAAAGGGAATGTTTTTGTCATACGTATGCGGCGACAATGACTTCTCCGCCACCGTGACCATTATTTGAGTTTCAGCTTCCTCTACAAGCCATAACTTTTTTTTAAATGAAAAATAAATACCATATTTTAATTTTCTTTTATTTTGGTATTGGAAATGGTTTTGATAATATTTTTATTATATCAATGTGTTGTATTGATATCTTGTGATTGAAATGTAACACCCCGAGATTTTATGAAAAATATTATTTTAATTTCATTAATGTCTTGTGTTGTATTCTACACCAAGATTACCTTGTGCTATACGCAACACCGTATTAGCTTGCAGTATACGCAACACTATTCTTGGATCGTGTTACACACAATTTTGATAATAGTTATTCTACGCAACATTGAGTATATATATATATATATTAAATGTATAAATGAAATATGGTTGGATTCTGTTATACGAAACAACGAAGGATTATTTCACAACACGCAACCCTGACTTGGCTTGCATTACACGCAATCGCGACCTTCCTCGATAGCGTGTGTTGTACGCAATACCGGGTTTTAATAAACAATGATATATTATTATAATATTGTCATCAACTAGCCGTTATGAATAGTATTAACTAAATTTTGAATTTTATAACATTATTATTCATCTTACACATTTTCTAGAACATGGTATAAGAACAAAATAAATTTTTCGGGTAAAATAAGTATTTTTCAAAAAATGCAGTTTTGCCGCTTTTTGATGGCACAACCACTTCAAATCTAGTTTTTGACATGTTTATATGTTAAATTTTACAAAATAAAATTCTTCTTTTGAATCAAGATGTAAAAATTTACATTAGATAAAGTTTTGATATTTTTCCGATAACTTTCATATTTTAATGAATAGTAAAAACACGCTATATTTTAATTAAAAACAAATTTTTTCATCATAATATCTTATGTGGTTAAATTATAATATTGAATGGTTTTAAAGTATAAATAGAATATATTTTTACCATTTAATATAATTTATGTCATTAGCATTGATTTTACCTTGAATTCGTAGGTTAAATCAATTCAATCTTTTGCAATGTTTTAAAGAAAAATCCGTTTTCTTTCGACAACGGGATTAATTTTAATTTAATTTCTGCATCTTTTGTGTATTGAATTTTGAAAAATGGATTCCATATTTGGAATCAGTGGGTCCAAATTATGTTAATAAGCTACTTTTTATTTTTGGGAATTATGAATAGTAACTACGGTAAATTTTATTTACCATAGTTAAAGGTAAATCGGGTAATTAAGGGTAAATATAATATTTTAAAATTACCCTAAAAAATGTGAAAATCCTATTGGATGACTAAAATTAGACCCATATCACCTAAGGGTCAAATTATAATCATTTAATGGACATTTTTCCATGAAAATAACTTAATTGTTATTAAAACCAAAGAAAGTGACAACATGTCACTCTCTTAAATCTTATAAGTATATTAATTTTAATTTAGTGATAAACTTCATGAAACTTCGAACATGAATAGTCTCAAGAAAGATAATGAAATTATCTACATCATATAAATTTATTTATAATTTTTAGGGATTAAATAATTATCATTAATTATGACACAATAGTGATGCAGAAATTGTTTATCTAGTGAAAAATAAAGAATATTGTTTTTATTAAACTAATAGTGACCTTAAAATGCACAAATACCTAACCAAAAGTTATTGTCCATGTAAATGTAAACCATAAGCATCCAATGGTCGAATATTTTACCATTTGGAGCCTTATAAAAGCGATTATGACACTTATATTATTTTATTTTAAATGATGCCAAAGTTGTCACCTTCATAATTTAATAAATATAACAATTTACATATTGTGATTTTAAGATGATAAATTCGAGTAAAAGTATTATTGTGAAAGGTAATATATTTATCTTTATCCTAGGATTTTATTTTAAATTTTTATACAACAAATAAGTATATTAAATAATTATACAAAAATGATGTAGTAATTATTTTATTAAGAGATAAACCAAATAAATGGTTTTAAAAATAATAAAATAAATATTATATAAACTATTTAATGTGATACACTAATTTTATAGATACATATGGCCTTTTATTAATATATTAAAGCTTTTAGTTCGAAAATATCTTCTGTATATATTTTATTTAAATTCAGATAAATCGATAGTGTCAAAATTGACACTATTGTTATTTTACAAAAATAACATATTATAAAATTGTTTAAAAATCACAAAAATATTTAAAAATTATAAATTTATATTTATATGGTCTATAATGTTATAAAGTAAACAATTATGGAAAATTCACAACAAATAAGTAATTATTTGTTATAATTTAAAATTTAGAATTTTATTACCACAAATAAACTTAAATAGATTAAATAAGGATAAATCAAAATGATAAGGTTTAAAATAAGATTCAAACATGTCTAAATTTGATTGGTTGATGAGATTACAAACCTATCTCATCTAATCTTCGAATATGAGTCATTTTTGGAGGTTTTTAAGTGGGTTTAGATTTATTATAAATTAATATTTTTAAGAATTCCTAAGGTGCCCCTCTCCTCCCTTATAAAAGGACACCTCCTCCCCCTCCTCGTCACACCAATTTGAGCACTAAAGCTCGGCCAACCCCTGCAAAAATCTCTTCTCCACTTCCCTAGAAACATCCTAGAGGTTCTGGTCTTCCTCAAAGACCAATTTTAGTTCCCTAAGAGGAGGTCTCAAAGAGGCGCTTCAAAGAAGAGGTAATTACCGTTACCAATTCTTTCATCTTTATTTATTCTTCCACTTCTTCTTCTTAGGTTGTTTCATTATGAAGTAATAACATCAGTATCAATCATATACTGATATGTTATTTTAAGTATGAAACAACCCTATTTCACCATCTATCCATCCTACGAAAAAAGAAATCACCGCGCGTGCGTACGTACGGAATACCGTCTCCACGCCGTGGTGTAATCTATTTTCCACCACCACCTTACATGGATGGGTATAATGGTGTAAAGAAAAACTATACATAGTTATTACAACATCATATTGATTCTGATATATTGTATAATCCAATCCAATTCAATTCAATAATTATGGAAATGATATCATCGCTCGTGCGTACGTACGGACTACCGTCTCCACGACGCGATGAGATTCATTCTTAATGATTAACCATTCATGAATGATTATAAAGTATATATAATAAGTAATAATGAAATATATGACATAATAATGATACTGGATTTATGTATATATATATATATGTATGTCATCTACTTACTTCCATTCAAGACAATTAGGAAAGAAAAACAGCATTCATGCGTACGTACGGACTACCGTCTCCATGAACGGTGTTTTTCATTTCATTTATCTATCTATTATATATATATATATACTGAATATATATGATATATAAATCATATTTTATATTATGGAAGTAAGTAAATCATTATATAAGTAATAATAATGTCAAGAACAACAAGTCAAAACACCTACGATAAATGAAACGATTTTACCCAAAACGCTTCTTTAACATGGAATTTACAAAAGAACGGGTAATATAATGTCATAAGTGAACCATATATGATATCATAACAATGAATATGATTCTGTAATAAGTCAATGACATTATTTAAATCATTATACAGGAGGTTCGGACACATACGAAGCAAATCGGACCTAAGGTAAGGGAAATATCACAATCTCATTTTTATCCGAGATTGTTTATTCGTAAGTATTTACTGGGGTGTATTTTATCATCCACATCCATGTTTCATCAACATGTAATATTATTTCCATCCACCTACAATTGTTTAAATCCATTTTTACCCTTCGGTGAGTTTTTAGTAATATCTATGAAAGGAATCTTTTGTCGTACGAGGTACTTTTTGACTTTTCCGACAAAAGTACGAAGACTGTTTTTTTTAACTTATACGGCATGAATGGATTTTTAAAAAATTATTTCCAAGAAGCTTCCTTTAAAAGTTTTCAAGTTTATTTTTAATCAACTTCTTTTATTTTAAAGTTGTATGACATGTTATGAAAGGAAAAATGTTTTTGAAGAAGAAAGGATATTTTCCTCAAGAATGGAGTTCAAGTGTTTTATCAAAATTATTTTCCATCTAAGATAATAAAGGGTTCTGTTTTTATCCCTATTATTACATGGATTTTATTATGTTGTGATGGAAATATTTTTATGAATTCCTTTATCTTATATGAATTGTTTTATGATGTCATGTTGTTTAAGAATCCCATTTTTATTACATGGGTTACGCTATGATGTATGGTTTATGATTATGTGGAACACATAAGAAAGGATTAATTATAAGATGGGTGGGACCTATATCTCCCTCCAATGCATTGGGTAAAGATTTTATATCTCATGAGATAGACATGGATGAAATGGTAGGTTATACCGGTTCAGTGAAACAGGACTGAAATGAGGGTTACTCGATTCAGAAAGGGACTTTGTCCACTAAGATAGTCTTGGAAATGAGTATTGACTAACAAGAAATGATTCTCTATGATTATGTGTGAATGCCACAAAGTTTCATGTTTTAAGTTATGATTATTTTGATTACATTTCACTGCCATGATTTATCCCATGTTATGAAATTATGATCTCTTTTGCAGGTTAAGATTTCCAAAAGTTATGTGCTTTTGTATATGATGTGATTGATATTTCTTTTGTTTACCCTTACTGAGCATTTGAGCTCACCCTTTTATGTTTTCTTTTCCCCAGGATATAGAGAAAGGTTTTAGGTAAAAAAAAATGGAAGATCTTTATGGGAGATATTGAAGATCTTTCACCACGATTAGAAGATTACATTCCGAGTTTCCAAAGACACTAAACTATTACGATCCTTGTGTGTGTATTTTTTGTTATGTAATAAGTATTCCGCAAAAGTAATGTAAAGTCTATGTACGTCAAGATACGGGTCTCTACAGTTGGTATCAGAGGAAAGGTTTAGTCAACCTTTGGAAACTAGGATGCGAAAAACGTTAGTGATATCCCTAGAGATATTTCTTAGGTATGTCTAGGGATGTCCCTAAGGATAAGTATACGTATAGGATATAATCCTAGAACTACGATAACGATTGTATAATTTAACCTAAGATGTTAGATATTAAGGGTACTCCCCCTTTACTATGTTGTTTTCCCTAGCATTATTTTGCCTCTCACACTATTCTGTTTGGGTTTTAGAAAATGGCTGGAAATAAGATGATTCACAATAATGGAGGATATGATGGACAATGGAATGATATTCTTCATGAGAAACCAAATGAAATGGGATTTGGATGTCCAAACATCATTATTATTCCGAATCAGCAATCTCATAATATGATCAATAAAGTAAAATTTGGTAAGTTTCCTGACTCGACTAATAAGAGAAAGATGGAGTTCCATGATGATCATAGAGGAATTAAAGTTCAATTTCCCCTATGTAAATCATGTGGGAAGAGGCATCAAGGATAATGTTTCAAGGGAACTAGAAGATGCTTTGGGTGTGGAAAAGAAGGACACAAAGCAAGTAAGTGTAAAGGAAAAGGGTCGGTTAACACCATGGATGAGGATAATGGTATTGCTACGACATCAACAATGGTTAAATGTTTTAAATGTGGAATATGCGGGCATTATGCAAACCAATGCCCTAAGGGAAAGTCTCATGAAGATAATCAGTATGGTCGTATGGGAAGTATTTATGTGGATGATGATGAAGAGACTACAAATGATATGTGAGATGAAAGAATTGTTGAAGCTCGGTCAATGGTTTAAGAATGTAGTGGAATGATTACATGTTTATCATGTGTAATGTTGTATAAGTAATCTCATGGTACTATGGATTAAAGATACATGTAAGGATTGTTACACTGTTGTCTGATTAATGTTACCAGTATCCATGAAAGGTTATTCAGATATTTTTGGAATGTAGATGATATGCGCATAATGAAGGGATAAGGAGAAAATGAAATGTTTAATAGTATTCATGAGCTCATGATTGATATAAGGACTAAGTGATATCATGGTTTGAGTATATAGAATTTTGAGGATTTTGGTATGTGGAAAGTGTTAACTTTAAACTGCATTCATGTTTTCACTAAGGTATTCAATAGAATACATGATTAAGGACTTTGAATGTTTGGAATGTGACCAACAAAACATATCTTATGATATATGGGGATCAACGATGGTATTAAATCTCTGTTAATCGTTTTCACTATGTTATGAGAGTGGACTGCAGTATTATGGATAAGCCTAAAGATTGAAATGGATTATGTTGGACATAAGTGAGTATTGTTTAAGGATAGAAGTTTTTTTTATTCGATATTATTGATGGGATGTTATAGTAATGTAGTTTTAGAAAAAGGACAACCTGCAGGATGGGCGACAACCCATCGCGTCGGACAAGGCTGTAGGAATCGAACCCACAACCGAAGTGCGACTGGCCTTTATCGCCTACCACTGACCTACAGGAAGTCCCTGTTTAGTAGAAACTAGTTTTATTATATTAATCAGTATGATATGTGAAGTATAAGTTCATTTTAGGAACCATATATGATTAATCTCACTATAGATGGACTTATGTATTTTTTGATAACTTTTCTAACCTTTTGTTTGAGACAGATGAAATGACCCGTCATTCTATCACATGATCTACTAACACTTCACGAATAACAAATTCAACTTCATTTATTTAAGAGATGAAGTGGAAATTGTTCAAGGCATGAACAACAGTGAGATTGTACCAAAATAAAGAAAGTATTTATTCTAATTCAAATTTTCAACTTTAGGGAAATGATCTTGAAAACCAAAAATGTTGTCCTAGTGATCTTATACATGATGAATCAGATGGTACCTTATATCATCACAAATCTATGGATTTGTGATTACTGGATTTTCCATATCCATGTTCTCTACCACTCTCCGTCAGAACATGATGGTTAGATTTCTCTTCCATATCCATATTTTCACCTATGTGGAAACCCAATGATTAGTTTATTTGGGTAATCGTTACATTTCATACTTTAGTTTTTAAAGCCAAGTTTTGGTATTATTTTGTACAATGTGGGTTTCTATTAAAGAAACTTTCGAATAGTAAACCATTTATAACCCCGACGAATTTCGAGGGCGAAATTCATTTTAAGGGGGGTAGAATGTAACACCCTGAGATTTAATGAAAAATATTATTTTAATTTCATTAATGTCTTGTGTTGTATTCTACACCAAGATTACCTTGCGCTATACGCAACACCGTATTAGCTTGTAGTATACGCAACACTATTCTTGGATCGTGTTACACACAATTTTGATAATAGTTATTCTACGCAACATTGAGTATATATATATATATATATTAAATGTATAAATGAAATATGGTTGGATTCTGTTATACGAAACAACGAAGGATTCTTTCACAACACGCAACCCTGACTTGGCTTGCATTACACGCAATCACGACCTTCCTCGATAGCGTGTGTTGTACGCAATACCGGGTTTTAATAAACAATGATATATTATTATAATATTGTCATGAACTAGCCCTTATGAATATTATTAACTAAATTTTGAATTTTATAACATTATTATTCATCTTACACATTTTCTAGAACATGGTATACGAACAAAATAAATTTTTCGGGTAAAA
Source organism: Viscum album (assembly GCA_963277665.1). Classification (NCBI taxonomy): domain Eukaryota; kingdom Viridiplantae; phylum Streptophyta; class Magnoliopsida; order Santalales; family Viscaceae; genus Viscum; species Viscum album. Next base: position 518,954,492 of record OY728145.1, read on the forward strand.
TAAGTATTTTTCAAAAAATGCAGTTTTTCCGCCTTTTGATGGCGCACCCACTTCAAATCTAGTTTTTGACATGTTTATATGTTCAATTTGACAAAATAAAATTCTTCTTTTGAATCAATATGTAAAAATTTACATTAGATAAAGTTTTGATATTTTTCCGATAACTTTCATATTTTAATGAATAGTAAAAACACGCTATATTTTAATTAAAAACAACTTTTTTCATCATAATATATTATGTGGTTAAATTATAATATTGAATGGTTTTAAAGTATAAATAGAATATATTTTTACCATTTAATATAATGTATGTCATTAGCATTGATTTTACCTTGAATTCGTAGGTTAAATCAATTCAATCTTTTGCAATGTTTTAAAGAAAAACCCGTTTTCTTTCGACAACGGGATTAATTTTAATTTAATTTCTGAATCTTTTGTGTATTGAATTTGGAAAAATGGATTCCATATTTGGAATCAGTGGGTCCAAATTATGTTAATAAGCTACTTTTTATTTTTGGGAATTATGAATAGTAACTACGGTAAATTTTATTTACCATAGTTAAAGGTAAATCGGGTAATTAAGAGTAAATATAATATTTTAAAATTACCCTAACAAATGTCAAAATCTTATTGGATGACTAAAAGTCGACCCATATCACCTAAGGGTCGGATTAGAATCATTTAATGGACATTTTTCCATGAAAATAACTTAATTGTTATTAAAACCAAAGAAAGTGACAACATGTCACTCTCTTAAATCTTATAAGTATATTAATTTTAATTTAGTGATAAACTTCATGAAACTTCGAACATGAATAGTCTACATAAAGCTAATGAAATTATCTACATCATATAAATTTATTTATAATTTTTAGGGATTAAATAATTATCATTAATTATGACACAATAGTGATGCAGAAATTGTTTATCTAGTGAAAAATCAAGAATATTGTTTTTATTAAACTAATAGTGACCATAAAATGCAAAAATACCTAACCAAAACTTATTGGCCATGTAAATGTAAACCATAATAATCCAATGGTCGAATATTTGACCATTTGGAGCCTTATAAAAGCGATTATGACACTTATATTATTTTATTTTAAATGATGCCAAAGTTGTCACCTTCATAATTTAATAAATATAACAATTTAAATATTGTGATTTTAAGATGATAAATTCGAGTAAAAGTATTATTGTGAAAGTTAATATATTTATCTTCATCATAGGATTTTATTTTAAATTTTTATACAACAAATAAGTTTATTAAATAATTATACAAAAATGATGTAGTAATTATTTTATTAAGAGATAAACCAAATAAATGGTTTTAAAAATAATAAAATAAATATTATATGAACTATTTAATGTGATACACTAATTTTATATATACATATGACCTTTTATTAATATATTAAAGCTTTTAGTTTGAACATATCTTCTGTATATATTTTATTTAAATTCAAATAAATCAATAGTGTCAAAATTGACACTATTGTTATTTTACAAAAATAACATATTATAAAATTGTTTAAAAATCACAAAAATATTTAAAAATTATAAATTTATATTTATATGGTCTATAATGTTATAAAGTAAACAATTATGGAAAAGTCACAACAAATAAGTAATTATTTGTTATAATTTAAAATCTAGAATTTTATTACCACAAATAAACTTAAATAGATTAAATAAGGATAAATCAAAATGATAAGGTTTAAAATAAGATTCAAACATGTCTAAATTTGATTGGTTGATGAGATTACAACTCTATATCATCTAATCTTATAATATGAGTCATTTTTGGAAGTTTTTAAGTGGGGTTAGATTTATTATAAATTAATATTTTTAAGAATTCCTAAGGTGCCCCTCTCCTCCCTTATAAAAGGACACCTCCTCCCCCTCCTCCTCACACCAATTTGAGCACTAAAGCTCGTCCAAACCCTGACAAAATCTCTTCTCCACTTCCATAGAAACATCCTAGAGGTTCTGGTCTTCCTCAAAGACCAATTTTAGTGCCCTAAGAGGAGGTCTCAAAGAGGCGCTTCAAAGAAGAGGTAATTACCGTTACCAATTCTTTCATCTTTATTTATTCTTCCACTTCTTCTTCTTAGGTTGTTTCATTATGAAGTAATAAAATAAGTATCACTAATATACTGATATGTTATTTTAAGTATGAAACAACCCTATTTCACCATCTATCCATCCTACGGAAAAAGAAATCACCGCACGTGCGTACGTACGGAATACCGTCTCCACGCCGTGGTGTAATCTATTTTCCACCACCACCTTACATGGATGGGTATAATGGTGTAAAGAAAAACTATACATAGTTATTACAACATCATATTGATTCTGATATATTGTATAATCCACTCCACTCCAATTCAATAATTATGGAAATGATATCATCGCTCGTGCGTACGTACGGACTACCGTCTCCACGACGCGATGAGATTCATTCTTAATGATTAACCATTCATGAATGATTATAAAGTATATATAATAAGTAATAATGAAATATATGACATAATAATGATACTGGATTTATGTATATATATATATATGTATGTCATCTACTTACTTCCATTCAAGACAATAAGGAAAGAAAAACAGCGTTCATGCGTACGTACGGACTACCGTCTCCATGAACGGTGTTTTTCATTTCATTTATCTATCTATTATATATATATATATACTGAATATATATGATATATAAATCATATTTTATATTCTGGAAGTAAGTAAATCATGATATAAGTAATAATAATGTCAAGAACAAAAGTCAAAACACCTACGATAAATGAAACGATTTTACCCAAAACGCTTCTTTAACATGGAATTTACAAAAGAACGGGTAATATAATGTCATAAGTGAACCATATATGATATCATAACAATGAATATGATTCTTTAATAAGTCAATGACATTATTTAAATCATTATACAGGAGGTTCGGACACATACGAAGCAAATCGGACCTAAGGTAAGGGAAATATCACAATCTCATTTTTATCCAAGATTGTTTATTCGTAAGTATTTACTGGGGTGTATTTTACCATCCACATCCATGTTTCATCAACATGTAATATTATTTCCATCCACCTACAATTTTTTAAATCCATTTTTACCCTTCGGTGAGTTTTTAGTAATATCTATGAAAGGAATCTTTTGTCGTACGAGGTACTTTTTGACTTTTCCGACAAAAGTACGAAGAATGTTTTTTTTAACTTATACGACATGAATGGATTTTTAAAACATTATTTCCAAGAAGCTTCCTTTACAAGTTTTCAAGTTTATTTTTAATCAAATTCTTTTATTTTAAAGTTGTATGACATGTTATGAAAGGAAAAATGTTTTTGAAGAAGAAAGGATATTTTCCTCAAGAATGGAGTTCAAGTGTTTTATCAAAATTATTTTCCATCTAAGATAATAAAGGGTTCTGTTTTTATCCCTATTATTACATGTATTTGATTATGTTGTGATGGAAATATTTTTATGAATTCCTTTATCTTATATGAATTGTTTTATGATGTCATGTTGTTTAAGAATCCCATTTTTATTACATGGGTTACGCTATGATGTATGGTTTATGATTATGTGGCACACATAGGAAAGGATTCATTATAAGATGTGTGGGACCTATATCTCCCTCCAATGCATTGGGTAAAGATTTTATATCTCATGAGATAGAGATGGCTGAAATGGTAGGTTATACCGGTTCAGTGAAACAGGACTGAAACGAGGGTTACTCGATCCAGAAAGGGACTTTGTCCACTAAGATAGTCTTGGAAATGAGTCTTGACTAACAAGAAATGATTCTATATGATTATGTGTGAATGCCACAAAGTTTCATGTTTTAAGTTATGATTATTGTGATTACATTTCACTGCCATGATTTATCCCATGTTATGAAATTATGATCTCTTTTGCAGGTTAAGATTTCCAAAAGTTATGTGCTTGTGTATATGATGTGATTGATATTTCTTTTGTTTACCCTTACTGAGCATTTGAGCTCACCCTTTTATGTTTTCTTTTCCCCAGGATATAGAGAAAGGTTTTAGGTAAAAAAAAATGGAAGATCTTTATGGGAGATATTGAAGATCTTTCACCACGATTAGAAGATTACATTCCGAGTTTCCAAAGACACTAAACTATTACGATCCTTGTGTGTGTATTTTTTGTTATGTAATAAGTATTCCGAAAAAGTAATGTAAAGTATATGTACGTCAAGATACGGGTATCTACATGAAATGTGGAAATGTTATGTTTCCTTTATGCATTCTTTATGTGATACGATTATGTTATGGTTCTTGGGTATTGTTAATGAAGACGGGTGGTTCTGTGATAAACTAAGGGAGAATGAGCCTGATATAGCTCTCCAATGAATTGGGTAACGTGAAGTAGTTAAGCACTAAGGTTTCTCCGAAGATATTTGGGGAATATACTTTGATGGGTATTCTAAACGTAACCATGAGGGTTATTCCCTACGTAAGAATGTTATGAATTCCTCAAGTTACCTTTATGTCTTATGATTTCTTTGATTTATTCATTATTTGATGAGGTATGTTAAAGTGATTATGTTTTATGAGTAAAGTATGATTTCATTAATTCTTATGTATACATGGACTAATATTTTCATTTTGTACTTTTATATCCCTTACTGAGATTTTTATGCTCATCCCAAGTTTTTTGAAATGTTTTTCATAGGTCAAGGGAAAGGTACATGATGTGATGATAGTGTCAAGGAAGTGTCAGGAAAGAATATATGTTTTGTTTTAAATACGTTTCCTTTGATGGGAAAAGTGAATATTGTCTTTAATGTAACCACCTTGTTTAAATGTGGAATGTAATGCATGATTTATGATCCAATTCTCTAAAACTCTAAACCTGAAAAGATCCTCAATGTGTAATCTTGTAATAACTCAAGATTAAGTAATATTTAAGGCTGGGGCCTTATAACGCAAGTCACCTACATGACCAATAGGAGGCGCACAAGTATACTTGCGTGACCATGATGAAACTTGCGCGACCCAAGGGTAAACAAATCCCTGTTCACGCCTTTTTTATTTTTTGATGTTTCTTCAAAGGATAAATCACCATGTGTTAAGGTATTTCCCTTTTTCATTTGTTTGGACTCTGTGACGGAAAGGAGAGTCAAAAAAAGTCCCCCTTCAGAGTTGTATCCGAAAGGAATGAGGATGTGACTCTGAGGTAAATAAGAAGACCAAGGAAGGGCGGTGCGCAAGTTGTGAGTGCACAGATTGCGGCGCGCAAGTGAGAGGTGTGCAGATGGCGTCGCGCAGGTGCGATCCACACAGGATTTGGCGTGTAGGGGTGTGGCCTGGCCTATAAATATGCACCTCATTCTCGTGCAAAGTACCCGGATTTCAAACTTTCGAGCTCTCGCCGTGCAAGTTGCCTTCGTCGCGCAAGTTATTTGTTTTCTGCTGGTTTCTTTATGTCGTGCTGCTGTAGAGGTATTTGGATTTTCACAGTGATACTTGCATGCCCAAACCTTGAGTGACACAACTATACTTGCGTGCCAATCTTGAGACTTGTGTTCCTTAATTCCTTCTCCATTTTTTCACTTTTCTTTAAAAATTTTATGAAAAATCAACTTACTTAAGAGTTAATTATTCAACCTTTGTGCAGATTCAATGGCTCCTAGAAGAATTGGAATGGCTTATGAACTGTCTAGCAAGTGAATTGATGACATTATGAACATTTTTGGCCATGATTATTATGATATCTGCGACAGAACTCTCCCAGATTTGGCCGAGTACTTGAAGAAATATAATGTCTCACTGTCGGTTGGTGGAGAGAAGACTATCATGAAATTAGAACAATATCTGAAAAGAGTACTCTCTCCAAATGAATCTTTACTTCCAATTCTCCATTCTCAAATCCATGTATCCATCTTCCAAGTCTCTTGGATAGAAAAAGAGTCACTGTTTGATCAATAGAAAATTTTCTCAAACTGCACTCAAGAACATTATTTTACAATTGTTCCAAGAAGAGCTGGTATCACTACATATCTTATTGTATCCAGTTGAATGAATGAATTCCAGGTGGTTGCTGATGAATCTTGAGATGTATTAAATCAAATGAAGATTTATGTTTAAAGTCTCTTGTAATTCTTGAAAAATAGAAGAGACTCCATTCTGTGGATGTCCTTCTAACTCTTGTGAATCAATGAAAAACATTTTCATCTTCAATCATTTTTGCATTCCTTCTTTTGCTACCTGCTTTAAATTTTTACTTAAGATAATGGGCCTAGTAAGCATAGTTTGATTGTTTATAGTATTATAAAAAATATCCCTACAAACTTTACATCTTTTAATTACTCAGTATTACCTAAATCATAAAAAATGTATGTTTAGTGAGTTGGGACTTGAATTTTGTTCAGATTTCCCTTGTATTTTGTGGGAAGTTTAAAGTCATGCATGTCGGACATAAAAAGGCTAATGTTTAAGGTCGAAATAGATTTGACTGATGGATTAAATTTGACTCAATTCCTTGATAATTTATCTGAAAACAGATTACCACACTCAAGTATGGGGGAAACATGTAAACTATGACTTAAGAAATTTTGAATCTAAGGAATGATACGAAAAAGGGATAAAAGGCATTAGAAGACGTATTTCCCAAGAATGAAGTTACCACTATTTAACAAACCCATTAGGGGGTTGAATTATGCAGGGCCACCTAAGGGAATTGGATGCATAGTCAAATAATAGCATATTTTGGATAATAGGTCCATTATGTAGACTACTTATGCAAGGCCGCCTAAGGGCACGTGCTGCATAGTCAGGAAAAATAACTCTCAGAAATTTACTTTTCTACTGCTAAAAATCCAGTGGAAGTTTATGGAGATTCAAATTTTCCAAAGCATAGAGTTTGTTGTATGGAAAGAGGTACTTGAATATGGAGATGATATTTCCAATCAATATTATCAAAGAATTGGATGAATGTCACTCCTAAAAAGGTCTGAACCAAACGTAGGGAAGGAAAATATAAACCATAGACTTGAATAATTTCCTATCATGAAAAAGAATATGAGAAAAATATGTTAATGATGGCTATTTTTGCGGATCCCAACATATTTTCATTAAGAAAAATAAGGAAAAAAGAGGGTTTTCTCCCAAGAATGAAGTTAACACTATTTGACAAACCCGTTAGGGGGTTGAATTATGCAGGGCCGCCTAAGGGAATTGGATACATAGTCAAATAATATCATCTTTTGGATGACAGGTCCATTATGCAGACTACTTATGCAAGGCCCCCTAAGGGCACGTGATGCATAGTCAGGAAAAAGAACTCTCAGGTATCAAACATTTTGTGACTAGAAGTCAAGAAAAGGGTTATGGAGATCTGGAAATATTTAAGGTTAAGATTATGACACATAAAAAATGGGCATTGTTCAATGCATGTAGAGATACATAGACCAATGTTAACCATAATCATGTTGTGGATGGGTCCTGAATTGAGGTGTTGGACTTCACTACGTATCTCATAAGGATGGGAATCAAGCCAAACATAGTTCTTGAAATACAATTTAACGTCATGTGGGACGAGAGTATATGAAATATTAGTTTAAGGTCATAGATCTTAGACCAAGGGGGACTTTTTAGCCAAGGGACTGAAAGTGAAATTTGGGGTTAGGCCCAAAGACTTGGGGCTAGATTCAAGGGATGCTCGAACATTCCTACACATCCCATAAGGATGAGAATCAAGCCGCACGTAGTTCTTGAAATATAGTTTAACTTAATGCAGGACGAGAGTGTAGGAGATCTTAGTTTATGGTCATAGATCTTGGACTATTTATAAGGAATACACAATGTGTGTTTGTTATAAACTTTATGTGAATGAAGACCAGGGTTTTCATACCACATTCATGTTTTCACAAGGGAACTTTTCAGCCAAGGGACTGAAAGTAGAATTTGGGGTTAGGCCCAAAGACTTGGGACTGGATTCGAGGGATGATCGACCATTCCTACGTATCCCATAAGGATGGGAATCAAGCCACACGTAGTTCTTGAAATACCCTATGTACAGATTTGGTTCGTACATGTGAAGGTTGAAAGGGGACTTTAGTGTAATGATGGTTTGACCCAAGATGAAAGGTTTGGGCATTACCATGTATGCACGTAGTCTTTAGAATATAACATGATCAGTGATCAATGTAAATAATGATTCCCTCTTAGGTGAGGGTGTCAAAGAATGCAGTAGTTTATTTTCTTACAAGACAAAAGTGCAAATAGTTTAACGTCATATAACAAGGACAATGGTGAACCAATGTAAAAATTATTGGTTCTAGGGGCGGTTTCACGAATCAACATTGTATGAAATGAAGGTGAACTGATGTGAAAAGATTGATTTTGGGCTTGAACCTCAGGAGGTTTCCTACGTACCCATCCTAGAAGGCAAGGATCAAAGTCTGCGTAGTTCAATTAAATAATAAATTGGTGATCAAGTTGTTCTTGAGGACAACGACCTAAAAAATGATGTTGGGACTTACACATGGTTAGCGGACCAAAGAGGGTGTTATGGTTGAAGTTTTACTCTAAGATCACGTGAGTCATACTCGGTGTGAGAAACAATAGGTAACAACAACCTTAACGATGCATAGTTTAATGTCATGTAGGACGTATGAAGGGATTATGCATTTTAAAGTCCTGTAGTGAGGACTATTGGTGCTGCACAGTTTATTGTCATGTAGCAGGGAAAAAATATAGTTTAATGTCATGTAGGAAGTATTTAAGGGACTTTGTCAGTTTTATGTCATGTAGGTTGAATGAGCAGTATAGTTTAACATCATGTAGGACAAATATAGGGACACAGTTTAACATCATGTTGGACAATAAGGGTGCTGTACAGTTTAGAATCCTGTAGTTAGGACGATGTGGACAATACAATTTAACATCATGTTGGACGAAAAGAGGACTATGCAGTTTAATTTCATGCAGTGAGGACAAAAGAGGACACAGTTTAACATCATGGTGGATGTATTAGGTATTTTTTCATAGTTTAACGTCATGTTGGATGATGGTGCGAACAGTTTAAGGTCATATGCATGGACCAGAGATTATGCAGTTTAACGTCTTGCTGGACGTAAGGGACTTCTATATAGTTTAGCGTCATGTATCTAGGACGTCACAATTTAACGTCATGTTGGACGTAAGGGAAATTAGTTTAAGGTCATATGCATGGACCGTAAGATGTATTTGTATTATACAAAATACTTCTTCACAAATATGGCATTGGTTGGAGCCGTAATGAGTTCTCCATCCATTGAGATTAAAGAATAAGCTCCATTGGATTAGACCTTATGTATTGAATAAGGTCCTTCCCATTTTAGCTCCAGCTTGGGAGGTTTCTTTCCTAGTATCATTGGAGTTCTGAGAACCAATACCAATTCTCCCTGAATGAATGAACGAAGACAAACCTTTTTGTTGAAAGCTCATGCTATTCGATTCTGATAGACTTCCAAATGATGTAGGGTGCACAATCTTTTATCATCTAATCGTTCCAATTCATCCAATCGCTTTTGAGATTATTCATCTGTAGATGACTAATCACAAATAGCTACCCTGAGTGAGGGTAATTGAACCTCAATGTGAAAGACTGCTTCTATTCCATATACCAATGAATATGGAGTTGACCGTATTGCAGTGTGGGTGGTGGTCCTATAAGCCCATAAAGAATGAAAGAGTTTATTAGGCCACAATTTATTATCTTTATCCACCATATTTTGCAATATATTTGAAAGAGTCTTGCTGAAAGCTTCTATTTGGCCATTGTCCACTGCATGATACTGAGAGGAATGGTTGGATTTGATGTTGTATTATTGATACAACTTCCTTACCTCGGATGAACAGAAGTTGGTGCCATTTTCTGTCAATATGGTATGAGGGAAACCAAATCTGGTAATGATGTTAGACTTGATGAAGCTAACAATGATTTTAGAACTAACTTCTTTGAGAGGTATTTACTCTACCCATTTGGAAAAGAAGTCAATAGCAGTAAGAATGTACTTAAAATTCTTGGATGTAGCTGAAGGATAAGGTCATACTGTATCCATTCTCCATGTGGCAAATAGCCATGAGTATTTAGCTGTATGAAGCAACTCTAGGGGTTGATGAATGAAGTTGGCATGTACTTGGAAAGAATGACACTTCTTTGTGAAATTAACACAATATTGTATCATTGAAGTCCAAAAGTATCCAAGCCTTATAATTTGATCCGATAGTCTATGTTTAGACTGGTGGGCACCACAGAATCTTACATGCACTTCTTTCATGACAGCCATTGTCTCTTTACCATCAATGCATCTAAAAAGAACTCCATCAAAACCTCTTTTGTAGAGAATTTTATCTAGGTGATATGGGCTATCATAAAGAGTAAAATTGACCACACGTCGCTAGATTTGTTCTTTCCCGGCTCTATCAGGTGGAAGTGTTCCATTTTGAAGGTATTCCCTGATAGGTGTCATCCATCCTGTAGTATGACCATATGGTTCAGGAATGGGAGTAATTTCATTGATTTCCTTTATTCTGGTTTGAACATAAGGTGAAATTGTACGATGGTGGGCTATACTGATGATTGTTTCATTTCGATTTGGATCTTCCAGAGCTGTAGCTATATTAGCCAGTGCATCAGCTTGGGTATTTTGTGATTGCAAGACATGAGAAAATGTCAGTTCCGAAGGAAATTCCGCCATTAACTCTATGAATTAATTATACAAAGGGATTAACTCTTATTTTCTGATGGCATAATCCCCATTGACTTTTTTGATTACTAGGTCTGAATCACCTTTCACTTTTAAGTGATTCACTTGTGCTTGAAGCACCAACTCTAATCCTGTGATGAGAGCTGGTATTTTGCTTCATTATTTGAACCGCCTCCCCGCAATAGGAAGGAATAAGGTAGAACTGCCTTTTCTGGGGAAATAAGTACAATTTCTAATCCAACTTTATTGAATTTAGGATCTTCCATTTTCTTCCCTGTTGGACTTATGGAAGCACCATCAAAATACATTTCCCATGTTTGAAGATTATCTTGAATAGAAAATACTTCTTCATCAGGAAGTTCAATATCTAAAGATGTATCTTCTACTGAAGGATGTTCAGCAAGGAAATCAGCCAGAGCTTGGCCCTTTATTTCCTTTTGAGACACATAATAGATATCAAATTTCTGCAAAATAACTACCCACCTTGCCAGACGTCCTGTAAGCATTGGACGACTAAGGATGAATTTGAGCGAGTTATTGAGAGATACCAATTGGACCTCATGATGTTGCAGGTAGTGTCTCAATTTCCAGGTAGCACTTTTCAATACTTGAATATTGGGTTTCTGCTTCAAGCATAGTCCGACTGAGATAATAAAGGCTGTTTTCATTCCTAGTATCATTCTTCTGGGCAAGGAAGGCACCCAATGATTGCTCTAAGGTTGTCACATAGAGGATAAGTGGTCTTCCTTCAATAGGTGGAATTAATACCGGTGGAATCAAGAGATATTTCTTGAGGATATCAAATGCTTCTTGACATTCTTCAGTTCACTAGTAGGTGACTCCCTTCTTCATCAATTTGGTGAAGGGTAAACTTTTGCCTGCCAGATTGGCGATGAAATACCGAATATAGGCTAAGTGTCCTTGAAGTCTTCTCAATTATTTCAAATTTCGAGGAGGTGACATTCCAAGGATTGACTTTGTCTTCTCAGGATCAACTTCGATACCACAATGGCGTATAAAAAATCTGAGAAATTTTCCCGAGGTTACCCCAAAAGCACATTTTAAGGGGTTCATATTCAAATTATGTTGCCAAAGTTTGTGGAATATGACTTCCAAATCAGCCAAGTGATTAGAATGTTTCCTAGATTTAACTACCAAATTTTCCAATTAACATTCAACAAATTTCCCTAAAAAGGGTTTGAAGATACGATGCATGGCACGCTGATATGTTGCGCCAACATTATTTAGGCCAAAGGGCATTACCCGATAGCAAAACACACCCTGAGGGGATCTGAAAGCTGTAGATTCTTCATCTTCTGGATCCATTCAGATTTGATTATATCCAGAATATCCATCCATGAAGGAAAGTGCTTCATAGCCAGCTGTTGCATCAATTAAGAGTTCTGTAATCAGAACTGGAAAATCATCCTTAGGACAATTCCGATTAATATCTCTGAAATCAATGCAAACTATAATTTTCCCATTCTTATTTTTCACAGGGACAATATTATCTAAACAATTGGGATATTTAACTTCTTTTACGAAGTTATATTTGATAATCTTATCCACCTCAACTTCAATTTTGGATGCATAAGTTGGGTGTGTTCTTCTTACGGCTTGTTTGAATCCTCTATGTTCTTCTGGAAAACCCAAAAAATGAGTGGAAACATCGAAATCAAGCCCTGGAATTTCTGTATAGTTCCAAGAAAATATATCTCGATTTTGATTTAGAAAGGAAGTATACATCTCTTGCTCTTCAAGAGTCATGGCTGCACTAATTAAAGTGGGGCATGGATCTTATTTTGTACCCAGATTTATTTCTCTGAGTTCATCCACAGTGGTAGTGATACCCTCTTCAAATGATGGAGGAGCATCCCTGAGATATTCCTCTTCTTCTTTAACATGTGTCATTTCTTCTGTTTCTACTTGCATAGTAGATGATGAAGAATAATTTCCATGATCATGAGAGATGTTAAAATTTGAACATCTTGAAGAATAGGATTCCATTTCTGACCCTATTGATGATGAAGGGTCTTCCTTGGGTAATAAAGAGGAGATGATGGATTGAGAATCGACATCATTGTTCACCTATGACAATGCTATAACTTCTTCTGTCCTGGTTGGCGAAGTATAGACTTTCTGGATTTCAGCAGATGAAATGAAGACATCTCCATTTGAGCTTTCATCATTGCTTGGTGAATCACCACTTTCTCCCTTGCTGTCTGGCTTGATTTCCTTGATTGACATTATGAAATTTTCCATAAGAGTATTTTTATTTGGGTCTATCTTGTCAATTTGACTGATAGAAAACACATAATCTGTACTCACATGTGTGCATGGATTTACTGGAATCTTTTCCAAACCTAATGGAGCATTAACTTTGATAACCTCCCTTGTTGTGGATTTCTCCTTTCCTTTCATGTGATAAAATTCCGCCTCAATGTATTGAGACTCACATGTTTTGAAGGGGGATTTATCACCATACAATGTCCCAATTTGACCATAAAAACAATATTTGAGGCATTGATGGTATGATGAAGGGATAGCCGCATGTTGATGTAGCCAAGGTCTTCCAAGCAAAACATTAAAGGCTGTATCATGATCAACAACCATGAAATATGAATTGGATACAAGGTCTCCAAACTGATTTCTGAGTGTAATCTCGCCCAGTGGTTCTTGTTAATTTTTATCATATCCTTGCAACATCAGAGTAGAAGGAGATAAATCAGATTCTGTGAGGCCCAATCGATGAAGTGTATGAATGTGGATGAGGTTGACTCCTGAACCATTATTAATGAAAGCTCTTCAGATGTCCACACCATTGAACTTTCTAGATAAATACAATGGTCTAATGTGTCCATGGACAACATCATCTTCATCTTAATCTGTGAAAGATATCACTGCATGGCATTCTGTAGGATTATTCTCTACATGGTAGACTTCAGCCGCAACAATTTCAGTTTTGAACTCCTGAGGACTTGACAAAGCCTCAATGAGTGCCTCTCGAAGATCCTTGGATAGATTCAAGGCATCCAGAATTGATAACTTAGCCGTTAATTGGGCCAAATGGTTAAAGACATTATATTTTTGATCCAAAGGTCTGCATTTCCCAACAAGAACATGTAGTTTCACAGGTGCCTTAGAAGTTGATGCTTTGGAAGTAGATTCATATTGTATTGGGGTAGGATTTGGAAATACTCCTGGCTTTGGAATATTAGACCGAATAGGTCTATTTACTTGTTGAGAGAAAGAAGGTGGAACCTCTAACTGATCCTCCAAAATAATTGTGCCTGGACTGAATCTGTTATTGGTGGAAGAACTTTCTTGTTCTTGTTGAGCCTGCTGAAGGGCTCTACCATGATTTTCTGAGGCATACACAGTTCTAGTAGGGGTAGAATTGGAATAGTGGTTTCTAGGATATCCACTTCTTCCTCTGTATCCCAGACCTCTAGAACTCCCTCTAATTCCTCTGTTTGGTACATGGAACTCAGTCTCATCAAAATCGAAGCTATGACTGACATAAGGATCTATTAAATGAATCATATTAACAGAACCAAAGACCAACTCTTCATCTGATGAAGATTCTACCTGATTAGCCCGTTTAGGCTGTTTTGTTTAGCGGGCGGTGCCCGTGGATTTGAAGTAGATGGCATAAAATCTGCGAGAGTCAAAGACAAATTCAGCTTTGAGACGATCTCATCTTCTTCTGATTGTTCCTCTTTATTTGAATTATTTTATTTCTTTGAAGATTTTCCCTCTGATGAAGTGGGTTTTGCTGTGGAATTCATAGCAGAAGACACAATTGGTTTCTTCAATTGAGTTCAAAAAATGGCATGAGTTCGGTTGATCATTTTTCTGACCATCCAATCATCATATTTCTGCGCATTTTTGTTTTTGAATTCCTACCACTCGCCTTCTTCCTCTAGATTTGTAGCAGTAACACATGCTACCTGAGCTGAAGAACCTTTCAATTTGACTTGTCCCGAGTCCACCATCTTTTGCAGGAGGTATTTGAAGACAAAACACTCTTGAATGGGATGCCCCAACATTTTATGAAATGGGAAATAATTGGGACGGTCTTCATCTCCTTCCTTATTTGGCCTTTTGGGCCTTGGAAATTGAAACAAATTATTTTCCAGAGCCGAAATGAAGTATCCAGGAACTTATTCATTTCGGAAAGAGTAAACTTTTCTCTTTAGATCCTCAAATTGTTTTCATCTTTGATCTCTTTGATCATCTTGATGAAACAACCTCTATTGTTGATGCTCAGGAGGTGGAGCTCTTCGAGAAGATGAAGGCATTGAAGTAGAAGCAGGTACAAGTGCTTGTTTAAGCATAACTGTAACAGTCTCTACTTTACTGATTCTCCTTCCTGAAGCTGATGGAATTACATGAGATTTATCCTTAGTCTTTATAAGAGAGTATTCAATCTGTTGAGCGATTAAAGTAAGGTCTCGAAACCCTCCTGTGTATTTCAGAGGGATCAATGGTGTGCGTAATTCATCACGCAAATTTTCCACACATATTGGCAACAACCCTTATTGAGGAAGTTCTAAGATTAGGGAATATGTTAATCCCTTCTAGCGAGCAATGAAATATGAAACCCTTTCATTCTACCTTTTCTTACAATTTGTAAGATCAAAAACTGTTGTCTTTGGAAAAGTTGAGCTGAATTGAAGAAGGAATCGTTGACGAAGATCCTCCCATCAGGTAATTGACCAGGATTGCAAGCTTGTATAACAGACAAAAGGAGGACCTTGTAATGACTGTAAAAAACACCTGAGCTTAACTACTTCTTATTTCTTAGGGGATCCCATCATAGAATCACGACGAGAAATAAAATGTGTTAAGTGTTGCTCTGGGTCTCCCGAACCATTAAAGATTGGGAATGTGGTACTTACAAAATTAGATGAGGGAGGAATTGCGTATACCCATTCGGGGTAAGCTATCTTCTCTGATTGAACCGGTGCATGCTTTCCTTCCATAGCTTACAACCAAGCTATTAATGACTCTATGGTAGTCATTAACTTTTGAGAAAAATCCGGTTGAGCTTGGACTTGTATAGGTGCAACAACTAGAGCTTGGATATATGTGATGGCTGGTACGGAAACTGAGGATAACACCACCGGTTGTTGTTTCACTTGACCCATAGGATTAGACCTATGAGGGTGTAATTATAAAGGAGGATACTATTGATCCATCTCAGTAGCCGCAACAAATTCCTTTGGCTGACTGACTCCATCACGTTTAAGAGGAAGACTACCTTGAAGTAATTCTACATTCAATCTCCTTAATTCCTTCATTTCTTCTTCCTGTTGTGCAAATATTTGCTCTAATGAGAGAGATTGGCCTTCTCCAGAGGAAAGGTGGAACATAGCCTGGTTATTTCCTTTCCCCTTTTTGGATCCCTTTTGAAGAGGGGGAAGTGGGTTATTTGAAGAAATACCTAGATTCTAGGTAAGACTTTGGTTTCTTGTACGCACACCTTCTTCATTTGTGTATATGTGTACAAATTCTTGAGCAGGAACCTCTTCATCTGATCCCTCTGAGTGATCCTCATCTGGGGGATTAACAACAATGACATTGATGACATTTATTGATGTATAATGCATTGTATCTCTTCTATCGACATTTCTATGATATTGTCTTCTTCTATGTCCCTGATGAGACACTTCCTTATGTTGAGTTGATCCCTCAAGAACTTCTTGAAGAACCGTAATCTGGGGGGAATTTCCTGATAATTTGGTTCTTCTTTCCTCTTGGGGCTTCTTCCCTAATCGAGAGAAGACCGAATTTCTCCGAGGAAGAGATTGAGGATTTGAAAAAGTCCCCAGTCCGGTGGACTGGGGCTGTTCCTGCTATTTCTGCTCAATTCCTCGAATCCTATTTGTTGATTCTGAGGGTTGAGCCAAAAGAGTCCCCAGTCTGGCAAGCTAGGGTGGTTATTGAGCTACTACATCTGAGACTTTCTTAAAATCTATCCTGATCTTTCAGACTTTAGTCCGGAAATTGGCTGGATGCATCAACCTACATCTACTCAAATCACCTGGTTCAATTGACCATTGGATGATTTCTAACACTTCTATCACTTATTGATGTGCATGATCTAAACGAGAAGACTGTTCTATATTCTCGTTTTCTTGATGCAAAATTAATTCGACAACTTGTTCTCTGTATTCCTGATTTTGAGAAGAACTAGTTGAGGCCTGTTCTTGAGCAAGCATTTGATTAAAAACAAAATCGATTGAATGTGGCCGGCCATGGGAAATAACATTGCATGAGACCACTTTCGGCAGGCTTTGTTGGATGGAGAGTACAGTGAAATTTAGTTCTCCATGAACACCCCATCCCCTGATATGAATACCAAATGGGGCATTGGCAATTAACTGGCGCAACCTTCTTAGTGCTCCAAGGCATGAACGCTGAAGGGCTCTCTGCTGCTTTTCAGCCTTCGGATATCGAGAAACTGAGAGAGAGGTGAAATCAATTTGGCATTGTAACCCTTATATTATCTTAAGATGATTTTCATATTCATAATTAGATAATTTTTCTTTTTCAATTGACAAAGATTTTTCCACATGTTGAGATGAATATATTGAATACAATCTTCCGTCAACATCTTTGGAATGTCATACTGAGAGTCAGCCAAAGGACAAAACATGACTGGCACTTCACCCTTTGCTAGTTGTTTTCTCATATTCAGCATTTACTCTTTATCATTCAATGATGATTCTTCTACCTGTTTAGACCAAAGATGGTGCTTCTTTGTTGCTTTATCAGATTCAAAAAAATTGGTAGAGACTTCATTTACCAAATTAGAATATGCATGACTCAGGGGTGGTTCAGAGAATGACCTACACCCCGGGCTATCTTCTAGTTAAGAAAGTATTTCACCTGCTAGTGGTAAAGCATCAGACATTACTGGACTCATATTTTCAAGTGGATTAAGATAATAGGGCTTTATCTTCACTACATTGTCTATTGGAACATTTTCCAGACAATGTGAATTACTAATGCGGAGAGAACTTTTGCAGCTAAATTCATCATCATGGGGAGGACCACCATGGTGGGTTATAGAAAAAGATGCAACCTTTTGCTCCTTGATCTTCTGTCCACGTAGAGGGTTATCGTGGCTCTCATCTGAAGATGATATTTCAAGATCGACCGAACTATCATGAAGCAAGCCTTCATGAGGAAGTGTCTGATGTAGACCTTCAGAATTAATGTCCCGATTATTGGGAACTGAGAGAGTAGAATCTTGAGTTGAAACAAATAATTTTCTGAGTGCATCAAGAACTCCAGCATCGAGTAAGGCCTTATTACAGATTGGACCTTTATTTCTTGATTGTGCTGGACAAGTGTTTTTCTTAGACACCTTCTTACTCACTTTGGGAACCACTTTTTAAAGAAAGTGGTTATTATGGGAAGGTGTATGTGCCTGCTCAGAAGAAATAGTCAGGTTAGGCTGATTATCTCCACTCAAATCAGGTGTATGTGCCTGACTTGGTGGTCCGTATGACATGGGGGAGTAGGCCCCACAACCCTCTTGGACTATAATAGAGGTGTGTGTCTGTTCCTGAGTAAACTATTTATGTGTCACTCTACTGGTAGGGATAGATTTTCATTTCTTTCCTTATAATGATGCTGAAGCTGTTATAATATCCTGGCAGGCATCCAGAATATGAGCAGATATTTGCTTCTACTCTTTCACCATCGTCAGAATGTGCTTGGTGACTTCAACTGACGAAACAGGGATATACATCTATTTCGTGTTTGGAGTAGGTGTGTGTTCCTACTCCTGTCCTCCTTTTCCTGTCAGTGAGTTCTGACAGTACTTATGCGTGGGGGCAAAGATTTGAGTCTGCCTCCTATTTATCATTGGGGATTTCCAATTGACTTCTCTGGGTGCTACCAAACGAGACTGTTGGTAGGATTGATCAATACTAGCAGGTGTATGTGCCTGCAGATTGCACTCTGCCAAACGTGGTTGATAAACTTCCTTCAATACTGGCAGACAAGGCTACTGGCATGATTGATGAGTGTAAACAGGTGTATGTGCCTATTTACCAGTTGTCAACACATTGGGTTAACGGGTTTCATCATATGTATTCCTACGAGCCTGCTGACTATCTGATGATTTATAAACAGGTGTATGTTCCTGTCTATAGTACTCCACCGGAATTTCCTGGCAGGAATGGTGTGCTGTTGCCAGATGAGTCTGCTGGACAACGGAATTAAAATGGACGGGTGTGTGTTCCCGCTCATTGCTTGCCACCAAGTTAGGTTGGTGGACTTCTCCAGAGATGGAAGAGATAAGAACCAGCTCAATGTTGACCGGTCATCGTCTCTGGTGGTTCGTCTTGCCTTCTCGAGTTCGAGGAACCTGAGCCGAACGCCTGGAGACGACACCCTCATCATGTTGAGGGAACACTGCCGCAAGAGTCTATCGGCGATTGTTGGTGGGAGCCCTTGTTAAGGACTCCTGTTTCCTTGAATTAAGGCCTTGAGTGACCTTCTCATTTACCTCCTCAGAATATGGGAGGGAATGGTGATTGTGTTCCATGGATAACGACCCGAAATGGTTGGAGACGGTGGTTAGCACCGCCTATTTCTTGATCACTGGTCGTCGCTGTCCGGATGACCAAGGTGAATTATTGACTTGGAGGGCTTGTCAAGTAGCCTCCAGAGTTGGAATGGTACCATGTCGACGGTATTCCTTAACCAGTGAATTTGATACCCAACGTTGAAGACACTGAGTAGGTGATGTCGTCCTCAGAACGGACGATTATCCAGCAGGAGTAGCAGCAGAGGTATTCACAACAGAGGGATTCACAGGTATGAACTTAAGAGAATCCATTTCTGTAACTCAGAAGATCTTGGAAAAGAGTGTCTGTTTGATACAACAGACATAATCAAGATAAGCTCGGCCACTACATCTTTTGGATGAGCACATATGTTATTGATTGCTTTGTTGGCCCTAACATTGAGTTTAAATAGGGGCCTAACAAATAAGTAAAATATCATTTTAACTTGTTTAAGGATTCACATTGGGTTCACCATTTTTTGTTTCCTCTAGAAATGGGGATGAACTTCTTTGTTTAAGGTTCAAACATTCCAATTGGTTTCTAACGGGTTTGTTCATAGTACCGGAAAATCCAATGATTCTATACCCATTTAGACATACTTTCCAAAGGTAGGTGCTCCTTAGTTGTGGACCGATGAGTCTTAAGAATTTTCATTGGTCGAGAGGATGGGAGGTCGGACTCATCACACCTTTTTGGGGGGAATTATTGTCTACTTTGGGACTCTATTTATAGATTTAAGTTATGTTCGTGAATCCTTATTACACTACCAAGTATGAAAATGAGCTTTTCTTAAGATCTGACAATCAATGATTGATATGTATGAGATTTAGAGAATCTTTTATATGTATTTGAGGTTCTTCATCGATAGATAATCATATGTATTTGTTAGAGATTCCTAGTCAATGGTATCCTTCAAGACATTATATAAAGATCTCTTGGTCATTATGATAACTATACTGGTTTTAAATCCACTCAGTGGGGAACTTGAAGTTTATTGTCATTCAGAAGGATATAGACTATTTCAGAGTTGGGATCATACCCACAGATGGGCTACCTAAGTATCCTTTGTTTTAGAAAAGGAATCAGAACCCACATAGTTCGAGTAAAGAAATATGAGGTTTATGCATGATTGATGGCTCAAAGAAATATTTCATAATTACTTTTACACTCTAAGCTCACGTGAGTCATGCTCGGTGTGAGAAATAAGAGGTATTGGTAAAACCAGAAAATTGTGCCATGAAAGATGTAATTATAAGAAATGATGTGGGGATTATGTATGTATGACTACCCAGATAGATGAATATTAGGATTTACTTCAGGGAAGAAACCCGATAACAAGGTCCATAAAGGTATATGTGATTTATGGAGATTTTGATACTTAACTTAAGACTTAATCCTGAGAAGGATGCCCAAATTAGAGCGGACTTATGATTAGGTTTTACTCCTGAGAAGGAAACCCAAATCAAAATTAAATTAAGACTGGTTAATAGAAATTATGACTGGGGATTACTCTTAAAGAAGAGGCCTAGGTTAAAGGTAATTATGACTGGGGCTTACTCCTGAAAAGGAATCCCAAGTTAAGGGAATTTGTATTTTTGGGAACTTGGGGCTTACTCCTAAGGAGGATGCCCATATTAAAAGAATTATGGTTGGGGCTTACTCCTGAGGAGGATGACCAAAATTAAGGGAACTTGAAGACTGGGGCTTACTCCTGAAAAGGAGGCCCATGTTAGGGGACTTGGGGCTTACTCCTAAGGATGATGCCCATATTTGGGAATTTGAGATTGGGACTTACTCCTAAGAAGGAGGCCCATTTTTTAAAGAGAATTGAGACTTAGGACTTATTCCTGATAAGGATACCTAAGTTAATTTATGAGTGGGAATTACTCCTAAAAAGGAGGCCCAGAATTAAGGGAACTTGGGGCTTACTCCTGAAGAGGATGCCCATGAATAGTCTTCTCATTTTAAAGGATGAGTTTGAATGAATAGAATCTCTAACCGTAGTGACATAAATATATGTAAATCACTAGGTTTTGAGAGGTTTTCTACAGAATTCCTTTTAGACAAGGAATCCAACCAAGGAATCATTCCCTAAATGGATTTGAAGATGATTCTGAAGGCTAAATCTTGAATAGGAGAGGTGAATTTGAAGAAATCAAGTGAATAGGCAGGGGGTCACCCAAAAAGAAAGAGGCGTGCAAGTCCTGCATGGGAATGCAAGTCATGGTCACGTAGTTATACCTGCGTGACAAAGGTGTACTTGCGCGATGGTCATACCATAGGGTAAAATTTGGGCAAATCTTGGCTCAAGCCCTTATTGTTATCCCTAAATTCTTTTAAATGAGTGGTGCGCAAGTTCTGTTGAAGGAATAAGGCGGCGTGCAAGTGTCTTCAATTCCCTGAAGGGTCAGACACCTAGGCATGTAGGTGTTGATGAATTTCAACACTTATGCCATGTTCCCTCTCTTTAAACCTTCCATTCTAGGTAGGAAATTACCTTATAAGTGTTCGGAAGGATTTGAGAAGAGACTAGGGCGCCGAAAGCTCAAATCTGAGTTTCTGGATTTTTTTTGAAATGGGGGGCCCACAAGGGGTATTTATGGGCCTTTGAAGACCTTGGGAGAAAATAAATTAGGGCGCTCAAGTCACCTACGCGACCAATAGGAGGCGCACAAGTATACTTGCGCGGCCATGATGAAACTTGCGCGACCTAATGGTAAAAAAATCCCTATTCATGCCTTTTTCATTTTTTGATGTTTCTTCAAAGGACGAATCACCTTGTGTTAAGGTATTTTCCTTTTTCAGTTATTTAGACTCTGTGACGGAAAGGAGCATCAACAACAACAACATAGTTTGAGTCGAGATCCTACATGGAACCAAACAAGATAAACACATGAGATTTTGATGAGTGCTGTAACTTGAGTTAGTGTATGGATCAAGAAAATTCCCTAGGGTATCAGATGAACCATCACCCACTTGATGGATGAACTGGTAGAAACACCTCATGATCATGTCATTATTTATTTTATTTTTCATGGTCAATTATTTGTGATTATTTAGATTATACATGATCACATAAAATATTTAATAAGCATGCATAGATAAAATTATTGATCATGTGCAATGAATATATTTATTTATTCTTTGTTAAAATTTTGAGTGAAATCACACAGTGACATGCAAGATAAATAGAATCATATTTTGGTTAAAAACTTAAAATACCTCAAAGTAAATATTAATTCATTAAACACCTTACATTTCTTAACTTTGAACAAAATCATACATTTTAGGTGCTCATGAAACCTATTTGAGGGTGCCTCTTACTACTAGGGTATTCTCATGAAAGTGGTCAGTTGACTTAACTAAGTTTGGCAGCAAATAAGTAGTCATAGCTGGTTTGTTGGAACCTTAGAGTCAAAGAATTGGGTAAATCAAAATTATGATTTATAGGATATGAAAGTCCAATCAATAGATTGAGAAGTTGGAAGTTAATGTAATTGTACCACTAAATGTCTATATTGAAACTCTCCAATTAGAGGTGTATCCATATATTGGATCATGATGAGAGGTTTTAAGGATCTTTACCACTATAATATTCAAGAGATTGAGTATTCCGAATCTAGTAGTTGGGGGTTACTCGGATTTGATAAAATAACGAGTGACATTTAATATTAATAAATCTATAATGTCTTATAATTAGTAATCAATATAAAAGTATTAATCTACTAAAGTTTATTTATATATAAAAATGGTAAGTAATACCACAAATTCACTATGATGAATTTTAGGCAAATAACATGTCCTTACTGGTACTAATTTTCATAGAGGGGTACATGTGCTTGTGCATTGTACTATGATATGAATGGAAATTATGTGTCAGAGTCCCTACTACCTAATGATATACATCAATAAGAAATTTAGGATGAAAAGGATGATTATAGGAGGATCATGGATAATTATACCATGCGATCTCATCTCTGATAACAATACCAAGTGAAAGTAAATCAAAAAATGAATGTGAAAAGGATTACACTAAAAATATGTAAATTGAATGATAAGGGCATGGTCATTAAATACATCCCATTCTTCCATAATTATCACCTATTTTATCTAGATTCTTTTAATAATATAAAATAAACATTATGAAGAAACTGCTTAAATATATTTTCAAAAAGAGTTTTCAAGTTGATAAGAAATTAATGAAAGTTAAATATTTAGTTCTTATGGTGACCAAAATGAAATACTAGGTTGAAAAACTCATGAATAATTTGAAGTCAATAGATCTTTTATGTATTTATAAGAAACCAAAGGTAAATTGATATCACATCAAATAAGAGGCTATTTTCTTCACATGTGGAAAGATATTTCATTGGAAGAGAAATTTCAATGAATTTAAGTATAAGAAGAGGCTTCAAATTCATACATATTCATCATTTCATGTAATATTTTCATTTTACTTATTAGGTATTATATAAAATATGAGACTTACATATTTGTATCCAAATATAATTACCAAGTAAATTTAAAATTATTTTAAGAAGTTAGGTGAATTCTACTAGTAGTTGAGAAATGGTGATTCCTATATCATCCTTGAGAGGCACATGACTTCTATTTGTTAAGTTGATTGATTATAATTAAACTATTTTATAGTGTTGAGTATTAAAAAAACATTTATCTCAAGTGTGCATTGGACATAATGAGACATTATTTCATTTTGGAATTAATGTTTTTTATCGTGTCTCATAGTTAACTAATAGTTTATCAATACATGAACCATCAATAATAAATAATGAATATAAAATCTAAGACTCAATAATGCATAATTGTAGTAAGAAAATTATTTATCAAGTTAAACTAAAATTAGTTTTCAGGAATATACTCATTATAGTGTTTATACTCTTTGGATATAAAAAAATTAAGTATTATCGTCATACTAACTTATCAAGTTTTAGACAAAGAAATATTTTGAAATACAGGTCATCCACAAAGATTCTAGTGATAGTTCAACTTTTTTTTAAAGGTTGGGGCCGAAGCCTCATTTTTATTATTAAATCAAATCAAATTCCTCTTTTAACTGGGTAGAGGGAAACCCATTACATAGCCCGAAGGCCCAGTGGGCTTATAGCCCATTACATAGCCCGTAGGCCCAAATTCTAAGGCCAATTCACATTCTATGAATAGTAACCTGCTGCTACAGTACCACATAGTATCGCCGCCGCTACAATGCCTTGCCGCCGCTACAGTACCCGCTGATGAACAGTGCCGCCGCTGCTATAGTGCCACTACAGTACTGCTACAGTACCTGCGCCCCATGGGTTTTGAACCCCCATTTCCATGTAGCCTTACGAGGTGCTTACCACTAAGCCTTACCATGTGAATTATTCTAATAACAAGATAGAGGTAATATTATATGCTTCATAAGATTCCTTTAAGAAATTTAAGGAATATAAAAGTGAAGTAAAGAACATGCATGGTTAGAAGATATGTGTTGCTTTGGGACCATATGTTGAATAATATATCAACTAAGCATTCGTTGATCATGAGCAATATAGATTTTTTTTATTCTTAAACACACATTTCCTTATTTACATCAAAAATATGATGTAAGTAAATAAAGGATTAATGATGAGACTTAAAAAAATCATGATATTATTAAAATATAGAGTGGATTTATTTCTAAACTCACATTTCTTTATACACATCAAATTCAGGATGAAAGTTAAAAGAGGATCAATGGTGAGTTTTATAAGTCTTGAAATGTCTTCTAATATCTTTTCAAGACATTCGTCAAAAATAGTGGCATTAACCCATAACCATATTCCAAATATAATTAAAAATGGATATCATATACGTTATAGTATAAAATAAATCCATTATGTCACAAAACATGTGTTTAGATGAAAAGGGTTTGTTAAGGATAAGTTAATAAACAAACTTGCATTGAGAAAAACATGAAGTGAATATTTATAATTATCCTAAAGTTTATATAGGATATTATATAAATCCATGAGATAGAAAAGTTATATTCAAGTGATAGAATATATTTCTATAAAAAGTTCACATATCTATTAGTGATAGCAAGAGAAATATTGGGTTGGATAAAGTTAAGGCTGAAGATGTATAAATAGTTGGCATATGTACAAGTTCCACAAGATCTTGTTAAAGGTGGATGTTCTGGTGACATATACTGTGTAGGAAAGATAAATCCAAAGTGAGATGGTTTTATGATAACAAAGTAAAGGTGATATATTGATCAATAAGAACAATTAATATTTATCCTATAAGGAAATAGTAAATGTTAATAACCCATGATTGACAAGTTTATATAAATTTAGTAAAATAGATTTTATGTTACAAAATAAAGTTTATATTTTCATAGTTCCCCCAATTGATGTACAACCATTGGTGGGTATTCAAGAGAAACTATTCATGGGTGAAAAAATCATGATAAAATTATCATAATTAAATCCATTATAATTGAACTTTTTATAGAAACTTTCTATGATCATTGTATTAGGTATTAGATGACAAGACCACCTTTATTGGAAGGTTTCTATACAATGAAACTAGAAAGGGTTGGTGATACCATATAATACTAATAAGGAATTCAAGATATAGAGATCTATTTATGGATTAATATAAAAATCATGATCATAGAATATTTATTTGTAATTAAAGCATGAAATGCGTTTATAAGAGTTTAGTGGGAGCGCTACAATTTTCCAAGTAAAATATGTTGAGAACATATTGAAAACAATTATTAGTCTTATAGTTAGTTAAGATTAGATTGAAAATAAATCTACAAAGATTGAATTAAATTAATAACCTAAATTTTATGGAATAAGATTTACCAAGGTAGATATAAGGGTTTCTTAGACTAAGTAAAAATACATATACTAACAAGGTATTGAAAAATAAAGGTTCAAAAAATTAAAAAGAGAATTATTTCCAATGTCATATAGCATAAATCTCTCCAAAATACATGCAGGATACATAAGGAGAGATTATAATAGTGATTAAAACTCTATACCCTTCGATGATAGATCTATCATAGATTCCATTCTATGTACTAGATATGATATTTCCAACACATACATTATGGTAGGAAAGTAATAGATAAATCTAGGAGAACTGCATGAGAAGTAGTGTGATATTTCCAATAGTTCTTGAAAAATTATAAGGGATAGGTACCTAGTACATGGAGATGAAGGAACACTAGTTATCATGGGGTCACAAACTAGTCTTATTATGAATCAATTGGATCTAATATCATAGTTAGGATAATTTAATGAGAAATAATATCTAATTAAAGATAATGGATTCCATATCTACAAATACTGAGTATGTTGTGGATTTAGATACAACTAAATAAGTAGTATAAAGTACAAAATTATTTGTTCAAGTTCTTAGAATCATTCCATTCATACTATCTAATATATCAAGATTATGAAAAAGGAGATAAGGTACATACTTGGGGTTATCATCTCTTGAGAAATTTTACTCAAGGTGGCGAAGTCATAGATATTATAATATCTATATAAAAAAACATGTAAAAACCTATTACTTAATCCATAACTCAATATAATCATGATATTATAATGTGACATCCAATAAGTTTATGATTATAAAGTTAGATCTAGTGAAATTATGAGTGTTGTGAAGTTGGGTTCCCTAGATCCAACCTGAGTATTACTTTTCAATTTCCATATCATTTATACAGAGAGTTGTACATAATGTTTTTTTACCATGACAGTGTTGACACATCTACATCTACTATATACATGGTAATATTCTAATATTATTTTTTTCATTAAAAGGATACAACAGTTCCAATCTATAATGTGAACCCCAAGATACTATGATAGTAATATTTAAGCATATATTTTATGGTCTAGATACATCATACTGATGGGACATGGATGATTTATGATTATTAGGTGCTAGGGTCTTATAAAAATCGAGTCTTCTTCTCATTAAGTTCACTCTTGGTGATCTCAAGTAGAGTAGATCATGAGGACCAACCAACCAATAAAAACACCACATATTTCATGTGTTATTGGTAGTTCATATTTATGATCACATGTATTAGTCTTTTAAATTGAGATCATAATCAATGTATACCATTTGATTGCATAATTTGATGTAAGATTAAAACCATGAGTTTTATATTATGGTGAGGTATCATGAATTGGGTGCATCATTGGTGGTATGACATTGATTGAATGATCAAGATACAATTTCTCACTTATGAAAGGAAGAGATATCCCATGCCCAGTAGAACAAGATGGTAGTACCTTTATTAAATCCATGTAAATGGTAGAAGAAAGTAAGTACATCTAGTAAGTTCATGTAATAATGAAACATGTAAGGATGATGAAAAAAAGTTTTCATCCTACTTTATGATATATCACGAGACAAAAGTTATTATACTACAGAGAGCGTGTTTGTAGGAGGTAGTAATATCTATGACTTATCCTCATCTCCTTAGGGGATATTATGTATTTATAGATACCACTCTTGGTTTATGGTTATGACTCACCTATATTGAGATAAGGTCTTAAAGGGTTACACACAAAGTGTATTAAAAAATTCTACCCATTCAAATGAATAAGAGTTTAGGATGAAGTGGGACCACGTGTAGGGACTGGTGAGCATCCAAGTGTGAATGATCATAAGTAAAATAATTTAATTATATTATTTGAGTTTAGAATAATGATAATTCAATTCATTTTTCAATTTATTCACATGTTATTTAATTTTAAAAGTGAATATGATAAAATATAATTTTTCAAATGAATGTTTCATGTTCGAGGATCATTAAACAACTACAGGAGGATTGTGCTGAGTTAATGGTTCATGTTTCATCAAATGAAACATAAGAGTGTCACAAGTGAGTGATGAAATATTTTTTATACTTAAGATATTTTAAACAAGTCACTAGTGGATTCACATGTTGATTTTATGGTTAAATATTTTTAAGGGGATAAAATGAAATTTTTAAAGAGTTAATTTTTTTTTATAAAAACCATTATAAGATGCAAATAGTGGGTTTGAGAGGCTTGTTATAATTTGTAGCACCTCTCTCCTCCAAAGTTCTCTCTTAAGTTTTTGATATAGAAATAGAAAGGACAAACAATCTTTGATTAATTCTGTCTCATGAATCGATCACTCGTTCTTCATGCGATTAGAGGGATGTTGTGAAATGATTTGATTTTCCATTCCATAAAAAAGAATCGAAGGAAAAAGAAACATGATCTATGGTGCATGTGTGGATGATCTATAGGATTCATTACTTGGTGATTTTGAGCTATAACACACCGACGATGGGCATATCACATCGACATTGATGAACAAATAAGGTATTATTTATGATTTCATTAAATTTTACTCTTCATGATTAAATTTAATTGAATGTGATCCATGGGATAATATAGGAATTGATATACTAAATTAGATGTTACAACACTGATTTGGTTCAATTTGTTTTTAAAATATATTATTTCATGCTTCTGTAGCGGGTTCCTATAATATATTAATTGATCAGATAATCAAGATAAATTAATGATTCCATTTAATAAATATTAATTTACATATGACCAACACAGTGAATAAAAATACAATAATGGGATAAATTAATGATGACCTTTAATACATACTAATTCACATATAACCCTCACATTGACTTAAAATCCAAAAATCTCCCACTTATTCTATATGTTTCACCTTATAATTATGTATAAAAATAACCCAATGAGTAGTAAAAAATTTATCATTATTCCAAATGTAGTTCCCAAACAATCTAGTCTACTACTCATACCAATATAGGATCAAAGAGGCTTATGTCACATGTAATTATCACTAGAACCAACAATGGTCATGCATATCAATATAATAAAATGAAATAGATCAAATATGGATGCATAACATAAAAATTACATGTTATATGATCCTAACATGCCAATTTTCAACTAGAACTACCCTAAATATTAATGAGATCATTTAAAGAAGTTTAAAGATAACAATAACATACTACTTTATTATTAGAATAATTGAAATATCCATAAACCATAATTCAAATTACCATAAACAAATGTATACATACAAAAGAACACAAAATCCCACTAAAACTAAATATACAAAAGTGATACAACACCCATATGAGATATATACTCTTGAAAAACATTGGTTGGTATCCCTTTAGTTATCATATCTACAATAATTAAGTTTTTACCTACATTATTTATAGAAAATAATAAATACTAGACTATTTATTTCACAACCAAGAACTTGATGTTGATATTATTATACTTCATCAATAACTTATTATTCAATAGTGAAAAAATAGTGTAAAAAAATGCATTTTTAACATTGGTTATTTGAAATTGATGTTAAAAATGGTTTTCAACATATATTATTTTATAATCAAAATTGAAAAACATTGACTAAGGTTTTTCACATTGATTATAAAATAATATATGTGAGAAAATAATTTTCAATATTGATTATAAAATAACATATGTTGAAACCACTAATCTTTTTAAATAAATGACATCCAAAACTTCTTTTAATTCCCTTGATCCAGCGGATATACCCGTATATTTTTCAAACCAAAACCCTAACTCTCTCTTTATGCACTCCCTCTCCCATGATCCTTATTCATTGACAATACTACTTCTTTAACTAATAACGACTTTGATTATGATAGATATCCCATGATATTAAAGCTTCTGTTGTGATAAGGCTTTAATTAACAATTCCTCCATATTCTTCTCCATGATAACTTTACCTACTGCAACCTCACACATTTGAGAAAAATCCATCAAATGGTAAATTTTTTGAATTATATTCTCCATCCATTGATGTGGTCTTGGAACCTTGGTGAGGAATACTGGGAGAAAAATAAGAAAAAACCAATATATAAAAATTATAAAGTCATCGGATATTCAACCATCGAAAGTAGGATCTTTTATTCATTATAAATTCACCCTATAAACGTCACATGTAGTGAACACACCAATCATTATAGACTAAGAGCTCCAAAACATAGGAAGTTTGAATTCACCCCAAATAACCACACATAAATTCTTTCTAACAAACATACATAATCATACAAAAAAGGGATGCAATAAAGTAAAGAACACTTTGATTTATGTGGTTTATATTTTCATATTACATCCATAGGAGAACACTACAAATGTATATTTCTATAAAAATACAAATATTACAACTTGATAACAGATAATCCATGTGGAATACTCTTAAAAAGTAACCTCCTTAAAAATTAGTAGGTGGTCGCACCCCATATATAATGGACTCTAGCTGGTGATTTGATTTCATTTACCTCCTACATTCACAAGCTTCCATTCATTTACAATAGTAATCTATAATATCCTTAAAAATATTTATCAAGACTAGATGCTAATGGTAGTCCGAATGCACCACCATTTACTGAACACCTGTCCTGGATGAATGATCCATCTACCACTGAACCTATATGTGTGTCTACACCAATCATAAATTCATCATGATCATCCTATCATTAGTTGAGGTCTCACCACCGTTTCCTCCTTCCAAAGAACTAAATCCATAAATTTAAAGAGTATTCAAAATCCAAACAATCTCCCACATGAAGGTTGCTTCAAGGATCCCTAGAAAACCTCCAACACTTAGATATATTCAAAATATCATACTTATTCCATATACATGAAGTGATCTCCTCTAACTTCTGCTTACCCCAATCCCACTGAGACATAGTGCTGCCTTAGAATTTTTTAGATTATAACCCTAGTGCACATATTAATTAGATTTTACCTTCCAAAAATATTTATAATCTCTAAATCTCTATCCTAAAGAAACTTCTGAATATAGTGGTATTTTTGGTTGACATATTTCATCCCACTACTATAGATATGGACTTTAAAAGTGCTAGAAAACACTATTTACAATGCTAAAAAAGTGCTGTTAATCTCAGTGAAGATAGGGGGTCCCTTTTATCAGCACTAAAAAAGCGCTAATAAAGACCCCTTTTAACAGTACTAAAAAAAGCACTTATAAAAGGGGTCTTTTATCAGCGCTAAAAAAAGCATAGATAAAGGGTCCTTTATCAGCACTTTTTTGAAAGTGCTAATAAAAGTTTAAAAAATAAAATAAAAAAGTAAAAAATTTTCTGCAAATCAGAGGGGGGGTTTTAACAACACTCAACCCCCTTCAACAGTGCTATGAAGCACCCTTGACCCCGCATGCCCCTACCACCCCAGCACGCCCCGGTCCAACCCCTAACCATTTAACTGTGCTAGCACCCCCTTCACCACCGCGCACACCCCTGCCTCCCCGAGGATTCTATCTCGAGACCTCCCACTATGCGCCTGGACCCTTTACCACTCCTCTATATTGCTTTGCTATCCATTTAATGATATATCTATTTAGTTATATTTATTCATATATTAATATATATTTATATTAAAATATATATATAGTTATATTAATATATATATATATATTTGTATATTAATATATATATTAATATATATATACATATAGAGTTATATTTATATATTTATATATCTATATATTTATTTGCATATTAATATATATTTATATCTATCTATTTATATATATTTAGTTATATTTTTTTATCAGTATGTTTATTCGTATATTATTATATATCAGTTGTTAATACAAACACATACAAATACACACACACACACACACACATTATATAGGTATATAAATATCCATATATTTGTATTCTAAATAAAATGGATATTAGTTCTTTATTTATATAAAGCTTATATATTGAGAAATATATTTTATATTAACATATGTATTTATATTAATATATATATATATATATATATTAAAATATATATTTAGTTATATTAATATATACATACATACATGTATAGTTATATTTATATATTTATATATCTATATATTTATTCGTATATTAATATGTATTTATATCTATCTATTAAAATATATTTAGTAATATTTTTTTATCTTAATATTTATTCATATATTAATATATATTAGTTGTTAATACAGACACACACACACACACACATACATTATATAAGTATATAAATATTCATATATTTATATTTTAAATAATATGGATATTAGTTTTTTATTTAGATAAAACTTATATATTGAGAAATATATTTTATATTAATATATATATATATATATATATTAATATATATATATATTTATTTATTTGTATATTAATATATATATATATTAATATATATATATGCACACATGTATAATTATAATTATATATTTATATATTTATATATCTATATATTTATTCATATATTAATATATATTTATATCTATCTATTTATATACATTTAGTTATATTTTTTTTATCCATAAATTTATTCGTATATTAATATATATAAGTTGTTAATATAAACACACACAAATACACACACACACACACACTATATTGGTATATAAATATTCATATATTTTTATTTTAAATAAAATGGATATTAGTTTTTTATTTAGATAAATATTATATATTGAGAAATATATTTTATATTAACATATATATATATATATTTATATTAACATATATATATTT
Organism: Viscum album; assembly: GCA_963277665.1. Lineage (NCBI taxonomy): Eukaryota > Viridiplantae > Streptophyta > Magnoliopsida > Santalales > Viscaceae > Viscum > Viscum album. The sequence goes on from OY728145.1 coordinate 518,987,397, forward strand.
ATTTATATTAATATATATATATATATACATGCATATTTATATTTACATATTTACATATTTATATATCTATATATTTATTCGTATATTAATATATATTTATATCTATCTATTTATATATATTTAGTTATATTTTTTTATCTGTATATTTATTCGTATATTAATATATATTAGTTGTTAACACACACACACACACATTATATAGGTATATAAATATTCACATATTTTTATTTTAAATAAAATGAAAATTAGTTTTTTATTCAGATAAAGCTTATATATTGAGAAATATATTTTATATGTAAATAAGTTTAATTATTTATTTATAAAATTATCTTTTTTATGTGTGAATATATAAAAAATATGTATATATTGTTATATATTTGATTATAAATAATAGTACATTGTAAAAAATGATAAAATTTTAAATCCATAATATCTACATGAATGTAATTCCTGAGAATAAATTCTTTCCCCACCAAAAAAGGGCAAAAACCCCCTAAAACGAGGTTGAAATTCCATCAAATGAATAACAAATTTGGGTATCCCAACTAGAAACTCAGTTTTGGTGTCTTTCTAGGATTTTTTGACCATGAAAATTGGGACTTAAGGTTCCCTTGTATCTCCAGCGTGTAGAGCTCATCGCAGGCTTCGATTTGATATACTATAGAGCTCAAATAGACACCTGGATCAAAAGTTATGCCCGTTTGAAGTTTGATTTATGTCTTTAACTTATTTTAGATCTTTTATTAATTTTTTGAGTTTTTGTGCCTTCAAATTGTTATTAAAAAACTATTACTCAATGATAATTAGAAAATTATTAATTAATAATATTTTTTTACACATTTTATCAGCTATTTTCACTACATATCTTATATATTAAGAGTAAATGTCTATTTATACTTATTTAAAACATATTTAAAAAATATATATTATATTTTTATCAATATAAATATATTTATATATTTTTTTAATGAAATATTTTTTTAAATATACCCTTTATCAGTGCTAGTAAAAAAATGCTAATAAAGACCACCCTTTATCAGCGCTTTCTGTTTAGCGCTGATAAAATGAGATGCTTCCCTTATCCCGTTTTGTGGTAGTGTCCTTGGAATGAAATATATGATTTTTATCCCAGTGAGTTACCCTTTACAGTAATGTAAATCACTTTCCCGATTCCTCCCAAGTTCCACTAATAAACGCTCAACCAAACTATCTCCTTTTGTTACAACTATTTATTTTGCCTTCATAGTATAGAGTTAAACTACTGACTACAAATTAGATATCCATCTGATTACCATCCCACTAAAAGTAAACAAAAATCCTATTGTACTCTTTCCAATGTGAGAATCACCCCTAAAATCCATGTCAAGATACTCTTGTAATAGTTCAGATAACCCAAAGCATAAGGTAGTATCTTTCATAGCTTTTAGATATTGGATGATCCATTCTATAAATCCCTATCTTTATTTCCTTGAATTTATCATATACCAACTAATGGCTCCCACTATAAATATAATGTAAGGGTAAGTGAATACCATCACATACATAAAAAATCTGATAACTAAAGAAAACATAACTCTTTCCATTTTTTTAACTCATTATCTGATCATGGTGCTTGATCCTTTGATAGTTTAAAGTTTCTAACCAGATTAATTGAAACATATTTACATCCAATCATTAAAAAATACCCAATGACCTTCAATCCTAATATCTAGATATAATCCATTTAATAGAATACCAAACTCTTAGTGAGCCTATATCTTTCAATCCTAATATCGAGAATATTATTTTTAATACTAAGATTATTTATTTCAAAAATTCTAGAAATCTCACACTTTATATCCTGGATTCATTGAATGTTAGAACCCACAAGAATCATATCATTAATATCTAGTAGAAAAATGATAAACAATCATCCTTACACACATTCTGATAGTAACAGTGATATAAGTTTCTTAACATGAAACCCTTTTTAACCATAAAAGTCAAATTTTCAGTTCCATTGATGTGGTGCTTGTTTCAATCCATAAAGGTCGGGTTTAAGCTTGCATACCCTACACTTCTTTTAATTATCCTCAAACCTACTGGTTTCCTTATATAAATATTTTCCTCCAAATTTCCATGAATAAAACCAATATTTACATCCATTTATTCCAAACACAAATCATCTGTAGAAAAAATACTTAAGATTGTTTGGATAGAATTATGTTTAACTAATAGATAGAAAATTTCTTATAAATTTACACCCTCTTTCCATTGAAACCCTTTCACTACTAGACCACCCTTATACCACTTATTTTCATCCACTTATTCTTTTAACTAGAATACCCATTTATTCTCAGGTTCCATTTTCCTTTGCAGATGTTTAGTTATATTCCATGTTTTATTAAACTCCAAGGAATCCATTTTTTCCTTTATCATTAAATAAAAATATTTATAATCATTAAGTTTCACTACTTATTCCTGGATTTTAGGTTCTCCCCCATTAGTTAAAAGTAAGTAGTGTAATTTAAGACCAAACCTATTTACTAGTTGCATTAATTTAAAATACCATTGAAAATCAACCTATGATTCTTCCCTTTATAGTACTCCATATTTTAGCATTATAAATTATGCCCAAACATCCCTTAAGAATTAAGGTACACTTTTGATGGCCTAATTTCTGGACAACTTATACCAAAATCCGAACTTATTGAAAATAGGGTACTTCTAATGCTTTCATTCAAATCAACTTGAACATAGCCTAATAATTCCTTGAACCAAACTCCAACCTACTCTAAATTCCAATCTTTGTATAATATCCTCTCATTAAAGAGAACATTTTGATCTCTGATAATATTTCAATGATTTTCACCCTAGAGTCAATAACCAAAACTCTAATCTTAATTTTCCAAAAAGAAACAAATTCAAGAATTTTACTAGAGATTATCCCTCTATTTAACATCAATATAAATATATTATATACTTTTAAAAACTTTTATATGATCAATTAATTTTGGTTTATTGGACCAAAACTACTCAAGAATCTCCTACCCCATCGATGCTGATTGACTTTGGTTGACTAATTACACAATGAAATTCAGTGCTTCCACCAAAATTTATTTAGATATACCCGAGAAAAACCTAATGATATGTTCCTTCTCAGTCATTGTTCTATTTATACTTTCATCAACACCATTTTTGTCTAGTGTTCTTGGTCCAATTTTCTCATGTCTGATTCCTTTCATCCGACTATACTGTTTGGAGCCCTTTCCATTGTATTCACCACCATTATTAGACCTAAGGTATTTAATAATTATATCAATATCTCTATCAACTATATTGTGTGAAAATAAAAAACACATATGATTTATGGTTTATGAAATATACCCAAACCTCTCTTTTTCATTATCAATGAATGTTACAATTTATAAGGAACCTCCATGTGAATGAACTAGCATTAGCCCCCAAACATCGATATGAATGAGTTTAATATTTTGGTAGTGATGTTTCCTTTCATTCAAATTAAAAATAAATTTATTCTATTTTTCAAGTGTATAACTTTCAAAAATTTTAATATCCCAAAATTTTAAAAGGAAAGACTATATTTAATAGTATACAAGGTACACACCACTAAGCCTAAATGAACAATGAAATATTATTATGTGACCGTTATATCCTAGAGATTAAATTGATCAGTATGAATAAGAATAACTGATTTATGAAATATATAATGTTTATACTCATTTCTAATATATTAATTAATTATTTTTAAATAATTACTCAATTTTTAGTAAAGTCATTTAATTCTTCATAAATACATTTCTCTAAAAATGATTTTTATTTCATTTTTGAGAAAATAATATAATTTATAAAAATATATTTGATAAAACAAACTTCATTTTTTAAATCATAATGTAAAAATTATCTTAAAATTAATTTTTAATAATTTTTTGAAAAGATTTATTTTTCAATGAATAGTGAAAATATTGATTTTTATTAAAAAATGTATTTTTCTTTTAAAGTATTTAAAAAGTAAAATTATATTTTAGATTAGTATTAAAATTTATTTAGTTAATTTTTATTTAAAATAATTAAATTATGGTTTTTGAAATGGATTTTATACTTGAATATATCATAAAAACATTTTATATTTTAAAAAGGGCATTTTTTTGGAAAACCGTTTTTCATAGCGTTTTGTTGGATTAATTTTAAATTAAATCCTACCACTTTTGTGTTTTGAATCTTGAAAAATGGATTAAATATTATGAATTATTAGGTACACATTTAGTAAATAACTTCCTTTTATTTTTTTTCAATATGAATAGTATTTTAGTAATTTTTGTTACCATGGTAAAGGGTAAATCATGTAATTAAAGTTAAAAAAATATGATAATGATTATAAAATGATCCCAAAACTTGAAAATTTTTTATTCTATGATTCAATTTCATACATAATCATCAAATATTCTATTATATGTAATTTTATGTCCATTTGGATGAGATTATGATATTTATAGTATTTTATTTCAAGAAAAGATGAACATGTCATGCTTTTATTTTTAATAAATATAATATTTTTAATATGGGGTTATCCAGAGTATATATTTAAATATAAATATTATTTTTAAATATAAAAGATTTATCTTCATAATGATAATTTATTTTTAATTTTTAGTGAAGAAATAATTACCTTAAGTTCTTTTACAAACACTAATGCAGTAATAATTTGATTAATAGAAAAAATAAAATAAATGATATTAAAAATATTAAAAGTAATATAATTTGAGATAAGTATTGTAATAAAATAATTTTTTAGATTAAAATAATATTATATATATATATATATATTTAAATTCTAAGTGTTACATTGATATTTTTAAGGTCAAAGTAATAAATAATTCTAAAAATTAACATTATTGACATTTTATAATAAATAATATTTTATTAAATGATATAAAATTTCTAAAAATATGAGATTTGTACAAGTGATTATTATATGGATTATAATTTCCATAAGTCTCCATTTATGGGTTTTTATCCATTTATAGTAACTATATTTACCCTCAAAGAGTAAAAATACTTATTGTCAAGGTAAGTTTTAAAAGGGTAAATGAAGGGTTAAAACCAAATGATAAGGGAAAAATATGAACTAATATTATTAAAAAATTATTGGATGAGATTATTTAGACCCATTATCATACTAAATTCTAAATAAATTATTTTTGAGCCATTTAGAATTGAATATTAATTTATATTAATTTAATATTTTGAGAAATTCCAAGAGTGTCCCTCCCCTTTTTTATAAAAGGGCACCTCTTATTCTCAATTCTCCACACTTAAAAAACCGTTTTATTTGTAAAATACCTACCTATATCCATTAAAATAATCCATAATTAATTCAATAGGTATTTGTTTTTCATAATACCAATCTTAGAGGTCTTATGGTGTTAAGAAAATGAGGTTTTCTAAAGAAGAGCCATCGTTTTTAATCGAGCATTTCTGTATTATTTCTTCTTCAACCTCCTAAAAATATTATTCAAACATGATAAAATAATTACACCAGTATACTATGTATAATTATTTTTTATTATGTTAATGGAATAACCTATTTCTATATCATCTTCCATCAAATTTGAAATGAAACTATCATTCGTGTGCACGACGGACTACCGCCTTGCGAACTGATATAATTTTTTTCCATCACTATATATCATGAATGATTATAATTATATAATTAATGTTTATATATTATATTAATTTCATATTTATCATTCTAAAAATATAATATATCATTTTATTTCTTACCATTCCATGCACTAAAAATGATAACGTTGTTCGTGTGTATGTGTGGACTATTACCTCCACAAAGTGATGTGATTTGTTTTTCATCACCACATACCACAAATGATATATATAAGTATATTTAAAGAATTAATATTATATATAGTATATTATTGTCATTATATAAATATAATATAATATACACCTTATTTTCAAAATGATCATTGAAAATGGAAATGTTACTCATGCGTTTGTATGACCTACAGTCTCCATGATTGTAATGTAGTTCATTTTTATTAACCATATTTAATGTTTGGATTTAAAAGTATACTTGATGTATAAAAATTATAATTATTTTATGATTATTATTTTTGAGATGATGGAATAATGACCACTTTTATCATAGTCATCCTACCGATGTGATTTTGGATTTATATAACAAATATCGCTAAAACGCCCGACATGAACATAAATGATTAAGTGATTGTTACAATATGGTAATAAGTGAGATAAAATTAATAATAAAAATTAAAAATTTTATTAAGAAAGTAAACAATTAACCTATATTTATTATTTAGGAAGACAAAGATCATATGTGATGATTTACACTTAGGGTAAGAGTTTCTCATCTCACTCTTACTTTTGTTAGACATATGTCATATTTACCACTTATTTGTTTTGTGTGGTGTATATACTACCACTTTGATATATTATATCATGTATATATTTTTATTCATGGTATTTAAAGTTTTATTTGAAGTTATTTATTTTATGGGGCTTACGATTTAAAAGATACTGAAGTGGTAAGGGTTTATTTCACAATCTCATCATTATTTGATATTGTTTATGTTTAATTCCCCACTGAGGAATATTTATATTACATGTACATGATTTATAAAATTAACTTCAATAAGGTTTTTAATATTCTCCTACAATTTTTTAAATTCATTTTTACCATTGTTTTACTTTTACAAAAAGGTTTTAAAGGAATCCACTTTTCATTTTTAAAACAGGGTACTTTGTGACTTTTCCAACAAAAATTTATAAGGAATGTTTTTTTAACTTATAAGAAATGAATAGTTTTTCCCAAATTCATGAATAATTTTTAATTTTAAGATTACTTTACAAATTTACAAGTTTATTTTCAAAGAATTTTTTTAATTTATATGTGTGTAGTTAAAAAATAAGTGATTTCAAAATGGAAAGGTTATTTTCCTCAAGAATTATTCCAAGTGATATTTCAAAATCATCTTCCATCTAATATGAACATATTTAATGTTAATTATTATTTAATAGAGATATGATCCAAGGATACCATATTTATTCTTTCTTTATATGGTTTATGTTTATGATGAAATGATGAAATGTTTATGAAACTCATTTCTTTTCCATGGGTTATGTTATGATGAAATGTTAATGAAACCCATCTCTTTTCATGGATTTTAATACGATAAATGATTTAAGATCTTATGGAACACATATGTATGATTTTAATTATGTGTCCAGTGGTACCTATATATCCCTCCAATTCATTAGGTAAATATTGATATCTCATGAGATAAATAGAATTGTAATTGGGAGTGAACCTAGTTCAGTAAGGGAAATTTTCTACTATGATAATCTTAGGAGTAAAACTTGACTATTATGATGATTTAGGGAGTGAAATCATTACAATATAATAGTATTTGAAAAGATCCTTGACTATTAAGGAAATTATTTTCTATGCTTATTCATATGACATGATTCCATGACTTATTCTAATGATATACTCTCATGGCTCATGTTCCTTTATGATTCATGTTGTATAAACTACCAAGAATTATTCCATGACTCAAGATTATGATCTATGATATACAAGGTATAATTTTCAAAATGTTAAGTTCATGTTGTTATTCCCTTATGATCATGTTATGATTATGTAATCATTTATATCTCTATTTTTTACCCTTACTGAGCATTTGAGATCACCCTTTATTATATTTTGTTCTCCATGTTACGAAGAAAGGTTTTATGTATGATAAGTCTCAGAAGGGTGATAGACATGAAGACATTAGTAGGAGAAGATGAATTTCACCTATTATGAACAATTTTTTTTATAAACCCAAGTTGTTAAGAGTTTTTCCTAATTCTCTGAAACCTTAAAACTAAAAGCTTCATAGGTGTGTAATTGATCCAGTAAATCCTTTTTACGTTTTAAGTTTATGATGGAAATAATTGGGTCACATTTATCAATATAAAATCCATAAATGTAATGTTTATGTTTTTAACACCAAATCTTGTATAGTAGGTTTGGGGCTATCATAGTTGGTATCAGATCAGGGTTTAGATAAATTTAGAGATCAATTTTTTTTCATGATAAGTTATCTTAATAGTTATAGATACCTTCATGGGTATATATATGTTTGAGGTTAAGCATAAGTTTGGAGTCATAGAAACCCCTTTTGAGGTTTTAAGTGATGTAATTTTAAATAGGATAATGATATTTTGAGATAGGTATATGTAACACTTAGGTTTATCATGAAGTATTATTTTATGAAGAATTCTATTAGTTTTTGTGGATATATGTTTAAATGTATTGGAAGCATTTAAGGTTTATAAATCATCTAATTTTGAGGTAATTATGAGTTATTACATTTTTGATTATGTTCTTAATATTTTGGTAATGTTATTGGAATTATATTAATACAGTTTTAGTAAAAAAAATCCACATATCAGGTGAAAACCTATCATATCTGGCAATACCATGAGGTTTGAACCCACAACCAAAGGGGGATAAGGGTCCATCGCCTACCACTGACCTACATGATGTACTGGTTATTATGAAATTGTTTTTATTTATTTAAACTATCTAAAAAATAATAGTTAATTTCAATTTTGGAATATATGTTTTATCATATAGATAACCATGAGATTGGAAATTGATTTGGTGTTAAGTAATTAATGTTATTTCAGAATATGTATGCTATTTTGGGAACCCTATATGATTAAGGTAAATAAAATATTATGTAATTTTATTTGAGGAATAAAGGTTGAATTGTATTTTGGAGGCATACATGATTTTATTATGGAGTTATGGTGATCTAGGTTATTTATGAAAATGGTTAGCGTATCTTGGAGATTATATGTTTAGGGAGTGTACATTTTGAGATGATGTGATTAAATCATTTTGATTTTTGGGTTTCAATATTAGTCTAAAATATTTTGAGTAATTTTAAGGGTAGTTATTTATTGAATGATATAAGTTGAACTTTGGGTATTACTGTTAAATTTTGGAGATCAAAGTTGTTATTCTTAGTATGAAGAATTACTCATTTTAGGAAATTAACTTATTATTTCCTAACCATTTTTGTTATTATTAATAACTAAAGATAGTAATAATATATTGTTATTATTTTTTTATTATGATATCCATTAGAAGTTGATTTTACTACTTTAGGAATAAAAAATTCATCTTAAATACTCATCATTTAGAGAAAAAGATGAGATTATGGTGGAAATTGATTAAATTATTAAGCTTTACTTGTCAAATAATAATTTTTCCTCATTTTTAGACTATCCACTAAATTATTTCCTCAACTCTAGGAAAAAGGGTCTTTAAATTAAAACAATACTCATTTACTTTTCTTACTATGAAATCAATGACCTTTTAACCCATCACAGAATTACAGTTTTGTGATGGTTAACTTTCTCAAGATCACATTCTTTGTCTCTTTATGTCTATCCTTGGGAGTTATTCCACTATTCTATATACATGTATTCACTTCCCACCAATGTTTTTCAACATGGAAACCAAGTATTTGTTATTCTAGATGACCTTTGTACTTCTGTTTCTCTCTTTTCAGGTAGAAGTTTTATTGACCCTTTTTACGATGTGGGATTTCAAAAAAGGTATTTTGAAAAGTCAAACCTGAGTTACCAAGAAAATGTTCAAATTTTGAAGATGAAATTTATTAAAAGGGTTGTGGGGGGGTGGGAGAATGTAATATCCTGATATTTTAAAAGGAAAGACTATGTTTTATAACATATAGGGTAAGAAACACCAAGCATAAATAAACAACGAAATTTTATTGTGTGACCATTATATACTAGGAATTAAATTTATGGGAATGAATATTAATAACTAATTTATGAAATATATAATGGTTATACTAATTGATAATTTATTAATTAATTCTTTGTAAATAAGAACTCAATTTTTCTTAAAGTTATTTAATTATTTATAAAATATATTTTCTTTAAAAATGATTTTTATCACTTTTTATGAGAAAATAATACAATTTATGAAAATTTATATGATACAATTAACTTCATTTTTGAAATAAAAATGTTAAAATTATCTTAAAATGAATTTTTTATATTTTTATGAAAAATTTATTTTCCAATGAACCCTGAAAAATGTTGATTTTTAATGAAAAATATATTTTTCTTTTAAAGTATTTACAAAGTAAAATTATATTTTGATTAGTATTAAAATTAAATTAGTTAATTTTTATTTTAAACAATTTAATTATATTTTTTGAAATGTATTTTATACTTGAATTTAGTATAAAAACATAATCTATTTAAAAAAGGGCATTTTTCTGAAATATTGTTTTTCATCGCATTTTTCCAGTATAATTTTAAATTAAATTATACCAATTATATGTTTTGAATTTTTAAAAAAGGATTGAATATTTATAGTCAAGAGGCCCATATTTATTAAATTGTTCTCTTTTATTTTTTTTCAATATGAATAATAATTTTAGTAATTTTTATTACCACAATAAAGGGTAAATCAGGTAATTAAAGTTAAAAATAAAATGATAAGGATTATAAAATGAAATTAAAACTTTCCTAAATTGTAATGGATAATTAAATTTCACACATAATCATACAAGATTCAGTTATTTGGTATTTTATGTCCATTTGGATGAGATTATGACATTTATTGTATTTTATTTTAAGAAAAGTCAAACATGTCACACTCACATTTTTAATACTTATATTAATTTTAATATTGGGTTATCCAGAGGATGTGTTTGAAGATAAATATTTTATATTTTATATTTAATTTTATATTTAATTTTCAGTGAAGAAAAAATTACCTTAAATTATTGCACAAATGCTGATGTAGTAATAATTTAATTAATGAAAAAAATAAAATAAATGATATTAAAAATATTAAAAGTAATATAATTTGAGATAATTAATGAAATTAAAGAATTTTAAATATTAACATGAAATTTTAGGTATATAATAAAATATTTTTTTTTCAAATTGAAAGTGTAATCTTGATAATGTTAATTTCAAAGTAATGAATAGTTATAAAAATCAACATTATTGATAATTTATAATAAATAATATTTTATTAAATGATATAAAATTTATAAAAAAATAAAATTAATAAAATTTATTAGTACATGGTTTATAATGAAAAAATGGTCTATTTATGGTCTTTTTATCCATTTAAGGTAACTATATTGACCCTCAAAGAGTAAAAATGCTTGGTGTCACAGTAAGTTTTAAAAGGGTTAATGAGGGGTTAAAACCAAATGATAAGGGTAAAAATGTGACCTAAACATGAAAAAAAATTATTTTATGAGATAATTTAAACCCATTATTACCCTAAATTCTAAATAAATGAGTTTGGATTCATTTGGAATTAAATATTAATTTATATTAATTTAATATTTTGAGAAATTCTAAGAGTGTCCCTTGCATCTCTTATAAAAGGGAACCTATTATTATCAATATTTCACATTTCAAAACCCATTTTGTTTGAAAAATATATGCCAAAATACTTTAATATGATCTATTACCTCATTATATAGGTATTGTTTTGAAATAATACCAATCTTAGAGGTCTTACGGTGTTAAACAAAAGAGGTTTTCCAAAGAAGAGGTATCATTTTTAATCAAACGCTTCTATTTTATTTCTTATTCCACCTATTTAAATATTATTTAAACATGATAAAATAATAAAAATAGTACCCAACATATAATGATATGTTATTATATTAATTTCATGACCTATATCAATCGTCTCTTCCATAAAATCGTAAAACTATCATTCGTGTGTATGTCGGACTACCGCCTTATGAACTGATATAATTCATTTTCTATCAACACATCTCAAAAATGATTATAATTATGGAATTAATGTTTATATATGACACTAATGAAATATTTATCATTATAAAAAGATAATATATAATTTGTCTTATTACCATTCCATGCACTAAAAATGATAACATTTTTCATACATACTTGTGGACCACCACCACCACAAAGCGATGTGATTCATTTTTCATCAGCACATCTCATGAATGATATATATAATTATATTTAAATAATTAATATTATAAATATTATATGATGATAATTTTTTAAATATAAAATAGTACATACCTTCTTTCCATAATGATTTTTGAATGATTGAAACATTACTCATGCGTATGTATGACCTACCATCTCCATGATTGTAACGCAATTCATTTTTCTTAACCATATTTAAAGGTCAGATTTAAAAGTATAATTGATATATAAAAATAATAATTATTTAATTGTTATTATTATGTATATTATATAATAATGACCTCTTTGACCATAGTCATCCTACCAAAGTCATTTTGGACTTATGTACGAAATATCGCTAAAATGGCCGATATGAACATAAATGATTAAGTAATTGTTATAAAATGGTAATAAGTGAGATAAAAGTAATAATAAATATTAAAAATATTCTTAATAAAGTAAATAATTATCCTATTTTTATTATTCATGAATACATACATATTACATGATGAGTCAGATTCAAGGTAAGGGTTTCTCATCCCAATTTTACTTTTGTAAGACATATGCCATATTCACCACTTATTTGTTTTGTGTGGTGTGTATAATACCAATTTTATATTTTATATGATGAATATATTTATAATAATGGTATTTAAAGTTTCATTTGAATTTATTTATTTCACAGGGATTACTATTTAAAAGATATCCAAGTGGTAGGGGTTTATTTTATAATCTCATCATTATTCAGGATTATTTATGTTTAAGTCCCTATCAGGTCTCTTCCATGTTTTCAAAAAGTGTTTTAAAAAAGGTTTTTAATATTATATTATAATTTTATATAGTCATTTTTACCATTGTTTTAATTTTAAGAAATGTTTTGAAAGAATCTTCTTGTCTTTTTCCAAAATGGGGTACTTTGTGACTTTTCTGACAAAAATATAGAAGGAATGTTTTTTTAACTTATACAGTATAAATAGATTTTCCCACATTCATGAATAATTTTTTATTGGAATATTCCTTTACAGGTTTACAAGGTTATTTTTAAATAATTTTTTATTTATGTGTACATATTTTTTTTAAATAAGTGATTTTGAAATGGAAATTTTATTCTTTTCAAGAATTATTCCAAGTGATATTTCAAAATAATTTTCCATCTAAGATGAAATTATTTTATTTTTATTATAACTTAATAGATATATTATCCAATTATACCATATTTATCATTTTTATGGGTTTTTTATGTTTATGATTAAAATATGAAATGTTTATGTAACCTGTTTCTTTTCAATGGGTTATGCCATGATGAAATGTTTATGAAACCCATTTCTTTTTTTGGGATCTAATATGATGAATGATTTAAGAACTTTGGAAAACATATATATTGTTTTTATTATGTGATGGGTGGGACCTATATCTCCCTCTAATTCATTAGGTAAATATTTATATCTCATGATATAAACAAGACTAGAATGGAGAGTTAACCCAGTTCGGTAAAGGACATTGTCCATTATGATAGTCTTGGGAGTGAACTCTGACTACTATGATGGATTGGGGGAGTGAAACCATTATACTATGATAGTCTTGGAAAATATTATTTACTACTAATGAAATTATATTTTATGCTTATATATATTCCACAATTCTATTAATTATGAAAATGATTTGCTCTCATGGCTCATGTTCCTTTGTGATTCATGTATTATGAAATCCCAAGAGTTATTCCATAACTCAAGATTATAGTCTTTTATATGAAGGGTATAATTTTCAAAATGTTATGTTCATATTATTATGACCTTATGCTCATGTTATGTTTATATAATCATTTATATCTCCCTTTTTACCCTTACTGAGTATCTAAGCTCACCCTTTATTATGTTTTTTCCCCAAGTTTGGAAGAAAGGTTTTATATATGATAAGTCTCAAAAGGGTACTAGATATGAAGAACTTTGTGATAGAATATGTATTTCACCTATAAAATAGTTGTTTATAAACCCAAGTTCTTATAATTTTGTCATAATTGTCTAAAAATCTAAACCTAAAAGGTCCATGTGTATATAAGTGATCCAATATTTCCTTTGATATTATATGTTTTTGATGGAAAAAGTTGGGTCACATTTATCAATATCAAAGATATAAATTTAATGTTTATTTTTTTATCACTAGATCCTAGAGTGTGGGTTTAAATTTGTCGCAAAACTCTAAAATTGGTATAATTGAGCTTTAGTATACCCTTTTCTACTATAACCTTCATATTCTTCTCATTATAATGACCAATATTTTTTTTCATAACTTCAAACTTATAAAATCTGTAGTTCCATCCATAAAACTTCTATATGATTTCCTAGTCTGATAGTAGGTCCTATATTTGACTCCCCTTTTCAAAACCATTGATCCTTGAGTTTGCATACACCATTAGTTAATCTTGTCCTATATCCTTATTTATGTAGATATTTTCACATTCATGGTTTCATTTTGAGGTATTCTTTCTTTTATTTTTGGTATTGTATTTGTCTCTTGGATTTCCATGTATTTTTTTGTGAAAAATTGATATTTTTAGACCGAAAATAGGTGGTTCATGGTTGGTGCATGGTAATTAGAAACTGTGAACCATCCTAGAAGAGATCGTGCTCCTTGGATACTGTGACTATCTAGGCTGTACAAGCATGCAACTAACCATGCGTCTAGACCTATGGGTCTATTTAAGGCACATGGTCAATCGCACATGCATGCACCCTCCAAAAAAAAACCATGTGACCTATTTTCCCTTTGGAAATATGTTCCACATGGTTGGAGTATGGTTTAGAAAACCAAGCGACCTACCCAAAAATTTATAAATATGGATTTTCCTAAACTACCCTTCCCTGATTTAATCCCCAAATCCACCCAAACTCACCCTATTTAGGATTTACAGCCATATATTCGCTTCCCCTCCCTCTTTTATCCATTACACTCTATTTTCTTGATGTATTGGACTTGGATCTTCAATAAGTCTTCAAGTAATTCCCTCATATTCTTGTTTCTTCCTCCTTCTTGGTAATCTCTTTCTTCTATCTTGGGTTATCTCTTCTCAAATGGATTGGTTGACCTAAATAGGGTTTAAACTTTATTATTTGGGTTTTATCTTGATGGTTTTGGGTTTTCTTTGTCTTTATATAATCTTCTTGTGTCGTGGATGTGGTTTTCCACTAGATTCATGAAGTTTTCAAGCTTTAGGTAGGTGGTTCCATGCTTTAACATTATTGGATGATTTTGAAATGCTATTTATGATTTCTAAATGAGTTATATAGATTTTGTTTATGGTTCAAATCATGTTTTTAAGGGGGTTTGGTGTGTTATGGGTTTTAAAGAGGATTTTACTAAGGAAAATGGTGGTTTTTTGTGTGTTTCCATTGTTTCTAGTGTTTGTTGTGTATTTTTTGGTTCATATGGTAAGAAAAGTTGAAATTGAGCATGAGGAAATCCATGGTATCTATCTAAGAAAAACTAGGTCTTGTATGATCGGTGGTCTGGATAAGCTGAGGCCTAGTTCACCTAGTAGGATTGAAACTACAATACTAACTAAACATGCGATGATGATTGAATACCACCTGACCTTGGGATGCATTACCCTCTAGCAGATTGTGCATGATGACACTATGTGTTGCAAATTTTAAGCCACATCATAGAGGTATGAGGATCCTAGGACCCTTCTAACCCTATATCCTTAGGTATTTCTTATGGTGCTCACGTGATGCCATGCTTATCATTTATCTTATTGACTTGTTTACTTTTCCATTTTAATTTCAAGGAATGTTTCAATTAAAATGTAAACTTTCCTTTTATTTAAAAACATGCATGTTGATTTGTCTCATAATGTTATGGAATGGAATCTATTTTTGTAGTATCCTACTGCGAACATTGGATCACACCCTACATACACCATCATGTGTATGTATACCTTGCTATGTTTAAACTAGGTAAATATAAGTTGTTATGTGGTGGTGATAGTGGACCTAGTTTCTAGTGTTCCTATCTTATAAGTGTTGGTGGAGATGGCATGAGGGTGTTTACCCTCTTATTGTATGGAGACTTGGTTTTGTAGTTGGTTACCCTCCACCTTTTTGGATTTTTTGTTTCGTTTTAAAATCTAAAATGTTTAAATCCAATTGGACTTGATTTTGGATATGGTTAGTGTTTATGATGTGATGTTTTGTTCTTATGGGTTATTTTTAGTTGGTCATTATGGGATAAATTATTCCCAAATGCAATGGTTGATGCCTCCAAACTAGTTTCTAGTCCACGGGGATTGGTAATTCCCTTCAAACCTTAACATGGTCCGGGTCAGGTGTTAGGTTGAATGGAATCCCAACTTGGTTCATGAAAAAATGGTATTAGGATAGCTTTTCCCTTTATTTGGGGTTATGATATTTGGGAGAGTTTGGATAGGTAGGAGTTAGGACTGTTAGGGCATGTGGTTCCAGTTTCTAGTGGGGTGTCTGTACAACACACCTCATGACAGACCTTGGGTCTCCATGAGATATTTGGGATTTGGTTTGATTTATCCTCCAGGTATGATGTAAAGATTATAGACTATGCATGGAAACAGAGTGGGGGAAGAGTGGGTTGACTTTTTTGTTGTGCTTGTTATTATTTTATCTTGATTTATGGAAGTGTTTGGAAATTTTGGTTGTTGTTGAAATTTTTTAGAATGGCGTATTTATGGGTTTTCTTGTGTTTTTTGATGGTTATAGAATCATTCCTCTTCATAGAATTCCTATGCAACCATTCGAAGAGGTTGGAGAGAGTTATACCTCACTAGTTGATCAAAGATTAGTGGAAGAAGTATTTCAGGATATCCAGGAATTGGATTAGTGGGAAGGCTCTAGTCTTACTCATGTTAGAGAAGTAGATCCAGGTCTAATCAAGGACAATGCTCCAAAGTTAATCAAGAACAAGACTCCTTCATTGAGGGGAAGAATGAATCCCATGTAAGCTGATGATTTTATTAAAAATATCAAAATTATGTTTCGGTTTCTTGATAATCCTGAGGATGTTAAGGTGAAGTGTGATTTATTTTTATTTTAAGGCCCCAGTTAGTGGTGGTGATAATCAATGGTTCAGTACAGGAAGAATAAGTAGATGAGTTGGATGGAATTCAAGTTTGTATTCAACGAGAATTATTTCCCTAAAAACTTTTCCTTTTCCAAGACATAGATGTTTCTAGATCTTAACCAGGGAGATACGACCATGTTGGAGTATGCAAACACTTTTCCGAGTTAGTTTAGTTTCCACCCGAAGTGGTTTCTAATGAGAAGCTGAAGGATCAATGGTTTGATATGGGGATATGGTTTTATTTTTAATCTCATGTTTTCTTGTTCAAATTAAAGACTTATGATGAGGTGTTTGATAATTACTTAAATGTGGAAATTGATCAGAGTGGAAAGTCCAGTTTTTATAAGGTGGATTCAGTAGGGTGACAGAGCATTGGTGGTTTATCTGAGAAGAAGAGGAGATATGACAAGCAGAAAAGAAGGGGAGGTGGTAGCTCAGAATATCCTTCTTGAACTCCTTCATCTATGAATTTAGTTACTGGATCAGTCTTGTACCATCAGTGTGTAAGGCCAGGGAATACGTGGCCAATATGCATAGCCCTACCCATGCCTTTCCATTAGTGTAGAACTATGGGAAATTTATAGTAGTTTTTCAAGATGAAATACCCATATCATAGTGGTGAAGGTTCCACAACCTCCATGGTAATTCTAGCCTAGTCATAGCCATCCAGGATAATGAGTTATTAGTTTGGTGTTTATGGTGGTAGGGATGGATCTTATTCTGGATAGACTCAACTCAAGGAAAAGCCACTAGTTAGCAGTCATCCTCAAGCTCAGAAAAAGATGAGGCATATTCATGCTATGGATCAAATGCCAGTGGAATCTTACATAAAGCCTGAAATAGTTTGAGGTACAATTCTTGTTGCATCATCTATAATTATTTCCTTATTCGTTATAGGTGCATCCAATTATTTTATTTCTATCTGTCTTGTGTAATTTTTCAAATTCCCTACCGATCTCACAGTGTATGTGATGGAGTTAGTGACATCGCATGGTAAGGAGATATATAAAGGTTTATAGTGTCCATCATGTTCTCTCACTCTATTAGGCTTAATATGTAATGAGATTTCCTAGTTTCTATAAATGGACCTCTTCAATGTGATCCTTGGTATGGATTTAATGGTGTGTTTCTATGATCAAATATATTTTTATCACCATTGAGTGATCTTTGTGAAATCTATTAGGAGTTCTTAAGTTTTTATAGGCTAATGGGATCCTTGGCCAGTACATACTAGACCTACAGTTCTGGAGTTGAAAAATATTGTTTTCCAGGATTCATCGCTCATGTTGGAGGATGCTGGTAGGGGTTTCGATGATGGATTACCTCCTGTGGTGGATGAGTTCCCATAGGTATTTCCAGATGAATTTTCAGGTTTTCCTCTAGAGTGGGATATGGAGTTCACCATCGATTTAGAACCAGGAACACAACTAAAACCTCTTCCCTCATATCATATGTCCCCCACTGAGTTTAGGAAATTAAAGATACAATTAGATGATTTGAAATCCAAAATATTAATTCACCCGAGTGTCTCACCTTGGGATGCCTTAGTTTAGTTTTCTAAGAAGGTTGATGTATCTCTCTGATTATGTATTGATTACTAGAAGTTTAATAAGGTAAAAATCAAGAAAAAAATACCCATTTCTTCATACTGATGAAATTTTTGATTAGATCAAGGGAGAAAGGTGGTTCTCCAAGATTGAATTACATTCCAGGTATCACCAGGTCATGGTCATAGATGAATATTTTTATAAGATAACTTTATAAAGTAGGTATGGTCACTTTGTGTATTTGGTCATGTCCTTTGGGTTAAGAAATGCTCCATAGATTTTCATGGATCTTATGAAAAGGGTGTTCCATCATTACTCTGACTCATTTTTCATTGTGTTTGTGGATGACATCTTGGTCTACTCAGGAACCAAGGAAGAGCATGAGTAGCAGTTGAGGATTACACTAGGAACTCTTTAGGATCATCGTCTCTTTGTTAAGATCTCTAGGTGTACCTTTTGGATCAAGGAGGTAAAGATTCTGGGCCATGTGGTTTTGAAATGGGGGGTTTCAGTAGACCCTAATAAGATTAATACAATGACATCATGGGATAAACTGAGGAGTTTCTTTGAGATTAGAAGCTTTTTGGTCCTAGAAGGGTATTATAGGTAGTTTGTTAGGGATTTCTCTCATCTTGAATCACCCATGACTACGCTCACCCAAAGGGGGTGGGGTTTGAGTGGAACCCAAAGTTTCATTTATAATTTTAAGAGATTAAGTGAATTTTTACAACTACTCATGTTTTAATCTTTATGGAATCTAGAAAGGGATATGTGGTCTTTTGTGATGCCTTGGGCATAGGTCTTGGGTGTGTGTTAATGCAGGATGACCATATAGTGGTGTATAGTTTTCACCAACTCTGACTACATGTAAAGAACTATGCAACCCATGACCTAGAATTAGAAGCAATGATTCATGCTTTGAAGATATGGCATCATTATCTCTTTGGGGAGAAGTTTGTAATCTACTCAAACCATAAGAGCTTGGCCTAAATTTTCTCCCTGAAAGATCTGAATTTGAGGTAGTGTTGGTTGATTGATTACCTTTAGGGTTTTTATTTTTATATCATTCATACCCCAGGTAAAGGTAACATAGTGGCAGATGATTTGAGTAGAAATATGTTGGTGCAATATTTGAAAGAGTCCAGTGATGAGTAGAATATGATGGGAATTTTTTCCAATATGAATCTAGAAACCAAGGATAATAGTGGAGGCACGTTTTTAACCACTATTCAGCTGACACCCTCCCTTATAGAGTTTATTTGGGAAGAGAATCATGTTGATGAGTTGTGCTAGCAGTCTAGGTAAATTATAAATGTTGGGGAGGTACCCAGTGAGTGGTCATTGTCTCCTGAGGGAGTTCTCTGATTCTGGATCCATGTAATGGTGTTAATTTCATAATGGAAGGTGGTGATGCAAGATAACCATCAGTCTCATTGGTCCATTTATCCTTATACCAACAAGATGTTTTATGATGTTCATTGTCAGTTCTAGTGGACAGGTATATGGTGATACATAGCTGACTTTTTATCTAGGTGATACACTTATAAAGAATGAAGAATTGGGATAAGGTTTCTATGTCTTTCATTATCAGTTTACCTCATAATCCATAGGGGAGGAATTATATATGGGTAGTGATTGAATTTTTAACCAAGACATCCTATTTCATTCCAATCAAGGGCTCGACCATGGTGGATGAGTTGGGTCAGTTGTATATTTAGGAGATAATGAGGCTTCATGGTGTCCTTTCATCTATCATTTTAGAAAAATAACTTTGGTTTACCTATCATTTTTTGGGAAAGTTCTCAGAAGTTAATGGGGTCATAGTTCAAACTTAGTACACTACACAATCCTCAAATGGATGGTTAGACGGAGAGGGAAAATCAGATCTTGTAAGACATGCTCTGGTATGTGTGTTATATTTTAGAGGATCATGGTATATCCATTTGGGGTTAGTAGGGATTGCGTATAATAATAATTACCAATCATCAATAAGTATGGATCCCTTTGAGATGCTTTATCGTCAACCATGTCGGTCCTCTATGTGTTGGGAAGAAGTTGGTGGGACTTCTTTTTTGGGACTCAACATTGTGCAGGATATGTTTGATAAGGTTTACTCAATTAGGTAATGTTTGTTAATGGTGTAGAGCCGTTATAAGTTTTATAAAGATTAGTGGGGAAAATCCTTAGAATTATTAGTTGGTGATCAGGTGTTTCAAAAGGTATCCTCTCTCCTAGGTCACCGTCGTCTTGGTATACAAGTAAATATAATGTTGAGGTATGTTAGACCTTTTGAGATTACTAAAAGAGTTGTAATGTTGGAATAATAACTAGATTTACAATCCCAATTGACATCGATCCACAATGTGTTCCATGTATCACAATTTAAGAAGTATAATCCAGACCCATCTCATGTGTTGAATTGGGAGGAATTGGAGTTGGAATCTAATTTATCTATGTTTTGGGAACTAGTATTGACTGTGTATTCCCAAGAGAAAGTGATTTGGGGGGGGGGGAGACCACACCATTGGTTCAAGTTCTTTGGAAACATAAGAATGAAGAAAATGAGAAATATGAGTGGAATTCTAGGGTTTAGGATTAGTACCAATTTTTTTCTCAGATCATACTGCGACATGAATTTACAAGGGTGCAAAGTTTTCATAGTGGGTAGATTTTTCACATCTGTGGTTTCATTTTGAGGTATTATTTATTTTATTTTTGGTCTCGTATTTGTCTCTTGGATTTCCTTGGTGTTTTTGGTAAAACATGGAGATTTTTATACCAATAATAGGTGGCACACGGTTGGTGCACAATTATTAGAAACCATGCTTTATCCTAGAAGAGACCATGCACCCTAGACTATGGGACTATCTAGGCCACATGGCCTACCACATGGGCATGCGCCTAACTATCCACCCAGACCAGTGTATTGTTTTGAGGTTCATGGTTGACTGCATAGGCATGTACCGTACCTAGGAAAACCATGTTGCCTATTTTCCCTTTGGAAAGAGGTTCCTCATGGTCGATACATGGTTTGAAAAACCATGAAACCAAACTGTGTGACCTAACCAGAACTTTAAAAATATGTAATTTCCTAAAATAAACTTCCCTAATTTTAACCCCAAATCCACCAAACTCACCCCATTCAGGATATACATACCTAGGTGTGCCTCTCCTCCCTCTTGGCTTCCTTGGACTCTATTTCTTGGTGGATTGGCCTTAGATCTTCAAGAATTCTTCAAGTAAGATTCTCCTCTTCTTGATTATTCTTTCTTCTTAGTCTTACCTTTATTATTTCTTGGATTCTATCATATACAATGGATTGGTTTACCTAAATATGGTTCAACCTTGATTCTTTGGGTTTTATCTTAATGTTTGTGGGATGCCTTATCATTTCTAGGGTCTCCTTGTGGCGCATTTATGGTTTTCCACCAGATTCTGGAAGTTTCTAATCTTGAGGTTGGTAGATCCATGCTTTGAATTTGTTGTATGATTTTGGAATTCTTTATATGATTTTTAATGAGTTCTATGGATTGCGTGTGTAGTGAGAATCATGTTTTTAAAGGGTTTTAGTGTTTGTATGGGTTAGAAAGAGAATTTACCTAAGGAAAATGGTGGATTTCATGTGTGTTTACATTTTTTCTAGTGTAAATTGTGTATGTTGTGGTTCATGTGGCATGGAAATTGAAAATTGAGCATGAGGGAATCCATGGTATCTAGGTAAGGTAGACTAGGACTAGTATTCTAGGTGGTCTAGAAGGAATGAGGCCCAATTCCCCTAGCAGGATTGAAGCTACAACACTAACTAAACATGTGATGATGATCATGAACCACTATCCTTGGGATGCATTCCCCTATAGTGGATCATGCATGAGGATGCTACGGTTTGTGGTTTTTAATCCCTATCATCTAGGTAGGAGGGTCCTATGACCCCAATAACCCTAAAGCCTTAGCGATTTCCCATGGTTATCACGTGATAGAATGCTTATTGTTTGGTCTATTAATGTGATTAATTTTCCATTTTAATTTCTAAGAATATTTTAATTAACATGTTTCCTTTATTTTTATTTAAAAATTTTCATTTTGATTTGTCTCATAATGTTTTTCCATGGAATATATTTTGGTTTTATCCTAATGGGAATATTATGTCACACCCTACATACACCCTCGAGTGTATATAGACCTTGTTATGTTTGACCCAGGTAAAGGTAAGTTGTAAAGTAGTGGTTATGGTGGATCTAATTACTATTACTCCTCTCTTTTAGGGGTTGGTGGAGGTGACATGATGGTGTTGAACCTCTTGTTTCATGGAGACTTGGTTTTATAGTTGTTTCCCCTCCCCATTTTTAGTATTTTTATTTTGATTTAAAATGTTAAATGATTAAATCTTTTTAGATATGCTTTTGGATATGGTTAGTGTTTATGATGTGATGTTTTGTTCTTTTGGATTGTTTGTAGTTTGTTTTTATGGGAGAAATTGTTCCCAAACGTGATGGTCAATGGCTAGGCACAAGTTTCCAGCCAGTGGGGATCAAGAATGCCCTGCAGGATTTACCATGGGCTAGGTTGGGTGTTGGGTTGGATGGAATACTAGCTTGTTTCATGATAGATATCCCATAGAAATAAATTATTCCATAAACTTATTATGTTTATCACTCCATTTAGCTTAAGGAAGTTCCCATTCAATATCTAGATATTCACATCACCCTTTCTAATAACTTCAAGACCCTCATCATTCACTAAGTTCACCTTGATTAATCATTTGGATACATAATTATCCATGAAAAACTACTTCATTATGGAATGGAATGAATCACCATAATTAACCACTCATGATTCCACAAGAACATTGACACTTAGTAGCAAGTGGCCACTATATCCTGCTAAATTTAAGGAACTAGAACCTAAAGTGACTAGTATTATAGAACTCAGTATATAAAATTTATAATATTTCTTGATATTCTCCCTTATGACAGTGTTATCAATAATTTTTGGTTATGATAGATTTATTCATACTCTCATATTTTGACTTTATTTATTTTAACTCACCTTTCAATTGGGTGACCATACTCTACTTTATATGTTAAATTCATTTATGATAGGTTTTTAGACTTATGTATATATGAGATATTAATTTGGGATTAAGTTTATGACATAATTATACACCAAGTCATATTTTACAGTAGAATTACTGATATTAGTGACCATTGTATTCAAAATCTCTAGTAGCGACTGCAGAAAAAGAAATAGAGAGACATCATCCATGGAAGTGAATTTAATTAACTCAAGATAACTCTTAATAATGTTAAAATAATTAACATGACCTAAATTTGGTCTTCCTTCCAAAAAATTCAGGTCAAACAACCTATTCATTATAAACACTTTTTTTAAAGAAATTGGTTTTTTATACATGTCTGTCAAGGCTATCATTAGATCTGTTATTATTTTAATTTCTGGATATTGAAATTAATATTCCTTTCTAATGAAATCCTAACTAATCTAAGTTTTTTAATATATAGAAGTCTCTATTTAACCTTTTCCATCTTATTTAGTTTGAATCCTGTCAAAGAAAAATCTAGGTCCTTTTGGATGATATAATCTTCCATTTTCATCCTCTAGAACCCATAATCCTTTCTATAAAATTATAAATCCTGGTCTTTCCATCCTATGATTCCATTAAAATGATGTAGTTACTCCTACTGAATCAAATAAAATAAAGTTTTAAATGAAATTAAGATACCCGAGTATAAAGATTATGTTTTGAAACAAGATTTGATACCACTTGGTGTAAGAAATATGGGAAAAAATTGATATGTATAAAGTGTGAAATCACTAAATGTTTAATCAATAGAATAAAGATCTTACATTCACAAAAAATTAACCCTACATATATCACGCGCAACTAAAACTACAATCCTCCAATATTATGATATTTGGAAATTAGGAAGCTTGAATTCACCCTAAATCACAATGGAAAAATTATTTCTAACAAAAATATACAAGCATAAATATAAGAAAAAGAGAATGTATAAAATTAAATAACACTTTGATTTATGTAGTTAATATTTTCATTCTATATCCATAGGAGAACACTGTAAATATATATTTATCCTTAAATAAAATGTTTACAACTTTGTCACTCATCATCCATGTGGATTACTCTTAGAAAGTAATCACCTTACACATTAGTAGGTGGTCCTGCCCCATATATATTGGTGTCTAGTCGATTATCCAGTTTCACCAACCTCATACTTCCATGGGCCTATGTCCGCTTTCAAAAGTAACCATCCATATCTTATTGTAATCCCCATCAATACTATCTAATATAGTCAGTTTGATCACATCACTATTTATTGGACACCCATCCTCACCAAATTATCCATCTTATACCAAACTGATACGTGATTCGACACCAATTTGAATTTAATCTTGATCATCTTACCATAAATTAATGTCTAACTTCTACTTCCTCCTTCTGATGAACTAAATATGGATCCTTAAAGAGGATTCAAAAACCTAACAATGGCCACTACTACAATATTATCAAAATATAATGTAATAGAATGTTTACTATTAGGCACTACATCAATTTTATTTATGAAGTTTCATATCCACACCGCTTCTTTAGCTGTATTAGAATCCGTAATGTACTTAAAATCTTTTATAGAATCAGTGACCATTAGATACCTTGAGTTCTTCTAGATTTTAGATCCTCTATTAATATATAATATACATCCATCTATGATTTCATATTATTCTTATTTGTTTATAATTTGTAATCTGTATTTCCTTTGATGATTATCACCTCATCTCCTCCATAAACCATGACTATATCCATATTATGCCTTAGATACTTTATAATATTTTTAACTTTCATACAATGGTGATATTTTATATTTTCTTGATAATATTATTAAGGATTTTGAAACATAAATCTTGGTACCAAACAAGGCATACATTTTTGATCATATCACTAATACATAAGGAATCTTAATCATCCTTTATCTCCTATCTTGTGTCAAAGGAAACATTTTGTTGGATATATGTATGCCATTTGACATTGGTGTAAATACTACATTATATTATTCTATACTAAATATATTTATTATATTGTCAATGTATATAACATGACTTAGTCTAAACATCCTCTTAGATCAATTTCAAATTATCTTGATCCCTAAAATGTAGGCTGCTTCACCTACGTCCTTCATGGAGAAGCACTTGTTCAACCACATATTAATTAATTGTAATAATAGTATCTCATTTCCAGTTATTAATATATCATTATCATATAATTTTATAAAAATTACTACACTCTCACTAAACCTCTTGTAGAAATAGGGTTTAAATTTAATCTTTATGAAATCAAATTCCCTTATAGCTTCATCAAAGAAAATGTTCTATGATATGGATGCTTACTTTAACCCATAAATAGATCTCTACAACATTCATACCTTATTGGAATATCTTATATTCACAAACCCCTTTGGTTGTTCCATATAGAAATATTTTATAATGTTTATTTTAAAGAAATATGTTTTGAAATCAATATACCAAATATGATAATAATGGTAATCGGCTATGAGAAACCTAAATCTGATGGATTTTGTTCTAGAAACTGGTGAAAATATTTCTTCATAGCCTATTCCTTGATTTTTCTTAAATCATTTAGCCACTAGTTGTGCCTTATAGGTACTATATTTTCCTTCCATGTCCAATTTATTCTTGAATACCCATTTTCACCCAACATGTTTTACATTTACTGGACAATCTACTAGAACCCATAAATGGTTCTGATACATAGAATCTATTTTATAATTCATGGCTTTATTACAAGTAGAAAATTTTTAGCTTCTTATTTATTCCTTATAGAACATAGGTTTATTATTATCAACTAATAATGAGTCACAATTCATGGTGACTAGAAAACCATATCTCTTTTGTCATCTAACCACTCTGGTGCTCCTATGTAGTACTGATGTCTTTGGAACAACCTATTTCATGGGGTATTATAGAATTTATTCTCATCCAAAATCTTACATATCTTGGTATCAACTATATCAAAGTCAATTTTTATCCCACTATCACTTTTAAATATGTTCTCCCTCTCAGGGAATATGGTCTATATTTCCACCATCACCTTTTTATCTAAAGGGTTACATAGGTAATATCCCCTTGTTTCCTTAGGAAATCCTATAAATACACACTTCATGTCTAGGGGTGATAGTTTGTTTCCAAATAACTTAAAAAATGATCTAATACCCTATACATGAGTATATGAAAAAACATATTTTCTCCCATACATTAACTCATATGGTATTCCATTTTCCAGTTTAGTTGGAACTCAGTTTAGTATGTGTACTATTTATTTTAATGCATATCCTCAATAAGATAATAGGATATCTTCATGAATCATCATCAACCTCATCATTCCCAACAAGGTGCAATTCCTACTTTCACTGACACCATTCACTATAGTGTATAAGTAAGAGAGAGTTGATATATAATCCTAGACTCCCTCAAATAATTGAATAACTCTTGGTTAAGATATTCTTCACCTCATTCTAAGTGGAGTTTCTTTATATTCTTACCAATCTTATTCTATACTTCATTACTGAACTCCTTAAATTTTATAAAGGGTCTATAATTATACCTCATTAATTATACATATCCATATTTACTTAATCTATTAGTAAATATTATAAATTATGAGTATCTATTTATTTCTCTAATAGAAAAAGGCTAACACACATCTGTATGAATTAATTCAAGAATCTATGTGGCCCTTTCACCCTTTCCACCAAATGGTGGTTTGGTCATTTTACCTTTCAAACAAGAGTGCCAAATACCTAGCGGTTTTAGTTAAAAAGAATCTACATACCTATCTTGATATAGATTTGTCAATAAATTTTTATTTATAAGAATAATTCAGTATACCACAACTGGGTGTGTAATGATTCATGTGAACTTGTTTTTTATCAATTTCCAACACTTATTTATCATATTATAGTATATAAAGTCCATTATTAAGATGTTCCATACCAAAAAAATTCTATCTTTATAAAAGTAGTAACTTTTATTCCTAAACTTGAATAAAAATATATCTATATCTAAAATAGACATGAATATAATGTTTTTGGTAAAAATACACACATAATAAATTTTTTAAATACCAGAATCAGTACCATCAGTAATTTAGGTGGCAGTCTTTTGTATATTTAAATAATTTTTTTAGCACCAAACTATGTATCTAATTCCCAAAAAATATAAATATAGAGGCTACATTTTATAGAGAATATACATAAAACTTCCCCATGATTCTTCATTGATGTTTAGTTCTTCTTCAAGTGGCCCTTCTTACCCCATGAAAAAAATTCCATATCCTATTTATTAGCCTACCTATCACAACCTTCTACCACTGGGAACCACTAATGGGATTGTAGTGAATATGAGAGTGATCCCCAAGGCCCACCACCAATATTTCATGGGTTGGAGACTAGTATTTGGGGTTTTAAAAATAAAAATGAGAGTAATTACCCTCATAAAACCTAATAATATAAAAATAAACCAATTATTAACACCATAATATAAATAAAAAATATCCAAAATAATCTCATAATTCATGAATAATTTTAGAATAATAAAAATCCTAAAAAAAATACCAATAAAACTCTTAGGTATCAACTTTGTGAAAAAAATAAATCTCCAAGATAGTTCTATCCTTCTTGGTCAAAAATCTCACTCTAGAAACCTTAAAAACAGTTTATATATATATGGGTGAGGATATCAGGAAAACTCAATATTATTATACCAAATACCTCTCATGAAAATGTGGAAGAATCATACCAATGCATCAATGAACAAAATGTTGAACCAATAAGTACTTATCAGGTTAACTAACACCCAACCTCACCAAATATCACATCCAAGCATAATAAAATAGTGATAAAGAATATAATAATAGGGTACCCCTAAACCACTTCCCCACTAGTTTATCACTCTCTTTATGTAACATCAAATTTCATGTGCTCCTAATCCCTTCTCCAACTGTGCCACAACACACCATGTCTCATATGGACCTCTTATCTCTAATGTAGTAGGGTATCATGAACATGAATGACATCGACCTCATGCCCACCTAAAACAATGAACGGGCCTCAATATATAATAACATCGCATCCAATACTCCATAGGGTCTATCAGTTCACTTATCCCAAATCCACACCTCAATTTCCCATAGGTTCATCTGATACACCTGTTGAGGACCCTAAATCTGTAATCTGAAGTTAAATGTAAAAAAAACATAATTTTACAAATTGACTTTGATAAAATGTGATATTATCCAAGAAGAACTTGTATAAAGTTAATATTAGTATTATATCTAACAATAATTTCACACAACTTATAAAACCTTTTGGTTCAATGTCTTTGAGGACTAGATATATAAGAAATATATTTAACAACACATGTGACCATTTATCTACAATAAAACTCCTTTAGAATTCATTACAAAATTCCCATAAGTTATACTTATCTTTATAACCTAAGTAAAGTAAAAATAATAGCTGGGTGAGCTCAAATGCTCGGTAAATGAAAACTTATCAACATGTAATCAATGGTAAGATCATAATAATATAGGAAAACATGGGAATGGGGGGAATTTATTTAAAAAAACATAAAATAATAATAATTTTCCATAAATCATTATATAAATACATTTAATCTAAAATGAAAAAACATATACCATTCAAAAATAGTATAGAATCATGAAATAATAAACATGATCCATGGAACATAATCTTAGACATATGACATAAAAATTCACCAAGAACTTGAAACATAACATAAAAAATAACTATGTAAAAACAATTAACATATGGAAATTATAACATTTTGGACTAAAAAAATGTTATCACTCCATGGTGTGAACCAAAAAAATGTCCACAGTTCCTATTATGACAAAACAATGTCCATGATTAACATATTTATATCATGAGATATAAATCCTTAACCAATGTGTTAGAGGGTAATATAGGACCCCACCAATCAATAATCCATATATATGTGTTCCAATTGAAAACAATCATTCATCACATCATAAATAACCCATGGAAGGAAAAATGGGTTTCATAACATTTCGAGATGGAATCACCAAAATTGACCACAAGAATGTAAACGGTTAATACCCAAAATTGAATCACCCAAAATAACATTTATAAGGTGATTCATGAAAAATAATTTCCAAGGAAATAAATCCTCTGGAGATAGATAGTAAAATAGTATTGAAACCTTAAAAGGGTTTTTAGAAATTTTTTTTAACATTGTGATAAAATAAGTTTCGAATCACATTAAAAAGTCATTTTTGAAAAGGTGAAGATAAAAATTTAGAAAAAATATACTTTGAAAAATAAACATTAATAATAAATCCGTAAAAATACTTAATGTTTATAAAAAAAGATGGATTAGAGTATAGAAAATTTGATTTCGAAAGGATGGAAAACCCTTTTTAAAATTTTGAAATACGTTTGTTCAAGACTCACATCATAAAAAGAGGCAATACAAATTTCTTTTGATAAGTGGTAATTATAAATTAGTAATTTCACATGATTAAACACATATTTGGATTTATTAATAATAAATTAAAACCTTTTTAGGAATAATGAACAAGGAAATGTAGGAACAACTATATTTAAAGGATATGGGATAATTTTCTTAAAATCATTGCAACTTTACGGGAAAGAAATTCATCAGGAAAGAATATATTATTTAAAAACATAATTTTTACCCCTAGATAAAATTTTAAATATCTTACTAACTAGTAAATAGAATAATTTATCAAACATAGAATAATTATTCTCAATGAATAATATTTTTACTCAATGAAAGGAAATTTGAGTTAACAAAACCCCTTACAGATGTAATAATTCCTGAAGCAAGAAGCATTTGGAAATAAATTAATGTGGTAGAACTTTAAATACCATTTAAAAAAAATAGAAAAAACCATATAATAAAAGTAAAGAGAATAATTTTCCCAACTTATATGAAATAAGTTCAATAATAACAATCCTAACTTAATGAATCATAATTGAGTTTTTGAAAAAGCCTTACTATAATTCTAATGTAAGAATAAGTGGATTACCATGAAATAGAAATTAAAATATCATAAAATTAAATATATTAATTATAATTAAATTAAATTGGGTAGTTAATACACCATATAAAATAAAATATGGTGGAAAATATCAAACATGCCTCATGGATTTGAAAAAGAGACAAAGAAACCCTTACCTAGTTTCTCCACTTAGTCGAATACAATCCAAGATTATATATAACAAAAAATATATCTTAATATTATATTTTATAAACCTATAAATATATATAAACTTTTATAAACATAATTTATAATTATTATTTATATGTATATTATTTAGTTATTATCTATTTTCAATATTGGTTGTGAGCAATCTTGATCATTTTGAACTAGTTTTGTAATAACAATTTTATTCTTCACTCTTTTACCAAAGTTCATAATTACTATATCATAAAAGGTAATTTAATTTATGTTTAATGATATTTTATTATGTAATAATTTCATTTTATTAGAGTTTTAGTCAAAGTTTTTGTAGATGAAATTGATGACAAACATGTTCCAATGATATTTAACAAATGAATAGTGGTATCTTATTTAACGAGTTTAATATTAATTTTAAGATTATAGAACTAAAAAAATAATTATTTACTTATTTATATCATATATTATTATTAAATAAGTTCTCATAGTCATCCATGATATTATTTTATAGTATTGTTCAAGTAGGTTGTTAGACCGCCCCAAACACAAACATACTATAATTAATGGATGAGTACGGTTACAAAAGTGATTTATTTGAGAACAATATCATTATTAAATATGAATAATGGTATTATAAAAATATTTTTAATCTTATTAATCATATTTTAACATATATAAATAAGTAATAAAGAAACTAGATGAAAAACGAGATATGTTACTTTGTGAAGGCAGTAGTCCACACACACATGAGTGCCATTATTTTTGTTTTTCTAAATGTATAGTAAGGAATAAATATCCATTATTACATTAATATAATAACAATTTAGTATACTAATGATACTAAGGTAATTATATTACTATGGTTGGCATAGTTTTTAAAGGGAAATATTAATAATAAATGGGTAAAAATTAAGTAATAATAACTTTGGGACCTTGAACATTCTATTGAAAGTATCCTTGGAAATGCATGGATTAGGATAAATTATGGTGACCATGGGATTTAGGTCATTTTAGGGAATTATAGGTGAGGAATATTGGTTAGGTTTTAAAGGAAATTTATAAGGGTATGTTTAACTTTGAGGGGGTAGGAATGATACCCTTTTATAAGTGAAGAAAAGGGCACTTTTATGAACACCCATTATTTTTAAATAATGGAATGAAACTATTCAAGGTTAAACAGTTCCAAAAAGTTATAAAAATGGAGTGTGGGGCGAGATAAGGTCTAGAAATACTCTAAAACTCATTTTAACACATTTTTTAAACATGTTTCAATCCTTTTACCACTTGATTTTTACATTTTACCACTTTGGTTTTTACCTTAGTAACTAGTCTTTACTGAAGTAATTTATATTTTATTTAAAATATAAGGTAACCCATATTAAAAAATTTGTGTGTTATTGAACTAAATATAATACTTATATAATATAATTTAATTTATAAATAATATACAATTAACTTTAAAATTAAAACATTTAATATATAAAAAACTATTTTTTAGAAAAAATGTCTTTATCATATTTAAGTGTTATTAATATTATTTAGTATTGATTACCAATTGAATGAGTGATAATATATTTATATATAGGTTTAAAAATTATCTTAAAATCATTTTTTAGCATATATTAATTTATTTTATTAGATAAAAATTACACAATATTAATAAAACAATTCTTTGAAAATAATAGTTTAACCATTATTGTGCTTTTGACTTTAATCTCAATAATCATACTTTTATGCCTAAAACATAAATTGAAATAACTAAATATTATGAAAATATTGATATAAAATATTAAATCCATTATTTTAGATACAATTTCTATAAGTTATGGGAACTAATTTTTTATATAAGAGAATAAAAAACTATTTTTTGAGTAAAATATTATACAAGTTTCCAAAACATAAAACATAGGTTTTATAAATTCAAAATTGTAATTTTAAATGGTTTATTTTACTTTATAAATATATATTATCATAGAAAAATGTTTCAAAAACTTTTAATTCATTCTTTCATTATTGTAATGTTATAAAAGTGGCGGTATTAACAAAATAAGTATTTTTAATTATTAACCTGGAAATATTTTATTTCAAAATAATATTAAAAATCCACCTTAAGCTACTTTTGACATGTGAAATTTAAAAATGAAGCTAATTTTGTAAAATTTCAATTATAAAATTTATAAATTTAGTTATAAAATGAAAAAAAATTATATAAATAAAAACTACTTTTATTGAAAATACCCCTTTAAAACATTATGTGTTATTAATCATATCTTGTACAAATTTTCTAACCTATTGTGATTTATGAACCCGAACCTTCTTTTTAGGTATGCTTTCCTTTTCTGGTCATTTTTGAGAAAAAGAGGAATTTTTGGAAATTTCTAAAGTATACGCCGTGTACTTTATGAGTACACGCCGTGTACTCAGTTACCACGGGTAGCCGTGTTCTGGCCGTGTAGTGGCCACACACACGGCCGTGTGGGGGTGACTTGGAGGATGCCTAAAGTGGATTAAGGAAATAGAAAGTACACGCCATGAAATTAAAAAGTAGATGCCGTGTATTTTCTTTTTTTTTCATTAAACAGACCGGGGTCACGTCTAATCGACAGAACACCCTTCTTCTAAGTTTCGTTCGGCCGAGAGCTCCCATACGACCGCGATCTTCCTCCAAGCCCCCGACTAAGCATCCGATATCTGATTCAACCACCGTCGATTGCGTTGGGATCACCTCAGTAAGCTCTCCCTTCTGCTTGAGCTTCATTTCATGATTCCTCTTCTTTCTCAAGTTATCATCTGTTGAACGTTTTAGATGTTTTTATAGATATACGGTGTTCTTGGGAGATTCAAGGCTTGAGGTTCAGCTATAGTGATCTCCAAATGCTAAGGTAGGTGGTTTGTGCCTTTCTGTTGAAAGTATTTGAGTAATATGTACAATTTTACCCAATAACCTTGAACGGGGTATTGCATATTTACCTTTTTACCCTTGTTAATTACCCATTGTTCTTGTATGATTGCGTAGAGGTTAATTGGATATGAATAGGCTTAATTTATTTGTCTTGGATTTGTTTTCCCATGCTTTGTTCTCTGTACGATCGTTGGTCTTGTTTAGCCTGTTAGGCCGCCCTGCCATGCTTTTCCATGCCTAGTTGTAGGATGATGCGATTATTGTTTTCTGACATGCTTGATATGCTATATACTGTTTATCTAAGTAGTTCAGGAGGTTTACTTTGGCCGTATTACACTACTATGCTTGTTTGACTTACACAGGGCCATGGGAACCTAGTGTACTAGACTATAAGGGGGATTGAACATGTGAGCTTCCTCAGAGAGTCTTTGATTACTTTAGACTATAAGGGGAATTGACCACGTGAGCTTCCTCAGAGATTCTTTAAACCACTTTTGGCTATAAGGGGAATTGACCATGTGAGATTCCTCAGAGAGTCATGGACCACACTTGGATATAAGGATAATTGAGCAAGTGAGCTTCCTCAGAGAGTCATTTATCACTTTAGACTATAAGGGGAATTGACTGTGAGTACTTCCTCAGAGAGTCTTTGTATATTCTTATAGCTCAACCAAAGGGGATAGGCAGTGTGTACTTTACAGAGGGTTACCTTCTTTGATTAGATGCTTATTTGGTATGCAAAATTGAATACTTGAAACTGTGGATTGTTTGCTGCTATGTTAATTATTTCCTGCCATATTTATTCACTAACTATTAGGCACAAATCTTTGGGTGGTTTCATACTAGGATTTAGTCTCATACCCTATTTGGGTCATGCTTTTGGGCCCAAACAGATTATATTGTTGCAGGTATAGATAAAGGAAAGCTCCCTTCTACTTCAGGTTCTTGATTGACTGTGGAGTTGGAGATCATGGGACCAAGCTATGGCTTGTGATGCTGAGGAGTTGTTTACTTGCTTCCTTTTGTATTTGGTTCAGTACTGCTATATTCCAACATTGTGATTTGTTTGGCTGCTTTCCTAGACATATGTATCATGCATCATTTATATATATATATCTGTGTGTGTGTGTGTGTGTGTGTGTGCTCCACTTTATTATTTTTCTGCTGTTTACTTCTGTATGGATTATTACTTCTTCCACCATTGCTATTGTTTTTCTTCCACTGTGTTACTCTACCAATAGGGGAATAGTTTCCCCACTATCACACCCAAGGCCCTCACTGCTAGTCGGCAGCTTCTAGCGTTCATGGAAATGTGCTTGAGGCTATGTGACCAACCAGGTACGGGGCGCCTCTGGGTGGCTTCCGGAACCAGGATGTTATAAAGTGGTATCAGAGGAATTCTTTTCTCTTGACTTACTATTTAAATCCTATAGTCAGGGATATGATAGAATAGGTACTTGGTAATAAGATGTGCTCAGGAGTAGCTAAGCCGTGTACAGGGAAAAACCAATCTATCTCGTTTATTGAAATTTTTCTGGTTTTGCAAGTTATGGTTGCTTTGATTTTCACCATTGGGTGACTCACATGTTTTGTGCTATTACTGTTGTCATTATTGAGGTTCTATTTCTATCGCAACCTAATGAGATGAGGGTATGCCATCTCATGCATCATATATGCACATGCTATAAATCACATTTCATGATATCTTTCCATGCCATTTAGGGTGAATTAGAAATTTCATGTTGTTATGATAGATGTTGTGCAGAATATGAATGCTTTTTTAATAGATGACTTGATAAAAATACCTGCTATTTGATAGGGTATTGTTTGTGTAAGGTTTTGTTTAAATGAATGCCAAAATTTGGTTCTTGAGGTGTTATGGCCCCTCATGGACCAGAATTTTGGGGATCATTGCCTTGTTTTCCTTGTTATAACATGTATAAGATGCCAAGATTTGATTCGTGGGGAGTATGGGCCCTCACAAATCAGAATTTGGAACTTTCAATGTTAGTTTCAGTGTTTTTCTGCGTTCTGAAGTAGTTTATAAGGCTTATTGTCCGGAAAAACCTTGAATACACACTGTGTAATGTTAAGTACATGACACATGTTCTTCTATTCGAGAAGGAACTGTTTTTCTTAAGTACACACCATGTACTTTGTGTACACGCCATGTACTTTGTGTACACACCATGTACTTTTTGTACACGGCGTGCAATCTCTAACCATTTCATAGGCCATGTGTGTAGAGACACAGGATAGTGAATTTCTTGTGGGAACACATCATGTACCGGTTGTACATGCCGTGTGGTGTTGAACTTGTGTCCACCCATGTGACTAATGACACAGATAGATAAATCTTCTGTTATACACGCCATTTCAAGCTTGAACATGCTGTGTAGTGTAATCCTAAGAACCTGACCATGTAGCTAACAACACGGATCAGTTGAGGATTTTTAGTGCTCGCTGTGTCCTTCTGGAACACGCCATGTAGTGTGAACCATGTATCCGACCATGTCACTAACTACACAGGTCGGTGAAGCTCGCCTAGTACACATTGTGTTTCTCTTGAACACGCCATGTAGTCTTGTCTTAAGAGAACCGTGTGGTTTAACCGTGTAGAAGGACTCGAGTAGGGGAAGAGGATTCAAGTACATGCCGTGTGTTAGGACAACACACCATGTGTTTGGGGAATCACACATCCAGTTTGGAAAAAGTACATGCCCATGTGAATGTCTTAAGGGAACACACCGTATAGGAATTTTACACGCTGTGTAGTCATGTTTTGTTAAACTTGAATGCTTTCTTTCTCCTATTCCCGTTCTTGAACTTCTAGTTTTCAGTTCTTGATAATCTTGATATAAGGTGTGTACTTGACCTTGCAGAGTCATGCCACCGAGACGTCCTCCGATTGTACACCAGTTTCTAGGCGGTGATCAGACACCAGACATGGCTGATCAGGGACTTCTAGTAGATTCTCCAGTTGTGCCAGCCTTGGCACTATCCATTGTACCTGACATAGGTGCTGATGCATAGTTCAGAGAGGGTTTCATGAGGATGATGCATAACTTTTAGGAAGCGTCATCTCCTGCCCCATCGATGGTAAAATTTATGCGGGTCTTTCAACAACAACATCCTCCCACTTTCTCATGGGATGGAGGACCCCAGGCTGCAGAGTCCTAGCTAGAATCCATGCTGATGATCTTCAAGCATCTGGATACACCTCCAGAGAATAGGGTTAAACTTGCTATGTACATTCTTCGAGACTCCGCAAAGAGGTGGTGGGATGTGGTCTCATAGGTGGGAGGCCAGTAGAATATGACTTGGGATGAGTTTCAGCTCATATTCTATGACTACTTCTACCCAGAGAATTTGAGGGCCGATTGAGACTGAGAGTTAATGAGTTTAGAGCAGGGTACTCTTTCTGTTATGGAGTATTCCACTTGCTTCACCGAGCTGCAGAGAATTACACCCTTTCTAGGGGGAGATGACTTATTCCATGCACAGTAGTTTGAGGATGGTCTCAGACAGGATGTCCGATCCTAGGTAAACATATTCAGGTTGACCTCGATATCCTCTATAGTCAACCAGGCAGTGATTATAAAGCATAATTTGAGGGATTCTGGAGCTGTTAGCCAGGGTGGTTTGGCATCCAGAGTTAGTATTCCTCCTACTAACAGCAGGAAGCGCCATAGAGAGATTGAACAAGGAGATCAGAGTAGGTGGGTTACATATTCTAGTATCCTGGTTGTATACTACCCGTGTGGGAAGAACAGGCATATGAGGCCACATTTCCTGAGAGACCTAGTGGAGTGCTGATCTTACAGCATGATGGGTCACCTTCAACATTTCTATCAGACCTTCTCACCAACAACAAGTAACATGGGTTCTTTGATGAATCCTCATTTAGGAGAAGCGCCACAAGTTTCTCATTAGTCTGGGAACTGGTGTTCTTCCGGCCATTCAGACCGAGGTGGAGGTCGTGTCCGTGGCAGTCAGTCGCTAGTCTTTCAGCGATAGTAGGGTGGATCAGCTTAGAGTGGTCAAGAAGGGTCATAGGGCCGCGGTGTAGGCTAGAATTTTGTAGTGAAGCAGAACCACCAGGAGCTAGATCCCAAACCCTCTATATTTCAAGGTACAATCCTAGTTGCCTCACTTTTATCTTCGCTTTTTTCGACATAGGGGCTTCCCATAGCTTTATATCTATTGCTGTCATGGAGAGCCTTAGTCTCTACATCTTTTATTATAATGATATCTTGATGCTAGACACTCCATTGGGGATGAGAACGACTAGTGTACGTCAGTGTAGGGAGTGCCCTCTAAAGGTTGGTGGGTGTCACTTTTTATGGGACCTCTATGTTCTAGAGATGACAGATTATGATGTCATTCCCAGGATGGACTGTTTAGTTCCCTTCCAGGCAGTCGTCGACTGTTATCACCACAGGGTGAGTTTCATATCACCAGAGGTTAGATCGTTTCTTCATAGGGGAGAGTGGGATGTCTAGGTGAGCAGATCAACACCTGAGCATCATGGGTTGGGAGGAGTTACAACCCATATTTCTAGTCTATACTTGGATGACCAGGGGACTTCATAGTTATACTTTCCTCTAGTGGTGGATCATTTCAGGGACATCTTCACAGAGGAATTTTCAGGTTTTCCTCTTAAGTGAGAGGTATAATTTTCTATTGATCTCATTCCAGGAGCGGCACCGATATCCATCCTCCTTATAGGATGGCTACACCAGAGTTGCAGGATCTCAAGAAGTAGTTGGAGGAGTTACAGGAAAATGGTTTCATCCGACCCAGTACTTCTCATTGTGGTTCACCTATCCTATTTATGAATAAGGCAGACAGTACCCTCAGGATTTGTGTGAACTATCGGAAGTTGAACCAGTTGACAGTCAAGAACTGATATCCCTTGCCTAGGATTGATGATCTCTTTGATCTGCTTTGAGGATCCTGGGTGTTCTTGAAGATTGACATGAGATTTGGTTACCATCAGTTGCGCGTTAGACTATCTGATATACCTCTCATAGCCTTCCAGAGCAGGTATGGTCTATATGAATATATGTTTATGTCGTTCGGTCTTACGAATGCACCGACATTTTTCATGGCACTGATGAACCACGTATTCCATTCGTACTTGGATTCCTTCATGGTGGTCTTCATGGACAATATCTTGGTGTACTCTCACACTCAACACGACCATGCTACCCATATTGAGATCATTTTGAGTACACTAAGAGATCATCAGTTATATGCTAAGATCTCAAAATGCCACTTTTGGATGGATCAGATTCACTTCCTGGGTCATGTTATCTTAGAGACAGGAGTGCCATTAGACTCAGAGAAAGTGAGAGTAGTAGTTTTCTGGGAGCAGAAGAATGCCTTTGAGGGGTGGAATTTTCTAGGGCTAGCTAGATACTACAGATGTTTCATACAGGACTTTTCATGATTAGCAGTACCACTGATAGGCCTGACTAAGAAGGGTGAAAAGTTCTTTTGGTCAGATTCTTGTGAGTCAGCATTTCAGGAGCTGAAAGGGAGATTGACTTCAGCACCGATACTAGTATTTCCAAAGTCGGGAAAGATATATACTGTTTATTTAGATTCTTCAGGTATCGGGCTAGGATATGTGCTTATACAGGGAGAAGGAGTCATTGTATATGGGTCTCGGTAGTTGAGGCCACATGAGAGGAACTACCCAACACACGATCTCGAGTTGGAAACTGTTGTTCATGCTTTACGCTATTAGAGAAATTATCTTCTAGGAGAGAATTTTATGGTTTTCACTGACCAAAAAAGTCTCAAGTACATCTTCACTCAGTGTGACCTGAATTTGAGACAACAAATCTGGGTTGAGTAACTTCAGTCATTTGGCTTTGAGCTTGATTATACGCCTCGGAAGGGAAATGTAGTGGCTGATGCGTTGAGTAAGAGGACTCAGATACAAGCAGTTCAGGAGGCCAGTAGTGAGTGGAAGCTTATGTATCTGTTCTCTGAGATGCATTTAGAGGTTCATGACAGACAGGTACAGACGTTTATTTCTTCTGTGGCGGGTACCTCTACTCTTCTTGATCGAGTGTGAATGAGGAAGCTATCTGATTCTAAAGGCCTAATACTATGGGAGAACGTGTCAGGAGAGGATCCTATTTCGAGATGGACCATAGGTGGGGATGAGATCTTGAGTTTCCAGGGGAGGGTATGGGTTCCAGAATCCATATGAGAGGAGTTGATGTGAGACTTTAATTCCTTAGTTTGGGCAGTTCATCCTGGTGTCACCATGATGTATTGTGATCTTCACTGTCGAAATTGGTGGCAAGGTATGAAGAGAGATGTTGCTAGTTTCATCATGAGGTGTTCCACCTATCAGTAGGTGAAGGAGGAGCATCAACGGCCAATAGGGATTTTGTAGTAGTTACCCATTCCTAAGTGGAATTGGAATGATGTCGTGATGGATTTCGTGACAGGTTTACCGAGGTCACCTCGAGGGAATGATGCGGTTTGGGTTGTCATTGACAGACTCACGAATGTTTCTCACTTCTTTTAGATCAAGGAGAACTTTAGTGTTGATGATCTGGGAAGGTTGTATATCCGATAGATTGTACATCTACATGGGGTTACACACTCCATTTTTTCAGATAGGGATGCTCATTTTACTTCTCAGGTCTGGAAGGGGCTTCAAAAGTCTTTGGGTACATAGGTACTTTTGAGTACAACTTACCATACCCAAACAGATGGCCAGTCCGAGCATACAATATAGGTGCTTGAGGACATGCTTTAAGTATGTATTCTAGATTTTGGAGGTTCTTGGGAGAAGTACATACCTCTTGTGAATTTTTCTT
Organism: Viscum album; assembly: GCA_963277665.1. NCBI lineage: Eukaryota > Viridiplantae > Streptophyta > Magnoliopsida > Santalales > Viscaceae > Viscum > Viscum album. The sequence continues at coordinate 519,028,101 of OY728145.1, forward strand.
ACAACAATAGTTTTCAAGCAACTGTTTAGATGGCACCTTATGAGGCTTTGTATAGTAGGCCATTCTGATCCCCCTTATGTTGGTTGGAGGCAGGAGAGGTAGCTTTACTGAGACCTCTTCTTGTTCAAGAGACAACAAAGCAGATAGAGTTGATTCAGAAAAGGATAGCTACTGTACAGTCTCGACAAAAGTCTTATGCTGATCAACAGAGATGACCCTTGGAGTTCGAGGCCGGGGTTCAAGTTTTCTTATGTGTCACACCGAGGTTGGGACACAAGAGGATTAGGAGATATGGTAAGCTTTCTCTAAGGTACCTCGATCCGTTTGATTTGTTGTAGAGAGTTGTTTCGGTTACCTACTAGTTGCAGTTACCTTAGAGGTACCAGGTTATGCATGACGTTTTTCATGTTTCTTAGCTCTGAAGTTACTTTTTAGACATGTCTCATGTCTTTCAACCCGAGGAGGTTGTGCTCGAAGTGGATGCGTCGTTTAAGGAGAATCCTATCCAGATTGTTGATCGTAGTACGAAGGTTCTCCATGGTTGGTCTGTTCCTCTGGTACGAGTACTATGGCAGCACGAGCAAGTACATGACGAGACTTGGGAGAGGGAGGCTGATATACGAGCATAGTGGCTGAAGCTGTTCGGGATTTCTTCTTCTATGCCGCGCTAGGGAAATTTGGGGATGAATTTTTTTAATGGGGGAAGTTTTTAAGAACCCAGACCTTCTTTTCAGGTATTTTTTCCTTTTCTGGTAATTTTTGAGAAAAAGAGGAAATTTTGGAAATTTCCAAAGTACATGCTGTGTACTTTATGAGTACACGCCGTGTGCTTAGTTACCATGGGTAGCCATGTGCTGTCTATGTAGTGTCCACACACACAACCGTGTGGGGGTGGCTTGGAGGCCACCTAAAGCAGAGTATGGAAATGCAAGTACATGCCGTGTACTTTAAAAGTACACATCGTGTATTTTTTTCATTAAACGGACCAGGGATGCGTCTAATTGACAAAACACCCTTCTTCTAGGTTTTGTTTGGCCGAGAGCTCTCGTATGGCCGTGATCTTCCTCTGAGCCCCTAACCGAGCATCCGATATCCGATTTAACCACTGTCGATTGCGTTGGAATTGCCTCGGTAAGCTCTCCCTTCTACTTGAGATTCATTTCATGATTCCCCTTCTTTCTCATGTTATCCTCTGTTGAACATTTTAGATAGTATTGTAGATCTACGATGTTCTTGGGTGATTCAAGGCTTGAGTTCCATCTATAGTGATCTCCCAATACTGAGGTAGGTGGTTTGTGCCTTTCCGTTGAAAGAATTTGAGTAATATGTGAAATTTTACCCAATACCCTTGAACAGGGTATTGCGTATTTACCGTTTTACCCTTTTTAATTGCCTTCCATGCTTATATGCTTGCGTAAAGGTTAATTGGATATGAATAGGGTTGATTGCTTTGTCTTGGATTTGTTTTCACATGCTTTGTTATGTGTACGTCCGTTGGTCCTATTTAGCCTCTTAGGCCACCCCTCCATGCTTTTGCACACCTAGTTATAGGATGATGTGATTATTGTTATCTGACATGCTTTATATGCTATAGACTATTTATCCAAGTAGTTCAGGAGGTTTACTTTGGCCATATTACACTACTATGCTTGTTTGACTTACACAGGGCCGTGGGAACCTGGTGTAGTAGACTATAAGGGGGATTGACCGTGTGAGCTTCCTTAGAGAGTCTTTGATTACTTTAGACTATAAGGGGAATTGACCATGTGAGATTCCTCAGAGAGTCTTTAAACCAATTTTGGATATAAGAGGAATTGACCATGTGAGCTTCCCCACAGAGTCATGGAACACACTTGGCTATAAGGGGAATTGACCGTGTGAGCTTCCTCAGAGAGTCATTTATCACTTTAGACTCTATGGGGAATTGACTGTGAGTGCTTACTTAGAGAGTATTTGTATATTATTATAGATGAACCAAAGGGGATAGGCTGTGTGTACTTCCTAGAGGGTTACCCGCTTTGATTAGCTGCTTATTTGGTATGCGAAATTGAATGCTTGAAACTATTGAATTGTTTACTACTCTGTTACTTATTTCCTTCCATATTTATTCACTGACTATTAAGCATAGATCTTTGGGTGGTTTCTTACTAGGATTTAGTCTCACACCCTATTTGGGTAATGCTTTTGGGCCTAAACAGATTATATTGTTTCAGGTATAGATAAGGGTAAGCACCCTTCTACTTTAGGTTCTTAATTGACTTTTGAGCTGGAGAGCATGGGACTAAGCTTTGACTTGCGAGGCTAAGGAGTTGTTTACTTGCTTCCTTTTGTATTTGGTTTAGTACTGCTATATTCCAGCATTGTGATTTGTTTGGATGATTTCCTAGACATATGTATCATGCATCTTTCATATATATATATATATGTGTGTGCTCCAGTTTATTATTTTCCAGTCTTCTGCTGTTTACTTTTGTATGAATTATTACTGCTTCTGCCATAGCTATTGTTTTTCTTCCATTGTGTTACTCTGCCAATGAGGGAATAGTTTCCCCACTATCACACCCAAGGCTCTCACTGCTAGTCGGTAGCCTTTGGTGTTTAAGGAAATGCACTTGAGGCCATGTGACCAACCGGGTACGGGGTACCTTTGGGTGGCTTCCAGTACCGAGATGTTATATATGATATATTTTATTTGTTAGAGGTTTTATTATTATTAAATTGTCTTAATAATAAATATTTTATGGATCATTTTAGTTCAGTGTTATGTGAAAACAATATATCAAAGATTGTATTAATTTATAGGATCCAAAATCTTAGGTTATTACATTCAACCCTTTTAATTAAATCATATCCTCATAATTTTAATTTCTAATCACGGATGAAAGTTGGTGGAGGTATTCTTAGCATAGTTATTATTCAAGATATTAATTTTAATATGAAATCTACCTTCTCTCTTAGGCTATATTAATTTACATATCTTTCCTACAAAAACATTAATATTTCATACAATCATATACCCAAGTATATATATAACCTAATCATATATTATCTACAACATACTTTCCCCAAACCATCTAAATCTCTAAGACACTAAACCAAAAAGAAATCATATATTCCTCAAAAATTAACTCTATCCTTTACCCTAAAATGTATTAACCACTAGTTTATAAAGGAACACACTAGTCAATATATTTAAAATTACAAAAATGAGATAAAATTCATAAAAAATATCACAATTCACCTTTTCATTAAATCAATTATCAATTCCAAGTCTATCAATACTATTTAACTAACTTTTCTTAAAATCAATAAAACCTTTATTACCTTAATGTTAATAGTATATTAAAACTAAGAGTTATTCATACCTCAATCTTGTGTTCTCTAATAGTTATCCCAAAAAATATAACCTTTTTTATAAAATAACTTTTCAAGGTTATTAATTCCATTTAATATATGTTTCCAAACCTTTAAAGTAGAACTAATAAATAAAATTCCACATATTTTTCAAACAATCTTCATAACTTTTAGAATATACCATAATATCATCGATAAATATCACTCATTAATGAAAATATAAAATATTATCAATAAATAATTTATATTAATATATCAACCTCATAATCGTATCTAAGACTAAGAAAATCAATGTTTACATCATAAAAAGAATATACTAATATTCTAAACCATTTAAGTATACTCCCTTATTTTTTATAAGTCATTGCGGTTTTTAGATACTTACGTTTCTCAAGTTCATTTTCATGACATTGTTTCAAAAAACAACAAAACTCAAAACATTATAATAATTTCCAAAATATAAATATTATAACATTAATATGAATATGTCTTATTTTTTAAAAATGAGACTTTTGGTTAAACCTATGACTCTACTTGTTTAATACTTGTTTATCTATGATCATTATCCTCATAGGTTCTCTAACCTAATTAGTTAAAATCATATTCAAGTCCTTTATAATTATTCATTATAGGGAATGTGAATTAATCATTACATATCCCCCAGGATTGAAAACTATGTGTGCATTTTGGACTCTTTATCATGCACCAGGTGATGATTGATTTGATACCCAATATTCCCTTTTTAGGTTTATTACCCCTAATTACATCTGTGACGGGGCCTACATCCACTTGTATTATCTAGACACAGATGTAATTTCTAAGAGAAACACACAATCTATACTTTACCAAAATTTTAGGGTGTTATATTAAACTTAGACTTATCCCTTAGAATTACCCTAAGGGTTTTCACTAAAGTTATATAATCCTAATAAAAAATAACTAAAATAATCACAAAAAATAACTAAACACTCATTTGATACAAAATAAGGCATCTCAGACCCATACTCCCAAGTCTAGTGCTAAAAACACAAGCTTTTAGAAATTAAATTTGATACCAAATAATATTATCTAAGTGAAACATGAATTAATTTTATATTAGTATTATATCTCATAATAATCACACAGAAATCAAAGTACCTTTTAGTTTAGTGTATTTGGGCACTAGATATATAAGAAATTTATTTTTCAACACATGTTAAAATTTCTACATAATAAAACACCTCTAGACTCCCTTATAGAATTTCTATATATTAAATTTATATTCATAACTAAAGGAAAGGAAATATAAGAAAGGTGTAATAACAAATGCTAAGTAAGGGAAAATTTATCAAAATATCATCAAGGTTTAGATCATAAGTTTATAAGAAAACATGGAGAGGGGATAAATTTATTATTAAAAAAACATGAAACAATAAGAGTTGTCCATAAAACTTGATAGAATGAAATGTAATCTCAAATGAACAAGCATAAAACCTAAAAACATATTACAGAATTATGAGATGATAATCATGATCCATGGAGTATAATCATAAGTATATGACATAGAAATACACCAAGACCTTGGAACATAGAATAAAAAATAATTTTAAAACTAACATTAGCATATATTAATTACAAAATTGTGAAAAAAATGTTCATGATTCATGTTGTGTTTTTCCCCACTTCCTATTGTGAAAAAAAAATTTCTATGCTTTTTTTTGTTAAGAAACAAAGTGTCCACACTTCCTGTTGTGAATAAACAAAATTTCCTTGCTTAATACCCTTATCTCCAGAGATATAAATCCTTAACCAATTAATTGGAGGTTGATATATAACCACACCAATCAATTATTCATACATATGTGTGATTATTAAAAAAATCATTTATCACATCCTAAATAACCCATGGTAAGAAAAATTTGTTTTATAACATTTTGAGATGGAATCAAAAAAATTAAACTTAAGAATGTTAATAGTTAATACCCAAAATTCAATCACCCTAAATGATTATTTAATAAGAAAATTTATAATTTTATTCATGAAAAATAATTTCCAAGGAAATAAATCCTTAATATATAAAGAGGAAAATGATATCGAAACTTTAAGAGTTTTTAGAAAACATTTTTAATATTCTCATAAAAGAAGTTGTTACAGATCACATTCAGAATTAATTTTTGAAATGATGAAGTTAAAACCTTAGAAAAAAATGTTTTTAAAAATAAAATTCAATTATATATCCTTGAAAATGAATAATGGTTATAAAAATAAACATGTATTTTAAGATAAAATATTTGGTTTTGAAAGTATGGAAAACCCTATTTAATATTTTTAAATACCTTTGTTGAAAACCCATATCATAAAAGGTGGTAATAAAAATTACTTTTGAAAATTAGTAATTAGAAATTAGTAATTTAACATAATTAAACACATATTTATATTTCAAAATAATAAAGGATTTTTTTTATAATAACAAACATGGAAATAGAGGGAAATCATTCTTTCAAGGAGATGATGATTTTTCTTAAAATCATTTCACCTTTATATGAAAGGAGATAATTAGGAAATAATTTTTGAGTTAAAAAAATAATTTTAACCCCTATAGAAAAGATTTAATATCTTATGAAATATGAAGTAGAAGGATATATCAAAATTATAATAATAATTTTTAAGGTATAATATTTTAAGTAAAAAAAAAGAAAATTTAAGTTAACCAAATCCTTTATAGATGTCATAATTCATGAATCAAGAAACATTTGGAATGAGGTTTATGTGGTATAAATGAAAATACCCTATAATAAAATAAAAAATAGCACATAATAAAATTATATAGAATAATTTTCCCAACTTATATGAAATAATTTTAAAAAGAACAAAAATAAATCAATAAATGGGAATTGAGTTTTTAAAAAATCATTACTGTAATGGTAATGTAAGAATAATAGGTTTACCTTGAAACAAACATTAAAATATCATAAACTAAAATATATTAATTATAATTTAAAAAATGTGGTTGTTATTAAACCATATAAAAGAAATTTTGGTGTGAAATATCAAACACGCCTCATGTATTGGAAAATGAGACAAAGAAACCCTTACCTTGTTTCTACATTTAGTCTAATAAACTATAATATCCTTTATGAAACACATAAATATAATAGTATTATATTTTATAACATTATTTATATCTATAATGTTTTATAAGATTAATTTATAATTATTATCTATGTTTATATTAGTTATTATTATCTATTTTTAATATTAGGTGTGAGTAATCTTGTTTGTTTTGAACTAGTTTTGTAATAACAATTTTTTATTCATTATTCTCCAAAATTTCACCATTCCCAAATCATAAAAGGCACTCGAAATTATTTTTCATGATATTTTATAAAGTTATAATTTCATTCTATGATAGTTTTAGTCATGGTTATTGTATAAAAAATTGGTGACAAGCAAGTTTTGGTGATCTTTAAAAAATGAATAGTGGTATCTTATTTAATGACTTTAATATTAATGTTACTATTAAAGAACTAAAATAAAATAATTATATACTTAATTATACCATATATTATTATAAATAAATTTCTCAAAGTTATAAATTATATCATTTTATATCATTATTCAAATAGGTGTTTAGACTAACCCAAACATGAAGATACTATAATTAATGGATGAGTATGGTTACGAAAGTGATTTCTTTCAGAATAATATCATTATAAAATAGGAATAATTATATTATTAATATATTATTAATTTTTTTAATTATATTTGTAAATATATAAATAAATAATAAATAAGCTAGAAGAAAAATGAGATATGTTACTTTGTGGAGGCAGTAGTTTGCATACTCACAAGTCACATTCTTTTGTTTTTTAAGTGGATGGGAAGGAATATATATTAGTTATTCCGTTAATATAATAAAAAATTAGTATAATAATGATACTTATGTCATTATATTACTATGTTTAGGATATATTTTTAATATAAATATTAATAAGAAAAGGGTAATGATTAAATAATACCAACTTTTGAACCTTGAAGGGTAAGGATTATATAATAACAACTTTAAGAACTTGAGCATTTTCTTGAAAGTATCCTTGGAAATGAATGGTTTAGGATAAATTATGGTGACCATTGTATTTAGGTAATTTAAGGAACTTCTACTAGATTAATATTGGTCAGGTTTTAAAGTAAATTTCAAAGGGTATTTTTAACTTTGAGAGGGTGGGAGTGATCCCCTTTTATAAGTGAAGAAAATGGTATTTTTGTGAACACCCATTATTTTCCAAAAATGTTACAAAACTATTCAATGAAAAAAGGTTCCAAAATTGGTAAAAAATGGATTTTGGGTGATATAAGGTCTATACGGACTCTAAAACTCATTTTTACACCTATTTTAAAAAAATTTCAAACCTTTTAACACTTTTTTTTACATTTCACCATTTTGGTTTTTACCTTGGTAACTAATTTTTACCCAAGTAATTTATATTTTATTAAAAATATATGGTAAACCATATTAAAAAATTTGTGTTTTATGAACCTAGTTATAACCACCATATAATATAATTCAATTTTTAAATAAGAGACAATTAACTTTCAAATTAAAACATTTAATATATATAAAAACTATTTTGTTGAAAAAATATTGTTTTCACCACTATGTACATTTTATATTATTTTGTATTGATTAAAAATTTAAAAAATATATTAAAATCATTTTAAAGAGGATATTAATTTATTTTATTATATAAAAATTACATAATATTAATTAAAAAATTCAATTAAAATAACAATTTTACTATTATCATGGTCTTAAATTTAATCTCAGTAATCATAATTTTATGCATAAAAGTGATTTTAAACTTATTAAATATTATACACATAATGATCTAAAATATGAAATTAATTCTTGCAGATATGATTTTTATAATTGATGAAGACTAATTTTTAATATTACCTAATAGATATCTTTTAGATTAAAATATTACATAATTTCCAAAACATCAAACATAGGTTTTATGAATTCAATAAAGTAATTTTAAATGATTTTTTTAAATTATAAATATATATTTTCATATAAAAAGGTTTCAAAACTTTTAATTCATTATTTTGTCATGATAATGTTATAAAAGTGGAAACATTAGCTAAATCAGTATTTTTTTACTAATGACCTAAAAAAATTATTTTAAAAAAATATTAAAAATTCATATTAGGATAATTTTGATATGTGTAATTCAAAAATTTAGTTAATTTTTTAAAATTTGAATTCTAAAATCTATAAATTTATCTTCTAAATAAAAATTAAATATATTTAAATAAAAACTTCATTTATTTAAAAAGGTATTTTAAAAATTTAAGTGTTCTTAATCTTATTTTGTATGAATTTTCTAACTGATTATAATATTTTTTATTTACTAGAGGTTTTATTATTATTAAATTGTATTAATAATAAATATATTGTGGATCATTATAGTTCAGTGTTGTGTGTGAAGCAAGATATCAAATATTATATTAATTTAAATGATCCAAAATCTGAGGTCGTTACATTTTACCCCTTTTAATAAATTATATCCACATAATTTTAATTATTAATCATTGATTAAAGTAGGTGATGGCATTATTAAAATATTTATTATTTCAGATATGAAATCTAATATGGATTCTACCTTACTCTCTTAGGATATATTAAGTAACTTATCTTTCCTCAAACAATATTATTCTTTCATATACCCAAGTATTTATATAACTTGGTCATATATTCTTCAAAACACAACTTTCCCAAAACCATACAAATCTCTAAGACATTAAACCATAAAGAAACCATATATTCATCCAAAAATCAACTACATATTTAACCCTCAAATTTATTAAACACTATTTCATAAAGTCACACACTAGTCAATATATATCATATTCTCAAAAAATGAGATAAACTTTATCAAAAATATCATGGATCACTTTTACGTTAAATAAATAATCAATTCCAAGGCTATCGATACTGTTTAACTCAATTTTCTCAAAATCAATCTAACCTTTTTTACCTCAATGTTAAGAATATATTAAAACTAATAGTTATATATACCTCAATCTTGTGTTCTCTGAAATTTATCCAAAAAATATAACCTTATCAAAAAATAACTTTTCAAGGTAATTTATACCATTTAATATATGTTTCCAAACCTTTAAAGAAGAACTACTAAATAAGAATCCTTATATGTTTCACATAATCCTAATAGGTTTTAGAATATACCAGAATATCATTGATAAACATCACTCACTAATAAAAATAACTAAGATTATCAAGAAATAATTTATATTAAGATATTAAATTCACTACTATAGGAAAGACTAAGAAACCTATTATTTCCATAATTATAGGGACATACTATGATTCTCAACCATTTAAGTATGATCTATTATTTGTTTATAATACATATTGGTTTCTAGATAGATATATTTCTTAACTTCATTTTCATGACCCAATTTCAAAGAAATACTAAAAACCAAAAGGTTATTATAATATCCAAAATATAAATATGATAAAATTAATTTGAAGATGTATTCCCCTATTACACCTTCCTTTTTAACATATGAGACTTTTGGTTAGACCTACTTCTCTCCTAGTTTAATCCCTGGTTATCTATGGTCATTATTCTATTAGGTTATCCAAACTAATAAGTTAATATCATACTCAAATACTTTATAATGGTTTATTGGAGAGAATGTGAATTAATCATAGAATATCCCATGGGTGTGTCAAACTAGGTGTATAGTTAAGCCTCCTTATCATGCATAGGTAATGATTGAGTTAATATCCAATATTTCCTTTTTATGGTTATTACCCCTAGGTATATCTGTGCTAGGTATTGCATCCACTTGTATTATCTATACGAGGATATAATTTCTAGAAGAAATAAACAATCTATACTTTACAAAAATTTTAGGATGTTATATTAAACATAGAATTATCCCTTAGACTTATACCTAAGGTTTTCATTAAAGTTATCTTATCCTAATTAAAAATGACTAATATAATCCACCAAAATAAATAAACACTCCTTTGATACCAAATGATGAATCTCAAACCTATACTCCCAGGTCCTGTGCTAAAAACACATAATTTTACAAATTAACTTTGATACCAAGTGAGATTGTCCAATAAAAACTTGCATTAATTTTAAATTAGTATTACATCTCAAAATCATCTCGCATACATCTGACTGAAAGGCCCGAAGGCCAATTTTTTTTATTGATTTTGGATAATCCCCCTTTTAAGGGTTAAGGGGGGAAAACCAAGACTTCAAGAAATCAAGACATTAACAAGATTCGAAAAACAAGAGGGTTGCAACCCAGAACAAGACTACAAAAAAATGCTTCTACCCAACATCAATATCATTAAGACACGCCTCCACCAAATCATGGCTACTCAGCAAGCTATCCCGTGCAAGAATGAACGGGCCCGTTACCGATGACCACACCATACCCTCTCAATATTCCAAGTTCTAAAATTCATGCACAGTGAATACAATCAACTCTATCCTTCTCTAAAGAAAACCTTTTAGGTTGTCTGGGTTCCCCAAAGACCATCCATTTCACCTCCAACAACAAACCACCACCGAATAACTCATAGAACACCGATTTCACGACAAATTAAACATCTCACAGACATTACCAAATAAAAAACTGCCATAATAATCACCACAACACCCGTAATCGCCCTCAAACTTGCAATAAAAGACCAAAACAAAACCAAGGAACCCTAGCCAGTACTTGATGAATCCGATAGAACAACCCCTTCACTGTGAAACTGGAAGATGACCCCCTTCGCTGTGAAGGCCGGATTGCGACTCCATGCCGTAGAAGAACAGGCTGCCCCCACCACTGTGGAAGAAGAAGGAAAGGCCCAGGAGATCGAAGCATGACCCCAAAGCTTCAAAAGGAGCACCAGATCGATGTCGCACCAGATCAACCCCACGCTGCACATATCGCAACTCCAGAGAAGCACCAGAGCACATCCCCAACACTGCGGAGAGACAACATCTAGACCCAAAAGCACCGAATCAAAACCCAAATGTCAAGAACAAGAAAGACCCTAACACACACTAGATCTCATCCCCGACGCACCAGATCTATACCCCATCGCCACAGAGCAGGACCATTTCCCCGATGCCGCACCAAATCTCAACCCCATGCTGTAGAGGATCTGGAAACTGACCCCGAACCCACCGAAGACCTGGCCACACTCTCCGCAGAAGAAACCGCCACACCGCAAACACGCTGGGGAGATATAGGAAGGAATCATAGCCCAACCAAAGAGATAGTCGATGATGAGAAAACCCTAAGCCGAACTGTGCCCCTTACAGGCTCATCCAATTTTCCACCAAAATTTCTCCATCTCACATAACTCATATAAGCTTTTTGTTTAGTGCCTTTGAGGACTAGATATAAAAGAAATTTATTTTACAACACACGCAAACATTTCTCCATAATAAAACTCCTCTAGAATCCCTTATAGACTTCCCATAAGTTACACTTATCTTAATAACCTAGGGAAAGGAAACATAAAAAATTGGTGACCTAAAATTATAAGAAAGGGAAAAATTATCAATATATCATCAAGGATTAGATAATAAGTATATGATAAAACATGGAAAAGGGACAAATTTATCATTAAAAAGAATATGGAATAATAATATTTGTCCATAAATCACGATAGAATGAAATGTAAACTAAAATTAACAAACATAAACCATGAAAAAATATTACAGAATAATGAGATGGTAAACACTAGACATAGAGTATAATCATAATTATATTCCATAGAAATACACCAAGTCCTTAAAACATAGCATAACAAATAAATTTATAGTAAAAACTAGCATTTGGAAATGGTAAAGACCCCGACCCTAGTATCCTTGAGTGGGTGGTAACTTTATTAAATTGATACTAAATATAACTAATAATATCCTAAATGATCGAATAGTTCAATAGTTTTGGTAACCTTGATAAATACTTGAATCACACAAAAAATTTCAAAATATAAAATACAAAATAATATTTTATCTAGGATCATACTTATTCCCTCTAGAACATCCCTGCATATCAATCATAAAAAATTTCTTACCATCATGGGGAAAGTAATCATAAGAAAGGGATGATATTTGATGTTGAGTAAGTGATTACATATAGTGGAATCTAAATAAGGTATGAATAATATGACCTGAATAAACGATGATCAAATAATTCTATATAAATAATCACATGAGTTTGAAACTTATCCATGGATATAAAAACTATTCAAATAAAATCATGGATATCCATAACTAGTTTCATAAAAATGGAATATATAATATGATACATCTAAAACCTACCATTGATGCCTTGTTCCAAGACATCTAAAAATACCATCAAGGCCCCATGCTAATAAATCTATATAAATGGGTAAGGAATTAGTCAAATACCCAATCTAGTTTTCCTCATAAGACCTAACAATGCATAAAGGGGATACATAATTCTATACCACACACATAACTTAATAAGTACAATTCATTCATCATATGAATAAACAACACAAATTAGTCAACATGACTTAAAAATCAATAACTATTCATATTGAAAGAATTAATATACAGAATATCTATACTTTCTCTAATAAAGATTACCATAAACCATCCCTAGAAATATGGTGGATGGAATCAGAAGAGTATAAAATTAGTAAATTATAAGATTCAAAAAAGGATGTTGAAATTAATAAAAATACTTTCAAATGTTTATTGGAAAATTTATTTAGGAAAACACCATATTTCACTTTAAAAAAAACTTATTTCAAATCTAAAATTTTCTCAAATATTATAAAAAAAATTCTTTGAAAAGAAACTTGTAAAATTGTAAAGGATTATTCAAATGAGTGAGTGCTCATGGTAGTATAAAATTATGTTTATCTCATATAAGTTAAAAAACATTCCTTTCACACTTGTAAAAAAGTGCCTCATTCAGAAAATGAAATGAAGATTCCTTTTAAACTATTTTATAAAAAAAATAAAAAATGGGTAAAAATATCTTTAACAAATCATTTTATAATGTTAAAAATATCTTTTTATAAATTTTAATGAAAATATAGACATGAAAGAGAAAGATTCCTGACAGAGTAGAAAAACATGGTCAATTTTAATTACAAAAATTATTTTGGTATCTTAAGTACTTAAATATATGAAAATGAAAGGAAAATTATAATTTATAGAATTAAATAGAGGAGAAGAAAATAAATTGGTTTTAATATATAAATATCAAACAATTATCTTAGAGGATACTTAAACATAAACAATTCTGAACGATGATGAGATTATGAAATAAACCCTTACCTCAGGTTCAAATTACTTTATTATGTCCAAAACTCATATATAATAAATATATATTTATTATAAATCTATTATAAAACCATAATCATATATATCAAACCATATATTATTTACTTATAATTTTTATCACCCATTTGTTAAAAATTCTTTTTAAAAATCACTATTTCAGGTAATAACTACTTTGTTTTTCATGTATGTTATGGTTTCGTAGTTTCAATTATTTTAATTTTATCACAGTTCCATAATATCCAGGATTTTAACTATGATATAATTATAATATATATTCATTATATATTTATTTATAGTAATCCATAAAAGATAGATATATACAAAATGAATTACACCATTCATGGAGACTAAAGACCATACGTATGGATGAACACAGTTTTCACTTTTCAATGGATGGAAAAAAATAAAGGTAGATAATAATTCAATTTTAAATAATAATTATTATAAAATATACATAATATATATTAATTAAATATATCCTTATTACTATCTATATAAAATAAAAATTAAAAAATGATCACATCGCTTTGTAGAGGTGGTAGTCCACATGTACAGACAAATGAATTTATCATTTTCTGTTATATAGGAAGGAAAGAGGGTATATATGATATTATAATTCAAAAATAATAATTAGTTCATAAATTTCATATATAAACATTAAACCAATCACAATACCCATCCATAAAATATGGCAATGAAAAATAAATAATATCGCTATGTGGAGATGGTAAGTCGTATGTATGAGCGATACTTTCACTTTATATTTGATGGAAAAGAGGGTGGATAATTATGGATTAATAATCATAATAAAATTTAAGTATATTTAGGATATTTAATTTGTTGTTTTATTTAAATATCACATATTTATAGGAGGTAAAAGAAAAAATAAATTGAAAGAGACCAGGTAAGACTATTACATCTTCTTTAGGAGACCTCTTTTGATCCTTTCTTATACAACCTAGGGTTAGTATTTTTAGGATACCAAAAAATATAGAATTTTTATAAGGTTTTTAATAAGATAAATGGGTCAATATTTTTCAATATAGGTATCTAAATTTGGTGTAAATTAAAAAAGGAATATGTTTTCTTTTATAAGGGAGGTAAATGACACACTTGGAATTACAAAAAGATTAGAATATACCTAAGTCATTCTCAAGAAAAATGATTCCAAATGTATATATATTTGAGTATAAGGTAGTATATGGTTCTAATATCATCAAAAAATAATTTTTTACAGGATTATGTGGTATTTTAAACCTTATCCTTTAGTTTAAACCCTTGATTAACCTATTTTAATTGTAACTACAATAACAACATTTTTAGTCTTAAGGGATTGTAATTTTAATTATAAGGTGACAATTGGATCATAAATGGTAAAGGTATGATATTTTAAACCATATTGTATCCCCATTTTCATCTTTAATTTTTTTAATTATTTTCAAATAATTTAATAAAATATTATTTTCATAAAATATCATTATTGTCATTTTTGACACTATTCATTTAATTTGAATTCAAATACATCAAAGAAAAGTTTTAATTAGAATATTAACCTTTCAAATATATTTAATATGTTATATCTATATAAAATATTTCTGTATTAAATGAATCACTCAATTTTTTTTACTTTTAATATTTTTTAAAACCATTAATTTTATTTTTCCATTAGGTGAATACATAATGTGCCAACATTGTATAATAATTTAAGGTAATTATATAATACCTAAAAATTAGAAATAAACTAAAATCATGAAAATAATTTTATTATTCTCAAAATAAAAAAATATATTCACTCACCACATTCTTTTCCCCCTATGTGAACACATAATAGATATTTAAAAGTAAAAGTATGACATTTTTGTATTTTTCTTTGCTTTAAATATCATATAGGTCATTTTCATAGAAATGTATCCCTTAAATAATTAAATTCCATTAATAAGGTGATAAAGGTCGAATTAACTTCATCAAATATGAATCTGGATGTAAAATGATTACCTTAACACTTAATTTTAACCTATATTAACTCGATTTACCCTTTATCGAGGTGATACATTTTACAATGGTTACTATTCATAGTGCCTAAAAATAAAAGGGACATATTTACCAAATTTGAACCTCCTAATTAAAAATATAGAATCTATTTTATCAAATTCAATGCCTATAAGTGGCAGTGATAGATTTTAAAATAAGTGCGCAAAATGATACAAAAACCTCTTCTAGAAAAAAATAGTTTTTAACTATAAAATAGGATTTATTAGTATTCAATGCTTAAAAAAATAGATGAATGTTAAAAAATTTATTGAAAATAAAAAATATAAATTTCATTAAAATAATTCAATAATATTTATTATTTTAATCTATTAAGATGAAAATAAAATTCATGCATAAAGAGTGATTTTTTTAGAAAAACATCTCTTTTACTTTCAAATATTTTTTTAATCAATTGATAAAAAAAGAATTTATTTTACCCATGAATAATCCATAAATTTTTCAAAAATTAGTTAATCCTATTCACATCCACTAATTTAATGGCTATATTATAATGATATACTATATTATGGTTTATTAAGATTCAGGGCAGCATGTATAACAAGCTATTAATTTTTTTATTTGAAGTGAGATATTTCCTAAAATATAAGGGTGTTATATTATACCCCACTTAAGATGAATTTAAACCTATAAATTATATCACTATAGTACAAAAAATGAGGATATCACTGTTTCATCACATCCCCGGGTTCAAATGCATCTTCTTCAAATTTTTGATTTACCTAGAGAACTTTAACTAGGTGAGTAGTCTTGTTCCATAGAACTTTATCTCTACGATCAAATATTTATACTATTAGTTTTTCATAGGAAAGATCATGCTCTAATGGTACAACCTATGTGTCCAGTACATTTTAATGATTATGTATATACTTCCTCAAGAGAGATACATGGAACACATCCAGAACTTGAAAGAGATTCAATAGCACTAATGAATAAGCTACTATTCAGATGATATCATGAATTTTGAAGGGACCGATAAATATAGGGGTAAACTTATTTCCAAATATCATAACCTTATTCCATGTAGAAATTCACTAAAATACCTTCTCACAAACTTCAAATTCCATATCACACCGATGATTGTTAACATAAATTTTCTATCAACACTGAGCTACATTGATGTGTTATTGAATGATTTTAACTTTCTATATCATTTACTTAGCTATATTAGGTCCCAATATTTTTTTCTCCAACTACATTCCATTAGGATAAAGTTTTTTACTTATTTCCATAGAGGAATTCATAAGGATCCATCTAGATACTTGATTGAATGCTATCATTATAAGAAAATTTCACTAAAGGAAGGTGTTGATCCCAACCAACTTTAAAATCAATAGAGAAATCTCTCTACATGTATTCTAGTGTTTGAATGTTCATATCAGATTGAACATCTATATAAGGATGATAAGAATTACTGAAACTCAATTCTCTATCCAGATATTACTGAATTACTTTCCAAAACTTATAGGTATACCTCAGATCCTAACCAGATACAATTTATAATGGTACTCAATGAAACCTTACCACCTCCATAATGTATATTCTGGAAAGTTGACAAAGAGATAAATCTTCTATAATAGTAATGAAGTGTGTTGAATTTATAGGATGATCAAATACAACCTAAGTAGAATTATGGAGTTTTTATGTTTTGGGGAGTTTTACCATAAAATCCATGGTGATGTTTTTCCATTTCCATTCAGGTGTGGGTAATGGTTGTAACACCCCCTTAGAATTTATTCTCTCCACCTAACCTTTATGACATACTTGGAACCAAGATACACATTTTTCAATATATCTCTTCTTGTTTTTTCTATAATAAATACTTTTTTAAATCGCTATTTGTATTTCTACTTCTAGGATGAATAGATAATAAAAAATTATATGCCTCATCCAACAACTACTTATTCAAATCAAGTATTTATAGAACACATAATTGGTTCGTAAACCTAATTATTTCAAAATAATCATGGTTAAACTCAATAAAATTCCTCACTTTATTCTATAATTCCACATATTCCTTCTTCACCTTCTTAATCCTTCCATGGATGGATGGTTGAATATTTATCTAATAAAGATAATATATTCCCCTTTAATCATGATTTCAGGATCCATATTATTCAAATCCTTAAATAATGGATCTCTTTAAATTCTCATCATGGTAAAACTTTTATGGTCTTTCCAACTCAGAGTATCAACCACTCTATTCACATTACTAGGGTGGTAATGTATTAAGAAATCATAATATTTGATTAAATTCAAATATATTCTCTGGAACATATTCAAATATTTAAATGTAAATATATGCTTCAAGATTTTATAATTAGTATATATATCACATCTTTTAACATACATATAACACCTCTATATTTTAAATGCAAAAAATATTGTTTCAAACACCAAATCATGATTCAGGTAATTTGTCTCATGAACCTTCAATTGGCATGAGGCAGAAGATATCACCATATCATTCTGCATAAGGATGCATCCAGTCCCCTTATTTTATGCACCACTATAGATCAAAAACCCTTCCCCACTACAGGGTATGTAATCACAAGTGTGATGAAAAAACTTCTCTTAATTTATTTGAAACTCTATCCACATTCATCAGTATACAAAAACTTATCCCCCTTATGAGTCAACTTGGTGAGTGGATTAGATATTGTTGATAAATATACACCAAAAAGCATTAATATCCCACCAACCCAAGAAAACTATAGATTTTTGTTACTATGGTTTGTCTAGGAAATCACTCAATAACTTCAATCTTTGAAGGATATAATGATATACCCTCACTTGAAATTATATGGATCAAGAATGAAACTTATTGAAGCAGAAATTTACACTTTGTAAATTTATCATACAATTTTTCCTTCCTCAGTGTCTTTAACACAATTCTAAAATGTTTTTTATTATGTTCTTCACATTTTGAGTGCATAAGAATATCATCAATAAAGACTAGCACAAACTAATCTAGGTAATCTAAAAATACTCTATTAATTAAAACCATGAAGATAATAGAAGCATTGGAAAGTCTAAATGGAATTACTATGAATTCATAATGACCATACCTCATATAGAAGGCCATATTAAGTATATACTCCTTCCCAATACTTAGTTTATGAAATAAATATTGAAGACCAATCTTTGAAAAATATAGAGATCCTCATAATTGATCAAACTGATAATCATTATAGGGTAGATTTTACTTGTTCTTAATAGTGATTTTGTTAAGTTTCTGATAATCAGTGTAAAGATTAATTAACTCATATTTATTCTTAGCAAAAAGAATAGGTTCACCCCATAAAAAATCACATGGCCAAATGAATCCCTTATCTATATTCTTCTAGAGTTGATTCACTACCAAAAAACTGGGCATTCTCGGTGCCAACCTTTATCAGTGCTAACGAAAAAGCGCTCATAAAGGGGGTACCTTTATCAGCGCTAAAAAAAGCGCTGATAAAAGTACCCCTTTATCAGCACTTTTTTAGGGTTGATAAAGGTACCCCCTTTAACAGCACTTTTTTTAGTGTTGTTAAAGGGTACCCCTTTATCAGTGCTTTTTTTAGTAGTGCTGATAAAGGGGGGTCTTTATCATCGCTTTTAAAAAAAGCGCTCATAAAGGGTCAACTTCAAAAAAAAATTCATTAAAAAATATATATTAATATTTAAATATATAGATATAGTTATATTGATATAAATATAAATTATATTTTTTAAATATAATTTTAAATATATTTTAGATAAGTATAAATATACAGTTACACTGAATATAGAAGATATTTATTGAAAATGGCTTATAAAAAAATTAAAAAAATATTTTTAATTAATAATTTGCTAATTATCATGGAGTAATAGTCATTTAATAATAATTTTAAGACTACAAAAATAAAAAAATGAAAAAAAGATCCAAAATATGTTGAAAACGCAACTCGAACTTCAAAAGGCCATAACTTTTGATTTGGCTGTCCATTTGAGCTCTACCACATATCAAATCGAATCCTGAGATGAGCTCTACATCGCTGTGATCGGGGGGGGGGGGGGGGGCGTACCCCAATCAAGGTTTTTTTAAGGCCAAAAAAGTCCCAGAAGGCCTCCAAAACTGAGTTTTTAGTCAGGGTACCCCGATTTTTTAACATTTTGTGGATTTTTAGCCTCGTTTAAGGGGGTATTATTGGATTTTTTTGGTGGGGACTGAATTTATTTCAAGGTATTACATTCATATTGATATTATTTCTTTGAAATTTTATCGTTTTTTATAATGTACTGCTATTTATAATCAAATATATAACAATATATACATATTTTTTATATATTCACACATAAAAATTATTTTTTTAAATAAATAATTAAACATATTTACATATAACATATATTAGCTTTATCTAAATAATAACTAATATCAATTTTATTTAAAATACCAATATATCAATATTTATATACTTATATATTAATCTAACTATATATGTACCTATATAATGTGTGTGTGTATTTGTGTGTGTATATATATTAACAAATGGATATTATATATATATATATATTCTAACATATGTATATGCATATATATATATATGTGTGTGTGTGTGTGTAATTATACTTATAGAAACACACACACACATATATATATATGTGTGTGTGTGTGTGTGTGTGTGTGTTGTATATATGTATTTATTTACACACACACAAAACAAAACATATTTTATAATTGTATTGAAAACTAATCTTATAAATAAATATTAATATATGAATAAATATATGGATAAAAAAATATAACTAAATATATATAAATAAATAGATATAACTTAATATTAATATACGAATAAATATATAAATATATAAATATATAAATATAACTAACTATATATATGTATATATATATATATTAATATAAATATATAAATTTATATTAATACATGAATAAATATAACTATATATATATATATATATATATAAATAGATATATCACTAGTTGGAGAACAAATCAAATTAGAGGAGTGGTAAAGACTTAGCGCGCATGGGGAGAGGTCTTGAGTTCAAAACCTGGTAGAGGCAGACAAGGGCGCATGCATGGGTGAATTTGGGGGAGAATATAGAACTGTTAAAGGGGTCTAAAAGCGCTGATAAAACATGGGGCGTGTCATGGCTTGGGCTTGTGGGGGAGTGGGTGGGGAGGGGGTGCTAATAAATGGGGGGGGGGCAAGCGTTGTTAAAATCCCCCCTCCGATTTACATATTTTTTTATTTGTTTTTAATTTTTTAATTTTTTTTTAACTTTTATCAGCACTCCAAAAAGCGCTGATAAAAGGGGTCTTTACCAGTGCTTTTTGGATCGCTGATAAAGGGGACCCCCCCTTTATCTTCGCCAGCATTAACAATGCTTTTTAGCACTGTTAAAGGCCTTTTTAGCACTAATAAAATCCATATTTGTAGTAGTGTGTCTTCAATTCTTGTAACTCAATTAGGGCCTTTCTATATAGAATCTTTGAAATAGGCATAAAACTAGGTATGAGTTCTATTAAAAACACAACTTCACGATATTAGGAAATACTAGGAAAGTCCTTAGGAAATACATTAGCACATTCCCCAATAATAACACATTTTCTATGTTTAGTTTCTCCCAAGATATTTGAGGTAAATATCCCTCATGAATAGGTATTAAAACCTATATGATATAAGTCATTTTTATTGGGTGTTAAGGTTCATCCTCACACTAATAGATGATTGAAGGTTGATTCTCAATATCAAATGTAACTTCCATTCCTCAAAAATTGATATGGGATCTATACTAAGAGAGGAAATCCATAACCAAAATTATATTGAATTCAACTAGAAGAAGATTAAAAAGATTCATAAGAAGAACCATCCAAACAACTTCTATTATAGAGGATTTATAAACTTGAGATGTGGTCATACTACCATTAAGAGTTTTCACTACCAACTCAATATCTAATCATTGAGGTTGTGATATGATACCCTTAAAAAAATATTACAATATAAAAGAGTTCATATAACTAGAATAAAATAAAACATTTATAATTATATATTGTATGATAAGTGTACCTTTCAACATTTTTCTAGGAACTTCCAAATCAGCTGTTGGAATTTCATAAACTTGACCTTCTCCCCTTGGATTTTTTTGGTAAGTTCCCTTGGTGTTTGAGGAATTGGTTGGAATAGTGCACCATATCTTTACAATTAAAGAACTAAACTTTGATAGATTCTACCATAACCTTGAATTCATGAGTATGATGTCCTTTTTATACACAGTTGAGGAAAAATCATTTTACTTTTAGGCATGCACCAAAGTGTTTCCTTCCACAAGTATCACATGTTGGAAAATTATTCTTTTCACTTCTTCCACTTATCTATTTTTTATCTATCATACACATATTCTATTTATTTATTTCAAATTCATAATACTTGGAGAATTATTTATCTATATCAATATCACCTGATATTATATAATCATTTGATGATAATTTTTGGGATATTAGTTCCATTTGAAGGATTATATTTAATCCATCAAAGAATTGGTCAATATTACCCTTTGGATGATGTACAAAGTTTGCAACGTGCCTTGATAACCTTATAATTTTAGCTTCATACTTACAACATTTTCCTATTCATTTTTTCTTATACTCAATAATTATCTCTCTATATATGCCCATTGTTTGTTGGGAAAATACTTTTCCAAGAAAAGTTCCTTAAAACCCTTCCATTCCATGCTCGCTATTTCCTACTCATCCTTTGTGTTTTCAATCAATGACCACCATTGATCTGTATCCCCTAAGAGATGATAATATACCACAATAACCTTCCCCCTTTCATTAATTCCGAAATTAATAAATATATTCTCTAATGAATTTATCCATTTATTAGCTATAAATGGAGTTGAATTGCCATTGAATGATTAAGGTTGTAGACAAATTAAGTAGTCTAACATTATTACACCACATTGTGGATCAATAGACTACACCATATGGGAAAGGTTATTGGTTATAACCTAGCCAACTACCCCAATAGAGTTATAATTTTTTCAAATCCAACTATATTTCTATCTTCAAATTCATTATCTTTACTAGTATGGGAATCCATACATGGATTATCTATATTGATAAAGTTTCCATTCCTTCTAACATGTGCCATTTTTAAACAATGGAACACATGATATTTGATAATAACATTATGAATCATAATGTACAATTTCAAAACTAGTAGAACACTTAATTTAAATTGAAAATTTATGTATAACTAATATAAAAATCAAAAGATCTATTTATTTGGGAATATTCTCAATTTCTGTCATAGGGTTAAGTTCAATAATCTATGTTTACCTAAATGAAGTTACCAAAGTTTCTAATAAACTAGTTCTCATACCATCTAAAAATATCCCGAACCTAGTATCCCATATGTAGTGGTTACTTAATTTCATTGGTACTAAATAAAAGTAATCACATCCCAAAGGATCAAATATTTTACCAGCCTTGGAAAACTAGATACATACTTGAATCCCAAATTACATTTGAAAACATAAAATACAATATAGTGTTTTATTTGGGAACATTTTTATTCCTTCTAAAATATCCCTGAATATCAATTAGAAATAATTTCTTAGAATCCTGGGGAAAGAAAACATTATAAATGGGTGTGCTCAAATTCTCAGTAAGGGAATACATATAGTGGAATCTAAATAATTCATGAATAATATTATAGAAATAAATTATGATCAAATAATTCTCTATAAAAAATAAAATGAGTTTGAAACTTATCTATGGATATAAAAACTATTCAAATAAACTAATGGTCATAAATAATTGATTTCATAAATTTGGAATAAATAATTCTAGACATCTAAAACTTACCATCAAGGCCTTGTTCCAAGAAATCTAAAAATACCATCAAGGCCTCATACCAAAACATATACATACATGGGTAAGGTCTCAGAAAATGCCCAATATAGTTTATCTCATGATACCCACTTATGAAAAGAGGGGATATGTAATTACTCTCCCCACCAATCACTTAATAAGTCTAATACATTCAATATATTATTAAACAATATAACTTAATCAATATGCCTTAAAAATCAATAGCTTCCTATAGTGTAAGAACTAAAATATGGAATATCAATAATTTCCCCAGTTAAGATGATAAAAAATAATACAAATAGAGATGGTTGATGGTATCATAAAATTATAATCTCATTAAATCATAAGATTTAACAAAAGATGTTGATATAGATGAAAATAGTTTCAAAATCTCTCACTGGAAAATTTCTTGAGGAATATACCCTCTTTAACTTTGAAAAAAAATTATTTAAAATAAAAAAATTTCCAAATATTAAAGAAAAAAAATTATTTGAAAATAGCCTTGTAAAAATTTAAAGGCATATTCAAAGAAAAAAGTATTAATGATGGAGGAAAACTGTGTTCTTGTTGTATAATTAAAAAAATAGCCCTTTTATACTTTTGTAAAAAGTTCAAGAAGCACCCCTTTCAAAAAATGAAAAGAAGATTCCATTTAAACCATTTTGTAAAAAAAAAGTCAAAAATGGGTAATTTTTTTAATAAATCATTTTATAATGTTAAAAACATCATTTTAGACATTTTAATGATAATATGGGCATGAAAGAGAATGATTCCTGGATAAATTGAAATACATGGTTGATTTTAGTTTAAATAATTATTTTGGTATCTTGAGTCCTTAAAGAGAGGAAAATAGAAGGAAAAAATTTTAATTAATAATATATATATTTTTTAATGTAGAACAATCAAATAATTATCCTAGTAGATACTTAAACATAAATAGGCTTGGATAATGATGAGATTATGAAATAAACCCTTACTGTAGGTTATACTTCATTCATATGTGTGTGAACCTCCCGTATAATAAATATATATTTATTATAAATATATTAAAAAACCATAATGATATATATCATACCATATATGATTATATTATAATATTTTATCACCTATTTATTAACAATTATTTATTAAATATGCTATTCTGGGTAATAACTACTTTGTTTTTAATATTGGTTTTGGTTTGGTAATTTCAATCCTTTTAATTTTATCACGGATCCATAAAATACAGAATGTTAACTATAATATAAATAATATATATATATATATATATATATTCAATATATATTCAATTATAGTAATCCATAAAATATAGTGATAGAAAAATTAATTACATCGTTTAGGTATACGGTAGGTCATACATACGAATGAACCATATTTTCACTATTCAATGAATGTAAAAAAAGAAAGGTAAATAATAATTCACTTTTATAGAATAATTATTATAACATATAAATTATATATATTAATTAAATATATCCTTATTACCATTCCTATATAATAGACACAAAAAATAGATCACATTGCTTTGTGAAGGTGGTAGTCCACATGTACTCACGAGCGACGTTATCATTTTCCAATGGATTAGAAGGTAAGAATGTAGATATGGTATTTTAATTCCAAAAGAATAATTATTTCATAAATTTAACATATAAAAATTAAAACCATCATAATACCCATCTATAAAATATGGTGATGAAAAATGAATTGCATCTCTATGTGGAGACGGTAAGCCCTATGTACGCATGAGCAGAAATTTCACCTTATATTTATTGGAAAAAAGGGTAGATAATTATAGTTTCATTATCATAATAAAATTAAAGTATATTTCATATAATTAATTTATTATTTTATAAGAAATACCACATATTTATAGGATGTAAATGAATAAATAAATTTAAAGAGGTCGAGTAAGATGATTACCTCTTCTTCAAGATACCTCCTTTAGATCCTATCTTATGGAACCCCGGATTAGTATTTTGAGGAGAAAAAAACCCATAGAACATGGATAATGATGTTTATAAGAGAAATGGGTATGGATTAATTTATCTATTTTGATCAATGGAGTGTAAATAAGATAATTAAGGGGTGTCCTTTTATAAGAAAGGGAAAGGACACACTTAGAATTACAAAAAAGATTACAATATAACTAAGTCATTATCAAGAAAAATGATTCCAAATGGACATATATTAAAATATAAGGTATTATATGGTTGAAATATAATCAGAAAAATAAAATCTAGATATATTTAAGTGGTATTTTAAACCATATTCTTTAATTCAACCCTTTAGTTAACCTTTTTTAACCTTAACCATAATAACGTATTTTTCACTCTTAAGGGGTTATAATTTTACTCATAAGATGAAAATTGGATCATAAATGTACAAGGGTTTATATTTTGAACAATATATTATCCCCCTTATCATATTTAAAAATTTAAATTATTTTTAAATAATTTAATAAAATATCATTTTCCTAAAATATAATTATTGTCATTTTTACACTATTCATTTAATTTGACTTTAAATACATCATGAATTTTTTTAATTCAAATATAAAAATTTAAAATGTGAATAATATGTTATATTTTTATAAAAAATACATTTATCACAATAAATCACCAAAAATTTATTACTTATAGTATTTTTTAAAATCATTTATTTTATTTTATATTAATTGAATAAATACCATGTCAGCATTGCGTAAATATTAAGTAATTATATAATACCTAAAAATTTGATATAAATTTACATATTGAAAATATATTATCATTATAAAAATAAAAATATATATTCATACACCACTTTCATTTTTTCTTTATGTGAACATACAAGTGATATTTAAAATTAAGAGACTCACATTTTTTATTTTTCTTTGAATTAAATATTATATAAGTTATTTTTATAGAAAATTGTCACTTAAACAATTAATGTTTGAGACTAAGGTGATAAGGGTTGAATTAAATACATCCAATATAAATTTCGATGGAAAAATGTGACCTTAACACATAGTTTTAACCTAGATTAAGATGATTTACACTTTACTAAGGTGGTAAATTTTACCACAGCTACTATTCATAATGCTTGAAAATAAAATAGAGATATTTAATAAATTTGAGAATACTGATTAAAAATATGGGATCTATTTTATAAAATTTAATACCTATAATTATATGAGATTAATTTTAAAATAAATTCACAAAATGTGATGAAAACTGCTTTAAAAAAATACATTTTTAAGAATAAAAATGGATTTATTCTTATCCCATGCCTAATAAAAACATTAGATGAATGTTAAAACTTTTGATAAAATATAAAAAATATTCATTTCAATACAATCATTCAATAATAGTGATTAATTTAATTTATTAATGTAAAAATACATTGTAATCATAAAAACAATTTTTTACAAAAACATTTCTTTTACTTTTAAATAATATATATATTTTTATCTCTAAAAAATTAATGAAAAAATAATTTATTTTACCCATGTATAAATAATATTTTTTTATAAATAAGTAAATACTATTCATACCCATATATTTAATGACTAGGTTGTAATGATACACTATATTATAGTTTAACGAGACTTAGGGTTGCATGTATCACAAGCTACCAATTTTTTTATTTGAAATATTTCATAAAATCTTAGGGTGTTACATTATATCCCCCTTAAAATTAATTTTCACACAAAAATTCCATCACTCTGGTATAAAAAAAATTAGGATATATTTTTTTCATCACATCCTTAGGTTCCCATATAACTTCTTTAAATTTTTTATTTCTGTAGAGAACATTAACCACGTGAGTAGTCTTGTTCTATAGTTGTTTATCTATATGATACTATATTTATTCTGGTTATTACTCATAGAAAAGATCATACTCTAATGGTATAACCTATGATTTTTTACATGTTAAGGATCATGTATGTGCTTCCCTAGGAGTGATACACATAACTTATCATGAAATTAAGAGAGATTATTTGGAAGCACTAAGAGATAAAATACCATCCCGATGTGATAAAGAATTTCAAAGGGACCAATAAATTTTTGGGCTCATCTTCCCCTTATTTCAAAATATCATAACCTTATTCCATATAGAAATTCCTAGAAATACCTTCTCCCTAACTTTAAATTCTAAATCAAATAGACGATTATCATTATAATGTTTCTATCGAATCTGAGTTGCCTTGATGTGATATTGAATGATTATAAATTTATCCACCATTTCTATAGTAAGATTGTGTCCCAATATATTTATTTCTCTACATTTATTCAATTAGTTTGGATTTATAAACTTATTTTTATAGAGGGATTCATAAGAATCCATCTAAATACTTTTGTGAATTCTATTGTTATAATAAAATTTCACTAAAGGAAGGTGTTTATCACAAACACCTTTTAATCCATAGAGAAAGGGCCCAATATTTATTCTAGAGTTTGAATGGTCCTCTCAGACAGTCTATCTTTCTAAGGATGATAAGCAGTACTAAAATTCAATTTTTTATCTAGAGATAACTAAAGATTTTCCAAAAATTCAAGGTAAACCTCATATCCTGACCAGATACAATATACAATGGTACTCTATGAAACCTTACCACCTCTATAATGTATATTCTAGAAAATTGATCAAGGGAGAAATCTTCTCTAATAATAATAAAGTGAGTTAACTTTGTAAGGTGGTTAACTAAAACAAAAATAACATTATAGCCTTTTGAGGTTTTGGGTAGTCCAACTACAAAATACATGGTGAAATTTTTCCATTTACATTTTAGTATGATTAGTGGTTGTAACATCCCCTTAGACCTTAGTCTCTAAGCCTTAACTTTCTAACGTACTGGGCACCGAGATATATAATCTATTATATTTATCCTCATGTTTTCCCACCATAAATACTTTTATAAATATCTATATATCTTTGTTCTTCTAGTATGAATACAGAATGATAAACAATGAACCTCATCCAAAAAATCCTTATTCAAGTATGGTATTTATGGGACACATAATCAATTCCTAAACCTTATCATCCCAGAGTAATCATAGTTGAACTTAGGAAAATTCATCACCATCTTATGTAATTCTATATCTTTCTTCTTTGTCTTATGAATACTTTCATGATTTTATGGATGAATATTCATATAAGAAAGATTAGATCTTTCCTCAATCCTTATGATTTCAAGATCCATATTCTATAAATCCCTAAATATTGGATCTATTTAAATTCTCATCTTGGAAAAAGTTTCATGGTATTTTTTTCTCAGAGAATCAGACACCTGTTCACCTTCCCAAGGTGGTAATTTATTGACCAGTTAGAATATTTGATTAAATCCAACCTTCCTCTTTGGATCATATTCATCTATTTTTGTGTAAATATACGATTAAAGATTTTATGATAAGTATATATGTTTTACCTTTCACCATACCAACAATGCATCCATATTTTAATGAAAAAATTACCACTTTAAACTCCAAATCCTGAGTTGTGTAATTTTTCTCATGAAACATCAAATAGAATTAGGCATAATATATCACCATATGATTATTCACGAGAATTCATCCCAATAACTTTTTTGATACATCATTATAGATCGTAAACCCTTATCCAGTATAGGGAAGTGTAATAATAGAAACACTGACCAACCTTCTCTTTAGTTCTTTGAAACTCTCTTCACATTCATCTTGTGATTTGATTAGATAGTCATGATAAATCTCTCTCATAAAGTTTTTTTAGATCTATACAACCTAAGAAAATGATGAATTTTGGTTACTATGGTTGGTCTAGGCCATTGTTCAATAATTTCTATATTTGAAGTATCCACTAAAATACTATCACTTGAAATTATATGATTGAATAATGAAACTTTATAAAGCCAAAATTCAAACTTGATAAATTTAGCACACACCTTTTCCTTTATTAGTGAATTAATCACAATTCTAAAATTTTCTTCATTCTCTTCCTTTATGTTTGAATGTATAATAATATAATCTATAAATACTACCAAAAAATAATCAAGTAAATCTCTAAAGTCTCTATTCATTAAATACTTGAAGATAACAGGAGCACTGGTGAGTCAAAATGGCATTACTATGAATTCATAATGACCATTACTCATAAGGAAGGTTTCCTTATAAATATTATCCTACTTGATCCTTAGTTAATGATATTTAGATCAATAATAAATTCTCAGAAAAATATAGAGGTTCTCATAATTGATCAAATAGATCATCAATATAGGGTAGATAATACTTGTTGTTCATAGTGATTTTATTAAATTATCGATAATAAATGCAATCATGCATTGAACCATATTTTTTATTAACATAAATATAAGGTTTACAACATAGTGAAGAACTTGACTAAATAAATCCCTGATCTAGATTCTCCAAGTTTTTCTTCTTCAATTATATAACACAATGGAGGTTATTCTATATGGAGTCTTTAAAATAGGCATAGCGCTAGGTATGAGTTCTATTTAAAACAAAACATCACAATTATAGGGAAGATTATGAAATTCATCATGAAATACATTATCATATTCCAAATAAATAGGAACATTTTAAATGTTGTGTTTCTCCCAAACCATTTGATATAAATATTTGTTATGAATAAGTAGTAAAACCCATACTATGGAAGTAAATTGTATTAGGTGTTCAGGTTCATCCTCAAACTGATAAATGATTGATGGTTTATTTTAAATATCAAATATAATATCCCTTCCTAGACAATTAATATGTGATCTATTCTAAAAGAGATAATCCATACCCAAAATTACATTAGATTTAGAAAGAGGTAGAATAAAAATATTCATAGGAAGTACCATCTCACAAACTTCTATGAGAGAGGATTTATAGACTTGAAATGTGGTCATCCTACCATTAGAAGTTTTCACTACCAACTCAACATCTAGTCATTGAGGTGGTGATATGATACCAATAGAAAAATAATTAGGTATAAAAGATTGGGTATAACCAAAATCAAATAAAACATTTTCTATTTTGGAGCATATGATAAGTGAAACTTTTACTATATCACTAAAAACTTCCATATCGGTTGTGGTAATTTCATAAGATTGACCTTCCCCTCTTGTATTATTTTATGGTAATTTTACTTGAATTTTGGGGCATTGGTTGGAATAGTTCCCCACATCTATATAGTTAAAGCACTATACTTTGTTGGATTATCCCTTAACCTTTCATTTATGGGCATGATGGAATTTTTCTCCACACTTGAAGAAAAACCCTTTTCCTTTTAGGAATGCACCAAGGTGTTTCTTTCCACAAGTACCATATATTGGAAAACTCTTTTTTCTCTTCTTTCCCTTATCCATTTTCCCCTTTCGTTCTCTTCTTCTCTCACCTTCCTTCGAATCCATAAGACTCGAAGAATTATTTCTCTATATTGATAGCACATGATACTATATCCTCATATAAAAAGAATGTTTGGGAGACTTGTTACCTCCAAATGATTATCTTTAACCCATATAATAAATGGTAAATATTACTCTTTGGATTACATATATAGTCCACAACATGATTTTATAACCTTGTCCAGTTAGATTCATACTTAAAAACATTTTCCCATTCATTTTGTCTTAGACTCAAGAATTGTCTCTCCATATAGGCTCTTGGTTTTTGAGGAAAATATTTTTATGATAAAATTTACTCAAAATACTTTCATTATAATATCACTATTTCTTCCTCATCCTAAGTGTTTTAAATCAATTAACACCATTGATTTTTATCCCCTGAGAGATGATAAACTACCATGAAAATCTTCTCCCTTTCATTACTTTCCCAATCATGAAATACATTCTCTAAAGAACTTATCAATTTCTCATCTATAAATTGATTTGTATTCCCATTTAATAATGGATGTTGAAGATTATTTAAGTGTCCTAAAATATTTACATCACATTGTGGATCAACATAATTCTGTATATAGGAAAGGTTATTGTTTTCAACCTTAGTCATCTTTCCAAAATATTTATAACATGTTTATCTCCAGTTGCAGCTTTAGTTCTATCTTTATTATATTTCCCAAGAGAAAAATCCCTACATGAATTATTTGTATTGATAAAGTTTTAATTATTTCTACTAAGCTCCATTTCTAAACAATGTAACACATTAGATTAGTCCATAAAATTATGAATCATAATGTATAATTTCAAAACAAGTAAAACACTTAACATAAATTGAGAATTTATTTATAGATAATCTCAAAATCATAATATTGTTTTCTTTGGGAATATTATAAAGGTCCGTTATAGGGTTAAGTTCCCCAATCAATGTTTTTATAAATTGAGTTCCCAATATTTATACTAAACATGCTCTAATAATAAATGTAAATACCATGACCCTAGTATCCTAGATAAGGTAGTTAGTTTTTTATATTGTTACTAAATACAAGAAATAAAATCACAAAGGAACAAATAGTTTTGTTGTATTGGTAAACTAGATACATAATTGAATACCACATTACATTTGAAAACATAAAATACAATATATTATTTTATTTAGGATCATATTTATTCCCTATAGTATATCCCAACACATCGGTCATAAAATATTTCCTAGAATCATGGGTAAAGGAAGATAAGAAAGGGGTGAGCTCAAATGCTTAGTAAGGGAATGTATATAGGAGAATCTAAATAAGTCATAAATAATATGGTAGGAATAAATGATGATCAAATGATTCCATATAAATAATCACGTGAGTTTGAAACTTATATATGGGTATAAATACTATTCAAATAAAATCATGGACACTAATAAATGATTTCATAAATATGGAATGAATAATTCCAGAACTAAAACTTACCATCTAGTACCTATGATAATAATTCTAAGAACAATAACAATGCTTTATGCCAAGACATCTAAAAATACATTCAAGGCCTTGTTCCATGACATCTACATAAATGGGAAAGGCCTCATCAAAATACCCAATATAGTTTATCTCATGAGACCCACTAATTCCTCATGGTTCTATATAATTCCAGCCTCCACACATCACTTAGTAGTTTTAATTAATTAATCATATTAATAAACAACATAC
This sequence comes from Viscum album, assembly GCA_963277665.1. NCBI lineage: Eukaryota > Viridiplantae > Streptophyta > Magnoliopsida > Santalales > Viscaceae > Viscum > Viscum album. The sequence goes on from OY728145.1 coordinate 519,060,762, forward strand.
CTTAATCAACATTCCTTAAAAAATCAATAATTGTTTGTATATATTGAATTAACATACGAAATATCAATACTTTCCACAATTATGTTGATCATAAACCATCCAAATAAATATGGTGGATGTTATCATAAGATTATAACATCATTAAATCATAAAATATAAGAAATAATGTTTACATTAATTAAAATACTTTCAAAATACCACTGGACAATTTCTTTAAGAAAATACCCTCTTTCACTTTGAAAAAACTTATTTAAAATCAAATTTTTTCCAAATATTAAGGAAAAAATTTTATTTGAAAAGAAACATGTAAAATTGCACTGGAAACTTCAAATAAATCATTAGTCATGAAGGTGGAAATTTTTGTTCATGTTATATAAGTTAAAACAACATTCCTTTTAAACTTTTTTAAAACTATAAAAAATTACCTCATTCGAAAAATGACAAGAAAATTTATTTTAAAATATATTTTTTAAAAATTAAAATATAAGTAAAAATGTATTTAATGAATAATTGTATAATTTTAAAAGCGTAATTTTAGAAATTTTAATGAAAATATGGACATGGAATTTAAATATTCCTGTCTGGGTAGAAAAAAGGTCAGTTTTCCATAAAAAAATTATTTTAGTATCTTGAGTACTTACAGAGTTGAAAATTAAAGGAAAAATTATAATTTATATAAATAAAAATATTATAATTAAATAAAATAGGTTTGAGATATAAATATAAAATTATTCTCATAGTGGTCACTTAAACATAAATAATATTTAATAATGATGAGATTGTGAAATAAACTCATACCTCAAGTTCAAATTCCTTCACATGTGTCTGAACCTACTTTAGCATAAATATAAATTTATTATATATTTAGAAAAAACTTAATCACATATATAATACCATATGTGAGTTTATTATCATATTTTATCACCCATTTATTAATAATTGTTTTTTTAAAATCATTGTTCTGGGTAATAACTCATTCGTTTTTCATGTATGTTTTGGTTTGGTAGTTTTGGTCCTTTTACTTTTATTATGGTTCCATAATATATAGAATTTTAAAAATTATATAAATATAATATATATTCTGTAACACCCCAAGCTTCCTCGGTATGTTTCCTTTCGAATAATGCAATGACGTGCATTGTACGCAACTTCGAGATTTTAACACACCACAACCAATCAAACTAGCCGTTATGAATAGTAATACCTACTTTTTGAAATTATATATATTTTATATTTCAAAATGGACTTCATTTTTGGATTCGGAATATCGAATTTAGCCTAAGGTGAAATTTTGGTACTTTTCGGATAACTTTCATATTTTGATGAATAGTGAAAATTACTAAATTTTAATTAAAAACAACTTTTTTAATCAAAATAATTAATAGTGATAAATTGTGAATTTGAGTGGTTTTAAAGTATATTTAGAATATATTTTTACCATTTAATATAATGTTGGTCATTGGACATAATTTTACAATTAAACCGAACATAAACAAGTGTCAATCTTTTGATAGTTATTATCTCTTAAAAACACGCTTTTTGTTTTGACAGCGGGAATTAATTTTAAATTAATTTCTGCCACTTATGTTTTTTGAATTTAGAAAAATGGATTCCATATTTGGAATCAGGATTTACAAATTGTGTAAATAGGTAACTTTTATTTTTAGACATTTTGAATAATTACTGCGGTAAATATTTTATTTACCATGGTTAAGGGTAAATCCGGTAAATAAGGGTTAAAAAAATAATATTATAATAATACTAAATTACCCTAAAATGTGTCTTAACCCTATTGGTTGATACATGGTCGACCATGGGCATCTTTGGGTCAATTTTGGGACCCCATGGATCCACTTGTAAGTGATAATGACACTTTATATTAATTAAGTTAAAATGAATACAAAAATGACACAAGCATATATCTTTTAGCAAAACAATTGTTACATAGGGTTATATATGCTGGATTTTAGATTATAAATATTCATTAGAAAGATAAAAAGATTTACTACATAATTATATTTTATTTATAATTTTTTGACATTAAAAAATTTATTTTATTTATGACACAATGATGATGCACTAATTACTAAAATAGTAAAAAATTAACATAATTGATATTATAAATACCCAAATAATTATAATATGAAACTTTTAATGAATTAAACAAATTTTCTAGGATAATATGATATATTAGGATTGATTTATTTGACTGTTTTCGAAGTAATAAATCTGTTATGAGTTTCACAAAAATCAACTAGTGAATAGTGTCAAAATTGACATAAAAGAGTTCTTAAAACAAATATTATATTATTAATTGATATTAAATTCCTAAAAATCTAAGGTTCGGCCAAGAGACTTATATTATGATAGGTTAATCATTAATGTACCACTTTTGTATCTTTTGGATGTATATAGTAAGTTTATTAACCATATTATATAAAAATACAAAGAGACATTGTAAAAGTGAAACTAATTAACTTAGAGTTAATACTTAAAGATAAGGTTACTATAAGTACCCAAACCTGTCTAAATTCTATTGGATGAGTTGTTTTCGACCTATCCCCACCTCAAACTTTGAATAGTCAACTTTGGAGCCATTGAAAACCGAATATGAATTTATTATAAATTAATATTTCTAGCTTTTCCAAAGGTGCCCCTCACCCCTCTTATAAAAGGGCACTCCTCCTTCTCATTTCCTCACACCTCTCAAGCCACTTGTCTCGTCCAAACTCTGCCCAACTAAGCTCCCCACATCCCTCTACTCCTCCTTGAAGCTTCCCCTTAGGCAGAAAGCATTTCAACAAGTCCTTTGGTTCCAACCAAAGTGAGTTACCTAAATTAAAGGTAACAATTTCTCTTAAATTATTTTCATTTATTTTGCTTCTTCAACCCCCAAACTATTTTTATTTCCCTTCTTTTGTAACAACACCAGTATCCTAAATATACTAGGATGTTGTTATAAGAAGTATTCAAACTACACATACACACAACTCCATCTAATGGATGATGAACATAATGTTTCTGTGGATGGAAAACTAACGCCTCACGAAACGATGATTGTTCAAAAACATCTTACCACCTCTCATGGTGGCCATTATGATGGCACTGTAATTAAATATGATATTAATGATATATATTTTATATATAAGCTTCTGTAATTCCATTTTATTTCATACCATTATTCGTTTCATGTCGTATATACATACGATAATTTCATTTGAGGAAGTGCGGACTACCGCCCCCTTAAAATGATATGACTCGTTCATACCACACATGGAACGTATAAAGGATGGTGTTAATGAACTTAAGTAACATATATAAAATATTATATTATACTGTAATAGTAATATACCTATGTATCATTTGGATTCGATTCTTTTAAAATAAAAAATTAAATGGAAGTAGCGTTCGTGCGTACGTACGGACTACCGTCCCCACGAACGCGATGAGATTCATTCTCCATCGTATCCATTCAAGTATAATTGTCATTTAATGATTTAAAAATGATGTTTAAGGACTTTATATCATTATGGATATGAATAAGATACAACAAACATGACTTATGTAACAAAACATATAAAAGAAAATGAGTAAGTTAACACCCGAAACGGCGTTAATACTAAGATATTATTAACAAATCAATGTTAAAAGATCATATATGATATAATATTAAAGTAAATGATTCTTGTATTATTCAATAACAATTATTTCACCATTATACAGGAGGTAAACCTACCATCGACCAAGGAAAAAGTACAAAGTAAGGGATTCTCTTATCTCACTTTCAATTCCGTGAGATTTCCATTATTCGCCACTAAATTATTGAAAGTGGTGTATTGTGTATGGCCATTTGATATATATTATCATGATTCTCTTTATATTCATGTTATTCTGTAAATAATTTGGTGGTTATTAACTTTTGGCCATACGACTCAGTTGATTAACATGGTAAGGGGTTTCTTAACTCACTCTTAATTTCGTGAGAATTCCATTGTTCACCACTTAATTATTGCATGTGGTGTATGTGTACTACCCATGATTGTATTCATTGTGTAATATACTTTATTTTATGGGTATTTACATCATCATGGTATGATCTTTATTTCATGGGTGTTTGTTTCTTAAGTTACCTAATCAATAAGGGAATTTGAGATTTCAATTTCCACTCATTTGGCTTTACGCATATTTCATTGATTATATTACTCCAAGATTATGTGTGGAATCGCTATTCATTTGATTATGTCTTAATTTCCACTCCCCTTTCTGTGGATATACTTTTGATACACATAATCACTCCATTGATAAACTCTCAAGTGATCGGTATGAACTTGATAAGAGTAATTTTAACTCAATCTTCATTTGTTGAGTTAAATATCCAATTCGTTGGTGTTGTTTCTACAAGAATATGTGTGAATATCCTTTGATTGTTTTACACTGAATATTCAATCATATTTAGGGTATTTATATTTTTCACACATAATTATGTCGTTGATTTATCCTTAACCTAAGGATACGGCCTTTATGAGAGATTTCATCTCAATTTACATTCAACTGAGACTTTTTTGTTGATATACACCAAATCACTTTTATGTGTTGTATATAATGTACTTTGACATAGTATATCATGAATCCCTTTATTCTCATGATATTACAAAGTTTTGATTACCTCAATTATTTGTACTCAAGTGTCTCTCTTTTGGTTAGAATCTCTGACCAAAATACCATTTTAAAATGTTTTAAAGACTTATTCTTCTAAATCATGCTCATTAATGTCCATGTTTTAAAAATGGTTTTTAAGGATTTATTTATATGGACATTAAAGTTTAGAAATTAAAACTCCTTTTAAAAAGTTTCAAAGTGGTATGGGACACTTTGATTCAAAAATCTATTTTTAAATGACTTCTTGACAAATAGTGTGACTTTTAAATGTTTTCAAGAAAAGGGGGATATTTCTCTCAAATTGTTTTGATGATTATTTTCATCTATGTAAACATCCTTCATTATTCATGATTGAAGTTAATGTGATACAATACAATCTTCCATATTGTATCAAATGAGTTATATTTGATTGTGGATGTTCTATTTTTATACCATTCATGGTTTGTGGTTAAAGTATTGACATTTCGTATGCTAGTTTTAATACGAATGTTTATGTTATGTTTAAACCTATTCATATGAGGAATGCATTGGACTTAATAAGTGACGGGTGGAGCCCGCTATAGCTCCTCGATGCATCGGTAGGTCTCATGAGACAAACTAGTGTCTTGGCACAAGGCCTTGGCAAAATCTTATTTGTAGTCTTGGCACGAGGCCTTGGCTATGTGGTTATGATAGTCTGGCATTATGCATTCCATCATTATGAAAGTGGTTATTGATATTGCATGTGATCATTCGACTAGTAGAATATCCATGTGAGTAAGTAAATGGCATTATTTCATTTTACCTTCGCCATTTTATGCTGAAGTTTAAATTTAAAAGGCTTTTGTTTTAGTTATAAATTGCCTTAAGTGTTTATGCTTATTTATGAAAGCTTATTCTATAATGTTATCCTTACTGAGCATCCGAGCTCACCCCTTTCAATGTTTTATTTTTCCCAGGATTATGAAGAAGTAATTTATGAATGACCTGCAGGGATAGTATGAGGGGATATGAAGACAAGATGTTTTTTTTTGATGTAATGTAAAAATTTATGGATGTATCTAGTTATTCCAAGGCTACTAAACTAATCGGTCTTTCGAGACTTGATCTTTCTCATGATCATGCCAATGTTATGTAATAATGCACCGACTCTAGGTAATTAGGGTCGGGGCGTTACAGTTGGTATCAGAGGAAGTTTAGTACAAACCTTGGTAGCTAGATTTAGATAAACTCTGATTAGAGCACGTAGACCTAAGATGAACTTTGAGGATTAGTATAAAAGAACTTCCTAGAATTTTGGTATTGTAGAAATTTTGTGAGTTTTCCAAGCAATACATCCCTGTCTGGATACGAGCAGGTAGAGGCGGCTCTGGCACAGATGTACCTAGGGGTAAAACCCGAAAACACCGCTTTGAGCTAGACTCGAACGGGAACTGGTGCACGACAACGGGCCTTGCTGCACTCTTGGTTACGACACTCCCGGGGGATATGCTTAGGATAATTTACATTTTCTTTACAAACCAATTTAAGTAATATATATATAATATGAGAGTAAATGACCTTGGTTAATCCTAATATGTTTCAAATTGAGAATATGGTGACATTTTAATCTCTAAATGATTTTACGACTACTATTACTCACACAATGCTTTATGGTTTTAGTCAATGGCTGGATTCCAAGGAAGTCATAGTGACTTTGAGAATGATGTACAAGATGGGAACGGTGGTGGCAATGAGCAACAAAATGGAATGTTGATAGGCGTAAAAGATATCATCTTTATGCCAAATCAGTTTTCGAAAAATATGATCAACAACATATATATTAACCAACTCCCAGACTCAACAAGGAAGAGAAAGGTGACAAATGATAAGAGCTCTAGAAATGGATACCATGGAGAAAAGAACCCTCAATTTTCATCATGCAGGAAATGTGGAAAGAGACACCCAGGAAAGTGTCTCAATGGGACAACGAAATGTTTTACGTGCGGGAAGGAAGGACATAAAGTAAAGAATTGCCGAAGAAAAATGAAGAGTACTATGGAAGAAGATAAAAATGGTCCCAAGAGTCCATTTACAGTCATTTGCCGTAAATGTAGGGGACCTGGTCATTACCCGAGTGAATGTACTATTCTATAGGATATTTTCTTGGTCAAAGAAGAAGCTATGTGGAAATAAATGGCTGGAGAAAAAATTTAAAAAGTATTAGCACTCCTTGTTGAAGGGTTTACTTTGGAATAATTTTCTCTTGTATTTGTAACCCCACAGTTTGCCATGTGAGAATGATATTTGAGGAAGAATTGTCTCTTCTCTTGTGGATATAGGTATAAATAACCATTTGGTTTTATATGATCATCGGGGTTTGAGAAAATGATAAGTTATTATAATTTGGGATGAAAATGCAAAGTATGATATAACATTTGTGGTTAAATTATGTTATTTTGAGGAATTTATCTCATTTTGGTAATATTATAAAATATAGTTTTTGAAAAAGGACAACACGTAGACCGTGTGACAACCCGTCGCGTCGGACAAAGCTATGGGAATCGAACCCACAACCAAAGTGCGATTGGGATTTATCGCCTACCACTGGACTACATGAAGTCCCTGGTTAGTGTGACTATTTTTTTTTGTAAAATGATTTTATTGATCAATAATAAGTTGATTTGGGTTCTTATTTCATATCAAAAGAATACCCTTGGTATAGGAAAATGATTTGGTGATTAAGTGATAAATGTTATTTTGGAAGATGTTCGCTTTGTTGGGAACACTATATGCCCAAGGAAAATAGAATACTATGGGGTTTCATTTGTGGAGTAATGATAGATTTTTATCTACGTTTTTATTGTGGATTTATAGTGATTTGGGTTATTTATGGAAATGATTAACCTATAATAGAGAATATGTGATTAGGTTAGTTACTTTTGAGTATGTGACTTTAAGAGTATCTGATGTCATTTGGAGATACAATTTAACATGGGAGACTACATAATCAAATTCTTCTATGTTTTGGGTTTCAATATTAGTTTGGATTATATTAAAGGATTTTAAGGACAATTGGTTATTGAATGGTATCTATTTAACTTTGGGGTATTGTTGGTTTAATTTTAGAAATTAAGATTAGTGCATATTTATCTCAATGAATATCCTTTTGGGGGATCATTAGATCATTCACTGACCATTTTGGTTTTGATTAATCTTCAAAGACAATGTAAATATATGGTTTATCCTTCATGGATCATGTGATTCTATAGAAGTTTATTCTATCTCTTCCAGTGTGACCAAGTCTTCTTGAATACTAATCGTTTAAAAAAAAATGAGTTAGTGGTGGAAATTTATTAAAGAATGAAAATCTACTTAAAATGTATGTATATCTCATAATGTTCTTAGTCAATATCATAAATGAATTACTCTTCCTTATGTAATGTAACTTAAAAAAAAAATGTTGTCCGTTTACTTTCCTACTAGGAGACTAATGGTCGTTTGTCCCAACACAAGTTTGTGGTTTTCTCATTGTTAACTTTCTCCTGATCATGATTTCTATCCCTCTCCATCATAACTTGACACTTAGTTTATCATCCATATCCATGTTTTCTTACATGGAATCCTAGTATGGGTTATCTTGGATGACCCTTATACCTCTCTTTCTTTCTTTTAAAGTGATAGTTTTATTGACTCTTTTTCCGATGTGGGACTTTCCATTATATTCCCAAGCAAAATTTTAAAAATTGCGAGGACGCAATTTATTTAAGGAGGGGAGAATGTAACACCCCAAGCTTCCTCGGTATGTTTCCTTTCGAATAATGCAATGACGTGCATTGTACGCAACTTCGAGATTTTAACACACCACAACCAATCAAACTAGCCGTTATGAATAGTAATACCTACTTTTTGAAATTATATATATTTTATATTTCAAAATGGAATTCATTTTTGGATTCGGAATATTGAATTTAGCCTAAGGTGAAATTTTGGTACTTTTCGGATAACTTTCATATTTTGATGAATAGTGAAAATTACTAAATTTTAATTAAAAACAACTTTTTTAATCAAAATAATTAATAGTGATAAATTGTGAATTTGAGTGGTTTTAAAGTATATTTAGAATATATTTTTACCATTTAATATAATGTTGGTCATTGGACATAATTTTACAATTAAACCGAACATAAACAAGTGTCAATCTTTTGATAGTTATTATCTCTTAAAAACACGTTTTTTGTTTTGACAGCGGGAATTAATTTTAAATTAATTTCTGCCACTTCTGTTTTTTGAATTTAGAAAAATGGATTCCATATTTGGAATCAGGATTTCCAAATTGTGTAAATAGGTAACTTTTATTTTTAGACATTTTGAATAATTACTGCGGTAAATATTTTATTTACCATGGTTAAGGGTAAATCCGGTAAATAAGGGTTAAAAAAATAATATTATAATAATACTAAATTACCCTAAAATGTGTCTTAACCCTATTGGTTGATACATGGTCGACCATGGGCATCTTTGGGTCAATTTTGGGACCCCATGGATCCACTTGTAAGTGATAATGACACTTTATATTAATTAAGTTAAAATGAATACAAAAATGACACAAGCATATATCTTTTAGCAAAACAATTGTTACATAGGGTTATATATGCTGGATTTTAGATTATAAATATTCATTAGAAAGATAAAAAGATTTAATACATAATTATATTTTATTTATAATTTTTTTACATTAAAAAATGTATTTTATTTATGACACAATGATGATGTAGTAATTACTAAAATAGTAAAAAATTAACATAATTGATATTATAAATACCCAAATAATTATAATATGAAACTTTTAATGAATTAAACAAATTTTCTAGGATAATATGATATATTAGGATTGATTTATTTGACTTTGTTCGAAGTAATAAATCTGTTATGAGTTTCACAAAAATCAACTAGTGAATAGTGTCAAAATTGACATAAAAGAGTTCTTAAAACAAATATTATATTATTAATTGATATTAAATTCCTAAAAATCTAAGGTTCGGCCAAGCGACTTATATTATGATAGGTTAATCATTAATGTACCACTTGGGTGTCTTTTGGATGTATATAGTAAGTTTATTAACCATATTATATAAAAATACAAAGAGACATTGTAAAAGTGAAACTAATTAACTTAGAGTTAATACTTAAAGATAAGGTTACTATAAGTACCCAAACCTGTCTAAATTCTATTGGATGAGTTGTTTTCGACCTATCCCCACCTCAACCTTTGAATAGTCAACTTTGGAGCCATTGAAAACCGAATATGAATTTATTATAAATTAATATTTCTAGCTTTTCCAAAGGTGCCCCTCACCCCTCTTATAAAAGGGCACTCCTCCTTCTCATTTCCTCACACCTCTCAAGCCACTTGTCTCGTCCAAACTCTGCCCAACTAAGCTCCCCACATCCCTCTCCTCCTCCTTGAAGCTTCCCCTTAGGCAGAAAGCATTTCAACAAGTCCTTTGGTTCCAACCAAAGTGAGTTACCTAAATTAAAGGTAACAATTTATCTTAAATTATTTTCATTTATTTTGCTTCTTCAACCCCCAAACTATTTTTATTTCCCTTCTTTTGTAACAACACCAGTATCCTCAGTATACTAGGATGTTTTTATAAGAAGTATTCAAACTACACATACACACAACTCCATCTAATGGATGATGAACATAATGTTTCTGTGGATGGCAAACTAACGCCTCACGAAACGATGATTGTTCAAAAACATCTTACCACCTCTCATGGTGGCCATTATAATAGCACTGTAATTAAATATGATATTAATGATATATATTTTATATATAAGCTTCTTTAATTCCATTTTATTTCATACCATTATTCGTTTCATGTCGTATATACATACGATAATTTCATTTGAGGAAGTGCGGACTACCGCCCCCTTAAAATGATATGACTCGTTCATACCACACATGGAACGTATAAAGGATGGTGTTAATGAACTTAAGTAACATATATAAAATATTATATTATACTGTAATAGTAATATACCTATGTATCATTTGGATTCGATTCTTTTAAAATAAAAAATTAAATGGAAGTAGCGTTCGTGCGTACGTACGGACTACCGTCCCCACGAACGCGATGAGATTCATTCTCCATCGTATCCATTCAAGTATAATTATCATTTAATGATTTAAAAATGATGTTTAAGGACTTGATATCATTCTGGATATGAATAAGATACAACAAACATGACTTATGTAACAAAACATATAAAAGAAAATGAGTAAGTTAACACCCGAAACAGCGTTAATACTAAGATATTATTAACAAATCAATGTTAAAAGATCATATATGATATCATATTAAAGTAAATGATTCTTGTATTATTCAATAACAATTATTTCACCATTATACAGGAGGTAAACCTACCATCGACCAAGGAAAAAGTACAAAGTAAGGGATTCTCTTATCTCACTTTCAATTCCGTGAGATTTCCATTATTCGCCACTAAATTATTGAAAGTTGTGTATTGTGTATGGCCATTTGATATATATTATCATGATTCTCTTAATATTCATGTTATTCTGTAAATAATTTGGTGGTTATTAACTTTTGGCCATACGACTCAGTTGATTAACATGGTAAGGGGTTTCTTAACTCACTCTTAATTTCGTGAGAATTCCATTGTTCACCACTTAATTATTGCATGTGGTGTATGTGTACTACCCATGATTGTATTCATTGTGTAATATACTTTATTTTATGGGTATTTACATCATCATGGTATGATCTTTCTTTCATGGGTGTTTGTTTCTTAAGTTACCTAATCAATAAGGGAATTTGAGATTTCAATTTCCACTCATTTGGCTTTACGCATATTTCATTGATTATATTACTCCAAGATTATGTGTGGAATCGCTATTAATTTGATTATGTCTTAATTTCCACTCCCCTTTCTGTGGATATACTTTTGATACACATAATCACTCCATTGATAAACTCTCAAGTGATCGGTATGAACTTGATAAGAGTAATTTTAACTCAATCTTCATTTGTTGAGTTAAATATCCAATTCGTTGGTGTTGTTTCTACAAGAATATGTGTGAATATCCTTTGATTGTTTTACACTGAATATTAAATCATATTTAGTGTATTTATATTTTTCACACATAATTATGTCGTTGATTTATCCTTAACCTAAGGATACGGCCTTTATGAGAGATTTCATCTCAATTTACATTCAACTGAGACTTTTTTGTTGATATACACCAAATCACTTTTATGTGTTGTATATAATGTACTTTGACATAGTATATCATGAATCCCTTTATTCTCATGATATTACAAAGTTTTGATTACCTCAATTATTTGTACTCAAGTGTCTCTCTTTTGGTTAGAATCTCTGACCAAAATACCATTTTAAAATATTTTAAAGACTTATTCTTCTAAATCATGCTCATTAATGTCCATGTTTTAAAAATGGTTTTTAAGGATTTATTTATATGGACATTAAAGTTTAGAAATTAAAACTCCTTTTAAAAAGTTTCAAAGTGGTATGGGACACTTTGATTCAAAAATCTATTTTTAAATGACTTCTTGACAAATAGTGTGACTTTTAAATGTTTTCAAGAAAAGGGGGATATTTCTCTCAAATTGTTTTGATGATTATTTTCATCTATGTCAACATCCTTCATTATTCATGATTGAAGTTAATGTGATACAATACAATCTTCCATATTGTATCAAATGAGTTATATTTGATTGTGGATGTTCTATTTTTATACCATTCATGGTTTGTGGTTAAAGTATTGACATTTCGTATGCTAGTTTTAATACGAATGTTTATGTTATGTTTAAACCTATTCATATGAGGAATGCATTGGACTTAATAAGTGACGGGTGGAGCCCGCTATAGCTTCTCGATGCATCGGTAGGTCTCATGAGACAAACTAGTGTCTTGGCACAAGGCCTTGGCAAAATCTTATTTGTAGTCTTGGCACGAGGCCTTGGCTATGTGGTTATGATAGTCTGGCATTATGCATTCCATCATTATGAAAGTGGTTATTGATATTGCATGTGATCATTCGACTAGTAGAATATCCATGTGAGTAAGTAAATGGCATTATTTCATTTTACCTTCGCCATTTTATGCTGAAGTTTAAATTTAAAAGGCTTTTGTTTTAGTTATAAATTGCCTTAAGTGTTTATGATTATTTATGAAAGCTTCTGCTATAATGTTATCCTTACTAAGCATCCGAGCTCACCCCTTTCAATGTTTTATTTTTCCCAGGATTATGAACAAGTAATTTATGAATGACCTGCAGGGATAGTATGAGGGGATATGAAGACAAGATGTTTTTTTTTTGATGTAATGTAAAAATTTATGGATGTATCTAGTTATTCCAAGGCTACTAAACTAATCGGTCTTTCGAGACTTGATCTTTCTCATGATCATGCCAATGTTATGTAATAATGCACCGACTCTAGGTAATTAGGGTCGGGGCGTTACATATTCATTATATATATATATATTTAGTTTAATCCATAAAAGGAAAATATATAAAAATTAATTACATAATTCATGGAGACGGTAGGTTGTACATACTTATGACCACTGTTTTCACTTTTTGATGGATGAAAGGATATAAAGTTAAATAATAATTAAATTTTAGAGAATAATTATTATAAAATATTAATAATATTTATTCATTAAATCCATCCCTATTACCATATATATAAAACAAGAATGAAAAATGGATCACATCGCTCCGTGGAGGTGGTAGTCTACACGTACATACGAGCGCTGTTATCATTTTCCAATGGATGAAAGGTAAGAATATAGATATGATATTATAACTATAGAAGAATTATTAGGTCATAAATATCATATATAGATATTAAAATCATTATAATACCCATACATAAAATATGGTGATGAAATTTGAATTGTATCACTACGTGGAGATTGTAGGCCATATGTACGCACATGCAACACATTCAAATTTTATCTGATAGAAAAGATGGTGGATAATTATAGTCTCATAATCATAATAAAATTTAAGTATATTAAGTATAATGAAGTTATTATTTTATGATAAATATAAAATATTTATAGGAGGTTTAAGAATATATAAATCGATGGAGGTTGGGTAGGACGATTATATCTTCTTCAGGAGACCACATTTAGATCCTTTATTATTGAACCTAGGGTTGATATTTTGAGGAGATCAGAACCACTATAAAATGTATAAGGATTTTTATAAGAGAAATGGATAAGTATTTTTTGATCTATATTTATAAATTTGGTGTAAGGAAGATAAGGAAGGGGTGTCCTTTTATATGGGAGGGAAAAGATACACTAGACATTACTAAAAATATTAACAAATAACTAAGTCATTATCAATAAAAGTACTTTAAAATGGACATAGATTAAAAGATAAGGTATTATATGGATAAAAATTCATCAAAAAATAAAATATTGATAGGTTTATGTGGTATTTTAAACCTTATTCATTAGTTTAACCCCTTAATTAACCTATTTTAACCTTAATCACGATAATGACACTTTAACTCTTAAGGGGTTATGATTTTACTTAAAAGGGGAAGATTTTATAATAAATGGAAAATGGATTATATTTTAGACCATATATTATCTTAATTTACCTATTTAAACATTTTAATGTTTTTTAAATAATTAAATTAAATATTATTTTCATAAAATATCATTATTTTTATTTTTGATACTATTCATTTAGTTTGACTTCCAATACATCAATACAATGTTTTAATTAGAATATATACCTTTAAAGTATCCCTAATTTGTTATATTTATTATAAAAATTCATGTATCACTACAAATCACTCAAATTTCTATACTTTTAATTTTTTTAAAACCATTTATTTTATTTTTTCCATTAATTGAATAAATATCAAGTCAGCATTGCATAAGAATTTAAGGTAATTATATAATACCTAAAAATTAGAAATAAATTACCATAAATAATATTTTTATTAGTCTAAAAATAAAAATCTATATTCATTCACCACTTAATTTTTTCCGTATTTTAACACATAAGAAATATTTAAAAGTATAAAAGTGACATTTTATATTTTTCTTTGCTTTAAATATTATATTGGTAATTTTCAAGGCACATTTTACCTAAAATAATTAAATTTAAAGCAAAAGATGATAAGTATAGAATTAACTTAATTAAACAGGAATTTTGATGGAAAATGGTGACCTTAACACTTATTTTTAACCTAGATTAACCTGATTTACCCTTTACTGAGGTGATAAATTTTACCACAACTACTATTAATAATGCCTAAGAATAAAAATATTTTTTTAAAAAATTTGAAACTCCTAATTCCAAATAGTTAATCCATTTTATCAAATTAAATACCTATAAATGATATAAATTAATTTTATAATAACTGCATAAAATGTGATGAAAACTAATTTTAGAAATAAATATAATTTTTCGCATAAAAATGGATTTATTATTATTCTATATTTAAAAATAATTTAGATGAATGATAAATTTTTTATTGAATATATAAATTATAAATTTCATTTAAATCATGCACCAATATCTATTAATTTAATTTATTAATATAAAAATACATTTCTAGCATAATTTCTTTAGTAAAAAATCTTATTTACTTCAAATATTTTTTTATTACAAATCAATTAATATCCCAAAAATTTATTTTACACATGTTTAAACCATAAATATTCCATAAATTAGTTAATACTATCCATAAACACAAATTTAATGGCTAGTTTGTAATGAAATACTATATTACAGTTCATTTAGACATGGGGTTGCGTGTAACACAAGCTATATTTTTTTTATTTGAAGAGAAATGTTTCTTAAAATCTTAGGGTATTATAAAAATTTTAACATTGTGGAAAAACAAAATGAACATGCTTCATTTTTTGAACAAAAAAAATCTCTATAGTTCATATCGTGACAAAACAATTTACACACTTCCTATTATGAATAAACAAGATGTACATACTTCTTGTTATGAAAAAATAAAATTTCCATGATTAACATCCTTATCTCATGAGATATAAATCCTTAACGAATTAATTATAGGGTGATATATAGATTCACACATAAATTATACATACATACATGTTCTAATTTTAAAAAATCATTCATCTCATCATAAAGAACTGATGGAAATGAAAAAAAGTTTCGTAACATTTCAAGATGGAATCACCAAAATTGAACTCAATAATGTAAATAGTCAATACCCAAAATTAAATCACCCTAAATGTAACTAACCAACCCGGTTCAACCAGAATAGTCACCCAAGTCAGACCATCATGGGGTGGAGTAAAGAAAAGAAAACAAAATAAGTATCATATAAAAGGATAACAAGACATAAACCCGAGTACAACATGGAAACAAAGTGTGATATAACTGATCTAAATAGGAAAAAATAGAAAGTATGAAAAAACTAGACAAAACTAGTCTCCAGACCAACCGTCACCCCAAACTAAAATAGAAACGTAAAGATAAGCCTTTATGATACAAAATGATATTCCCTTCACCTTTATCCTACAAAACAAAGTATACATCCTCCCACAGGCAGAAGTTGGGTGTGAGTAACATATCCTAGTAGGATACCACCAAATAATATATACATGTTCTAATAATAAGAATTAACATGTTCAAGCTTAAAAAATAACAATTTTACAATCACTTTTATAAATAAAACAATTTGAAAGCCTTTTTCATACAATCCTAGAGTTTTCAAAAATTGAATATCATGTTTACAATACTAGAAACAAAGAAGGTAATGATACCAATATATAAATACAATATGATACAACATCCATGAAATAAAATATCATGCAATAAAAAACCAAAAACAATATCACACCTTTCATCTGAGATCTAGTATATGGGAAAATATGTACTCAAAACTCACAAGCCTAACAAGGCATAAAGATGGATCCAACCAACATCAAGACTAACAAGGCATAAAGATGGATTCATTTTTGAATTTATGAAGTGAAAAATTTAGAGAACATATACTTTTAAAAATATAAATTAATTATATATCCTTGAAAATATATAATTTTTATCACTATAAATATTGAGTAAAAGATAAAACATTTAATTTTGAAAGTATGAAAAACCCATTTTTATATTTTGAAATACATTTGTTAAAAACCCACATCATAAAAAGAGGTAACAAAACTTCCCTTTAAAAAGTGGTAAATAGAAATTAGGAATTTCTCATGATTAAACAAATATTTGAGTTTCAAAATAAAAAATTAAAACATTTTTGGAAATAATAATCATGGAAATATATGAAAAACCATCTTTATAAGAGATGATATTTGTTTCCTAAAATCATTACACCTTTATATGAAATAATTTCATTAAGAAAGAATTTTTAAGTTAAAAAAAATAATTTTAACCCCTATATAAAAATTTTAATATATTTTTAAATATTGAATATAATAATTTATCAAACTTAGAATAATAATGTTTAAGGAATAATATTTTAACTCAAATAAATGAAATTTGAGTTAACCAAATCCCTTACAAATGTTACAATTCATGAATCAAGAAACATTTAGAAAGGGGTTTATATGGTAAAATGTAAATTCCTTATAAGAAAAGAGAAATTACGAAATAATTAAATCAAATAGAATAATTTTCCCAACTTATATGAAATAATTTTAATAACAATAATCATAACTCGATGAACGAGAATTGACTTTTCTAAAAACCCATACGGTAATGGTAACATAAGAATAAAAGTGTTACCATTAAATAAACATTAAAATATCATAAAATAAAATATATTACTTATAATTTAAAGAAATTGGGTAGTTAATACACCATATAAAATAAATTATGGTTCAAAATATGAAATATGACTCTTGGATTTCAAAATGATACAAACAAACACTTACCTTGTTTTCCCACTTAGTCAAATGCATTCTAAGATCCTATATAACAAAAATAAATTACTTAATATTCTATTTCATAAAATTATCAATATCTATAACCCTTTATAAAATTAATTTATAACTATTCTCTATATGTATATTATCTAGTTTTTATCTATTTTCTATATCGACTATAGATAATCATGATCATTTTAAACTAGTTTCGTAATAATAGTTTTGTTCTTCATAATTCTCCAAAATTTCATCATTCACAGATCATACAAGGTACTAGAATTTATTTTTCATGATATCTTATAAAATTTATTTATTTATTTATATCACATATAATTATTAATCAAGTTCTCATAGTCATCCATGATATTATTTTATATCATTGTTAAAGTAGGTGGTTATATCGACCCAAACACATACCATACTTAAAGGATGAATGTGGTTATAAAAGTGGTTTATTTTAGAATAAAATAATTATTATAGAATAATAATGATATTATTTAGATATTTTAAGTTGTTTAATAATAATTTAATATATTTTAATAAATAATTAATAAACTAGATTAAAAACGAGATATATTACTTTGTGGAGGCGGTAGTCCACACACACACAATTGTCATTCTTTTGTTTTTATATATGGATGGAAAGGAATAAATTAGGTTTTTTCTATTAATATAATAAAAATTAATTATAATAATGATACACAGTTTTTTATATTACTATATTTATGATAGGTCTTGAATATAAATATTAAGAATAAAAGGATAAGGATTAAGTAATACTAACTTTGGGACCTTGGACTTTCTCTTGAAAGTATCCTCGGAAATGAAGGGTTTAGGATGAATTATGATGAACAAGGGATTTATTTCATGAATAATAATTATAGGATATGAATATTAGGTAAGGGTTAATGTCAGTTTTTAAAATTATATGTAAATTTGAGAGGGTAGGAGTGATCCCCTTTTATAAGTTAAGAAAATAAAACTTTTATGGACACCCATTATTTTTCAATAATGGAATGAAACTATTTATGGTTAAGTGGTTCCAAAAGTAAGAAATAATGGATTTTGGTATCCTATAAGGTATATAAGGAGTGTAAAAATAATTTATACACAAGTTTTAAACATGTTTCAATCCTTTTACCACTTGATTTTCATATTTTACCATTTTGGTTTTTACCATGGTAACTAGTTTTTACCCTAGTAATTTATATTTTATTAAAAATATAAGGTAAAAAATATTAAAAATTTTGGTATTATTAACCTAAATATAATAAAAATATATTTTAATTTAATTTATAAATAATATAAAATCAACTTTTAAATTAAAACATTTAATATGTAGAAAAACCATTTTATGGAAAAAATCTTGTTTTCACCACTAAGTTTTCTTCATATTATTTTGTATTGTTTACCAATATAATTAGTGATAATATTTTATATATAAGTTTAAAAATTATATTAAAATCATTTTTGAGAAGTTATTTATTTATTTGATAAGATAAAAACTCTATAAAATTAATAAAAAAATTCTTTGAAAATAACAGTTTTACCATTATTATGTTCCTTAACTTTAATCTTGATCGTAATAATTTTATTCTGAAAAATGAAGTTTAACTTGTTAAATATTATGAAAATTTTGATCTAAAATATTAAATCCATATTTTATTTATTTATTTTCTATAATTAATAGAATAAAATTTTTAATATTAGAAAATAAAAAATATAATTTAGAGTAAAATATTACGTAAGTTTCCAAAATGTTAAACATCATTTTTGTAAATTCAACACATAATTTTGAAATGATTACTTTTAATTTATATATATATTTTCATATAAAAATGTTTCAAATAATTCAAGTAATCCTTGTACTTTGATAATGTCATAAAAGTGGTGGTATTAGCAAAATAAGTATTTTCTACTATTCACCTAAAAATCAATTATTTTAAAAAATATAAAAAATCATATTTAGGATGATTTAGGTATGTAGAATTTTAAAATGAATTTAATTTTTTAAAATTAAATTTGTAAAATTTAAAATTTAATTTTTAAATAAAAAATCAATATATGTATATATAAATAAAATGTTTTTATTGAAAAATTACCTTTTAAAAATTTATTTGTTCATAATTCTATATTATTCACATTTTCTAATTGAGGATAATATTTTTTATCTACTATAGGTTTTATTTTTATTAAATTTTATGAATAATAAATACGTATTATCTCATTTTTGTTTGGTGTTGCGTGTGGTGCAAGCTATCAAAGAAAATATTAATTTAAAGGATCTAAAATCTCAGGTCATTACACCTATATCTCCTTATCCATACCCCATAGAGTCTTCCAGTACACCACATACTATAGTAGTGTGATCATAACTACATCATGACATCACAACCCATACTACTACACTTTGAAGGGATAACAGGGAAAATGGAGAAGTTAGCCATATATTCTCTCACCAACCTAGATGTTAGGGGAAAAAATCCAACACCCAAATAAATCAAGCATAGATAATGGTATTTGACTTGGGTTGGGTGAATATAGAAATCACAAGGAAGTAAATTATATATATGTACCAAAAACAAGCTTAAGCTATGGTAGTTTACTTGAATAGCACTACCACATCTCACAAATTTCACTACAGTACCATTGCCCCGTGTTACCATCACTTCCAACTATAACATCATAAAAAAACCCATGTCCTAAGAAAATAGACACACTAACCTATTAAATAGCCAATTAATACAACTTTTATCCCATTTTAAAATTAACCAATTACTAACCAATTTATATTCATTAACATATTCAACTCCATATTTAATAACAAAAAACTATCCAATACCCACTTTAGTCCCAACCATTAATTAGTCATTTCAAGCAACAATAATTCATTTTTATCCATCAATTTATTTAATTCTAGTTAGGTACATTTTAGTTTCATCATTACTAATTATATTCTATACCATCGGGTTGCTATCAAATTACCACACATTAACCAACCAAGCCATCATCCACAACCACCCACTATTTCTCTCTTACCAAACATGGTAAGGTAGCTGCAACCTCATTGCACAATCTATAACCTCAATCGCATCCAACTACGCTACACATGGAATCTATAACAACACCCACTGCACACTCACTATCTCAATCACATCCCTCCTATGAAACCCAAGGAATCTACTACAACACCCATTTACTAAATTCATGATCAACCCCCCAAAAATCAAAAAAACATAGTTAGAATAATAAGATTTATCAAAAACACAACAAAAATATCAGTAGTCAAGCATGACCACATTCCCCCTTATACCAAATATGTTTCCACACCAATTACCTTATCCACAAAACTAGTTTATTACCAAATTTAATTGATTATCCTTTTATAAAAGTTTAATTCAAAATAAAATCATACCATTAGTTTGAATGTATAAATAACATATATTATTTTCAACAATAGTAGTGAACAAGCACCAAGTGTGAAAGAAATTTCATGAAGGTAGGTAAGCACATGTGAATCAACCCTATCCCATAAATTTACTTAGTCTAGTTAATTATCTTCATTTGTTTAATTTTTATGATTTATCCATGGAAGTTAAAACCATTTTAATCCCATAATTTACACATAAAAAGAAGAGTCATCAAAACCCCTACCTCAATTAGAGCTTCAGAATCTACAATGAAAAGACAAGTCATGGAAAATATGATCCCGAGATTAATATCCCACTAGATAAAGCTCCAAAAATCTAACCAAAACATCCATCATTGGAAACTTTATTCACCATCACTCAACCTAACCACATCTCATAGACAAAACCTTCTATGGAAGATGAATAAAGAGAAAACCAAGAATACAGGAGGAAGAACTCACATTGGATCACCAATAATCAATTTCCCAAATACAAGGATCAAAGTTAAGGAAGAGGGGTTGTAAGATATCCTAAAACCACCTTTGAGTAAACCAAGAATAAAGTGAAATAGAGGTGAGTTAATAAAATTAAAGGGAGCCTCAAAATTAATACCAGAGATGAATAATAGATGATCATGATGCAAGGTTAAAGTCCATGCCAAAACTTCCAGGTTTTTCCACAAGACAATGGTACATCCAACTTACCTATTCCACAAAGGGACATGGCCCAACTCCCCCACTGAAATCATGATTCATATGTCTCATATATCATATAAAACATGGGTAGCACCATAGTTTAGTGAAGATACCACACTTCAATGACCCTTCAAAATGAAGAGACACCAAAACTAGACCCCTAAATCTCTATAAAATAAGCCAAAGAAGTAGGAAATAATCATGAAACTTCTAATTTCCCTAATATATCCCCAAAAATAGATTAAAACACAACCAATTTCCACACTGAAAGGGTATTTGAGATAGAAGGGCCATCAAAATTTAGCCCTCGAGTCCCTAAGCCGCAACTGCAAGAACCATGCCATAACTATGCCTTTTGATTAGCCCCTCACAGAAAAATACACACTTCCACACTATAAAATCACCTCCCATACTATAAATTAATCTCAACTCCACTGTTCTATCTATAAAACTCTTCCCAAAACCTCTAACTCCATAAAATCATAATTTAATGTGATAAGATAGTCAAAACCATTGAATTTGATACCTATAAAATAATTCTCTTAATCTCGAATCTAAATTGAACCCAAAAGGAAAAACCACCAACACCACCAAAAAAGAACTTGTCCTAGGTGATACATCTTAAATAAGAAGATTCCATTGACAATTCATATTACACTAGGAGAAACAACTCAACAAGAATCCAAATAACACCACTTCATTTAATCGAATGAAAAATTGAGAATCTAATAAAAAAATAAAAATAAGAGAATAAAAAATCTTAGTATACTGAGTTTGAATATCCAATCATATTCCCACATACTATTATCCACATCACCATGCCTCCATATAAATCAAACTAAAGAAATGGATCACCCATGAAACACCCTCTTCTGATGATCATAAATATAAAATATACATTGAATGTAACATCATCCTCAATATCTAGATCTCCGAACTAGATGACATGAGAATTATCATTACAATATCATTGTATTTGTGACACATGGAACATGTCATGGATCCGATCCATCTATGGGGGAAGTACCAACCAATATTCTACCTCCCTAATTCACTATAACACCTTGAAGGGATAGATAAACCAGGGAGAGGGATTACTCCCCTAACCAAACATATACTACCCATGAAGAGGAGAAACACTCATTAACAAAATATTCTCAACCTCATAATATAATGACCTCATTATCTGAATATCATGATACTTATAGCAATCTTACACTTCCTTATCCACTCTCAGATCATCTAAACCTTCACTTTCATATTTTTCACTACATATGGACCAAGGATCATTGACTCCACAACCTCATTCTAATACATCAGAGATGAAATGTTCACCCATAAAACTACTAAAATGGAGTCATGAAAATGGAAGAGTGGATGATTTTATATAAGAAAACTAAAACAATGGAAAATGATTGTTCTACAATCCATTAAAGTGAATGATGAAAGCCCAAAATATAGACTCCAATGTTTGGATGGTCTGATCCATCCATCTACCCATATGAGTATGGAAAATAGTACTAAGGTGAAAACAAATCACAAATAATATTTTAACCCTCTCTAGATTAACATTGAAAAAAGATGATCTTGATTAGAGATTATGGTTCTTAGTACCCCATGAAGCTATACCACCTCATTTATATATTATGTCTCTAAGACCTTCATAAAACTCCAATCCCTAATCACCAGAAAGTGGGTGAATTTTATAAACTAATCCAGAATCACCCAAATAAAATCACAACCTAACTGGGAACATTGTAGACCTATAAAAAATCCATCGACATAACCTCCCATTTCCACTTTGGGATATCCAATGGCTGTAATTAACTACCTAGAATATGATGGTCTGTGTTCGCCCACTATGAAACCAAGAAATATAATATGGTTTCTTCCAACTACTTCTTTATCTTGAGAAACTAAATATGAACCCTTAAGGAATGATATATCTTGGACATACTAATATATACTAGCAACACTAATCTATGAAACTCATGAAGAACAACCTTGCACACCACTAATAAAATGAACAACCTCCCCAAAAATATCATCTGATGTCAGTAATCCTATGAAAATACCTTCAAATAATTATCATGGATGATATATATATATCATTTAGACCTTCGATTCATCCCATTGAGAGTCCTCCAACCACTTTATCAAGGGAGATCAAATTTTCATCTGAAATAGGAAACCTCTACCAACAACCTTCCTATGTCAAGGTGCATTAGTGCAATCTCCTCTATCCCTCTTCAGTTATATCTATATTCCTGAGAAATATCTCCCCGTGAATTTCTACTCAAAGAATATGTAAATACATTCCACTTACTAAGGGTTTAAGAGATCTAAAAATCATAATCCTATAGAAAACCTATCAACCTCTATTTTTTAGATTTAGGTCCCAATAAGAGAAAAAATATCTTAGTCTCATGTGGTTTATAAAGAATAAAAAATTACGACCGATGAGGTAATGTTTCCATAACTTTGGAGTGAAAACTAACATCACCAACTCAATATCATGGGTGGAATAATTATGTTCATGGCGATATAACTACCTAGTCCCATAGGATATCACCGATCTCTTCTATGTCAATAAAAAACCTAAAAAGAGATGAGATGCATCACAAAATACTTCAAAAATCACCCCTCCTCTATAATCTGAAGCCTGAGATAACTGGTCAATATTTCTTTTAGGTAGTTTAAATCTACATAAAACTGATCAGTCCATATGAAATATTATCCCTTATTAGTCAATGATATCTATAGAGCTAAAATCCAAAAGACGTTAGAGATGAACATCTGATAATAACCTATAAGATGAGGAGGCTACATACCTTTGAAATATTCTTGATTTCTTCCCAAGAAATAACCACTAAAATCTTAAACGGATCCACTTACAGTCCCTTATAAGACACCAAATGTCCAAGTAAGTGCACCAACCACATCGAGAACATACACTTGGACATATTTCAATAAATATGATGGTTTTGAATGACCTATAAAATGGATCTAAGGTGCTCAGAATAATCCTACTTTGTCCTTGAGTATATGAGGATGTAATCAATGAAAAATACTATGAACTGATCTAAGAACTCACATAACAAAAGGTTCATGAGCCATATGGATACAACTGGGAATTTTGTGAGACTTAATAATATGATCACATACTCTAAGTTTCTAAACCAACACCTAAAAGTGGTTTTCAAGATATCCACTTCCTAAACTCTCATCTTGTGATATCCAGACTATATATGAACCTTTAGAAACTATATATATACCTTCAAATAGTCAAATAGATCATAAATACTCAAGAGAAGTTAATAGTTATTGAATGTCACCATATTTAACTTTTGGTAGTTTACACAAAATCATTGACTGATGTCCTCCTTCTTGGTGAATAAAATAGAAGATTACCACGGTGATACAGTGGGATGATTAAACCCATTATAAATTACATCATAAACCTAAATATTTAACTTCTATATCTTGAATGGTGTTAACCATTAAGGATCCATCAAAATCATAGAGGCACTGAGCTACGACTAGATCCTAAACTTGACATACAGTAAAGGGGTAATGCCAAAACCTCCTTTGAAGAACATCAGGAAACTCCTATATGACCCTAGAAACTACATCACCAATGCCTCCATAAATAATAATGACAAATATTATAATTAGGACAATAGTGGATCTAAACATCTATAACCCATCTGATGTTCCTAGTCACCAATGAATACCACACACTAGTCCTCCTTATCATAAATCATGAATCTTATCTAGAAGAAATCAACAACCACTTGCATATAATACCACTAGATGATGATGTTAATTATATCAATTGGATTTATTTGAAGATTAAAGAGATCCACATATGATTTATTCTATTCCACCATTATCTCATTGCACTAGTATACATCTTATTGAATCATGTGACCTCCATTTGGTTTAGTCAACAACAGGGGCACTAGAAGCCTCACTGATTTGATTCCCAAGGCATGTCATAAGGATGGTGAAAAAATAATGCGACAATATAGAATCAAATAAAGAGTAAACCAAGGTATAAGTCAAATAAATGATACCTAAAATGATATTTCCTCTATATGAAACTAGAACATCTATAACATGGACCTATTAATGTTTGACTCCTCTGCATCATTTCAAAAGACCACCTATATAAAATATTCACCTTTTTTTATTATATGAGTTTTTTAATTTTATGAAATTATCCTTTATTATAATATTTAATCTATAATATAGGAGTTAAATAGTTTGTATATCAGAGGAAAGGGTCTCACAACTGAATTTTGGAATTGTGGTTTGAGGACCTACCTTGGGGTGGATAGAAAATACCCATCGATTTTCTAATGAAACCCACCGACTAGTTGGTGGGTTTCCAATGAGCTTATTGGATACAAAAGACCCCACTTCCCATCTGGTGGGGTTACACTGGCCTTCCAGTGGCCAAGTAATAATTCCATCCATTTTCAAGGAACATTGTCTTGATAGTGGTGCCACCAACTTTCTAGTGAGGACCACCAAGAATCCAATGAGCCCATGAGATTTTAATCCCATGTAGTTTTACAAACCTCTAACACCCAAGTTCTGATCCTAATGGCCTGGGTTTGAATTTTAAACATCCTCCATTTAATATTGGCACTCTCATTCTTCTCCCCTTGTCTCTCCTTAATTGGAATGATCTGGTAATGCTTAATAAGTTTGTTTTCTTTAGATCCATACCAAATCCTTCTTCATCTTAGAGATATTGATTACTTTTCTTATTCAAAATGAGATTTACCATCGAAAATGTATGTTCTATGGGTAAGTGTTTAAGAATCATCTTCCCAAACCTATTTTCAATGATGGTGTAATGATAAAAACTTATTTTTTTGATGATTCCTTATAGGATTGGTGGAATATCTGACATGTTAATGAAAAATACTCCTAACTAGATATAAAAATCTAAATAATGGTGAGATTTATAGGTAAATCTGTTGCATAGATCATCATAATACCTTTTTACTTATTAAATCTCTTTTCCATTAATTAATTGTTGATAAATCAATATTCATTGTCCATTCCTGAGGTTCTATTAAATAATTGATGATAAATTCATGATTTGTTCTTAAATCGATGATGAATTTGGCGAATTGAAATCCCTTCCATTGACATATCTCAAATTCAGCTATGTTTATAGACATCGTAAGGTATATGATTCTAAATCAACTTTTTTACATGTTTTATTCTTGAGTATCTGTTCTAAACCTCTTTATTGAAATCCAAAACCCTAGTTAGGCATCATTTATGTGTGGGATCATTATATGTGGGTGTGAGATGTGGTTTAAAATTTTGATTCATTGATTAACCCTAGATTTCTTCATCAAAAACCTTGAGGTAGGAAGTTATTTACCATTTGGGGCTCTAATATGCACTTTTTTACTTGGTATAATTCTTATGTTGGAATACGTTGTTTGATTGTGCTTTATTGTGATTGAATGTGGGTGTGTGTATTTCACCTGAGACCTTTGAAGCTACATGATGGCATGAGCATGATTCAATATTTTTTTACATGTTTGATTTAGATCACATGTATTGTATGTTGATATTATTTTCTCATGATGATATGATATAAAATTACTTGTTTGATCTATGATTTTATGTGTGTTACTATGCCTTTTTAGGTTATTCTTTGTACTTAGAATAGGTGGAATTCCATGTGATTAGTATCCCTTTGATGGGGATCATGAATGAGTTGAAACAATGATGAATATGGATTTTATTATAAGGTAGGAGAATGATGGCATGAATTCCTGTCCCAAGGTAGTGATGTTAGGGGCATGATGGCATGGAGGTCTAGCTCGAGGTATAGACGAGGTATGATATCCTAGATCTCTAACCCGTGATGGAGTTTGTATATGAAGGTCTAAGAGATTAACGAACTTGTTATCTTAAGACCACTAATATATGTGATTATTATCCATGTGGCTTGTTCTTTATCACTTATGTCATCCTAGGACCATCATTTAAAAAATAGAGCCAAAGAAGGCACATTTGGGGGTTTGTGGTGGTTTGGTTAGTTCATGACTACTCAGTTCATGATTTTATTATTTATATCCCTATTTTTAAATTTATTATTATCATGGAATATGCCTATTATATATGTTCACACTTGTTACAGATGCATTGGTCGTGTTCTACTGGGTTTTATTACTCACACCCAAGATGAGAAACTTAGTGCATGTGTAGAATTCATATATAGGGATATAGGTAATGTAAAGGGGCCCATAGAATACGGTTTAACTAAAAAACACCAATTTTATAGTAGTTCTAGGATGTACTTCCGAGGATAATAATTTCTATTTATTTATTTGTATTATTGAACAACATTCTGATTTTTCTTAATAGATATAGAGCCTATTTTATTTATTGTGTGCTTTTCATGATATTTAATATTATTCTTATTCCTTATTATTAATTTTAGTTGTTATATTTTATTATTAGTTTTACAAGGATATGATACTAAGGGTATATTTTCCCCACTTACAAACTTTATACCCTCACTGTTAGTAGGAAACCTCTTGCGTATGAGGAGGCGTGTATGTGGTATTATGACCCTCTAGCATAGACCCAATAGTTGTTGTAAGGGTGTTACAAAATGGTATTAGAGAATATTTTTCTTATTTTATTTTTGACCAACCAGAGGCACGGTATAAAGGAGATAGGCTATGTGGGACTTGGGTAAGGGAGAATCCATGTGCCTGGCCAACACATGTGTAACATACCTATGAGTTATCATTGATGAGATTGTTGTTACTGCTTCATGTGGATTTATGTGTGTTTATGCACCATGATTAATAATGTAGGTTCATATTCCATATATATACCTGATTTTATGCTACATATTAGTTCTTAATTTAATTCCTTGATTTGTACTATCTATTATGGATAAATTTGAATTCTGTTGTGTAATATATCTACTTTTCCTTGTTTTTATGATATATATGTATTGGAATTAATTATTATAACCTAAGAATACTATTATTATTATATATATATGATCATGACTAATGTGTAGGAATAGAGACCTTAGTTCTAGGAGGGTAATACCTTAGGTTATGGGTAGACTGTTAGGGAAACCTTTGTGTGATCTCCTAGACTAATTAGGACTTGTCTTAAATGTTATAAATATTTCCCATAATGTTATAAAATATACCACCTCATAGAAGACTTATGGTCATAAAAAATGACATGAGATGGGGTATTCCTACTAGGGAGGATTCCTTTATTCCTCTACCTTCTGTAAAGGAGGGTTCACCAGTTCATGCTTATACACCTACTCCAGTGGTACAAGTAGTGGGACCACGTTATCCAAGAGTCCTTCCATTAGTTCCTAACCAGGGTGGAGGGTCACCAAGGTCCATGGTCTAATACACTAGTGAATTATATCTCTATCATCCACCATTATTTTAGGGTACTATAAGAATTCTAGATGATGATGATTGGATAGACATCATCGGGGGGTGTATTTGATATCATTGAGACACCAGAGAAGTATAAGGTAACGATGGTAGTGTTCATACTATAGGGACCCACCAGGCATTGGTGGGGAATCATGGGACATGATGGAAAATGTGAGGTTATCCCCTAGTATTACTTCAAGGAAATATTATTAAAGTTATTATTTCCCAGTATGGTGAATCTATACAGAACATAAGAGTTCATGGAGCTGCCATAAGGGTCCATGATAATATCTGCATCTTTACTTTTTTTAAAGATATTATCCTTACTACTCCACTCTTGGATGAAAATGAGAAAAATAAGGTTAAGAATTTTTATTTAGACTTTGTTTTTACATAAAATGAAAAATATAGAGTTTTGACCTCATGATATACTCAATGGTTTAGTACAAGACCTTGGCCATCGAGAAGGTCCTAGAGAAGGATCAAGCAATTGGGCTTCTTCTGACCTTTAATGATTAGGTTGATGGACCTCATACTACTATGATGAAATATTTTTCTATTATAAGGAATCATAATACTAGATATGTGAAACATGGTAGTGGTATGAAGGTGGAGTAGAGTTTTGATTCTTTAGTTCCACCTGGATGTGCCCCACATATCTGTAATTGTGGAAATATTAGACACTATCATAGAGAATTTTCAGCACCTCAAAGAATGTATAGGCAATGTGGAAAGACATGAAATCTAATTTTTTTTTCTATATAGCATTGTGGTCAAGATTCCATAATGGATTGAGGAAAATGTGGTTAGGTAACCAAAGATCTTCTTGGGCCCCTAAAAAGTAGACTTAGATAATAATGACTCAGACTAGTCACGTGTCTTAGGGAAAGGGTCACGAAGCTAAGGCATGCCATTTTTATTTAGTGAAACATACCCTAGAAGATGGTGATGAGGGACCATCTACTATTTGAGGTCTGTTCTTGATCAATTTTATATTATCTATTGCCTTATTTGATAACTATTATTTCCATTCCTTTATATATTCACAAGTTATTTCTAGACTTGAATTACCGTCCAAGTTATATTCTATGTTAATTTCCATTGATTAACTATTGGTAATGAAAGTGTACTATCATTAATGATGAAAAAAGTTTCCTATAGTCATATATAGTTATGTAAATATATGGGAATTCCAGATTATGTATATGATAAGCTTCGATGGGATTCGCAGCATGGTTGGTTAACCAACTTCTGAGCTCACATAGATTACTATCAGAGATGGGTATTGTTTACTTCTACCAAGGGAGAGAAGTAGATAATGGAAAGATAATGGGAATTGAGAGTATCTAGTGTTGTTCCATACATACGTGTTCTTAGGATGATTATGGAGTAGATGGAAGTCTTGTCTATTTCTCTAGGATCAGTGGTAGCCCCATCATATTTTCATCAAGTTTTATATCTCAATCAAGAAATATTTCTAGATGTATTCATAGGAATTCCCCCTAGTAGAGAATTTTAATTTGAGATAGAACTCGTACCAGGTTTAAATACCATTTTGATACTCCCTTATCATATGGTACAAATTTATTTGAAGGTGCTCAAGGTGAAATTAAAGGACTTGGACCATAAGGGATTTATTAGCATGAGTACATGACTTTGGGGTGAACCAATCTTATTCACTGATAATGTGGATGGTAGTATTAGACTTTACATAGATTACCAAAATCTAAACCAAGTGATAGTAAAAAAAATATATCCTTTACCTAGGATTGAAAATATTTTTTATCAGTTATAGGGATCCCGATGGTTCTATAAGATTGATATTATATTGGGCTATCTCTAGTTTTAGGTTATAGAGGAGGACATCCCATATGTAGAATTTTATAGTAGGTATATAATATATAAATACTTGGTGATTCTTTTTAGAGTGATGGATATGCCGAAAGTGTTTATGGATCTTGAACAAGATCTTCAAACCATATATTAACTTATTCATCTTGGTGTTCATTAATGACATTCTAATATACTCTTCGACCCCAGAGTAACATTCCAAGCATATTGAGATAGTACTAAGTATAATTCAAGCACATCAACCTTATTCCAAGATACTGAAGTGTTACTTTTAGATTTAGTAGGTGACATTTTTGGTGCATGCAGTGTTTAAGAGAGGTATATCTATGGACTTAGATAAGGTTGATGTGATGATGTCTTAGAAAAATCCTTGGAACATGTTAGAGATCAGAATATTTCTAGGTTTAATAAGATACTACCATTGTTTTATCCAACACTTCTCTTATTTATCATCACCAATGACTTCATTTATCAATAAGGGAGTGAATTTCCATTGGTCGAATTGGAATGAAGATGAATTTCTTAAGCTAAAGAGGTGGTTGAATAAATATTCAGTGTTAATCCCTCTTAATCTTGGGATTGGTTATATTGTATACTATGACACATGAGGAATTGTTTTGGAAGTAGTACTAATGTATAAGGAGAGAGTAGAATCTTATAGGCCACATTATCTATAACCCCATTAGTAGAACTATCCCATCCACAACATAGTGATGAAATCCATGGTTCATGCTTTGAAGTGTTATTAACATTACATCTTCTGAGTGATATTTTTTTCTACATGGACTACAAAATACTTCACTATATATTCATGTAGTTGGATTTAAACTTAAGGTAGAGGTGTTGGGTAGATTATCTACAAAAAGTTTACTTTGAGATGGATTATGAACCTATTAAGTGTAATTTTATTGCTTATTATCTTATCCATAAGATGCAGGTAGTTCAAGAGATTGGTGAGCTCCCTTCATAGGAACAATGGTGCCTAATGATCTGGTTAATTGGATGGTGTATGAATACTTTTTAGGATCAAGGATCAATGTAATGTTCCCCATTGGTGGTCATATCTTCTTTAGTAGGCTGGATAAATATTGGACTAGAGACTGACCTAGAGTTTTCTATGTTAAGGGAACATCTATATGGGGTGACCTAATACCCAGGTGGTTGTTAAATAATGAATATGTGATCCTTGTGAATCTAAGTTTTGTTGTCTCTACTTATATCAGGGGTGATCTGATTAGAGACTTACACACCTTTAGGTGGGTGGTACATCTTGGGGTGAAATATATGTACCCTTTCTTTCGGTTTTAGTTCTGGTGGCTAGGGATGATGAGGGACATTGCTAGATTTTTTTTCTGATTACTTACTATCAATAGAATAAATACTAAGCACAAATTTAATGGTGGAATATTCCAAATAATTAATTTTCCCATGTAGAAGTGTTAGGATTATACGATAGACTTTATGAAAATGTTACCTAGGACCCCATGGAGAAGTGATGTTGTTTGGGTGATTATTGATTGGTTAATAGAAGTTACTCATTTCTTATTTATCTTGGATACTCACTCAATAGAGGATATGGGAAAGATATATGGTCACAATATAGTATGTTTTCATTGATTTACCTTGATAATTTTATCTGAAATAGATGCATATTTTGCATCATAATTTTGGTAGAGATTGATAAATTCCATAGGGACTCAGCTATGTTTGAGCATTTCATACCATTATTAGAAATATGGATAATCTAATAGGATGATATTTATACTCTATGATATTATTTGGGATTACACCCTAGTCATTGGTAGAGCTTATGATGATCACTTAGCTTTAGATGAGTTCGTAAATAACAATAGTCACAAGGATTCGATTCAGATGTCACCTTATGAGGATATTTATGGGATTCCAATTCATTCACTTCTTTGTTGGTATGAGGATGATGAGGTAGTATTTATGGAGCTCAACATATTTTATGATACCTCTGAGATAGTGCAATATATTTAAAGGAGGCTGATCATTTATGATATAACATAAAAGTCATACACCAACCATAGGAGGATACCTTTTGATTTTACTGTTGGTGATTGTTTTTCATGAGAGCGACTCATTGGTTAGGCCATCAATGTTCAAGGAAGAAGGGGAATCTTGTGTTGTGCTATATTGGGCCATTTGAGATCACTAAGTAGGGTGGGACAATGGTGTATTTTTTGGATCTTCCTTCTCACTATTGAGGTATGCATGATGTGTTTCGTGTGTCTCATCTCTAGAGGTACATTCCCAATCCTATGAACTCCATCGACTATGAGGATGTTGAGTTGAAACTTAGAAAATCAAACATGGAGCACCAGGTGTAGATCAAATATTTGGGAGAGAAATTACTCTGAGAGAAGATGATACTACTAGTACAAATTATATGGTGTCATGGATAGATCAAGGAGGAGACCTAGGAGTGGGAGACTGATGTTTGGGCATAATGGCTTGAGTTGTTTGAGAAGAAATTTTGAAGGTACTTCTTTACTATGATAAGTAATTATAGGGTGAGAATTGTAACATCCAAACTTGTTTTTATTGCATGAGATGTTTATGTTAATAAATTATACTTTCCTCTAATGTTTCATATATTATATGGGAGAAAATAGGTTGATTTTTTGTGTAAAGGGTCTGGGAATTGAAGGATGGAATGGTGGTTTGAGGCTCAATCTTGGGGTGTCAATAAAATTCCCATCGACTAGCTAGTGAACCCCATTAGCTAGCTAGTAGGGTTCCAGTGAGTCTTCTGGCTACAACATACAACATCAGCTCACTGATGCAGCCCACTAGGTAGCTAGTACTTCAAGTCCATGGGTGTAATTATTTCACCCCATGGTATTTTCATCCCATGAGGCTTTGAACCAATTTAACACCTAATTCCAAGTTCCATGGACTTAATTATAATTTCAAACCTCCTCTCTTTAATCTTGGAACTCCCATTCTTCTCCCCATGGATCTCCATTGTTAGAACAATCCGACAACACTTAATCAGTTATTTTTTTTAGATCCATACTAAATCCTTATTCCTAATCAATATATGTGAATGGATCTATGCCATATATATGAATTACATTAATATACAATGAATTTTTATTCCTCTCTTCATATATCAGTGATATATCCCTCACATTGTCTATGTTTCTTGATCAAAACGATATCCACCATCGACAACATACATTCCATGCGTAATTAGTTAAGAATAATATCCATAAAACTCTTATCAATGATGGATCTATGATAGAACCTTAGTCCTTTGATGATTCCTTGGTAGATTAGTGGAATATATTCCCTGTAAATGAAAAATACTCTTGATCGGAGATAGAACTCTCAAGAATGATGACATTTCTAGGTATGTATTTTAGATCAATCATCAAAAGACCTTTGTACTTATTGAATATCTTTTAAATTGATATATTATTAATGGATCAATGTTTTTTTTGTCTAAACCCAAGGTTAAATTCTAGGATCAATGAATAATTAATGACCTGCTCTTCAATTGACCGCAAATCCAGTGAATTATCATCCCTTCCTTAAACATATCTCATATTTGGATTTCTTAAAGAACACTATAAGGTATGTGATTATATAATCACCATCTCAACATGATTTCATATTGAGTATTCATTCTAGACCTCTTTATTTATAACTAAAAACCAAGTTAGGCATCATTGATGTGTGAGCTTGTTCTCTATGAGTGCGAGATGTGGTTTAGCCTTTGATCTTTTGATGAACCTTAGAGTTCATCATAAATTAAATTGAGGTAGGAAGTTACTTACCATTTGGGTATCTCATATACAATTATTATGTAGGAATAATTATTGTGCTGTAATACCTTATTTGACCATGGTTGATTATGGTCACATGTGGGTGTGTGTTGGTTGTGAAACCTGTTGATGTTATATGATTCCATGAGCATGCTTGTAGCTTGTTTGACCTTGTTTTATATTGATCACATGTATTATATGTTGCTAATATTTTCTAATGTTGATATTATATGAAATTACTTATATTCTCTTCCATGTTATGTGTGTTACCATGCCTTTGGAGGTTGTTATTGGTACTCAAAATGGTGTACTATCATGGTATGATTATCCATTAGAGGGGGAGTGTGTATGGCTTGCGATGATGATGATGATGATGATCCTAAACATAGGGTATAGGCATGATTGTATGGAGTCTTGAACTATGGCATCAATTTTATGATCATGATGACTTGGAGGCCCAAACTGAGGTATTGATGGGGTATGATGGACTAGAAGCCCAAACCTTGATGGAATCAGGTTCTTAAGGTCTAGGGTTCTAACCAAAATCTATGACTTGATATAATTAAGTGATGTGATTATGAGACTTATATATTTTTTGATCACTTATGACATCTTACAGCTATCTTTCTGACATAGAGACAAACAAGGTACAATTGGGGGTTTATCAAGACTTGGTTAGTAAATAAACACTCAATATGTGATTATATGATTATTTTGTATATTTTTTCATTTAATATTATCATGGAATACACCTATTATACCCATGTACACTTGTTAAGGATGTATTGGTGGTGTCATACAGGGTATTGTTACTCACACCCTACACATGCATCTCAGTGTGCATGTAGAAATCATGAATAGGGATCCAGGAAAGGGAAAGGGGCCCATAAAATATGGTTGAGCCACAGATCATGGATTTAGAAGTGATATCAAGATGTACTCCAAAAGATACTACTGTTTATTTATTTATTTGACTTCTTGCACATTAATCTGGATTGAATTTCCACATAGGGATCCCATTTTATTTATTGTATGACTTGCATTACATTTAATATATTTCATATTATCTATTACTACTATTAGTTTTTATATTTTATTATTATTTGTGAAAGGATATGATACTGAGGGTATTGTCACACAACTGATGAACTTTGGACCC
The DNA here is from genome assembly GCA_963277665.1 of Viscum album. NCBI lineage: Eukaryota > Viridiplantae > Streptophyta > Magnoliopsida > Santalales > Viscaceae > Viscum > Viscum album. The sequence goes on from OY728145.1 coordinate 519,096,675, forward strand.
TCATTGCATACCGGTAGACTCTTACACATGGGGAGGCACACATGAGGCCTTGTGGATCTCCTAGATGGACCCAGTGGTTTGGGTAGAGAAATTACAACCTCCATGGTAAAAATAAACACATTAACCTTGAGGGAAAGGGAGGGGATAACCTCTACCTACTCTATCTCACTATATCTGAACATAAGACTACTACACTTTCCACTGATATGACCTCTGAGGTAATCACTACTTTTGGGTTTGATAAGGAACCTGACCTCTCACACCACAATGATCCTCAAAGAGTGTTTTCCACTAAAATAACTGATGAAAATACCTCCCAAAAGTATAGATCATTGGTTTAGATCCCCTTGTTGGCACATGTGAATTTTTGGCACTAGAGAAATGGGAGTAAGAAAACATTTGAGGAAAGACCCCAACTAGATGAAAACTCGACTGACCCAAAACCCATGACCCACAATTAACAACCATGATCTTTAAGGAAACCTAATAGATACCCTCTTGAGATGATACCAAATGATCATGAATACTCTTAATCACCTCAACCCTCTTCTACACTTCTATGTACATAGATAATGTAAATAGAGTGACTGTATATCAGATAATAGTGAATAATGCCTCCTTTAAGCATTAATATCTTAAATAATCATTCAAAAATATATTAGGAGTAAAGAAAAGGAGGTCCTTAAATTTTATATTGATATATTTTACACTCAAGATCCTCTATTAAAGGGAGAACAAATCATACCTTTTCACTTCACTTATCATTAGTGATAGAAATTAATCACCAAAACACCACTTAAAATCATACCATAAAATATCTTCCTCTTTATGGTCCCCTAGATATAGGATCCACCAATACCACATTTAACCCTATATCTAATGGATGGATAATAAATCTTGATACTTAGCCTTAGCTTGGATTAAATCAAAAGTGATCTCACAATCCTCTAGCCAATACCATGTATCCAAATTAGAGATGTTTACCTCATACGTATTCCTATCCTGACACTTGAACTCATTCAATATATTCCTCCATAAAACATCCCACTTAGCTTGGTCTACCCTCCTATGGTTGTCCGGGTTATCCCATCAATCCTCACTAACCTAAACCACATGAAAATGACAAATAATTGATATATTTGAAAACATGAAACCAAAATCCTAATCCCAATGATACAAAATTCATTTAATCTTGTTTATTTAGATAGATTCATTTAATTTCTCAAAAAACATCACATTTTCAAAACTTGAAAAACCAAGCTTGATTCATATACCTCTCCTTGGTATCTAATTCGAAATCAGTACCACTTCAATTTGTCATTTGGTAAACTTAGGGTCCTTGCATTTGATCAAGGGGGTCCTTGAAATCCCATATCGCAACTAGTATCCCTATCATATATCATACACCAAGATCAACTATTTCCATTACCCTACCAACCCATGCAATCCCCACCTATTCCAAACTCCAATATCCACCCTATCATTTAACTAAAAGCTTTGATACCACTCTATCATGACTCTCTTAAACTGGATCCCCTTATAGGCCTACTCTGAAGATAAGAGTGACTCTTTGAGATTACCTCCATTAATATCTAGGTTGGAGACTAACATTAAGGGTATAAAACATAACAATAGGAGCATTACACTCATAAAACCCAAGAATACAAAAAAAACCGCCGATCAACACCATAATATAAATAATCAAGATCTTTAATAATCTAAATGCATTGAATAATTTCAGAAAAATACAAACACTAAATAAAAATACCAATAAAACTCATAGGTAGTGATTCTATATCAAAACCGAAGCTCCAATATAGTACTTTCTAGCATGATCACCAATCCCACCCTAAAAATATAAAAAATAGTTTATATATAGGGGTGATCAAACAATATACTTAGTAGGATTATACCCAATACCTCTTATACTAATGTGTAAGGAGGATACCCATGAAATAGAGAACAAATAATTGAACTAACAAGCACCTATCAGGTTAGCTACCACCCAACTTTACCAGGGCTCACTCACTAATTATTACATCCAACCATAATAAAGTAATATTGATGAATATAATAAGAGGTTACCATAGAACCACTTCCCCAATAGTTTTTTATTCTCATTAAAAAACACCAAATGTTCTGTACTCTCAATCCCTTTCATATCCATATTGTAACACAACATGTCTCATATAAACATTTCTATACAATATAGTAGGGTATTGTGAGCATAAAGGATAGCAACCTCATGCACTCCTCCTACCATGCATAACCACCGCCATATAATGAAATCTAATCCAATACCCCATAGGGTATTTTGGTGTACTTATCACATATCCACATCTCAATACACCATAGGGTCTACTAGTGTACTTGTACCTCCTCATCTATACCCCTTAGGGTCCACCAGTACATCATGTACCCATCACTATGCCAATACTCTATAGGGTATACTAGTACATCATAAACTATAGTAGTATGATCATTTTTTACCAATATCCATCATAGATTATACTATAATTGGAAGGGAGAGAAGGGAAGATAAAGAATTTAACCATCCATCCTCTCACCAACTTGGATGTTAGGGGAAAAGAATCGATACCCAATGTAAGTTGAGTGTCGTTAAGGGTATTCGACTCATGTGGGGTTCATATAGAAATCATAAGGAAATAATTCATATATATATATACACACCACACATAATCTCAAATTAAGGGTGTTCATACAATCTAACATTACTATATTCGACAAACATCACCACACAACCACCACTCGATGCTAATATTACTATCAATTATAACATCACAAATAGTCACACATCATAATAAAATACCATAATAATATGTTAAATAGCCAATTAATCTCACCATTATCTCATATATAGATTCACCACCCACCATCCAATCTATGTTAATCAAGCTAATCAATTCTATACTTAATGAAAAACCATTTCCATCTAATAATCATTAATTTTTGAAGCAATAATACTTCATTTTTTCTATAAAGTTATTCAATTCAATTCATACCCATTTCAAGTTCATAAATACCAATTATATTTCATACCACCATGTCACTAATAAATTATCCCACATCAACCAACCAATCCATTTCTCATTCCCTCACCAACCATGGTAAGAATGCTGTATCCTCACTGTACAATCCGGAATCTTAATTGTATCCCACTATACCACCCGTTTCATCTACCATAACACCCATTTCACAACCACTATTTCAATCACCCCCCAATGAAACACATGTGATCTATAGAATCATATGCTTCCCAAACTCACGATCTACCCCACAATAATCATGCAAACATAGCCAAAATAACAAGCTTTATCACAATACACAAGAACTATTTTTGTAGTTAATTACTACCACATTCTTCAATATAAAAAAAATATTTCCACATAATTTACCTTTTCTATAAAACTGGTTTATTACCATATTTTAGTGATCAAAATTTTATTAAAGGTGAATTTATAATATAATCATAGTATTAGAAAACAAGAATAAAAATATGAATGATTTTCAGTAATAATATTGAAAAAGAACCAAGTGTGAAAGAAATATCCTAAAGGTAGATAAACACATGTGAATCACCCCATTTACCAAAAATTTCCATAGTTTAGTTTATTATATTCATTAGGTTAATATTTATTATTTAATCAAGGATGAAAAAACCATTCTAATCCCATAATTTAAATAGAATATAGAGAGTTCTCAAATCCCATGCCTCAATTGGAGCTTCATAATCTATTGTACAAACACAAGGAAATGAATAAATAATATTATGATTTAGATAACTCTAAGTTATCCTACAGAAACTTAATAATAACATACAACATAAACTACTTGATTCATCCTAACACAATCTATTAAGATCCCACAACTGAAATCTTCTTCAGATGATGAATGGAGAGAAAACCAAGAAAGAAGAAGGAAGAACTAACCTTGGATAAAAAATACTTGGTCTCCCAAATATAAGGATCAATTCCAAGGAATTGAGGCTGAAATATCTCCTAAAGGCATATTAGAGTCTCCCAAGAGTCAAGGACAAGATAGGCATGTGAATGAATTTTGAATGAGCCACTAAATTAATACATAGGATACATAATCGAAGACCATGACATAAGGTTAAAGGAAATGCCACAAGGTTTTTTTCATAAAACCATAGAAAAAATTTCTTTGCTACACCACAATAGGACTTATACAAACTTCACCAAGAAATTACATCATATATATCTCATAGATCCAATATACCTAGGGTATCACCACAACATAGCGAAGAACACATGCCGTAATGATCCTTTAGAAGGTAGAGACACCCAAACTGGATCACTCAAGCTCCACAGTGCAACACCAAGGAGCATGCCATAATCCTATGAATTCCCATTTACTTGAAATATCCTAAAAACCATATTATGGAACAATAAAAAACCATGACTAAAGGTTCTCTAATAAGTTAGGGACACTATAATTCAACCCTTTGATCCCTATGCCCCATCTGCTAGCACCATATCACATTCAGGCCTCCTGACTAGCATCTGATTGTGTAAAACACAATTTCACACCACAAAATCACCTACCTTGATGGAAATTTAGTTAAAAACCATTTTTTATCATCAACCCCCACAAAATCTCAAACTAAAAAAATCAAAATATAAATGGATGGGATTACCTAAACTATTACACCGCTTTTAGATCCTAATTCTATTGGTAGGATAGTATGAAGAATCCTTTGACTTAGAATTATTATTATGCCCATTCTCCTTTACATTCATATTTTTCACAAAATAATTGTAGGTTTTTACACCTAAATTCCTTATCCTTCTTAATAATTAGAATAAGGAGTTCTGAGAGTGAATTTTTTTTTTTCAAATTAAAATTCATACTAAAATTGTAGAAACTCTGAGGTAGTGAATAAAGAATGAGTTTGGTGCATAAATCATATGGTAGATTAAAACATAAGATATAAAAATGATCAAAATATAAAATTATATTTACTACATGAGGCTCGAATGGAACACAATTTTCAAGCTTGTATATGAAAGTTGCATTGGAGATCTCATGATTCTCATAACTTTCCTTCTCTTGATAAATATCCCAAAGATGGGACAACATGCTGCATGTATCCATATCCTCATGAAACATATATAAATCACTAGACATAGAAAATAACTTGAGGCATTGGTTATCCAATTAATCATCTACATTCTTCTATAAGATGACCCACTGTTCACTAGTCTCCTTATAAGTCTCTTTATATGAAACATAGGATTCCAACACATATAATTTCTGCTCCTGGTGTGGTATGATGTGAAAGTGAATGTACCACTCTAAGAAATTCATACCGATGATGAGATTAAATTTATCCAATATTGATCACTGTGATAATGTTAAGGTTATATTAATTTCCATTTTGTATAATAAATAAAAGAACATTTTTAATGTTTTTTCTTGAATACTAAACTGCGATGTAGTAAATTTGATTTATTAGTCTCTTACTTATTTATGAAATCACAATAAACCTCACCATTTAATTTGAAATAACCTATTGTATGGATATTTTAGTGGAAATAATCCATATTTTCTTTCTCACAACCAAGAAGAGGGACTTGTCAAATTACTTAAAGTTATTTAGGTGTAGGTTCTTTCTAATTACATTAACTCACAGTTCCTTAATATATTGAGTAGAATCCCCAATCCTAAAATCTTATAAAAATGTTCACTCAACAATTACCTCCAAGTTACAAGAAGTCTTTCAAGGAAAATTACTCTTGATTATAACTTGGTTAATTTGACCAAAATATTTCATTAGATTTCCCTAATAAATGGAAGTTTCTTAATGATGGTCTGACCAAAACTTGAATATATGGTTCCATAATAAATCAAGTAATGTAAGGTGTTGCGTAATATAATATTTCCCTAAGGGATCTTATGTTATGATTAAATATTCTTTTTTTACCCTTTTACATTCTTGTTAATATTATAAAAATTATACATAATTAATTAACCATGTCTCGATAAAATAATTTACATATAATTCATTTATTTTATTCCATATTGCATGCTTATTAATTAATTAAATTCATTTTATCACTAATAAACATTCATATCATAAAAAAATAATTAAACATGAACCAAACAGAAATAAAATAAATATGTGGCATGATCATGACCTTTTTAATTGGTTAGTTTATCGAGTGGATGTTGAACTAACCTATGAACCTAGGGAAAAAACTCCTAGAACCAAGCTTCATTTAAGTTATATTATTCCACCTCTCAACCTATGCATCTACTTGATTTTTTTACCTCAAAACCATATTGAATCATATCCACTAATTTGGGAGCTTAACCCTTTACATATGTTTATTCACATTCATGTGAGGGGAATCAAGGGTTGGGGTTATATAAAAGAAACAATAGACACACAAGCCTCTACCTAATAAGAGGAGGAAATGATACGTAGATAAAATTTTTAATTTAATAACAATTATTTCCAAATATTAGACAATAATAATTAAATTAAAATAAACTTAATATATACACAGGTTAGTCCAAATTATGATCAACCACACATGCAATAAATATACATTTAAAATTATCTAGCATTTATTTTAATCGATTCATTATTAAGTTGAAATTTAGGAATTAATAAATTACTTATCTTATTAATTAATTAATTATTTTATATTAATTGTCCATCCAAAGAGTCCTAAATATTTTCATCTTATGTAATTTTGAATAAATAAGTAAATTAAATTAATTTAAAATCAATATCTTCACAGAGTGTACTGAAGAAAACATGAAGTGTACCCTTATACTATTTGTGGTCTTTATCATGTACTTCTTACTTATAGTGCATGTAACATACTTGAATTTTCATGATATTACACGGTATGTTGTTCTGTGAGTCAGGCCGCATAGTCTATAAAATATTTATGACTACAAAACATGCCATTAATATACATGATATGTACCACTAGCAATTCTGATGAAGTACATGATATATATGATGACTATAAATTGTGTGTAGTCATAAAATAATATAAAAAGTAATTAATTTAAGAATATAATTCCACACATACCATTGAAAATCACTTGATGTAAAACTCATGGGAAAACCCTATCACACAACATGTACACCAGCTACATGCTTTATAGTTTGGTTTTAATTATATAATTAATATCTATTCCACATAATTAATTTATGTGATACAGTTTGGATCAATGTGTACACCACATAAACATGTATGAGTTACAAGACATATAAACCCCAGAACATGTTTTGTATTCTATTATCTAGATTTTCGTACTACTTCCTTAGGTACTTAACATATTTTTTGTACTAAATATTGTGTGTTAGATGATATGTATTCCAAATACATGTCATTTAATCACAACTAGACCGTGTTACTCAGTTGGAAGTCAATATGCAGTCTATAGTTAACACATCCCACATACTTTGACCACACGACTTTCAAAATTCCCATGGGGCCTCACCATGTGAGTTTATAGGACTTGTACACTAGCTAAACACTGTGAAACCCTATCAAACCACATGTCAAATGGATGCTTAGTACATGGAGTGTAATGATTTCATGTATTTTTCTCACACAAAATGTTCCATGATTCTTGAAACTCATTCTGATATAGTGAAAATGGGTACACGACACATACATTTCCATCACATGCGGGGTATTTGTGTTATCCGTATAGAATATTTAGAACATATGAATGGAATCTTTAAGCTTTATTCATATATTAATGGCTTGTTCTTGTTCATATTAATGTGAAAAATTGAAATATCCTTCCTTTAGAATTAAATAATGAAAAACTGTAAATAAAAACTAAGAAACAATTATATAAACCAATCAATGATTAATAAATAGTTATAAATTAATATGTGACTGGTGTGGCACCACTTGAAGTTTTTAGGGTATAACAGAAGAAATTGGTACCATGCCCAACAATGATTTTATTAGTTGTTTTCTATAAAACCTTAGAAATGGATGATAGATCCCATTAAAGAATAAAAAGGATATTTTCATAAATAATTTATAATTAATTTATATAAGTAAGAATTACATTCACTTACAATTATTTATTCATTATTATACTGGTTGACCACTCTTGTCATAACATCATTATAAGGAATGATCTAAGGGTATAATTCCTCTAGTGGTATCCACACTTTCTCTACAAACTATGAAATGTGTATATAGAATATATGGGTGCTATAATGGACTATCCTAACCACTTAATGAATTTTACATCGATCAAAATAAGAATCTATACCAAGCTTGAATGATCATATTTGGTTCTATCAGGACTTGATAGGGAGGAGGGGGATCAATGCACTCTATTATTAAGAGTGTTCTAGTGAAAGGTATCTCTAGGGATGAAGTTAATTATCTATATAGAAACATTTTCACAATAATACATCCCCTAGAAATGATTTAAAAAAGTTTATATACTTAGGACAAAGAATTAGTTATTGAACAAAGTCCCTTAACTAGTATATTAATTCTAAGTGATCCCTACATTGAATAACAATGATAATAATAATATTATTATTTCATTAATGTTCCCTAAAATCATGGATTAATTAAATATCATTTCAAAAAAACTCTTAACTCATACCATAAATCATCCTTATCATTTACTGAAACATGAATATTTAAATAAATAAATATCCTTTTATTATTCATTCAACAAATATTTATGTGATGAACATAACCTTAATAATTATTATTCCTGAGAACAAGAAAATAATATTTATTTTAATATAAAATTCAAATAGAATTTAGCTGATTTTATAGATAAACTTATTGTTTGACCGTCTAAGCCTCTTTCTTAGTGGAATTATTCTAGTAGGTCTAAAGTCCAAGATCAACATTTAAAAACAAATTTAGGCACCCATAAATAAATAAATTAATTTATAAATGACAAAAAACTCCTATATATACTCTCCGTATAACATAATAACTTTGTCCTAATATCTCATCAAACATGTTTCTTACCTATTCCATCAACCTATATTCTTGATATAAATTAATTTTACTTTCTTGAAACTAAATCATTGATAAAAACACCATATCCATTTACTTCATCAGACATTTTGATTTCAATAGAAGGTCCTGAGACAAAAATATTCCATTAACTTGTAAGGGAACCCATTTTTTTATTTATTAATGTCATATAACTTATGACAGACCCAAAATATCCTACTTCATTGTGAGAATATTTATTTATAGTTCTCATTAGTACATTTATTCACTTGATTCATGATATACATTAATAATAATATCAAGTATAATGACCAATAAAAACATTTTTATATTAGAATATTCAATGACACATATAACACGTGGAATTCCTATGGGTGGGTCTATTATCGTAACCCCATCTCTTATAAATTACCAAGTGAAAACTTCATTAGAAAAAGTATCATTTTCTTATGGCCCACCTACACCTGACAACCTGCCTTATCCATATCTTGTTAGATAGATGTCATCCAACTATAGAACATATATTTAACAAAATTATCATGGTTCTCATTAAAATGAGGCACTTATATAGCCTTTATATATGATAAATAATATAAGGAAATTGTCATATTAATTTTATACATAAGAACACTCATCATGTGATAAGATATTTATCAATATTTAAGTTGTTTAATATACAGGCAAACAAAAGTAAAAAGTTGTTAGTTTTCAGGAACCAAATCCAAAACACACAATATATATATATATTTGTGTTGACATTATTTTTATTAATATTAATAATATAATGGTTGATATTATTAGTATTAATATTACTTATAATATTATTAATATTAATATTACTTATAATATTATTAATCTTAATATGAACACAAATATTATTAATATTAATGTTTATGTTAATTTTATTTATATTATTCTTTATATTATTACTGTTACCATTAGTGTTGATAATTAAAATGTTAATATTAGTTCAAAACATTCTCATTAATGGGTTAAAGTGTCCCATTACCATTTAATAAATAAAAATAATGAATGTCAAGAGTGAAGGAAGCTATACAATGTTGGTATAATCATATCCTATAACATTTGAGAGATATAATGGCATAAAATCCTCACAAAAGTAATATGACCAATATGATTCATGAGAATAATCCCCCAACATAGAGAGAGTATCCATAACCATATTTTACTCCCCATAAATGTGAGAAATTATTTCTTCTATTTGATCCAAGAAGTTTCAAAAAGATAAGTAAAGATTCCATGGAACATTTAAAAGTCAATACCTTATAAGATTGACAACCAAATTAGTGACTATTTATATACAAAGATAATAATATTTAAATTCCCATGCTTTAAAACATAAATGATAACTCAAATTTTATCCTTAAATGTAGTATGAGTGCCAAAAAAACATGAGAAAACACATTTGATGAAATCCCTTATATTCATAATAATTCCTCCACATCTAATAATTCTAGAAAATGCCATATAATTCCAATCCACATTTACCATAACACATAGTGGGAGTGGGGGTATCCATCTAATGTACTCATACTGAATATGGTTCCTAGGATAACATAAAATTCCAAGCAGCTAAGAGATAGTTAAGTCATCCTTGAAATTATTCATCACATATGTTTGAGTATTATCAGCCTCTTTAATATTCCTATAAATAGATACACATACTTCTCAGAGATAAATTGAGAAATAATAAAATCTATATATTTCATTTATTTCTAGATAAATAAGATGATAACTGTCAAAAACATATAAATAAGGTTTTTTATTTTTCAACTGAGGTTAACCTCCATAATGGATCCCATAAAGGAAAACAGATCAGCACCCATTAGAGGTTGACATAAGAAGTTGATAAAATCAAATCCAAAAAAACTTTTTTGGAAAACTCAAATTAAAAAATACATTATCACAATTATTAAATTCCATCATGCAAAGAATTTAGATTGATGTAAGATAAAGGAAAATCATTGTAAGGTTATCATCAATAGGAAATATTTTTTGCCAAAGTTTCCAAATATGATTGAATTTATTTGGTCCTATAAATTTCTATTTAAATAATTATATCCACCAAGGAATAAAATCATGGATTTTATAGAGATTCACATAGTAAATATTATCATTTATGACCCCATAATTTCCTGTATCTAGAGGCAGTGATCTATATCACTAAAATTGTTGTAGTAGAAATGGTTATCCATGTCACTTGAAAACAATTATTCAATTTTCATAAGATAGATGACATGATGACTTATTTAAATGTTTGATAATATTTTAGGAATTATGTAAGAGACATTGGTAGGTTTAGAAATCCATTAGTTTTTTAAAATTCCAGGCTTGAATGCTTGGAGGGAACCCATTTAATATGTGGTATAATTCTTTAATAGCATTATCTCAATATAGGACAAAAAGAGGATCCCATATAAAAGAAATTTCCTCTCTAAAGTTTAAATATGAATCTAACACTAAGGAATTTTAGGGAATTAAATTTAATTTATAGAAGATTCCAAATAAATTTAGTAATGAGTGATTCATTAAAAAACCTATTTTTTTGATGCCCAATCCACTAAGGTTATTTGACCTGATACACTTCCTGAAAGCCATTATGAAAACCTTCTTCTCAAAGACACTTCCATTCTATATAATATTAAAAATATTCTTCTCAAGTATCTCATAAATATAAATTTTACATTTTTATATATGGAAAATATAGAAAAATATTGATGGGATGATATGATTAATAGACCATATATGACCAACTTGGGAGATAAACCTCCCATTACAAATAGTAAAATGGATAGTGATTTTGTTAGAAATTTCTTTAGGAAATTAGCCTAGAAAAATATAAAAAATTAATAATTCAAATTTTTTAAAGAAAACGTGACAATTTAACCCCAATAATCTTTACAATATGATTCTTATTAGGTTTACAAGAACTTAATTAACACTTAATTTTAACTGTGAAGGTATAAATAAACCATGAATCCAAAATTTTCCATGATATAAATTAGAAACCATGTAAAATTGGAAATTAATAATCTATTACAAACATGTAATGTACATCATATAACCACTAAAACATCTCGATCTCCATCACATGGGTTTGATAGAGATCTCTAGAGTGGCATAAAAAATCCTCCCATCACTAAAGGTATACATGGACCAACTAAATCACTTGAAATTCTAGTGGGATTCATCCATTCTCCATATAATGCTAGTACCTATGGGATACAGGATAAAAATAAAGATAACTTTTGGTGATGGGGAGTTTGATTTAAGAATCTTGTATCCATAAAAACACACACCACTACTACTACCATTATATGGAAGTGAATTTATATATCCATGAGGAAACTACTATATACCATTTCATTTTCTCATAAATTTATAATTCATAAGTAAATACCACAAATAATTTAGGAATTCATCACATGAATTCATCACCTCCTGCATTTTTTATATTATAAATTGTTTTATTTAATAATGTCTTAGAAGTAGGATTGCTCGAGTGTCCAACCATTTCATCAAAGGTAGTGGCATAATATGCCATGAAATATGATATAGCTATGAAATACATATAGGATATAGCTCATATGAACCAAATATTTGTATCATATACAAAATGGGCTTTAGGGAATATATCTCCTTTCAAGGTCATCATATATTTCCCATAAAAAATATTATATTTACTCCGATTAATAAATTGACCTAATACCCTTTCAAAATGATAGAAAATATTATTCATAGATGAGACTTATTTATAATCATCTTGAAAGAAAATGAGAATATAATTTTCATAAAAAAGGTAAGTAGAAGTATTAATATTATTTTGATACTTTAATTGGTAATAAGAGTACATATTCCTATACTTTTAAGAGGCATTTACTGAGGTAATCATCCAAAATAAGAAAGAGAATAACAAAAAGAGGATTCCCCTATACAAGCCTCTTAAGAAACCAAAGTAACCTCTAGGGGTACTATTAATAATAAAAAAAAATACATAAACTACTTAATATATAACTGATGAGCTTTACTGGTTTATTAGAGAATCCACACCTTTTGAGAAAATCAAGTATGAAGTCCCAGTTAAGTGTATTAAAAGCCTTAGAGTTGTCATCCATGAATTAAATGTTAAAAATTATAATATTTATATGAAGTATTTTTATATATTTATAAGTAATATATAGGAAAATTTTCACTTTACTCCCCAAAATGAAACCAAATTGGTTAGTGGGAAATAAGGGAACCAATAATACTCCCCAATATAGTAATAATAAATATTATAATAACCATAGAAATGGAATTTCTAACAATGTTGGACCTATATTTAGAAATATATAATACATGATTGACCTTGGGTATGAGTCTAAGGAACTTTGAATTATTACCTAAAGGGAGGAGTTATATTATAAATAATACATTGATATCTTATAGTATATCAGTATGAACCAAATATCAACAGGTCATAAAAAATATATTAGTGAAGCCGTCAAATCTAGGTGTACTATCCCTGTTAAAGGAAGCTAAAGTCCTCTTGACCTCGTCCTAATAAGGAATGGTATTAAGAAATGATTTTTTCATAGTAGCAATGATATTGAGAATCAAATCATACATCTTAGTCATATATTGGTATGGGAATATATTATTAAATAAAGAATCAAAATAAGAGATAGTGGCATTGTAGATGCCCAAATCATCATCGAAAGACTCTCTATTTGTAACATGACAAGTAAGTAATGAATAATAGATTTTTTATATATGTATATTAATGAATTAGATAGTGTTTTAGAGGCGTAAAATGAGAATAAATCCAATCTTAAGCATGGAATACACTAATATTTTTAAAAGATTGTTTTACTGCCTTTTGATGGCAAACCATTTTTTAAATCAAAATTTTGACAATTTTATAAGCTCTATTTGTCGAAATAAACTTATTATATATGATTGGGACATTGAAATTTACTTTGGGTAAATTTTTGGTATTTTTCCGATAAAGTTCATTTTTTTTAATGAATAGTGAAAAATGTTGTATTTTAATTCAAAACCTCTTTTTAATAGAATTTATTTATATGATTAGATTATCTTTTGAATTGGTTTTAAAGTTCAATTAGAATATATTTTTACCATTTAATCCAATAGTGGTAGTTGGAATTAACTTCACTTTGAAATTGGACTTAAACTAGTGTCAATATTTTGATACTTATTGTTTCATAAAAACACGCTATTTGCTCTGACAGCGGGAATTAATTATTAAATTAATTAATGTAACTTATATGTTTTAAATTTTATAAAACAGACATAATTTTTGAATTCGGAATATCAAATATATCTTAGGGTGAAGTTTTGGTATTTTTCTGTAAAACTTCAATTTTTGATGAATAGTGAAACCACTAAGTGGTACTTAAAAACTGATTTTTCGTTTAAATGAAAATTTGCCACCTCTGTGTTTTGAATTTCAAAAATCCAACATACATGGTTGTCATTAATAAGTAAAATTTGGTTCAATGAGATTAAAATAATTTTTTGGTGAATAGTAACTTTTAAGTTTATTAATCGCGATTAGAGGTAATTAGTGTAATTTAAGGTAAGAATAATGTTTTAATAATATGAAATGATCTAGACACATGTCCTACCCTTATTGGATGTGTCATGGCCGACCAAGACAATCCATGGGTCAACTTGGGGATCCCATGGAGCCACTTTGGAAGGAAAATGACTTTAATATGTTTTTATTTAATGTTAAAGTAAAAATGACACAAACATGAGTTGTTTTACTAAAAAAAATTTTAAATGGGGTTATACAAGTCATAATTTTTACTATAAATAATAATTGGAAATATAAAAAGATTTCCTACATCATAGTATTTTTTTTTATAATTTTTAGACATTAAATAAATTAAATTATTTATGACACCATGATGATGCAGCGATTACCTCATTATTTAACGATTTAAATAAAATGAAAAGATAATGTAAAATCTAAGACCTACACATGTCAAAAACCTATTGGATGAGTATATTTCGAACCCTTATCACCTTACCCTCGAAATACATCAAGGTGGGACCTTTAAAAGCCGAAACTCATTTGAAAATTAAGTAACTGTTTATAACCTTCCAAGAGTGCCCCTCCTCTCCTCTTATAAAAGGCCACCACCTCTACCACATTACCCACACCTCTAAAGCCTTTGTCTCGGCCAAAACCAGCCCATTTTGTCTCTACACATCCATATATTACTCCTATAAGCCTCACTTTGGGCAGAAGTCTTCCCAAGGAAACCATTGAGATCAAATCAAAAAGAGTTACCCGATTTAAAGGTAGTGTCTTCTCTTGTGTTCTTATGTTCTATTTTGCTTCTCCTACACCCTAAACTCTTTTTATTTATTTCTTTTGTAACAACACAAGTATCTTCTTTATACTAGGATGTTTTTATACGAAGTATTCGAGCTACACTTACACACACCTACATCTAATGGTTAATGAACATACTGTTTCCGTGGATGGCGAATTTCTGCCTCATGAAACGATGATTGTTCAATATTCTTTTAACACCTTCAAAGGTGGACATTAAGATGAAACTATATTTATATATGATATATAATATGTTTATGTTTTACTTAAGCTTCTGTATTTTTCATTTATGGCATACCTTTATTGTTTCCATTATGAGTAAACGCGATATCTTCATTTTAGGAAGTGCGGACTAACGCCCCCTCAAAGTGATTTGATTCGTTAATGCCATATGTGGGATGTATAAAGGATGTAATTAATGATTTTATATATTATATAATAATAGAATTATAATATACCCTTATATCATTATGATTCCATTCTATAAAATATGAAATAGAAATGAAAGTAGCGTTCATGCGTACGTACGGCTTACCATCTCCATGAACGGTGCATTTCATTTCTTACATATAAATGTTATGTAATATTATAAATGCATGTATATACTGGATATATATGATATATATGATATCTACATCATGAGTATAACTCTGGATATAATGGATACATGAACAACATGTAATTATAAAGAGTTTATTTTTTTACTCAAGTACCAATGATCATTAAAATGACCGTTATTAACTTAAATAACTACATAGTGTTCATGACATGGTAATAAGTGATATAAAAGGAATAATGAACTTGAAAAAGGTTCTTAAGCAAGTAGAAATTAACTCAAGTTTATTATTCAGGAGGTTAAAGAACAATCAAGTCAAGTCAGACCCGAGGTATGGGACTTCGTCTCAATCTCCTTTCCTTGAGGCAAATTTTATTTTATACACAACCTTCTTTTATATGGTGTATAAACCCCTTTGAATTTTAAGTTTATCGAAAAAGAATCTTTTTTAAAAGAAGAGTTTTACTAAACGACAAAAGGGAATGTTTTTGTCGTACGTATGCGGCGACAACGTCTTCTCCGCCGCCGTGACTATTATTTGAGTTTCAGCTTCCTCTACAAGACATACCTTTTTAAAAGAAAAATAAATACCATGTTTTACTTTTCTTTTATTTTGGTATTGAAAATGGTTTTCATAATGTTTTTATATCAATGTGTTGTACTGATATCTTGTGATTGAAAAGTGGAAATGTTATGTTTCCTTTATGCATTTTTTATGTGATACGATTATGTTATGGTTCTTGGGAATTTTTATGAAGACGGGTGGTTCCGTGATAAACTAAGGGCGGGTGAGCCCGATATAGCTCTCCAATGCATTGGGTAACGCGAAGGGGTTAAACGTTGAGGTTTCTCTGAAAAGATTTAGGGAATATACTGTGAGGGGTATTCCAAACGTAACCAAGAGGGTTACTCCCTACATAAGAATGTTATGAGTGCCTCAAGTTACCTTTATGTCTTATGATTTCTATGATTTATTCATGATTTGATGAGGTATGTTAAAGTTCTTATGTTTTATGGGTAAAGTAAGATTTCATTCTTATGTATATATGTACTCATGTTTCCTTTCCATATTTTTATATCCCTTATTGAGCTTTTTATGCTCATCCCAAGTTTTTGAAATGTTTTTCACAGGTCAAGGGAAAGGTACATGATGTGATGATAGTGTCAATGAAGTGTCAAGAAAGAATCCATGTTTTATTTTAAATAGGTTTCCGTTGATGGAAAAAATGAATAATCTCTTTTATGTAACCACTTTGTTTAAATGTGGGATGTAATGCAAGTTTTATGATCTAATTCTCTAAAACTCTAAACCTGAAAAGATCCTCAATGTGTAATCTTGTAATAACTCAAGATTAAGTAAGGATTAAGGCTGGGGCCTTATAGTTTGTATTAGAGGTTGGTTTAGATAACTTTAAGCGTTATAATTCTATTAAATGATTATCCAAAAATACTTTTTTATGGTCAAATTGAAATGATATAGAATTTGAAGATTACCATGTTGCTTCTTCTAAGACATGTTTGTTCAGAATGGTTTTCAGCAGAGGAAACAGGGAAGTAGTGATAGGAAGGCATACAGAAGGAAATAACCTTCCGAATCAGCATCCTGAGATGGTCGGAATTGGAACTGAACAGTTTGTTGCAGTAATGACACTGTTGACTCAAGAGATAAATGGTGGTGGTATCCATGCACGAGATCAGCTAGATCAACCACAGAGGAACATGTTAGTGGTGGAACATTTTATGAGGAAACATCCCCCATCATTCAGAGGATCATCTAACCCTATGCTAGCTGAAGGTTGGATTAAAGCACTAGAAAATATTTTCGATGTCATGGGGTGTTCAGACAATAAAAAGGTTAGTCTTGCTATTTTCCGTTTGGAGGGTGAAGAAGATTAGTGGTGGTCGATGGTTAAAAATATCAGGGAAGCTGATGAGATTGATGCTCTTGACTGAGATGAATTCAAAGGTATGTTTCTTGAGAAGTATTTTCCTAAGGCTGTTCAACTTAGGATGGAAAAACAATTCTTGGAATTGAGGCAAGAGGAAGACTCAGTGGATGCCTATGAAGAGAGGTTCACTCGATTGACAAGGTATGCTCCAAATTTTATCCGAGACCTTGATAGTAAATTCAATCATTTTTAATCAAGATTAAAGCCAAAATATCAAAGGGCTTTAGCTTCTCGTGAGTTCAAAAGTTATGAAAAGCTTGTTCGATGTGCTGAGAAGGTGGAAATGGAGTTTGCCGATGATCAAGTGTTCTATAACAACCAACAGAAGAAGAGACCGAGGTGGCAGGGGAAAGTAAAGAATTATTCAAAAAGGTCTGACGGTAAGAAAACTAAGTTTCCGGTTTGTGATAAATGTGGTAAAAGGCATGCTGTGGAATGTCTTTTGAATTCCGGAATGTGCTACCGATGTGGTAAGATGGGACATAAGGCTCGTAATTACGCTGAAAAAGATAAGGGTGATGGTAAGTCCAAATTTGATTTACAGTTAGTGAAATGTTTTAAGTGCAATGAGATGGGTCACTATGCAAACAAGTGTCCGAAGAAGAGCATGATTGATGGGAAGCAGTTAGACTACAAGCAGAAAGGGGTGGTGAAATCTTTTGCAACTACTTTAGCAGATGTCGGGCCATCAAATGAAGTTGTATCAGGTACTTTGTTTTTTTTTTCAGATTATGCCAGTGTGTTGTTTGATTCAGGGTCTATACATTCTTTCATCTCTGAAAACCTTTCTAGTAAAATGGGAATACCATCTCAAGAAATGACTCTTGAACTTGTGGTAAAAACACCTGGGGGAAATTTTGAGGCAAAAAGAATTTATAAGAATCTTCCTATCCTTATCCGTGGAAAGAACCTACTTGAAAACCTAATTGTTTTACCTCTAGTAGAGTTTGATGTTATCCTGGGTATGGATTGACTCTCTATTTACCATGCTAAGATTGATTGTTTAGCTAAATAAGTTTCTTTTCAGAAAGACTTTCAGTTTGTGTACAATAATGAACCCTTATTGTTGATAACTTATCAAGAGGCTGAGAAACTTATAAAAGATGGAAATGAATGTTACCTTGCACATATTGTTGAAAACAAGGGAACTGTTCAGATTAATGATGTGTCAGTGGTAAATGAGTATCCTGATGTTTTTCCTGATGAGTTGCATAGAATAATACCAGATCGAGAAGTTGAGTTTACTGTAGACTTAGTTCCTGATGCTAAGCCAATTTCAAAACCCCCTTATCGAATGACTCAAATTGAATTTTAGAGTTGAAGTAGCAATTGCAAGATTTATTAGAGAAAGGTTTCATTCGACCTAGCACATCACCATGGGGCGCTCCGTTTTTATTTGTTAAAAAGAAATATGGTTCAATGAGACTTTGCATTGATTATAGAGCCTTGAATAACATCAATATTAAGAACAAATATCCTTTGCCTCATATTGATGATTTGTTTGATCAGCTCCAGGGAGCTCAGTATTTTTCAAAGATTGACTTAAGATCGGGGTACCATCAGCTGAAGGTAAAGGAAATAGATATTCTGAAGACCGCATTCCGTACAAGATATGGCCATTATGAATTTGTAGTAATGCCTTTTGGGATAACCAATGCACCTTCTGTATTCATGGACTTAATGAATAGAATTTTCCATGAGTTCTTGGATAAGTTTGTGGTGGTTTTCATTGATGATATTTTGGCGTTTTATAAAAGTAAAGAGGAGCATGAAAGAAATTTAAGGGTTATTTTGAAAACCTTAAAAGAAAAGAAATTGTATGGGAAATCCAGCAAGTGTGAGTTTTGGTTGCAACAAATTTCTTTCTTTGGTCACATTGTTTCTAAAGATGGGATAACTGTTGATCCTGCAAAAACAAAGGTTGTTGAAGAATGGCCAAGACCCACAAATGTAACTGAGATTCATAGCTTCCTTGGTGTGGAAGTCTATTAATGAAGGTTTGTTAGAAATTTTTCATAGTTATCTAGTCCAATGACTAAGGTAACTCGGAAGGGTGTTAAGTTTATCTGGACAAAAGAATATGATGATTGTTTTTAGGCACTGAAAAGAAGATTGGTGAATGCTCCAGTTTTGGAACTACCTTCCAGGAATGGGGAGTTTGTTATCTACAATGATTCTTCATTGAAAGGATTTGGTTTCGTCCTAATGCAGAATGATCAGGTAATTGCTTATTCTTTATTTCAGTTGAAAACTCAGGAGGTAAATTATCCTACACATGATTTGGAATTAACTGCTTTTGTTTTCACTTTAAAAATTTGGAGGCATCATTTGTATGGAGTAAAGTGTGAAATATATACCGATCACAAAAGTTTAAAGTATATATTCACTCAGAAATAATTGAACATGAGACAGAGGAGATGGCTAGAATTAATCAAGGATTATGATTGCACAATTCATTACCATCCGGGAAAAGCAAATAAAGTGGCTGATGCTTTGAGTCGAAAAAGTAACGATTCATTAACAATGTTGCGTTTGGAACGTGATCCTTTGGTTAAGGATTTGATGAACTTTGGCATAGAAGTTTTTGGTGCAGGATGTCTTTCTGTTTTGTTTCAGGTATTAGTGAAATCTTCTCCATCAGACATAGTCAAGCAAGCACAGAAGCAAGACAGTGAGTTTCAGAAAAACGTAGAGTTGGTTCAGAAGGGTAAGTTGCCTGAATTAAACATGGATAATGATTGTGTTTTGATATTTGGGAAGAGATTGTGTGTGCCTTATGATTCACATTTGAAGAGAGAGTTGTTATGTGAAGCACATAGTTCTCCGTTTTCAGTTCATCCTGGAAGTACTAAGATGTAAAGAGATCTACAGGAGTATTACTGGTGGGATAGAATGAAAAGAGATATTGCTGATTTTACTGTGAAGTGTTTGACTTGTCAACAGGTTAAAGCAGAGCGGCAGTTACTGAAAGGGATGTTTCAGCCTTTACCAGTATCAGAATGGAAATGGGAAAATATATCCATGGACTTAGTTGTGGGATTGTCGAAGACACCTAGAGGTAATAACGCAATATGGGTTATTGTTGATCACTTGACTAAATCCGCTCATTTCCTTGCTATACGGGATACTTTTTCCCTAGATTAACTTTCCCGTTTGTATCTTAAAGAGATAGTCAGGTTGCATGGAGTTCCCCTCTGCATTGTATCTGACTGTGATCCCAGGTTCACTTCTAACTTTTGGAAAGGCCTTCAGAAGTCGTTGGGTACTGAATTAAATTTTAGTACAGCTTTTCATCCTCAATCAGATGGGCAGTCATAACGAACAATTCAGACTTTGGAATATATGCTACGTTCTTGTTTGATGAATTATCAGGAAAGTTGGGACCAACATCTTTCTTTGGTTGAGTTTTCATATAATAACAGTTTTCATTGCAGTATACAGATGACACCATTTGAGGCGTTATATGGGAAGCGGTGTCGAACTCCAGATTTTTGGGATGAAGTGGGTGAAAGGAAGGTGATGGGACCAGATTTGGTAGAAGAGTTAGTATAAAAAGTTCAGTTGATACAAAAACACACGAGAACAGCTCAGAGTAGGCAGAAGAGTTATACGGACAACAGGAGGAAGAATCTCTCTTTTGAGGTAGGTGATCATGTTTTTCTCAAAGTCTCACCATGGAAAAGTGTGATGCGATTTGTTAAGAAAGGAAAGATGAGTCCAAGGTTCATTGGACCATATGATATTCTAGAGAGAGTTGGATCAGTTGCTTACCGAGTGGCTTTACCTCCGAGTTTATCTCAGGTACACAATGTTTTTCATGTTTCGATGTTGAGAAAGTATATGCCAGATCCATCTCATTTTTTGAGTCCAGAGGTAGTTCAGCTGGAAGAGAACTTATCTTATGAGGAACAACCAGTCCAGATTATTGACCACATGGAGCAAGTGTTACGGAATAAGGTGATTCATCAGGTAAATGTTTTGTGGAAAAACCACATGATTGAATAGGCAACATGGGAATCTAAAAATGCAATGAGGGTTAAATACCCCCACTTATTCAATAAGTAAATAAATTATGGGGATGCAATTTTCTAAAGGGGGAAGGATGTAACATCCCAAGTAAGTAATGAATAATAGATATTTTTTTATCTATGTCTATTAATGAATTATATAGTGTTTTATAGGCTTAAAATGAGAATAAATCCAATCTTAAGCATGAAATACACTAATATTTTTAAAAGATTGTTTTACTGCCTTTTGATGGAAAACCATTTTTTAAATCAAACTTTTGACAATTTTATAAGCTATTTTTGGTCGAAATAAACTTATTCTTTATTATTGGGACATTAAAATTTAATTTTGGTAAATTTTTGGTATTTTTCCGATAAAGATCATTTTTTTAATGAATAGTAAAAAATGTTGTATTTTAATTCAAAACCTCTTTTTAATCTAATTTATTTATATTATTAGATTATCTTTTGAATTTGTTTTAAAGTTCAATTAGAATATATTTTTACCATTTAATCCAATAGTGGTAGTTGGAATTAATTTCACTTTGAAATTGGACTTAAACTAGTGTCAATCTTTTGATACTTATTGTTTCATAAAAACACGCTATTTGCTCTGACAGTGGGAATTAATTATTAAATTAATTAATTTAACTTATATGTTTTGAATTTTGTAAAATAGAAATCATTTTTGAATTCGGAATATCAAATATAGCTTAGGGTGAAGTTTTGGTATTTTTCTGAAAAACTTCAATTTTTGATGAATAGTGAAACCACTAAGTGGTACTTAAAAACTGATTTTTCGTTTAAATGAAATTTTACCACCTCTGTGTTTTGAATTTAAAAAATCCAACATACATGGTTTTCATTAAGAATTAAAATGTGGTTCAATGGGATTAAAATAATTTTTTTGTTGAATAGTAACTTTTAAGTTTATTAATCGCGATTAAAGGTAATTAGTGTAATTTAAGGTAAGAATAATGTTTTAATAATATGAAATGACCTAGACACACGACCTAACATTATTGGATGTATCATGGTCGACCAATAAAATCCATGGGTCAACTTTCGGACCCCATGAATCCACTTTGGAAGGAAAATGACATTAATATCTTTTTATTTAATTTTAAAGTAAAAAATGACCCAAACATGAGTTGTTTTACTAAAAAAAATTTTAAATGGTGTTATACAAGTCATAATTTTTACTATAAATAGTAATTGGAAATCTAAAAAGATTTCCAACATCATAGTATTTTTTTTATAATTTTTAGACATTAAATAAATTAAATTATTTATGACACCATGATGATGCAGCGATTACCTCATTATTTAACGATTTAAATAAAATGAAAAGATATTGTAAACTCTAAGACCTAAACATGTCAAAAACCTATTGGATGAGTATATTTAGAACTCTTATCACCTTACCCTAGAAATTCATCAAGGTGGGACCTTTAAAAGCCAAAACACATTTGAAAATTAAGTAACCTTTTATAACTTTCCAAGAGTGCCCCTACTCTCCTCTTATAAAAGGCCCCCACCTCTACCACCTTACCCCCACATCTCAAGCCTTTGTCTTGGCAAAAACCTTCCCATTTGGTCTCTACACATCTTTCTCTTACTCCTAGAAGCCTCACTTTGGGCAGAAGTTATCCCAAGGAATCCTTTGAGCTCAAATCAAAAAGAGTTACCCGATTTAAAGGTAGTGTCTTCTCTTGTGTTCTTATGTTTTATTTTGCTTCTCCAACCCCCTAAATTCATTTTATTCATTTCTTTTGTAACAAAACCAGTATATTACATATACTAGGATGTTTTTATAATAAGTATTCGAGCTACACTTACACACACCTACATCTAATGGTTAAAGAACATTCTGTTTTCGTGGATGACGAATTTCTGTCTCACAGAACGATGATTGTTCAATATTCTTTTAACACCTTCAAAGGTGGCCATTAAAATGACACTATATTTATATATGATATATAATATGTTTATTTTTTACTTAAGCTTCTGTATTTTTCATTTATGGCATACCTTTATTGTTTCCATTATGGGTAAACGCGATATCTTCATTTTAGGAAGTGCGGACTACCGCCCCCTCAAAGTGATTTGATTCATTAATGCCATATGTGGGACATATAAAGGATGTAATTAATGATTTTATATATGATATTATACTGGAATTATAATATACCTTTATATAATTATGATTCCATTCCATAAAATACAAAATAGAAATGAAAGCAGCGTTCATGCGTACGTACGACTTACCGTCTCCAAGAACGGTGCATTTCATTTCTTACATCTAAACGTTATGTAATATTATAAATGCATGTATATACTGGATATATATGATATATATGATATCTACATCATGAGTATAACTTTGTATATAATGGATACATGAACAACGTGTAATTATAGAGAGTTTATTTTTTTACTCAAGTACCAATGATCGTTAAAACGACCGTTATTAACTTAAATAATTACATAGTGTTCATGAAATGGTAATAAGTGATATAAAAGGAATAATGAACTTGGAAAAGGTTCTTAATCAAGTATAAATTAACTCAAGTTTATTATTCAGGAGGTTAAAGAACGATCGAGTCAAGTCGGACCCGAGGTATGGGACTTCGTCTAAATCTCCTTTCATTGAGGCATATTTTGTTTTATACACAACCTTCTTTTAT
This sequence comes from Viscum album, assembly GCA_963277665.1. Taxonomy (NCBI): domain Eukaryota; kingdom Viridiplantae; phylum Streptophyta; class Magnoliopsida; order Santalales; family Viscaceae; genus Viscum; species Viscum album. Next base: position 519,121,249 of record OY728145.1, read on the forward strand.
ATGGTGTATAAACAGCTTTGACTTTTAAGTTTATCCAAAAGGAATCTTTTTTATACGAAGCGTTTTACTAAATTACAAAATGTAATGTTTTTGTCATACGTATGCGGTGACAATGACTTCTTCGCCGCCGTGACCATTATTTGAGTTTCGACTTCCTCTACAAGTCATACATTTTTTTAAAAGAAAAATAAATACCATGTTTTAATTTTCTTTTATTTTGGTATTGAAAATGGTTTTCATAATGTTTTTATATCAATGCGTTGTATTGATATCTTGTGATTGAAATGTGGAAATGTTATGTTTCCTTTATGCATTTTTTATGTGATACGATTATGTTATGGTTCTTGGGCATTGTTATGAAGACGGGTGGTTATGTGATAAACTAAGGGCGGGTGAGCCCGATATAGCTCTCCAATGCATTGGGTAACGTGAAGGGGTTAAACGTTGAGGTTTCTCCGAAGAGATTTAGGGAATATACTGTGATGGGTATTCCAAACGTAACCAAGAGGGTTACTCCCTACGTAAGAATGTTATGAATGCCTCAAGTTACCATTATGTCTTATGGTTTCTATGATTTATTCATGATTTGATGAGGTATGTTAAAGTGCTTATGTTTTATGGGTAAAGTATGATTTCATTCTTATGTATATATGTACTCATGTTTCCTTTCCATATTTTTATATCCCTTACTGAGCTTTTTATTCTCATCCCAAGTTTTTGAAATGTTTTTCACAGGTCAAGGGAAATGTACATGATGTGATGATAGTGTCAATGAAGTGTCAAGAAAGAATCCATGTTTTATTTTATATTGGTTTCTTTTGATGGGAAAAATGAATACTGTCTTTTATGTAACCACTTTGTTTAAATGTGGAATGTAATGCAAGTTTTATGATCTAATTATCTAAAACTCTAAACTTGAAAAGATCCTCAATGTGTAATCTTGTAATAAATCAAGATTAAGTAAGGATTAAGGCTGGGGCCTTATAGTTGGTATCAGAGGTTGGTTTAGATAACTTTAGGAGTTATAATTCTATTAAATGATTATCCAAAAATATTTTTTTATGGTCAAATTGAAATGATATAGAATTTGAAGATTAACATGTTGCTTCATCTAAGACATGTTTATTCAGAATGGTTTTCTGTAGAGGAAATAGGGAAGTAGTGCTTGGAAGGAATATAGAAGTAAATAACCTTCCGAATCAGTATCCTGAGGTGGTAAGAATTGGAACTGAACAGTTTTTTACAGTAATGGTGTAGTTGACTCAAGCGATAAATGGTGGTGTTATCCATGCACGAGATCATCCAGATCGACCGCAGAGGAACATGTCAGTGGTGGAACATTTTATGAGGCAACATCCCCCATCATTCAGAGGATCATCTGACCCTATGCTAGCTGAAGGGTGGATTAAAGAACTGGAGAAGATTTTCGATGTCATGGGGTGTTCATACAATCAAAAGGTTAGTCTTGCTATTTACCATTTGGAGGGTGAAGCAGATCAGTGGTGGTCGATGGTTAAATATATTAGGGACGCTGATGAGATTAATGCTCTTGACTGGGATGAATTCAAAAGTATGTTTCTTGAGAAGTATTTTCCTAAGGCTGTTTGACTTAGGATGGAAAAACAATTCTTAGAATTGAGGCTAGAGGAAGACTCAGTGGATGCCTATAAAGAGAGGTTCACTCGATTGGCAAGGTATGCTCCAAATTTTATCCTAGACCTTGATAGTAAATTCATTCATTTTTACTCAAGATTAAAGCCAAAATATCGAAGGGCTTTAACTTCTCGTGTGTTAAAAAGTTATGAAAAGCTTTTTCAATGTGATGAGAATGTGGAAATGGAGTTTTCCAATGATCAAGTGTTCTATAACAACCAACAGAAGAAGAGACCGAGGTGGCAGGAGAAAGGAAAGAATTCTTCAAAAATGTCTGATGGTAAGAAAACTAAGTTTCTAGTTTGTGATAAATGTGGTAAAAGGAATGCTGGGGAATTTCTTTTGAATTCTAGAAAGTGCTACCGATGCGGTAATATGGGACATAAGGCTTGTAATTGCACTGAAAAAGATCAGGGTGATGGTAAGTCCAAATTTGATTTACAGTTAGTGAAATGTTTTAAGTGCAATGAGATGGGTCACTATGCAAACGAGTGTCCGACAAAGAGCTTGAGTGATGGGAAGCAGTTATACTACAAGCATAAAGGGGTGGTGAAATCCTTTGCAACTACTTCAGATGATGTTGGGCCATCAAATGAAGTTGTATCAGGTACTTTTTTCTTTCAGATTATGCCAGTGTGTTGTTTGATTCGAGGTCTACACATTCTTTCATCTCTGAAAACTTTTCTAGTAAAATGGGAATACCATCTCAAGAAATGAATCCTAAGCTTGTGGTAAAAACACCTGGGGGAAATGTTGAGGCAAAAAGAATTTATAAGAATCTTCCAATCCTTATCCGTGGAAAGAACCTACTTGCAAAACTAATTGTTTTACCTCTAGTAGAGTTTGATGTTATCCTGGGTATCGATTGGCTCTCTATTTACCATGCTAAGATTGACTGTAGAGCTAAAGAAGTTTATTTTCAGAAAGAATTTCAGTTTCTGTACAAGAATGAACCCTTACTGTTGATAACTTATCAAGAGGCCGAGAAACTTGTAAAAGATGGAAATGAATGTTACCTTGCACATATTGTTGAAAACAAGGGAACTGTTCAGATTAATGATGTGCCAGTGGTAAATGAGTATCCTGATGTTTTTCCTGATGAGTTGCCTGGAATAATACCAGATCGAGAAGTTGAGTTTACTGTAGACTTAGTTCCTGATGCTAATCCAATTTCAAAACCCCGTTATCAAATGGCTCAAATTGAATTTTAGAGTTGAAGTAGCAATTTGAAGATTTATTAGAGAAAGGTTTCATTCAACCTAGAAAATCACCATGGAGTGCTCCTGTTTTATTTGTTAAAAAGAAAGATGGTTCAGTGATACTTTTCATTGATTATAGATCCTTGAATAACATCACTTTTAAGAACAAATATCCTTTGCCTCATATCTATGATTTGTTTTATCAGCTCCAGGGAGCTTAGTAGTTTTCAAATATTGACCTGAGATCGGGGTACCATCAGCTGAAGGCAAAGGAAGAAGATATTCTGAAGACCGCGTTCCATACAAGATATGGCCATTATGAATTTGTAGTAATGCCTTTTGGGCTAACCAATGCACCTACTGTATTCATGGACTTAATGAATAGAATTTTCTATGAGTTCTTGGATAAGTTTGTGGTGGTTTTCATTGATGATATTTTGGTGTTTTATAAAAGTAAAGAGGAGCATTAAAGACATTTAAGGGTTATTTTTCAAACCTTAAAAGAAAAGAAACTGTATGGGAAATTTAGCAAGTGTGAGTTTTGGTTGCAACAAATTTCTTTCCTTGGTCACATTGTTTCTAAAGATGGGATAACTGTTGATCCTGCAAAAACAAAGGTTGTTGAAGAATGGACAAGACCCACAAATGTAAGTGAGATTCGTAGCTTCCTTGGTTTGGTAGTCTATTACCAAAGGTTTGTTAGAATTTTTTCACGGTTATCTAGTCCAATGACTAAGCTAACTTAGAAGGGTGTTAAGTTTATCTGGACAAAAGAATATGATGATTGTTTTCAGGAACTGAAAAGAAGATTGGTGAATGCTCCAGTTTTGGCACTACCTTCCAAGAATGGGGAGTTTTTTATCTACAGTGATGCTTCATTGAAAGGACTTGGTTGCGTCCTAATGCAGAATGATTAGGTAATTGCTTATGCTTTACGTCATTTGAAAACTCATGATGTAAATTATCCTACATATGATTTGGAATTACCTGCTTTTGTTTTCACTTTAAAAATTTGGAGGCATCATTTGTATGGAGTAAAGTGTGAAATATATACTGGTCACAAAAGTTTAAAGTATATATTCACTCAGAAAGAATTGAACATGAGACAGAGGAGATGGCTAAAATTAATCAAGGATTATGATTGTACAATTCATTACCATCCAAGAAAAGAAAATAAAGTGGCTGATGCTTTGAGTCGAAAAAGTAATGCTTCATTAATAATGTTGTGTTTGGAACGTGATCCTTTGGTTAAGGATTTGATGAACTTTGGCATAGAAGTTTTTGGTGCAGAATGTCTTTCTGTTTTGTTTCATGTATCAGTGAAATCTTCTCTATCAGATAGAATCAAGCAAGCACAGAAGCAAGACAGTGAGTTTTAGAAAAAGGTAGAGCTGGTTCAGAAGGGTAAGTTTCCTAAATTCAACATTGATAATGATTGTGTTTTGAGATTTGGGAAGAGATTGTGTGTGTCCTATGATTCACAGTTGAAGAGAGAGTTATTATGTGAATCTCATAGTTCTCCGTTTTCAGTTCATCCTGGAAGTACTAAGATGTAAAGAGATCTACGGGAGTATTACTGCTGGGATGGAATAAAAAAAGATATTGCTGATTTTACTGTGAAGTGTTTGACTTGTCAATAGGTTAAAGAAGAGTGGAAATTACTGAAAGGGATGCTTCAGCCTTTACCAGTACCAGAATAGAAATGGGAAAATATATCCATGGACTTCGTTGTGGGATTGTCGAAGACACCTCGAGGTAATAATGCAATCTGGGTTATTGTTGATCGCTTGACTAAATCTACTCATTTCCTTGCTATAAGGGATAATTTTTCCCTAGATCAACTTTCCCATTTGTATCTTAAAGAGATAGTCAGGTTGCATGGAGTTCCCCTCTCCATTGTATCTGTCTGTGATCCCAGGTTCACTTCTATCTTTTGGAAAGGCCTTCAGAAGTCATTGGGCACTCAATTGAATTTTAGTACAACTTTTCATCCTCAATCAGATGGGCAGTCAAAAAGAACAATTCAGACTTTGGAAGATATGCTACGTTCTTGTTTGATATATTTTCAGGGAAGTTGAGACCAACATCTTTCTTTGGTTGAGTTTTCATATAATAACAGTTTTCATTCCAGTATACAGATGGCACCATTTGAGGCGTTATATGGGAAGCGGTGTCGAAATCTAGCTTTCTGGGATGAAGTGTGTGAAAGGAAGCTGATGAGACTAGAATTGGTATAAGAGTTGGTAGAAAAATTTCAGTTGATACAAAAACACATGAGAACAGCTCAGAGCAGGCAGAAGAGTTATGCGGACAACAGGAGGAAGGATCTGTCTTTTGAGGTAGGTGATCATGTTTTTCTCAAAGTTTCACCATGGAAAAGTGTGATGCGATTTGGTAAGAAAGGAAAGCTTGGTCCAAGGTTCATTAGACCATATGAAATTCTGGAGAGAGTTGGATCAGTTTCTTACCGAGTGGCATTATCTCCGAGTTTATCTCAGGTACACAATGTTTTTCATGTTTTGATGTTGAGAAAGTATATGCCAGATCCATCTCATGTTTTGAGTCCAGAGGTAGTTCAGCTGGAAGAGAACCTATCTTATGAGGAATAACCGGTCCAGATTCTTGACCACATGGAGAAAGTGTTACGGAATAAGGAGATTCATCAGGTAAATGTTTTGTGGAAAAACCACATGATTGAATAGGCAACATGGGAATCTGAAAATGCAATGAGGGTTAAATACCCCCACATATTCGATAAGTAAATAAATTGTGGGGACGCAATTTTCTAAAGGGGGGAAGGATGTAACATCCCAAGTAAGTAATGAATAATAGATATTTTTTATATATGTCTATTAATGAATTAGATAGTGTTTTAGAGGCTTAAAATGAGAATAAATCCAATCTTAAGCATGAAATACACTAATATGTTTAAAAGATTGTTTTACTACCTTTTGATGGCAAACCATTTTTTAAATCAAAATTTTGACAATTTTATAAGATCTATTTGTCGAAATAAACTTATTCTTTATGATTGAGACATTGAAATTTACTTTGGGTAAATTTTTGGTATTTTTTCCGATAAAGTTCATTTTTTAATGAATAGTGAAAAATGTTGTATTTTAATTCAAAACCTCTTTTTAATCTAATTTATTTATATGATTAGATTATATTTTGAATTGGTTTTAAAGTTAAATTAGAATATATTTTTACCATTTAATCCAATAGTGGTAGTTGGAATTAATTTCACTTTGAAATTGGACTTAAACTAGTGTGAATCTTTTGATACTTATTGTTTCATAAAAACACGCTATTTGCTCTAACATCGGGAATTAATTATTAAATTAATTAATGTAACTTATATGTTTTGAATTTTTTAAAATAGACATCATTTTTGAATTCGGAATATCAAATATAGATTAGGGTGAAGTTTTGGTATTTTTCTGAAAAACTTCAATTTTTGATGAATAGTGAAACCACTAAGTGGTACTTAAAAACTGATTTTTCCTTTAAATGAAATTTTACCACCTCTGTGTTTTGAATTTCAAAAATCCAACATACATGGTTGTCATTAAGAATTAAAATGTGGTTCAATGGGATTAAAATAATTTTTTGGTGAATAGTAACTTTTAAGTTTATTAATCGCGATTAGAGGTAATTAGTGTAATTTAAGGTAAGAATAATGTTTTAATAATATGAAATGATCTAGACACATGTACTACCCTTATTGGATGTGTCATGGCCGACCAAGAAAATCCATGGGTCAACTTGGGGACCCCATGGAGCCACTTTGGAAGGAAAATGACATTAATATCTTTTTATTTAATGTTAAACTAAAAATGACACAAACATGAGTTGTTTTACTACAAAAAATTTTAAATGGGGTCATATAAGTCAGAATTTTTACTATAAATATTAATTTGAAATCTAAAAAGATTTCATACGTCATAGTATTTTTTTTATAATTTTTATACATTAAATAAATTAAATTATTTATGACACCATGATGATGCATCGATTACCTCATTATTTAACGATTTAAATAAAATAAAAAGATAATGTAAAATCTAAGACCTACACATGTCAAAAACCTATTGGATGAGTATATTTTGAACCCTTATCACCTTAACCTCGAAATACATCAAGGTGGGACCTTTAAAATCCAAAATGCATTTGAAAATTAAGTAACCGTTTATAACCTTCCAAGAGTGCCCCTCCTCTCCTCTTATAAAAGGCCCCCACCTCTACCACATTACCCACACCTCTCAAGCCTTTGGTTCGGCCAAAACCTACCCAGTTTGTCTCTACACATCCCTCTCTTACTCTTATAAGTCTCACTTTGGGCAGAAGTCTTCCCAAGGAAGCCTTTGAGCTCAAATCAAAAAGAGTTACCCGATTTAAAGGTAGTGTCTTCTCTTGTGTTCTTATGTTTTATTTTGCTTCTCCAACCCCCTAAACTCTTTTTATTCATTTCTTTTGTAACAAAACCAATATCTTCCATATACTAGTATGTTGTTATAAGAATTATTCGAGCTACACTTACAGACACCTACATCTAATGGTTAAAGAACATACTGTTTTTATGGATGACGAATTTCTACCTCACAAAATGATGATTGTTCAATATTCTTTTAACACCTTAAAAGGTGGACATTAAGATGTCAATATATTTATATATGATATATAATATGTTTATGTTTTACTTAATCTTCTGTATTTTTCATTTATGGCATACCTTTATTGTTTCCATTTTGGGTAAACACGATATCTTCATTTTAGGAAGTGCGGACTACCGCCCCCTCAAAGTGATTTGATTCGTTAATGCCATATGTGGGATGTATAAAGGATGTAATTAATTATTTTATATATGATATTATACTGGAATTTTAATATAACTTTATATCATTATGATTCCATTCCATAAAATACGAAATAGAAATGAAAGCAGCGTTCATGCGTACGTACGGCTTACCGTCTCCATGAACGGTGCATTTCATTTCTTACATCTAAACGTTATGTAATATTATAAATGCATGTATATACTGGATATATATGATATATATGATATCTACATAATGAGTATAACCCTGGATATAATGGATACATGAACAACGTGTAATTATAAAGAGTTTATTTTTTTTACTCAAGTACCAATGATCGTTAAAATGACCGTTATTAACTTAAATAATTACATAGTGTTCATGACATGGTAATAAGTGATATAAAAGGAATAATGAACTTGAAAAAGGTTCTTAAGCAAGTAGAAATTAACTCAAGTTTATTATTCAGGAGGTTAAAGAATTATTGAGTCAAGTCGGACCCGAGGTATGGGACTTCGTCTCAATCTCCTTTCATTGAGGCATATTTTGTTTTATACACAACCTTATTTTATACGGTGTATAAACCCCTTTGACTTTTATGTTTATCCAAAAGGAATATTTTCTATACGAAACATTTTACTAAAAGACAAAAGGTAATGTTTTTGTCGTACTTATGTGGCAACAAGGACTTCTCTACCGCCGTGACCATTATTTGAGTTTCGGCTTCATCTACAAGCCATAACTTTTTTTAAAAGAAAAATAAATACCATGTTTTACTTTTCTTTTATTTTGGTATTGAAAATGGTTTTCATAATGTTTTTATATCAATCCGTTGTATTGATATCTTGTGATTGAAAAGTGGAAATGTTATGTTTCCTTTATACATGTTTTATGTGATACGATTATGTTATGGTTCTTGGGCAATGTTATGAAGATGGGTGGTTCCGTGATAAACTAAGGGCGGGTGGGCCCGATATAGCTCTCCAATGCATTGGGTAATGTGAAGGGGTTAAACATTGAGGTTTATCCGAATAGATTTAGGGAATATACTGTGTTGGGTATTCCAAACGTAACCAAGAGGGTTACTCCCTACGTAAGAATGTTATGAATGCCTCAAGTTACCTTTATGTCTTATAATTTCTATGATTTATTCATGATTTGATGAGGTATGTTAAAGTGCTTATGTTTTATGGGTAAAGTATGATTTCATTCTTATGTATATATGTACTCATGTTTCCTTTCCATATTTTTATATCCCTTACTGAGCTTTTTATGCTTATCCCAAGTTTTTGAAATGTTTTCACAGGTCAAGGGAAAGGTACATGATGTGATGATAGTGTCAATGAAGTGTCAAGAAAGAATCCATGTTTTATTTTAAATAGGATTCCGTTGATGGAAAAAATGAATACTATCTTTTATGTAACCACTTTGTTTAAATGTGGGATGTAATGCAAGTTTTATGATATAATTATCTAAAACTCTAAACCCGAAAAGATCCTCAATGTGTTATCTTGTAATAACTCAAGATTAAGTAAGGATTAAGGCTGGGGCCTTATACTATTGACCATAATTGAGGAAATTTTTATTTTTATTTTTATTTTATTAGTAATAATGTGGAATAAAATGGTGTTTATATGGAACTCCTTAAGCCATAAAAGATGCATTTTCTATTTTAGTATTCTTTATTTAGTATTTATTTTCTCTATAATATTATCTTGTATATATATATATTTAGTATAGTAAGTGTCTAGGAAGATAGATATAAACTGAATACCAATCATATCATCCCAAACTATTTGAATTTCATCACCAAAATTAAAGAATTTATATTTAGAAAATCCATTAATAGAGTATCTAATGGATTTTAGTTTTAATTAAATACTTTGAAAAGAATTCCCATTAAAATATCGTACCCATTATTGTAGTCATAAAAATAAATCCAAGCATTGTTAAATTTGAAAAGAAGTTGAGAAATTATTTCAATAATATTGGTATTTAATAATAGAGGTGGGAGGTCATATGTAGTATATGAAAAACTAATCATGAATAGGAGATATCTGAGTCATTCCAATCAAAGATACAAAAGATATGTCTATCTTACTTTTCTGTAGGCCATTAATGGTTCATCAAATTTTAGTGCAATTGACCCCATGAGTAGTAATTTCAAATAAGAGTTGTTGATAAATAATATTATGAATTTACTTTGATATAACCTAGATGAAATTTGAACCTATTTTTTAGTATAATTTAGAATAATATTAATGTCTCCCAATAACATCCAATTATACGAAATGTTATTTTAAAATCCATGAAACTAATCTTAGAGAATCATTATTCTTATATAATAGTTATTTTCCTAAATTAGAGAGGCTATAATTTTATGAACATCCTCACTAAAACCAAAGGTAATGTGTTTCTTCTCCAGTATACATACATGAGAATTTAATACCCTTATTTATAATTTCCATAAAGTTTCAACAACAACCACCCATATATTGTAAGTAATAAGATCATAACCTAAGTAAGACCAACTAAAAAATTAAAAATTTTAAAATTAAACTATTGGATCAGCAAGACCAATAATTTTAGGATGATACCTCTTAATGAATTATCTGAGGGATGATGATGTATCATTTTATTCATCCCTAGATAGTTTTAAAATAAAGGAAACATTTTGAGGAGGAAATTAGCATAATTTGGGACCAATTTGGGTTATCCATATAATTTTTGGGTTTACCCATTACCTTTTTCAATGAGTTAGAATCAATCCCCAAAGTTTATTTTTCCTTATTTTCAAATTCATCAGGCTAGCTTCTATAACCACTATGAGGATAATTAAAGAGAAAAATAAAGAAGTTACTAGTGTTAACCTTATTACCTTACTCATGGGGAATATGTATTCTAACTCCATTTCCAAAAGGAATCGGAGTAAAGGGAGACTTTTTGTGGATGGATTCAGGAAAATAAGACATTATATGATTCCTTTCTATAAGAGCTTCATCCATATTTTTCAACCTTAAAACAGAAGTAACATCCTCCTCACTAACTTTTAGTTGAAAACAGATTCTTTGAGATAGACTTGAATCTTATACAATAGGTAATTCATTATAAGGGTGAACCTGTAGAGAATACATTGTATCCTTTTGAGAGTAAATATTGACTAAAATATCCTATTTATCACACAAATCAACCTCAAGTTGTGTTCTATATTCCTTTCCATCATCTGACATTCTACTACTTGAAATGATTCTTTGGGTGCTAATAGAACCAATTTAAGAGATTCACATGAATCTCAACTTGTGCATGAGTGTTTTTAACATTAAGAGATAAAAATTAATATCCCATCCTTAAATTTTAAAAATACCTAGCTTAATGGATATTGTTCCAAATATTTATGCTCACATTTACATATTGATTGAAGGAAATATATTGTATTAATACCCATTACTCATAGAAATAATCTTCTATTTTGGGAATCCCTAGACCTTAGAAAATATTTTTTTTCTAATTCATGAAATTTATAAGCTCCCCAGACTTTGTTGGCTTCAAATCGTTGGCCACATACCTATATGACTTCATATAACTGTGGTTTAGTGGAACTATTAATAATAATAATGGAGAGGGGGATCATTCCATTCTATTTGTGGCAGGCTATTAGATCTTATAGGAGGCTCAAAACTAGGAAATAAACAATAAAAATCCATCAGATGTGACCTTTAAGGTTAGAAGTAGGTGTTTGGAGATGAGATTTTATGGAATTTTTTTCAATAGGATAAATCCCCCTCTTTTAGGTGTTTATTGTCCGAACAACATCATTACACCTCATCCAGCCTCTAGCTGTAGGGAAACTGGGTGAAATAGATTCGCCCTTATAGTGGTCTCAAACTGAATATTGATGGGTCCTATATCCAAGGCTTAATTTGGTGTGAAGGATTTGTTTGTGACTCAAGGGGATTAGTGTTGCTTTCATTTATCTCCCTTTATGAAGCTAGGAATTCACTCTCGGTGGAATTAGAATCCCTTCTCAGTTGTCTTAAGATTTGTCTCTCTATGGGAATCTCTGAATAATGTGTAAATAGATTCTAAGGTTGTTTGGAACTCTTTTAAAGGTACTAACTATGCTCCATGGGATATTAATTATTTGATCTATAGATGTAAATCCCTTATTCCATCTGGAATCAAGGTTTCTCATATGTTGAGGGAATGTAATCATATGGCTGATTTTATTGCCTCTAAGAGTTCTTTTGCGCTCCCAACCAGAGTGTTCGATTGTGTTGGTTATCTTCCCATTGGGGGTTTTGATATTTCCATTGGTGATTCATTTGGCCTCCATTTTTATAAACCCCCTAAATATTTTTTAATTTGTTCCTTTCAGCTAATAAAAATTCTATGCTACTGTTAATCCTCCCTTAGGTCATATAAGACATTCCATGATAAAGAAATTACAAACATCCATACTAACTTTGATATAATTAATATTTTCTTACACATGATCCATGTAAACATTTTTGAACAATCCTTATAGTGGAATGATTAAGGTTTACAAAAGAATCTTTATAGTTAGGGATGTTAAAGGAGAAATCCATGCCAACTTGATTCGCAAAATTATTTGAATATACTCCTTGTTTTGGATGCAGTGTCTTCCAATTGAACATCTCTTATTCCCAACCCGATAGTTTACGTTAATGTAATTAAAAGTAAAGTTTATATTAATATTATTAATATTAGTGTTAATACTATTAATATTAGTGTTAATATTTTTAATATTGTTACTATTTTTAATAGTAGTTTTAATATTATTAATATTAGTGTTAATATTATTAATATTAATATTAGTGTTAATAATAATATGATCACTATTAAAATTATTCATTTTTAAAGAACCACCATTTTCATTTTTTTTATAAAAGTAAATTTAAATTTAAAAATTTAAAATATAGTAATATATATTCTCTAATTAATAGTTTTTATGTGATAATGAATCAAATTGAGATTTATACATGATGAATAAGTAATTAATGAAAATAATAGGTTGATGTTTTTTTTAGAATTTTCTAAATGAAAATTTTCAAATAATGATATTTTTTTATCAATTTATATGATGTTTAAATATGATAAAGTTATGAAGTAAATAAATTAAATATCATTCAATATGAAATTGTTTTAATATGAGTTATAGTACTTGGATTTGGCATGGTAAAATTTGGTAGATTTCAAGATCTAATGACGATGTGAAATTTTAAGGTGATTATTCTGATCAAATTTTAGAAATTATTCATGATATTATAGTGGAATAAATTTAGAAATCATAGATGATTGAGCACCTATATATTGATGCTAAAAAATTACTGTATCAAGGTTATGAAAAATTTTTGGTTTTATAAAAAGTATTAATATTGGTTTACTTGAAATATAGGAATGGATGGAATGACCACAGTTTTATATAATTTATAAATCTATTTAAAAACATACTTCTTGAAGATAATTATATTCCAGATTCTAATTATAATGTGAAAAAATATTATACTTGGTGGGATTGGGGTATAAGGAGATGCATGTTTACCCCAATGTCCATGTGGTAAATAGGAAGGAATATGAAGGTCTGTTAGAGTGTCGTAAAAATGGGAAATTATGGTATAAGTTGAAATAAAAACCATGGGTTGATTTATCTATTATTCCTATTACTAATAATCCTACTAAAAAAATTAGCATCTTCATATAATTCCTCATTTAAAATGTTTATTTTAAAATTTAAATGGAATAAAAGTTTAATATTGAATACATATAAGAAAATATATGATCGAAGATTATTTAATCTAGATGATTATCCACAACAGAATAAAATTATCAATAATTTCATATATTTAAAAATAAATTTAGAAATATTATACCCATAATATGTACAAATGGCATGAATCTATATCAAATACATAATATAAAATCTAATTTTTTTCTAGTTTAATAGGCTATTTTCAACTTATCTCCTATATTTTTTATGAATAAGAAATATACTATTTTGAGTTAAGTAATTTATGGACCAAAAAACCTAGAAACAATATTGATGTTTACTTTTCACCATTAATTGATTGTTTAAAAATATTTTGGGAGAATGTTTTCTATTTGAAAAATTACTTTGAATATTTTTTGGATTTTATTTATTGAAAATGGTGTGTGATGTGACTTTAAAAAAGATTTTTGGGTGATGAAAGAGATTGAAAGTGTTTTTAAAGGATCTAATGCAGTTATTTTTATAGAACTGAAGTCACACCATGATAACCTAGGTTGAAACATGAAAGTATTTTTCTATAAAAGTGTCAAAACAATAATTCTATGGGAGTCATTATAAACCATAGCACTTTGTTTTATTTCAATGTGAAAAGAGTATTAGTAATATAGAAACAATATTGGTCACACTAAAACTTAGATAATATAGTAGAGATGATTTCTAGAGGATTAATTTTATGGGAGGAACACACTGTGAAAGGAGGAAACATGTTTTGGGCCTCAAAATAATTTAGTGGTTGTGGCATGGGTGTTCACAACATGGCTTGAGGTGTATTTTTGTTGAAAAATTGAAAATTCTATTTATATATATGATTTTTATTATAAGGGTGTGGACCACATGAAATATGTTATCCTTTTCTAATTTCCAGGAGAAGATGTGTTCACATCATGAAGGATTAATCCATGATGTAAAGATAATTAAATTTAATTTTAGTGTCATTTTATATTCAAGGGAAAAACCACTAAAAAGAATTCTCACACCCTGAATGGACTTGGGAAAATTTTGATGGTTCTGTTAAGGTGAGGTTTACACCGAGAAGGAGAGGTTCATGTTGTGACTAGTTCGAGGATCAAACTAGATTGGATGATCCATTTCATTATCTTGGGAGGAATTAAATATAAGATATGGAATGGATATGGTGGATATGGTTTTTGAACAAATGTTATGCCATGGTTCTCATGCTCGTGTCATGATTGTTTTGAGTCAACGTACCTGTAGAATTAAATATCCTATATTTCACAAGTAAATTTAGGGGAGTTAAGAGGGGATATTTAATTGTAAGGAAATAAAGTATTTAGATGAATTTTAACCACTTATCATGGGTGGATTAATGATCTATATAAATGTATTCTTGGTGATTCTATAGATTTATGAGTGATATCATTATATTTCAAAAGAAAAAATAAGGATCATGGAAGACCAAAGAGATAAAAAATTCTAATAAATTAGAAGGAGAGAAATTCTAGATTAATGTTAAAAACTGAGGAAGAAGATCTAATAGGTATTATAACTTTATATTCATGGACATCATAAGTGTATTAACATGGAAAGAATTGATAAACTAATCTAGTGAAAACTCACTTGTTGTTCATAAAAATCAAGGAAACAACTATCATGAAAGAAATGGGTTGTTTTATTAATTAAGAACAATGAATTCACCATATTTGTGGGTTGTAAACCTACAGGGTTAGTGTGGCCACTCAGAGTTATAACTAATAAGAAGTGCACTTTGTGCTTTAGCTACTCAACACATTATCGTTGCATGCTCCTTGAATTGACCCAATTTGGGTGAAATATGTAAAATATTATTTTTCGATATTTTAATACTTTCTTGATTTATATATATTGTTAAGGGGAGGGGTGTTCATAATAATTATGTTATAATATTTTTGTAAAGTATTTTTTAAGAAAGATCGACATAGCCCAATTCACCCCCTCTAGGTATTTAACTTGTATAGGACCAAAAAGTTGTATTAGAGCAAAGGATCTTAGTAAAATTTACTCTCTCTAAAGAGATGGTAGTGGCATCCAATAATAAGGTAATTATAGTATTTGATAGTGAGAATTTCCAACTATGGAAGAACCTGAAAGAATAGATAATAGAGATTTACCGGATAACGACCAAAGTGAACTTGATGTTTGAACCAAAGGATTCAATATATTAGGAGGATCATTATATAATCCTATATAAATGAAGGTGATATTTTTAAATACTTAAATTTAATGTGGAAAAACTCCACAATATATATAAAGTTGATTACAAGGTACATGGATCTAAATTATATCACCTCAAAATTTTGGAATATATTTTTCTCAAAATTAATACTTTCTTCAATATCTTGTTTACCATGAAACACTAAACTGAAAAAAGTCATGAAGTGTTATATGAATATTATTAAGATAGTTATAATTATAATAAAACCTCTATAAAATAAAAATATATTACTTAACAAATTTTTCTTATACTTAGAGGATAAATAATTAATATTATTTAATATTAAAAAGAATTATTCTTTCTCAAATAACTCTTTTTTAAAGTATTGTACATTTTATTCTAATAAATTAAATTGAACACTTTTAAAATATTATTATATATAATATAATATATTAACATTATTTAAATTATATATTTTTTTGAAATAAAATTAAGATCACTTAAAAACGTTTTTGTTGAAAAAATAGATATAGGACACAAAGGCCTAATCCCATTTATTAAGAGAAAAAACAAAGAGTACAGATACAAACAGGGAAAGCAGCCCATAAAAAAAGATAGGGTAAAAATGACACCAATCATACAACATAAAATAGGCATCATAAATTTTTAAATTCAACCACGTGTGTAAGATTTAGACCACGCCTACCCCTATCACGAGGGGGTCTTCCACACAGATATCATCCTTATTTCAAAGGCTCCCCTCTTTGCCAATATGAAGAGCTCGCTGGTTCCACAGACTCTTTTAAAGAAACACCTTTAGAACTAAAATAAAAGGATCTTTTAATTTCAATTTTATCAATCATAATAGGTGACCCATAAATTTTACCATTAGATTGGAAAATATATATCTGCTGTTTAATGACATCAACAATATCAACCCATTGTACACAAATATCACCTATAGAATCATCCTGCATATGAGAAAGAGTTTTCTACTTAGTTTATTTTTCCTCTATAAGAATAAAATCCTCCTACTTTGTAGAAGTATCCAAAACTGCATGTTTTTTTCATCTAAAACTTTATCCTTAGAGGAATCATGTATATTCACATGGTAAGAAACATTCTTCTTAGAAGCCTTAGAAACAGAATCCTTTAACAATAATTTTCTTTATATTTTGTATCCTAATTTAAAATAGATTTAGAAAAGTATGAATATTAATTTTATAAAATTAAATTCTATTTTTAATTCAGTATGTCAAAAATATATTTGGATGAATTTCTCATATTTTTTCTGAAAAGATTGAATTTTTGGTGAATAGTAAAAAATATAGATTTTAAAAATTTTCTCAATTTTATAACATTGTAATAATAAAAGAATTTTTTGAAACATTTTTTATTTAAATATATATATATAGATTTATAAATTAAAACAAATCCTTTAAAAAAAATATACTTTTGAATTTATAAAACCAATGTTTAACATTTTGGAAACTTAAGTAATGTTTTACTTTAATAAAAACTATTTTTGGGTATGTTTCTTTTAGATTAGTATTCACAGGGAAAAATTATATTTTTGATTAATTTTAATTCCATATAACTATTATTTGGTTAATAATAAACCAATTAATATTATATAAATCAATAACATTGATAATTTTATCTTATTCATATTTTTTAAGAAGAAACAATATCCTTTTTCTATTTTTACCTATTATGTGCTATAATATTAAAATTATTTATTAATACCCTTATATATTTTATTTTGAAAAAAAATATTTCCTATTTTTAATTATTATTCACAAATTATTTAATAATTCCAATTTTATTTTTTTTGCATCAAAATTAAATTACTTAGGAAAAAATTAGTTGCCATGGTAAAAAACCAAAAAACTTAAAAGTGAAAAATCTAAGAGTAAAAAACTTAATAATATTTTTAGAAAGTGTTAAAATTTATTTTTAGGGATTTCTATTCATTACCCATTCCAAAACTATATTATTATCCATTATTGATCAACTTGACCTTTTTATAGTGACTTTTTATTTTATACTACTTCAAAAATGCCACCCCTCTCCCTTATAAAAGGATCCATCACCACCCCACTTCTCCTCACTCACAAGAATCTTAGATTCAAAAAAACTATGGAATAAAAACTTATATATAAATCATATAGTTTATTTTCTTTTTAAAATACTACCCATCAAAGCCTTATTCCAATTTTCAAAGGATCATTTCCAAGGATTAAGGTAAAATTCTCAATTTCTTGCTTTTCATTTTTTTGATCATTATACCTCATTTGAATCTAATATATCCATGTTTAAATTATAAAATAAGTATCATAATCATACTTAAATATCATTATCTTTATGTTACAACCATTTTCTACCTTCCTCCCAATAATTCAAATAATAAAAGTGTCGCTTGTGTTACATGCGGATTACCAATTCTATAAGTGACATGATATATTTTTGAAAAATAAATTACATGGATGATTAAATGGGGGTATTTAATGAATAAATATGACATTTAAAACATTATTAATAATCATAAAATATAAACCAATTCCTTACTTCTTTACATTCTATGGAAAATGAGTATGTTCTTTGCGTGTACATACGAACTACAACATCCCTCAAAGTAATGTATTTTATTTTTCATATGAAATTTTCTTCTTTTTCAAAATATGTTAAAATATGGTTCAAAATATTAAAAAATTTAAATAATATAATTTTAATTATGTAATAATAATATTATTCCAAATTAATCATTTTCTTAACCATTCTTACCCATCGATTATAACATGCTCCTTTTTGGGTTAGTTTAACCATATACGTGAATAATGCTATTAATTAATATCATGGATGAATATGGAAACTTAAATACTAGTATTAATATAAATTAATGATAAAATTTTTTAGTTTATTGTTATTACATGGTTAGGTTAATATTTAACATATTATTAATATACCACCGTTTGTTTGTTAAAATTCACTAAAATAGGCATGCCACCAATTTCATCTCTAAGAACTATAATTTTTTTTAATGAAATGAAATTGAATATTTATAATAAAATATAAAATATATATTATAGTACCTAAAATAATACATGAATTATGAACTTGGTTTTAAATAATGGGTATCGACATCTATATTCCAAAACATGAACCTTCGATAATAAAAATAAGTGATAACTAATTAATAAATATACAATAAATGATTAAAAAAAATAGTGAAAAGAATTATATATATGTAAATTTTTCTTAAATAAGTTATTAAGATAGTTTTGTTTACTATATATGAGTTAAAATATCTTTTTAGGAAGATGGGAGTAAATGGTAAGGGATTTTTTTGGCCGAGCTTCTTTTCTCAAGTCATAGCTATTCCTCTTTGACTATAGTCTCACAAGATAATTTCCATCTGTTCTATAATGATATTATAATTTTATTCCTCCTTATTTTTTGGGTAATTTATTTTATGGATTTATTCTTTTATAAAAATTTATAATGCTAAAAATAATATCCATCATCTCTAAATAAGCACTTTCTCTTCCATGTCTATATTTTATCTTCCTACCAATGTTCTCCTTCATTTTTGGAAACCTAACTCTGTTTTATCTCATGTTCCTTTATACTCCCCTTTCCCACTTTTCAAAAGTAAGTTTCACTATCATTTTTTTTTATGATTTGGGTTTTCAACAATGGTATTTTAAAATATTAAAAAGATTTTTATTTTATGATCATATGTTTTATCTTCCACTCCACATTTCCTCAATAAAACCATTATGCATTTTTGAAGTATCCGTCATTGAAATTTTTTTAAAAGTAAAAGATTTCATAAAAAATTAAATCGACCTTTTTAAAAAAAATTATATTTTTTAAATGGCTTAATTATTGATATTTAATTCCGAATAATGATTTTGAAAACTACTTTTTTTCAATTTATCAAAAATGATCTTTTGTAATGTAAAACATAACTTCTTCTTTTTATGATAATGTTAAGAAATATTTTCTAGAGACTATTTCAATTTTTTATTCCATTATCCTATTTATATTAATAATATATAAATATAATGGAGTTATATTTTGGGAATTCCTTTCTATATTCCTTTGGAAAATACTCCATTTGAGTAACTGAATTTTTGGTAACAACTAATCTATGTATCAGAATCATTTTATTTGAATCCATTTATAAATGTTATGGAGCCCATTTTCATTAAATGAGATATTTATGATATATTTAATGATTTATTTACTATGTAACATATATATATGTATGATTATTTTGTCATGGGTGGGTTCTATATAACACTCTAATGAATTGGGTAAAGCTTTAATTCTCAGTAGATAATAATAGGGAATGAGTAAAGATGCTTGATACACTATGGAAAAAACCCATTATGCCTGATACAATATAGGAAATAATTTTTGGTTCCTAATCCACTAAGGTAAATAGGAAGTTATTCCCGATTAACCATGTTATGATTACTATTCTTATTATTCTTCCACATCTCTATATTGCATGCCTACATTTATGCTCAATGAATCATGTTTATTTTTTTACACTCTTATAACATGGTAAATATTTGTTCATTTGATATTTCATGTTTCGATATCATGACTTTTGGAAAAATATTATCATTCCATGTTATTAATAATAAGTTATTTATACCATGATTATCATATTCTAATGATCCAACCTTTGATTAAATGTTGATAAGTTTTACCTTACTGAGAATTTTACCTCACTCCTTTCTTATATTCCCATTTTATAGGTTATGAAGATGAGTATAAACTATGAGAATTATATAATATTGTATAATGAAGTTTAATTATATTGAAATATTTACAAGTATCATAAAATAATTTTATTATATAGCTGATCCTCAAAGACACTAAACCATAATTTCTTAGGATTTTGTGATTATTGTGATATATAATGTGTAACTTATGGGAATGTTGTAAAATAAATACATGTTTATCTTACATGATGTCACTTGTTATCAAATAAAATGTTTAAATAAAATATTTTTAACACCATATTTGGGAGTGTGGGTCTAAGATTCCACAAATGGAATCACAGATGGGTTTAGTAATTTTTGAAGATTAGTTTAGTTATTTAAAGGGATTAGGATGAGATAATTTTATTGAAAACCCTAGGTATAATTATAATTATATGAAAACATCTCAAAGTTGTGGTAAAGTATAGACTATGTGATTTTCTATAAATTACATCCCTATCTAGTTACTATAAAGTGGATATTATTGTGGCACAAATGCACCTAGGGCTAATCCTCTTGAAAAATAATGGCTGAGTATCAAATTGATCCCCAATCAGTGTGTGATAAGAGGTATTAAAACTAAAAGCCTAACTAGTCATTACCAAGGGATATAATTTTGTGATTCATATACTCTTTCTGAACCATAATAAAAGATTTTAAAAAATATTTATGGTATGGTTAGAGAACCTAATGGTATATAGACAATGAATAACTTAGATATAAACTTATAAATTTATAATTCAGATTATATATGTAATTAATGATTTATGACTTTTATATTAATAGTTTTACTTCTCGGGTTAATTTTTCTTATCTTTAACATTTATTTATTCAGGTAATGGCTAGAGTAAGGAGAAACTAAGTTAGAAATGAATATGATGGACAATATGGTGATTGTCCTAATGAGAAACTAAATAGGATAAAATCTTGTGATAAAAATATTATAGTTATTATTACCCAACTATCACAAGTTATGATAAAAAACATGGGTCTTTCTGAACACCAAAATAGAAAAAATAAGATAAGGATGAAGTTTTATAAAATATCATGCGATAAATATGACAAAGGAAAGAAGATTAATTTTTCTTTGTGTAAAAAATGTGGAAATAGGTACACTGATGAATGTCTCAAATAAAATGGAAGATGTTTTATATGTTACAAATTTTGTAATTGAGTAACATGATATTGATGAAAAAATAGGTGTTCAATTAACATGATAAAGATAAATAACCTTCTTCATAAGGATCCAATATGAATTCATTGTTTTAAATGTGAGGAATTTTGGAACTATGAATTCCAGTGCACTAATCCAAGGGATTAAGATATAAATCAACACCAATAACCTCATATATTAAGATAATAAGGGAGGTAATATGAAATTAATACTATTTAATTATATAGTGATAATTAAGTATTATATGTTACACTTATCCTCCCCCTCATATTTCTAAATGTATTATTAGATTCTGGTTTTTGCACTCTTGTATACCTAGGAAGTTATATAAGTGCATGAGATCACCACCCGAATGATTTGATATTAAAAAGGAAAAACTTTTATTATTATTATATCCCAACTTTAATTTTATGAAATATACTTTTTGAAAGTATTATTATCCTTCCTTTAGATTAATTTGATGTGATTATAGAAATAGATTGGCTATATCCACCATTAAAAAGAAAATTAAGGATAAACATTTTATATTCCAAACCAAACTATTATCATATATTAGTTCAAGGATGACCTTGAGATTTCTTATAAATCTAATTAAAATATATGAGTTAGGATATTTAATTAAGAGGGATGTTTATCTTAGATTATTGGAGAAAAACTCGAAATTAGGACCGACATTTTTTTGAGGAAAAATCTTTGTTTTTTAGTTTATAAAGTAAATATCCCTCTATAAATTATATATTGTGCCATTTATATCTTTGATAAATCCTTATATATTATTTTTTGAGTGATAATTAAAAGTTTTAGGATGAAATTTATTTAATGTTGGGGGTGGGGGGAGAATGTAACACCCTAAGATTTTGGAATATATTTTTCTCTAAATTAATATTATGTTCAATAACTCATTTCAAATTCAACAAAAAATAAAATGATCCATAAAATATTATATTAATATTGTTAATAAATTTATCTAAATAATAAAACCTCTCCTAAATAATATTTTATAACTCAACAAAAATTTTCTTACACCAAGAGGATAATTAATTAGTATGATTTAATATTAAAATAATTATTCTTTCTCAATTAAATGTTTTTTAAAGTGTTGTTTATTTTATATTAATAAATTAAATTGAATAATTTTAAAATATTATTATATATTAAATAATATATCAACATTATTTTAATTATAAATTGATATGAAATAATATTAATAACACTTAAAAATGTTATTTTCAATGAATGCAGTATTTTCATTATATTTTGTATCTTCATTTGAAAACTAGATTTATAAATTTTATAATATAAATTTTATAAAATTAAATTAATTTTATAAATATTCATGTAAAAATTATCTTAGGATTAATTTTTTATATTTTTCTAAAAAGGTTGAATTTTTGGTGAATAGTGAAAAATACTGATTTTGTAAATACTCTCACTTTTATGAAATTCTCATAATACAAGAGTGATTTTAAATTTTATGAAACCATTTTTTTATGAAAAATATATATTTACAAATTAAAATAAATCATTTAAAAAAATATTTTTGAATTTGTAAAACTGATGTATAACATTTTGGAAATTTAAGTAATATTTTACTTGAATAAAATTTATTTTTGGTTTGTATCTTTTGACTAAGTATATATAAGGTGTAATTATATTTTACATTAATATAAAATAAAAATAAATTTTATTTTTTTAATAAGATACCAATTAATTTCATATAAATCAATAACATTGAATATTTTATCTTAATCATAATTTTTAAGCATAAAAATACACTTTTTCTAAAAATTATTTTTACACATTATGTGTGATAATATTATAATTATTATTTTTACTATTATAAATTTTATTTTAATAAATATATTTAATATTTGGAATAATTAGGTTCAAATTATGTAATAGGACCAATTTTATTATTAGTTATTAAAAGTAAATTACTTAGGAAAAAATTAGTTACCGTGATAAAAAACAAAAAATGGTAAAAGTGAAAAATCCAAAAGTAAAATAATTACATGTTATAATCATGTGAAAAAAATATATAATTGATGATTTATCCACATTAAACATTCACAAATCTACTAGTTTCCATTATTGGATCAACTTGACTGCTGAATAGTTACTTTACCTTTTATATTATTACAAAAATTCCACTCCTCTGCCTTATAAAAAGATTTATTATCACCCCACTTATATTTACACCCCAATCCTATTATATTGGACAAAAATATACCTAAATAACTCAAAAACACATATATAAATATCCTATAGGTTTTATTATTCTAAAAAAACTTCCCCTTAAATCCTTAATCCAATCTGTAAAGGCGTTGTCCCAAGGATTAAGGCAAAATTCTCAATTACTCGATTTTTCAATTATTTTACTTTATTTCTTCTTCTAAGTTCTTAAAATAAAATATAAACAAGGTGAAATAATTACATCATTATCATAAGTTTACAAAAATTTTATTATTTTTATAGGATAATCTTTATCTACTTTCCTCCTAACTATTCAAAAAATCGAAATGCTGGTTGTGTTACGTGTGGACTACCTCCTTCGTAAGCGATGTGATCCATTTTTAATACCGAATTACATGGATAATTAAAATGGTGTTTTTAATTAATAAATATTATATTTAAATTATTATTAATATTATTACAATATAAGTTAATTCCCACACTCTTTTCATTCTATAGAAAATTTGAACATTGTTTATGTGTTCGTGTGGACAACCACCTCCATGAAACAACATATTTCATTTTTCATATATTATTTTATTATTTATAAAATTATATTAAAATATTATTATACATATTAATTAAATATAAATAATATAATTATACTTTTTTAATAATGATATTATTAAAATAGAATCACTTTCTTAACTATACCCACCCATCGATTATAACACATTCTTATTTGGGTCTATTTAACCACTAATATGAACAATACTATAAATTTTTATCATAGATAGAAATGAAAATTTGAATACTATAATTAGTAGAAACAATTATGAAAATAACTTTTCTATGGTTTTATAATATTTATATTAATATTTAACTTTTTATTAGTATACCACCCCTTGTTCATTACAAATTACTGAAACAAGAATGCCGCCAATTTCATCTCTATGAACCATAACAAAAAATATCATAGAATAAAATTGTAACTTTATAAGTAATTATAAAAAAATATTAAAGTAACTTAAATAATCTATTAATTACGAAATTGATATCAAATAATGGGGATTGACATTAACATTACAAAACATGTGTTAAACAATCATAGTTACAATATCCGATAATGAAAATAAGTCGTAACTAACTAATGAATGTATAATAATTGATTATAAAAAATATTAAAATGGAATAAAGATATTTATAAGTCTCTTAAACGAGTTATTAGGATAGTTATGTTTATTATAAATGATTTTAAATATATATTTTAAAAGTTGGGAGTAAAAGGAAAATGGTCTTTATTGAATCAACTTCTTTTCCTATGTTATAGTTATTATTATTTGAATTTAGTTTTACAATATAGTTTTATTTTTTTATATAATGACATTATAATTCATTTCATCCTTATTTACTAGGAAATTACATTGATATATTTCTTCCTTCATAAAAATTTGTTTATCTTAATAATAATTCTCATCCTCTCTGAATAATCCATTTCTTTTCCATGTCCATATTTTGTCTTCCTACTAATGTTGTAATTTATATTTGGAAACCTAACTTTGTGATATCTCATGTTACCTTTATATTTCAATTTTAATCCTTTAAAAAATAATTTTTACTATCCCTTTTTATTATATGGATTTTAAATAAAGTTATTTTTAAATATTCTTAAGGTTTTCCTTTCATGATCATATATTTTATCTTTCACTACCCATTTCCTCAATATAACCTCTATTCCTTCTTAAAGGATCCATTATTCAAGTGTTTTTTAAATTAAAATTTTCAAAAAAAAATCACTTCACATTTTTGAAACATTTATATATTTTTCAATGATTCATTATTGATATTTCATTTTAAATAATGAATTTAAAAATTCATACTTTTCAATTTTTCGAAATTAATTATTTCTAATATGATGAATAACTTCTTATTTTTATGAAAATTTTAAGAAATTTTTTATAAAGACTATTTTACACTTTTATTCCATTTTAATATTTAAATAAAAAAGATATAACTCTTATGAAGTTATTTTTTATGAATAATCTTTTAAATGCCTTTATAAACTACTCATTTTAGGTGACTAAATTTTTGGAATCAAATGATCTATGTCTCAAAATCATTTTATGTGATACCATTTAAAAATGTTACAAAACCCATTTTTTTCTATGGGTTATTTATGAAATTATTAATGATTAATATGATGTGGTACATATATATATGAATGATTATTATATTATATATTATTCTCATATAACCCTCCAATTATTTTGGAAAAGATTCACATCTCTTTAGATAGTATTAGGAAATGAGTGATTATTATTGATGTTCCCAACATTTGTTTTGGGAAGGATATCTTGAATCTAGTATTAATTGAAACTCTGCTCGATAAGGATCATATATATCTTCACTCGACCATTAAATAGGTTGAGGATCTAGATACTTTCATTACCCCAACCCGTCTTAGTGAGGCCCACACCGCGACTTCCCAAGACCGTCTCCAATAGGCCAGGGGCTAGTGACCAACACTGAGTAGGAATATTACTAACATGGGAGGAATTGCCTAAGTTCATGTACACATGCACACATCACCAAGACCACAACTACAGAATTGTAAAAAAACCCACTATGGAACAAATTCATGCATACACTATAACCCAACCTGTAGAGTACAATGGAAAGTAAAGTATAGAAAGTAAACTGGGCCAGAATAAATCCCACCTAAAGAAATAGTTTGTAAACTATAATTCCAACATGAAAAAAAGAAATAGGTTCTGGGACTACTGCTCATAGTCGTAGGAAGACCTTGGACTATAAGGAATCCCACAATGCTTGGTCTAGTCTTGGTATACCTTGGACTCCATCAAAAGGCCGCTTGTCTACAAAAGACACAACACGTGCAGGAAAAGCCTGTGTAGGGGTGAGTATAACAATAATCAGCAGAGGACCCCAAAAACCACAAATAAATACACAAAGTAAAGGTGTAGTCATCTCTACACAGTATATGTATACAAAACATATAATAAGAAAAACATCTAGATATACTCAAAACCCAGACCGATAGTCTAGAGGTAAGTCACAACGATCCATATACCCATGCTAAGGATATAGTTCGAAGATTCTACGAAGTGCTCTTTCGAGAGAACTCACTCCATGAGTCTGATAGCTCTAATGCTGTCCATACAAGAAGTACTGTTCATAGGAAAGTGTCACAAGAGATATAGATGCACTGATAGATCTGAAGGGAGAACATAAACATTCATTCTAGGAGAACTCACTCTTGAGTGGGGAAAGATCACTCTACATAGATGAGGATCACTTCCATAACCTTTCCGTATACCACAACTCATATAGATTCACCTGCTAAGTAGAGGATTATATTCCTATAAGATTGGTCATGTCGATACTTGACTCTACCTTGGGCCATGAATGGGTGGATAATCTATCTCTGGGCCTCTTGGAGGGACTCTGGCTCCATCCAAAAAGTCATTTTGAAGGGATAATACTCATTTGGATAAAAATGATACCTGACCTTTTGGGGAATGAGAAAAGTGGAACTAACCCAAACAAAACTTTTCCCAGATACAATGGGAAAGGATATCAAGCCATGTATAAGAGAGTACACAACATGTAAAAGGGTTACACACCATGTCTTGTAACCTGGGTACTGCCCGTGTACAACTTCCCATGTCAAAAAGAGCATGTAATGTAGAAAAGCTATACACGACATGTAGAAGAGTAACACACAATGTCCTACTATCCAGGGGAAACTCCGTGTAAGCTGCCTATGTGCCCGTACATGGAATCAACCCATGTTTTCCAACCCATGTACCGATACATTGGATAACCCACATAACCAACGTAGTCTAGCTGTGTAGTGGAGTACATGACGTGTACTCCACCCCGTGTTTGTGTATCGTTAGAGATACATGTCGAGTCCTGTGTAGGGACCCACATGATGTGTGACAAGGGTCACATGCTGTGTCATCATTTCCCGTATCGTGGAACCCTAGACACCACTGAGTCCGCCCCACATGCCATGATCTTTGGAGAATATGCTGTGTTCTTTGGAGAACATGCCTTTTTTATACATTTTTTCAGAAACGACCTTCTTCATCACTACACCTCAGTTTCTCTTCCAATTCTCGATCCAAACGTTAATTTTCCTCAAAACTCAAGATCTGAGGTCATGTCGCCATGACATCAACATTATGGGAGGTTTCAGATGTTCTATAGGCTCTGAAAACTCATTTCAATCATATACATGAAGAACAGTTGAAGAACAATTTCTCCATAATCATGTCGATTCGTCCACGTCCATCATCATTAAACCTTATTTAGGTCATCATGATATCAGATCTATGATTTGGGATCATTGCATTGCGAGATGGATGTGTAATGAGGAAAAAACCTCCACTATTTTTTGTTAAGGAATTGATATGATCTTATTATAAGGATCAAGATAACAACTAAGGACAATCATAATCTAAATGTAATAATCCTCAAATTCCAACAACTTGAAACCCTCCTGCATGAATGATTAAACCGCAGGTCATCTTGTTCATAGGTTGATCTGAGTTCGTCATCAAATCAAAGTATTGGGAAAATAAGGAATTTAAAATAAAAACCCCTACCTCGATCGTCAGTTAAGACTGGGTTCACTTTAGTCATTGATGAGATCCTCTGAACTTGCTACATAACGATCATTGGGTTGACCATTCTTCACTGTTCGTCAGGAGTTCCCCAAGGGGGAAGCTCCTCTATAAAGATCCATAGGATTCCAATGAGTTTTAAAGGGTAATGAGCTTAACCATATCCTTCTTGTTATTTAAAAACATAAAATTCATCACAACATTGTTAAAATGTTTAAAATAAAATAAATTATCAATTTATTTTATTTTCTTTAAAATGTTCAAAAAATTAACTTTTGTACTCGACCTATGCCTGTTAATGTTAGGCCTCGCGTAAAGTAAAGTCTCTGATTTGAACATAACAGTTCCCTCATATTTTTTATATGAGAACCCGTTTAAAAGTTATTCCACTATTTTAAGAAAATTGCTTGTGAATGATTTTTTAATAGTTTAATTTATTTCAAACATTTATTCTAGGAACTCCAGGCCTTGGAATCTCATGCTTTCATAAATCCTAGTCTTGAATTAATTCCATATAATATTTGAATATAATACCCAAAAAATCTGGGACATTACATTCTCTCCACCTTAGGTATTTATGTCCTCAAAAATCCAAAAAAGGATACTCAAACAGATGTAGGTATTGGGCACAAATTTGAGCCTCCCACTCCCATGTTTTATCCTAAAGATTCCCATTCTACCACTAGATATGCACTAAGGGAATCACTCTCCCCTGGAGGATCCTCTCCCACCGATCCTTGATCTCTACTGTGTACTCCGCAAAGGTCACTCCATCTTCGATGTTCAGCTCATCCTAGCTGATAACTTGTGACAGATCATGCACTTACCTCCTCAGCTGCAATACATGGAAAACATCATATACCTAGTGAAACTGTGGTGGTAGAGCTAGGTGGTACCCCACCTCACCAACTCTTTGTATTATATGGAAAGGGATAATGAAACTTAGAGACAACTTGCCAACTTGGCCAAATCTATACAAACCTCATTGAGGTGAGACCTAAAGGAAGACATAGTCTCCCCCCTTAAACTCTAGAGGTCTTCGTCATTGTTGACGCTCCTTTCTGTCATAGAGTCTAACGACTGAAAAAAGAAAATACCTTAGTCAAATGTGATTCATCCTTTGATGAAACATCAAAAATTGACAAAGGCATGAACAGGGTTTTGTTTACACTTGGGTCAAGCAAGTTTCAGTATGGTTGCGCAAGTATACTTGTGCGCCTCATGTTGGTCACGCAAGTGACTTGCGCTCCCTAAGTTATTTTCACCCAAGGTCTTCAAAGGACTATAAATACCCCTTGTGGGCCCCCCATTTTGGGGACAAAAATATCCAGAAACTCAAATTTGAGCTCTCGGCACCCTAGTATCTTTTCGAAGCCTTCCGAACATTTAAAGGTAATTTCTTACCTAGAAAGGAAGATCTAAAGAGGGGGGAACAAGGCCTAAGTGTTGAAACTCATCAACACATGCGCGACTAAGTGGCCAGCCCTTAAGGGAAATGGCCACACTTGCGCGCCACCTTATCCCTTCAAAAAAACTTGCGCACCACTCTTTTGGAAGCCTTTAGGGATAATACTAAGGGCTTGAGCTAAGTCTCACTCAAGTATCACCCTAAGGGTTGACCGTCACACAAGTAATCATGTGTCGCACAAGTATACTTGTGCGACCATGACTTTCGCGCCCATGAAGAACTTGCGCGTCTCTCTCTTTTTGGGTGCCCCTACTACCTATTTCACTTGATTTCTTCAAATCCACCTCTCCTCTTCAAGATTTAGCCTTCAGAACCATCTTCAAAACCATTTATGGCATGGTTCCTTTTTTGGTTTCCTTATTTGAAAGGAATTCTATGGAACATCTCTCAAAAAATAGTGATTTATATATCTTTATATCACTAAGGTGAGATATTTCATTTATTCAACCTCATCCTTTAAGATGAGAAGTTCCCTAATCTGGTCCTCCTTTTCAGGAGTAAGCCCCATTCATAATTTCTCTAATTTGGGCATCTTCCTTAGGATTAATCCCCACTCATAAATTAACTTAGGCCTCCTCTGGAATAAGTCCTAAGTCTCAAGTATCCTTAACAAAATGGGCCTCCTTCTCAGGAGTAAGTCCCAATATCAAATTCCCAAATATGGGCATCCTCCTTAAGAGTAAGCCCCAAGTCCCCTAACCTGGGCTTCCTTTTCAGGAGTAAGCCCCAGTCTTCAAGTTCCCTTAATTTTGGGCATCCTCTTCAGGAGTAAGCTCCAAGTTCCCAAATATGGGCATCCTCCTTAAAAGTAAGCACCAAATTTCAATTTCCCTTAACCTGGGCATCCTCCTTAGGAGTAAGCCCCAATCATAATTCCCCTTAACCTGGGCCTCCTTCTTAGGAATAAGCCTCAGTTCTCAAATCCTTTTAACCTGGGAATCCTTCTTAGGAATAAGCCCGAGTTATAATTTCTCTTAACCAGTCTTAATTTATTTTGACTTGGGAATACTTCTCAGGAATAAGCCCCAATCATAAGTTAAAGTTCCCCTTTAATCTGGGCATCCTCCTTAAGAGTAATCCCCAAACCCCCTTTAACTCTGGGCCTCCATCTCAGGGGTAAGTCCCAAGTTATAGGTCCCTTTAATTTTGGGTCTCCTTCTCAGGAACAAGCCCCAATCATAAGTCCCCCCTAATTTAGGCATCCTCATTAGGATTTAGCCCTAATTTAGAGTATCCAAATCTCTATAAAACACAAATAACTTTATGAACATTGTTCCTAGGTTTCTTTCGAAAATTAAATCCTAGTATCCATCTACCTGGGTAGTCACACATACATAAGCCCCATATCATTCCTTATGACCATATCTTTCATGGCACAAATTGTCAGGTTTACTAATACATCTTGTTTCTCACACTGAGCATGACTCACGTGAGATTAGAGTGTAAAAGTAACCACGATACATCTCTTTGGGCAGTTAATCATACGTAAGACCCAAAATTCATAACCGAACTATGTGGAATTTTATCTCTACTTTAAAAGTAGAGTACGTAGGAATCCTTTCTGAGGTTCAAGCCTATCACCCATTAATTCTCATCCATCCCATATGACATTAAACTATATCTTAATTCCCAAACTACGTGGGTTCTGATTCCTTTTCTAAACAAGGATACGTAGGTAGCCCATCTGCGGGTACGATGCCATCTTTGATATAATCCATGTCCTTCTGAATGACAATAAACTTCAAGTGCCCTGCTGAGTGGATTTAAAACCAATATGATTATCATAATGACCAAGTGATCTTTATATAATGTGTTGAAAGATACCATTGAATAAGAACCTCTAACAAATACAGATGATTCTCTATCTATGAAGAACCTCAAATACATATAAAATATTCTCTAAATCTCATACATATTAATCATTGATTGTCAGATCTTAAGGAAATCTCATTTTCATACTTGGTAGTGTAATAAGGATTCACGAACATAACTTAAATCTATAAAGAGAGTCTCAGAGTAGACAATAATTCCCCCCAAAAAGGTTTTATGAGTCCGACCTCCCATCCTATCATCCAATGAAAATTCTTAAGCCTCATCGGTCCACAACTAATGAGCACCTACCTTTGAAAAGTAGGTCCAAATGGATATAGAATCATTGGATGTTTCTGGTTCTACGAACCAACCCATTATAAACCGAGTGGAATGTTTGAATCTTAAACAAACAAGGTCATCCCCATTTATAGAGGAAACAAAAAATGGTGAACCTGACGTGAATCCTTAACCAAGTTAAATTGATGTTTTACTTATTTGTTAGGCCCCTATTAAAACTCAATGAGAGGGCCAAAAAAAGAATCAGTAACATAGGTGCTCATCCAAAAGATGCATTGGACGAACTTATCTTGATTATGTCTGTTATATCAAACATGCACTCTTTTCCAAGATCTTCTGTGTTATAGAAATGGCTTCTTTAAAATTCACACATGTGAATACCTCTACTGTGAATACCTCTGCTGCTACTCCTGCTGGATTTTCATCCACTCTGAGGACGACATCACCTACCCAACATCTTCAACACTGGGTATCAAATGCACTGGTTAAGGAATACCGTTGACACAGTACTATTCCGACTCCCTCCAAGTCAATAATTCACCCTGGTTGTCTAGACAGTGACGACCAGTGATCAAGGAATAGGCGGTGCCAACCACCGTTTCCAACCGTTCTGGGTCGTTATCCCCGGAACGCAATCACCATTCCCTCCCATATTCTAGGGAGGTGAATGAGAAGGTCACTCAAGATCTTAATTCAAGGAAACATGAGTCCTTCCCGAGGGCTCCCACCAATAATCACCACCAGAATCGTGTGATAGTGCACCCTCAACATGATGAGGGTGTCGTCTCCAGGCGTTCGGCTCAGGTTCCTCGAACCCGAGCAGGCAAGACGAACCACCAGAGGTGACGACCGGTCAACAATGAGCAGGTTCTTATCTCTGCCATTTTCGGAGAAGTCCACCAACCTAACTTGGTGGAAAGCAATGAGCGGACACACACACCCGTCCGTTTTAATTCTGCTATCTGGTAGACTCATCTGGCAGCAACACACCATTCCCACCAGGCAATTCCGGCGGAATACTATAGACATGAACATACACCTGTTTATAAATTATTAGCCAGTAAGTAGGCTTGTCTGACTAGATACGATGAATCCCAACAACCCAATGTATTGACAACTGGTAAACAAGCACATACACCCGCTTACACTCATCAATCCTGCCAGCAGCCTCGTCTGCCAGTATTGAAGGAAGTTTATCAACCATTTTTGGCGTAGTGCAATCTGTAGGCACATACACCTGCTAGTATTGATCAAGCCTACCAACAGTCTCGTTTGGTAGCACATGGGGAAGTCAATTGGAAATCCCCAATGACAAACAGGAGGCAGACTCAACTCTCTGCCCCCATACATGAGTACTGTCAGAATTCACTGGCAGGAAAAAGAGGATAGGAGCAGGAACACACACCTACTCCAAGAATGGAATGGATGTATATTCCCGTTCCGGCAGCTGAAGTCACCAAACATATTCTAACAATGGTGAAGGAGCAGAAGCAAATCCCTGCTCATATTATAGATGCCTATCAGGATATTATAACAGCTTCAGCAACATCATAGGGAAATAAATGAAAATATATCCCTACCAGTGGAGTGACATATCAACAGTTCACTCCATAACAGACACACAACTCTGTTCCAGTCCAAGAGGGTTGTGGGGTATACTCTGCAATATCATACAGACAACCAAGTCAGGCACATACACCAAATTTGAGTGGAGATAATCATCCTAACCTGAATATTTATCCTGAGAAGGCACATACACCTACCCATAATAAACACTTTCATCAACAAGTGGTTCCCAAAGTGAGTAAGAAGGTGTCTAAGAAAAAGACCCATCCAACATAGTCAAGAAACCAAGAGCCAATCTGTAACAAGGCCTTGATCGATGCGGGAGTTCTTGATGCACTTAGACAATTATCTGTTGCAAATCAAGATTCTAATCTCTCAGTTACCAATAGTCGGGACATTAATTCTGAAGGTCTGCATCAGACACTTCCTCATGAAGGCTTGCTTCATGAAAGTTCAGTCAATCTCGAAGTATCACATTCAGATGAGAGCCACGATAGCCCTCTGCGTGGCCAGAAGACTAAGTAGTAAGAGGTTTCACCTTTTGCTATAACCCACCATGGTGGTCCTCCCCATGATGATGAATTTAGCTGTGAAGGTACTCTCTACAGTAGTAATTCACATTTCCTGGAAAATGCTCCAATAGACAATGTAGTAACGAGAAAGCCCTTTTATCTTCAGGCACTTTCAAATGTGAAGCCAGTCATGTCTGATGCTTTATCTCTAGAAAGTGAAATACTTTCTCAATCAAAAGATTGCCTGAGGTGTAGGTCATTCTCTAAACTACCCCAGGTTCATTTATCTTCTAGTTTGATAAGTGAATTCTCTTCTGATCTTTTTGAATCTGATGATGCAACAAAGAAGCACCAGCTTTGGTCTAATAAGACAGAAGAATCTTCATTTAATGATAAAGAGGAAGTGCTGAATATGAGAAAACAACTGGCGAAAGGTAAAGTGCGCGTCATGTTTTGGACTTTGGCTGACCCTCAATATGACATTACAGAGATGTTGAAAAAATATTTTATTCAAGATATTCATCTCAACATGTGGAAAACTCTTTTTCAATTGAAAAATAAAATATTATCTTATGATGAATATGAAAATCATTTCAAGTTACTAGAAGGGTTACAACGCCAAAATGACTTGGCATCTCTCTCAGTTTCTCAATATCCGAAGGCTGAAAAGCAGCAGAGAACCCTTCAGCATTCATACCTTGGCGCACTAAGAAGATTGCGCCAGTTAATTGCCAATGCCCCATCTGGTATTCATATCAGGGGATGGGGTGTCCATGGAGCACTACATTTCACTGTACTCTCCAACCAACAAAGCCCGCCGAAAATGGTCTCATGCAATGTTATTGCCCAGGGTCGGCCACAACCAATTGGCTTTGTTTTCAATCAAAGGCTCGCTCAAGAACATGCCTCAACTAGTTCTTCTTAAATTTAGGCATACAGAGAACAAGTTTTCTAATTACTCTTGCATCAGGCAAATGATAATATCGAACATGATTCTCGTTTAGAGCAAGCGCATCATCAAGTGACAGAAGTGTCAGAAATCATCCAACGGTCATTTGAAACTAGTGATTTGAGTGGATGTAGGTTGATGAATCCAACCAATTTCCGGACCAAAGTCCACAAGATCAGAAGAGATTTGAAGAAAGTCTCAAATGTAGCAACTCAAGAACCACCCCAGCTTGCTAGACTAGGGACTCTTTTATCCCAACCCTCGAAATCAACAAATAGGATTCGAGGAGTTGAACAGGAACAACCCCAGTCCACCAGACTGGGGACTTTTTCAAATCCTCAATCTCTTCCTCAGAGAAATTCAATATTCCCTCAATTAAGGAAGAATCCCCAAGAAGAACGAAGAGCCAAATTATCAGGAGATTCCCTCCAAATTACGGTTCGTCAAGAAGTTCCTGAGGGATCAACTCAACAGAAGGTAGTGTCTTATCAGGGACATGGAAGAAGAAAATATCACAGAAATGACGATAGAAGAGATGCAATGAGTTATGCATCAATAAATGCCATCAATTCCATTTATTGCTGATCCTCCAGAACATGGGGCTCACTCAGAGAGATCAGATGAGGAAGTTACTACTCAAGAAGTTGTACACACAGACATAAATGAAGATGGTGTGCGTACAAGAAATCAACGGATTACCCAGAATTTGGGTATTCCTTCCAGTAATCAACTTCCCCCTCTCTAGAAAGAATCCAACAAGGGGAAAGGAAAGAATCAGGCTACATTCCACCCTTCCACTGTAGAAGGCCAATCACTCTCACTAGAGAAAATATTCGCACAACAAGAGGAAGAAATGAAGGAATTAAGGAGGTTGAATGAAGAACTACTTGAAGGTAGTCTTCCTTCTAAGTGTGCCGGAGTCATTCAGCCAAGGGAATTTGTTGTATCAACTGAGATGGATCAAGAGTATCCTCCTTTACCAGTACACCCTCACAGGTCTAATCCTATGGGTCAGGTGCAACAACAACTGGTGGTTTTATCCTCAGTTATAGTACCAGCCACCACATCTATCCAATCTACAGTTATTGCACCTGCTCAGGTCCAAGATCAACCAGATGTTTCTCAAAATTTAATAACTACCATTGAGTCATTAACAGCTCAGTTGGAAGCTATAGAAGGAAAGCATGCACCAGTTCAACTGGAGAAGAGAGCTTACCCTGAATGTGTAGACTCAATTCCTCCCCCCATCAAATTTTGCAAGTACCACATTCCCAAAATTTAATGGTTCAGGAGACCCAGAGAAACTCTTATCACATTTTGTTTCTCTTTGAGATCCTATGATGGGAACCCCTCAGCAACAAGAAGAAGTTAAGCTAAGGTGTTTTGTACAGTCATTACAAAGGCCTGCTTTTGTCTGGTATACAAGTTTGCAATCCTGATCAATTACTGGATGAGAGGATCTCTGTCAACGATTCCTTATTCAATTCATATCAACTTTGCGAAAGAAAACAATTTTTGATCTTACAAATTGTAAGAAAAGGGAGAATGAAAGGGTTTCAATTTTCATTACTCACTGGAAGGGATTAACATATTCCCTAAGCTTAGCACTCCCTCAAGAAGAGTTGTTTCCAATATGTGTGGAAAATCTGTGTGATGAATTACGCACACCATTGATCACTATGAAATACACAGGAGGGTTTCGAGACCTTACTTCGATCAATCAACAGATTGGAGACTCTCTTATGAAGACTAAGGATAAATCTTGTGTAATTAAATCAGCTCCAGGAAGGAGAATGGGTAAAGTAGAGACTGCTACAGTTATGCTTAAACAAGCACCTGTACCTACTTCTACTTTAAAACCTTCATCTTATCTAAGGGAACCACCTCCTGAGCGTAAAAAATAGAGGTCATTTCATCAAGACGATCAAATAGATCAAATATGGAAACAATTTTAGGATCTAAAGAGCAAATTTTACTCTTTACAAAATGAACAAGTTCCTGGTTACTTCATTTCAGCTCTGGAAAATAATTTGGTTTAGTTTACAAGGCCCAAAAGGCCTAACAAAGAAGGATATGAAGACCATCCCAACTATTTCCCATTTCATTAGATGTTGGGGCATCCCATTCAGGAGTGTTTTGTCTTCAAAGACCTCCTTCAAAAGATGGTGGACTCAGGGCAAGTCAAATTGAAAGGTTCTTCATCTCAGGTAGCATGTGTTACTACTACAAATCCAGAGGAAGAAGGTGAGTGGCAAGAAGTCAAAAACAAAAATGCACAGAAATATTATGATTGGATGGTTAGAAAAATGATCAACCGAACTCATGAAATTTTGCAAACGCAATTGAAGAAACAAATTGTGTCTTCTGCTATGAATGCCATGGAAAAACCCTCTTCATCAGAGGGAAAATCCTCAAAGAAACGACAAAATTCAAATAAAGAGGAACAATCAGAAGAAGATGAGATCGTGTCAAAGCCAAAATTGTCTTTGACTCTGGCAGATTTTATGCCATCTACTTCAAATAAACAGGCACCGTCCCACCAAACGGCATAGCCTAAATTGTCTAATCAGATAGAGTCTTCCTCAGAATAAGAGTCAATCTTTGGTTCTGTTAATATGATTCACTTAACAGATCCTTATGCCAGTCACAGTTTCGATTTTGATGAGCCTGAGTTCCTTGTATCAAACAGAGGAATTAGAGGATGTTCCAGAGGTTTGGGATATAGAGGAAGATGTGGATATCCCAGAAGCCACTATTCTAATCCTACCCCTGCTATAACTGTATATGCAGTCGAAACTCATGGAAGAGCCCTTCAAAAAGCTCAACAAGAATAAGAAAATTCTTCCATGCAAGGCAGATTCAATCCTGACGCAATTATTCTGGAGGATCGGTTAGAGGTTCCCCCTTCTTCCTCTCAGTAAGTAAATAGACCTATTCAGTCTAATATTCCAATTCCAGGAGTATTTCCAACTCCTACCCTAATAAAAGATGCATCTACTTACAAAGCATCAACTTCTAAGACACCTGCGAAACCATATGTTCCTGTTGGGAAACGCAGACCTTTGGATCAAAAACATGATGTCTTGAAACATTTATCCCAAGTACCAGCCAAGTTTTCAATTCTGGATGCCTTGAATCTATCCAAGGATCTTCGGGAGGCACTCATCGAGGCTTTGTCAAGTCCTTGAGAATTCAAAACTAAAATTGTTGCGGCTAAAGTCTACCATGTAGAGAATAATCCTGCAGAATTCCATGCAGTGATATCTTTCATAGATGAAGATGAAGATGATGTTGTGTATGGACATATTAGACCTTTGTATTTATCTGGAAAGTTCTATGGTGTGGAAATTTGAAGAGCTTTCATTGATAATGGTTCAGGAGTCAACCTCATCCCCATTCGTACACTTCGTCGATTGGGCCTCATAGAATCTGATTTATCTCTTTCTACTCTGATGTTACAAGGATATGATAAAAATGAACAAGAACCACTAGGCGAGAATACACTCAGAACTCAGTTTGTAGATCTTGTATCCAATTCATATTTCATGGTTGTTGATCATGATACAAACTTCAATGTTTTTCTTAGAAGACCTTGGCTATATCAACATGCGACTATCCATTCATCATACCATCATTGTATCAAATATTGTTTCGATGGTCAAATTGAGACATTGTATGGTGATAAAACCCCTTTCAAAACATGTGAATCTCAATACATTGAGGCAGAATTCTATCACATAAAGGTAAATAAGAAATCCACAACAAGGGAGGTTACCAAAGTTAATGCTCCATATGGTTTGGAAAAGATTCCAGTAAATCCATTCACACATGTGAGTACAGATTATGTGTTTCCTATCAGTTAAATTGATAGGATAGACCCAAATCCAAGTACTCTTATGGAAACTTCCATAATGTCAATTATGACAATCAAGCCAGACATAATGGGAGAAATTGGTGATTCACCAAGCAATGATGAAAGCTCAAATGGAGATGTCTTCATTTCATCTGCTGAAATCCAGAATGTCTATACTTCGCCAACCAGGCCAGAAGAAGTTATAGAATTTTTTTAGGTGAGAAATGATGTTGATTCTCAATCCATCATCTCCTCTTTATTACCCAAGGAAGACCCTTCATCATCAATAGGGTCAGAAATGGAAGCCTCTTCTTCAAGATGTTAAAATTTTAACATCTCTCATGATCATGGAAATTCTGCTTCATCATCTACTATGCAAGTAGAAACAGAAGAAATGACACATGTTGAAGAAGACGAGGAAGATCTCAGGGATGCTCCTCTAGAATTTGAAGAGGGCATCTCTACCACTGTGGATGAACTCAGAGAAATAAATCTGGATACAAAAGAAGATCCACACCCCACTTTAATTAGTGCGCCCATGACTCTTGAAGAGCAAGAGATGTATGTTTCATTTTTAAAGAAAAATAGAGATATATTTTCTTGGAACTATACAAATATTCCTGGGCTCGATCCTAATATTTCTACTCATCATTTGGGTTTTCCAGAAGAATATCGAGGATTTAAGTAAGACTCAAAAAGAAAAAAACCAACTTATGCTTCCAAAATTGAAGTTGAAGTGGATAAGATTATCAAAGATAACTTCGTCAGAGAAGTTCAATATCCCAAGTGGTTGGCTAATATCGTCCTTGTGAAAAAGAATAATGGACAAATTAGAGTTTTCATTGATTTCAGTGATCTTAATCGGCATTGTCTTGAGGATGATTTTCTAGTTCCGATTACAAAACTCTTAATTGATGCAACAGCTGGCTTTGAAGCACTTTCTTTCATGGATGGATATTCTAGATATAATCAAATCCAAATGAATCCATAGGATTAAGAATCTACAGCTTTCAGAGCCCCTCAGGGTGTGTTTTGCTAATGGGTAATGCCCTTTGGCCTAAAGAATGCAGGAGAAACATATCAGCATGCCATGCATCGTATCTTCAAAACCTTTTTAGGGAAGTTTTTTGAATGTTATGTGGACGATTTGGTGGTTAAATCCAAACAACTTTCTAATTATTTGGATGATTTGGAAGTCATATTCCACAAACTTCGGCAACATAATTTGATGATAAACCCCTTAAAATGTTCTTTTGGGGTAACCTTAGGAAAATTTCTTGGCTTTGTTGTATGCCATCATGGTATTGAAGTCAATCATGAGAAGACAAAGTCAATCCTTGGTATGTCACCTCCTTAGAATTTGAAATAATTGAGAGGACTTCAAAGAAACTTGTCCTATATTTGGCGTTTCATCACCAATTTGGATAGAAAAAGTTTACCCTTCACCAAATTGATGAATAAGGGAGTCACTTACTAGTAGACTGAAGAATGTCAAGAAGCATTCAATATTCTCAAGAAATATCTCTTTAGTCCACCGGTATTAATTCCACCTGTTGAGGGAAGACCACTTACTCTTTATGTGACAGCCTTAGAGTGATCATTGGGAGCCTTCCTTGCTCAAAAGAATGATGATGGGAATGAAAACAACCTTTACTATCTCAGTCGGACTATGCTTGAAATAGAAACCCGATATTCAAGTATTGAAAAGTGCTTCCTAGCATTAATATTTGCAGTTCAGAAGTTGAGACACTACCTGCAACATCATGAGATCCATTTGGTATCTCGCAATAAACTGATCAAATTCATCCTTAGTCATCCAATGCTTATAGGACGTCTAGAATGGTGGGAAGTTATTTTTCAGCAATTTGATATCCAATATGTTTCTCAAAAGGCAATAAAGGGCCAAGCTCTGGCTGATTTCCTTACTGAACATCCTTCAACAGAAGATACATCTTTAGATATTGAACTTCCTGATGAGGAAGTCTTCTCTATTTGTGATAGTCTTCAAACATGGGAAATGTACTTTGATGGTGCTTCCAGAAGTTCAACAAGGAAGAAAATAGAAGATCCTAAATTCAAAAAAGTTGGGTTAGAAATTGCACTCATTTCTCCAGAAAATGCAGTGCTATCCTATTCCTTCTCATTATTGGGAGGCAGTACAAATAATGAAGCAGAATATTAAGCTCTCATCGTATGCTTGGAATTGGCACTTCAAGCACAAGTGAATCACTTAAAGGTGAAGGGTGATTCAAACCTAGTAATCAAACAAGTCAATAAGGATTATGCAATCAGAAAAGAGGAGTTAATCCCTTTGTATGATTATGTCAGAGAGTTAATAGAAGAGTTTCCTTTGGAACTAACATTTTCTCATGTCCCACGATCACAAAATGCCCAAGCTGATGCACTGGCTAATATAGCTACAGCTCTGGTAGATCCAAATCGGGACGAGACAATTATCAGTATTTCCCACCATCATACAATTTCACCTTATTTTCAAACCAGAATAGAGGAAATAAATGAAATTATTCCCATTTCTTAACCATATGGTCATTCTATAGGATGGATGAAACCTATCAGGTAATACCATCAAAATGGAACACTTCCACTTGATAGAGCCAGGAAAGAACAAATCTGGCGACATGTGGTCAATTTTACTGTTTATGATAGCCTAGATTACCTAGAGAAAATTCTCTAAAAAAGAAGTTTTGATGGAATTCTCTTCAGATGCATTGATGGTGAAGAGACAATGGCTGTCATGAAAGAAGTGCATGTAGGATTCTATGGTGCCCATCAGTCCAGACATAGACTATCTGATAAAATTTGAAGTCTTGGGTACTTTTGGCCTTCAATGATAAAATATTTTGTTGATTTCACAATGAAGTGTCATTCTTTCCAAGTACATGTCAATTTCATTCATCAACCCCCAGAGTTGCTTCATACAACTAAATACTCGTGGCCATTTTCCACATGGGGAATGGATGTAGGAGGACCTTATCCTTCAGTTACATCCAAGCAGTTTAAGTACATTCTTACGGCTACAGACTTCTTTTCCAAATGGACAGAGGCAATACCACTCAAAGAAAATTAGTTCTAAAAGCATTGTTAGCTTCATCAAGTCTAACATCATTACCAAATTTGGTGTCCCTCATACCATATTGACAGACAATGGCACCAACTTTTGGTCATGTGAGGTAAGGAAGTTGTATCAAGAATACAACATCAAATCCAACGATTCCTCTCGGTATCATAAATCAGACAATGGCCAAATAGAAGATTTCAACAATACTATTTCAAACATACAGAAAAAGATGGTGGATAAAGATAAGAAGTCATGGCCTGATAAACATTTTCATGCTTTATGGGCTTATCGAACCACCACCTGCACTACAATGCGGTAAACTCCATATTCGTTGGTATATGGAACAGAAGCAGTCTTTCCCATTGAAGTTCAATTACCCTCACTAAAGGTAACCATTTGTGATCAGTCATCTACAAATGAACAATCTCAAAAGCAATTGAATGAATTGGAACAATTAAATGAGAAAAGATTGTGCACCCTGCACCACTTATAAGTCTATCAAAATCGAATAGCACGAGCTTTAAAAAAAGTTCATCTTCGTTCATTCATTTAGGGAGAATTGGTATTGGTTCTCAGAACTCCAATAATACTAGGAAAGAAACCTCCCAAGTTGGAGCCAAAATGGGAATGAGCTTATTCAATACATAAGGTCTACTCCAATGGAGCTTATTCTTTCATCTCAATGGATAGAGAACTCATTACGACTCCTACCAATGCCAGATTTCTAAAGAAGTATTTTGTGTAATACAAATACATCGCCGGTCCATGCATATGACCTTAAACTATTTACATCATCATCCAACATGATGTTAAACTGTGTTTTCATTGCTGCA
Source organism: Viscum album (assembly GCA_963277665.1). Classification (NCBI taxonomy): domain Eukaryota; kingdom Viridiplantae; phylum Streptophyta; class Magnoliopsida; order Santalales; family Viscaceae; genus Viscum; species Viscum album. The sequence goes on from OY728145.1 coordinate 519,163,997, forward strand.
AGACTTTAAACTGCATAGTCCCTTACGTCCAGTAAGATGTTAAACTGCATAATCGCCAGTCCATGCATATGACCTTAAACTATTCGCATCATCATCCAACATGACGTTAAACTGTGTTGTCCTTACTGCAAGAATTTAAACTGCATAGTCCCTTACATCAAGCAAGACATTAAACTGCATAATTGTCGTTCCATGCATATGACCTTAAACTATTCGCATCATCGTCCAACATGACATTAAATGGTGCCATCATCCAACATGACATTAAACTGTGAAAAAGTTCCCAATACATTTAAAATGACGTTAAACTATGACCTCTTTTGTCCTTACTGCATGACATTAAACTGCACAGTCCCCCTTTCATCCAACATGATGTTAAACTGTATTTTCCCCATCGTCTTAGCTACAAGACACTAAATTGTACAACACCCTTATTGTCCAACATGATGCAAAACTGCGTTCATGTCCAACATGAAGTTAAACTGTGTCTCTACATTCATCCAACATGATGTAATACTGAAAAAAGTCCCTTAATACATCCTACATGAAATTAAACTGTATTTTGTCCCTGCTACATGACACTAAACTGTGTAGCACCAATAGTCCTCACTGCAAGACTTTAAACTGCACAGTCCCTTCATTTTTACTACATGACGTTAAACTGTACATCGTTAGGGTTGTTTCTACCTCTTGTTTCTCACACCGAGTATGACTCTTGTGATCTTAGAGTAAACATAAACCATAACACCCTCTCTGGGCTGCTAATCATGTGTAAGTCCCGACACTATTTTTAGGTCATTTTCCTCAAGAACAACTTGATTACCAATTCATTCTTTAATTGAACTATGTGGACTTTGACCCCTGCCTTCTAGGCTGGGTACATAGGCAACCTCCTGAGGTTCAAGCCCAAAATCAATCTCTTCACATCGGTTCACCTTCGTCTCATACGATATTGATTTGTGAAATTGACCTCAGAACCAATATGTTTTACATTGGTTCACCATCGTCCTTTCTATATGACGTTAAACTATTCACACTTTTTGTCCTGTACGACAACAAAATACAACATTCTTTGACACCCTCACCTAAGATGGAATCATTATTTACATTGATCTCTAATCATGTTATATTCCAAAGACTACGTGCATACATGGAAATGCCCGAACCTTTTATCTTAGGGCAATCCATCATTGCACTAAAGTCCCCCTTTCACCCTTCACTTGTACGAACCAAATCTGTACAAAGGGTATTTCAAGAACTACGTGTGGCTTGATTACCATCCTTATGGGATACATAGGAACATTCAAGCATCCCTCGAATCCAGCCCCAAGTCTTTGGGCCTAACCCCAAGTTTTACTTTCAGTCCCTTGGCTAAAAAGTCCCCTGTGAAAACATGAATGTGGTATGGAAACCTTGGTCTTCATTCACATCAAGTTTATAAAACACATTGTGTACTCCTTATAATGGTCTGAGCTCTATGACCCTAAAATAAGATATCTTTCACTCTCATCCCACATGACGTTAAACTGTATTTCAAGAACTACGTATGGCTTGATTCCCATACTTATGGGATACGTAGTGAAGTCCAGCATCTTAATTCAGGACCCATCCACAACATGATTATGGTTAGCATTGGTCTATGTATCTCTATATGCATTGGACAACGACCATTTTGATGTATCATACTCCTAACCTTAAATACTTCCAGGTCTCCATAAATTTTTTTTCTTGAATTCTGGTCACAAAATGTTTGATACCCGAGAGTTCGTTTTCCTGACTATGCAGCATGTGCCCTTAGGTGGCCTCGCATAAACAGTCTACATAACATACCTGTCAGCCAGAAGATGCTATTATTTGACTATGCAGCCAATGCCCTTAGGTGGCTCTGCATAATTCAACCCCCTAACGGGTTTGTTAAATAGTGGTAACTTCATTCTTGGGAGGAAAACCTATTTTTTCCTTATTGATCTTATCAAAGATATGTAAGGATCCAAAATAAAATGGTCATCCTTAACATATTTGTCTCATACCCTTTTTCATGATCTGAAAGTATTCAAGTCTATGGTTTATATTTCCCTTCCCTATGTTTGGGTCAGACCTTCTCAGGAGTGACATTTATCCAGCTCTTAGACAATCATGATTGGAAATATCTTCTCCATATTTGAGTACCTCTCTCCATACAGAAGACTCTGTGATTTGGAAAATTTGAATCTTAATAAACTTTCACTGGCTTTTTAGCAGTAGAAAAGTAAATTTCTGAGAGTTCTTTTGCCTGACTATGCAGCATGTGCCCTTAGGTGGCCTTGCATAAGTAGTCTACATAATGGACCTATTAGCCAAAAGATTATATTATTTGACTATGCAGCCAATGTCCTTAAGTGGCCCCACATAATTCAACCCCCTAATGGTTTTGTTAAATAGTGGTAACTTCATTCTTGGGAAATAATTCTTCTAATGCCTTTTAGCCCTTTTTCATATCATTCCTCAGATTCAAAATTTCTTAAGTCATAGTTTACATTTTTTACTCCATACTATAATATGGTATTATGTTTTTAGATAAAATATCAAAGAATTGAGTCAAGTTTAATCCATTCGATCAAAGATATTTATACCTTAAACATTATCCTTTTTATGTCCGATGTGCATGACTTTAAACTGCCTAGAAAAGACAAAAAAACTATGAACAAAAGTCAAGTTCCATCTCACTAAACATACATTTCATATGATTTAGGTAATATTGAGCAATTAAAGATTCAAAGTTTGTAGGGTTATTTTTTATAGTCCTAGAAAAAAATCAAACTATGCTTACTCGGCCCATCGTCTTAGGTAAAAATTTAAAGCAAGTAGAAAAAGAAGGTATGCACAAATGATTGAAAATGAAGGTTTCTTTCATTGATGCACAAGGGTAAGAAGGAAATCCATATACTGAAGTCTCTTCTCTATTCCAAGAATTACTAAAGGCTATCAACATAAATCTTCATTTGATTTACAGAATCCTGAGCTTCATCAATAGCCACTTGAAGTTCATACACTCGGCCAAATTTACACTTTTCAGCTTGATGGAGTGCCTTCTTGGCTTCAACAATGGCTTTCAAACCATTTGTTTGAACTCCTTACAGTGAATTGTTTAACTAGTCAAGTTCCCCAGTAACAACATCTAACTGTTGCTGAAGGTGCATTTGATGGACAACTTTCTCCTTGATCTCAAGCTTCAACTCCTTAAACTTGGCAGCATGATCAGCCTCAGGTCGGGACACCACAGCCTCAAATTCGCTGATATTAGCTGAAATCCTTACACTGGTCAAATATTGATGGTAATTTTGTTCCTACTCCCTTCTTAGGATGACTTGTTTCACTACGGCATGGATCTCTTAATATCCAAAACCGCCAAGTCCCAACATGAAAAACAGGGATGACAGTCGGGGGATCTTCTATGACAGCTCTTCAAGAGGCACTTCAGATATGATCTTCCATATATTCTGCATTGCCTTGTGTTGTGAAAATTGGAGCGCCTTTTTTACTTTAGGGTTTGACTCAGAATCACTGTCACAGGGGGGAATATAATCCGGGATTAATGCACTTAGAGAAGTGCCCTGTTCTGTTCCTCCCCCCTGACCCGTGTTTCTTCAATTTCTATTCCCGTTGGGGCGGAAGATGAGACTTCACCTCCAGATCTTGCCACTAAAATTGATGGCCCTTCATAATCAATTGAAAGCTTTAGATAGTTTCAAAGAATAAAAAAAGTTTATAAGTTGCCTTGAAAATTAAGTGTAGCCAAAAATATTGTTATCTCTTACCCAATGGTAGATCAACAACAAGAGAAGGCTCCTCCCCATATTTCCTAGTTTCAATAGGATTTTCAGGACAAGTTTGAGGAAGCTCTACTAGGTTCAGATCCACTTGAGGTAGTGTCTCCGCAATAGTAGGGTTGTCTGTACCCCCTTCAGGCATTGCCAGTTCAGCAGCTTGTTCAGATGGAACTGCACATTTGAACCATTCATGATCAGAGATGTAATAAGAAGTTATTTTAATAGGATGAAGGATAACACTCACATCCAAAATCTTCTAAATTACATGGTAATTTAACATGATCTAAAAAATCTTCAATAGATGTGCCAAGTTCCATCATTTAATCCAATGATATCTCATATTCCTGGTTAGTACCACCAGTGGGAGCATCCGATACATTTTCTTGGAAACCTTCATGCTACAGCCTCTGATCCCGGACAGCGTCTTCAGATAAAATTGTAGCATCATTTGCAGTTGAAGATAATTGTTTCGGTGTAGGGGTTGAACCTAAAGTGTCACATAATGGAAGTTAGTTGATGTTTTCATTTAACATATTATAAATCATTGTTAATTTACTAGAAGCAGGCTCTTCTCTCCTTACAGCAACAACAATAGTGGTATTGGGAACAGACGCTGGCTCCTCTTCAAGAGCAGCCATGCCAGCATGAACTTTTGACTATTCACCAGTACCCTCCATCGTCCTCAAAGGAGGGTCAGTACTCTCCCTAAAAGGTGAAATTAAAGAATCTCCTGCAATCCCAAGAAGCATGAGAAATCCTTTCATGGGTTAAGATTCATGAATATCCGAAGGACTTACCACTACTGATGAAAGGTTTAGTTGTGGACTTCTTCCTTCGATGCCTTTGCTTATTTGGATTTTTGGGAGTGTTGACATCGTCCTCTCCAAATACAAGTATTGGAGAGTGAAAAGACCTTTATAATTCCTCATCCATGGACTGTTTGCCTAGAGATATCTCGCCCAGCTCGTGAGGAGATTCATTATCCCTGATGGCAGTACCACCAGGGCTATACCGTGGTGAAGGAACCTCAGCAGTTCCTTTCTTTGCTAGCTGAAGGATGAATAAAGTAATTTCCTTAAGTAATAAATATTTAACTGAAATCAAGTTTCAAAGTAAATAAGGAAAGAAACTTACATTTTCAGGAGCGACATATTCATGCCACTCCTCATCTCTGAAACCACCAGTCCCCTCAATGGTGCCATGATCTATCATTTCCTTCACCCTCTTAGTGATAGGAATGAAATCATTGATGGAATATATGATCATCTACTGCTCTCTGATGTAAGACCGCAATTCATAGGGATTATCCTCGAAAAAGATATCAGTAGAACCCTGAAGATTCCCTATTCCAGGGATGTGTAGCCCTTCGCATAAATCCAGCCAGGCGGTTTTAGTATTGCAATATAAACTCTGCCATGTATGGACCGCCTCTGGTCTTAAATATTAAGCATGTGTACTAGAAGGCTGTGAGGAGGGTCCTATAATCTTAGACTTCAGCTTCTTCCCAGCTCCTGCAACTACAGATAAAGGATAAGAAAATTAGACTTGTTTCTCTATAAAGTAATGGTGATTAAATTTCCCCAATGAAGTAACTCACTAGGAGTTGATGAAGTTGGTCTCTTGATTCTGACAGGGGGATTATATCAGGCACAAGGATGCTTTGTTGCATGTTGTGCCTCATCATCCCCATCTTGGGAATTCGGCTAGTCAACCCTAGGTGAGGAACCTAGTGAATCAACTCCAGGTGGGGAAGCGTCACCTTTTTTATGAAGGTTTTGTTTCTCTATAATTCTTTTCTTTTTCCCCACCTGATAAACCAGACGATTCAACACCCTTCAGGGTATGATGCTATCAAGTTCCCGGCATACCATGTAGTCAAGTTAATTTCCACTTTGTCAACTGGTAAATCAAACACTGCCCCAGTCTTCTCCATTGATGTCAGCAACCATAGTTGTCAGGAAATCATCGGATGCTGCTCTGATCTGACATGTACAGGAGGGGATACAATAGTCTGCTACAGACACTTGAATTGGCGTTCAAATCTGTATGGGGCATAGGCCTCGCATATAATCTCTCCGTCAATCCTGGTGGCTAGTACACCATCTCTGCAAGCTAGCATGTACGCCCTCAATTCCAGACCAACAGTTCCATTATCAACAAACCGCCCAGTTGGCGAGTTTCTGTTAGGAAATAAATTGAATTACTTGTAGATGCTCAGCCTCACCTTCATATCATAGGGGTTAAGGGCTAATGGAGCAATTCCAGAAAATGCCTGCACTGATGGCCTGAAGAAACTTCCAGGAACCTGTACTCCGTTCTATACATTATATGTCCTAAAGTGAGTGGCGATCCATCCCCACAAAACATTGAATGATCCCACTATTCTAAAAGGATACTTACCCATAAAGACATGGAATAAGCTCCTATGAATATTTTACAAAATAGGGGTATCTAACCCAACCATTTTCTTTTCAGCCAACTTGGATGCAACAATGAAGGTCCCTGGCCAGACCCCTCCCTTCGAATCCCTGACTGGTAGAAGATAAACATTGAGCCACAAGGCTAAGAAGCCCGCCAGACGAGTCTTTTTTGGGATTCTCTGATTTACTTCATATCCCCACTTCTTAAATTCTCCAGCTTCTAGGGTCGGCCAGAATGTTCCAAGAGCACCCATCTTCTCTGTTCTTGGGCAGGTAGTAGGACGAGTACAGGTGGTCCCCTTATCCTTTTAATCCTTCTCCTCCTTCTTGGTAAAAAACATATTCATCCACTCCTCTGGATGAATATCCTTTCTAGAATGAGTTAGGGAGGTATTTGAACTCTTGAGCTTGTGGAAAATTTTCAATAATTATCGAGCCAAAATAGGAGTCTTCTTGGAATCATTCCAAGTCACCTTGGGAGGGATGAATTCATCATACATGTCACCCAGAATTGGAGCCCCTGAGATCTTGTGGACATCCCACAGACTGATGCCTACTTCTCTATGATTCAGATGGAAAGAATTGCTTTCTGGGCTCCAGTGGCTGATTAGCTCCGGCACAAATTCATCATTTCTGTAGACATATATCTGCCTAGCCCAGATAGCTTCATATATCGCAGCTCCTTTCAAATCCTTAACAAACTCTGCATAGGTTTGTCGCACCCAGTATGCCCACATCCAAGTTGGCTTCAAACCTCCTCCAGGATAGAAGTCCCAAATCTTCTTCCAACCTTTGGATTGATCCATCTGAGAATTTCAAAAGATTGAAGGATAACAATGTGGTTACAGATCGAGCTTGTGAGGTTTCAGATCTGGTGCACAAGGGCTATGATGCATCATATAGGCCTTCTCCACTATTCCAGTATTTATAAATGCTCCTCCACTTGAGATATTTTCTGAAGTAAAACTGGTGTAATTCTGAAACCAAGAATGTGGGAGATAGTTCTTTGCCTCTGGAATGTTGACATCTTGCAGATGACCATGCCCATATAGATGCAAGTAGATGCTCTGTGGAAAGTTAAGATGATACTTCTTCAAGTACTTGGCCAAATCTGGAAGAGTGCTGTCACAGATATCATAGTAATCATGGCGTACAATGTTCATCATATCATTAATTTATTTGTTGGCCAGTTCATCAGCTGTTTCGATTCTTCTAGGAGCTATTGAATCTGCACAAAGGTCGAATAATTAACTATTAAGTAAGTTGATTTTTCATAAAATTTGTGAAGAAATTCGAAAAAATGGCTAAGGCATTAAGGTGCGAAAGTCCAATTTTGGCACGCAAGTATAGTTGTGTCATGCATGTTTTTGGCGCGCAGGTATCACCGCAAAAGTCCAAATACCTATGCAATAATGTGACATAAAGAATCAACGGAAAACATGACACTTGCGTGATGAAGGAAACTTGCAGGGCGAGAGCGGGAATCTTTGAAACCGGTTGCTTTGCGCTAGGAATGGCCACATATTTATAGGCAAGGCCGCACCCCTGCACGCCGAAGCCCACACGGCTCGCACCTGCGCGACGCCATCTACGCGCTCAACACTTTTGCGCCGTAGTTCTTTGGTTTTCTCCTTTTTCCTCAGAGTCACATCCTCCTTCTTTCGAATCCAACTCTGAGGGGAGACTTTTGTTGACGCTCCTTTCCATCACAGAGTATAACAAATAAAAAAGGGAAATAACTTTGTCCAAAGTGATTTATCCTTTGAAGAAACATCAAAAATTGACAAAGGCATGAACAAGGATTTGTTTACACTTGGGTCGTGCAAGTTTCATCATGGTCGCGCAAGTATACTTGCGTGCCTCATGTTGGTCACACAAGTTACTTGGGCTCCCTAAGTTATTTTCTCCCAAGGTCTTCAAAGGCCTCTAAATAACCCTTGTGGGCCCCCCATTTCAGGGTCAGAAAAATCCAGAAAGTCAAATTTGAGATCTCAGCTCCCTAGTCTCTTCTCGAAGCCTTCCGAACACTTCTATGGTAATTTCATACCTATAATGAAAGATCTAAAGAGGGGGAACAAAGAATAAGTGTTGAAACTCATCAACACTTGTGCACCTAAGTGGCTAGCCCTTAAGGGAAATGGCCACACTTGCGCGCCGCCTCATCCCTTCAACAAAACTAGCATTACACTCTTTTGGAAGCCTTTAGGGATAATACTAAGGGATTGAACTAAGTCTCACTCAAGTATTACCCCCAGGGTTGACCCTCGCACAAGTACTCATGTGTTTCACAAGTATACTTGCATGACCATGACTTGCGCGCCTACGCAGGACTTGCGTGCCTATCTATTTTTGGGTGAACCTCCTGCCTATTTCACTTTCTTTCTTCAAATACACCTCTCCTCTTCAAGATTTAGCCTTCAGAACCATCTTCAAAACCATTTATGGCATGGTTCCTTTGTTGGTTTCCTTATCTGAAAGGAATTTTGCGGAACATCTCTCAAAACATAGTGATTTATATATCTTTATATCACTAAGGTGAGAGATTTCAGTTATTCAACCTCATCCTTTAAGATGAGAAGTTCCCTAATCTGGGAATACTTTTCAGGAGTAAGCCCCAGTCATAATTTCTCTAATTTGGGAATCTTACTTTGGAGTAAGCCCCACTCATAAATTAACTTAGGCCTCCTTCTCAGGAATAAGTCATAAGTCTCAAGTCTCCATAACAAATGGGCCTCCTTCTCAGGAGTAAGTCCCAATCTCAAATTCCCAAATATGGGCATCCTCCTTAGGAGTAAGCCCCAAATCCCCTAACCTAGGCTTCCTTTTCAGGAGTATTCCCCAGTCTTCAAGTTCAATTAATTTTGGGCATCCTCTTCAGGAGTAAGCCCCAAGTTCCCAAATATGGGCATCCTCGTTAGGAGTAAGCCCCAGTCATAATTCCCCTTAACATGGGCCTCCTTCTTAGGAATAAGTCCCAGTTCTCAAGTACCTTTAACCTGGGCCTCCTTCTTAGGAATAAGCCCTAGTAATAATTTATCTTAACAGGTCTTAATTTGTTTTGACTTGGGCATCCTTCTCAGGAATAAACCCCAATAATAAGTTAAAATTCCCCTTTAATCTGGGAATCCTTCTTACGAGTAAGCACCAAACCCCCTTTAACTCTGGGCCTCCTTATCAGGGGTAAGTCCCAAGTTATAGGTCCCTTTAATTTTGGGTCTCCTTCTTAGGAGCAAGCCCCAATCATAAGTCCCCCCTAATTCAGGCATACTCCTTAGGAGTAAGCCCTAAGTTAGAGTATCCAAATCTCCATAAAACACAAATACCTTTATGGACATTGTTCCTAGGTTTCTTTCCAGAAGTAAATCCTAGTATCTATCTACTTGGGAAGTCACACATACATAAGCCCCATATCATTCCTTGTGACCATATCTTTCATGGAACAAATTGTCAGGTTTACTGATACCTCTTGTTTCTCACACCGAGCATGACTCACGTGATCTTAGAGTGTAAAAGTAACCACGACACTTCTCTTTGGGCCGTTAATCATACATAATCCCCACAATTATTAACTGAACTATGTGGAATTTGATCTCTACCTTAAAAGTAGAGTACATAGGAAGCCTTTTTGAGGTTCAAGACTATCACCCATTAATTCTCATCCGTCCCATATGAAATTAAACTATATCTTAATTCTCGAACTACGTGGGTTATAATTCCTTTTCTAAACAAGGATACGTTGGTATCCCATCTGCGAGTACGATACCAACTTTGAAATAATCCATGTCCTTCTGAATGACAATAAACGTCAAGTGCCCTGCTGAGTGACTTTAAAACCAGTATGGTTATGATAATGACCAAGAGATCTTTATATAATGTGTTGAAGGATACCATTGACTAAGAATCTCTAACAAATACAAATGATTCTATATCAATGAAGAACCTCAAATACATATAAAATATTCTCTAAATATCATACTTATTAATCATTTTTGTCAGATCTTTAAGGAAAGACCATTTTTATACTTGGTAGTGTAATAAGGATTCATGAACATAACTTAAATCTATAAAGAGATTCCTGGAGTAGACAATAATTCCCCCCAAAAAGGTGTGATGAGTCCGACCTCCCATCCTCTCGATCAATGCAAATTCTTAAGCCTCATCGGTCCACAACTAATGATCACCTACCTTTGTAAAGTAGGTCTTAATGGATATAGTATCATTGGATGTTTTCGGTTCTAAGAACAAACCCTTTAGAAACTGATTGGAATGTTTGAACCTTAAACAAAAAAGGTCATCCCCATTTACAGAGGAAACGGTCATCAATCAGCATAAGACTTCTACCATCTTTGTGCAGTCTTCATATTCTTTAGGATGATCTACACCTTCTTGGTGGTAGATCGTACCAACTCTGGACCCATGAGTAATGACTCTCCTAGGTCGATCCAGAAAATTTGTGACTGACAGGGTCGCCCATATTGTAGAGACCCAAAGCTTGACGTACATGGACATTACATTACTTTTGCGGAATACTTGGTACATAACAAAAACACACACACAAGGATCGTAATAGTTTAGTGTCTTTGGAAACTCGGAACATAATCTTCTAATTGTGGTGAAAGATCTTCAATATCTCCCATAAAGATCTTCCCTTTTTTTACCTAAAACCCTTTTTTGTATCCTGGGGAAAAGAAAACATAAAAGGGTGAGCTCAAATGCTCAGTAAGGGTATACAAAAGAAAAATCAATCACATCATATTCATAAGAACATAACTTTTGTAAATCTTAACCTGCAAAAGAGAGCATAATTTCATAACATGGGATAAATCATAGTAGTGAAATGAAATCACAATAATCATAACTTAAAACATGAAACTTTGTGGCATACACACATAATCATAGAGAATCATTTCTTGTTAGTCAAGACTCATTTCCAAGACTATCTTAGTGGACAAAGTCCCTTTCTGAATCGAGTAACCCTCGTTTCAGTCCTGTTTCACTGAACCGGTATAACCTACCATTCCAGCCATGTCTATCTCATGAGATATAAAATCTTTACCCAATGCATTGGAGGGAGATATAGGTCCCACCCATCTTATAATGAATCCTTTCTTATGTGTGCCACATAATCATAAATCATACATCATCGCATAACACATGTAACAAAAATGGGATTCTTGAAACATCATGACATCATAAAACAAATCATATAAGGTAAATGACTTCATAAAAATAATTCCCTCACAACATAATCAAATCAATGTAATAATAGGGATAAAAACAGAACCCTATATTATCTTAGATGGAAAATAATTTTGATAAAACATTTGAACTCCATTCTTGAGGAAAATATCCTTTCTTCTTCAAAAACACTTTTCCTTTCTTAATATGTCATACAATTATAAACTAAAAGAAGTTGAATAAAAATAATCTTGAAAAATTTTAAATGAATATTCTTGGAAATAATGTTTTAAAAATCCATTCATGCCGTATAAGTTAAAAAAAACATTCTTCGTACTTTTGTCAGAAAAGTCAAAAAAGTACCTCGTACGAAACATGACAAAAGATTCCTTTCATATCTTTTACAAAAAACTCATCGAAGGGTAAAATTGGATATAAACTATTGTATAAGGATGGAAATAAAATTAAATATTGAGGGAACATGGATGTGGATGATAAAATACACCCCAGTAAATACCAAAGTAAAAACAATCTCGGATAAAAATGAGATTGTGATATTTCCCTTACCTTAGGTCCGATTTGCTTCGTATGTGTCCGAACCTCCTGTATAATGATTTAAATAATGTCATTGACTTATTACAGAATCATATTCATTGTTATGATATCATATATGGTTCACTTATGACATTATATTACCCATTCTTTTGTAAATTCCATGTTAAAGAAGCGTTTTGGGTAAAATCGTTTCATTTATCGTAGGTGTTTTGACTTGTTGTTCTTGACATTATTATTACTTATATCATAATTTACTTAATTCCAGAATATAAAATATGATTTATATATCATATATATTCAGTATATATATATATATATATATATAAAATAGATAGATAAATGAAATGAAAAACACCGTTCATGGAGACGGTAGTCCGTACGTACGCATGAACGCTGTTTTCCTTTCCTTATTGTCTTGAATGGAAGTAAGTAGATGACATACATATATATATATATATACATAAATCCAGTAGCTTTATAATGTCATATATTTCATTATTATTTCTTATATATACTTTATAATCATTCTTAAATGGTTAACATGGAGAATGAATCTCATCGCGTCGTGGAGACGGTAGTCCGTACGTACGCACGAGCGATGATATCATTTCCATAAATATTGAATTGAATTACAGTGGATTATACAATATATCAGAATAAATATGATGTTGTAATAACTATGTATAGTTATTCTTTACACCACTATACCCATCCATGTAAGGTGGTGGTGGAAAATAGATTACACCACGACGTGGAGACGGTATTCCGTACGTACGCACGCGCGGTGATTTCTTTTTCTGTAGGATGGATAGATGGTGAAATAGGGTTGTTTCATACTTATAATAACATATCAGTATATGAGTGATACTGATGTTATTACTTCATAATGAAACAACCTAAGAATAAGAAGTGGAAGAAGAAATAAAGATGAAAGAATTGGTAACGGTAATTACCTCTTCTTTGAAGCGCCTCTTTGAGACCTCCTCTTAGGGCACTAAAATTGGTCTTTGAGGAAGACCAGAACCTCTAGGATGTTGCTAGGGAAGTGGAGAAGAGATTTTGGCAGGGGTTGGCCGAGCTTGAGTGCTCAAATTGGTGTGAGGAGGAGGGGGAGGAGGTGTCCTTTTATAAGGGAGGAGAGGGGCACCTTAGAAATATCTCAAAATATTATTTTATATTAAAGTCAAAATCGGTTAATAATGGTTCCAAAGGGTCTTATTTCGAAGCTAAAGTGGGGATGGGTCGAAATCATATCATCCAATAGGATTTAGACAAGTTTAGGGTATTATTTTAACCTTATAAATTAGATTTAACTCTAAGTTAAATAATTTAACTTTTACCGTGTCTTTTTGTTTTCTTTCACTATATGGTTAATACACTTACTATAACATGCCAAACGAACCCCAAATTGTTTATTATTAATATATATATCCTTATCTAAGTCATTTTGCAGAATCTTAGATTTTTAGGAATAACATAACAATTAATAATATAATATTTGATTTAAAAACTATTTTGTGTCAATTTTGACACTATTTTATATATGATTTTTGTAAAAGTCATAACAGAATTACATGTTCTAGCAAAGTTGATTAAATCAACAATAAAATATCATAGTAACCTATAAAATTAGTGGAATTCATAAAAAGTCTCAAATTACATTCATTTGAGTATTTATAACATCAATTATGTTAATATTTCCTTAAAAGGGTAGTTACTGCATCATCGTTGTGTCATAAATAAATAAATTTATTTAAAGTCTAAAAATTATAAATAAAATATAATTATGTAGGAAATCGTTTTAGCTTTCTAATGAATATTTATAGTCGAATCTATCTTATGTATAACCCCATATTAAAAATGTTTTAGTAAATAAACTTTGATTTTAACTCTTTTAACTCTTCTTTGAATTAAATAATAATAAATGTACTAATCTAATCCAAGTGGGCCTAAATGATAATATTTTACACTTAAGGTTGTTTTTGGTCGAGATACACTTGTCCAATAGAATTAGAACATGTGTTAGGGTAATATTAATATCATTTTTACCCTTAATTACCCTATTTACTTTTAACCGTGGTAAATAAAATTAAAAAGTTACTATTCACCAAAAATTATTTTCATCTCATTGAACCACATTTTACTTACTGACATCAACCGTGTCTCTCGGATTTTTGAAATTCCATTCACAGAAGCGGTAAAATTAAGTTTTATGAAAAATTCAGTTTTTTTAACTACCACTTAGTAGTTTCACTATTCATCAAAAATTGATGTTTTTCAGAACAATGCTAAAATTTCATCCTAAGCTATATTTCATATTCCGAATTCAAAAATGAAATCTATTTTACCAAATTCATAACATAGAAGTTGCATTAATTAATTTTATAATTAAATCCCGCTGTTAAAATAAATAGCGTGTTTTTAGGAAACAAAATATATCAAAAGATTGACACTTGATTATGTCTGGTTTAAATGTGAAATTACATCCAATGACCAACATTGTATTAAATTGTAAAAATATATTCTAAATATACTTTAAAACAACTCAAATTAATAATTTATCACTATTAATTATTTTGATTAAAAAAGTTGTTTTTAATTATAATTTAGTAATTTTCACTATTCATCAGAATATGAAAGTTATCCGAAAAGTACCAAAATTTCACCTTAGGCTAAATTCGATACTCCGAATCCAAAAATGAAGTCCATTTTGAGAGAAAAATTTTCTAAAATTTAAAAAGGTGGTTATTACTATTCATAACGGCTAGTTATAATAATATTTTAATAGCATATCGTTGTTTAGTGAAACTCGGTATTGCGTACTACACACGCTATCGAGGAAGGTTGCGATTGCGTGTAATGAAAGGCAAGTCAAGGATGCATGTTGTGCAAGCTCTTTTTGGTGTAGCGTACAACACAAGACATTAATAAAATTAAAAAGAATATTTTTCATAAAATCTCGGGCTGTTACACATATAAATCCTCAAATGGTGACATACTAATGATGGAGTGGTATATGTTGTTTTAGGAAAACTCCCCCAATATTAGATGTTCCTCCCAACTATGAACAAAGTCTAAGATACAAACCCACCACATTTCCTCCAGAACCTAAATGGTCCTCTCTTTCTAACCATCTATCTGGTGATGTAATGTTGTGGTCAAGCGTAGATGAGTCCCAAAC
Organism: Viscum album; assembly: GCA_963277665.1. Lineage (NCBI taxonomy): Eukaryota > Viridiplantae > Streptophyta > Magnoliopsida > Santalales > Viscaceae > Viscum > Viscum album. The sequence goes on from OY728145.1 coordinate 519,179,140, forward strand.
ACCTCCTAAAATACCTTCCACAACCAGGATGTGAAAAAAGCATCATTATCTGAGACTATCTTCAAGGGGATTCCATAAATCCAAACTATATCCTGCACATAGAGGCATCCCAAGTTCTCTAATGAACTCTACTCCCTAATATCTAGAAAGTGGGATAACTTGGTGAGTCGGTCAACGATCACCCAGATGGAATCATGTACTCTGGATGTTTTTGGTAATCCCATCAAGAATTCCATCAATATTTTATCCCACTTCCATTCTGGTACTTCTAGGGGGTGAGCTAATCTCTCTAGAACCTACTACTCAGCCTTCACCTACTAGTACATAAGGCATCAAGAAATGAACTCTACCACTACCTTTTTCATCCCTATCCACCAAAACTGACGTTGGAGGTCCTGATACATTTTCTTCACTCCATGATTTATTGTCAGAGGGGTTTTATGAAACTTACTCAGAACCTCCTCTCACAATTCCACTGGTATAACTTTGTGTCCTATGAAAAGGATGATGTTCTCCCCACCTTACGAATATCCATTAGGAGATTATCCTATGGATAACTGAGCACGTAAATCCTTGCAGTCAACATCTCCAAGCTGTGCATCCCTAAATCATTGCAAAAGTGGATGGGTAACAACTATCCACTGAAGGTAAGCTGCATCATCTATTTTCATAAAGGATAACTGTATCAAGGCCAACTCACCTGACACCTTTCTCAGCAGTTGTGAACTTTATCTCTAACTGATAGAATCATAAACTATGTCCGCCTTCCCAAGAGTATAGATGATCTCAAAGTCATAATCCTGGAGGGAATCCAACCATTACATCTTCCTCAAATTTAGATCCATATGTGAGAATATGTATTTGAGGCTATTTTGGTCGGAGTAGATGATAAAACACTCACCCATCAAGTATTTTCTCCACATCTTCAATGTGAAGACCACCACTGCCAACTCAAGATCATGGGTCACGTAGTTCTTCTCATGTGGACTCAACATGCGTGAAACATAAGCAATCAACACCTATGTCTGCATCCAGACATAGCCAATCCTAGTCCTCGATGTGTCGTAGAAAGCTAAGTACTCAACACCCTCTTCTAGCAATCTCAAGATCGGTGCACTTTTCAAACTCTATCTTAATTACTAGAAAGACTGCCGACACTTCTCTATCCATATGAAAGACTTCCCCTTTCGGATCAAAGATGTCATCAGTACTAATATCTGGGATAAATCAGGAATGAATCTCTGATAATATCCTGCTAGCCCAAGGAAGCTCCACACCTCTTTCACAATCCTAGGAGGCTCACATTCTAACACTGCCAGTACCGTGGTTGGGTCCACTGCTACACCATCTACTGAGATGACATGTCCTAGAAAGTGGAAATCCTATATCCATAACTGGCATTTTGAGAGATTACCATATAGATGATGCTCTCGGTTTACATCTAGAACCATCCACAAGTGTCTCACATGCTCCTCCTCTGACACTAAGTACACAAGGATGTCATCGATGAAGACTACTATAAACTAGTCTAAGTATGGATAGAAGATCTAGTTCATGAGTCCCATGAATATTTTGGGGGAGTTCATCACACCGAAAGGCATCACTGAGTACTCATAGTGACCGTAGAGACATCTGAAAGCTATCTTCGGCACATCCCCATCTCTTACTCAAAGCTGATGATAACATGATCGAAGGTCAACCTTTGAGAACCACTGTGCCCCTCTCAAATGATAAAAGAGGTCATCAATACTTGGTAGTGGATAATTGTTCTTCACCATCACCTAGTTCAGGTACTGGTAATCTACGCACAACCTCAAACTCCCATCTACCTTCTTGGAAAACAAAACTGGGGATGCCCAAAGTAAAACACTAGGTCTTACAAATCCCTTCCTCTCTAAATCTTCTAACTGAACCCTCAGCTCATGAAGTTCTATAGGATTTATCTGATATGCTAGGGAGGATATCAGTGCTGTTCTGGGGGGGGGGGTAGTCCTAAAACATCTTCTATAAAGACATCCTCATACTCTGCCACTACTGTTGGGAACTAAAAGCTCATAATATCTGCTTCCCTGAGGGTAAGTTTAGCCAACACATGAGTGATTGGATACACCCTCCTGAGCATGATCCCATTCTATGCTGCTTGGGTTTCCTTTTCACCAACAAAGTAAAACCTCCTCCCATCGCTTTAGACACACCACACTCTTCACCTAAAGTAGTCAATCAAGGAATGAACTGAAGATAACCAATCCATACCGAGAATTAATTCATAAGGCCTCGATGCTGCCACCAAGTGGTTCCAACCAAAACTCTCCCATCAAAGAGTAAGATCACACTGTTGGAAAAGATGTGTGATCATTGAGTCTCCACCTGTAAGTGTCTCCAAGAATAATGGTCAAGTCAATAGCTCTAGCAAAATCTCAAGGTTTCATAAAAGAAATGTGGCGAGGGAAGAATGACTTGAACCGGTGTCTATAAGTACTATAGCTAAGGTAGAAAAGACATAGATGGTACCTCAAATCATCCCTGGAGTGCTTGGTTTGTATGCCTTGACCACATGTAGCTGCCCGCACCCCTATCCCCCATATCCTTGAGCCTCGTGTAGACCTCATGGGGGTGGTGGTGGAAGTATGTCAAAATGTCTACCACCTCCCATAACTCTCCCTGCTCCTCTACCACGTCTACTTCCTGGTGGGTCTACCTACTCCACTCTCTGCCTCTTCTTTGGTTGTCTATCCATCATGTCCCTATCAGAATCTATACAAGTTGGAAATCTCTATAAATATGTAATCTATCGTCTCATGAGTTGAATCACCTATCTCTAGGCTGATTGGATCCAACTTGAGATCCCTAGACTACATATACCCTATCGTGGGTTCTCCTGTGACGTCTCCCACATCCCGATACCTATTCCTGATGTCGTCTCCCTACTACTGAGGTCTCTGCACTAGTCTTCCTACTGCTTACTACCACTTGATGTATTTTCCCATCCAAGAAGATCATGACCAATAAATCTCACTCAATAACTCCATCATAATTCGGAATTAATTGAGGTATGACACTAGCTCGGATGTACCATCATAAACCTCACTCGAAGGTTCAAGATCTGAAATACTTATCCCTAACCATATCCATCGAGTACCTGGAGAGGTTTCTGACCCTCAATGAATAGTCATCCACCATCATACTTTTCTATTAGAGATTTATAAGCTCCAAGATATGCACTGATCTCAGTGGAATCAGAGAGAACTCCTCTATAAAGATTCACTCAAAATCTATCCATGAAAGAGTCTACTAATCATGAGTATGACTGGTCAAAATCCATTATCTCCCTATAACACCTTAAATAAGGCTCACTCCTAGGATCACTATTTGGTATGTTGGTGTCCTCACTAGATGGAAAACTCTGGTCGCCACCTCAAGCAAGTGCTATGATATCTAAGGATCAGGCTCGACTCGGAACCTGAGGGGTGTCTATCTCTGAAACTCATAGAGCGTGGTTATAATGCGCTCCTCATCAGCTGGTACTATAGGTACCACATACTTCTCCACTAGTGGTGGTATAACAGGTGAACCACCTAGAGGTAATTCCTGGGGAACTGGTCACTAAATTGAATCATCATCACTGAGGGGGTCATCATAGTGATCAAGCTACTAAATCCTAGATGGTATGCGTCACGATCACATCCTGTAAGAATAAATGATATACCATGGTCAAGGATTATATCTGGATAACTGAAAAAAAGGGTATGGAAACCAAAAACCATTCATATATGATGCATGTACTATTATTTTCGTTTCCCTACAACTAGTGTTCTACTCAACCAAGTCGAAAATTAGGTTATCAGAGTACTAATGTATGGATACATCAGCTTCCTGCACCAACAATGGAGTCTCTGGGCTGGAAGATGAGCTCAAGACACTTAACACTGTTTCACCAAACCAATCTCATAAAATCTTTGTCCTAAGGTAGAACCAACCACCACTAATACCACTCTATCATGACCCATCCCAGTGGGGCCCATGCCACGAGTCCCCATTCCTACCTCCAATAAGCCAGGGGATGATGAATAGCACTGAGTTGGAATATTACTAACATGGGAGGAATTTCCTAAGTACCTGCACACACAAACACACATATCCAAGCCCACAAATGCTGAAATGTAAAAAAATCCCACTAAGAAACAAATGCATACATACACTATAACCCAACCAATAGAGTACAATAGAAATTAAAGTGCGGAAAGTAAACTAGGCCGGAATACAATCCAACCAAAAGTAAGAGTATGTATACTAAATGTTCCAACCTAAAAACAAGAAATATATACTGGGACTACTGATCATAGCCATAGGAACACCTGAACCTATAAATATGTTTACAAAACTTGGTCTAGTCTTGGTCCACCCTGGACTCCATCAAAAGGCTGCTACTCTGCACAAGACATGACATGTGTGGGAAAAGTCTGTGCAAGGGTGAGTATAACAATACTCAATAGAGGTCCCTGAAAACCACAAAGAAATAAAAAAAATTATAGGTATAGTCACCTCTACACAGTATAATTATACATAACATATAACAAGAGAAGCATCCACATATACTCAAAACCCAGACCTGTAGTCAAGAGGTAAGTCCCAACAATCAACATACCCATGCTAGGGATTTAGTTCAAATATTACATAAAGCACTCATTCGGAAGAACTCACTCCATGAGCCCGATAGCTCTATTGGCATCTATCCAAGAAGTACTATTCATTAGGAAGTTTCATAAGAGAGATAGATTGACTGATTAATCTGAAGAGAGAACAAATACACTCATTCTGGATAAACTCACTCCTGAGTGGGTAAAGATCACAATACATGAATGAGGATCACTGTAAGGGCATTGGAGTGTACCATTACTCATCTAGATTCACCTAATAAGTAAAGGATCGACATCCTATAGGATTGGTCATGTCGATAACTGAATCTAATTAGGGCCAAGAATGGGTAGAGGATCTCTCGCCAAGTCTCTCGGAGGGACTCCTACTCTATGCATAAAGTCATGCTGAAGGGATCACACTCCTATGGATGGAAACAATACCTGACCTTCAGGGGAATGAGAAATTGGGAACTAACCCAAATAAAACTTTTCCAAGATACAGTGTACATGGGCATCAAGCCATATATAAGTGAGTACATAGTGCGTAGAAGGGTCACACGCTGTGTCCTTTGACCCCAGGTACTACCTGTGTATAATGGCTTGTGTTGAAAAGAGCATGTTATATAGCAAATCTATACATGAAATGTAGAAGAGTAAAATTCTATGTCCTATTGTCTGGGGTCCACTCTGTGTATGCTGGTTGTGTTCCCATCTATGGATTCAACCTGTATAACCGTCCTGGTCCAGCCATGTAGTGGAGTACATGCCATGTACTCCACTCGAGGTTTGTATATCATCCAAGATACACACTGAGTTTCACATAAGTACCCAAAAACTATGTGAAAGGGGTCACATGCCATGTCATCACTTCCTCTAGTGTGGAACCCTAGCTGCTTCTGATTTGGCCCCACACACTGTGTTCTTCGGAGAACATGTTGTGTTCATCATGTTTTTTCAAAAAAAGAACTTCTTCATCACCACACCTCGGATGCTCTTCTGATTCATGATCCAACCATTATTTTCCTTGAAACTCAAGATTATAGGTCTCACTACCGTGAAATCAACATTATGGGAGGTTTTGGGTGTTTGATAGGCCCCAAAAATTTGTTTCAATCATTCATGCGAAGAACGATCAAAGATCAATTTCTCCCAAATCATGTCGATTTGTCTTCCCCCATTATCACCACACCTCCGATAGGTCATCCTGATGTCGAATCTATGATATGGGTGTGTTTAATTGTGATATTTATGCACAATGATCTATTGTTTATAACCCCACGAAGAACGTGAAGAACATAAGGGGTCGAGAGAAGAAAATTCATAAACAAAAGAGGAAAAAACCTCCTCGATTGTTCATTACGGCATTGATCCATTCTTTTTAGAAGGATCAAGACAAAAAACAAGGATAATAATAACCATAAACATAATCATCCCCAAATTCTTGCAACTTGAAACCCTCCCGCATGAATAATCGAACCACGAGTGAACTTGTTCGTAGTTTGATCCACATTCGTCGTCAAAATCAAAGAATGAGGAAAAGAAGGAATTTGAAATAATAAACCCTACCTTGATCATATATGAAGAAAGGTTTCACTGTATTCATCTATGATATCCTCTGAACATACTTCATAGAGATCCTTAGGTTTACCGTTCATCACTGTTCGTCGAGAGTTCTCAAAGGGGGTGGCTCTTCTCTAAAGCTCCAGAGGATTCTAGGGAGTTTTCTTGGGTTATGAACCTAAACTTGAGATCCTTGTTATTTAAAACCATAAAACTAATTATTTCATCATTAAAATGTTTGAAATAAAATAAATTATCAATTTATTTTATTTTCTTTAAAATGTCCAAAAAATTAACTTTTGCAGCTGACCTGTACCGTTCGATTCTAGTCCTCACCTACGGTAGAGTCACTGCTCTAAATGCAATGGTGCCATCAGATTTATAATTTGGGAACCCATTTAAAAGTTATTCCAATATTTCAGGAAAACCACTCATGCACGCTTATTTAGAAGTTTAATTTATTTCAAACATTTATTCTGGGAACTCCGGGCCTTGGAATCACACGCCGTCGCAAAGCCTGGTCTCGAATTAAGTTTATATAATATTTAAAAATAATACATGGAAAATTAGGGACATTACATGTTTCTTTAAGCTATTTCCCTTAGATCCATTCAACCTTTCTTCATATTGTGATATTATATTCATACATAGAAAGGTGAGGATTCCTAGAGAATCATACTTTTTTACAAACCTATCCCTAGAAATATGAACTTATTAGCATGGAGTCCTTATAACCATGATTTACTAGTGTACATCAAATAAAATAAAAAGTAATTTGTCTAGTTTCTATGTAGTTGTGTAGTGAGAGGAAAAATGTGTAATCGACCTCAGATTTGTTCATCAATAGAGAGTTGGGTAGATTCATCTGATTCAACCTTAAAGGAAGCATGAGAGATAATGACCAATTCACTTCCATTGATTAGTTCCTATCCTATTATTTTCAAGATTTAACTAGCTGGTAAAATGATGTTTTTTCACTACAATCCCACTACATCACAAGTTGTTGGGTGATCTCAACTTTGTGAAATATCACCCACCATCAATGCGTAAAACCTATAAAAGGAAAAATTAAATCCATGATTGTATTTTGTGTGGATGATTTATTCTCACTATGTAGGATTTTTCCCCCTTTAATAGTCACTAGGATTTGGCCTCTGTTAATTCCTATCCTGAATTCTATAGATCTATGGGTAGGCTCAGGTCACTAGGTTTGTTTGAAATATCCTTGTCGTGGATTCAAATTGAACTCAGATGACTCCATTATTCAAGGCATCATGTATAGGTATGTTCTTATACAAGAATTCAAGGGATCAATCTTCTTGGTTTTTTTTATCTTTTTACAGAGAGGGTAATTCACTGATCACTAAGGTTCACACGTTTCTTTCTGATTTAACCCTTTTATCTTTGAAAAATATTAATATTTTTGTGACTAAATTGGATTTTGTCTTAACTGTTCAATAACTTATGGGGAATATACCATTCCAATGGATAATTTCATATACCATAATAAATTATAGAGATATTATTCAACCAATAATGGAGATCTTTAACACCTAGTATGAGGGGAATTACATGGTGGACTTCCTCTCTTACAAATGGGGTTAGGATAAGGCACTGATAACTTACCATAGTTTGGGATCTTCTTTTATAGTCTGTAAGTAGTTTATTATAGGGTATTCCCTTAGGTTGAATCATTTTTAGTCACTATTTTTTTTGTTTCTCCATTTATTTAGATTATGGTTGTCTAGTAAAAATTATTCAAATTGTTAATCATTTAGAGTAATGATTCTTGGTCCACTATGGGGAATAGGTTGTGATTCTAGATCCACTATTGGAAATAGTTCGTGATTTCGGGTCTACTAAGGGAAACTTGATATGATTCCTGATCCACTGTTTTATTATTCCTATGTTTAACACCCCAAGATTTCATAGTACATTATCTCTTCAAATTAATTCAATAACTTGCACTACACACAACATCGAGTTTGAGAGCGTCACGACTTACCAAACTAGTCGTTCAAAAAGTGGTTATGAATAATATTAAATGAATTTTGAATTTTATATACTACATATAATTTTAGAATCCATATTATCTGTTTCTTAGACATAATATAAGAACAAATTCTTTTTTTAGATAAAGGACGTATTTTTCAAAAAATACAATTTTACCACCTTTTAATGGCGAACCATTTTTAAAAAAAATATTTGTCACTTTTATATATTAAATTTAATGAAATTAAATTCTTCTTTAGAAGCTAGACATAAAAATATAGTTTGGATAAATTTTGGGTACTTTTCTAATAACTTTTATATTTTGAGGAATAGAGAAAAATACTAAATTTTAATTAAAAAAAACTTTTTTAATCGAAATAATTTATAGTGTTAAATTATAAATTTGAGTGGTTTTAATGAATAATTAGAGTATATATTTATAATTTAATATAATTTAGGTCATTGGATGTAATTTCACATTTAAACTGGACATAAACAAGTGTCAATGTTTTGATAGTTATTATTTCTTAAAAACATGCGTTTTGTTTTGACAACGGGAATTAATTTTAAATTAATTTATGCCACTTCTGTGTTTTTAATTTGAAAAAATGTATTCCATATTTGGAATCATGAAGTCAAAATTTTGTAAATGAGTAACTTTTATTTTTAGACATTATGAATAATTACTTCGGTAAATATTTTATTTACCATGGTTAAAGGGGTAAATTCGGTAAATAAGGGTCAAAATAATATTATTATAATATTAAATTACCCTAAAATGTGTCCTATTCCTATTGGTTGATACATTTCCAACCATTGGCATCCTTGGGTCTATTTTGGGACCCCATGAATCCACTTGAGAGTGATAATGACTCTTTATATTAATTAATTTAAAGTAAAGACAAAAATGACATAAACATATATCTTTTAGTAAAAAAACTAATACATAGGGTTAAATAGGTTATATCTTAGACTATAAATATTAATTTGATATCTAAAAGAATTTCCTACATCATGGTATTTTTTTATATTTTTTAGACATCAAATAAATAAAATTATTTATGACACAGTAATGATACGGTGTTTACCTGATTAATAAATGATTTAAATAAATAAGATTATAAAAATTAAAACAATATCAAAAACCTGTCCAATTCTTATTGGATTATTTTTTTAACATTAGTCATATTATCTTCTACTTTAATGATTTTTGGACCTTTATAAATTGAAAATCATTATATAATAAAATAATATTTTTAAACATTCTTAAAGAGCCCCTCCCCTCCCTTATAAAAATCCATCAACTATAACGAATTACTCACACATCTCAAGAACCTTTTGTCATAAAAACTCTACCCAATTAATCTACATAAATCCCTATCTTCCTCTTATAAGCCTTACCTTAGGAAGAAGTCACTTCAAGGAAGCCTTTTGGTTCAAATCAAAGGGAGTTACCCGATTTAAATGTAACATCTTCTCTTAAGTTCTTTTATTTTATTTTACTTCTCCAAAACCCTAAACTATATTTATTACTTTATTTTATAACAACAATAGTATACTCAATATAATAGTTTTTTTATGATAATTATTCTAACTACACTTTCACACACCTCTATCTAATGGGTATAGAGCATAATGTTTTTGTGCACGGCGAACTACTGCCTCACGAAACGATGATTGTTAAATCTTCTACTACCACCTATTATAATGGACATTATGATGGAAAAATAATTATATATTATATTTATGATATTAATTTTATCTATAATCTTTTTTTATTATCTATTATAGCATACCTTTATTCATTTCATGTTGTATATATACGATAATTTCATTTGAGGAAGTGCAGACTACCGCCCCCTCAAAGTGATATGACTCATTCATACCATGCATATAATGTATAAAGGATGGTGTTAATGAACTTATGTAATGTATATAAAATATTATATTATATTTTAATAATAATATACCTATGTATCTTTTGTTTTTATTTCCTTTTAAAATAAAATATAAATGAAAGTAGCGTTCATGTGTACGTACGGCTTACCGTCTCCATGAACGATGTGTTTCATTTCTTAACTTCAAATGATATGGAATATTATAAATACATATATAAACTGTATATATATGATATATATGATATCTAAATCTTGAATATCATTCTGGATATAATGGAATTTTGACCACATGGACAATTTGTAATTACAACAAGTTCCTTTTTTGAATAAAGTTCTGAACATCGACAAAATGTCTGATATGAACTCAAAAAATTAACAATTTGTTATAGTAAGGTAATAAGTGATATTAAAGGAATAATAAAATTGAAAAATGTTCTTAAGTAAGTAAAAATTAACTTAAGTTTATTATTCAGGAATAACACGGAACATACGAGTCAAGTCGGACACGAGGTAAGGGGTTTCTTATCTCACTTTTAATTCTGTGGGATTTCCATTGTTCACCACTTATTTTTTGAATGTGGTGTATAGTGTAATTTTATTTGATATATATTATCATTATTATCTTTATATTCATGGTATTATATGATTCATTTTGTGGTTATTAACTTTAAGTCATACGACTCGATTGATTACAACGTGGTAAGGGGTTTTCATCTCACTTCTTATTCCAGTGAGATTCATCCTATATTTCCACTATTTACTTTTGTGTGGTGTATTTACTGCCCCATGATTGCATTATTTTTGTAATATACTTTAATTTATGGGTATTTACTTCTTAATTTTATGATATTTCTTTCATGGGGTGTATGTTTTGTAAGTTTCCAAATCGGTAAGGGTTAATTCCTCAATCTCATTATTATCCGAGACTGTTTATGTGTAAGTATTTACTGGGAAAGTTTTACCATCCATGTCCATGTTTCATAAAAATTTTTTCAAAATGAATATTTTAGTGTTTTGTGGAAGGTAATCTTTTTCAATATCATCATTTTAAATGTTTTAATGATTTATTTTTCTAAATCTTTTTAATTAATGCCCATGTTTTAAAAATGATTTTAAGGATTTATTTATATGAACATGATTATTTTAAAATGTAAATTCCTTTCAAAAGTTTCAAAGTGGTATGAAAAAATTGGATTCAAAAATTTATTTTAAATGTCTTCGTTTCTAAATTGTGGGACTTTTAAATGATTTCAGGAAAAAGGGATATTTCTCCCAAAGAGTTTTACAAATCACTTTCAACTATGTAAACATTATTTATTGGATATTATTCTTGTTTGATGTTGATTTATTATGATACAAATCTTCCATATTTTATTGAAGGTTTTGTGATATGTTTGACTATGTATTAGTTATTTTTATAGCATTCATTGTTTATGGTTAATGTATTGACATTTCATATGCCAGTTTTAAATACGAATGTTTATGTTATGATTCAACCTTTTCATATGAGGAATGCATTAGACTTACTAAGTGACAGGTGGAGCCCTTTATAGCTCCTAGATGCATCGGTAGGTCTCATGAGAAAAACTAGTGTCTTGCACAAGGCCCTGACAAAATTTTTATTTTTAGTCTTGGCATGAGGACTTGAATATGTGGTAATGATGTCCGACGTTAGGCATTATCTCATTATGAAATTAATTATTAAATGTGATTATTAAACTAGTAGAATATCCATGTACATGTTTATATAGTAATGTTTGATTTATTTTATCTCTATTATGTCCAATTTTATGTTTAAAAGGATGTTGTTTTTATTATGCATCTTGCCTTAAAAGTTTATATCTTTCGCTAAATTATTTACCCTTACTGAGAATTTGAGATAACCACTTTCTTATTTTTTGTTTTCCTAGGATTCCAAGAAGTGTATTATGTTTGATATGCAGGGTTAACCTAGGGGAATAATGGAATTATCAATGGATTATTTATGTTGTGTTTTATGTTTTAATATGTAATGTAACGTTCATATATGTAATTTATTTTTGAAGACTGCTAAACTAATCGGTCCTTCGGGACTTGATTCCTTGTAATCAAGACAATGTATTAAAATAATGCACCGGCTCTGGGATTCTGGGGTTAGGGTGTTACACTTTGCATATTATTATGCCACATTTATATGTTACACACCTATGATTATGTTACATGGATCATGTTTATTATCTCACTCTTATTCAATGGTATAAGTTTTTTACTTTGAGATTACATGTTCCACTATCAGGGCTTGTGTACAAATCTTATAATTCCATGTTATTTTTAATTAAATATTTATCCAATGCTCATGTTTTATTATATTCATATAACCTAACCCTTATAATAAATATTTATAGGTTTTCCTATACCAAAATTTTGATTTGAACCATTTCTTATTTTTCGATTACCTAAGTTATGATGAGGACTGTAACCTATGAGAAGTCTATAAGGGATCCTAGTGTGGTTCAATTGTAGATAAATATTCATAGGTTTTTTAAAATATTTTTTAATTAATTTATACTTAAATCCACTAAACCATATGTTCTTATTATTGAATGATTATTATAAGATGTAATGTAAAACTTATGAGAATAATGTAAAATAAATATATGTTTATCTCAGTTATTCTTTCTTTGTATCAAAAACAATGATTAAAGAAAGTGTTTTTAGCACTAGATCTAGGAGTTAAGATCTAGGGAACCACATAAATCAAAGGAATTCTAAAAAAAGTGTGGGTATATGAACATGCACTTGAATGTGTCCATAAATTTATTCTTTGATTGGGCGAACATTATTATAGAGAACATGCTTTGATACATAGAAAACCTCAATGATATCAAAATTTTGAATAGTATAATGAGAATACTACCACCACATTTCAATAGGAAGGTATTAGTATTCATATATAAGGAAATCTATCTATTATTCACAATAATATTGTTGCTTATAGAATGAGGAACAATTACAATGAGTTCTTGATAAAGGATATTTATTAGGATGTTTCATTTAAGGTGATGAAAAAATCAACATTGGAGGATGATCCAAAATATTGGGAGATTAATGTGGTGTTTTATTTTCTTTCCTCAAACCTCAAATATAGAAAAGGAAGATGTAATTTTAATATTACACTCAGTTTCTTTTAATTTGGTAGGGTTGGGAATTTTATATTAAAGTTCCCAAATAATTTTTGAGATAATAAATATAATGAATAACCCATAAAGAACTTGTTCAATGGTATAAAATAAAATTATTAAATAACAATATAAATACTTAAAAAATAAGAACTTCCTTTCCCAAGAAGACTTCAACTTTAGAATAAATGAAGTGGAGGAAGTCGAGGACTATAAATTTATCAGTGAGAAAGTTCTTAAGACTATCATAGATAGATCATAAATGGAGGAAAATAATAATTAAGTCACTGAAGTTGAGGGAATAATCAACAATTATGTTTAATTAGAAGCTTCTCTAGAGAAAATCAATATTTTGAGCGATAAAACAAAGAAATTCAATAGATTAGTACATGATTCAAAATAATACAAAAAATAATAAGAGGAATAAAAATAAAAAATGAATGATGATATTGAATGAATCATGTCTTTAAATTCTAGAGACTTTGTGAAATAAGATAATATTAGGCTTAAAATTTAATAAGAGGCTGATAGAATTGATGGATTGAATGATTTTATAAAGACCATGTCAAAAATATCAATGAGATTGAAGTTAATGTTGTTTCCATAAGATGAAATCTTGACAATTAAGAAATTATTCTAATAGTAGTCATGACATTAGGAAGTTTGAGTTTACAAGTTGTCAAAGAATACAAGGATGTTTATAGAGAATTAATAAAGAATGTGGATAATTTTTTCAAAAGTGTAACAATTCAAGGATAAGGGAGAATCTGATTAAGCATTTTATTTCAAGAAAAAAAAAACAGTTTCAATTGATGCAAACCCTTAATAACTAACAACCTAGAATAAATTTAACTTGGGTAAGTCATACATTTTCTAAAAGGTCTCAAGAAGATTAATTAAGATACATAATGATACACCATTAATTCTATGTTTTTATTGTGAAAATATGAAAATGACACAATTTGTTTGTTCCATTGTAAATATGCACTTCATAGCTCTATAAAAACAAAAAAAAGTGCATAATTTCACACTCTATATGTTTTTGACTGCTATTATTTTTTATGTGAAGGACATGAACAAAAATTCATGAATTTCTAATTAAGGGTATAAAGGAATATACCTATGGAGACCCATAGGATAATATATCAATGTCATAAGGCTTAAATAAGTGTTTTGATAATTCATAACAAAATTTTAGACATATAGGTTAAGGGTTATCCAATAGATTCAGAGGTGGAACAATCTAATATACCAACAAATAGAAGGGAAAACATGAATATAGATCATTAATGGAAGAGTTGAGAATGCTGAAATCAAAAAAATTTCTTTGAAGGGGATTTATAGGGATCAATTATGGATTTTGGACAAGGTTTATACTTCATATATGATATGAAATTGGAAACTTTTCTTTAGAATCAAGTAAAATAAGAAATTCATCATCCATTTTTTAAACAATGAGGGTTCAAGATCATTAAAATTAGGGTGGCCAAAATTGGAGGAAAATATTTAAGGCAGACATATGTGTTGGGAGTTAAAGGCCTTGGACACAATTTATTAAGTATAAGTCAACTTTGTGAATCAAGGAATGTAGAGAACTTAAAAAAATGATTATATCATCAAATTAAGATATTGTTTAATTTTGATGCAAGGTAAGTAAAAAAAGGGGAACATCTACTTCAATTGTGGGGAAGAAGATAAGTGTTTACTCTCAAGAGAAGAAAAAAATTCGTTCTTATACAAACTTTAGGGATAATTGAGAATAATTGTTTTGAAGAACTTTGTGAAAAAATAAATTATCTATTGGAATACCTAATATTTTACGTGATCATTAAAAACATGAGTGATACATGTCAAAAAATTTAATATCATTCATAAGGCCAAAAATTTAAAGGATAATAAGTTTATGATATTTTTTTGAGTTGGAATATGTGGATGTGTGTGAACTGATATCACCTAAGGCATGGGATAATAAGATATATCATGTTATTTTTATTTATTATTATAGTAGGTGGAATGGATTCTGGTTATCTCTCATTAATATTAATTATTTAAAAGAATTACATGATTTTAGAGATTGAAATAGATGATAGTCAGACTAAAATATTAAAAACAACAAACGAACTTCAGTACAATTTTCACTAAACAATAAAGTGGATTTATATATCGAGAAGCCTAATATAAGACAACAAGTGTTGGTATTGAGGACTCCTTAACAAAATAGAGTCATTGAGAGAATAAATTACATTACGAATAAAATGGATCATAAAATGCTCATTAAAAAATATACATAACAAAATTTTGGAAGAAAACTGTGATAGAATCTGTTCATATATCTAATAGAGATTTGCTATATTTTCTTTGGATATTCATCTAAAATTTAGGTACATAAATGTCACAATAAAATTCCTGGGAAAATTTTCAAAATCCAAGATGCAACAGTCATGTAAGATGAGAGGAATTTGCAATTTAGTGACCAGTTTTCATAACATATTAGCGATGGACTCTTATAAGAGAGTGATTCTAAAGTTATTGGCCTAAGGGGAGAACATAAGGATATAATAAACTTAAGAGAAGACACAGATGATTATAAAATAACAAAAATAATCAATAATTATAAATAAATTAATGATCAAAGTTAAAATCATAAAACAAAATATTATTAGTGAATTTATAAATTTTGGGAAAAGATAGAGAACTAAGAATCTTAAAAAAACTCACTATTATCTCAATTAGGGGATATGCGTTTTGAATAGGTTACCAAGGATAATAATTATAATAAATAGATACAAAAATATCTTTAAAAAATCAATAATAATGAAATGTGAGAAATTTTTCCAAGTATAGAAGATAAAAATGACATCAAAACTGAGTGGGCGTTCCAAAATAAACTCAATGAACTAGGCTTATGGAAGAGTGGAGTAGATTTTTTTTCTCAGAAACATGGGATGTTTGGGATTCTCTAAATGGGTGGTGGAACACTTATTTAGTTTCTTTTTTTGCCTTGGTTTTTAGTTAACTTCATAAGGAAAAAATTATTGGTTCTTCTAGTTGGCTAGAGGCCTAAGGAAAGGGCAACCCCTACCCACAGTATTTTCATTCTTACTCAAGAATCTATCTGTAGATACCTTAATTTTGAGTTTCAATGAGGGGAATTTTTTTCCATCCTGATGTAAGAAAAACTTCAATCGGGTTTCTCACCTTTTATTTGTAGAAAACCTTATCCTTTTTACCAATGGTAGTAGTATATCATTTAAGGAGATAAACAATATCCTCAATGAATATAGTAAGTAGAGTGTAAAGTCAATCAATAAAGAGAAAATTAATGTTTTTATATCAATTTATTACTTGAATAATAAAGTAAATATAATCAAGGAAAATTTTTGATTTCATAGAATATTTTTCCCCTAGGATTATATTGGCACCCCAATCTCCCTGGGAAGAGTTAGGATCCACCTTTTTGATAAGATTTCTAAAAAAAATCTCCAAAAAAATTATTAACTAGAAAAACCATTTCCCCTCCTTTAGGGGTCATATCACCCTTTTTATTAGAGTCCTTTATTTTATACCCATGCATGTTTTTTTTGGCTACTAATATCCCCAAGGTAGTGATCCAAAATATTAAGAACTTTATGGATGGTTTTATTTGGGATGCACAGGATGAGATAATACTTTATAGGGCTTCATGTATGTGGATGTCCTGTGACCCAAATGTTGGAGGTATTAATCTTAGAATCATTTTATACCCCATGAGTTTACTTAAATATATATTGGCATGGGACTTCTTGGAAGGATGTTCTATTTAGGAAATAATTATATCATGGAAATATTGGTATAATTTGGATAGGTGGAGGGAAAAATAATTATTTTTGTTAGACTCAATCAGTTGTAATCTCCTTTCCCTTCTACTTTATTCAATATGGATCAAGGGGTGTGGCATAATTAAATTCTAGGGTGAAAAATGGGGTGAGAGAATACTTGGATTTATAGGTTATTTTGTTTAAAAATTTTCTTTTTCTCATGCCACTCATTATCCCCCTCTCATCAACAATGTTATCAACTCTCTACAAGTGGATATTTTTAGAAGCATCATGATCATGAATAGAAAGAAAAATTTGTTTTTACTAACTCAATTATTCTTTTTTATTATAAAACATATAAAAGTGTGTTTCCTAAAGGTTTTGATCACCAGGATGGGGAGAGATATCTTTGGTGCCATGATATTCTAGAAAAATAAAACTTTTTCATTTGGAGTATTTTTAATCATTACCTTACTACTGATGAGGGGGTGTTCTAAAAGGGATAACTATCATCTCTAAGTAAAAATGTTGTGTCAATTCCAATGAGTATTTAACTTCACATATCTTATTCTAAGGAGAGTGGGCAGCCTCATTTTGAAATTTCCTATGTTTTATGAGTTGTATAGAGGTGCAGGGATCATTAGGTGATGTTTTTATTCAATATT
The DNA here is from genome assembly GCA_963277665.1 of Viscum album. Taxonomy (NCBI): domain Eukaryota; kingdom Viridiplantae; phylum Streptophyta; class Magnoliopsida; order Santalales; family Viscaceae; genus Viscum; species Viscum album. The sequence goes on from OY728145.1 coordinate 519,196,847, forward strand.
GGTTTCATGGTGCAAGTGGGAATTCCCATGATCACAAGGAGATGTTTATTTTTATGGAAGCCATATGCTGGAGTATATGGTCTGCTTGTAGTGATGTTATGTACAAGGGGCTTCCCTGACTGAGTTTGGAGGTGATGGTTTAGGAAATGTATTTGGTGTCCGAGCTTATTCCTCTTCTAAAACATTGGTTTCTCTCATATTATATGTTAATGTTCATGGATGGTCACTTATCTGTCCCTTAGACCATTAACATGCCGAATCATGGTAATTGGGTGTGATGTTATCTTCTAGTGAATGGTGTCTATCTTAATGTGGATAGTTCCTGATCCAACGAACACATATTGGGTAGAGTCACTGTATGGGATAATTCCATCTCTATATATTTTTTATTTCAGTGATTTCTTTAGTAATGGTGATTCTATCATTGATGAAGGCATGGCTATGATTATGGGGTTGAATTTATGTCACTCTCATGGTATTATTCTGAATTATGTTGAGACCGAGTCCCTTATTCTGCTCAGATCTATCCATAAGGCTACTGATATCCCTTGGTCTATCATTTATTCCATCCATATATGTATGTTTCTTTTTAGTTGTCACATGGATTTCTCTTACACATATAGAGAGGGAAATAAAGTTGTCGAGTTCCTTACTTATTAGGACTCTCCAAGTAACCCACACATTATCTTTACCAGTACAAGTTCCCTTCTCCCCAAACATGTTAGTCTAGTTAAAGATGATTCTCTTTGGATGCACTACTTTAAACCTCATTGAGTTGTTTTTTGGCCTCAAAACTTACATTGAAATAAAATATATCAACTCTTAATGGATGGTTTTCATGGTATATTCCCAAATCAAAGTAATTTATATTGATGAGGCCTTTTCCCGTATTTCCTAATTAGAAACCATTCAATTTTTTTTAGAAATGTGGGTTTAATGGGGATTCAAGGTGTACCAAATGGATATAAAATAATTATTCCTAAATATAGTTCTTGAGGATGAGGCGAACATTAAATAATAATCTAGTTTTATTATAGATGAATATGATATAAATGTGTGCTGAATGAAGAAATAGTTTCTTGGACTAAATCATGAAAAAAGATCTTAGTCTTCATGGATGGGCCAAACCATGAGAAATCAAGGATTTTAATAAGTAGGATTTGATCATAACCACTACATCAAGGAGGATAATTATTTGAGGATAATGGTGATTATCTATATAGATAACATAATTTTTGGAGGATAAAAATAAGTTCAATGCAAGATTTTTATGTAATAAATAAGGTGTGAGTTTTAGATGTCTATTATTAATGAGTTAACCTCTCTTCGTAGTTTATAGGTAACATAATGAAGGGGGTCATAAAATTTATTTCTCAATAAAAATATTCCATATATTTCCTCAAGAATTTTGTAATAGAAGATTATAGGGCTATGAAAACACCAAAAATAGCTAAGGTGAATTTTTCTAAATATTGTGATGGAAAACAGGTTAATTCCACAGAGTATAGGTATATTGTTGGAAGCATTTTTTACTTGAAAACTAGATAACTTGAAATTGTGTTTGATATTTTTTATGCTTCATGGTACTAGAGTTGTCCCAAGGAGAGCCACATGTTAGCGGTGAAGTTGATAATTTGATATATTAGTAGAACAATATATTTTGGGTTGTTTTATCATAAGATAGAAAAACATTAGTAATTTGGATTCCTCGATGCATATTAGGTAGGTTTAGTAGATGATCATAAATCGACATTGGGTGGTTCATTTTATCTTAGAGATTTTGGAATTTCTTGGCTAATCACGAAACAAAATTACATATCACATATCACTTTAGAGGTTGAATATACAGTGCCTACTCAAGAATGTACTCAAATGTTATGAATGAAGAAAAAACTTGAAGATGTCAGTGTTGGTTTGAAATATCTAATTATAATAAAATGTTATAAATAAAATGATATTAATATTATAAAAACTCATATACATAAGTAAAGGAAAAATAAAATCAAGATAAAGTATTATTTTATCAAAGAGAAGGTCGAGAAAGGGTTGGTAGAGTTGGAGTACGTTTCAACACAAGAGTATATTACAGAAATCATAATGAAGGAACTACCCAAATATGATTTTAATAAGCATTTATTGTATTTTTTAATCCAACTATCTTCCCTAACTATATGTTTTATAGAATTTACCCCCACTCCACCAGGTATTTACATCAAAATTAATGTTTGATAACTTTAACTTGTTTTAAATATTGGAATATCTAAATGTCTTTTGTGAATTTTTATAGAAATGATATTTGGGTTCATTGAAAAAGGGGGATAAGTTGTTCATGTATTAAGGGGTATAATGTTTTCATGAATTTTTACATGGTCAGAATATTTTTTTGAAAATGGTGAGATTTATTTAATATATTTTTTTCAGGGGTCATAGTAGCATAGAGAAGTATTGAAGAACAAGGAAGCCATAAATATAATTTAATGAGGAGCTATTCATTTCACTATTATTTCTTATGAATATCTTGGATCATGTGGGCTTATAGATGGCGATTAGAAAATAATTTTTCACTATTTAAAGGTGGATGTTTTCCTAGAATGGAGAAGGCTAATTATGAAGTTCTCAAATATGAAGGTGTTAATTTAGTGTCATGACCCCTCACTCCAAATATGACCCTCCTAGGATAACAATGAAAAAAGGGAGATAATGACCCACAAGGCCTACCTCTCATAGGCCCTGGGTTGGTGATTAACACCAAGGGTATATAGATCTCACAATATGGGAGGCATTACCTTTTAAAAAAATATTAGGATATATGATGGATCATCCACAAAAAACTCAAAGACATATATAAAAGAAAGCCAAAAACCATCCCACATTCATATATAAAAGTATAACTAGTACAAATACAACAAAAATACAAAGTAAACTACCTAAAAGGAAGCTAAATAAGTGATTCAACTGCTGTCCCAAGCCTGAGCTAGTAATTCCCATCATGGTCTATGTAATTCTACTGGAAACTTCAAAACAGTTTTATATACGTAGGGTGAGAATACAAGTATACTCAGTAGGGAAACCAAAGTCTCTCATGAAAATGTGAAAGAAGCATACTAATGCCCTTGTGAGAAAACAACAGAACCAAACAAAACCTAACAAGTATACTAACCATCCCAACTTCACCAATAAACACTAAAAAAATAATGTAAGTCAAGTAATGTAATATAATTCACATTGATGATAGGTTATGCCGCACCACTTCCCACTTATTAGCCACTTTTTCCTAATGGAAAATATCTTCGTACTCCCACCTATTCCAAAATCACCACACCACATCCCACATACATGCACCTGGGCCTCAAAAACTATACCACATCCCACCCACATACACCTAGGCCACAAACCACACCACATCCCACCTACAGACACCTAGGACATAGAACACATCACATCCCACCTGTAGACACCTAGGAAACAAACCACATCACATACCGCCTGCAGACACCTGGGACACAAATCACACCACATCCTGCATGTAGACACCTAGGGCACAACCACACCTCTTCCAAAAGACACCTAGAAAATCAAAACACATCTCATCCTGAAGACTATCGGGAAAGTACAACTCACCCAAAAACACATGATCCTCACAAACGACAACCATCTCCAATAATCATGGGCTATCATCACCTGGAAGAGGGGGCATGGAAGAGTGGGTGGCCAGCCATCCATCCTCCCCATAGGATGTTTGGTAAAGACACCCCCACCCCCGTGACGATGGAGGTGTTTGGAACATAGTGCTCAACTAGGTTGAGGTGCATATAGAAATCACAAGGAAAATACTGGTACATATACATATATGATACCAAAAACTCAATCCCAACCTATGGTTCCTGAATAGAGAAACCAACCCATAACTACCACCACATTTTTTATGCTACCTTTATATTCACAATAGTACACAACATGCCACAAATACATTCATGTTTCCCACCAATTCCATTTAACCATTTCCATTGTTTATTAAAAAATTCACTTATCCATTCTATCACTATCCGAGAAACTACTAAGCACATCAAACAAGAGGAAAAACAACAAAATCCATCTCAAAAGATGATGAAACCTGATACGATAGTTAAAACGGCTTCAAATTTCTCCTTTATTTAACACCCATTCTTGATATATTGATCCCTAGATACAAGGAAATATTTCTACATGCTACTCATGGAGAAATTCTAGGTGAAATACCCATACCAACAGAACTATCATTCTTCAAACTCACCCCAATCAAGTCACGTGCCAAAAAAACCAATCCCCAACTCATAACCCCATTCCACAACACATCACACCACAAACATCTCCCCACAACCTTGATGCACCACACTTTTTATCCATTTCAAAATCAATCAATCTCTCAACTTGAGATTTCATTACATGGTCAGGTTGATGTATCATCTACAAGTTCATCCATGACACCACCCAAGACATCCCACAACACACAACCATGACCACATAAATACCATAACAAAAACCATAGAAAACCCAAACCTCACAATAGCCCATGCACCAAGGAATAGCATTATTCTAGATTTTTCGAGGCATTACTTATTTAATTACACTTTTTAATTTTGGTGTTATCATAAAAACTACATGATCTCGGGGAATCCATTCATTAGATGGATTTATGTGATTAACCAATTTCCATATATAAGTTTTCAATAGAAACCAAACAACATGAAAACCATTTAGTTTGAAAACAAGGGCCCCTAGTGGCCATGATTTAATCGGGATATCAAGTCCATATAACTCACAATCATAATCATAATATCAAAACCACAAAAGAATGTAAAATGAATCCCCCAATCCTTTCAATTACATTTAATCGATTCTTTATCTTTGATTAGCCTCCTGAAAACATGATCCATATGTAAAAAATGTAGATCCCTCCCACATGATGCACAATTGGAGAGAAAAAAAGGGAATCCTACCTTAAAATGGTGTAAAAAATCCTCGTATAAGAACATATGATGTAACAAACCTATGATTACTTCTCCTGTAAGATCTGCAACCACTTGAGGATTCCACAACACCACCACATTGACAAAAACTAAAGAGAAATCCATTTAGAACCAGAAGAGATCATTCGCCATCACGTGGAATGAATAATGAGAGGAAAAATGAACTAACCCAGAATAAATTTTAGATATAGGGAAGAACGTACCTTTGATTGAATCCATATTTCTACGAATCGAAGGATAAAAGCTAGGAATCGATCCTTGATGAAGGAATCCTCAAGATGCCAGAGAGGGGTCGTTAGGTTGCCCAGGGTCAAGGGTGTATCACAACATTCATAGTTTTTGATAAATTGAGAAGATGAAAATATGTTTAAAATGTTATAGAAGCGGGGATTACACAACTTGTAATCCCCTTTCACACTGTAAAATCTCTCAAGGTTGACTTCTGATGAAAAACCCACCGCCTTTCAATTTATTTTATTTTTAATACACTAAAACGTTTCATACTGTGAACCATCCTAGAAATGATGTGAAACTAAACTTCATGTCGTGTAACCTACTTTCATGGTGTGAAATCTAGAATAAGCCTCACTGCACTCCCCAACTCCTATAGAAACTCTGAGAACCTCCCCTGAATATCACCGCCATCCAAAACTAGAAAAGTAACAGACTGAAAGGGAACATACCATTACACCTAGTACATCTCAAATGATTATCATCCTCAAGAATCCAAATCCAATACCATAAAAATGAAAAAATGGGGTCCGAACAAAAACCCTGTGAGATACCTCTTAAGTGTCTCATCACTCCTCAAGCACTAGCACTAGCAGAACATGGCAACCATAATAACAAAAACCACATTTAAACAAAAAAACCCTGCAACTGTCTCAACCTCCACATAGCCCAAGACAAAAACTACTATAGTCAACGATATACAATATCCTAAACACACAAATCAAGGAATTCCATCCTCCATGTCAAGATATTATCCAATTTGGGTAGCAATGAATCACCCGCATGGGTTTAATCACATCATAGTTAATGTATCTCAATTAGAAATATGGTCTCCCCCTTTTCACATGTCCAGAATCTATCACACATTGAACCACACACATCTCAACCCAAGGGGAAAATAACTCATTTCATAAAACAAGTTTAAAAAATTACATCACAAGGAAAACTAGAGCAAGAAAAAACTCAAAAAAACTCTTGATACTAGGTACACATATGTGTTTATCACTCCCAAGTAATCTTATAAATGCCACAATGCCTCCACAACATGAAAACCAAAGGAATGGTCTGTCTACATAGCACCTTCTCCCAAAAATCCTGGTTCTCTAATAGTCACTCCAGATATGTCATGTCATCCTGGATATCCAACTCTCCACAGTCAAGGACATTGGAGTCATCATGAAGATACTGAAAATAGTGATAGATATGGAAGACGTCATGGATCCTCTCCAACTATGGTGGTAGCGCCAATTGGTATTCAACTTCACTAACCTGTCCCAACACCTTAATGGTCCAAAAAACCAAGGAGAATGATTACTCCCTCTTCCAAACCTCTGCTTCCCACATCTAGGGAAAACTTTAAGAACACATGGTCCCCAACCTCAAGCACCAAGGCCTCCTACAATTAGAATAATACTTTTGGTGATCCTGTGCTACTTTAATACTCTCATGAACAAGATGAACCTTCTCTGTTGTGCTCTACACTACCTCAGGACCAAGAAAAATTGTCTCCCCAACCTGTGTCTACCACAACGGTGAACAAAAAGGTCTTCTATACAAATATTCAAATGGATCCATACCATTGGAAGAGTGAAATATATTATTATAAGAAAACTATACCAAGGGTATGTGTCGCACCCAAGATCCACCAAAGCCCTAGAAGAATGCTCAGAACATGTCCTCCAATGTCTGGATTTTCTGTTCTCTATGCCCATCTTTCTAGGGGTGGAAGGCAATGCTGAGGAATAACTAGGTGCTAAAATCATAACTCAATCCCCTACAGAATCATGAGATAAAAAACATTTCTTGATCTAATACCATGGATCTCAGAACTCGTTGTAACCACACCACATCATCCATACGCTTCTCCAAGGCATCCACTGCACCCGACTCCTTCATCACTAAGAAGTGAACTGATTTTGTTAACCTATCTACTACTGCCCAGATAGAATTACAGCCTCCATAAGATTTTGGTATCCCTATAAAGAAATCCATCAATATGCCATCCCACTTTCAATAACGAACATCCAAGGGCTACAACAAACCATCAGGAACATGGTGCTTGACTTTTACTTACTGACATACCAAGCACTTCACCACAAACTCCGCCATTTCCTGTTTCACCCTGAGCCACCAAAAATACATCCTCAATGCATGGTACATCTTTGAAACTCCTAGGTGTAATACTAAAGGTAATCTATGAGATTCATCAAGGAATCCCTTGTGTATCACCATCGGAACAAAGAACTTCCCACAAAACAAAATTTGATTCTGACCATCCCTCCAGAGTATCACTATGAACCACACAATTGCGCAACACCTCTACCTCTAAGTCCCCCCACTGAGAATAATCCACCTTATGAATCAAGTAATATTGCACCATCATATGAAACAAATAGATAGTACCACTATCCACTCCCTCATCCAAGTGCAAGGCTTCCAAATCCTCCATCGCTCACTATACATCCACAGATTCCTAAAAAACCTCATTCTGTGACTTTCTGATTAAGGCATCAACCCTGATATTCCTTTTCCTGAGGTGTAAGAGATCTCAAAATCATATTCTTGAAGAAAATCCATCCATCTCCACTATCTCAAGTTTATATCTCACTGGGAGAATATATACCGCAAACTCTTATGATCTGTGAAGATCACTAAGCATTCCCTAAGGAGTCAGTATCAGCACAAATTCAGTGCGAAAACCACTATTGTAACTCCATATTGTGGGTGGCATAGTTATTCTTGTGAGGATGTAACTTCCTGGACCCATAGGAGATCACTAATCACTACTGCGTCAACATGTATCCTAAACCTAGATGGGAATCCTCACAAAACACCTCAAACATGACCCCTTCCTCAGGCGACCAGAGCACTGTAGAACTAAACAACTTCCCCTTCATGTAACCAAACACTGCATGATACTGACCGATCCACATAAAAACTTGGTCATTCTGGGTTAAAGATGTAAGCAAGGCTGAAAATCGATAGAAATCAGGTACAAAAGTCCAATAATATCCCGCAAGACCGAGAAAATTGAAAAGTTATACCACATTCTTGGGGGATTCCCAAGAAATAACTACTTAGACATTTGATGGATATACTAATAAAAATGACTAGGAAACCACATGCTTGAGGAAATGCACCACTTGTGTCTATAAATTAAACTTGGAAAACTTTCGATAGATCTGGTGGTGTCAAAGAACCTATAAGATAGTTCTGAGATGCTCGATGTGATCCTCCTATGACTTTGTGTAGATTAAGATATCATCAATGAACATGATGATGAAACTTGTTATGAACTCATGTAAAAATATGTTCATAAGCCCCATGAACACAACTGATGTGTTCATAACATCGAATGGCATGACCACAAACATGAAGTACCTATACGTTCAACTAAAGGTAGTCTTTTGGATATCACTCTCCTTCACCCTCAAATGTTAGTATAAAGACCATAGATCAATATTGAAAAACCAAATCACCCCTCTCATCTGTTTGAAAAGATATTATATACTTAGAAGAGGGTAAAAGTTCTTGAACGTTAGCTGATTAAACATTTGGTAGTCTATACACAACCTCAGACAACCATCCGCCTTCTTGGTGAATACTAGAGCACCCCACGATGACACACTGAGCCAAATAAAACCCTTATTCATCAGATCATCTATCTGAATACTCAACTCCCACATCTCAAAAGGTTCCATTTGATAAGGGGGTATCAAAATCGGAGAAGCACTAGGCTGTAAATATATCTCGAACTTGACATCCTGTCAAAGGGGTAACATCACAACCTCCTCATGGAAAAAATCCAAGAAATCCCTAATGACCCTGGTAACCTCGGCTGTTCCAACATCCACTGATTACACTAACAGTTCTTCCCAAAAATAAGATAATGGGTTCTATATGCTGAATTCCCATCTGAAAACTCCTCTCTCCAACAAAAACCACATGTTGGCCATCCACATCTGAAAAAATGACTCTCTTACAGAAACATACGATAATGGAATGCATGGAATAAAACTTGTTAATTCCAAGAATGAAATTTTATAGTTTCATCTATAGAAAGAAAATATCCCCATAGGACTGATGCAGTCCCATCACCAGTCTACATCCCCAGCACACATCAGACAATCTAGTATGGCCTCTGACTGGAATTCTCAAAACCAGGGGTACATGAAGCCTCTATATGTATAGTCTCAAATAATGGGGTAGAGAGGGTGAAACTAATGAGTGTGATGTTTCTAAATCAAATAAATCACAAGGAAGGGTACTAAACAAACTGATCGTACCTCTGAAATTCTGTGTCCCTATTAGAACTGTCACCTCTACTACGTGCAACTGACCATGCCCAGATCCCCTGTCACTCTACTGAAGACCAACTCCATGAATAACCAATTTCCATATATAAGTTTTCAATAGAAACCAAACAAACAACAAACCATTTAGTGACTAAAAAAGGTAAACCAATGGAAATGATTTTCATTGGGGAATCCAACCTGTATAAATCACAATCACAAACATTATATAAAATTTGAAAAGGCATGAAAAACAAATCCCCATACCCATTTCAATTCCATTTAACTGATTCTTTATCTTTGATTATCCTGGTACAACCATGATCTATAGGTTGAAAAAATTATATCCCTCCCACATGATGCACAATCAAAGAGAAAAAAAGGAACTTTTACCTCAAAATAGTGTCAATGATTCTCGCACAAGAACAGATCACGTAACAGACCTCTGATTACTTCTCCCATAAGATCTCTATCCACCTGAGGATGCTTCAACACCACCTAATTGACCAAAATTGAAGAGAAACCAATTTATAACTAGAGGGAAATATTTTACACCACATAGAAATATGAACATGAGGAAAAGAGGGACCAACCCAGAAGAAATTGTAGAAATAGGGAAGAACGCACCCTAGATTGAAGCCAGATCACTAAGGATCGATGGAGAGAAGCGAAGAATCAATCCTTGATGAAGGAATCCTCAAAATGTCGGAGAGGGGTCATTGGGTTGCCTAGGGTTAAGGGTGTATTGAAACAGTTTTAGGGTTTTATAACCTGTGTGGATGAAAAAATGTTTAAAACATTACAACAGTGAGGGATTACATGATGTGTAATCCCCTTTCACACCATGAAATCCCTTGAGGTCAACTTTTGTTGAAAAACCCATCACCTTTAGATTTTTTTTTGTTTTTTAGACCCCAAAAAACTTCTCACCCTAAACCAACCTAGACAAGACATGAAACTAAATTTCATTCCTTGTAACCTACTTACACAACGTTTAATTCGTAAGTAGACTTGCTTCACTCCCCAACTCCAATGAAAACTCTTAGAACCTCCCCCAAATATCTCCAACATCCAAAAATAGCAAAGTAACAGACTAAAAGGAATTGATCTGTTAAAATATGCTTCATTTATTTGTAAGGATTGTGTTTTGAATGATTTTTAAACAAACCCAATAGAGGATATTGTTACAAAAAATCACAATAATAATTTTTGTGGTTGTGTTTATTGAAAATGGCGTGTGATGTGACTTCTGAAGGAGAAATTTAATTCATAAAATATATTAAAATAGTTTTGAAAGGATAAACTGTAGTTATATATGTTGAAAAAAGCCATGCCTTGATAACCTAGGTCCCATTATGAAGATGTGTTTCTAGAAAAGTAGAAAATAAATAATTCTATTAGTCATTGGAAATTGTAAGACTTTGTACTGTATCACTGGTAGAAGAGTATAAGTCATTCCATAATGTCATCAATCACATTGTGACTTGGAGAAGATAATAGAGATAATTTCTGGAGGATGTATTTATAGGGAGGAGCATGACATGAAAGGAGTCCATGAGTTTGAGGCATTGGATTGATTTTTTAGTCACCCCATAGATGTTCATTTCATTCTAAAAAATTGTTTTAGATGGAAAAATGAAAAATTACATCAATATATACAATTTTAATTGTATAGGTATGAAGCATATTTATGATGTTATATCCTTTTCTAATTTCAAATAGAAGAGATATTCAAACTTTGAAGGTTTTATACCTAAAAAATGGTTATTAAAGTTTTCTTAGTGGAACTATATATATGAGGGAAACACTATAGGGAAAAATTCTCACTCTATGACTGGACTTAGGTATATTTTGGTGGTTCTATCAATGTGTGGTTTGCGTCATGATGAAGAGGGTCACATCATGACTGGTTCAATGATCAAAATGGACTAGAATATTTATGTTGTGATATTTAGAATAATTAAATATAATATATAGAGAATATTTGGAGGATATAGTTCTTGAAAAAAAATCATGCCCTGGTGGTGATTCTCAGATTGTGATGGTCTTAAGTCAGAATGCATGCAAAATTAAATATCCAATCGTTTATCAGAAAATTCAAGGTAGTTAAGAGGGTATCTTGAAGGTATTTTGTTGAATATTCCCCACTTTTCATCAGTGGATTAATGATTTATCTAGATGGAGTCATGATAATTCTATAGATATATGAGAGATATTTTCTCATTAATAAGTTGAATTAAAGATTATGGATGTTCAAAGAGAAAAAAAAAGATCATGAGAAATCAGAAAGAGAGGAATTTATAAATAGTACTTCATAGTGACAAAGAAGATATAGGAGGTATTCTCACAAAAGGTTTATGGACTTCATCAGTGGATAAATGTGGAGAACAATTGATACACCACTCTGGTGTAAACTCACTCATTTTTCATAAAGATCAAAGAAACAACACCAAAAGAAAATATGATATTTTTGTTACTAAGAGCAGTATGTTAACTAAATATGTCTGGGTTATAAACCTAGATGGTATATACAATCACTTACAATTATAATCAATAATAAATAATCTTAATGTTTTAGGTACTCAACACATTACCACTACTTACTCCATAGCTTAAACTGGTTTAGGCGATCCAAGTAAAATATGTTTAAGTCTATATTTTACTTTTTTATTTCTTTATATATATTTTAAGGGAGAATAATGTTCTTGATAACAATAGTGAAAGATAGTTGGAAAGTCGTTATCTAAGAAATATCAACATACCCTGATCTACCCATCTCTTAGGGTATTTATCTTTTCTAGGACTAAAAATATTGGAGTGCATGATTCTTGTAAATAGGAATATTTTCCATTACATGCAATGATTATGTTCACTATAAATTACTTCCCAGCATATGGGAATTTTTTTAGATATTGTGTTATAGTTTATAAATATTATCTAATTTATAAATAAGTTATTTCATGCTATCAACTGAAACATTGGAGAAAAACAATGTACATGGTTCATTGATGCTTTTTTTATATAGATCACTCTTGTCAAAAATTTAAAAAATCATTCAATGAATCATAAGAATTTGATATTTCTCCTAATATTTTATCAACTTATATGTATTTATAGAGTTTTTAAAATTTTGATACCCCATTTAGTAAGAAACAAAGATTTTGTAATGATAAATATATATGGATGAAATAATCTATATTTTTTTTTGAGTTTCTATATTAGAGATATCACGAGGTCAAAAATAATATATATACGATCCATGTTGAGAAGAATGTCTATGATATATCAATTTGAAAATTAGTATATATTAAATATATTAATGAGGATGGTTTTAATTAAATATTGATATTAATCTCAATGATAACATGTTTGGATTTATCTCCCACTACTAAATTAAAATGAACGTATTTGATTCTGGATTTTCATACACTATCCATGAGGGAGAAAATTAGATTTTTATCATTGCCTCCATAGTATCAAAGAGACTCAAGGTTATTCTTAAAATCTAAATAATTTTATGTCACTAATATATTTGAAGTTAATAGGGATGAAGTCTCATGAATTTATGATACAAAATCTCCTACCCGTTACATTATATGTAATAGTACCCATCTGCATTAGTTTTACTATAATCAAAGTGTGATATTTTTTAAATTCCATTTGTAATAAATTTAGTGATCTAAATTTATTAAAAAATTCAGGGAAAAATGAGGACTATATACTTTTTCAACTGAAAATTTACTCTCCACTATCTTTTTTTGATATCATTTACATTTAATGGATCATTTGTTGTGAAAAAGAAATTTTTTGGTCCCAGATTATTCCATTGGATGTATCCATTTTAAATTTATATTATAATAATAAAGTGGTATATAAATAATTCACATTGAAAAAAAACCTCCATTGTTGATAATTATATTTTTTAGGAGTTGGAAGACTTTTTTATAGATAAAATGTCTATAGCGGAGAACATCGACTTGGGTATACCATTCCATAAATGAGTTAGTTTTCAAATAGATGGGATTTATGGATTGAAATTAATGTCTCTAATAGGTGAGAACATAATATATGTGTTGAGTCAAAATTTCCCTTTTGAATTATATATCTTTTTTTGGAAATCCCAAATGTATTTTTAATTGTAATTACTTTATCAATAGTATCATACTGACCTTGTCAATCATATCGTACTGACTTTGTAAATCGTATCGTACTGACTCAGTCAATCGTATCGTACTGACTCAGTCAATCGTATCGTACTGACGCTGTCAAACGTATCATACTGACTCTGTCAATCGTATCGTACTGACTTTGTCAATTGTATCATACTGACTCTGCTATTCATACTTTCATTAATTGTTTTGGTACTTAGTCAAAAAAACTTGTTTCATATTAACCGTACTCTTGTTTATCATATTCATATATTTTGTTTTAACCAATACGATGTCATTGAGTTAGTTACAAACTAATCAAAACGATGTCGTGCTTTCTGTTTCAATATGACCGTTATAATGCCAGGTGTCCAAGTCCCTCTGAGTTTTTCGGAGAAATATGACAATTGGAGGAGATGTGACCATTGGAACCCGAGGACTATAAATAGGAGGTCATTTGAAGCTAAGAAAGATATACACAGACAACTGAGAACAAGCATGAACGTGTGTGTACAATTGAGATACTTTGATTCTGTCATGTTCTAGAGAGAGACGTTGTGACTTCTCTCATGCATTGTGCTTTGTGCGTCCGATCATCGTATCGAGGGCTTTCAAGTAATTGAAAGAGAAAGGTGCCGATTACCTACAAAATAGAGGGCTGCTGGGGATAGGCAAACAGACGTTCTGATCATCGTATCGAGGGCTGCCAGGGATAGGCAGACGGACGAATCGATCATCGTATCGAGGGCTGCCAGGGATAGACAGACGGATGAACTGATCATCGTATCGAGGGCTTACCAAGGTGGTGGTAAGACAGACCTCTTATCCTAGGTGAAAGGATAACCCTTCTCTTTGGGTCAAAATAATTGTAATACTTTTACATTTCCGAACTTGTTTTTATTAGAAAGGAATTTGTATTGTTTCTTTTCTTCATTATACTTTCAATTGTAACTGTTTCAATTACAATTATCCTATTACATTTTGTATTAATATATTCTATATGATTTATGGTAGAATATCTCACACTTCTATTACTCTGATTATTGTATTCATCTTGAATACAATTACTTTACTTTTATAATAGTACTACATTACTTCATAACTTTATATTAAATACAATTGTGGTTTGAATTGTATTAGTTTAAGATCTTTTAAACTAATCTCTTTAAGTGTTTAAACTCTACATTTTTAAACATACAATTCACCCCCCCTCTTGTATTGTTCCATCTAATATACATATATATCTACATATTAGATCCAACAAGAGGGACAATTACACATCTTAAAAAACATATATGATACTCAATCATATTTAACATTTCATATTAATACATTAGAAAACATTAAATGAAAAATAAAGATATGTGGGTACTAAATGAGAACAAGAAAACATTTTTTAATGCTTTAAAGAGACTATGTGTGATAGATATGATGTGCCAGAAGAATTGAGATGGTGAGAATGCTACCCTAGTTTAAATATGATAATATGGTTTGGGCATGTCTTTAATGGCTATAAATTTTATACCAAAGACTATTGATCCCATGGTTGAAGAAGGAAGTGATTATGAAGTGGATTTGATTGGTTTGCTATATTTGTTTTTTCAAAACATAAATAATATTCAAACTCATGTGTTTCTTGGAAATCCATTTGATGTGAAGTTGAATTTGATGTTTTGGAGTTATTTGAGGTTCATGGATGAAGCTTGAATGTCAAAGATAAGTGATGGAACTAATTTGACCACATTTTGGAGGCTACATAAAGGTGAACGGGAATAGAATAACCTATGTAGAGGTAATGGATGGTTTTGTGAAGGTAACTCAATATTTTGTTGGAAATTTAAAGGTAATATTGAAGAATATAAGTTGGATAATTGTATCCTTTTGTGTAATGGTAATATCTATATGATTTTTCATAAAGGTTATCTAAGTTTTTCACTACCAACGTAAATGTAGTATAAGTCATATATTAAGGTTATCGAGGAATTTTAGTTAGTTTTCGAAAATAATTTCAGTGTATATGAAGGTAACGAAACTCTGTATAAGGGAAACACAAGAGTTTTAGTGAGATGCATAAGTGTATTCTGAGTTCCACATAAAGGTAATCTAACATATGTATAAAGGTAATTCAAAGATTATTTCCTATTCATAATGGTGATTCAAAATCATTGTAATGGTCATGAATTTCTGGAAAACCAAAATAGTGAAGGAAACTATGAATATTTTGTTGGAATTTTAGTTGAGGTTTCTTTATGACTTGATCATAAGTCTTCATACATCATATGAATTTATTTTTCATAGTGCAACCATTTGGATCATTTGAAAACTTTTCTTGGGATCATATGGATTTTTTGGTATGACATTGAAGATGAGATATTGATTAGACTTTAGAGTCTTATGATATCGTAACTATTAGGGATAGATTATAGAATTAATTACATAATGAAATTATAAATTCAATAAATTCTAAGTGATGGGCTAATAAATGTAAAAAAATATCATATTAATTATTATTGTGATTATAGATTTTTTAATGGATAAGGAGGAAGAATGACCATGTGATTTTTTTGTGTAAAGGTTGAATCCACAACCCCAACTACCTCATGAATAATTCACATATATAATTATATGAATATTAAATGCATGAAAATTATTTTTTATAGAGTAAAGAAGAATTAAAAGATTATGTGACAATAATTATATTTGGTTTTTTCTTCAGTTATGAGGACCAACAAGAGTTCTGAGTTTAAATATATGAGCCTTCTAAAGAACTCAAATTTGAATATTTGTAACTATATTATTATAAGTTGAGGACATAAATAGAAACTGTATGTTCTAGTATATTATTCTCTTGATGTTTCATTAAGGAAAAATAGAGGTATGGTTTTGTGAAATATTAATAAACTAATTGCGAAAGTTGTACATAAGGTTCACAGTAAAGAGAGAGGAAAAATAATTTTCTTTTACGATTTATATATTCCAAAGAAAACTTTTTACTATGGAGAGGTAGTTAGGTAGTGAATTTGTTTCATGTAGTGTTGTTTATGGGAATTGAAGAGAATTATTTATACTATGCATGAATAGAAGGGAAATAAGATCTCATAACATGGAAAACTCAATATTACTCATTGGTGTAAGACTCTAAATTTATTTACCCATTTGATATTATTGTAAATAGCATGGGATCCAGTAACTAAACAATATTCTCAAAAATATTCATGAAGATTTTAAAGTAAGTTTTAAGGATTTTCCCTACTCACAATAGTTTGTATGTTTTTTCTAGTGGGTCATGTGATTAACAATTTTACTAAATCATTCAAATTATTAGCTACTCAATTTAAGTAGTTAACCTTTTAAATATTTTGTGTCTAGTTTGTGTGTTGTAATAAAATAAATCAATTCACTCTAACAAGTGATAAAAGCTATTTTAGGGTAAAAAACATAAAATTGATGAATCACAAATTCAACTCCCATATAAAATATTTATTTGATCCCATCACTCTATAATTAGTATTAGAGCCAAATTTCCTT
Source organism: Viscum album (assembly GCA_963277665.1). Taxonomy (NCBI): domain Eukaryota; kingdom Viridiplantae; phylum Streptophyta; class Magnoliopsida; order Santalales; family Viscaceae; genus Viscum; species Viscum album. Next base: position 519,214,055 of record OY728145.1, read on the forward strand.
CAATTTCATATTTCTTTTTATTTTAAACTTTTCAAGATTCCCTATGATTTAATATTTTTCAATGATTTCATTTATCTTCTCTAGATTATCTAAATTTAGGAAATATAAAGTGGATTCAAATATTTGATTGGAATGGTTAGTTGATATTGATGGATATAATGTTTGTGTACATTATTTTTATCAACTATAATATATTAGAAGATGGAACTTATAGACTTACCCATGCACTATATGTACCTATATAATAACAATAATAAAGATGAATATAGAAAATGATGGTCATTCTAGAAATGATATTATTTATTTTAATTTATAAAATTATTTTTTAACATTAAAAGGAATCAAAATAGTTAAAAGGAATCAAAATAGAAAAAGGTATTCAGGATAAACTATATCTATGAAGGGAAAACCAAAGTAAAGTGAGAAACTTTGTAGTTTTAAGTAATAAATATAAATATATCTAGATGCATGATGATTATACTATTTATATCTTTTTTCACAAGGGTTAATGACATTATGTGAATGATTATAGGATTTTTTGAGATGTTAGAAGACTCAACCACTATTGAAAATAACTTATGTATATTACATGATAAATTTGTTTTGTGAAAGGAGCTTCTTTAGAAGAAAGTTATATAGGTGATATTACACATGACATAATACATATTATTATTATATATTATGAAATTAGGAAATATATTGTTGTCAAGAAAAATGTAATGGATTAAAAATAGATTACCTTTAAAGCCTTAAAACCCAAGAAAAGTAAAAAATGATGTTTATGAAGATGGTGAATTTGGATATTGAAATTTATATTCATATGTGAATATTAAGTTTTCGAAAATGATGTCCAATATATTTAGTGGTGTGAGAAGATGAAATGTAAATTTTAAAGGGAATACACCACTAAAATTATTCAATTGTGGATATGTTATAAATTTTTAGGCAAACTATCAAAATCTAAAAGAAGAAGAAGAAGATAGTGTTGAAGATGATAAAAATATAGAAGATTATAAAAGAAGAATGCATCATGGTTAATAAAATATTATATAATAAAGGTTAATAATTTATCATATAATAAAAAAGTGAAATTTCATATCTAAGTGAAAGTATGTTGAAAGTATAAATTAGGAAAAAGAGGTTGATACTAGTATTGATGTTAGTGAAAAGATTCTCAGTGATAAAGTAAATGATAAGTATTTTACTAGTGATGAAATAAAAAACTCTATAAGTGAATATGGGAAAAATAAAAATAGAGTTTATAAAAAATATATAATTGATAGAATGTCTCTCAAAAATATAAAATATTATAAAAGTGAATAGGAAGTTGAAGAAGATGAACAATCATTCCATAAAAAGAACTTAGTTTATGAAAAATAAAAATCCAAGATACTGAAGTTGATTAATGGTATGAAGAAAATGATTAATGATGATATGGACTTCAATATCAAGTTATAAGAAAATGTTAAAGATATTTAGAATGATATTGGTCTTATTCTACAGAAACTGGTCAAAGTAATAGACAAATAAAACCCTTGAGACTCATTTTTTGAAAATCCAATAAAGAAGTTGGAGGATGTTAAAAAAAGAATGAAGCATGATAAAATAAAAATAATATACTTCCTAGGATGATATTAATATTTTAAATTCTGGTAATGAGTGTCAAAAGAAGAATATTATCAAAAGAACTAAGTTTATAATGAAATCAAATGACTCTTAGAAATATGTAATTTATGGGAGTCCAAACATTAATCTACAAACTACTACAAATAGTTACTCTAAAAATGTAGAAAGGAATACTATAATGAAGAGTAATATTTCATATGTTTATTAAAAAAAATTCTTCAATAATTATATAAGATTGATAGTTAAAATAAGGATAAAAGGAAGGTAAATTTTTCTGGACAACATGTTGTTTTTAAAGGTAAACATATTTTTTTATGGAAAATGTTGCAACTATAGTGGTTTTGGGAACACAGTTTTGATTTTTTGGTTAAATTAAGAATACCAAAATGATTCTAAAAATATTGAGAGATAGAATATGATGGAGATTCATCCTTCTCAAAGAATATAGATATAGAAACCAGATGAAAAATCTAGAATAGAGACAGTAAATAGATTCCGACCATTGGATGTGGTTTTTGAAATATGAGACAATTTAGGTCACCATGATAAAATATATATATCCATTATTTTGGTCCAATAGATAAATAATTATTAATGGATAGATAAGGATGGTAATGAAATGTTTTTTGTTATATTAGTTTCATTTAAAGCATTAAATGAGTTCCCAAGGATATTGGACAGTGGGTTGTCTTCATATATGAATGAAGACTTGAAGCTATTAAAGGGTGTTGATGATTGTAAATAAGGTTTAATGACCTTTTAAAATGAAGGATCACTCAAGATAATGGGGGTTTTTATTCTATAATTGGGAAATAAAAACTAAAATATACAGACAACCTATATATTGATGAAGTAAAACATGACTTGTTGAGTGTTTCTTAGCTTTGTGTTGATGGAAGTGAGGAGATTTTTAGGAAAGATGGTTTCTTGGCGAAAATTACTTAATATTGAAAGGTTTTGTTTACATGATAATGAACAATTAGTGAATTATTTTAGGTTGGAGATGCATGAAATTTATGATACTTGAGCATGAAAATATAAAATGAACATTTTGACAGAAGTCTTGGCCATCTTGGGAAAATGAATATGTGAAATCTTACCGAAAGAGAAGTGTTTATGGTGTTCCTAATATAATATTTAAATTTATTGGACTTTAACTTCATCTCATAAGGGGATTATTAGTAATTCATTTCACAAAAGGGTTGAGATTCACACTTATCATCCATTAGAGATGATCTTTTTAGTCATTTGTAGGCCTATGAGAAAGAGGTAAAAAATAGAGATAAATATTTTATTTCATTTATTGAAGAAATTAATTGTATTTCATGAATTATATATATTAAACATTAATCATAGGATCTAAATATGTAAAAGAGTTTTAGATGAAATGTTAAAAAGGAGTGTGGTTATTCATTGAATAAAATGCAGAAAGATAATAGTGTTGATTACACTAATAATATTTTTAAATATTATCAAGAAAATAATGACATTAATCATGAATGTATTGAACTATACACAAATTAACAAAATGGTGTGATTGAAAGGAAGAATATAATCTTTTTAGAGAGGGATAAAATATTATTTATAGATAATGATACCTCTCAGTATTTTTGTATACAAGTAATTAGAGATGTAATTCTGTTAAAAATAATTTATTTTATAGAGAAAATTCTTATTTGACTTAATATGACATGTACTAAAATAAAACTGAAAGATTAAAATATATTAGAGTGTTTTTAAATCCCTGTATAATCAAAATAAAAGGCGAAAATATGGCTATGTTTGAGCCAAGAGGAGTTACTAAAATTTTTCTTGTTTACCCTCCAAATGAAAGGGGATATTATTATTATAACAAGTAGACTAGAATAATTTTTTATAATACTAATTTATATATCTTTTAATATAAAAATAATAAAGTTTCATTTTATGAATTAAGTTATATAAGTAATGTTGATACTATTTTTATTAAATAGCCTGAAGAAATTCCAAAAAAAGTTGAAAGTGTTGAAGTTGTACAGGTTGGAGAGGGATATTAAACCATTTTATAAGATAATTAATAATAAATTATTCTCATACAAGTCTAATAAGAAAACTACATGTCTAAAATTTCATTTTAAATAAAAATTTGTATATACAAACTAGGGGAACTCTAAGGAAAAAAATCTCATAATTAATTATTCTATAAAGTTGAATGTAAAGATATTGAAAAAGCATTGAATCATTAAGACTGGATTGATGAAATGTATGAAAAATTAGACCAAATCGATAATAATGATACATGGTAGTTAGTACCAAAACCTAAATCTAGGAATGTGATTGGAATATAATGGGTGTTCTGAAACAAGTTTAATGAAAAGGGAAAAGTTGTTTGAAATAAAGACTATTAGTTTGTAAAGGATATTCACTAGTTAAAGGTGTGGAATTAGATAAAATATTTTCACCAATTTAAAGGCTTGAAACTATATTAATCTTTATTTATATTAAAAAAAAAGGTAATACACGATATTCAAAATGGATGTTAAGTCTGCCTTTCTCAATGGTGAATTGGAAGTGAAGGTATACATTGATCAACCATGTGCGTTTTTACTTTGAGAAGATGAAAATTTTGTTTTCACATTAAATAAGTCTTTATATGGGCTTAAATAATACCCATTATTTTGCTATTTTAATTTATACACTTGATTAAAAATGTTTAATTTCAAAAAACGAAGAGTGGGAAAAATTACTATATTAAATACGATAAAGAGGTGTATCTCTTAGTTATATTTTATATAGATTACTCCATTTCAGATAGAAATTATGAAGAAGTATGTGATTATTTCTATTATGATATGAATAATATTTTAAAAATTTAAATGCTTAGTGAGATGAGATACTTTATTATCTAAAAAATATATCAAAATAAAGATCCCATTTTTTTTCACAAGATAAGTATGCTAGGTAAATTTTAAAAAGTTTTGGAATGGAGGATTAAAAAAAAGATTTCCACTAAAATTTTAGTTGTAACAAAACTATCCAAATATGGTAAAGGAAAGTAAGTAGACTAATGGGAATTATAGAATATAATTGGAAGTCTTATATACTTGATATCTGTTTATCAAAGTGATGTAGATTGGGGATGTTGTGTTTGTGATAAGAGTTATACATCTCATGGAGTTTTATATGTTAAAGAGAGGTGTGTTTTTTGTTAAATTAATAATAAAAAATAAGTCACCTTTAAAAATACTAAGGTATAATATCTAAGGTTTATGTTGGGATTTAAATCTTTCCCATCACAAAGTAATTTTTTTTGTTTTCCTCTCTTCCATCCTGCCTTTGGATATTATTATAAAAGGGGAATATAAGTCAACATAATTATCTTTATTTTTTTATTACCTATTTTGAAAAGGGGGAGAAAACTATATAGGGGATAAATCCATTTTTATTTGTTCAACCTAATTTTGGGAAGTATGTATTTATAGAGAGTTTTTAAAAGGGGAAATATATGAATTTGAAATTTGTAAATGTTTTTATTATTCTAATAGTTTATTTAAGTTCATGTAATAATTTTTGTATTATATATTCTAGGGAAAGATTAGATCATAATGATGGCAATTATGAAGTATTGATTCTTTTAGAATTGATCTATTCTTAAATCTATTTTCAAGTGGTATCATTCGATCTATCTATATTAAAATGTTTAGTTTTAAAAAGGTTCAAGAGTTATGGATGTAAATCACTATTTTTATGGTAAGTGTGATTTAATTATTAAATGTTGTTATTTTATACACCTAGATCACTAATGTATGCTTATAATTATTTAATAATTATTCCTTACTAAGTTATTGATGTTTAAAAGTGATTTATATTCCATGGTTGCAAAAAAGATCCAAAGGGGGAGATTGTTGAGCCCATGGCTAAAGAAGGAAGAGAAGATGGAGTGAATTTGTTTGATATATTGTATTTTTTTTGTAAATTTATAAATCCTTTTGAAAATTCAGTGTTTTAAGGTAATTCATTTAATTTTATGTTGTTTATTATGTTTTTAAGTGATTTGAGTATCATGGATGAATATTGAACATTGAAGAGAATTGAAAAAAATAGATTTATGCATATTTTTGGGGCTATGTAAAGGTAAATATGCATAAGATGAATTTCATAAAGGTAATTTATAGTTGTTTAAAGGTAAATATATATTTATTTTGGATACTTAACGGTAATATTGAAGGCTATAATATTATTAAAGATAACTTATTTTCATAAAGATAATCTATAAAGGATGTTGTGAAAAGGTCATCTATGTTTTGAACTACCTATTAAAAGGTATTATACTCTTTATGCAAATAATTTTTTCCCATTTTTAAAGCCGGTTTATGGGTTTCCGGTACCCCAAATTATAACCAAAACATAAACAAGTGAAACTTACACATCAAAGTAACCCGATTCATCACCGCACCCCATGTAAGATCCATCTTCTACAGTAGCTGATTTCTAATATGGAGACCTCCAATAGCTTGCACTTTGAACCCAACTCCTAAGAAGATCATGACTGGGCTACTCTAGGGATGACTACTTGACCATACTACCCTTTTTAAAATCCACAGTCACCTCAATGTTCTGTTTAGAATCCGATCTAGTCTGCATCAGCCACAGAAGATAAGAGTAATCCTTCCTTGGCCTTCTTCTTGGAGAAGCAGATAGGGGTCCATCTGCTATAGAAATCATCTGATTTCCACTATGAAAAACATCACTAAATGAGTGGACAAATGGGATAATCTCATTTTCCTTCCCACTCCTAGAACTCTACCTTCCAATATCAGCTCTCACCCCCAAAACAGCAGTAGGAGAATCAATGTTGATCCCCCACCTCTGGTTTGGAGTGTTACCTTCCATCAAAGGGAGCCACCTATCCTCAGTAGTAGCTTCCTCCATGTCCATGGACCCTGTCTCCTTTACCATACCCTATAGACACTCTTGTGTTTTCACACCACCATCCATCCCTACAACATCACCCTCAACCGTTCCATCCTACCACATGTCTGTTGAGAGGTCATTAAACCGGTTGCTAGATAAATGTTATCTAGAGGTTTTAATGTATTGTGTAAATGTATTTCAGTTTATATAAAGGTAATTATTATCTATATTTAATGCCCCAACTTCAATTACCCAGAGTCGGTGCATTATTACGTATCATTGGCATGATCACAAAAGATCAAGTCTCGAAAGACCGATTAGTTTAGTAGCCTTGGAAACACTAGATACATTCGTAAAGTTTACATTACATAATAAAGTGAAAAACTACAAAAACATTGATTCTATAGACAATACTGATATCCCATAGTCTATCCTTGCAGGTCAGTCATAAAATACTTCTTCATATCATAGGAAAAATAAAACATAGAAAGGGGTGAGCTCAGATGCCCAGTAAGGATAATAATATAGCAGAAACTTTCATAAATAAGCATAGACATTTAAGGCAATGTTTAAATAAAACAAAAGCCTTTTAAACTTGAACTTAAGCATAATATGGTAGAAATAAAATGAAATAATTCCATTTACTTATTCACATGGATATTCTACTAATCGAATAAGCACATGCAATATCAATAACCACTTTCATAATGATGGAATGCATAATGCCAGACTATCATAACCACATAGCCAAGGCCTTGTGCCAAGACTACAAATAAGATTTTTTCAAGGCCTTGTTCCAAGACACTAGTTTGTCTCATTATACCTACAGATGCATCAAGGATCTATAGTGAGCTCCACCTTTCACTTATTAAGTCTAATGCATTCATCATATGAATAGGTTAAAACATAACATAAACATTCCTATTAAAACTAGCATACGAAATGTTAATACTTTCTCCATGAATGGTATAAAAATAACACATCCACATTCAAAAATATCACCAAACCTTCAATACAATATGGAAGTTTTTTATCATAATAAATCAACTTCAAATAAACTTAAAATACATCAAAGGATGTTGAAATAGATGAAATCAAAACCATTTGAGAGAAATATCTCTTTTTTGAAATCATTTAAAAGTCACATAATTGTAAAAGAAAACATTTAATTTGAAAATATTCTTACAATATTGTAAGGGAAGAATTAACTATTTTATAATGGTGGAAAATATCCGCACCCTCCGTATAAGTTAAAAAACACATTCTTACCTTAATTTTGTCGAAAAGGTTAAAAATGACCTTGTATGGAAAATGACAGAAATATTCCTTTATAAACTTCTTATAAAAAGTCAAAAAAGAGTATAAATGACTTTAACCCATAGTCTGTAAAATAGTAATAATTTTTTGAAATAAATTTTTAAGAAACATGGATGTGGATGATAAAGAGGTCCCAGTAGATAATTACATATAAACAACCTCGGATAATGAAGAGATTGTGAAATAAACCATTACCTTGCACTTTTCCTTGATCGAGGGTTGGTTAAACTACTATATAGTATTTAAATAATTGTTATTAATTTATACAAGAATCATATACATTAATATGATATCATATATGATCTTTTAACATTGCTTTGTTAATAATATTTTAGTATTATCGTCGTTTTGGGTGTTAACTTACTCGTTTTCTTTTATATGTTTTGTTACATAAGCTGTGTTTGTTAGGGATAGGTTTTATATTATTCATATCCAGAATGATATCAAGTACATAAACATTATTTTTAATCATAAAATGAGAATTAGACTTGAATGGATATGATGGGGGAATGAATCTCATCGCGTTCGTGGAGACGGTAGTCCGTACGTACGCATGAGCAACAATATCATTCTTTTGATATTAAAATAATATATAATTGGATGGTATATCATATATAAAAAATCATTATAATTTTATATTTATTATTTAATTCAATTACACATCAATATCATAACCATCCAAATAATAATTTTTTGAATAATAATTACACCACGACGTGGAGTCTGTAAGTCGTACGGATGCACGTATGGTGACATGTCATTCAAAGGATGGATAAAATACTGAATATGGTTGTACCATATTTATAATAACATCAAAATATATAGAAGATACTGGATTTATTGCTTTAGAATGTAAATAACAAATAAAGAAGAAGTGAAACATGAAAGTAACTTGAAAGATGGTGGTGAAAACATTACCTCTTCTTGGGTTCTTCCTTTCGATTTGATCAAAAAATCTCCTTAAGACGGATTTATGACTAAAGGAAGGCCTTTAGGTTGTATTAAGTGATGTTGAGAGGATACTTGGTTAGGGGTTGGCCGAACCAAAAGGCTTTGAAGGTATGAATTTGAGAGAAGGGGGAGTGCCCTTGTATAAGAGGGGTGAGGGGCACCTTAGAAAAAACTTAAAATTTTATTTTATAATAAATTATTATTCGGTGTATAATATCTCCAAAGTGACTTATTTCAAGGATTAGGTGGGGATGGGTCGAAATACTTTCAACCGATATATTTTAGATAGGTTTGGGTCACTATATTAACCTTATCATTTATATTTAACTCTTAGTTAAATAGTTTAACATTTACCATGTCTCTTTGTATTTTTATATTATATAGTTAATAAACATACTATAACAAGCCAAGCGAACCCCAAGTGGTTAATTATTAATATATATAACTTTATCTAAGTAATTTTTCTGAACCTTAGATTTTTAGGAATAGAATATCAATTAATAATATCATATTTTTTTAAATACTCCTTTATGTAAATTTTTACACTATTTAATAATTGATTTTTTTAAAGTTCTAAAAACTGTATTAATTCAAAATAAATTCATTTAATCAATACTAACATGTCATATTAACCTAGAAAATTCGTGAAATACATAAAAAGTCTCAAATTACATTTATTTAGATATTTATAATATCAATTATTTTAATATTTAATTAATTAGGTAATTACTACATCACCATTGTGTCATAAATAAATTAAATTATTTAATGTCTAAAAATTATAAATAAAATATATTTATGCAGGAAATATTTTTATATTTATAATTAATATTTATAATTGAATTTATCCTATGTATAACCCTATATTAAAAATGTTTTAGTTATTTAACTTTGATTTTATCTCTTCTAACTTTTATTTGAATTAAATAATAATAAATGTCCTAATCTAATCCTAGTGGACCAAAGAGGTTCATATTTTATTCCTAAGGTTGTTTTTGGTCGAATGATACTTAGCCAATAGAATTAGGACATGTTTTAAGATAATAATAATATCATTTTTACCCTTAATTACCCTATTTACTTTTAATCGTGTTAAATAAAAGTAAAAGTTACTATTCACCAAAAATTATTTATATCTCGTTGAACCACATTTTACTCCTTGATATTAACCATGTCTCTCGAATTTTCAAAATTCCACTCACAGAAGTGGTAAAATTAAGTTTTATGTGAATTTTTAAATTCTCCTAGGAGGTGGGTAAAAGACGATGAAAAGTTCAATAAAATTTTTATATATCTAAAATTATTCTAAAATAACTCCAATGAATTAAATTGAAATTATATAGGTATTATGTATATATTTAAAAATTATTTAATTTAATTAAAATAAATAATTATTTAAATAAAAATTCGGTTTTAAACTATAACTCAGTGTTTTTCACTATTCATCAAAAATTGAATGTTTTCAGAAAAATACCAAAAATTCACCCTAAGCTAATTTCGATATTCCGAATCCAAAATTGAAGTCCATTTTGAAAGATACATTTTTTAAAATTTCAAGAAGTGGGTATTACTATTCATAACAACTAGTTTGATTAGTTGTGGTGTGTGTTAAAACTCGAAGTTGTGTATGAAAGACGCTACTATATTATTCAAAGAGAAGCGTACCGTGAAAGATTGGGGTGTTACATTCTCCCCTCCTTCAAATAATTTCGTCCTCAAAATTTCTAGAATATTACTTCATAAAAAGACTCAGGTGGTTCTTCATCATAAGTTCCTCGGGTTCCCACATTTCCTCTTCCATCTTATGGTTTCTCCATAAAACTTTTACCAGACGAGTCGTTCGGTTTCTCAGCACTTGTTCACTTGTATCAAGAACCTTGATAGGCTCTTTGTAATAAGACAAATCACGTTCCAGTTCTAATTCCTCATAGGTGAGTACACGCGTTGGGTCAGGCATGTATTTTCTCAACAATGATAAGTGGAACACATCGTGAACTTTTGGAGAGATTTGGCGACATATCCAAATGGTAAGCTATAACCCCAATTCGTTCTAGAATTTAGAAAGGTCCGATGTACCTGAGACTCAATTTACCTTTTTACCAAAACGTATAACTCCATTCCATGGAGATACCTTCAAGAAAACATGATCTCCTACCTGAAGTTCCAAATCCTTTCTTCGATTATCAACATTGCTCTTCTGCCTACTTTGACCTTCTTTGATGTGGTTTTAGATTATCTTCACATTTTCCATTGTTTCCTCCACCAGTTCTAGGCCTATGAGTTTTCTTTCACCAAATTTATCCCAATAGGTTGGTGTGCGACATCTCTTTCCGTATAATGCTTCATATGGTGCGATCCGAATACTTGAATGAAAGCTATTGTTATAGGAAAATTCTACCAGTGGTAAATATTGATCCCACATACCCTGAAAGTCAAGTGAGCAAGATCTAAACATGTCTTCTAAGGTTTGAATAGTCCGTTCTAATTGTCCATCAGTTTGGGGGTGGTATGCAGTGCTCAAACGAAGTTCAGTATCCATTGCTTTCTGAAGACTTTTCCAGAATCTTGAATTAAAATGGGGATCACGATCAGAAACAATCGATAGGGGTACTCCATGAAGTCTCACAACTTCATTAATATATAGTCTTTCTAGACGTTAAAGTGGTAGATCTTCTCTTATAGCAAGAAAATGTGATGACTTGGTAAGACGATCAACAATGTCCCATATTGCATCGTTACTTCTTGGAGTCTTTGGTATCCCCATGATGAAGTCTATCTTAATATTATCCCATTTCCACTCAGGTATGGGAAGAGGTTGCATGACTCCTCCAGGCTATTGCCTTCCAATTTTCACTTGTTGTAAAACCATACATCTTGACATAAAATCTGCAATCTCCCTCTTCATGTTGTCCCACCAAAAATGTTCCTTCAAATATCTATACATTTTGGTGCTCCCATGGTGTATAGATAAATTGAAACTATGAGTATCATCCAAAAATTCCCTTTTTAGATCAGGTATATCGGAAACACAAAGTCTCTTCACAAATTTCAAAATTCCATCTTCATAGAAAAAGTCACTCAATCTCCCATCATTCAAAGCTTTAATCTTCTTTTGAAATTCTTCATCATCGGTCTGAGAACTCTTTATCCTTTCTAGTAAATATGGTTTGGCAACCATTTGAAAAAGTATCAATGTTTCACCTTCCATGGTAATTCCCATATCCATCTTCACTAGATCCATGAAAATAGGATCCCTTTAAATTCTCATCATGTTCAAAACTCCATGATCCTTTCTGGTTAAACCATCTTCCACCTTATTTGCCTTCCCTAGGTGGTAGTGTATCGTGCAATTATAATCCTTGAGTAGTTCAATCCATCTTATTTTCCTCATGTTGAGTTATTTCTGTGAAAAAATATACTTCAAACTCTTGTGATCAGTATATATCTCACATATTTCACCATAGAGATAATGTCTCAATATCTTCAAAGCAAAGATTACAACAGCTAACTCAAGATCATGAGTAGGATAGTTTTGCTCATGAATTTTCATCTGTCTTGATGCATAGGCAATAACCCTATCATTATGCATAAGGACACAACCATGTCCTTTCTTTGAAGCATCACTATAAATAACAAACCCATCATTACCCGATGGTAAAGTCAATATAAGAGCATTGACTAATATTCTCTTCAGTTCTTCAAAACATTCTTTACAATATTTTGTCCAAATAAATTTAACCCCCTTTATGTGTGAGCTTCGTTAATGGATTAGCCAATTGGGAAAAGTTCTGGACGAAACGTTAAGAATAACCTGCTAAACCAATAAAACTACGTACCTTGGTTATACTCATTGGTGTTGGCCATTATTGGATTGCTCTTGTCTTAGAAGGATCAACAAAGATTCCATCCTTAGAGAAAGTATGTCCAAGAAAAGAAATCTCTTGAAGCCAGAATTCACACTTGCTAAACTTCCCATATAATTCATGTCTTCTCAAAGTATTCAATATAATGCGCAATTGATTTTCATGATCTTCGTAGCTTTTAGAGTATACCAAGATATCATCAATAAATACCACTAAAAAAATCCTTGAGATATTCCTTGAAAACTCTGTTCATTAGATCCATGAATACAGAGGGTGCATTAGTAAATCTAAAAGGCATTACTATAAACTCATAATTCCCGTACCTGGTTCGAAATGTTGTCTTCAGAATGTCATCCTTCTTTACACACAACTGATGATATCCAGATCGAAGGTCAATCTTTGAAAAATATTGAGCTCCAAGAAGTTGATCGAATAAATCATCAATGCGAGGTAGGGGATACTTATTCTTTATTGTTATAGCATTGATCTCCCTGTAGTCGATATATAACCTCATAGATCCATCTTTCTTCTTAACAAAAAAGACATGGGCTCCCCATAAAGAAGCACTAGGGCGAATAAATCCCTTATTACTCAATTACTCTAGTTGTTTCTTTAGTTCCACTAATTCCACAGTGGTCATTCTATAAGGGGTCTTCGATATGGGCCTTGAACCAGGAATTAAATCAATGGAAAACTCAATTTCTCATTCTAGAGGATGTCCAGGTAAATTTTCCGGAAACACATCTACACATTCTATCATAATAGGTACATACTCTATTTGAACATTCATTTCCTCAACCAATGTCATTTAATTCTATTCCTCCCCAATAATTGAATTTATTTGAGCTATTGGGGGTGGATCTAGATAAGAATTAGGTGGTGACGATTCTTCTCTAAAGATAAGGTGTTCTTTATCATCATCATCTAAAATCATAACCTCCTTCTTTTTACAATAAATCTTCACATCATGGTCTGAAAGACAATCCATACCGAGGATTATATCAAACTCAATCACAGGTATGATGATGAGATCGGTAGATAAAGAACATTTATATGCTCCAATGGGTACTGATTCACAAAACTTTGCAGCAATGATACTTCCCTTAGGAGTTTTAACTGACAAATACCTTGTTAAATCAAATTGGAAATATCTAATTTTCTTAGAAAACTAGGAAGATATGAAATAATGCGATGATCCAGAATCAAATAAAGCATTGGCTAAACTTGAGGAAACCATTAAATTACCCGCCACCACGTCTTTTGGAGCTTCAACCTCAGCAGTAGTGATATCATAAGCATGGCCTTGATCCCTTGGCCTTTTCTGAGGTAAGTTCCCCTAATGCTTAGGACATTCATTTGTATAATGTCCCATCTCCCTGAAATTGTAGCATTGAACATCGGTAGCTTCTTTATTCCCCTTGCAATCACGAGCTTGTTGGCCTTTTTCACCACACTTGTAACAGACTCTCATTCCCTTCAAGCATGTACGGGGTTGTTTCTTACCACATTTACTGCAGGATGGATATTTGAATTTTCCCTTCTTCCCCTTATTTCCATTTCTATAGTGATCAGTCGATCTCTTCTTTTCTTTATTTGCTTTAAATTTATAAGACTTAGAGAATTCCTTTTCTTTCTTGATAGCACATGAGACAATATCTTCGTACGATGAGAAGGATTGTAAGACTAATGCCTGATGGAGAAATGGTTTTAACCCATCAAAGAAACGATCAATCTTACTCCTTGGGTTACATATATTATCTACAACATGCCTTTTTAACCTTGTAAAGTTAGCCTCATACTTTTCAACATTCTCGTCCTCCTTTTGCCTTAGACTCAGAAATTGTATTTCTATATCTTCTCAACGGTCACGAGGAAAGCATTTTTCTAAGAAAATATCTTTAAACTCCCTCCATTCTATATTTGATACTTCATCATCTTCCTTTGTGTTTTGAATCAATGACCACCATTGATCAGCATCTCTAGTGAGGCGATAAACGGCCATGACAACTTTTTCCCTTTCGCTACTCCCCAAGGCATAGAAAATTTTCTCTAAGGAATTTATCCATTTCTCAGCTACTAATGGATTTTTACTCCCATTTAATGTTGGTGGTTGTTTCCTCATGAAGTGATCTAACATTAATCCTCCACGCTGTGGATCTGGGTACTCCATACGGGTAAGGTTGTTATTCATAACCTGAGTGAGTTGTCCAAGTATGTTGATTAGTTGATCAGAACCAGTTGAATAACCAGCTACACTATAATTATCTTGAGCAGGAGGGAAATCCTTACATGGAGTGCGTGCATTGATACAGTTTTCATTCCTTCCACTAGGCGCCATTTCTAAACAATTTCATACACTAGATTAGTTTATGAATCAAAATACATAAATCCAAACTTGTAAAACACTTAACATAAATTGAAAAATTTATGTATATAATCCATAATCATAAAAATGTATTCTTTGAAAAAGTATATACTCATAAACCCTTCATAATGGTTTGTAAAGAAAATGATAATTATCCTAAGCATATCCCCCAGGAGTGTCGTAATCAAGAGTGCATCAAGACCCATTTTCGTGCACCAATTCTCGTTCGAGTCTAGCTCAAAGCGGTGTTTTTGGGTTTTACCCCTAGGTACATCTATGCCATAGCTACCTCTACCTACTCGTATCTAGACAGGGATGTATTGCTCAGAAAACTCACAAAATCTATACAATACCAAAATTCTAGGAAATTATTCTATACTAATCCTCAAATTCTATCTTAGGACTATGTGATCTAATCAGAGTTTATCTAAATATTGCTTCCAAGGTTTGTACTAAACTTCCTTTGATACCAACTATAACACCCCGACCCTAGTTACCCAGAGTCAGTGCATTATTACGTATCATTAGCAAGATCACAAAAGATCAAGTATCGAAAGACCGATTAGTTTAGTAGCCTTAGAAACACTAGATACATTCATAAAGTGAAAAACTATAACAAAATTGATTCCATAGACAACACTGAGATCCCATAGTCTATCCCTGAAGGTCAATCATAAAATACTTCTTCACATCCTGGGAAAAATAAAATATAGAAAGGGGTGAGCTCAGATGCCCAGTAATGATAACAATATAGCGGAAACTTTCATAAATAAGCATAAAAATTTAAGGCAATGTATAACTAAAAAAAACCCTATTAAACTTGAACTTAAGCATAATATGACAGAAATAAAATGAAATAATTCCATTTACATATTCATATGGATATTATCCTAATCGAATAATCACATGCAATATCAATAACCACTTTCATAATGATGGAATGCATAATGCCAGACTATCATGACCACATATCCAAGGCCTTGTTCGAAGACTACAAATAATATTTTGTCAAGGCCTTATACCAAGATACTAGTTTGTCTCATGAGACCTACTGATGCATCTAGGAGCTATATCAGGCTCCACCCATCACTTATTAAGTCCAATGCATTCCTAATATGAATAGGATTAAACATAACATAAACATTCGTATTAAAACTAGCATACAAAATATCAATACTTTCTCCGTAAAACCTGAATGGTATAAAAACAACACATCCACATTCAAAAATATCACAAAACCTTCAATACAATATTGAAGTTTTGTATCATAATAAATCAACTTCAAATAAACTTAAAATCCATCAAAGGATGTTGACATAGATGAAATCAAAACTACTTGAGAGAAATATCTATTTTTTGAAATCATTTAAAAGTCACATAATTGTAAAAGAAAACATTTACTTTGAAAATATTCTTATAATCTTGTAAGGGAAACTTACACTATTTTTTAATGGTGGAAAATAGTTGCACCCGCCGTATAAATTAAAAAAGACATTCTTACCTTAATTTTGTCGAAAAGGTTAAAAAAGACCTTGTTTAGAAAACGACATAAAAATTCCTTTATAAACTTATTATAAAAAGTAAAAAAAGGGTATAAATTACTTTAACACATAGTCTTATAAAATATTAAGAATGTTTTGAAATACATTTTTAAGAAACATGGATGTGGATGATAAAGAGGTCCCAGAAGATAATTACGTATAAACAACCTCAGATAATGAAGAGATTGTGAAATAAACCTTTACCTTGCACTTTTCCTTGATAGAGGGTAGGTTAAACTCCTGTATAATAGTTAAATCATTATTATTATGTTATACAGGAATCATATACATTAATATAAAATCATATATGATCTTTTAATGTTTCTTTGTTAATAATATTTTAGTATTATCACCGTTTCGGGTGTTAACTTACTCGTTTTCTTTTATATGTTTTCTTACATAAGTCGTGTTTGTTATGGATAGGTTGTATATTATTCATATCCAAAATGATATCAAGTACTTAAACATTATTTTTAATCATCAAATGAGAATTAGACTTGAATGGATACGATGGGGAATGAATCTCGTCGCGTTCGTGGAGACGGTAGTCCGTACGTACGCACGAGCGACAATATCATTCTTTTGATATTAAAATAATATATAATTTGATGGTATATAATTTATACATAATAATAATAATTTTATATTTTATATTTACTTAAATTACACATCAATATCATACCCATCAAAATAATAATGTTTTGAATAACAATTACACCACGATGTGGAGACGGTAAACCGTACGTACGCACGTATGGTGACATGTCATTCAAAGGATGGATAGAATACTGAATATGGTTGTACCATATTTATAATAACATCATAGTATATAGAATATACTAGGGTTGTTGTTTCATAAAGGAAATAACAAATAAAGAAGAAGTGGAAGAAGAAAGGAACTTGTAAGATGGTGGTGAAAACATTACCTCTTCTTGGGTTATTCCTTTTGATTTGATCAAAAGGGCTCGTTAAGATGGCTTTCTGACTAAAGGAAGGCCTTTATATTGTATTGAGGGAAGTTTAGAGGATATTTGGGCAGGGTTTGGCCCATACAAAAGGCTTTGAAGGTATGAATTTTGGAGAAGGGTGAGTGCCCTTTTATAAGAGGGGTGAGGGGCACCTTAGAAAAAACATAAAATATTATTTTATAATAAATTCATATTTGGTTTATAATGGCTCCAAAGTGACTTATTTAGAGGATAAAGTGGGTATGGGTCGAAATCCTTTCAACCAATAGATTTTAGACAGGTTTGGGTCACTATATTAATCTTATCATTTATATTTAACCCTTAATTAAATAGTTTAACATTTACCATGTCTCTGTATTTTTATACTATATAGTTAATAAACTTACTATAAAAAGCCAAGAGAACCCCAAGTGGTTAATTATTAATATATATAACTTTATATAAGTCATTTCTCCGAAACTTATATTTTTAAGAATAGAATATCAATTAATAATATAATATTTGTTTTAAATACTCCTTTATGTCAATTTTGAAACTATTTAATAATTGTTTTTTTTAATTTCTAACTACTTTATTAATTCAAAATAAATTCATTTAATCAATCCTAACATGTCATATTAACCTATAAAATTAATGTAATTCACAAAAA
Organism: Viscum album; assembly: GCA_963277665.1. Taxonomy (NCBI): domain Eukaryota; kingdom Viridiplantae; phylum Streptophyta; class Magnoliopsida; order Santalales; family Viscaceae; genus Viscum; species Viscum album. The sequence continues at coordinate 519,232,228 of OY728145.1, forward strand.
GTATCAAATTATATTTATTTGGATATTTATAATATCAATTATTTTAATATTTCATTAATTAGGTAATTAATGCATCACCATTGTGTCATAATTAAATTAAATTATTTAATTTATAAAAATTATAATTAAAATATAATTATGTAGGAAATATTTTATATTTCTAATAAATATTTATAATCTAATTTATCCTATGTATAACCTTATATTAAAAATGTTTTAGTTATTTAACTTTGATTTTATCTCTTTCAACTCTTCTTTGAATTAAATAATAATAAATGTCATAATCTAATACAAGTGGACCAAAGAGGTTCATATTTTATTCCTAAGTTTGTTTTTGTCCGAATTATACTTATACAATAGAATAAGGACATGTGTTAGGGTAGTAATAATATCATTTTTACCCTTAATTACCCTATTTACTTTTAACCGTGGTAAATAAAAGTAAAAATTACTATTCACCAAAAATTATTTTTGTGTTATTGAACCAAATTTTACTCATTTATATTAACCGTGTTTCTAGGATTTTCAAAATTCCACTCACAAAAGTGGTAAAATTAAGTTTTATGTGATTTTGCAAATTCTCATAGGAGGTGGGTAAAAGACGGTGAAAAGTTCAATAAAATTTTTATATATCTAAAATTATTCTAAAATAACTCCGATGAATTCAATTGAACTTATATAATTATTATTTATCTATTTTGACCTTAATTAAATTTAGATAAAATAAATAATTATTTAAATAAAAATTCAGTTTTAAACTATAACTCATTGTTTTTTCACTATTCATCAAAAATTGAATGTTTTCAGAAAAATACAAAAAATTCACCCAAATATAATTTCAATATTCTGAATCCAAAAATGAAGTCAATTATCAAAGATAAAATTTATAAAATTTAAAAAATTGGGTATTAATATTCATAACAGCTAGTTTGATTGGTTGTGGTGTGTGTTAGAACTCGAAGTTGCGTACAACACACACTACTGTATTATTCAAAGAGAAGCGTTCCATGGAAGCTTGTGGTGTTACACTATATAAGGGTATCATTGGAGTTTAGTGTGAAGCATAAGGGTATTCCTGGTGTTGGGTAAAGGTTCACCAATATACGTGTAATGGTAATTAAAAAATCATTCCCCTTTTCTAAAGTTGATAGAAAAATATATGTAAGGGTTATGAAGTTCTGAGAATCAAAAATGGAGAAGAAAATTCCATATAGATCATTCTTTGGGTGTTTTAGTTGAGGTTCCCGTATAACTTGATCATATGTCTTCGAACATTGTATAACTTTAACTTTCACAGCATAATCCTTTGGATTGTTGTTAAAATTTTATTGAGAGTGTATGAATTTATTTTTATATTAATTTTGAGATGGAATATTTTTTAGCATTTAGAATATTATGATTTGATAATCATTGCTGATAGATTTCAGAATTAATTTTCTGAATAAATTATAAATTGAATCAATGATAGGTGATGAGTTCTTAAATGAAAACAAATATCATGATAATTATAATCACAATTTAGACTATTATAATGAAGGAGGACGAATAAACTTTTTATTTTCATCTCAAAGGAGGAATCCCTGACTATAACTCTCTTTCATGATTTATTAATAAATTCATATTCATCTTTGTGGTATATGAATTTCCATGGATAGAATGAGGAAGAATGACCAAATTACGTGATAGTTATCAAATGAAATTATTTCATCGGTTATGAAGAGGAGAAATGAGTTTTTTCATGATAGATTTTTGAGTCTTCAGGATAATTAAAATATAAGCATCCTTAACTATATTATTATAAGAAAGATATTGAAAATGTAGAGGCTATACTAGAATATTATTCAGGATATATTTCTTGAATACATATTTCATCAAAGAAGAAGAGAGGTGTGGTTGTGAAAATTGTGAATAATTCAACTTGGTGAGTTATGCCTGAAGTTTAGATTAAAGAGTGAGGATTAATAATTTAATTCTACTATTTACATATTCAAAATAACTCTTTTCATGGGGGAGATAAATTCAACTAGTGAAGTTGTTTCATGTAGTTTTGTGAGTGAAAATTATAGATAAGTCTCACTACTAGGAAAGAATAGAAGAGAAAGAATATCTCAGACCAAAAACAACTTGAGATCAGTTATTTGTGGAAGAAAATTTAGTTTTTTACCCATTTAAAATTATATAAATAATGTAGGATTCATTAACTATGTAGGATACACACAAATAGTCGGGAGATTTATTAATTTAGTTCTAAGGATTTTCACAACTTGTAGTGGTTCGCATGATTTTTCTAATGGATGATGTGATAAACAAATTTACCTAATAATTACATTTATTAACTACTAAAATTTAGTAGAAAACATTTTAAATATATCATGCCTTATTTTGGTGTGTTTTTTTATTAGAACAAAAAATTAATTCACACTAAAAAGTGATGGAGCTTGTTTTAGTGAGAATAACTAAAAAATTTAAATCATTGATTCAAACCCTCATAGTGATTTCAATGACCCTATGACTCTATTGGGTAGGATAAAAATGTATTTTATAATATAAAATTATTGGTATTCATTAAAGAAATTCATTATTTGAGTGAAAAAGAAAAAAACCAATTACTATATGAATAGAATATTACAGAGTTATTAAAGATATATGGGATATTGATTAAATTAAATTTAAAGTTTATATGTTCAACTATAAATGCTTTATTTATGAGAATAGTTATATAAATTATTAATTTATAATGATACTAATAGATATAAATAGGTTAGGATATAAATATGACCCTTTTATCATGGAAACACATGAAATCCAAATTTTTGTTGTTCTTGATGCCCGATGTATTCAGTGATCCATCATTTTGTAAGGAAAAATAGTATTTTGGTGATGAAAATTTTTACAATGAGGAATAATTATATGAGATCCCTGATTCCATGGAAATATTATTAGAGTATATTTATTTTCAATACACAGAGATGGTATATGACCTTGAGAAAGATCAGGAAGAATGACTATGAGAAAAAAATCCTTTAGTAATCTCTTAATATTAGAGGTATTATATATTTATTTCTTATTTAACATTTCCAATTTTGGAAAATATGAGATATATTATTTCTAATTGTATTATTTACACAAGTCTCATATTTAACATATATGATAAATTTTTTTTGGTAATTGAGAATACCTTACATATGATTGTTAATTTTAATGATATTTTTATTATTTTAAATAAAACTAAAATTTTGTTTTTTTAGTTATATCATTTCATGTATCTTAAATTTTGTCCTTATTTTTTAGTATTTTAGTTAACTATTTTAACAAATATGAGAAATAATGGGTTTCATTTAGTTTTATTTATACCATTTTCCAATTTTTATTCAATTTTATATGTCAATAGTTGGATTTGTATCATCTTTTATTCATTACTTGTTAACTTGATTTGTAAGAACATGTTAGATAAAATAGTTGATCCCTATCAATCTTCTAAGTAGGAATATATATTTAGTTCTTCTAAGGATCCTTATCATTTCTCTACATTAGAACCTTATAATTCTACAAGGAAGGCCTCCAGAGTTGGTAAATGTGGCAGTAGGGATTTATCTAAATTATCACTTGATTTTATAAATGATAATGATATAAATACCAAGTTTTACTATAATCTTAATCATATAGGTCCAAATTAAAATGAATTTTGATGTTTTTTTTCAAGTAATGATCAATAAAAAATAATCATTTTGATTTTTAATTAGGGAAGTGACTTCAATATGATACTAGATCAGCTATAGGTGACAATTTTGGTAATCTAATTTATTATTAATTAATGTTTTATGATATGGTTTAAGATATATTGATCATTTTTTCTTCTCACTTTTATATGTCATTTGATTTACCTTTCACTAAATAAATCATGAAGATATTTTTATATTTTTATGAAAGTTATATATGGATTTTAAGTTAACCCTAACTTCATATATCATTTTTTTGGAAAAAGGAAAAATAAAACTCCATATCAACTATATAGTTTTTTAGATGAAGATACAAGAATAATTTTTTTTGGAATTAGATCACAAGAATAAGTTTTGGTAAGTGAAGTGTCATCTCTTGGAATTTTTTTATTTAATCACTAAATATAATTATATTAGTGTTTTTTTCTACTTAATTAATAATCACTAAAGATATTTCATAAAGAGATCTAGGAAAAGAATATATACAATCATATTTTTTCTCAAAGAGGGTATTTGTTACTTTAATAATAAATTAAGGGTGATAAGTTCAGAAAATTAAGAGCCAAGTCTTTTGGATCAACAATGATTTTTCCTCCTTCCACTAACTTGATATGAAAAATAAAAAAAGTATGGAACGATGAAAATGTGAAATATCTTATAGGAGAGTTGGAGTCTATAACTCAGAGGATTTTGAGGATAAATTTAAATTATTTTTAAACTCATTTTATTTTTTTACATAAAATAATGTTTTCAAATATTCTTTATAGGAATTTGTAATGACCTTAATTTTAGTAAAATATTCCTCCTTAAATAAATACCATATTCGTTAGTTTACTCCATATGTAACACAAAATCGAAACATATATAGACCGCTATAATGAATCCATAGAATCTATATATATATATATAGACATAAAGGAAACAAAATAAATATCACGTTAAATATTAAGTCATCTAGCGCATCTCAGAAAATTGAAAAATATTTTTTATAAAATTTACTTCGTTTTCAAGTATAGTATCTTTCTATACAAATAATTGAGAAAAAGTATATTAATTAGTAATTTAATAGAAAAATAATATTCAATATATCAAAATACATTTTTTATAAAAAATGTTTTTACTATATTTTATTTTTTTTATTTAAAAATAAAATTTATAAATTGTAATTTGTGAATTTTAAAAAAATAAATTAATTTTTTTGATTTATCATGTCAATATTATCTTAAGATTAATTTTTACTATTTTTATAAAAATACTGTTTTTAGGTGAATGGTCTAAAATACTGTTTTTATAAATAATATGACTTTTACAACATTATTAGTATATAAGTATGACTTAGAAATTCATGAATTTTTTATTAGACTAAATATGAATCTTATAAATGACTTTAAAATTTAAAAAAAAATTGGTTTTAATTTATAAACCCATATTTGACATTTTATAACATACGTTATATTTTTTCACAAAAATAGTTTTTAAAACATTATACATTTATTATTTTAAAATTAAATTTTATCACTTTTATCAATTTAATCATATTAAATGAATTTAAAATTTTTAATCGATAGTTCCTTATTTTGTATAAAGGTCCATTTTTTTTTGGAATAAGAAATAAATTACTTAGATAAAAACTAATTACATTAAGGAAAACTAAAATGGTAAAAATGCATAACCTAAGAGGTAAGGGAATAATATGTTCTAAAAATGGATTTAATTTAGTGTTTGATGATTTTTAAACCTTATCTCTTACCTCTCCTTTATTTCTCAATTTTTGTATCCACTTTACTTGATATTGACATCCCATTATTGATTTGTTTGGGTATTAATAAGAATATCACCACCTTTCACTTATAAAAGAGGTATTCCTCTCCTCACTTTCCCTCACACCATAAACCACTATGTTCATCCTAAACTCTACCCAATAGTCTCCTCAATATTCCTAAACACCCTCAATAGGTTATGGTATTCTCAAAATTCCTTCCTTTAATGTATTCATCCCCTTTGAAAAGGATATAATCTAAGTGTGGTATAAACTTATAATAACACCTTTCTATTTTATATTTCTTTATGTGCACTTATTCTTCCTCAAATTACATTTCACATTATAAATATAAACAAAGTATAATTATTATAATATTATGTTGTGATATTGATGGAACAATAATTAAGCATTTTTCTATTTTATATTAAGAAAAAAAAACCTGAATCGTGCGTGTGTGCAAACTACCGTCTCAACAAATAAATTTGATTCATTTTCACCAATGTTGCCATGTATAGTTTTATTAGTTATTTTATGAGTATATATGATATATATAAGTAATATATATATCATGAATATGGTTCTTTATGTATAAAAAATATTAAAAATCATTATAAGGTAATCCATTGATTTTAGTAAATAACCCCAAACTAGTTTATCACTATTTTCATATTCACGAAACATGACTAAAAAATATATGTGATGGAATTATAACATTATTAATACTTATAAAATATAAATTATAATACCATTAATGGTATTTAAATGATAAAATGTGTAAGAATAACGAATACCGACACCGCTCTTGGGATAATAGTAAGGTTATAAACTCATGATGTGGGAAAATATGTAAAAACTAACTAATATACATATAGATAAATATTTTAAATGAAAATTTTAAATAACATGAGGTATGAATATGGTTATTAAATTATTTATTTATATAGTTATGTTTTTATACCATATTTTTAAGCACTTCCTTGGTAATCAAGGGTAAATTTAAGAGATTCTTGTCTCAAAATTTCACCCATTGAGACATATTTTTTATAATGAACCATGTTTTCGTTGGAATTGTGAATATAATAACCCTTAATTATTTTGTATAATTATTAATTTTTATTTAAAGATGCTAAATATTCTATTTCAGGTTCTTTTTCTCATTGGGTTTTGACTCAATAAAATTATAAAATCTATATGGGTGTTATCGACTCAAATTCTGATTCATTGGATCATATTATTTCTTACATGAATATAATCTTGAAATTTAATTTGATCCTAAAAATACCCTATTTTATATGTTATTTCATCTTATTATCCGGTAAAATTATTTATCATCATCAATAACCTCTTCTTTGATAAAATATTTTCCAAATTAATTGTATCACATCCGTAAGAATAACCCTAATTCTTACCAACAAATATTTTCTTACATTACAATGTTTTTCTATCAGAAGAGTTTATTTAATGAAATAAATATATTATCTACCCTTAATATTAATTTTAATTTAATTTACCTATTTTATTAAATTAAAGTCTTTCAATGTTTCTTTGATGTGTATTTTTCTTTGAAATGGCCTAAAAAGATTAATATTGGAATTTCATTTCATTATTTACCACTTTAGATTTAATATCATGTTTTTTGTTTCATTACAAGGATCGTTTATTTGAAAACATTTATAACAATTTTATTTATGTCTATCATTTTCCCTCTCAAATATTTTTAAAGTGACTTTTACTCTATATTTTATAACAATGTTTGAAATAATTTATGAAAACTTTTTTATTTTTAGTTCTATTTTTTCCCCTAAAAGGTTTATCTATTATAAAGTGATGTTTTTATCGTCCTATATATTTAATTATGATATGATTTCTTTTGTAAGATGAAATTTTTGATATTATATGATTTATTAAGTTATTTTTAATTTATATTTTTTAAATGTTTATGAAACCTATTCTTTTCCATGGGTTCTTTATGATATGATTATGTTTATATTAAGTGTAAAAAATATGTACGGATGATAAAGGATGGGTTCCTAGATCACCCTATAATGAATTAGTTTATGTTTATATCACATGAGATATTCATCCTTGTATATAATGAGTTTTTTCCCATAGGTGTTCACATAACGAGTTTTCTCACATTTGCAAGTGTGGACCTAATGAGTTTGTTCACATAGGTGTGATAATAATGGGTTTGATCACAAAGGTTTTCCTGTGATTTTGGTCATACCATATTTATAATTTATTTATCAAGTTATGAAAAATTTCCAATATGTTTTTTTATCTTCATTATATTCCATGTTTGCATGATTACACCTTATTCTTAAATCATTCCAGACTTTTATATCATGTTCACATATTTTGGGATTATTGATATGAATTCTGAGACACACAATTTTTTTTATTGTTACTTAATGAGATTTTTGTGATTCTATGTTGATTTATAATGGTTTAAAATTATCATATATGTAATTATGATATTTTTTTAAGATATCGATGTCTTCCCTCTATTCTCCTTCTTATTTATGATCTGATACATTATGAAAAGATTTTTTACTTTACCGAGTGTCTGAGATCACCAATTATTTATGTTTCTATAACATATGTTAAAGAGATGATTATATCACATGATATGTAAAAAAGGGTCTATAGGAGTTAGATTATGGATTATATTTTTTAAGTGTTGCAAAATAAATTGGTTATATTTCAAATCTCCAAAACACAAAACCATTTGGTCCTCGGGTTGTGCGACTGTTTGTGAATATATTATCTAAAACATAAAATTAATGTATTACTTAATTTATTATTATCTTGAGTCACTTTAAAATATCTTAAGTAGAATATCACATAAGGTAACTTCATAATTAAGGGTAAAAGGGATATTGTTTCTATTTTATTAGGAATGGAATAACACTTGAATCACATATGAGGATAAAAGGTGAGAGAATCTATTAAAAAAGGATTTGGTAATCCTTATAATTCTCTGAGGAAGGATTCATATATAGAAAAATAATATCTTTAGAAGATAAATTTTAATATATAGGCCAGATAATGGAGGATAGGATGAGATCATTGATATAGTCATAGATAGTGTCTGCTTGCATATCCCTCTCCTCCACCTCCTCTTCCATATTTTCAAATCTATTGTGAGTTATATGGTGAGGATATCTAGTATCATATTTTATCATATAGGATAATACATTATATTGTGTTTATATTACATCATCATTAGATGTATATAGATAAGCTTAGGTCAATAGTATATGATATTATATATGCATCAACAAGAATATCATTCCACACTAATGAGGTTTCAATAGTTGGATAAATTGTTATAAATTTTTTACTTTGGGCATATAATATTATAACGAAACTTACCATTAAGGTAGTATAGAATATATCCTTTATTTAATATTTTTTAAAATTTATTATAATAATTTAACACACACACATATATATTAGGAATACCATAAAAATAAATGCATGATATATAATATTAAATAATTAGTTTTAAGACCTTTGACTTCATAAAATACATTCTTCGAAGGAATTTCTAAATTTTTATTATATAAATTTATATCTTTGGATGATTGTGAGATGATAATGACTAATAAAATTTTTGGGTGTGATTTCCTACATAGAATTTTTAATAAAGATATCTAGGATCTTATAGATATAGATATGTTAGGCCTCACGATGATACATGTATTTTCTATATAAGTTAATTTGCATATTTATTTCAATTATATATATTTGATGTAACTTGCTGTATATATTTTTTATTATGTATCTACATGAAGTTTGTATTCACTATGATACAAAATCAATGTATGGATTCATGTACCCATAATTTATTTCTATAATAATGAAGAAAATGCATGGTAGAGAAAAATAAAATTTGTTTCTTAAAAATTTAAGAATGAAGTAATTATGTGTTGGAAGATTCTTTATCTTGATGGGAATATAACATATATTTAAATATAGTAATTTTTTGTTGAATAAACACTAATGTTATATTTTTATATACAAGTGATCATTTAATTTTGTGTGTTTTTTCTACTAGAAAGTACAAGTTACTGGTTATAGTTCATACATGGTGATGTGCGAGAAAAATTAAAATAGTATTGAAGAATTAATTTTGATTACATCAATGATTATATATTATAATAATTTTATAATTCATTATAAACATATTATCATTTACAAATTGGAAATGAAAGCACTATCACCTGTTATTAAGAAGACGGGTTGAAAATATCTTTGATGGTGGATCATTTTATATGTACTATAATTTAGATGATACTTGAAATGTTAATTTCAAATTCTAACTTTCTGGAAATTGAATTATCATCTCCAATAATGAGGTGTTAAATGTGGGTAATATGTCTTGATATTTATGAATGAAATAATTACAACTGAGATATTTATATCTTTCAATAATGTTAGGTTTTTTTTATAACTTTTACTTTTATTTATTACATAATTATCTTGTGATTGAATGATAAATAGTTTCATTTTAATTTTTATCTTTTCAATGATCCAAGTTCTTATAGTGGGAATGAGGTAAATCATTTATGTGGACTATGAGTTGATTATTTTTAAAATTTGATTTTAATTTTAGTTTATCCATTTATATTTTTATTATATATGTTGTATTCATAACTATGAAATTTTAAAATTTTTATAGTTTTATAAAAACGTTGAAATTTTATACTATTTAGATACTCTTTTTTTCTTATATTACATGTTTTGGAATAATAGTTTTAATAAAATTTATTTTCTTTGAAAAATAATATTTTTCACATCAGTTATTTGTATTACAAAAATGAAAAATATATTTCATGTTGGTTATAAAATAACCATTGTGTAATATATTTTTCCACATAAGTTATTTTTAATAATAGATGTAGAAGTTAGTTTCTTACATCTATTGAAAAAATGATGTAAAAAATGTATTTAATGTATCACTTATAAGTAAATATATTTATAGTCAATGTCAAAAATAAAAAAAATACAAAAACTTAAAAGCCATTTTTTGTAATATCTATTGTTATTAGGTTTCTTAGGATAATTTAATGATTAAACTGGCCAGTAGAAGAGATTAAAAATCAATAATCTCAAGATCACTATATCTGAAAACTAAAACCATCGTACTATATAAAATGAAGTAACTATATGTTTAAATTTAACTGTTGAATATTTTTATTACTTTCTTCCACTATCATGTTGGTTGAAGATCCTTTAGGTGAATCCATTAGACTCCTCTATCTATGATGTACCCATGGGTTGAGATGAAACATGTAATGACCTAGAATTATATCAATGAAATTTCCATTCTTATAGTAATTTCATATAATACAAGTCACATAAAATCTCTTGGAGAATAAAATAAAAACTTTATAAATGTATAATGAATGTAATAAAAGGTATTTCTAGAATATAAGGAACCTATACCAATGGAATAAAAACTTGACATTTGAAATAGCAATGTGACCATTATGAATAGTAATATGATCAATAGAACCGAAACTTCACCTATGAAAGTATATATAAAATTTGGGTATCTTGTAAATGAAAATATGATATATTTATATCTTGATATAAGTAACTAAATTTTATAAAAATTTTAAATATAGAGTTTTTATTTTTGTAAGTCATAAATATTTAATCAAAATCTTATTAATAATATAATGATTTAAAAGTTTTTTTTTCATAAAATAGATTCATTCAATAATAATTTGTTGTATTATTATTACACGAGAATTTTATGAAACCTTAATTAATTTTTTAAGGTGTTATAAAATCAGTTATAGTTTTAAAATTTTTATTTTTCAAGTAAATGTTGATTTTATTTAAAAATGGCTATGGTGAATTTTTGATATTTTTCTAAAATAGTTTGATTTTTAGTGAATAGTGAAACACCGTAATTTATGGTATATATACATTATAAGATAAATAAACTATTCCTTATATCATTAATTATGTAAGAACCATAATCTCAAACTTACCATCATTATTTAATGTATTTAGTGATAATGGTTAAACTATTCATAGTATTGAGCCAAAATAATAAACCTATGATTAAAATAATCAAAAAAACACCCATCCCCTTCACCTTAAATACCACCCTCATCACCTCCTCTCCTCGCACCTTACAAGATTTGAGACATATCCAATTTATACCCAATCCTCTTCCTAGGCCTCTTCCTATATCCGTGAGCCTTTGGTCTCAACAAAAGACCAAAACCAATCTCCTTAAGGATGTTCTCAAAGAGGATAATTCAATAGGGAAAAATCCTCTTTCATTTCTTTTATTTTATTATCCTTCCCTCACCACCCCTGTCCAAAGTGAAATGATAACTCTTTTATCTTTTATATACTATAATTTTATTATTTAAATTTAAAATCTGCCATCAAGTATCTTCCCCAATTCCTTTTATTTTAAAGATCAAAATATCATCTGAGAGGTGTCGATTTACCGCCTTTGTGGACAACATGTTTTCGTTTTTCAATACATCCTTAAAGGATGATTATAAAACCATAATCATGGTTAAAAAATATTTTATTAAACATATTATAAGTTATTTAGTGTTATGGAACTAGTATATATACATAATGTCATTTAATAAAGAAAAACTAGGTTGTGATGATTGAAAAACTGCCAAAATAATCTAAATAATTATAACTAACGTCATATCTAATGATTCATCCTCAACCCAAATAACCAAATTACTTATATAAAAATTTAAGATTCGGGGTTTTCATTAATAACATATAATTTTAATTCTGGATAATTATTTTTATTTTACATGATCTTCCACAAACGTGTAAGAGTAAACCGATCATGAAAACCAAGGAAAAGAACACCCATGAACAACAAAATTGAATATAAAAACTCATAAAAACGACCATAAATGAACTTAAAAAAATTATAATAAATAAAATATATGTTTCATATGTTCTTAATTAATTTATTAATGAATTTAATTTCATTATCCAAGATTTTAATCACAAGTGCAGAACACTTTTGGACATAACGTAGGGGTTTCTTCCCGAACCTCCATTTTCATTCTAGGTATGATTTTTACATCTTCACACCAATTTAATCCTTAATTATTTTTATAAACTCATTCAAAATTATATTTATATGTTTCAAACTCATGTATCAGATGATTTCATTTTTCTTTTATGGGGAAATACATGTTTTACATGGTTCCCTTCTTAATTCTTCATGATACGCAAGCCTGATTAAAGGGAACTTCTGGTTTTCTTACCCATTTTCATGTACTATACATAATCTATTATAAGTGTAAAATATTTTTCAAAAGTCACTAATCTATTCATGAAAAGTTATACTTTATCATTTCTAGTTTTATTCAAACAATTATGATAAATAAAAATGATTTTCCCAAAATAACTCTTCTTTGAAAAGTAAAAAAGTTATTTCTCTCAAGAATTACTCGATGATTTTATTAAATTATTTTAATCTATTTAAAAAACTTTATTGAATATTATGATTTATGGAGATTGATATTTTATTGTTACCATCTACCATATTTTATTAAATGGTTTATGATCAAATTGAATGTGGATGTGCTATCATGCTTCCATTCACTAGAGTAATCATAATGGTTAGTGATTATGTTTACAGATTAGGGAATGTTATTTACATTTCATATGTATATTTTGTTTATAATTAAAACCATTCACATGAGGAATTAATTTGAATTATTAAGTGATTGTGAGGCCCTCTATATCCCCTCAACGCTTCAGTAGGTCGCACGAGACAAAACAAAAATGGATTTGGCTGAATCCTTAACCATTTATTATCATATTTCTTGGATGAGACCTCGAAAATATGTTTATGATGTCTGATATTATGAATCACCTAATTATTATATTAGTAATTGATATTCCATGTGATTATTTGACTAGTAGAATATCCTTGGTTAAGTTTCATTCTCATATGATTATTTATATGGATTTATTTAATCATATTTTTTTAATTCCATATTATTCTCAAGTTTATATTTAAAGAAATGTGTTTTTAGTTATTCAACATGCCTTATTGTTTATGTTTATTTATGACACCTTACACTATATTTCTTACCCTTACTGAGCATCTAAACTCACCCATTTCTTATGTTTTATTTTTCCCCAGGATGTGAAGAAGTATATTATGAATGAATTATAAGGATAATCTAGGATTTTATGGATGTTTCTAATGGAATTGATATGTTTTATTTCCTTTCATGTTGAAATGTAAAGTTCATGTATTTAATCTGGCTTCCAAAACTACTAAATTGATCATTCCTTTGGGATTTGAGTCTTGTATCTATGCCAATGTGTTAATGTAAGTCTCCAGCTTTGGGCTACTAGGTCAGGGTATTTATAGTTGGTATTTGAGAATTTTTAGTAGAAACCTTGGAAAATATATTTAGAAAACAAATATTAAGGAACATAAACATAAGTATACATTGAGGATAAGTATATAAGAACATACTAGAATTTTGGTAATTTAGTGATTATATGGGTCATCCTAGAAATATATCCTTTTCTAGATACTACAAGTGGACATGGTTTTAGAAGAGATATACTAAGGGGTAACAACTCCGACAAGGTGTCCTGAGCCTAACTAGGGGTAACCTGGTACACGAAAACAAGCCTTATTGCGCACCTGGTTTGACACCCCTAGGGGATATGCTTAGGATAATTAAAATTTTCTTTATAAACTATTTTAAGTATATAAAACTAAATATGTCCCCAAAGAAACCATGTTTATGATTATGAGATTAGATATTCATTAATTTCCAATTTATCTTAAGTGTTTTGATTGATATAAATTATTCATTATGATTCATAACCTAATTTAGTGTATTCCATTATTTAGAAATGGTTCTTAGTGAAAGGAATGGAAACCCTATAAACGTGCATACCCCATATAGGGATTTCTATCTTACACAATCTAATGATGTTGGTACTAGAGTCGTGACAAGTGAAGAGCAACTTATAACTACACTAGGATAGCTTACCCAGGTTATGAAAAATAACCGTACTTATATGGATCATCCTAATTCACAATGTAGAAGAGTAATTCTAGACTAATTTATGTGACAAAAACCTCCATTATTTAATGGGAATAAAAACCCATTTACAATAGAGAAGTGGATTTATTTCTTAGAGAAGATGTATATCGCTTTGGGAATTAATGAATGGGAGAAGGTTATCCTGGTAGTTTATCATAGCTCAGGATATTCTAATTAATGTTGGTCGTTGATTCAAAATATAAATAAGGAAGAAGAAATTGAAAATATCTAATGGAATTATTTTAAGGAAATTTTCCTATAAAAACATTTCCCTCATGAACAACAAGTGGATAGGGAGAATAAATTATTTAGTTTGAAACAAATAGAGGATCAAAATGTTTCCAAGTATGAATCCAACTTTAAAAGGTTAAAATGGAATGTCGTAGACTATATACATAATCCAAGGAGAAAGATTGATTGATTATTTTATGGGTTAAAAAAATTCCTCTGAAGGGCACCAGTCTCCCAAAATTTCTCATCATACAAATATATTATCTCATGCACTATCAAGATAGAGATATAATTATAAGTCTTATGACTTAAAACAATAGAATAAGATGGTGGAAAAGGAAGAATGGAAAAAGGGAAGAATAAAAAATGGAATTTTTCCATGTGTGATACTTGTGAAAGGAAACATCCTAGTGCCTATTTAAAAGGAAAAGTAATTTTTTACAAGTGTGGAGAAAAAGGTCACCAAACCCATGAATACAAGGGGAAGAATGAAGCTACCAATGTTCAATTCTATAATTATAGGGAGATGGGACACTATGAAAATTATTATCCTAAGCATTGATGAAACTTTACCTAAAAAGGACAAGGGATCAAGGCCAAGATTATGCGATCAAAAATATTGAGGTTTAAGTTCCTAATGATGTAGTGGAAGGTACTTTAATTATTTCCTCAAAGTTATCCAATGCTTTATTTGATTCTAGATCATTGTACAATTTTATATCTTCCTAGTCTTCTAATAAAATTAGACATTTTACCTTTGATTTAATAAAGTATTTGTTAGTCAAAACTCCTAAGGAAAGTATCATTGTAAAAAATTTGTGTCGTCCAGTCCCCTTTATGACACATAAATGTGATTTAGTTGAAAAACTTGTCATCAAACCTATTGTTGATTTTGATATAATACATGGTATGAACTGAATTTAAAAATATGATGTGAAAATATATTTTAAGAAGAAGGAAATTACGATTGGTGAGGAATATGTAGAATCCATTATCTTTAGAGTAGAAACCTCATCATCTAAGTCATGTATAGATTCAACTCCAATAGTTGTTCTAAATGAAATTCTTTGAGAGGAAGAGAAAAAACCATCTATGGATAATGAAAGAAATATTCAAATTAAAGATGTACCTATTGTGAAATAATGTATTTATTTATTTTTAGAGGATTTTTCTAGACATTGTCTAGATCAGAAAGTTGAGTTCTCTATTGATTTGATTCCTAGTGCAATAGGTATATCAAAGACTCCCAATAGAATCAACACTGTGGAATTAGTGAAGCTGAAGAAACAACTAGAGGAATTGAGTGATAATGGATTTATTCACTATTTCCGACACTTTCGCCGGGGCGTGCGTGTCCGTCCACTGTGGCGTGACAGGCGTGACTTTATGTTGCCCTGTATTACCGCTTTCCAAAGGCGGGTGGAATCCATTCTATATTCAGGGATGTCTTCTCCTTGATAGAAGTCGAGATGATGGGATGTCTGTTCTTCCTTCCGTGGATTCCTCCTCGGAACTCATCACCTAGTCCGGGTCTCCCTTATAGATTTAATACGATGTTCATGAAGCTCTTCCCGGTGCCATGTTTCCATGGATGCCAGTTAATTACGCTTCTTCTGTCAGGACATTCCAAGGGGTCCGGTCAGAGCAGCAACCTTCAGTTGGGGGAGTAGTCACCTTGAGGCATCACTGGCTTGTCTGGATGGTGGGGAATTGGCGTGTGTCTTTTTTTCCTTATTATAGGTCTTCTTGAGGGCGCGGAAGCCCAAGGCATTCGACATCGAGCACGAAGAATCATATTCCATAGGCATGTATTTGAGGTTTTCCTCAGCTTCCTGTGTTTAACACAGGGTATGCCGCAAGTTTAGCGTCCAGCGGAGACGGATAAGACTGATCAGAACACCGATAAAGGTGGACCAGATTGATGGACCCCCTTGAGGGACCACCAATATTGGGTCCCACACGTGGGTGGCATCCTGAATACGATAGGGGGGAATGAAATGGGACCATCGCAAGGGCAACAACGAAGTTGGGCTTGAGCCTCGAAGAGACCTCATACATATCCCCATGGAAGGGAATCAAATTTTGCATATTTCAGATGGTGAGAACCGGCATGAAGGGGGCCAGAGTGACCAATTGGTGATGGTCTTGAACCTCCGGGAGGCTTCCTATGTACCATTCCTTGACATGGATCAAAGACCACGTAGTTCCAATTGGACACCGGTGAACCGAAGTGAAAATGGACCTTGGTCTGATAGGTGTTGTGCTTGAACCTCAGGGAGGCTTCCTACGTACCATGTCTTGACATGGATCAAAGACCACGTAGTTCAGGATGGTGTGTGTCGGAGAACCGATGTGAACAAGGAGCTTGGTCCAGGTGGATGTCGGGGTCACAATGGCTTACCGTTGGATGGGATGCAGTTTAACATCTTTCGGGACAGGGGTGAACCGACGTGAAGGGGGTTGGAACGACTGGGTGGTGGGCTTGAACCTCATGGAGGCTTATTACATACCATACCTTTACATGGATCAAAGTCCCTATAGTTCAGGTGCCAATGCTAGAGAACTGGCGTGAATATGGACCTTGGTCCGATAGATGTTGTCAGCGAACCGACATGAATATGGACCATGGTCCAGATGAATGGTGGGGATTGAACCTCAGGGAGGATTCCTACGTACCATTCCTTGACAGGAATAAAAGTCCTCATAGTCCAGGTTGAAAAAGGGGCTGTTGAACTGACATGAAGGGGTGTCAGAACAAATAGATGGTGGGCTTGAACCTCAGGGAGGCTTCCTACATACCATTCCTTGACATGGATCAAAGTCCCCGTAGTTCAGGATGGTGTCGGGCTTACACTCTAGGTTTCCCAATCTGTTGGTGAACCGACGTGAAGGAGGTCGGAACGACCAATGGGTGGTGGGCTTGAACCTCAGGGAGGCTTCCTATGTAGCATGCCTTGACATGGATCAAAGTCCCTGTAGTTCAGGTGTATAATTTAGCGTCATGCGGGATGGGGCGTAATGGGGCTTATACTCAGAGGTAGCCCAGGGTGTGTCATGGTCGATGCTCACTCTAAGTCCATGGGAGTCATGCTCGGTGTGAGAAACAAGAGGTTGCAGGGACCTGATGATCACGCCGCGAAGGGTGCGTCTGTGGAAGATGAGGAGGGGCTTATGCTTTAGGTGGCCCATGGTGCTGGGACTTACTCTAGGATGGAGGCCCGAGGGTGACAATGTGCAACGAGAGAGGGATTTGGGACCGAGGATAGGGGTGCCTCATCATCTATCATGCCCTGCACTGGCCTTGGCAATTGGGAAGTACGAAGGTGCATGGATGCTACCTTCCGTACGAAGGACTAGTGGCTTTCACCAAGATGGTCGCCCTTCCCCACCATGGACAAAAGCCACTCCCAGAAGGAGGATATCATCCCCTGGAGAGACTAGGGAAAAGGGGGGGGGGGGGGCGTACAGAATGTCCAAGGTGAGGGCACCCCACGTGAGAGACACGGGGTGATGTCACAGTTTAATGCCATGTGTTGAGGATGAGGGTTCTTGGCAGTTTAACGTCTTGCAGCTCAGACGAGGTGGGATTACTCCACACCCCTATGACTTACATAACTGGTAACCTCTGCTCCTGGTGGGAGGGAAGGTACCAGAAATTCCGTGAAAATGGGGGGTCACAGAGCGAACCATTGAGGGGTCCACATTAGCATGGCTATGCAAAGAAGCAATAGCCATTATCGTGCCTATGTGAAGAAGCATTAGGAGAAGCAATGCCACAGACGGTATCATCTAGGGGACTTTGAAATCACATCATGCATACCTGGAGGGTCGCATGGGAAGAGGATTTTCCAAGCATAGGGGCCCACAGGCAGAGGCCTTGTGGAGCTCGGTTTCTCTGTATGGTGAAGGGCACTTGTGAAGGAATGTTCATCACGAAGTGGGGTGCCTTAGCCTTATAATGGGTTGAAGGTTCAAGTGGTAGGTGCTTTGCGAAGTGGAAGGGTGTTCACGGAGCACTGCCTCACAGAGTATAGGCGCCTCATGAAGAAAAGTTCCATGAAGAAGTGGGCTTCACGATGTACAATGACCCTGCCTTGGCATGTGGATCACATGTACATGATGGGTGTTTCACGAAGCATAAATGATCCATGACTACTCGGGTCCCCTTCCTTCGCGAAGGCCCTTGAGCTTCGCGAAAGGCATCCCTCTCAGAAGAGGGGATCAAAACAAGACAATGCAAAGATGCCTCACGAAGAAAAAATACCTCGCGTAGCTCATGATTCGCAGAGAAAAGGGTGCTTCACGATTTGGGAGCTAGGGAGGCGAAAGGTCGGATTTTCCATCCTAGGGGCTCAGGGGGAGTTAAGTATTTATAGGCCAGGGTCACTGCGAATCAGAGATCGGACGGCGTGAAGTGGGCTGGGGTGGCTTCACAGTGAGTCGCGAACAGCAACTGGGTTCGCGGAGGAGGACCACCTCCTGTGCTTCATGGCAGGTTCGCGAACGTCAGGGGCAATCATGGAGCGTCTTGCCTCTGCTGATTCACGGTGGGTTCGCAAACGTCAGGGGTGTTCTCAGGTCATCCTGCCTCTGATTCTTTGTGGCAGGTTTTCGAACATCAAGGGAGTTTTCGGGGCATCCCACCTCTACTACTTCATGGCGACCGCGTTGATTTGGAGGGCTCCGCGTTGGGGCTTTGTGGGGCAGGCCTTGGAGCCCTTTTTTTCTTTGTTCTTTTTGTCCAGTATTTTGGCACCAAAAAATTCCCCCCATAGACTTGGAGCCATGGAGGTATCAAGGGTAAAAGTATAAGGGAAATTTCCAAAATCATCAGCAGTTCATGGTGCTCACTCGCAAAGGGGGCACGCGAGGTGGACTGGGGCCGCACGGTCTAGACGCACCGCGAAGCGCCGCGTGGGATGGACGCATTGCGAAGCTCTGTGGGCCTCCACCTATAAATAGGGGGCTCACATCTCTTTTTCCCTTTCCCTTCTCTGTGACTTTTTCCTTTTTCACTCTCGATTCTCGAAGCTCCGCGTACTCCACATCTTCCCACAGCAAATCGAGCTTCGCGACAAACCGCGAGTCTCCGACTCTGTGAATGTTCCAAGAAAACCTCTTCTTGTAAGCCAAGGCCAGGCTTCACGTCTTGGATTTGTGACCGAGCTCTACGAATGAGCTCTGTGAACGAGCTTCGCGACCTGACCTGAAATTTGTTTGAGTTCTAAAATCCAATGGACCATCAAGAAGCTGTGCTGGGGGTGCTCGCAGATGCTGCCTGGAGGGATGAAATGGCCAACTATTTGTGCTGGGGGGAGCTAGTCCGAAGCCACTCAAACCATAATTATTTTACAGAACTACTATTATATAGACAAAATAACTATCCTCTATGCAAGAATCTACCTTTGTATGGATTTAGGATGAGGGATGACGTCTTCATTCCTGAGGCGAGTATGGACGAACCAGCTTGCTGGTTCAGAAGCACGCCAAGCCAGCATCAATGGTTCAGGTCGGATGATGGTCATGCTCAGGAGGACTTCACACCTGTCACTGCTGACTCTCTGTACAACCATCTGAACAATATTTATGGGAAGCCAATGCAACCAGAGACGTCCTCTCCCATGTACCACACAATACTGAAGGCAGTTTTGAGGGATTCGAAGAAGGGATGGTCCGATGAGTGGGACCTGCGCCAGGGCGGCAACTTCACCAATGATTGGGAATGTGCCTACTGGGTATGTGCCTCATGCGAGGATTTTGGGCCCGAGATGAGGAGAGTGGGTTTGTATGAGGCAGCGTGGGCCTCCAAATTCCACATTTATCAATCTATAAAGATGATGCCAGAGTTGTTGAGCAGATGGTCATCCGGGACCAACACTTTTCACCTGCACCACGGGGAGGTTGGCATCAGTCTATCAGATGTCCATCAGATTTTGGGGGTCCCGATCCTGGGGGATATGTATGATGAGTTACTCCCTGTCATGAGCGCATGGGAGGATCTAGGGTAGATTCCGCAGCTGGCGCTGACACTAATGGGACTGGTCCCCGGAGAGGACAAAGAAGTAGTGAGAGATGTCCACTTTAAAAAGTGGTTCAAGCAGTTCCTGAACTTCCTGAAGGATTGAGAATTTCCCCCGAGGCCTCAAACGTGTCAGAAGGGGGCTCAACGGGGCAAGGAGAACTCATATTAGCGGCTCTTGGAGGACAGCCAGTGGAAGACCAGGGGTTTCAGTGTCAGCACTGAACAACGGCCAATAGTCAGGATGGCGGCATTTATCATGGCCCTTATCTGTGGTTGGATACTACCAGTGAGGGATACCAACATGGGGGTGTGCCTGCAGCGGTTGACCCTGCAGGTATACTAAGAGGTGCACTATGAGGAGTGCCCATGTGTAATGAGGCAATTCTGGCTCATATTCACACGAGAAGATAGGAAAATGCGAATTGCATTGCCTCCGCCTACTACTGCCTTTGGACTGGTGAAGGAGTATGCCATCAGCCGGGAGGCAGCTTATCTGGGGGAAATGCTGAAGTAACTGACCATCCGGGCTGGTGACGGTGGGCCTCCCCTATCCCGAGGATGGGGTCGAAGGGCAGAAAGTGCTTCTCACAGTGTCGGGGCTGCCGTGGTGGCAAGACCTGCACTGGCTGAGGGTGAGGCAGTGGCGGTGGATACAATAGCAGTAGTGGACCCAGTGGTCCCGAAAGAGTAGAGCCATCCGGAGGGGCGACCACCGAGGGGATTCTGCAGGATATCCACTCAGGCTCCGGGGAAGCGGCTGCGCCATATCGACATGCCAGAGAATACTGTTTTCCCGGAGGCTTGGGACATTTGGGATGTCAAAAGGTAGTTTCTCAGCATGCCTAAGATGTGGCAACACCTGAACCGTCTCAGGATGGACCTACCGAGTATAGGCCCTGTCCGGGCCGGTTTCTTAGTGTCTCCGACGGAGGCAGAGCAATATTTGGCTGAGTTGGAGGACTACGTACATTCAAATGGTGCCCTGCGTTCGATGATAGACTAGGTGAGGGTCCTGATGAACCGTACGGTTCCCCCACAGCTGTCGGCCACTGAGCTAAGAGAGCGTTTCCCCCTACTGGAAGAGTCAGGTGAATCCTCTTTGGGGGACGAGGCCGGTGGAGGGAGCCCG
Organism: Viscum album; assembly: GCA_963277665.1. Lineage (NCBI taxonomy): Eukaryota > Viridiplantae > Streptophyta > Magnoliopsida > Santalales > Viscaceae > Viscum > Viscum album. Next base: position 519,254,174 of record OY728145.1, read on the forward strand.
TTGGAGGAAGGTGAAGTTGGCGATCAAGACTCGGATATTGATGATTTCACGGAGGCTCTCGAGGTAATATTCCAAGTCTATTTCTTCAGGGTATGCTATTAGGTCATTATGGGCTTCTCACCAACATTTGAACTACGTAGGAGGACCTGCTGCACAGATCTCGTTCTCGCCCCTCAGTGGGTGATGATGCAGAACCCTCGGAACCTGCACCTGTGGTCGCATCCAGTTCTGTGTCTGGCAGCGCTAAGACATACGAGGTGGATCCTCCAGAATCTCCATACCTTCCGACAATATACAGAGGGCCACGTTTCAGGGCTGCGTCAACATCAGCTCAGGAGCGGCACTGAGATTTCGATCTCGGTAAGTCCTCTCAACTGAGCTTATTACTTCCATACGTTAATCGTATCAACTGACATCAGTGCCCTTCCTTGTTACGTATAGTTCTTCGACTGGCATGGGCTACTGCAGCGAGGCTAGCCGGGATTTTTGGTGGTGCCCCTCCCAAGGGTATGCCAGTAATGGTGGAGATAGTTACCCATCCCACCCAAGCTACATCGTTCCCTATCGTTGGAGGGACCACCAGTAGGGTCATGACAGAGGTCCTTGAGGCAGGGTTCGATAATAAGGATCGACCGATCGACCCAAGTCCTGCCACACCTGATTTGACTCCAGATGTCGCGCCTGATCCAATTCCAGATGTAGATCCTGCTGAAGATTTACTGAGGGCGTATCCCGCATACGAACCTGTGAACCGTGCGAACTGGGATGAGACAGCCTCTGATGAAGAGGATAGCGATATAGTCTGCCACCGATCATGGAATATGATCGTGCACTTTATTGAAAAGACCCCCAGGAATTATGGATGGATGAGATGGACAAACTTCACTCACAGCTACACGATATGTGTGCTGGGGGAGTGGATGGCCAGCGTCCTCATCTACTCATCTGTAATCTCACGTTAGAGAAGATCCGGGAATATGATCATGACCTCAGCATGGGCTTGCAGCGGAGGAAAGCGATGAACACCAAGAAACTCCGGGAGGCTGAAAATGAAGTCCAGCAGCTACATATCCGGGCAGAGGAGAACTCAACCTCCCTTAACGAACAATCAGAGATGATCTTCTGATTGAACAGTTGGCAGAGGTGGAAGAGCATCTGAGGCAAGCTTCTAAAGAAATGGTCATCATTCAGGCTGACATAAAGTGTGCCCAAACTGAGGCTGATGAGTTGCGCCCCATCACTACTGAGGAGGAGCAAGAGCTGAGCTGGCGACAGTAACTCTAGGATGCCACAAGTCGGAGGGTGGCGGAGCTGCATCACTCTTTTGACGGGGTCAACCCGTCCAAGGTTGGGGTAAACCCGCAAGTGTTATAAGGATAAAAAACTCTCAAACGTACTTTCATGTTTTTATTTTTGAAAACATGAGTTTTGTTATCGAGATTGTCTTTATACGCGTCTGTTACATTCATGAAATGTCCGGTGGTCAGTCCCTAAGCTCACGCGGGTCGGGCCCAATGTGAGAAACAAGGGGTGACTACCATGCTATTCCATCTGAACATAATGCGTCAACCAAGCTCCAGGTATCTAGGGTTTAATTAACCAATACATATATTTCGAGAGGACATGGGAGGGGCCCGATCAGAGGATTAAGACCTCAGAACAATCGACGAGCCGTTCTTCTTATGTGATCTGATGCATGATCGGGGTAATCCCAGGGGCGTTGGGATTAGTTTTAATATAGGTAAGTGGAAGGTGTGAATCACGATACCCAGAATTCAGAATTCTATGGGGGTGGTGTGACAATGGGGGATAGCTGTTGACCGTGTTTGAAACACAATATCCTTATTGAATTAGCCTGAAATGGAGTTAACAAATGAGGTTCAACCATTGACCATGTTCGAAACATGGGACCAGACTCAAAATTCCATCTGTTAGTCTTCTAGAACATTGTCCTAGGATAGTAGGTGGGCCATAGGCCGAACATCCATACTATTAGGGGGTTCCTCCAGACATCCGTTAGTCTTCCGGAACATTGGGCCAGGACTGTAGGCGGGCCATAGGCTGAGCATCTATACTGTTAAGGGGTTCCTCCATACATGAAAGAGGACAAGTGTCCAAATAAGGGGCACGCAAAGCGTGGAACGTGGAGTGAGGTTTTGTTCGAATAGAATCCAATAATCACGAATTTACACCACCGTGGTGGGAGCACATTGGATGGGCTCATTGGTTTGATCATGGATATTTCTTTCTGATAGGCCCTCTCTGGTGAGGGGTTATCACTTCCCAATGTCATTTTGGAGCATCCTGAACTTGTTCAGGGTAGAGTTACAGTTACATGGTTTCCTTTCGAAGGGTAAGGTCATCGGCTGGGAATGGGGAGGAACAAGATCTTAGGATTACCAATGTTGGAACTGAGGTGAAATGCCTAGGTGTCCCTACGTATCCCATGAAGATGGGAATCAAGACATACGTAGTTCTAAAAGCACAGTGTATTCATAAACCAACACTGACAGGTGAAATCCTCTCTGTCAGAGGCCTTGGTGCATCCCATGATCAACATGGGGCATCCGAAACTTGTTCGGGGTAGAACCAAAGTTTATTGTCATGCATTGAGGACATATGGACTCCTGAAGTTTAACGTCATATGATAGGACGTGGAATTTAAGGGAAGATCCCAAGGGGCATGTGGTGCGGTAGCTATGAAAACGATGTGGATGAGGACTTAGAGTCCAAATCTCACCACGTATCCCCAGAAGAAACTCTTCAGGTCGAGGGACCAAGTGTAAGAATTAGGCTGGGCCCAAAACAGAGTGGTTGGGCATTCCTGCGTACCCCATGAGGATGGGGATCAAGCTGAACGTAGTTCTGGAGGTGCATTTTAACATCCTGCGGGACGATGAGAAGCCCGACTGTGTTGCTACACATCCTACCAAAACTACTAAGCCCATGTGAGTTGTGCTCGGTGTGATAAAAAATAAGTAATGGTGAGACTTTCCCGACACAGAAAGGGGAATGTTTGGATAGAGGGATGCTTGGTGTATACCGCCCAAATGATGCTAACCCGTTCATGTAGCATACCTAGACGCGCGAAGAGTTAGATCCGAGTATGTCATAATTCCACTTGAACATAAGGGAGTGGAAATGTGTGAATCATGAAGCTCAAAATCTGGACCACAATGATGACGACGTGACTATGGAGGATAACTGTTGACTATGGAGGAAACGCAACATCCATATCGCACTAGCCTAGAATGGGGACAGACAAATGACGGTCGACCGCTGACCATGTTCGAAACAGAGGACCATGTCACAAATGTTGTCAGAGATCCATAGGGAGGTTGGCCTAAAACGATTGGAGAGCCCTTAGGCCCAGCATCTATTGAGATCCCTTAAGCCTAGAATCCATGTCATCTGAGGGTCCTTTTGGATGTGGAAGAGGATGAGGATCCAAATAACTAGCTCACAAAACTTGGAAATGGAATGAGAGGAATGTCTCCATGAAAATTCCAAACTTATGGATCTTAGTCAAAATGCATCTGAATAAGACAACGAGACGTATTAGATAGAGGGAGTCGAGTCCCTTCCCCTAGGGAGATCTTATTTTAGGTTCATAGACTTTTGACCATGGGTGGGAGGAAACATAGGATGCACGTGGTGGGGTAACTCAAATAGCCAACGTGAACGACAACTGAGGGTTCCGACCACCATGTGTTCCTTATAGAGGTTTGAGGTCGAGGGACCAAAAAAGAGAGTTGAGCTGGGCCTAAAGCAAAATGCAAAGGCATTCCTACGTACCCCATGAGGATGGGGATCATGCTTCATGTAGTTCTTGAAAGGGTCTTAGTTTAAGGTATTAGAACTCAGACCATGGATAGATAAGGAGAGCATGAGACACATGGTAAGGTGGTTACAAAACCCAACCTTAATGAGGACCTAATCCCTACTTACCATGTGTTTTCTGGGGAAGTGTCGAGTCGAGGGACCGAACATAAAAGGTAGGATGGGCCCACAGGGAAGTTCCCGGGTGCTCCTACGTATCTCATGGGGATGAGAATCAAGCAATACGTAGTTCTAGAAGGTGGCACGACAAGGTACCAGTGCCAGGGAAAAAGGGGAGTGCGGGCGTGGCCCTTTCACCAAAAGAAGAGGAATTTGATAAATCTTGTTTTCCCTTTAAGGTGAGTGGTTTTTTTTGTGAAGCGATAGAACTAGGGTATCAAGTCCTGGTGTCGCCACAATAATGAAGCCATAGTAGGCATTGACAAATGGAATGGCGTATTACCAATACCGAACATGATGTCATCTACTATGAGGTCATCATAATGCAGTTCCATTTTTCATCGTGTGGTTAGGACGATAATTTCATAGTTTAGGGTCATGTGATAGGTCCAAGCATGAAATTTAATGTCATGCAGCACAGACACAACAGATACGATGCTAGGCATGGAATGGGTACGTTGCCATGAAATATGACCTACATGGATGGGGACGTGATCCCACATCACACCGTACACAATTCCGAGATAGGAACCTCGGGCCAAGGGGCCCAAATAGGGGTGATAGGGAAAGGGGCATGAGGAACTAGCTCCCATATTAGCCAGACTCGAAGACAAGTTGTCTGGGTGACCTATCACATCCCATGGGGATGAGGATCGAGCCACACATATCCCTTAATGATGATATTTTTTTATGGTCTTAGAGCTCGGACCGTGGGAGCCCCAAAGGACGTCGTATTGCAGCTTTGTCCCCCTGACATGCAAAGGTGCACTGAGGGATAGTGCCAAGAGTGTCGAGATTCTACCTGGAAATGATGGGGTGGAACATAACATGAATCATGAAACCAACATTCAAGGTCTGAAAGGACTGGCATGATGACAGAGGATTACAGCTGACCATGTTCGCAACACAACATCTGGTCGCGTTAGCCTAAAATGGGGACAAACAAATGAGCATCAACCACTGACCATGTTCACAACGTGGGATTTGTATCAGTTTTTTTATGAAACCCTCAGGGGTGTTGGCTTGTAACGGTAGGAGAGCCCTTAAGCATAGTATCCATGCCGTTCTTGGGGGTCCCTTTGGGCTTGAAAGATGATGGAAGCTCAAATGAATTGAAACACAAAGCTTGATAAGTGGAAGGAACTTGACCAAGTTGAATCTGAAACTCTTGGTCCTAGACCAGAGTATTCACATGGGTGAACCACTGCAAGGGGTTGAGGGACTCAAATTGAGGGTGGCCAAGAGATGTCAAATTCCCTGGGGAAGGGGGGAATGGTGCCAAGAACCCTGTAGCACACCTATATATCCCCCCCGTGGAGAGGGACAGGCCAAGGGGCCTAGGTGACCGGTAGATCGGGAGGTCTCTAATAGGTGGGGATGGACCCAAAGTCTAAACATTCAGGTGGTCCTATGTATCCCATAAGGATGGGAATCAAGCCACACATAGTTCTCAAAAGGTGCCTTTTAATGTCATGCAGGACAGGGAATCAGAGAGCTAATGTTTTAGAATGGGGTGAACGTGGTGCGACCATTGCAAACCTGACGTGAACGAGGGAATGGTCCCATACCACACCACACAATCCTGTAATCGAGGTTATGAAGGTGGGAAAGATAAGATGAATTGGCAGAACTCAAGCTGGACCCAAAGACGGAAGGTCTGGGTGTTCTTACGTATCCCATGAGGATGGGAATCAAACCAAACGTAGTTCTACATTGACACCCAGGGGGAAGGATAACCTAACAAGGACGTGTACGGTGTGGTGAGAAACCCAACATGAATGAGGATATAATCCCATACCACTTTGTATAATCCCATAAGAGATAACTTGGGCCATGGGCCTGAAAAGACCAAGGGGCCTTGGTTAGGAAGGCCTGACCGGCTTGTAGTTTATCATCTTGCAATGAGGACGACGGTTGGGGAATAGGATTCCTTGGACAATGGAGGTGTATGACACGGTGAGTAACTCGTCGTGAATGAGTATGTAATCCCTCACGACACCATACACTCCGGGTATGAGCTTGGTCTAAGGGGCCCGAGAAGGCCAAGGGGCCTGAGGCTGGGCCTCGGTCAGGAAGACCTGACTAGCTTGCAGTTTATCATCATGCAATGAGGACGAGGGCCGGGGGCCCGGAAAGGCCATGGGGCCTGAGGCCAGGCCTTGGTTAGGAAGTCAAACATCTCCAAGGAGTGGGACGTACGGCCGGATTGAGGTTAGATTGACGTGAATTGGTGCAAAAGTGCACCATCACCATGCATCTTAACCCGAGGGGAAGGATCTGGCGTTTGGGCTGGGCCAACAAACAAAATGTCCGGGTGTTCCTACATATACCATAAGGATTGGAATCAATCCATACATAGTTCTTGAAGGCCATGAAGTTTAGCGTCGTGTGGTGAAGACGTGGGAGGATGGAAGAACAGGAGTGGGCACATGGATATCATGCAAGGATACTCCAAGAGAACTATACCTAGGGGGATAGTTGAAATAGAAGATTTTGGGGCTTGGCTCAAAACGAAGCGTCTAAGAGATCCTACGTATCCCATGAGGATGGGAATCAAGCCATGCATAGTTCTGGAGAGAGCAGTTTAACATTCTGCTGGACGATGAAATGCATCTCATCTGGGGACGTGTATGGTACGACGAGTAACCCGACGTGAATGAGGATGGAATCCCACACCACACCCTACAATCCCATAAGAGAGATGGGGAAAGGCCCTAGGGCATGAGGCTAGGCCTTGGTCAGGAAGGACTACCCAGCTTGCAGTTTAACGTCTTACAGTGAGGACGAGGGAGATCTTAGTTTAGGGTCATAGAGCTCGGACCATTTTTTGTAGTTTATTGTCATACAGGATGATAAAGAGTAGTTTAACATCATTACAGATGATGATGTAGTTTAATGTCGTGCAGGATGATATTTCAGTTTAAAGTCATGCAGGACCGTCCGTTTTAAGGTCATGTAGGACCATATAGTTTAAGGTCATGTTGGACCAGGGTGCAGTTTAGGGTCATGTGGGACCAGAGGCTCAGAAAAAATATTTCTTGAGGAAATTGGAGTTGGTGGGAGGAGTTATGCACACACCATACATGGTTACCAAGGAGTATGCTCCATTGGGGTAGACCTTATGAATGATGTACTGTCCTTCCCATTTGGGCTCCAACTTGGGTGGTTTCCTGCCGAAGATCATTGGCGCTCGAAGGGCCAATACCAGTTCACCTTACAAAAACGAGCGAAGGTGAACCCTCTTTTTGTAGGCTTTGGATATCATGTCCTAATGCCTTTCCAGATTGTGCAGGGCATGAAGCCTGTTCTCATCCAGTGCTTCCAATTTAGCTAGATGGATTTTGGCCACCTTATCTGGTGCCTTCTAGTTATAGACTGCAGTGTGTAACGATGGCAGCTATATCTTTATGGGCAGGACAGCCTCATCCCCATACACCAGGGAATATGGAGTCACCTGGGTGGAATTGCGATTCGTCGTTCGATACACCCAGAGGGCATTGGGGAGCTTGTCCGGCCAACTCTTCTTGTTCTAACCAACCATTTTCTGCAGAATGTTAGGGAGGGTTTTGTTGAATGTCTCGATCTATCCATTTTACTACACGTGATAGCGAGAGGTATGGTTTGAATGGATGTTGTACTTGGCGTTCAATTTCTTCAGTTCGGCTTCTCGGAAGTTGGTGTCGTTATCGGTGAGGACAACCTGATGGACTCCAACCCGATGGATGATATTGGAGCTCACAAAGTCAACGATGGAATAGGCCCTTACCTCTTTGAGTGGAACTGCCTCTGCCCAATTGGAGAAGAAATATGTAGCGGTCAGGATGAACCTACACAGGCGAGCTGTCGCGGTGGATACGGTCCCACGACATCAAGTCCCCGCACCGCAAATGGCCAAGAGTACATGGTGGAGTGGAGAGGCTTCAGCGCCCAATGCAGGAAGTTAGAATGAACTTGGCACATGTGGAATCTCTTGGAAAACTCAATATAATCGTGGATCATAGAGGGCCAGAAGTACCCCAGTCTCGGGATCTGATGGGACAACTTCGGCCCAGCCTGGTGGGCACCGCAGGAACCGGCATGAACCTCTTGTATGACCTGGGGAATCTCGACTCCTTGAATGCAGTGGAATAGAATGCCATCGAAGCCCCTCTTATAGAGGATCCGCTCAAGACTGGGACCACTCAGGAGGGTAAACTGCAGTGTGGGGCATCAGATCCGCTCGCTCTCGACCTAATAATCAGGGAGACAACCGATTTAGAGATACTTGATAAAAGGTTCCCTCCAGTCGGGAGTGGCCTCAACCACTACATCTGAAGAACCTGTGGCTTCTGATGTGGAGGGTCCGATGGTAAGATGACTTACCCGAGGGCCATCGTCATCATCCAGGTTGAAAGGGGAAATAAATCTCAGGTGTTCCACATCTATAATCAGATCATCCTACTCGGGTTCTTCAAGTGACGCAGTTAGGCCAGCTATAGTGTCCGCTCGACCATTCTGTGATAGAGGGACATGGGTAACCTCTGGTCGCGAAGGGAACTGGGCCATTAGACAGACGGTGCACTCAAACAATGGCACGAGCTATGGATTCCTGACAACATAGTTTTCATTGACTTGCTTGATAACTAGTTCGGAATCCCCTTTCACATGTAAATGGGGCACATCGATTTCAAAATCCATCTTGAGGGCATTAATGAGAGCCTGATACTCTACCTCGTTGTTGGTGAAACCTTCTGACAATAGGGACGAGTATGGAAGAATGTCTTGCGCCGAGGTAATGAAGACTATACCTAGACCCACTCTGTTGAGCCTAGGATTGTTGAGCCTCCTACTGGTGGGACTCCGGGAGGCACCGTTGAAGTGCATTTTCCAACATGAGATGACATGATCGACTGAGAGGATTGCCTCATCAAGAAAATCCAGGTCTAGGAATTAATCCATGGAGGTTGGATGGGTTGATAGAAAGTCTTCCAATGCATGCCCCTTGATATCCTTCTAGGGCACAAACCTGATGTCGAACTGCTGGAGGATCACTGCCCACCACGCTAGCCGACCAGTCAACATGGGGCGGTTCAGAATGTACTTCAGTTGGTCCACCCGAGAGACCAACTGTACCTCATGGTGTTGTAGGTAGTGTCGCAATTTCTGTATGGAAAACATGAGTGCAAGGCATCTTTTTTCAATAGGGGAGTATCTGCTATCCGTATCAAGGAGCATGCAGTTGAGGTAATAGAGGCTGTTCTCTGTCCCCTCATTGTTCTTCTAGGTGAGCAGGGCACCGAGAGACCATTCCAGAGCAGTCACATAAAGGACCAGCGGCTTTCTGGAGATGGGTGGCATCAGGACCGGTGGCTAGAGAAGACACTGCTGGATTTCCTCAAAGGCAGACTAACACTATTCATCCCATTCATAGGCGGAACCTTTCTCCATGAGCCGGGAAAAGGGCTTACACTTGCCATCCAGATTCGCAATTAACTGACGTATGTAGGATAAGTGGCCTTAAAGACCTTGAAACTCCTGAATGTTACTCGGGGGGAGGCATCTGGCTAATGGCATTGATCTTCTCTGGGTCGATATCAATGCCTCAGTATCTGACAATAAAACCAAGAAACTTTCCGGAGGTGACCCCAAAGGCACACTTCAACGGGTTCATCTTCTGGTGGCGGGAATGGAGGAAACAGAACACTTTCTCAAGGTCCTTTAGATTGTCCTGGTACTAGTAGGATTTTAACACCAGATCATCCACATAGTATTCCACTAATTTTCCCAGAATCGGATTGAATATGTGGTTCATGCCGCACTGATAAGTGGTACCTACATTTTTCAGGCTGAAGGGCATAACCTGGTAACAGAAAATACCTTGGGGGGCCTGAAAGTGGTGGAATCCTCGTCTTTGGAGGCCATACAGATCTGGTTGTACCCAAAATACCAATCCATGAAGGAGAGGGCTTGGAACCCGGCCGTGGCATCAATCAACAAATCTATCACTGGGAGGGGAAAATCATCCTTCGGACAGTGGCAGTTGAGATCACGGAAGTCGATATAGACTCTGATCTGTCTGTTCTTCTTCCTGACTGGCACAATTTTGGCTAGCCACTTGGGGTACTGGAATTCCTTGAAGAAGTTGGATTTGATAATCTTGTCAACTTTGGCCTCAACCATGGCACCGTGAGAAGGGTGAATATTTCTGGGAGGCTGCTTGAACCCGTGATGGTTCGTCAGGAGACCAAGGTGGTGGATGGCTACCTGGGGATATAGCCCTAGCATCGCACCGTATCTCCAGGAAAACAGATCTCAGTGCTGCTTAAGGAAGTTCACGTACTGTTGCTGCTCCTCGAGGGACATGGCGACACTGATCAATGTGGGCCTCGGGTCTGCCTCGCTGCCAAGGTTTACCAGTACCAGTTCATCAACCGTGGTAGAAACGTCTTCTTCAAAGGCGGGGGGAGCATACGCTATGTTTTCTTCTCCACTTGTGGAGGGATCTTCCATGGGGGGAGTTGCTTCCAGGCCACCGGACTCTGATGGGAGGCTGGTACTGGCTTGGGCGGCAGTGCTCAGCACATCAGAAGATTCATATGCCGTCAAGACCATATCGATGAAGGTAGTTGACCCAATCCCATCTGGCCTTCGGCCTAGAGGGCCACACTTGATGTTACAAAGCAGTAGTGGTGCATTGTATTGAGTCGGTTAATGCCATCCCAGTGGAATAAACACATATGACGTACCGTCGTTGCCATGGGGCAGACGTCTCGATACCATATAGGGGTAGGAGGTTCCGGGATCACCTGAGCCTGGTTGGTGTAGGAGTACTAGGTGATTTCCCGCTGTTGATTGGACCTAGGAATATGCCTTCCTCTTGTACCAGAAACGACAAATCATTTCCCCATTTCGAGGGTCGTGGCCTCCAATCTATGGATTGGGAAGACATAGGCATCATCCAAACCTGCCCAGGGATCACTTGTGACCGGGACAGGTTCAACCTCACTGGACAGAATCTTCTTATCCTTGCTCTTATAGTAGTCAATGTCCAGATAAAGAGCTTCACAAGAGGCGCAAGGAGATGCATCTCCTTGGAGCATTCCTAATCGACCATTGAGGGAGTATTTGAGGCATTGATGATATGATGAATGGATAGCTGCATGCAGGTGGAGCCATGACCTTCCCATCAATGCATTGTACGTGGTGTCCTGGGAGACAACCATGAATTCGGTACTGGATTTTAGGCCACAAAACTGGGTATTCAAACAGATCATTCCGACCGGGATCTACTCGGTCCTATTGTATCCCTGAATTCTTAGGTCGGAGGGAGTCAAATAATCCTTAGACAACCCCAGATTCCGCAGTGTTTGAGTCGGGATTAGATTAATCCCAGAACCTGTGTCAACAAGACAACGACTGACTTCCATGCCATTGAACTATCCAGTGATATACAGTGGGCGAATGGGACCCTGTATGGGAGGGTCTTGGTCTTCACTGGAGAATGAGATAACTGCCTGTCATTCAGCATTCTCAATTGCCTCAGCGTGGAAGGATTCTGCAGCTGCTACCTCTATCTCAAACTGGAGGGGGCTCCTTAGGGCCTCGGAAAGTGACTCACACATTTCTGACGACAGGAGAAGAGCCTCAAGAATATGAAGCTTCATATAAATGCTTACAAGTTTCTTCAAAACGTCATACTTCTGAGCTAGATGCGATCCTCTTCTTACAGGAGGCCTCTCTGCAATTGGAGGCATGGCGAGCCCTACTGGCTGGACCAGTGGCTGACTTGTGCAAGGCACGTCCCATTGCTCGCTGGTCATGGTCTGAAGAGTGGCTGCTTGATGTGGGTTGGGCAACTTAGGTTGGCATGTAGTAGGGTGAGACTGGTCGCTGTATGGGCGTGGCAACTCTGCCTGATCTAGTAGAACAAACGGCGGTGGAGGTAGATCTGCGGACACCCGATGATGAGGTTGCGCGTGTTGGGCTCTGTGTTAGGCTTGCTGCCTAGTCTCTATGGCATGCACGACCTAGTGGAAGGTTCCAGATGACATGCCTCGATGACCCAAGGATTTTGTAAAGTTATATATTTCATCAATTTAACTTTTAAATATAATCATAAAGTTTAGTGAAGAAGTTTTTTTATAGGAATTCATCCTTTAGGTATATTAACTATTCTTCAAAATTAGTGGTAAAAAATATCATACTTTAAAAACATACATTTTATAAAATATATTTTAACTATACCAAAGGATTTAGTAACTATTAAGATTAACTAGTTGAAGAAGTATTGAAGGGGACCATTATTTCACAATGTAGTTACAATTGTTTGTATCCTTTAATTTAACGATTACCTTATAGTAGTCAACATCAATTTTATTAAAATTTGTCATGGTCCATTAAGGTTATGTGTTATGTTCTTCGTAATGTCACATAAAATTTGACAAAATGAAGGATAAATGGTTTTTATATGAAGAATATTCCTATAAACAAATATTATATATGATTTATATACTTTGATCACAATAATCATACCACTAAAATATTTTATTAATAAATCAACTTATAGTAATATTGAAAATTATTGGATGTCCTTAGAAAAAATGATAGTTAAAAAGAAGTGGGTTGAACAAGATACAAATAAAACTCTCAATTATTGAGTATATGATTAGTGTTCCTCCCTCCAAATAATTTTTAGAACTCAATTTAGTGTTTGTAATTGTATAGGATTTCTTTTGTTCCCTTGGCCGTAGAAATTGTTATTATCATTTATCATCTCAATCATATGGATTAGTTCATTGGTTAACATAGTACACAAGTTCCTTACATCTAAAAAATAAAATTGATAATGGTTCCTTATAGAAAAAATTATTTTTCTCTGTTGTGTTAAAGAAACTCTTCCTTTTTCCTTAACACCTTGTTTCTTTATGACCTCTTTTATCATAGATCGATCATATTCCATATGAAAACCCATATTTTAATATTACTTAATTATGGATTTATTATATAAAGGTACATATAATAAAATCCCATGATAAAATGAGGCTGAGTGTCTTTAGAAAATTAGGAATATAGTACAATAACTTGAAACATGGGGACAAATACATTTTTTAAAAACTCTACAACATTCTCTTAAAATTCAATTCCTCTTTTAAAATGGTATGGGATTATATGGGGATTTACATAAGAAAGGTGTGAACAATAAATCAGAGTATAAAAATAATTAAGGAATAACATTAGTTAAGGTAGTACATGTGAGTTAAGAGAGATATAGAGGTAATATAAAAGGGTTGATAATCATAAAATTCAACATCATATATTGATATAATATGATAATATAAAGGAAAATGGGAGAGAATAAAAAATATAAAACATGAAATCATAAAGATAAGTCAAGGATAACTAATGATAAATGATTACATAGTGTTATTAGGATAACCTATCATGCACCACACATGGTATCTCATTAGATAAAAACATTATCCAATTTATCAAAGAGGTATATAATACCCAACCATCACATTTATTTTATTTTCATGTATAAGTGTTCCATGTAGATAATGCAACATAAGGATTTGTTTAATCACTTTTAATCCCACCATTAAGGAGTGTCGGTTAAATACATATAAATTTTCAAAAAATGAGGGATGGTACATATGGGTTAATACCCTTTACTTGAAATAGGGATGGGTTTTAAATACACAAATGCTTGGCATATAAAATAATATTATAATTTTTATAGCATAATGGGGGAAGATAAAAATTCATGGAAGGGTTTAATGATAGTGAAAGGGGTATAAAATTAATTTTAAATCATAAATACCATAATATTGATGTGTAATGAAATATCCCAACATAAACAATTATAAATCAAAAGTCAAAATAAAAATAAGTTTCTTGAATAAACAGAAGGATAAGATCTCTTACCTTGATAGGGTGCTTCTAAAAGCTTGTGAGGAGCTTATTAAGAGTTTGGGAACACCTTGGGATGTATATAGAGATATAATGTAATATTAAATTCATGATTAAAGGGTTTTGAGTTAATAGGAATGAGAGGTTGGCTGGGTTTTTAAATAAAAAGGGTGGAGAATTCTTTATTAATTTCTAAACATTGATTTTAGAATATATATGATAAAAAAATAAAAACTACAAACCTTCCCATGGTTTTTGACATTTTTTATTCCATAAAGAAGTGGTATTAAATATTTTATATGGATAATAACTAATATAATCAAAATAATACCCCTTGTTTGGTGGAAGTGAGTCATGTTCATAATGAATTAATTATAAAACCTTAATATAATATATAGGATTTGGAGTATTCATTAATGATTTATAAAAGTAATCTAATAACATAAAAACACATTATTTTGAAGGGGAATTATATGTTTGGTTTTGTATACTATTTATAGTGTTTTTACACAAATTTTTTCTTTTTTGATGTCATAATACATTCTGTATATTTATACCATATTAAAATTTTACACAAATATTTGATTTTCTAAGAAAATTATAGAAAATTCACTGTTGGATAATTTTGACCTGATTATGTCAAAAACAATTACTTTATCCAAAAAATTCTCTAAATATAATATTTTACACTTTTAAATAAAAAATATCCATTTATTGAAAAATATAGGTTTTACGATTATAACAGTTTTCTCACCCATATAAAAATTATATTTGAATTCAGGAAATTATATTATAATTTATATTTAAATAAATATTATTTGATAATAATTTTTTTTAAAAAAAAATTTATTTCAATTTTTTTAATTCCTCAAAAAGAGTGTCTATATTGGAACTATATATTTCCCAAAAATACAATTTGAGTTTCACTGTATCAAAATCTAATTCTTATACGACCCATTTTAAATCATTTATTCTATAATATCAAAAAAATAATTAATATGATCATTTTTTTTATTAAAAATAAAAAATTTATGAACTCATATTATTATGGTCTAGATACCTAACCCTTTATTACATAAATATATTCCCTAAAGGTACGGTATGTGATGGTGATACTTTCCTAGGGTGGTTCGGGGAACATTCTGGTACCTTTGATCCATTACATTCTAGTAACTTTGAGTCATTTTCCTATGTATCTCTTCTAATATTTTTGACATGAAGGAGATTAAATCTTTTTTCCATCATCATCTTCATCACCTATACTTCCATGGGACTTAATAATTATCTTCTTTAGTGTGTTTGTAAAAGCAACTAATCCCATGTTGTTAATCACAATTCATCATAGTTGGTTTGGGATAATCACATGGTTTCTCACTCCGTTTATTATCTAATTAGGTTTATTATTGGGAAAATCTCTACATTTTACATATTATATATTGTTAACTTGATTCCTCTAAGCATCATCTATGACTAAAACCAAAATGGGATAATGTGAGTGATAATCATTTAACAACATAACTTTATTCTAATTATACTTCCTAAGTTTGAATAAATGAAATATAATCATCTTCATCTATAAGATAAAATTTATAAGCTAAATTTTATAGGATAATTATTTTATGTTTAAGATAATTATTTGGTGTTAGATAAATTAGTCATCTAAAATCCCATATAATAGAGGACTTTACATTCACATGTGATAAATTCCATTTAAATAAAAAAAATCACCTACTATAAGAATATAAAATCCAAAACACTTAATACATACTCATTAGATAAAAATAGGGGTTTGGTGAATCATCAAAATACATAAAAAATTGAGATATGTTGGAAAAACATAATCCTTCCCAATTGAATTTACTTTACAAAAGTTGAATCTCATGAAACTTAATTTTATATTTATTTAAATAATTTTATAAATATTCCTATAAATTTTCTTCGAGTGAACTTACAAAGATAATTCTAAATCTTATTCTAGTAAATTTGCAAATATTATTATGGATCTTCTTCTATTGAACTTACAAATCTTATTTTAAATATTATTATAGGGAAACTCTTAAACCTTCTTATGAATCTTTTTATGGAAAACTTATAAGTATCCTTTAAAATATTATTTTGGTGCACATAAAAATATTCTACTGAATCTTCGTCTTTTAAAATTATAAAGATTCTTCCATATATTCTTACATTTTTATTATAAATACTTTTCTGAATATTTTTATTATGAACGTAAAAAATATTCTTCTGAGTATTTTTTTGGTTAACTTATAAATCTTCTTTTGATTATTATTCTGGTGAACTTATATTTTTCTTCTAAATTTTATTTTTCTGAACATACAAATCTTATTCTAATTTAATTACAAATATTCTTCTAGTGAAATTACAAATATTCTTTCAAATATTACAAATATTATTTTTACATCTATTTTAATATTTAGAATCATTATTACCTAACTAAAAAAAATCTATAAAACGGTATTAAAAACAAATAAAACAAATTCAAAGACTAAGGGGATCTTTAACTTCCCCTATATCAACTTTACCATTTAATGTGATATTTGAAATATCACATTGATCATTGATTCCAAGTTTTTGATATAGAAAGTACTTTTTCAATATTTATCACTATATATTTCTCTTGAGGAATGGTTCAAAAATCACCATATATATATATACTGCTTCCAATAACATTATTTAATGTCATTCTAATCATCAATAAGGTTTACTTACATATATTATTTATTACTTAAAGTTATTGTTATCTATATATATTGTTTAACATTCAAAACTTTTTATTTATATTGAAGAATAGTTCTGTGATCATCGTATGTATACATGTTTCTTTTGGTAACATTAGTGAATGTCTCTCCAACCATGAACAACATTTACTTAAATTTATTCCTCATTAATTCTAGTGAAATGTGCTTTACATATTCTAGTTGTAGATCCCACATATAGGATGTTCTCAATCCTGGTGGTTCATCTATCAAAAATATGAACTTTTGGTTGAATTACTTTTGAAATATTCATAGAAAACTTTACCTTAAGCTTTCCCATTTACCTTTCCAAAAAATATGGACAACAAATACAATATATCATAATTATCATTGAATGGGTTTCTCAGTCACCCCCTTTGTATTTGTTTTCAATATGAAATTTACATTAAATTTTATGATTTTTATCTCCCCTTTTGGATAATAAATTCAAATTTATCTATGTGAGGGATCAGTATTCACCCCCCTTAATGATCTAATTTTTAATATCACTTATTGTAATATTTGGGTTAGAGAGGTTCTTCGTTTTCACTTTTTTTATTCTTCAATAATTTTCTTCATTTGAATAGAGTGTAAACCTAGAATTCTATAAGGGAAGGATAACATCACCTTTATTAGTGAAATAATCCCTAAATAAACCAAATCTATGTCTATAGGATCTATGCTCGATGTAAAAACTAGAGTGATTAAATTTGATATTAAATTAGTCTATAAAATTTAGAAGAGATGCGAAATTTTATAAATCCTTATTTTTTTGGGTAAATTCACAGGGTTTTCATTAATCTTATTTTACTACATCCATCTTAAAAAATTTATAATAAATGTACAAGAAATAATATAAGGTTTATCCCCCTTCATAAAACCATTTTTAACATTTTCATCAAATCATAAGAGTCCGTCCCCCATTGAAATTTGAGTTGATTTTTATTATAAGTATTGTGAAATAATACTTAAGTATACCTCATGATGAAAAAATATTAATTTTCCAGATTTGTATCATATCCATAACATATTTTCATCATTTATATAATTCATCCTTCAAGAACTTGAATTTTCAATTTACTGGTTTTTTAGAATTGGGTTCCTTAGTTTGTTGGTTATCCAGATTTTTCCACTTCATTTTAACTTTATTAGGTCTCTAGAATCCATAGATTATCTTTTACTAGAAAGACCCCCTATATTACATCACCTTAAATCCCTATGTTCATTAAGTCACATCATAACTTATTATGGAATAATTTGGTTCTTTCTTTTCTCATTAGTTAAAGAAATAGGGATGCTAATTTTTTCTGAACCCAAACACTTCCTTCACTTCAACCCACCTTTCTTTATGATTTTACCCTTTATTTTCCAAGAATTAATCTTTATTTTCTATATGTATTTCTTCCTCTTTATTTTATTATTTATTTTTTGTGGAAATTTATTTTTAACTTCTTTTATTTTTATTCCAACCTCATAGATTCCACTAATTTTTATAGTTATACAACTATGGAAACCTTCAGAATATTTTCATATTTCTTCTTCCACTCAGATTTTTCTTTCACAATAACTTTAATACCTTATAAAAAATTATTCCTTTGAATTATTAGTTTATCTTACTCAGGTAACCAAGCATTTGAAATTTTTATGGGTGTTTCAATCCTTCTTATAACTTCCACACAACATTTTTAATTTCAATAATTTCTCTTTAGTAACTTTCGGTGTACCACAATTTCTTCGTGGGATATTTCTTCCACCATTATCATTTGGTTGCGTCTTTCTCTAATTGATTCACTTGGTTTCTTAAACTTAATTACAATGACTTGAACATTCATGAAGATATTAAATCTATCCAAAAGCTGAATTTTTTTCTATATAAGTATATTATTTTATTAATATATACATCTTTCATTGTTTCCTTCTTCGGTGTATTCTTCTTTATATCTTTTTTTCTTTACACCTCAAGGTAAACCTATAGTCTATCCTAATTTTTTTCCTCGTCTGTTTTGTATTACTTATATTTCATATAATTGAATTATTATTAGTATAAGTAAACCAAAACTCGCCATTATTATGGATAATACTTCCACATCATTTATAGAAATTTCTAGGATATTCAAATCTATTAGATGTCAATATATATTACTACTTTTGTGAAATTTGGTTGAACTTAGATGAGTTACTCTCAAATTTATCTTGACTCCCCATTAATGTAGGAATTCTCCATTTTTTGGAAGTTGAAAAATTATGCCAATAATTGATGGCTTAGTTCCCAAACTCTCTACAATAACAACATTAGCCAAAAAATATTCTCTTCTTACATTTATAATAATTTTATTTAAAAGAGGGTTATTTTAGAACTTATTTCTTATAGAAAATTTGTGGGGAAATTATTCCTTTAATACTTTGTTCCTCCTATATAGAATTTTTGGGTTTAAATTCAACATTATTTACCAATATTTTTTTGAAAATAAAGGATGCACTATTAAATGTTTTATTGTTTATAAATTTATGCAAACATGGGGTTACCTTCTTCATAAAATTATAAGAAGATAACACTTATGGGGATTTTACTTTTTTTTTGAAATTAGATTTCATATTTATAGAAGTAATGATCTCTTTATGAGTTTTAACAATGGAACTTTTCTTAACTTCATGTGCAGATTTAACATGGGTAGCTTTCATGTTTCTAAATTTCACTTCCAGCTCAAGGCTCTTTAAATTTAATGTGTTCTTATGAACTTCAAGACACCTCACTATATCTTCGCATTCAACTTATAAATTTTGAATCTTTTATTCATGAAAATTAATCACCTATTTTAATGTAATATCAAGTTCATTTTCTCATTTCCCTTGATCTCTTTTTGAGTATTATTAACATAAAATATTTCTTTTTGAGTATCATTTTTGCAAGGAGATTTTCCTTAACAAATTATGTTAAAAAAACTATTCACAAAACTAATTTTATAATATATATACTTATCATGGTGACTTATATGTAATTATTATTCTACTTGGGAAAATATTCCATGGAAAAAAGAGAACAGATCACTCCTTTACTTCTACAAGCTATGTGAAGGTTTTGGATTTTTGAATCTTATTTTCCAAGGAATCTTCTATCTCATGAATTTCCAATTAAATATGTGATATTTACTCATATATACCCTTTATATATAAAATTATATATGTAAAAAATTAAATAGGTACATTCTATATGTATCCTTTAATTTTAAATTAAAAGTTATCAACAATTGTGATGGATTTATAGACGCCACAGATTGAACACACAACTTATTCGGGATTAATTCTGAAGAATTTTTCAATTTAATTTTTACTATATTTACCTTCTATTAATAATGAATCTATTTTACACTTCTTATAAGAGGAAATTTTTTTATTTTTCAAATCCTCTATCTTATCTCAGTTTTTCATGTTTTTGGTCCAAACCTCTATATTTCTATAACTAGGGATAAATTTTATTTTCTTCAACTCATGCTTCACTTTATTATCTTCTAGTGGAAATATATCTTTAGATTTTGAAAATTAAAACTTCATATAAATTAGTGAAAATTAAAATTGAGAATTAAATTTTAGATCTGATAGAGGGATCCTTACTTTGATACAAATTAAGAGTCCTAGGTGATCATATAGTCTTGTTGAGAGGGGGTGAATCTGGGGTGACTATCGTTTTAAAAATGAGGTTCAACCAAATTTTTTTGGTAGAATTAAATTGATAGAATCTCTATCATATATTAAGATGAATTTATCTTTATAATTCACACTCACTATATAATCTAATATGTATGTAGATGCTGAAAGTAAATAACAATATATTGTAATGAACCACATCTTGAGGGTTTAAGAAAAATAGGGGAAATTTTAATTTCTACTCTGAGGTGGTGCTTAAGGGGAAAATGTGTAATTTATCCTTTTATGATATCTTTGATAATTTTAATTCACACTCAGTCAGTCCTGGAATATTGTTTTTACCCTATGGTAGGAGTTTGATGGAATTTTGAACATTAAAATTTTGGAGGAATATTTAATATTTAATTATATAAATATTATTAATTCATCCATATTAATTTGGTGATATATTCTATTTGGAGTGTCATACTATAATTCTAACTTATTAATTGAGTATAAATGGGATTTGTTTCTTAGACGAGGCATAACTTGGTGTTAGGAACCATGTTTAGGATACCCCCTTGTACTTTTATTTTATTTTATTTTTCTTTTCTATCCTTTTCTAATTTATTTTATATTCAATCCCCTTTAATTGTTGTATACACCCCATTGGGTAAACTTTTTTTGTGGATAAGAGGGTAGAGGGAGAGGATATATACAGAGGGAGAGAGTGTGATGAAGAGGATTCATCATGGAGCTTGGGAGGAACTCTATCATCATATGGTAGCTGTAGAACACATATCATATTGACGATTTAGTGGTTTCCACCTAAAGTTAGGCCTATTTATCTTTTCTAACCAAAAATACCCAAATTTTGGTTGTTTTTATGTTTTAATCTTGTTTTTGGGTTTCTTAGGACCCCTATAGGGTCAATATGGAGGTATTTGATGGTAGAATCAAGTGTTCCATGGGATCACAAGGGTTTTAGGTTTATTAAATCCCAATCACATGACAAGTAGTTATTTAAAAACATGCTGTGTGTGCTTCTATTTCGATGAGGTGAGGAATAATGGGTAACACGACATGTATGACCAGGATATGTCGTGTGGGGTGTCTTGGGGTGTGGCCCTAGATGAGAATAGATACCCTGTGTTAAGAAACATGGTCATGTAGGTTACACAACTAGAAATCATGTGTAGAACATGACTACTGTTCATATAGGGTACATGTCCAAACACCATGTAGGGTATATGAACAAGTACCCTATATTGGAGACATTTCGTGTGCATTTGGTACATGTTTGTAGCCATTGATTTTACACATAATGTTTGGTAGATAGACATGGGTAGGTACCCATATAGGGTACATTCCTTTTATATGGAAGGAACTTAATGTACTTTTGAAATTACACACTAGGTCCTAATAGAATCATGGGTAGGGATGAACTTTGTGGGAACACACCATGTACCTGAGGTCCATGCCATGTAATTTTTCATCATTTATGTGTTTTTCCAAGTATTTTACTAGGTTTATAATTATACATAAGAGAATAATACTATGAGTGATTTTTATGTATATCATGATGGTGGAATCCTTTTGGTGTTTAGAGGTCATTTGGACGATGTTCTGTACAAAGAGGTTCTAAAAAGAGGATTCATTTGAGTTTGTGGTTATTGGATCCTCTTAGGGTTGGGTTTTAGGTTGTGAGTCATGGGTGAGGGTTGTGAATATGATGTTTACCTTGGATTAAGGATACTTGGTGATATTATTTTTGGTTGTTTGGATGGATCCTAGAAGGTAGGATTGAGAGTTTTCTTGGATGGGATTCATAAGTTCAGTTGCTTAAGGTATAGATCAGTTAGGGCCATTAGATTGGGTTGAAATCATGAGATTTAGGGTATAAATGGGGGAATTTCGGTATATATTGAGATAGGGAAGAAAGACATATTTGAGGAATTCCCTTATTGGTGGGGTGTTTCTTGAGGCTTCCCTTCTGGGCATGGTGATCTTCGGGTTGTGTTTTGGGAGGTTGACTGTGGTTTCTTTAGGAGTATTTGGCCTGAGTTTTTTATTTTCTAAAGGACCCACTTCTAGGGTGTCCTACATGAGATAAGATTTTGGGGATCTGGATGGTGACCTTTTATTTTTGTTTCATCTGATATAGTCAGTTCTAATTTTGGTGGTTTTGGTTATTGAGTTCAGGTGTTCACTATCCCTGGTTCTAGAGATCTGGGTTTGGAGGTATGAGGTTTTTCTTATGATAGAGGAGGACTTAGGATATTAATAGACCTTAAATTGACCCTAATATTGATTTAGATTCTCTCCTTTGTTTAATGGTTGTTTTTAAGTTGGTATTGGGTGCTAATGTACTATCTATTTGAGTGAATCCACCCTAGTTTATCAGATTTCTCTAGATAAGGGTAGTGGACCACTGAGGCTATTGTGCTCATGGAGACTAGTTTATGAGTTTAGATCCTATTCAGGAAGTGATCCTCTAATAGTTCTATTCACCAAGTTGGTATTTCATGACTTCAAGGACATCATTAGGATTCTCCTAGGGATGAAAAGAGTACCTACCACTAGTTGAGATCATACCATTGGATTCATACATCCTGATAGTTTCTCTTCATTCTCTTAGACATATATAATGAGATCCTACACCCTAACATTTTTGATTTTACTTCTATTGGATGTTTGGAACCACTTATTAGTCTGGTTTACACAATTGATGTTATTACTACGTTATCTATGTTCTTTAATTCCTCTAAATGAGTCCACATTGGAGGTAGATTTACCTCCAGCTCCAAACTATTACCCTAGGTTCACTATTTTAATTTTTTATAATTTTTTATTTTATTTTATATATTTCAATTACTTTATGATAATATCCATTACTCATATAGGTTCGTAATATAATTTTTTTCATGTACAGTTTATGACAATAGTTGTTAGTACTACAATTGGGGGTAACCTACTGGGGTTTATTTCTCACCCCATGTATGTGAACCTCGGTCTTTTGTAGAATTTATGTCTACTTTTAGGTTGATAAAAAGAAGCGGTGAATCAAGAAGAGTTCTAGTGTTTCATAATTGAGAGTGTTTTTTCATGTTCTTTATGAGGTTCATGCTAGATTTTTTCAACAATTGTGGAGAGTGGGAATGAAGTTTTTCTCAAAGTAGTAATAGAGCCTTATGTTTTTATTTTATCTTATTTTATTTTTTATATATGGTTGTCATAGTTGGAGTCTAGTGCCTATATGTTTTATCTTTTTTAGGTAAATATATGTTGCATTTTTTTAAAAGGTAATGCTTTGGTCAAAGACCAAAGCACAATTTATTGATAAACAAAAAAGGATTAAAAGTGGTGAAAGGATGGTATTTTTTTACAATCTTTATCAAAAAGATATAGTAAATCAGAAGGAATAGAGTCTAGCCAAGTCATGCTCTGATGAACTCCTTTGTTGGCAAGAGCATGAAAAACGGTATTCACTTCATGGTAGGCATGAGTAGGTATATAATCGATCCCATGGAGAAAGTTCAGACAATTCATCCAATGAGTGGTAAGTGTCCAGGCCAGATGGATATTTCCATTCTAGATGGCATGAATGATAGTAGTTGAATCACTTTTAATCCACAGCTTTCTCCAACCTCTTTGAAGCGCAAATTCAATAGCATGAATGACCCCCAGAATTTCCACCTCTAGAGATGAAGAGTGACCACATCCAACATAGAAGAAGCCCTGACATATATTTTGCATTCCATTTAGTAAAGTAAACTTATGTTAATTAAGTTATATATTTATACTTTTATTTTTATTGATGTGTGTGTTTTTTGGTTGTTCTTCAATTATTATTACACTCTAATTTGAGGGAACAGACTCCCCACAATATTCTTTTACCCCCTTGAAGATAGTCAGTATACTCTGGTGTATGGGGAGGTGTGCTTTAAGAGTTTTTTCATTCCAAATCGAGTGATGGGTTGAGTCAGCCCATGCCAGTTCCGAACATACATAGATGTTTTTTACAAGGTTTCACCAAAATGTGAGAATGTACTCCTTATATTGTTGTGTCAAAAATATTCTAGTAATAACATTATTATCAATTACAAGTTACTCGAGAAGAGATCAAACTTTACTCGAAATATATATACGACACTCTAAGTATCCTAACTTCAAATTACACCAACTCTCTGTAGTTTAAAATGTTACACCAGAATTTAAAAATCTTTTAGTTCCATTAGAACTTATTTTTAAGTTACATTCAAGTCAGATTATTCTCTAGTTTGGTAAATTGAACTCTTCAAGATGCCACTTTCTTCCATGAGACAAGATATTTTGGTATTTTAAAATTTATTTGAAACTTGACATTCTAGTATTCTAAAATTTATTCATAAATTGATGTTATAATATTTTCAAAACTTTGAATCAACTAAATCTCCCTTGATAGCTCTGGTCAGCAACTTCCTCTATAAAAAATTCCCTCTCATAATAATCATCTTTCTCTGAATGATCTCACCCTTTTTTATAGGATCAATATTCCTGATAAGTTTGGTGATTTTAAATTTCCAAACATTAAAGATAATTTTTTATACCTCCAATAAATCTTTTAAGTTCTCATAGTTAAGTCAACTATCCAAAAAATAATCTATAAACTCACTTTTCAAATTTCATTAAATATTATCCTGAATCATGAACTCAATCTTTTAGTGTAATTACTAAGTTTCTTTTAAATATTCTTCTTATAAAAATGAAAAAATTATTTCAGTGAACTTACAAATATTTTCTTTTAAAATTACAAAACTTATTTTGGACTTAGAGTTTTGGATTAACAAACTTTATATCCCACCACAAAAAATATTCTTTCAAATGGTGTTGATAATAAATACAACACCTTCAAAGACTAAGGAGAACTTCAATCACCCCTATATTAGTTTTAATATTCAATATAATCTTTAAAATCTCCTATTGAACATTTATTTCAAGTTATATTTATATAGAATCCTTCTTAGACATTCATCAGTTTGACTTTATATTGAGGAAAATTCCAGATATATTCAGAAGTATATATGTTTCTTATGGTAACATTAGTGAATGTATCTATAATAATTATTATAGTTTACTTAGATATCTTCCTCCTTACTTCATGTTATTACTATAGTGAGAGCTTGATAAAATTTTATTATCTTTTCTATCTCTTCTAGAATATTTCAATAATCATCATATGTATATATTCTACTTCTGGTAACATTAGTGAATGTCTCTCCAACCATTATCAATATTTATTTCTATATCTTCCTCTCAACTTCTATTGAAATGAGACTTACTTATTCTAGTAGTATATATTTCATCTATGATATTCTTTATTATTATAGTTTCACCATCCAAAATATTAATCATGGATGGACTTACTTCTGGAACATCCATAAAATTCATTACCTTAAATATACTCATTGAAATTTCGATAAACTATTGAAAAAATACAATAAATAATCATTATAATTTGATGGGTACTACATTAATAAAGGTTAATTATCCCATTATATATAAGTTAGAAGTTGAAAATAGATTAAAGACCAAGTTTTCCAAAGGTTTTCAAAATTGTAAAATCAAAACAATAAAATCATAATGCACTCACAACACCTTAGAGATATAAGTAAAAGATACTCTAGGCTTATATTAGTGTATAATCCTTGTTTCTCTTTTTAAAAGGTTTACTGTAAACCCCTCCTTATTCCCCAATTTATTTAATTTTTAATTAACATATAATTAATTGAATAAAAAAATTAAAGGGGAGTTGATGGGTGATATAATGGCTATATATAGAGAGGAAAAGGAATCCACTATAGAAAAAGCAACTTGTCATGATGAGGATCTAGTAAGTGCACCCCTTAAGGGTGAGAAAACATAAATACGAGCTATTAAAATATAATTCTATTCTGAATGTACAATTTTGGACACCCTTATAAAGGGGGGAATTTTGGTTGATTAGTTTGGAAAGATAAATGGGGATAAAATTTTCATTGAACTTGAACCTTATTATGTGTTTATTAAGATGTTTTCATGAGAATAAATATTTTTGATAAATATGTTTCAATTGACTGAATAATAAAAAAATTGATAATGAAATCACATACTTAAATTGAAAATGGAAATCCTTGTTTTCTGGGTGAAGTCCCTTTTTTTCTAAACTAGGTTAGCCCATGTACACTTAATGTATATTAAATAAATTTTCTTAGATATGTATTATGTCATTTCATCCTTCTCTAAATAGTATATAAAGAGTGTAATTTAGATCTGAATAGGTATATATTGTTAAATATTTTAGATGATGTGAGAAGACTCCTATGTTCTTTTTCATTTGTTGTCAATAAGGGGGAGAAAATAAATGATAATACATATTTCTTTAAGAAGAGTTTGGTAGTATTGATGAAAAATCCAAATGGGGTGATTGAAGTGTCCATGCATAGATTTTGTTTGTTATTAATAAGGAATATTTTTAATACTAGTTATAGAATTATAGGAGTTGTGGTGATATATGATTATTATATATATATATTACATCATTTTTTGTGAATATTCATTACATTATACAAACAAACACTTGAGAACCATAATAGTATGATGTCTTGGGAAACATGGAAACACAAAAAACTGGTCTATTGGTAAAATGAATCATCTCTCACAATGATCTTCATAACTAAAACCCCTCTTATACATATGATAAATAATATATTTCTTTATAAACCATGGAAAGTAAATTATGAAAGAGTGGACTCAGATACTCATTAAGGGTAAACAAGGGAGATACATAAGCATAACATGAACATAAAGGCATGAGAACATGAGCATAATATTCTAAAATCATTCCCTACATATCATATATCATAATATAAAGTCATGTAATAAATATTGGTTGTTTATAAGACATGAATCATAAGAGAATCAAAGAGCATGATCCATGGGAGAATAACATTGGCATAATACATAGATTTTTGGGATACACATTAGTATAGAAAATAATTTTTATATTAGTCAAGGATAATTTCCAAGGAAATAATTATTGAACGGGTTTGCTCCCCAAACCATCATAGTAGTCAAGATTCACTCTTAATACCATCATAATAGAAAAAGTTCCTTATTGAACCAAGTTCAATCCATATTCTAGTCCTATCTATCTCATGAGATATTAATCCTTACCCAAATCATTGGAGGGAGATATAGGTCACACCTATCTCATAATGAAAACCAAGTTTATATGTATTGAAATATCATAAACAATTCACCATATCATAACCCATGAAATGAAATGGGTTTTATAAACATTTCATTATATCATAACTTGTAGAAAATAGTCAGATTTCAAATTTATTTCATCATTACGTCATATCATAACCTATGGAAAAAGGAGAGGGTTTCATAATAATTTTATCATGGTATAACTCATGGAAGATAAATGGGTTTTATAAACACCATGCCATAATAAATGAAAACCATTTAGAGAAATAATAAGAATGATATCCTTGGATCATATCCCCAGTAAAGCATAATTAACATCAATGGGTGTCATCTTAGAAGAAAAATGATTTTGATCAATCATTTAAAACATATATTGAGGAAAATCTCCATTCAAATTTTATTTTTTAAAACATAAAAATATTTTAAAATATTTTTCTTCGAAAATAAACGTGAAAAATTATAAAATAATCTTAAAATAAAAAATTTTCATGACAATCGAATGTTTTGTTCATACTATACATGTTATAAAAAATATTCATGTCCTATTTTGGTATAATCCAAATGAGCATTGTTTGGAAAATTACATGAATATTGCTTTATTTTTAAAAAAAATCCAAAAGAATAAAAATTTATTTTAAAAATCATATGATTATAATAATACTTTTGTAAAAAAATTTACCAACTAAATGACAGTTGAAAATTTTTATTAGAAGAAGAAAAAATAGAATCAGGGAATAATAAACAAAGAAAGAAACAAGTCACTAAGGTTGATAATGATGGAGTCTGAGGGAATACCGTCATAAAATTGAAACACAATCAACCGGAAGAGATCCAAAATTAGGAAAATCCACAAATATTTCAACATAATTAACTTTGGAAGAAAATAGATCCACCAACATATTACCATATTTCTAAGTATGAGAAATCCTCATATTTGAATGAATTAATGATTTAAAAGTCTTGATGAGGAAAATAATAGTACATGGACACTCTAAGTAACCTTTTAAATAATTATCCATAATGGAGGAATATAATTCCTCTTCAGATAAAATAATTGAATGGGACTTTCATAATTTAAGAAATTAAGGTAAAGCCAAGGTTTCTTACTCTACTCAATAATCCTTAGTAAAAAACTATAAGAAATGCAAGACGATTGAACCTCAAAATTCACAAACAACAACACCTGCACACATAATTCTTTGCAGACAAGAACCATCAGTATTGAGCAAAAGACCATACCTAGGAAACTCCCATATAACCCACACACCTAAATCCCTCAGCTCATGTGATACCTCCCCTATAAGACTACCAGAACAAACAAGTGGGCATAGAACCATATGCATGAATATATATTTTTAGTACTTAATGAAAGAATTAAAAATATCTAGGAATAAGAAACTAATGTACTAAATACTTGGATAAAAACCTTGATGTAATACCAAATTACATTTCTCATATATAACCTAGAAAATAGTGGTGGTGAAAAGATTATACCACTTGGATAATAAAATTTATGAGTTTCTTGAGAGATGGACCATAATATTTTGTCATTGGAAATGTAATATTAAACAATCATGATAAATAATGAAATTGTAACATAAAATCAAAACCATTTTAGAAACATTGAATCGTAATCCCTATATAGTAATAACATAAAATAGAAATTAAAATATCATGAGGATAAATAAATTAATGATATTTTATGACAAAGGGGATATATATGCCCCTCATGAAATAATATATGTGCATAACAAAATGTACATCGCAAAGAAGGAAAATTAAGACAAAACATCCTTACCTTAAGTCTTGACTTCCATCATAAATTTTCAAAAATTATTTATAATAAATATAAGTTTATTCCACATATATTAAAGAACCATATTTATATATATCTTACCCTATATTATTTTCTTATGACATTTTATTACTCATTTATTAACAATTCCATGTTAATGTTACATTTTGGGTAATAACCACTTTGTGTTTTATATATGTTTTGTTTGTTTATTTTTATTCTCTTAATTTTATCAAGGTTTAATCATATAAATTTTTTTTAACCATGATATAAATATAATATATATTCATTACATATGTATTTAGATGATTTCATTATTTTTTTTGATAGAGAATGAAATACACCATTCCTGGAGACGGTAGGTCGTACATACGCATGAATGTTGTTTCCATTTTTTTTAGGATCTAGAATCATTTTTATGTCATATATAACACATATTTTTGTTAAAAACATCCTTAATACCTTCCATATAAAGCATGAAAAAATCACATCGCTTTGTGAGGTGGTATTCCACCATACACACGAGCGACGTTATCGTATTCCCGTGAAATGAAAAGTAAAAGGTATATATTATATAAAAATTAAAGAATTATAATAATATAATAAATATCACATATAAATAAAAAATACATCATTATTTTCAGCCTTGATAGGAGTTGAGGGAAAAATGAATGATATCGGTTCATGAGGAGGTAGTCTGCTGTATATATGAACAATGATTTCATAACCCATTTGATGGAATTGGAGATAGTTTTAGGCCCTTCAATTAACATAAAAACATTTAAGTATATGGAAGATATAAGGTTATTATATAATAATGGTATAATAATAACTTAAGAATGTGAATTATGAAATAATAAAAAAACACTCGTTGATGAACGTTACCTCTTCTTTAGGTATCATCCTTAGGTTTGCACCAAAATCCTTCATAGGATGGATTTATATCTAAAATGAGGATTATATGATTAGTGGAGAGAGTTTGTTAAGGGATACGGTTATGAATTGAATAAACCAAAAGGGTTTTAAGGTTTTAAGAATAGATAAGCATAGGTGGCTTTTTATAAGTGAGGTGAGTGGCACACCTATATTGTTTTAAATTGAATGAATTTCAACCGCATTTTTCTTGTGTAAAAAGGCTCTAAAAATGAACCATTTTGATAATAGAAGGGGTAAGGTAAAAATATGTCTAATTTTTTTTCTTATTCTATATTTTGTTGTTTTTAACCCTTATATTTTAAGTTTAATCCCCTACTAAACCCATTTCTTCGTAACCGTGGTAAATATTTTTTTATATTTCTACTATTCATTTTGGTCAAAAATTAAGTTTACCTTATTAAATAAAATAAATTACTATTATTCCAAATATGGAATCCATTTTTAAAAATTCAATTCATATAATTTTCAAATTTTCATTTAAAATTTTATCTTTTAGAAGCAATTAGAAAGCGTGTTTTTGAAGAGAAAAAGTTCACAAGTTTACAAAGTTTTTATTTTAAAATTCAATACAAAATTGAATCGAATGACTTAAATTGGATTAATTTTTTTTATAATTGAAACAGTTTTAGTTTAAAACTAATTTAAAATATAATTTAACTTTATAAAATAATTAAACAAAATGTTAGTTTTCAATTAAAATTTTGTATTTTTTAGTATTCATAAGAAAATGAAACTTTTTAGAAAAATAAAAAAAATTCACCCTAAGATAATTTTGAAATTAATATTTCAAAAAATAAAGTTTATTTTTTCAATTTAATTTTCAAGAAAATAAACAAAAATCATTTTTTTGGAAAATAGTTTTTTTGAAACATGTAAATACTACCGAAAATTAAGTATATTTTTTATCAATATGTTTTATTTATATAAAACCCTTAAAAAAATATTTAAAATTTAGTTATTAATATTAATATTTCTATGTTTAATGGATAGTTTATAAGAGTAATATTTAAATAACTATATTAATAATATATCATGATTTTGTTAAAACTCACTGTTTTGTGTAACCCAAGTTAACCTAGTGTAGCTTGTAGTGCAATGTTAACTTGATGTTTCTTGTATTTAAATATATCGAAGAAATTTTATTTATTCAAAAACAATAATTCATAAAAACTCAGAATGTTACATTCTACCCCCATAAAATAAATTTCTCCCATGAAATTCATCACTCTCATATAAACAAATGAGGATATTTTTGCCTCATAATATCCTCAAGTTCCCACATAGTTTCCTCAAACTTGTGTTTTCACTACAAAACATTGACCAGGTGAGTGGTATTTTTTCGTAGAAATTTATTTGTATGATCCAAAATCTCTACAAGTTGTTCCTCGTAAAATGATCTTTCTCCATTGGTATGACCATTGAGTTCGGTACATGTGAACGTTCAGGTATGTACTTCCTTAGGAGAGATACATGGAACACATTGTGGACTTAATAGAGGTTTGGTGGAAGAAATAAGTGATAGACTACTATCCTAATATGGTCAATAATTTCAAAGGGACTGATATACCTTGGGATAAATCCTCCTTTCTTCCGAAATCTCATAACCTTCTTAGATGGAGAAATTATTAGAAACACCATGTCACCAACTTCATATTCTAGATCATTCTGGTGATTTCCAATATAAATTTTCTACTCACTCTAATATACATTGATATGTTACTTAATATATTTAAACTTCCCTACCATTTCTTTAGCTGTCTCAGGTCCCAATAACATTATTTCTCTAACTCCATTCCATCATGTTGGAACTCTACACATCTTTCCATATAGGGATTAATAATGATCTATCTGAATGCTTGAGTGAAATATATTTTTTAAGAAAACGCAACTAAAGAAAGGTGTTGATCCCAAACATCTTTTAAATCCATAGAATAAGATCTCAATATAACCTCTATGTTTTGAATTTTTCTTTTAGACTAACCATCTATCTGAGGATGACATGTAGTGCTGAAACTCTACTCTATATCAAGAGCTTTATAAACACATTGATAGGACTTCGAGTTAAACCTCAGATCCCGAAAAGAAAAAATGGTATATAGTACTCCATGAAACTTTTCCACCTCTTTAATGAATAGCTTGGAAATATAATCTATAGAGAAGTCCTCCCTGATAGAGATTAAGTGTGCTGATTTATTAATGTGATCGACTAAAACCCATATAACTTTACGCCCTTTAGAAATTTTGGGGATTCCAATGAAAAAAAATCCATGGTGATGTTTTGCCATTTAAATTTTGGTGTTTTTAATGTATGTAACAACCCATTAGAATTTTTTCTTTTAGCATAAACTTGCAGACATACCAAGCACAAGATAAAAACTCTACGATATATCAGTTCATGTCATCCCACCAGAAATACTCTTTCAAATCTTTATACTTATTCATACTTACTGTATGAATAGATAATGATGAAAAATGATATTCCTTTAACCACTCCTTATTAAAATATGGTATAGAAGGAATTCATATACTAGTTCTGGAACATTATCATTCCATTTTGATCTAGGTTAAAGTAAGGAATATTTCTAACATTCTTATTCATCTCTAAAACTTTTTCTACACCGCTTTAATCTTCACTTGTATATATGGTTGAATATTCAATTAAGAAGGATAAGATTTTACCCTTCCTTCAAGATGTCCAAATTCATTCTTTGAAAATATAGAAATATTGGATCTTTTGTTATATTCATTATAGATAATCTATTATGATCATTTTGACTCATATAATTATACATCTTGTTTACCTTCCCAAGGTGATAATTTATTGTGCAATTATAATATTTAATCAGATCTGACCATATTTTTTGGCACCTATTTAACCCCCTCTGTGTGAATATATACTTTAAACATTTATGAAAGGTATGTATATCAAAATTTTATCTATAAATATAATTCCTCCATATATTGAATGAAAATTTTCTATAGCTAACTCCAAATCGTTTTTAGGAAATTTTGTTCATTAATCATCAATTTAAATTAGGCATAATCTCTAACCATGATTTTTTTCAAAATAACACATCTCAATCCCTTCTTGGATGCATCACTATAGATTAAAAACCATTCTCCACTATATGTAAATGTAATAACAAGTGTTTTTACTAATATTATCTTTAGTTCCTTGAAATTTTCCTCACATTCGTCTATTTAGAGGAACTTGGATCCCTTCTAATTTAACTTGGTCATAGGATTAGATAGTTATGAGAAAATATCCATAAAATATTCATAATATCTTGATAAACTAAGAAAATTGTGGATACAAGTCATTGTGGTTGGTCTAAGATAATATTCCATAGCCTTAATCTTTTATGTATCTACTAATATACCCTCTCTTCATATTATATGACCAAAAAATGAAACTTTTTTAATCAAAAAATCACACCTTGTAAATTTTTCATATACTTTATCCATATTTAGGGTCTTTAGTATAATTATCAAGTGGAATTAATTCTCTTCCTCACTCTTTGAATATATTATAATATCATTTATAAAGACCACCACAAACTGATCAAGTTAATCTCTATGGACTCTATTCCTCAAATCCATGGACATAGTAGGGGAATTAGTAAAACCAAATTGAATCACTAAAAAATTAATATTTTATGTACCTTATACAGAATGTTTTCATAGGTATACCCTCCTTATTAACCTACAATTGATGATGTCCAAAATAAAGGTTAGTCTTAGAATAGTATTGATCTCCACATAGTTGATTAAACAATCATCAATTCAGGGAAGAGGATACTTATTATTAATTGTGATCTTGTTCCACTATTTATAGTCATGTAGAGTCACATTGATTCAAATTTATTTTTAACAAAAAGAATAATTGATCCCCAAGGTGACACACTTGGAAGAATGAATCCCTTTTCAAGGATTTCTTGGGGTTTCTTCTTTAATTCATGCAACTCAATTAGGGACATTCTATAGGTAGTCTTTGAAATTTGTATAACACCAGGTATGAGCTATATTGAGAACCCAACATCATGTTTTAGTGTAATTCTAGGAAACTCTTTCATAATGAAATAAAAAAAATCCCACACAATCGGCATATCATTTATTCCAAATTTATCCCCAACCATTTGATATAAATATGCCTTTTAAATGAGAATTAATACCCATACAAGGGATGCGAACTTGATTGAAAGTTTTTACTTATCGTCACATTGATAGATGGCCATAGGTGGGTTTGGAACATCATATATGACATCCCTTATTTAGTAATTCATGTTGGATTTATGTAAATAAATCCAATCCATACCCAATATAACATCAAATTTAACCAGTTGAAGAATGATAAGATTTCTAAGAATCACATTCCCACCAACATAAACCATAGAGAAATCATATAATTGAGATGATATGATCATACCATTAGGGGTTTTTAGTGATAATTAAACATCTAATTACTTGGGTAGAATCCTGATACTCTTGGGAAATTATTTCGATATGAAAGAATGGGTAGATCCATAGTCAATTAAGACATTATTAGTTCTAGAGTGGATGTAAGTGTACCTTTCACCAGGTTGTTATTACGCCCATCATCAGAAACAATGATCTCATGTGATTTTCCTTTGTATCTTGTATTAAGAGGTTACTGCTGTCGATCATCATCATTAACCTTTGGATTTGAGCATTGGTTAGTATAATTCTCATACTCCTTTCTTTTGAAACACTAGAGTATAGGTGGTGCATTCTATGAAGCTTTTCTCTATTTTCATTGTTAGATAGATTCCTACCATCACTTCAGCTAGCAATTGTCCAATAAAATTACCTTACACACGTAAAACATTTACTATTACCCTTAAGACAATTTCATCCATGATTAATCCCAAACATTGAGCATAATGAAAAACTCATCTTCTTCTCTCCATAGTTCTTATAGTTTACATTGAATTCCATTTTTCTCATCTTATCAAAACCATGAGATTTATACATAACACCAACCTACATTCCCACCTTGATAGCACATTGAACAATCTATTCATAGCTAATGAATTATATTATGGATAACACTATTCAATGACTTGATTTTAAGCAAGTAAATAATCAATCAACCTTAAGTTAAGGTTGTATAATAATATGATAAGAGTAGCTCACAAGCCTTTTAAAAATTTCCTCAAACATTTCAACAGATTCATCATCCTATTTATTTAGAAAAAGTAACTCATTATCTATCTTCATATGGAAAATATGAGGAAATTAATTATTGAAAAATAAGTTCTTGAATTCATCCCAATCCATTGAGTCAATTTCATCATGTTGAATCATATTCTTGATAATATTTCACCATTTATTTGCTTCCCCATCCAAATGGTAGACAAAAAAAATGAATTTCTCATGTTCTAAACACTAGAGAATATAAAATATATTTTCAATGACGTCGATACATTATTCAAAAACTAGTGGGTCAGAAGACCCATTGAAAGAAGTTGTATGTTGCCTCATAAAGGACCCAACATAATATTATTCCCTCCATTGTTCAATTGGAAGTATAGTAAAATTCATAGATTTGGTAATTTTTATGAGAATAGTAATGAGATTCTATATTCCTGATCCCATAACAATTTGGTGCTCAGGAGTACAATCATTGAATTATTTATCACACTCAGCATTAACACGGTTCCTTTAGGTTCCATCTATTGACTAAAACCAAAAACCATAAGGTAAGAAATAATAATAATTATGGGGAACTATATAATCATGGAAAAATCAATTACATTATTTATAAATCATGAGACCATTTTTAATCTATGACACGTTAGGTTTATCCTTGGTCATTCACAGTCACCATCTATTTAAATCCTTTAAGATTATTCAAAAGAAGTTTGTGAATTTCCAAATCATATCACCCAGGAGTATCAAACTGGATGTACAACATGACCCATTTTTATAAACTAGGTGAAGATTAAGTCTTTATCAATGTTTCTTTTTTAGATTTATTACACCAAGATACCTCTATGATAGAGCCACATCCACTTGTAGTATATAGACATGGATGTAATTTCTTGGAAACCACTCACTCCATCCTTTAAAAAAATTCAAGGTCATTTTCCTATACTTTGACTCCTTATAACTATCCTTAGACATGTCCTTAGGAATATCACTAATGTTTTCTCATACTATTTTCCAAAGGTAAACTAAACCTATCCTATGATTCCAACTTTAGTGACCCAAAATTACCATACATAGATATTACATCATTTTTATGAGTATTCATTACATTACACAAATACATACCTAAAGACTATAATATTTTAGTGACTTTGGAAACTTGGAAACAAAAAAAATTATTCCATAGGTAAACTACATCATCTCCCACTATGACATTGATAAGTAGAAACCATTTTAGATATATAATACTATTTCTGATGCTTTTTCTGGGGCACGTGCATCCGTCTGTTTGAGGATGGACACACTATTGTTTACCTACATTACCGCTTTCTAAAGGAGGGAAACATATGTTCCTTGTTTAGGGAAATTTTCTCCTTCATCGAAATGGTATTATGGTATGTCAGTTCTTCCTTCCGCGGATTTCTCCTCATAACTCATCACCTAGTCCGGGTCTCCCTTATAGACTGAAGACATTTTTCATGAAACTCTTCCTAGTGCCATATCTTTAAGGAAACCTGTTAATTACACTGCTTCTGTCAGGACTTTCCAAGGGATCCAGTCATGGCAGTAACCTTTAGTTGGGGGAGTAGTCACGTAGGACATCGCTGGCATGTCTAGATGCTGGAACACTAGTGCATATGGGTTTCTTCCCATTATTATAGGGCTTCTCAAGGGCGCAGAAGCCCGAGGAATCCCACGTTGGATGCGGGGAATTATATGCCATAGGCATGTATCTAAGGTTTTCGTCTGCTTCCCATGCATAACGCAGAGTATTCCATAGGTTTAAAGTCTAGAGAAGATGGATAAGACTGATCAAAACACTGACTAGAGTGGATCAGGTGGGCGCAACCCCAAGAGGGGACACTAATGTAGGGGCTAATGCATGGTTAGCTATCCGATTATTGTTAAAGAGGATGTGGAATGAGGTGGAATAACCCCACCAGGATGTGGCGGCCCGGGTAGGAATCAAGATGGGTAATGGATGGTTGAGTGAAGTTGATGGAGAATGAGATGGAGTTGACCCTATGATGATGGTGATATTGGGCTTGAGTCTCTATGTGACCTCCTACGTATCCACGTGGAAGGGAATCAAAGTCCTTGTTGTTCATATGACGACGACTTACCGTCTATTGGGGACTTCAATGGCTTATCGCCAAATGAGGTTGGCATGACTTACAGCTCGATGGGGTCACAATGGCTTACCGCTAGATGGGGTCATGACGGTTTACCACTGGAGGGGGTCACAACGGCTTACTGCTGGAGGGGGTCACCATAGCTTACTACTGGATGAGGTCACAAAGGCTTACCACTAGATGGGATCACAAGGGCTTACCGCTGGATGGGGTCACAACTACTTACTGCTGGATGGGGTTATAACGTATTACCATTGGATGGGGCCATAATGGCTTACCGCTGGACAGGGGTCAAAACAGCTTACCATTAGAGGGGGTTAAAACGGCTTACCACTGGATGGGGTAACAATGGCTTACCGCTAGACGGGGTCATAATGGCTTACTGCTGGATGGGGTTACAATGGCTTACCTCTGGATGGGGTCACAAAAGCTTACCGCTGGATGGGGTTGGACCTTATGAGGCTTCCCACATAGTTCAAAAGGTGGATGGAGTTTAATATCATGTAGGAAAAAAAAGGGGCATGTAGTTTAATATTATGCAGGACAAAGCTAGACTGACATGAAGAAGGTTGGAACCAATAGTTATGGGGCTCAAACCTCAGGGAGGCTACCTACATACCTTTCCTTGGAAAGTATCAAAGTCCATGTAGTTCAGATGGGTTTTGGTTAGCTGACCTGAAGATAGTCAGGACCAATGGGTGGTGGGCTTGAACCTCAGGGAGGCTTCCTATGTACCTTGCCTTGGAAAGGATCAAAGACCATGTAGTTCAGGTGGGTGATGTGGGGCTTACACTCTAGGATAACCAGATAGGATATCATGGTTAGTGCTTGCTATAAAACCACGTGATTCTTGCTCGGTGTGAGAAACAAGAGGCAAGAAAGACTTGACGATCATGTTGTGAAAGGTGCATCCGTGGGAAGTGAAGTGGTTCTTACATGCATTTAGCAGCCCAAAAAGGAAACAGGGGCTTATGCATGGTCTGCAACCCAAAGTGATGGAGATTGGGACTTACTCTAGGATGGAAGCTCAGGTGGTGACAAATCCCAGTGGGAGAGGAATTTGGAACCTAAGAAGAGAGAAGGTGGAGGGATGCAACCTCCTACAAGAAAATCTAGGGGCTTACACTATAGTGGTTTCCCTTTCCCCGTAGACAGACACTGCTCCGATGAAAGAGGATCTCATTCCATGTGAGGAATGATCTCACTCTCCTGCAGACCAGTGGGCTTGTAGAATTTCCAAGGTGGGGTACCCCGTATATGATGCATGGTGTGCGGAAACATTTTAACGTCATGTGCTGAGTACGATGGTGCTTGGCAATTTAACTTCCCGCAGCTCAGACGAGGTGTGTTCTAGACACACCCCTAGGACTTTTATAACCAATACCCACCCGCCCTTGAGGGAAGAAAAGCATTGGAAATTCCGTAAGGGGGTATGTTATGGAGCTATCCATTAGGGTTTCCACGTTAGCAGGGGTATTCGAAGAAGTAATAGCCTTTAGCGTGCCTATGTGAAGAAGCATGAGGTGGAGCAATGCAATGGAAAGTGCCGCCTGAGGGAATTTGAAATTTCTCCGTGCAAACCTAAGGGGCCACATGAGAAGAAAGCGCATGTCGTAGGTGTGTTTCGCATAAGAGAGGATCAGACAGGGTTTTTTAAGGTGAGGTCAGCACATGGAGAGTGCGTAACAGAATGGGCCGAGGCAAGATAGAAGGTCCGCGTGCAAGATGAAAGGATTGCATGCAAGATGAAGGGGTTTCACACAAGAGGGAAACATTTCATGCAAGATGGACTGGTTTCACGCAAGATAGAATGTTTTCACACAAGAAGGGCTGGTTGTGCACAAGGACTGGTTGTGTGAAAGGGCGCCTGACATAGAGGGAACTTGCGCACAGAAGTGGATCCCTTGCGTGCCATTGACTTGGGGAGAAAAGGAATTTTCAAGGATCAAGCCCAAGAGGGCCCACATGAAGGAGCCCCCTCGAGGGTCCTGTCGCGCAAAATCCAATACCTGAAGTCCATGAGGTTTTTCACATGGTCGCAGAAGACGTGGTTTTCACATAGCAGAGCGTCGCTTCATCTTTGGCTACTATCCCTAAAGGGCGGGGATACAGTTCGTTTTATAGCTGAAGTCCTCGGGGTGGCACACAAACTCTCATTTGACATTTCATTGGGCGCAAAATCAGGGTTGGGTGCACAAATGCGCTTTTGACGCTGCCTTGTGCGCGCAAAGGGGCTTCGGTTGCACAAATGCCCGTTTGACGTCACGTTGTGTGCGTAAAGGGGGTCGGGTGCGCAAACACCCATTTGATGTTGCCTTGGGCACGCAAAGGGGGTCAGGTCTGCAAACTACCGGTTGATGTTGCCTTGTGCGTGGAAACGAGGTCAGGCATGCAAAAACCCGATTGACGTCGCCTTGTGCATGAAAATGAGGTCAAGCGTGCAAACTCCCAGTTGACATCTTCATGGGAATGCAAAGGGTTCCGGGAATGTAATATTTTCATGCCGGAAGGCTGTTTTCATGCGTCCATAGAATCTTGTGCGTGCCCGCCTCCCGGGATCCAAACACTTCTCTTGCCCACTTGGATTCTTTCGTTGATTCTTCTGTCTGCTCGATGCATCCCTTCTCCAAATTTCGGCATCAAAAAATTCCCCCCCTGAGAATCGGAGCTGAAAGAGAACCCAAAGGTCGGATTCTGTGGGTCTTCTGAAAAAAGAGGAAAACTCTTCAGCGGTGTGAAAAAATGCATTTTGCACGTGCAAACTGGTTGCGTGCATGAGAAAGGAATATCAACACTTTATAAATAAGCTGAGGGTCCCCATAGGCCCTACTTTGACTTTTTCCGCACGGTAGGCAGTTTTCTCTCATGCGTGAAAACAATCCCAATCCATGCGTAAGATTCTACGACCAAATCTGGTTTTTGCATGACATCTAAATTTTTTCTGTGCACTTCGACCTTCTTTTGCGCCGCTGCCACTTTTGCACACTGAACTTCATTCTTTCACACCAATTCTTTCGGGATTTATGAAATGGACTCTCAACAGATCGATGTTGAGAGGGAGGCTTCTGCTGCTACAAGAAGAACCCAAATGATCATGAACCCTCAGATTCTTCATGCGATGAGGGTTGTGTTTGATAACCAAATGCTTTTGGGCATTCTTACACAGACTCAAAAGGATTATGTCTTGAGCGGTATCCTGTTGCTATAGAGCTTTGGTCTTCTGAAAGAGGTGCTGATGCCGGGTTTTGAGACGGCCACACTGTAGTCGTGGGTGATTCACGAGGATAGTCTTCCATAATTCCATATTACAAACAATGGTCATCCTACTAGGGAAATGAGGAACTCATCCATCTATGTCCTAAATCCGAAGACCGGGACAATTGTGGGAAGCGATCCAGTCCCCGAGGAATCTCCTGCTATTTATGCAAGTACTTTCAGGAGCAGCATTATTGACAAGACAAAGGGTTGGAAGGAATGAGAATTCAGATCTGGGGGTGACTTTACCAATGAATGGGCATGGGCGTACTGGGTACGTAAGAAATGCAAGGAATTCGGTCCAGAGCTACAGTCCATTGGGCCTTTTGAAGCCGTTTGGACGTCCCAATTCCACTTCTACCGACAACATGACTTGGTAGTAGAGTTATTTAGTTGTTTTTCACCTGATACCAACATTTTTCACCTGCACCATGGGAATGTAGGCATCAGCCTATGGGATGTTCATTTTATTGGGGGAATCCCCTTGGAGGGATATCAGTACGATGAGTTCCTCCCAACGGAGAATGGCTGGGGAGAAAGACACGCACCCCAATCTTTTCATGGAACCTACTGGATCTGGCCAAAGAGAAGCTCAAAATAAAATATATCCTGAAGAACACATCCTATTCAAGGTGGTTTAGTCTCTTCCTAACCCAAGACAAGATAGTGAAGATGTCGGGCCGAGGGAAGCAATGCACGAACACATCTCAGAGAGGAAAAGCGGGATCATATTGGAAGATTTTGGAGATAAGAGATTACCGATCATTGGGCTTTGACATTAATGAAGGTGGAGACCTGAATGTGCGATATGCTGGGTTCCTTGCCGCATTCTTGATCAGATGGTTGATTCCAGTGAGGGACACGAGGATGAGATTCTGGCCATGGACGTTAGTGATGGTTGGGATTATGGTGGAAAAGAACTAGGTTAATATAGGGGTGCCAATGTTGGCTAGGATTTATAGTATTTTAGGGCACATCTTGAGGAGAAGTACACCTAGGAGGATATGCATTCCATTACAGATTCTCCAAGGTTGGGTCACAGCCCACTATGGTGGGTATAACTTCCCGAATGCCATTCTCTCCTAGTAACGGTTTGCGACCAACCCTCTTGGACATCACTAGAATGCTCCCATTGATGATCATGGATGAAAGAATCAAGCTCAAGATCAGCAACAACACCCACTTCGACTTCCACCCATTCTGAACCCCAGTCAGTTTAATGGTAGATGATGGGTGGGGTCCACTGGAGGAGAGGGAGTACCTACAGAGCATCCAGGGTGGTGTGCTGGTGGCCCAGATTGATGGAAAAATCTTCTACGAACCATATGTGCTGACTAGGTCTGCTAGGAAATTTGGGTTCATGCAGTGAATGACCAAGAAATTTTACACAAAGGTTCAGGAAGAGCGACATCCCTGAATTATCTACTAGTTGCGGCTTATGTTCACAACGGTAGTCTTGGGTGAAATCATCACTCTTCTCCCCACCGATGTCAGTGCGGGATTGTCAATAGAGTATGCCGAACAATGGATGAGAATGTATCCCAATGAGATTCTTTGGAAACTCATCCAGTAGATCAAGGTAGCTAGTGTAGATCCCAAAGAGTATGGAGGAGGTGTCGCAGGGGAAGTGAGGCAAAGAATGGGTCGAGCAGCTAGCACAGTGCAGGCTAGTACTTCATCAGTTGGGGAAGCGTAGGTCGAGAACGTGCCTCAACCATCCGAGGAAGGGTGGTCTCATGTACGACCTCATGGTACAACTTGGGAGGTCCTAGGAAAGAAACTCAATTTTCTCCTCATGTCATCTACTGATGCTATATTCCCTTCTCTGTGGTCTTCTTGGAGAACGATGCAATAGTCCATGTTCGTCGAAGAGTTGTGGTGGAGGTTGATATGCACCAACCTCGATCTGTCAGACATAGGGCACATCTGGATATCAGATAGGGTAAAATTTTATCATCGGTATGCCTACCTGACCATCATAGATATGTACGCATGCTAGCAAGGGTGGTACGAAGAACCTCATCTCCTAGTGAAAATAATTCTTGGCCAGAAGCATGACCCAGAGAAGCTTCCATATGAGGATAAAAGTGTAAAGAAAGGAGAAGAAGAAGGAGGAGTAGGCGGAGGAGGAGGAGGAGGAGGAGAAGGAGATGTACATGAAGAAGAGGAGGTCCAAGTTGAAGGTCATGGTGGCGAGGGGCCTTCAGAAGCTCCTGATCACCTACGGAGCTCCCGAGAGAGTGGCGAAATCATCAACTTCGATATAGAACTGGCATAGTAGCTTGAGGTATGGTTTATACCTTATACCGGCCTTTATCTTTTCATAATATCGATCTGTAAACCAAACCCTGTACTATTCAGGAACATATCGGTGAGGGTCCCTAGGAGGCCTTCCCCAAAGTGGGCGCAAGCATGCCTATGAAGACCGGGGAACAATCTCAGGGGAAAGTCCTTGGGACTGAGCATAGTGGGGTGCTGATTTTAGCTAGATTGGGTGACAATGATCCAGAAGGAGAGTCCCCCGTTATCCCCATTATTCAAGAGGAGCTGACGTTAGTGACTGAGATGACAAGCGCCGAAGGCTCCCCTGTGGTGGCGGCCCCCACCTTGACACATGCATTGGACACCGCCGCACTTGGATCCCGTAAGTCCTTTCTCATTGATTCTCCTCTTTGCTGGAGAATTCAATCCAATGGCCCGAAGGCCTTCATTTTTTATTATGTTTTGATAATCCACCTTTCAAGGGGTGAGGTGGAACCCTTACAAGGCCCGTAGGCATAAGTATTACATGGACCATAGACCTTAGAGGAATTCATTGCCCGCATGCCTCAAACATTACATACAACCCAAACTAACTTCTTGGAACTGCTCCTCCCCAGCATCTTCATCGTGAAATCAACTCTCCACCTTCAAATGGATATTCGACTAGGCTTTCTCCACTACTACAAATACGGGAATTAACAGCGCTAAAAACAGACTTTAACAGCGCTAAAAAATCACTTTAAAGCTCGGCGTTGATAAAGGGGTCCTTTATCAGTGCTACAAAAGCGCTGATAAAACAACCTTTATCAGTTCTAAACAAGCGCTAATAAAGGTAGACTTTATTAGTTCTAAAAGAGTTATGATAAAACAACCATTTATCAGTGCTAAACGAGCGCTGATAAATGCGTGTTTTATCAGCGCTCCTTTAGCGCGCATAAACTCATCTTTTATCAGCACTTTTTTAGCACTGATAAAGGTGTAGTTTATCAGCACTTTTTAGTGCTGATAAAAGCATGATTTATCAGCGCTAAAAGAGAGCTGATAAATTCCCTCTCTGCTGCTACCATAAATCTGCAGCAGCACACCCGAACACCTGCAAAAAAAATCAGCATCTCAATAATCTAATTAAAGCAAGTATAGCCATACA
This sequence comes from Viscum album, assembly GCA_963277665.1. Taxonomy (NCBI): domain Eukaryota; kingdom Viridiplantae; phylum Streptophyta; class Magnoliopsida; order Santalales; family Viscaceae; genus Viscum; species Viscum album. The sequence continues at coordinate 519,298,370 of OY728145.1, forward strand.
AAATTAACTCATAAATCATAAGCTAATTAGACCAGGTATACCTGTACAACAAGTATACCCATACACCATTAACACATAATTCATAAGTTAATTAAGTACATAAATAATTCAATTCAGAATTCATGGGGTTTGGGGGCTGTTCAAGGGTTTGGGGTGGCTGTCCAAGGGGGGTAGGGGGTGTCCGGGGGGCTTTCCAGGGGGGTGGGTTGGTGTCCAAGGTGTCGGGGGGGGGGGGGGGTGTTTACAGGGGGTGGGGGTATCCAGGGGGCGGATTGGTGTTGGGGGGGGGGGGTGGATTGGTGTCCAAGGATACAATACATCTCCATTAGAGTTCACAATAAAAATAAAATGACCATTCATCATACACAATAGAGTAAATAGAATAATTAAACTAAACATACTATAATTAAATGAAATTTCAGATACAACTCGAATGGTCATTCTATACACATCAATTGGCCATCCAAAGGGTCAAAAACACATACATGAATGAATAAAATAAATAAAATTAAAATAATACTAAAAAAATATGATCTTTATAATATAACCATTCTCTAAAATCTTAGAATCCTACTCCAGTTCAATCCTAAGGCTCCACATTGGTGTGTTTTATCAATACAAAAATCTTTGGACTTTTCTATATCCACTATGCATCATGTTCTCAACCTCAAAGAAGTTATAAGGTTTGTACACACACTGAGGTTCACATACTTGAGGGGGATGAATCTCATTAATAAAACCCCAATATTAAACTTGCAATAGGATATTGTAGGTGCATGATCAGGAAATATGCACAACCTAGTTGAGAAATAACTAGAATAAAACTAATAAAAAAATCATCATTGATCCTCAAATCCATGACCATGATTAAACCAAAATTAATTTTCCAAGTGCTGATCTTTTACCAAGAATGTCACAAGGATCATGTCGACATTATAAAAATATAGTTTGACCAAGTCCTACCCCATCTACATCAAGACACATTGATCCTCAAGTATTAAATCTTGATCAACCATACCTACTTCATCCAATGTTAGGGTTTCTCTAAGTACATCATAGTAACCACACAAAACATATAATATAACATGGTCTCCCCACTATATACATAATTATCATTGAACTCCAATATGTGAGTTTTATTTATACTCCATCATGGAAATCCACTTATGGGAGTTTTCTCATCCAGGGAATACCCTCAACAGTATCTCAGACCACCCATATGTGTTCTTCCAATTCAGAGGCATAAGACCTACAAGGATCTCATCCCTATACTATGAGAGTACCCTTATTTAGGGAATAATACTAAGAATCATATATTATTTAACATATGGGAGTATTATCATCCAAATAATAATCCCTATAAGCATATCAACCCTCCAATATGGGTGTATTCTCATTTGAGGCAAAATCTATATAATCATCTCAGCCCTCCCCTATGGGATTATTTTCATTTAGTGAATATTACTGATAATAATCTCATCCCAATCCTATGGTTGTATTCTCATCTGGGGAATAATACCTATATACATCTCATCCCTCCCCTATGAGAGTATTCTCATTTAAGGAATAAGACACATAAGCATATCCACCCTCCCATATGGGAGTATTTTCATCCAGATATAATCCCATAAGTATCATAGACCCAAACACATGATCACCCTAGTATACCAGGCCAACCATGAATTGATATATATGAGGCCCCTGATAGATCACATTCCATGACCCCCCATTTAAATATCATTTATAAAGAATCACTCTAAAAAACATGACTCAAACACATATAAAGCTATCCAAAAATAACTAATACTCCATGATAATTTCCATTAATTCATAAAAACTCATATACATTACTATATAAAAATCCTATATATATATATATATTATGAGTGTTCATATGAAAAATACACCCTGACAACATGGATAGACTCTCAAGAGTGTGACCCATGTGGTTACAACCCTAACAAGCTCAACACATTGACTTTGGTACCTAATAAATACCCATAATTGAATTTACCCATTCCCATGGATGCATTCTCACTAGGGACAACAATTTATTGTTGAATCTACTAGGGTCCCCTAAGTCATCATATAATAAGTCACCTCATTTGGGGTCCTTGATCTTAATAATAACCCTTGGGCCAACGTCAATATCTTGGTGGTAAAACATCCCCCAACCCAATCACTAATATATCCTATCCTCACAAGACAAATATGGATATTATCATAAGGGAGAGGACCTCAAGTCCGTTTCCTTCATAAGTTACTCGAAGTTGAATTGAACACCCAACCTATCTACCTCCTCAAGTCACAACCTAGTCCCTTTTTCTTGGGGTTGTCCCAAGATACTCCATTAGAGGAACTTGGAAATCCAATTCCATTTCATCCAACCATTCTCATGACCCTATTCTAGTTTTAATACCAAGTCTCACTCCTAGGATACCATCATATTCAATTAACAGAGTAAAAAGGCTCTATCGTAAATTGATGCCCTTGAATCACCTCTTAAAAGTACTAAAAAATACTCTAATGATTACACCATCATGATCTACATAGATAAATACTAAACATGGACTCCAATTTTTCACAATTCTAAATCTAGGGTAAAAAATCAACCTGAATCCTCAAATGTGTAATAAGGGAATAGTACAGGACATGTACCTTGAGTAAACGGTATATACTCCATAATATCCAGCCAATATATATACTTTAACATTATATATGTACAATAACATTCTATTCATGTACTACTACATGAATATGGAACAAAAATGGGGTCTAACTATGTATTAATATATTGCCATCTCATATATGGTTCTTATAAAAGGTCAAGGCAATCTGAATGCGTTTGGTCAGATTTCCGTAGGTAGGTTGTTGTTTTCACTTAAAATCATGTCCATTTTAAACAAAAGAGATACCCTTTGAGTTTTATTGGACACACTATGCCTTGGATTGAGGCAGGGATGACTCATACATGTCACCAAGTACCCTTGGATCGTTCTTATAAAAGATCAAGGCAATATGAAAGCGTTTGGTCAGATTTCCGTAGGTCAGTTGTTGTTTTCACTTAAAATCGTGTCCATTTTAAACAAAAGAGAGACCCTTTGAGTGTTACCGGCCACACAGTGCCTAAGATTTAGGTGGGGATGACTCTTACATGTCACCAAGGACCCTTGGATCATTCTTATAAAATATTAAGGCAATCTGAATGCGTTTGGACGGATTTCCGTAGGTCAGTTGTTGTTTTCACTTAAAATTGTGTCCATTTTAAACAAAAGAGAGACCCTTTAAGTAGTATCGGTCACACCATGCCTATTATTGAGGCACGGTTTACTCTTACACATCACCAAGGACCCTTGTATCATTCTTAAAAAAGATCAAGGAAATCCTAATGCGTTTGGTTAGATTTCCGGAGGTCAGTTGTTGTTTTAACTTAAAATCGGGTCCATTTTAAACAAAAGAGAGACCCTTTGAGTGATAGCGGTCAAAACGTGACTCAAATTGAGGTGGGGATGGCTCGTACATGTCACCAAGGACCCTTGGATCGTTCTTATAAAAGATCAAGGCAATCTGAATTCGTTTGGATGGATTTCCATAGGTCAGTTGTTTTCTCTTAAAATCATGTCCATTTTAAACAAAAGAGAGACCCCTTGAGTGTTACCGGCCACATAGTGCCTCAGATTGAGGCGGGGATGACTCATACACATCACCAAGGACCCTTTCATCATTCTTATAAAAGATCAAGGCAATCCAAATGCATTTGGTCAGATTTCCATAGTCCAGTTGTTGTTTTCACTTAAAATCGTGTCCATTTTAAACAAAAGAGAGACCCTTTGAGTGATAGCGGTCACACCGGGCCTCATATTGAGGTGTGGTTGACTCCTAAATGTCACCAAGGACCCTTGGATCGTTCTTATAAAATATCAAGGCAATCCGAATTCGTTTGGTAGGATTTCTGTAGGTCAGTTGTTGTTTTAACTTAATATTGTGTCCATTTTAGATAAAAGAGAGACCCTTTGAGTGGTAGCGGCCACACCGTGCCTCAGATTGAGGTACAGTTGACTTTTACATGTCACCAAGGACCCTTGGACAGTTTTTATAAAATACCAAGGCAATACGAATGCGTTTAGAAATATTTCCGTAGGTCAGTTATTGTTTTCACTTAAAATCGTGTCCATTTTAAACAAAAGTGAGACCCTTTGAGTGTTACCGGCCACACCGTGCCTTGGATTAAGGTGAGGATGACTCGTACACATCACCAAGGACCCTTTTATAGTTCTTGTAAATGATAAAGGCAATCTGAATGCATTTGGTCATATTTCCATAGGTCAGTTGTTGTTTTCACTTAAAATCGTGTCCATTTTAAACAAAAGAGAGACCCTTTCAGTGTTACCGGCCACACAGTGTCTCGGATTGAGATAGGGATGACTCTTACACATTACCAAGGTCACTTGGATAGTTCTTATAAAATATTAAGGCAATCCTAATGCATTTGGTTGGATTTTCGTAGGTCATTTGTTGTTTTCACTTAAAATCGTGTCCATTTTAAAAAAAAGAGAGACCCTTTGAGTGGTAGCGGTCGCACCGTGTCTCAGATTGAGGATCGGTTGACTCGAACACATCACAAAGGAACCTTGGAAAGTTATTATAAAAGATCCATTTAATCCGAATTCATTTGGTTGGATTTCCGTAGGTCAGATGTTGTTTTAACTTAAAATCGTGTCCATTTTAAACAAAAGAGAGACCCTTTGAGTTATAGCGGTCACACCGTGCCTTGGATTGAGGCGAGGATGACCCGTACACGTCACCAAGTACCCTTGGATCGTTCTTATAAAATATCAAGGCAATCTGAATTTGTTTGGATGGATTTTCGTAGGTCAGTTGTTGTTTTCACTTAAAATCGTGTCCATTTTAAACAAAAGAGAGACCCTTTGAGTGTTATTGGCCACAAAGTGCCTCCAATTGAGGCGGGGTTGACTCTTACACATCACTAAGGACCCTTGGACCATTCTTATAAAAGATCAAGGAAATATGAATGCTTTTGGTTGGATTTCTGTAGGTCAGTTGTTGTTTTCACTTAAAATCGTGTCCATTTTAAACAAAAGAGATACCCTTGGAGTGATAGCGGTCACACCGTGGCTATAATTGAGGCACAGTTGACTCTTACAAGTCACCAAGGACCCTTGGAAGGTTTTTATAAAATATCAAGGCAATCTTAATGCGTTTAGTTGGATTTCCATGGGTCAGTTGTTGTTTTCACTTAAAATCGTGTCCATTTTAAACAAAAGAGAGACCCTTTGAGTGATAGTGGTCACACCATGCCTCGTATTGAGGCGGGGATGACTCTTACATGTCACCAAGGACCCTTGGATCATTATTATAAAAGTTCAAGGAAATACTAATGTTTTTTGTCAGATTTTTGTAGGTCAGTTGTTGTTTTCACTTAAAATTGTGTCCATTTTAAATAAAAGAGAGACCCTTTGAGTGTTACCAGAAACACCGTGCCTTATATTGAGTCAGGTATAACTCTTACACATCACCAAGGACCCTTATATCGTTATTATAAAATATCAAGGCAATCTTAATGCGTTTGGTTGGATTTCCGTAGGTCAGTTGTTGTTTTCACTTAAAATCCTGTCCATTTTAAACAAAAGAGAGACCCTTTGAGTGGTAGAGGTCATACCATGCCTTGGATTGAGGTGTGCTTGACTCATACATGTCACCAAGTACCCTTTGATCTTTATTATAAAAGATCAAGGAAATCCTAATGCATTTGGTCAGATTTCCGTAGTTCAGTTGTTGTTTTCACTTAAAATCGTGTCCATTTTAAACAAAAGAGAGACCCTTTGATTGTTACCGACCACACCGTGCCTTGGATTGAGGTGAGGATGACTCGTACACATCACCAATTACCCTTGGATCGTTATTATAAAACATCAAGGCAATCCTAATGCGTTTGGTCAGATTTCCGTAGGTTATTTGTTGATTTAATTTAAAATTGTGTCCATTTTAAACAAAAGAGAGACCCTTTGAGTGATAGCGGTCACACCATGCCTCGGATTCAGGTGGGAATGACTCGTACACATAACCAAGGACCCTTGGATCGTTCTTATAAAATATCTATTCAATACGAATGCGTTTGGTTGGATTTCCGTAGGTCAGTTGTTGTTTTCACTTAAAATCGTGTCCATTTTAAACAAAAGAGAGACCCTTTGAGCGTTACTGGCCACACAGTGCCTCATATTGAGTATGGGATGACTCATAAAAATTTACAAGGACCTTTGTATCATTATTATAAATGATCAAGGAAATATGAATTCGTTTGGTCAGATTTCCGTAGGTTTGTTGTTGTTTTCACTTAAAATAGTGTCCATTTAAAAAAAAAAAGACCCTTTGAGTGTTACCGGCCACACCGTGCCTCGTATTGAGGCGGGGATGACTCATACACATCACCAAGGACCCTCATATCATTATTATAAAATATCAAGTCAATCTGACTACGTTTGGTTGGATTTCTGTAAGTTAGTTTTTGTTTTCACTTAAAATCGTGTCCATTTTAAACAAAAGAGAGACCTTTTGAGTGGTAGCAACCACACTGTGCCTCATATTGAGGTGTGGTTTACTCGTACACATCACCAAGGACCCTTGGATCTCTCTTATAACAGATCAAGGCAATCCGAATGCGTTTGGTCTGATTTCTTAGGTCAGTTGTTGTTTTAACTTAAAATCATGTCCATTTTAAACAAAAGAGAGACCCTTTGAGTGATAGCGGTCACACCGTGCCTCGGATTGAGTAGGGGATGACTCGTACACATCACCAAGGACCCTTGGATCGTTATTATAAAAGATCAAGGAAATATGAATGCGTTTGGTCAGATTTCCATAGGTCAGTTGTTGTTTTCACTTAAAATCGTGTCAATTTTAAACAAAAGAGAGACCCTTTGAGTTTTACCAGCCACACATTGCCTCATATTGAGGCGGGGATGACTCTTAAACATTACGAAGGACCCTTGGATCATTCTTATAAATTATCAATGCAATCCAAATGCATTTGGTCAGATTTCCGTAGGTCAGTTGTTGTTTTCACTTAAAATCGTGTCCATTTTAAACAAAAGAGAGACCCTTTGAGTGATAGCGGTCACACCATGTCTTGGATTGAGTATTGGTTGACTTGTACACATCACCAAGGACCCTTGGATCGTTCTTATAAAATTTCAAGGAAATTCGAATCCTTTTGGTCAGATTTCTGTAGGTCAGTTGTTGTTTTAACTTAAAATTGTGTCCATTTTAAACAAAAGAGAGACCCTTTGAGTGATAGCGGTCACCCTGTGCCTCAGATTGAGGCGGGGATTACTCTTACATGTTACCAAGGACCCTTGTATCATTCTTATAAAATATCAAGGCAATCCGAATGCTTTTGGTCGGATTTCTATAGGCCAGTTGTTGTTTTCACTTAAAATCGTGTCCATTTTAAACAAAAGAGAGACCCTTTGAGTGTTACCGGCCACACCGTGCCTTGGATTTAGGTGGGGATTATTTGTACACATCACCAAGGACTCTTGGATTGTTCTTATAAAATATCAAGGCAATCTGAATGCGTTTGGTCGGATTTCCGTAGGTCAGTTTTTGTTTTCACTTAAAATCGTGTCCATTTTAAACAAAAGAGAGACGGTTTGAGTGGTAGCGGTCACACCATGCCTCATATTGAGGCACTGTTGACTCGTACATGTCACCAAGGACCCTTGTATCGTTCTTATAAATGATAATGGCAATCAAGATGCATTTGGTCATATTTCTGTAGGTCATTTGTTGTTTTCACTTAAAATCGTGTCCATTTTAAACAAAAGAGAGACCCTTTGAGTGTTACCGGCCACAATGTGCCTCATATTGAGGCGGGGATGACTAGTACATGTCACCAAGGACCCTTGAATCGTTATTATAAAATATCAAGGCAATCCTAATGTGTTTGGTCAGATTTTTGTAGGTCAGTTGTTGGTTTCACTTCAAATCGTGTCCATTTAAAATAATTGATAAAACCTTTGAGTGTTACCAGCCACACTATGCCTCTGATTGAGGCGGGGATGACTTTTACTCGTCACCAAGGACGCCTGGATCATTCTTATAAAATATCAAGGTAATCCGAATGTGTTTGGTCAGATTTCCGTAGGTCAGTTGTTGATTTAACTTAAAATCGTATCCATTTTAAACAAAAGAGAGATACTTTAAGTGATATCGGTCACACCATGCCTCGGATTGAGTCGAGGATGACTCTTAGACGTCACCAAGGAGCCTTGGATCGTTCTTATAAAATATTAGGGCAATCCGAATGCATTTCGTTGGAATTTTGTTGGTCAGTTGTTGTTTTCACTTAAAATTGTGTCCATTTTAAACAAAAGAGAGACTCTTTGAGTGTTACCGGCCACGTAGTGCCTTGTATTGAGGCGGAGATGACTAGTACACATCACCAAGGACCCTTGGATCGTTATTATAAAAGATCAAGGCAATTTGAATGCGTTTGTTCGGATTTCCTTAGGTCAGTTGTTGTTTTCACTTAAAATTGTGTCCATTTTAAACAAAAGAGAGACCCTTTGAGTGATAGCGGTCACACCATGCCTCGGATTGAGGTGGTATTGACTTTTACACTTCACCAAGGACCCTTGGATCGTTCTTATAAAATATCAAGGCAATACGAATGCTTTTGGTCAGACTTCCATAGGTCAGTTGTTGTTTTCACTTAAAATCGTGTCCATTTTAAACAAAAGAGAGACCCTTTGAGTGTTACCAGCCACACTGTGCCTCGGATTGATGCAAGGATGAATCTTAATTGTCACCAAAGACCCTTGTATCATTCTTATAAAATATAAATGCAATACGAATGCGTTTGGTTGGATTTTCATAGGTCAGTTGTTATTTTCACTTAAAATCGTGTCCATTTTAAAAAAAAGAGAGATCATTTGAGTGTTAATGGCTACACCATGCCTCGGATTGAGGCATAGATGACTCTCACACATCACCAAGGACCCTTGAATCGTTCTTATAAAATATCAAGGCAATATGAATTCGTTTGGTCAGATTTCCATAGGTCAGTTGTTGTTTTCACTTAAAATCGTGTCCATTTTAAACGAAAAAGAGACCCTTTGAGTGTTACCGGCCACACAGTGCCTCGGATTGAGGTGTGGTTGACTCGTACACATCACCAAGGACCCTTGGATCATTATTATAAAATATCAAGGCAATCCGAATGCGTTTGGTCGGAATTCCGTAGGTCAGTTGTTGTTTTAACTTAAAATCGTGTCCATTTTAAACAAAAGGCAGACCCTTTGAGTGATGCGGGCACTCTGTGCCTCGGATTGAGGCGGGGATGACTCATACACATCACCAAGGACCCTTGGATCATTCTTAAAAACTATTAAGGTAATCTGAATGCGTTTGGTCAGATTTCTGTCGGTCAGTTGTTGTTTTCACTTAAAATTGTGTCCATTTTAAACAAAAGAGAGGCCCTTTGAGTGATAGCGGTCACAACGTGCCTCTGATTGAGTTGCGATTGACTCGTACATTTCACCAAGGACCATTGGACCGTTCTTATAAAATATCAAGTCAATCCGAATGCATTTGGTCAGATTTTTATATGTCACCTGTTGTTTTCAATTAAAATTGTGTCCATTTTAAATAAAAGAGAGACCCTTTGAGTGGTTCAGCATTCTTGCATGTTTCTGGTGCATATCATCTGTTAAAATGGGAAAATGACTCATTAGAGAAATTATTTTTTATTTAAAAACAATTACAATTTTCCTATGAACATTTACATACAATAATGTTTCATCTTTTGATCCCCTTAACCACTCTAATAATTTACCACCAATTGTACATATCCCCAAGTCAGATATTCATTGTATTTTTGTACAATCTGCCATCAGGTATGTGGCCCAGTTGTTTCTGAAAACATCTATATCGTCTTGTGAGTATGAGGCTTTTTGGCAGTCCGAGTTGTACTGCAAAATAAAAAAATAATGAATTAATAAATAACATAAACGAACTAGTAGTTGTTTTTGAAAACACCTCTTTAGGGTTTCTAGTTTGCTGATGAAAAATGATCTATTTCATAAATTTACAAACATAATAACCACAATCATTATCGTTTGTTTGTTTTGGACACTGCAAAAAAATTTATCGTTAGGAGAATAAATAAATTGTGTTGAGATGTGTTTGGATAGTGAAATTTTATTATATATACCCTGATATTTGTACAGACGTAGTACTTGCTCGCCTCCCTATGCTTAGCCCCTGTCCTCATTCCTTTTTAGACGATAATTATGCACCACCCTATCATAACAAAATCCTCAGTAATATATAATATAAATTATATTACTTGATGTTTAGACCTAAAATGTAAGATGTAGTGTCTTACAGATTCACAAACTCCGTCATTTGTGGTCGGTTTGATGGATATCCATGCTTTGAATCCAAATAATAAATCTTCAGAGTATCCAAGTTCACCACAATTAGCAACCAATGTTGCCTAAAAACAAAAAAAGGAATAAGTAATAAAATAAGTGAAAATATAATTGATATACTTTAATCGTAGAGTATTACCCCTGCATGGTTGGTATTAGGAAAAGTCTGTCATCTGTAATCTTGCGTTCAAATATTTTCAGCAAGCCAATCATTATTGAATCCCTTTTTGATGGCTCTATTTTTGTTAGGTGTGTTAATGTGATATGAGGACTAACCAGTCAAAATTTTGGCTCATGGGAAAAATCCTTCAACTGTTTTTCATAAATGCATATGTTAACAATATAAAATGCTTTTAGTCATAATTTTCACATTAGATCAGATTTTAGAAAATAAATTCATGGAAACATACCTCATATATACATTTAAAACTGTGACACCTAGCCAACCGTTTTCAAGGATTTCATTTACATTTTCAACAGCAACAAAATATTGACTTTCCTCTCCATATATATTCTCTTCAAAAACCACTATATGACTATTACCAACTTTTAGCTTCATATCCACTTGAGTCTTCAATGCTAGTAAATGCGGATATAGAACAGGTGGTGTTATTGTGCTTTCAGTAGATCCTTGGGATCGGTTGTTCGATCCTTTAGATGGTTTTAAGCCGACGTTTGTCGCCCCCTTCCATTTCTCCGTCTATAACAACAATCATTGGTTCAGACCCTTTTTTCCTTAATTGTTAAGGGTTTAGCTTGAAAAGAAAAGGAAATAAATACATCTTTGTATGCATGTACTCTTACAAGTTGTGACGGCCATGCAGTGAATTTCCCAATAGCCTTTTCGACCGTATGAATATCATCGTCATGAAGTTGAATAGGTAGCACTGCATTTGGTTTATGAGCTACAGTAATCGTCACTTTCAGATGATCTTTCATAAGTGGTCTATTATGCAGTGTGGCATCTGGGATATTGAACACTGTAGCCCTTTCTACAAGGTGATAGGTGGGTGTTGACAGATATAAATCACAATCATTATCATCCTGTAGAAGATCAGTAAAGAAAAATTATCAGTGTTTGTCTGATTCATATTTTATGGGAACAATTATTAGAATATTGATTACCACAGCTAAGACAGTTCTTTGAGGTGAATGGCTCGCCTCAAAGCTGGTGGGGGGTGGGGCGGGATGTTCATGTGGCGGTTGTTCCTGAGTTGTGTCTTCCATTTTCTTCCCACCCATAAAAGTTGCTAGCAACTCCCCTTGCCATTGCAATCATTCTTCAAGGGTTGCTATGTTTTCGCTCATTTGTTCCAATTTTTCATCTGTATCATCTATTTTTTTCTTCTTCTCAAAATATACTCGAGGTGTCACCCCAAACCCTGCACCTCTGACATGACCGTATTTTTCTGGCTGCTTTAAAGCCATCGATAATAGGTCCGTATCAGCTACAGGAGTATCTGATTCCTGTGACTATCGGATATAGGAAAATAACTAATTATTTTTATGTAATAGTAATTTTTTTAAAAAAAAATTTATCGTCGTGTCATACTTACACATATTTCCCACACTTTCTGTGTGCTTTCATCTAATAACTTCTCTTATTTGTTCACACGTGCCTCCTTCCATAGCACATGATGTGGGATGGAAGTGAATTTGGTTTTAGACTCATCAATCCACATATAAACATAAAAAGATAATTATGATGTTATTTATTAGCACCTAACAATATTACTATAAATTTAATATACGTACCATTTTCTTTTCTAATGAAGCGTAACCCATCCTTGTTTTACGATAGGGGTATGTTGGTTTTGATGCACGTTCCTTATTTTCAGTACAGAGTTTCTGTTTCATAAATGAAATATTGACAATCAAATTCATGAATACAGGTATCCTCAAACAATTTATTATCACCCACGATGTACCTCAAACTTCTCATCACCTAGACAACCAATAAATTCATCCCATGCTTCTTGGGATATCAGGTGAGCGTAGACAATGGGTGGGTGCGTGTTTATTTTACCTTTAGAATCTTTCAGGTGGCATCTTGTTAAAATAGTGCGAAAACCTCAATGAATCTTTCCTACAAGCCTTAGTATATAATCCTTGTGTGAATCGTCTACTATAAATGTACTCTACAAGAGATTGAGAAGAGTAATACATTTTTTCATTATTTTATTTGCTAGTAAATTAAAGAAATAAATTGATAATGTTACCATAATTTCTTCCCAGATCACAGCCTTCAGCCCGGACACAACATGGTGCCATGAATCTATGTCAATCGGCACGCGTTGTCGAGTGAAAACTCCAATGTAGCTGCTAAACATAGCCTTGTTGGGATTCACATGTTGGCCTCATGCATTCCATCTGACTTCAAATTTGATGTCTTTACTTTTCACCTTAAGAATTTTGCCTAACAACGTCAAACTACGACGCACCTGTGTTTTTTGCGACGCTGGTCCTTCATTCTCGAACATTTCATCGATATCAACATCATCTATATGTTCATCTAGAATGGTATCAACTTCATGTGCTGATGGTTGTTGGACCTCAACACTAAGAGCAGTAGGAACCACAACAGCAGGAGCAGCAGCAGGAGCAACAGCAGCCACAGCAGGAGGAGCAGTAGGAGCAACAGGAGCCGCAACAGGAGAAACAGCAGCAGCAACATCTGCAGGAGCAACAGGAGTAGCAACAGGAGTAACAGCAGCAGCATCATGAGCTGCAGGAGCAGCAGGAGTAGCAGCAGCCGCAGCAGCAGCTGCTTGAGAGACTTGTTCAACCTCAAGGTTAGGAGCACCAGAATGTGCAGAATTCATTATCTACAAAATTGGTTGAACAGTTAATTCAGATTACATAAATTCAGTAATGATAATATAATAACATGATATAATAAGATCTATATTACAAATTGTTCTTCTTTATACCCTTCTTTACTAAAATCTACTTTATAAATCCCCATTCATCTATTTTAACACCACTATTGTTATCAATCCATTTGCATTGTAAAATTTGGAATTGGAATGTCATATAATCCAACTCCCATATTAGTTTGATAATTCCAAAGTATGACATATTTGCATAAATTGGATTTCTGTCCTTACTACCAGAAACAAGCATCGCTTCAGCCACCAGTGTAACTCCACTATTTTTTCATGGTACTATATTCATCATGTTCATATTTATAGAATGTATAACCATTAATTACATAACCACTGTAAGATAATACATACACACTTGGTCCAGCGGCTAGCCATTGACGTCGTTCTGAGATTGAATTCATATTTTCATCCAACTGCTTAAAAATATGGTCCTGAAACCTTCCTATAAACTAGTGATTATGTGTATTTGATAACCATTTTCAGCCCTCGATTGATTCAACTGCCTAAGAATTTCTTTGTGAGTTTCAATATATGGAGCAACCTCCCAAATGTTATGCAAAACATAAAGATGAGCCTGCTCCTGATCTGTAATACTGATTGTCACAACTTCTCTTCCAGAAATTCCCTCACCCTCAATGCGTCTAGTGTGACGATATTTCGGGAGACCAATGATTTCCTCATCAGATAGGTATTCAGTACAAAATTTAATGGCTTTCTCAACAATATATCGCTCCACTATACAACCCTCTGAACGACTTCGATTTTTGACATACCCTTTCAAAATCTACATTTACCATTCAACAGGATACATCCATCTATAGTGCACAGGACAACAAAGTTGAATCTCTCTCACCAAGTGAATCGTCAAATGAAATATCATATCAAAGAATGTTGGTGGAAAGGACATTTCTAATTCACATAATATGATGAAAATTTCTTTTTCCATAGCTGGAAATTTCCCCGGTTCTAAAACTTTGCTACATATAGCTTTGAAAAAGAAACAAAGTTTTGTTAATGTATGGCGAAAATTCTTGGGAAAAATGCAACGTAAAGCTATAGGAATTAGATCTTGCATCAAAACATGGAAATCATGTGATTTAAAACCTTTTAACTTCAAATAATTCATTGAAACAATGTTCTTGATATTTGATGAGTACCCCTCTGGAACCTTTATATCATTGAAGAAGTTGCAAAACTGATATCTCTCCACCCTAGAAAAAGTATAAGCAGCTGGAGGAAGAAACATTAGATTTTCACCCTTCACGGGAGCCAACTCTTCTCGTATTCCCATGTAAACCATGTCCAACCTTGCCTTTATTCCATCTTTTGTTTTACCAAGGGCATTTAGAAATGTTCTGATAACACTGTCACATACATTTTTTTCCACATGCATCACATCAAGAAAATTTATGACGTACAAACAATTCCAATACGGTAATTCAAAAAAAACTGATCTCTTTTTCCAACCGATTTTCGTAAGGTTTTTTGAAAATGGTTTACCAAAAACAGTGTGCATGTCTTTTAATTTCTAAAACATCTGATCACCTATTAGTGGAGATGGTGTTGCAGGTTTTTCTGAACATACATTGAATGATGTTGGTCCAAGATAAGTACTTATGCCGACGAGGTAGAAATCTACGATGTCCTAGAAACACAAATTTTGATAAATGTTTCAACCTAATTGATTTTTTATCTTCTTTGCACACGATACACCCTTGAGTTACTTTAATGCTATAGCCTAACAAGTTTCCATAAGCAGGGAAATCATTTATTGTCCCATACAACATCACTCTCAATGTGAAGTATTCCATTTTATAAGTATCACACAACATTACACCTGAGTCCAACAATAACTTCAAATCCTTGATCAAAGGAGCCAGATAAACGTCAATATCATTACCTGGTTGTTTTGGTCTTGATATAAGCATAGATAACATGATGAAATTCCGCTTCATGCATAACCAGGGTGGCAAGTTATAATTTACCAACATAACAGGCCATGTACTATGAGTGCTAGTTTGAAAACCAAAAGGATTCACTCCATCTATAGATAACGCAAACCGAAGGTTTCTCGGCTCTTTTTCAAATTCAGGATACTCATGATCAATTTCTTCCATTGAGGAGAGTTGGCCAGATGACATAATAACCCATCTTTATTTATTTTATCTGCATGCCACGACAATTGTCTTGCAGTTTCTTCACTTCCATATAGAGGCCTAAACCATGGAATGATTGGAAAGTACCATACAACTTTTATAGTATTGGATTTATCTTTCTTGTATCGAGAAGAACCACACTTTAGGCATTCTTTAAGTGATTTTTTCTCCTTGAGAAACAATATACAGTCTTTCGGGCAGGCATGTATTCTTTCAGAAATCATTCCCATCGAGCATATCATTCATCTAGCTTCATATGTCCGGCTTGGGAGCTCATTATCTTCCGAGAGCATGTCATTCAAGAGAGCAAGTAGTTCCGTAAAACTGACATCACTCCATCTGTTGCCTGCTTTCAATTTATACAACTTCAGTACAGCTGACAATGTGGTATACTTAGTGCAAGCAACATACAATGGAATCTTTGCACAACTCTTTAACTTCTCAAACAATTTTGGGTAATCACGGAGTTCATCTTGAATTGTCTTTGTCATTTCCTCAATACGATCTTCATCATCATTGACATCTGTAATCAAATCCTCTATACGGTATTCTTCATTATCCATATTTGTATTCATATTTGACGATCCATAAAATGCAGTTTTATCCCAGCCAGAAGCTACATTCTCTTTTTCTCCGTGTTTATTCCAACATTTATAACTCTGATCTATTCCGTGACATATCAAATGTTCTTCCAACTCCTCTAGAGTAACTAGTCTAGAATAAAAACAACATAAACATGGACAAAGGATTTGAGAAGGATCCTTTGCATGATCCTTTGCAAACTTGATGAAATCTTTCACTCCATTCTCATACTCTATTGTTAAACGATTAGCATCCACCCGATATTTATTCATCTTCATCATATTTTAATCTCAAATTTTAGTATTTATGGTTCAAGTACACAAAACAAGACTTCCAAATATAGTATAAGAGAACCAATTCCTTATAATGAGATCAAGTAGTCTAACCTATAATCAATATTCATAAAAAATAATATTAGATTCACTAAAAAGATGATGATCTATCACTCTATAAGGAGGATATAAGAGGAGATAGAGGATTTCCAATCGATGAGAGATCCCCTTAACAGAGAGAAACCAAACACATCCACTGGAGCTTCTATATGAGAATAAGGGAGTTTGTTGGAGTTAAAATGACTCTCGTAATCCTTAAAGAATCAAGATTTCAACTGAGAGTTGTTTAGGAGAAAAAAGAATATAAAATGGGGCTCATGGAATTTAAGACTATAAAAAAAGATACCACATTGCAGCCTCCCATGGAAACGGTACATAAAGGATTTAGACAACCATACTATGGTGTAGACTTCTTGTCATGAACTAGGCCAGGTTTCCATCCCACTTGACACCTGACCCAACTCGTGGGAAGGTCGAAAGGAAATTACCAATCCCCATGGGTTGTAACTAGTTCCTAGGCATTGAGTAACACCTTTGGGAATGGTTTTTTCATGTAAAAAAACCATAAATATTACATAATAATCAAAAACCATATCATAACCAAATTTTACAATATAATAGACCAAAAGATAACACTACAATAGGGGATAAGCATTTAACAATTTCAACCAAAACCAAAATAACAAAAAAAGGTAAGGGAACTAACAATACGACCAGGCCTCCATGAAACATGAGGGTCAACATCCCCATTCCACAACCAATAACAATCACCAAAAGGGGAACTACTAGCACATATATGCACCATCACCACCATGGGAACGTTGACTTTAACTGGGTAAAACAAAAGAAGGTCTATATAAACCTGATGGTGTATATAAGGTGTGAGCCAACATACCTAGTAGGACACAACAAAAATAGATTCCATGTAATGACATTATGATAAATATTAACATGTTATTTTTTAAGAAAAAAGAAGATACAATTTAAATAAAACATTCTTTGAAATAAAAGAGATAGTAAATGTGACAAGATAATGGTAAGAATAGTATGATCACTATAGAAAATTTCTAAGGTATTAGGGTTAATAGGGTCCTAGGATCCTCGTACTCTTGGTGATCACATCTCTTAGACATGAAGGCCCTATTTGAGCCTCCAATCCCTATCACATGATTGTTTAGTTAGTATTGTTATGTATATCCTTATTAAGAAGACCAATCATTGGCCTGACTAATTCACCTAATATACTAGACCTAGTCTACTCACCTAGATAACTAGGATTCCACTGTGATCAATTCCACCCCCTATATAAATTTATATCTATTTTATAAAATCACACTTCCAATAATAGAAACACACATGAAAAACAACCATTTACAATAGTCAAGTCATTATCAAACCCTTACGCACAACAAAAAAATTGGAAAACATGTTTCCCACAACCCAGACAATTTATAAAACCATTTTAGAACCAAATAAATCATATTAAACACATAAAACAATGTCAAATAATGGAACAATCAGCCTATTTCTTGATATCTTCACAAAATCGGAATGAAACCACCAACTGAACTAAGGAAAGGCCCTAAGGATGCAATTAAACACCATAACCATAACTATTTAACCCAAATAAATGATTCAACCAACAACAAGAATAATATTAAAAAAATATTTGGAAATCATGCCTTAAAGGGAGGTCCGGGCATTGTGGGCGGTGGAGGTCTGACAATCCGAAGAGGAAGTTGCGGGCGGCGGTGGTCTGGCAATGCGAATCGAGGGCGGCAGAGGTCCGACAACAAGAATTCGGGCATTGCGGGCGGGGAGGTCTAGAAAACCGAACGGGCGTTGCGGGCGGCAGAGGAATGGAAAACCAAAGGGGCTTTGCGGGTGGCGGAGGACCGACAAAGAGAAGTGAGGGTGGCAGAGGTTCGACAATGAGAACTCAGTGGGCAGCAGAGGGGTGTCACAGGGTTCCAGTACCGCGAGAGCTTTAGGTTGTGATAAAACGAGGGCACTGTGCGACCAAATTTATAAAAAAATGGACTAAGGTTTTATTAGTGGTAATAAAGGCTACCTTTATTAGCACTAACATTTTAGCGGTGATAAAGGTAACCTTTATCAGTGCGTTTTTAGCGCTGATAATGGTAATCTTTATCAGCGCTAAAAAAGCGCTGATAAATCATTCATGTATCAGTGCTAAAATTTTAGCGCCGATACAGAGGGTCTTTATCAGCTCTTTTCAAGTGCTAATAAAGGGTTGTTTTATCAGTGCTTTTTTAGTGCTGATAAATGTTACCCTATATCAGCGCTAAAATTTTAGCGCTGATACAGGGCCTCTTTATCAGTGCTTTTCTAGTGCTGATAAAGGGCCTCTTTATCAATGCTAGAAAAGCGCCGATAAAGAGGCCATGTATCAACGCTAAAACTGTAGGGCTGATACATGTCTTTTTTTCAGCTCTTTTCTAGTGCTGATAAAGATACCCTATATCAGCACCAGAAAAGCGCTGATAAAGAACACCTGTATCAGCGCTAAAATTTTAGCGCTGATGTAGGGTAACCTTTATCAGTGGTTTTTCTTAGCCTTGATATAAGGGGGTGCTTCCCTTGCCCGTTTCTGTAGTAGTTCTCATGCATGCATAGGCTTGTCCCAATAGTAGGTGTCATAGTCTCTCATTCTTGCAATCTGTTTAGCTTCTTCTATGGTAAAATCTCTTTGCTCCTCCTCCTTTTGATGTTTGTTCCTTGTAGGTTTTCTGGTTTGCATCTACACTTAAGGTGGCCCCAAGGCCTTGAGGTAGCCCAAAGGCCTTACTGACCTAAAGTCATGGGTGGAAAGAAGGCATTAAAGGACTTGGGGACCAAATTGGTGGCCCAAAGGCCCAAACAGGTGAATATTCCTGGCTACTACAGTGCCTGCTACAGTTCTCACTATAGTACCTGCAACAGTTCTACAGAGTTCTTGCTATCGTACCTAGTACAGTACCTGCTACCTTATCCCAGAAATTAGCCTCCACCTGGATTTGATCCTGGGTCTCTTGGATGAACTTAAGGAGTCCTCACCAACTGGGCTAAGGCTCATGTGCACTGGAGAATTCAGCTAATGAAGATACAGATTCCTGATGCACTAATCGCAAGGTTGGAGGCACAAAAAATAGTGGAGTCCGGGACATCTGCAAGAGCAGGATGGACAATGGTTGTGTTGGCCTTTACAGAAGCAACCATTCTAGGTGGCCCTACCCTAGTACTCGACTAGCTGGAGATTGCATTGAGGGATGGTAATGCTACTAGGGTGGAGTTCCAGCCCGATGAGAGTAGAGTCATTGATGAGGTGGAGGTTCCCGAAGAAGACCCTACTGCTGAAATCCTCACCACTTTTCCTGAATACAAGCCTACAAAACCTGAATAAATTGACTATTCTGACTCAGATGCTATAGAGGAGATCCATATGACCCAGCGCAAGGCATGGATGTGCATAAAGCGCTTTTTCATCCAACCACAGAAAGAATGGCTAAACAGGATGGGGTCACTCTGCACCTGGCTATTCTTTCTATACACTGGAGGGGTAGAAACTCACCATTGTCATTTAATGATCCACGATTACATGGAAGAGAAGATATGGGTGGAAATACAAAGTTCAGATGTTTCCCAGCACCTGGAGGATTTAATGAATACTCAAGCCTTCCTGGAGGTGGAGCATGAGGTCCAATGCCTTGAGGAGAAAACAAAGGGAAGGGATGAATTCACTACAAACCAATCTAAACTCATTGAGCGATTGAAGTCCTAGCTCACAGATGCTTAGGAGAAAATATCACAGGTGAATCACCAAATTATTGAGATCCAGACTGAACAATCACAGGCACAGGCCAGTGCTAATGAATTGCGCCCCACTACTGCTGTCAAAGAGAAGGATCTCAGGGGACAAGAAGCAATGTTGGAGGCCACAAGTCGGAAGGTAGCAGTATTAGAGAAGTCCATCCAAAATGTCGATCCTTAAGGGCCCTGTTTTGGCTGACCCCATAAACTCAACCTTCTTTATTACTTCCAACTCTGAATTGCATGCATGAATGAACTATTTACTTGTTTATTTTAATGCACTTCGACCACAATCCTGAAGTAAATAGCGATCCACTTCTAAGCTCACGTGGGTTATGCCCTATATGACAAACAAGGGATGCTCGCGCTATTACTCCATTTGAATGTGGGAGTGACAATCATACTTCAGACACCCAAGGTAGAAACGACTATTCTGGGATTCTGAAAAGACGGGGGAGACCTGACTGGGGAATAAAGTCCTTGAAACAGCCAAACTATCACTTCCCCAACATGCTCTAGTGCACGAGCATGGTAACTCCAGGGGTGTAAGAATCGATTCAAACATAGGGGAGTGGGAAGTGTGAATCACAATACCCAAAATTCGGAACACTGTAGGTATGGAGCGACAATGAAGGATAACTATTGACAGTGTTCGAAACACAGTATCCTTATTGCGTTAGCCTGAAATAGGGATAACAAATGAGGGATGACCACTGATCATGTTCAAAACGCATGGATTGACTCAAAATTTCATCCATTAGTCTTCCATAACGTCGGCCCAGGATAGTAGGTGATCTATAGGCCGAGCATCCATACTATTAGGGGGTCCCATTGGGTGTGAAAGAGGATGACGGTCTGAATGAAGGGCACTCAAAGCGTGGAATTGGAGTGATGGGTTGTTCAAATGGATTCCAACACTCTTGAAATCACATCACCATGATGAAGGAAAATTAGGTGGGCGTATCTGTATGATCATGGATCAATCATACCTCCAAGAAGGACCTCTTTGGTAAGGGAACTGGTGCATCCCATGATTAACATAGGGAATCCTGAACTTGTTTAGTGTAGAATCGCAGTTTAGTGTCATGCACTGAGGACACGTGGACTCGCACAGTTTAACGTCATATGATAGGACATAGAGTAAAAGGGAAGATACCATAAAGGTATTATGTGGAGCAGTAGCTATAAACCAAACGGGAATGAGGACATAAGGAGTTGACACCACACCAAATATCCCTGAAGAAAGTTTTTTAGGTCAAGGGACCAAGTGGAAGTTAGGTTGGACACGAAGAGAAGCGGTTGGGCATTCCTACGTACCCCATTAGAATGGAAATCAAGCCATACGTAGTTTTGAAGGCACAATTTAACGTCTTGCAGGATGATGAAAGGAATGCATAGAATGGATGTGACAGTACACGTCCTATTAGAACTACTAATCCCACCTGAGTCTTGCTCGATATGGGAAGCAAAAAATTGTGATGGGACTTTCCTAGAATAGGAAGGCATGTGTTTGTGGTGACAGGACACTAGGTGAATGATTCCCCAATGATGCTGACCTGCCTATATAATGCTTCTAGATGTGCAGGGATGCAAAGGAAAGTATGTTGGAATTCTGATAAAACACTATTTTATTGAATATTTTATTGATAATAAATGATATAATTTCCTCACATTGTGTTAAATATGTTTATTTATAAAATATTTGGGATTTGATCATTCATTTGAAAATTTGGTGAAAATTCCAGTTTTACCCTTAATAGTGCACTGTATTATTTCGAAGATGAATATTTTTATATTTATTATTTGAATTTGAAATTTTGTAACAGTGTTACTAACTTAATTATCTACAACTTTTATTCAGGACACTAAAGCTAAAGAGTTAATTTGGTTGTTGAAATTGGGCCATGAAGTCAAAGTTGGGCTGGGCTCGCCAGAATAGAGAAGGTTCTGTATTTGGGCCATATCCTCTACATACGGGCTTGTATTGAGCCCAAATTTCGAGGAAAGCTCGGGGACATGATGTGGCACAAATCATCCTTCTGGAAGGCCGATCAATTCACGCGTTTTGGAGGTCAAATGGGCGGTGCAAGTTTCATTAAAATATTTGGCCGAGATTTTGCATTCACACTTGAAACCACTTTAAACCTAGCCTCCCCTCCACTCTATAAATTAGTGATTTTCTCATTTGGAGAGGCTGGTTCGTGCATTGGGAGATTGGAGGCAGAGGATAATTGGTTTCAACCAAATTCTCCAACCATTTTAAGAGAGGTAGCTCTTGAAGCAAGGATCCTCTCATCGAAGCCTCCTTCTCTCCTTCATGTTGTAATTGTTTTGTTTGTGTAATAAACTTCTTTGTTATTCTTTTATTTGTTCTCTTTTCCTCTGTTTTATTTAAATTTATTCTTCTCTTAATCTTCCTCTTGGGGCTGGAATTCTTGAGTAGAAGCGATATTGGGTTATACCCATTATAAACCTTTGCACATGCAAAACGCTTCTACGATGATTACGCCACCCATGGAAGAGTAATTTTTAGTGATCGATCTATCTTCTACCCTCTTCATTTAATTATTTTGAATCATTGAGCCTACTGTAATTCACTTAATATGATCCATGAATTATGTTTTTAAATTTTAAGAAACTAAGCAAGCAATTGAACAATTAATACAAAAACACGCGAGGTCGAGATTTTGTGTAAATTGTGAGAGTGCGAGCTTAATCGGTAATACAAGACCACTTGGGATAAATTTGTAGAGTTCAAATATAATACCTAAACACAACTCATCCTCATTTCCAGAATGGATTTGTGCTCTAATTAACCACTGACCATAAGCTAACCTTAGAACAACAATCAAAGCAGGGTTCTGCGATTGCATGTTCCGAAGCTAGCCTAGGGTTTAAGTAATTCCATCTTTGTGGTTAAGTTAACTCTTGTAGGGTTCGAGGGTTAACAAATTAGAGGATCATAATTAAGTGGATATTCATTTAAATGATAATGATTAATATGTAAATGAAGAGGTAGAGTTAGATCGATTACGCCTTTTAAAATATTTTCTAAAAAAAAAACATCTTCTTGTTGTGTTATTTTAATCGGAATTCATTTCAAAACAAAAAACAAAAAAAATACAATCTTCTTCCAGCAAACTTCTTCTAGATTCATAAACTATAAAAAACCCCCATCCTTTTCTAGTAGTGTTTTTATTCTCTTTTATTTTATTTTTAGAATACCTCTAATAAGATGTTTTAATTCACTTCCTCCTTTGAGAGACGACCTTGGTTAGCCCCCTATGCTACACCAAGTAAACTAAACATTAGCTTCATAGAGTGTTGTGCTTGGAGTTTTATCCAACGTAACTCACTTTTGAAGTTCTTTTGAGAGCGCGTGCGACAACGCTCTTTCAAATTCCACTTGAACATAAAAAAGTGTGAATACGTGAATCCTGATGCTTGAGATCTGGGCCACAATTATGGTGGAATGATGATAGGGGATAACTGTTGACCATGTTCAAAACACTACATCTATATCTCATTAGCTTTGAATGGGGATAGACAAAGGAGGGTCGACTGCTGACCATGTTCGAAACACATGACCTGTCGCAAATGTCGTCCTGGGTCCTCAGAGACGTTGGCCCAAGTCGATAGGTAAGACAATGTGGCATGATACTAGGCCATAAAGGGGGTCCCTTTAGGCATGGAAGAGGATGAGGATCCAAATAACGGTCTCACGAAGGTTGGACATGGAATGAGGGAATGTCCTTCTAAAAATTCCACACTTCAGACACTACCACAATGCATCTGAGTACGATAGTAAGATGTATCATATAGAGGGGGTCAAGTCCCCCAACAAGAACAAGGGTCCTAAGATCTTACACTTCCAGCTTAATGGTCATATGATGAGCCATTATGGGGGATTGATTTAATTAATTGGGCATAGGGCGGTGAAGTATCAAATTGTGACGCATAGTTTCCATAGAGAGATCTTAGTTTAGGGTCATAGAACTTGGATGAAGATGGGAAAAGATATGGGAGGCACATGGTGTGGGTTTTTCAAAACCCGACTTGAATGAGGACCCATAATGTACATGCTACACTACATGTTCCCCAGAGATCTTAGGTTGAGGAGCTGAAGGAGAGGACAGGATTTTAGATTCCTAGAGCTGGACCTAGAGACAATGTGTCTCGGTGTTCTTGTGTATCCCATGAGGATGGGAATCAATCCATACATATTTCTGGGGGTGGAACAGTAAGATACCGGTTCCAGAGACAATAAGATTGTGTGGGTCTGTCCCTTACACAAAAAGAAGCGTTATTTGATAGATCTTGTTTTTCCTTTAGGATGAATGAGCGTTGTTTTTTTATATTCATAGTTTAAAGTCATATGGATCTGACATATACATGAGAGATGGGGTTCCAGAGGGAATGTGCATGGCGTAATAAAGAATCCCTAATGTGAATGAGGACAAGGTCCACATCATACCGTGCATGATTCTGAGTAGGAAACCTCGGGCTGAGGGGATAGAAAAGGTTAGAGGATATGGAACAGGAGAGGCTGTCCCCCAGTTGAGCTGGACCTGAAGACGAGATGTCCTGGCGTTCCTACATATCCCATGGGAATGAAAATCAAGCCACACATAGTTCTTGAAGGTTCCTTTTAACGTTTTGCGTTACAGACGTAACAGTTTAAAGTCACGTGGGACTAGGCATCATAGTTTAAAGTCATATGGCTCAGACATATATAGGAGAAATGAGGATCCAGAGGGAATGTGCATGGCATGATAAAGTAATCCCGACATAAATGAGGATGAGGTCCACATCATACAGTGCACGATTCCGAGTAGGAAACCTTGGACCAAGGGGACAGAAAAGGTTAGAGGATATGGGACAGAAGAGGCTAGTCCCCAGTTGATTTGGACCCAAAGATGAGATGTCTTTGTGTCCATACGTATCCCATGGGAGTGGGAATCAAGACACACTTATTTCTTTAAGGTGACTTTTAAGGTCGTACGTTATAGCCGTAATAGTTTAAAGTCATGTGGGACAAGGAATCATAGTTTAAAGTCATATGGCCCAAACATATACAGGAGAGATGAGGTTTCAGAGGGAATATGCATGGCATGATAATGCATGCTCGACCTGAATGAAGATGAGGTCCACATCATACTGTGTGTGGTTCCGAGTAGGAAACCTTTGGCCGAGGGTCCAGAAAAGGTTAGAGGACATGGGGACAAGAGATGCTAGCCCCCAGTTGATCTGGACCCGAAGATGAGATGTCCAGGTGTTCCTACGCATCCCATGGGAATGGGAATCAAGCCACACATAGTTCTTGAATTTTCCTTTTAACGTTGTGTGGTACAATATACAGTTTAATGTCATGTGGGATAGGTAGTAGGGGGGATAACTCCTAGAAAGGGGTATATGTGGTGTGGCTATTACAAACCTAATGTGAATGAGGGAGTAATCCCACATGCACCATGCCACGTAGTCCTATAAGATCCAGAGCCTATAAGGTATTAGTTTAAGGTCTTTGAGATCAGACCAAGGAAAAGTAGAATCCCTCCAAGTAAGTGAGGAACTCAACCCGATCCCTAATCCCACGTGAGTCAAACTCAGTGTGGTAAACAAGGGAGGAAGAGGTTTTTGCAATACTTGGAATGCACGCCAAAGGGAAGTCGATGCAGAGCCCCAAATGATGCCTTTACTGTGAATTTATTCCTCCTAACATGCAAATGTGCCCTGAGGGATTGTGACAGGACTGTCAAAATTCCATTTGGACATTATGGGGAGGGAAATTATATGAATCATGTAACCAACATTCAAGGATTAAAGGGGATATCATGACGATGGAAGATTATTGTTGACCGTGTTTGAAACACAACATCTATATCATGTGGCCTGAAATGGGAACAACAAATAAGCATCGACCACTAACCATATTCGTAACACGTGACTTATATCAATTTGTTGTCTGAAACCCTCAAGGACGTCAACCCATAATGGTAGGAGAGCCCTTATGCCTATAATCCATGACATTTGGGGGTCCCTTTGTGTGTGAAAGATAATGGAAGCCCAAATGAAGAGGAAGATGAAGCCTGAAAAATGGGTGAAATCATGTCCACGTAGAATTTGACACTCCAAGTTCTAGACCAGAGTACTCATGGGCCAATTGGTGAATCACCGAAGAGGGCTGGGGGACCCGAATTAAGGGCAGCCGACTCAAAGATATGAGATTAGGGAAAGGGATCAAAGGCTACTCTGTAGAGAGAGGTATGCGGCGTGGTTGTTATAAACCTGACGTGAATGGGGACATAAGCGCATAACACACCATATACCCCTCTTCTAGAAGAATGTAGGCCACGAGGCCAAAATGATAGGGAGGTTTCTAAGAGATGGGGCTGGACCCAAAGACCAGATGTCTAGGAGGTCCTACATATCTCATGAGGATGGGAATCAAGCCATACGTAGTTCTAAAAGAAGGGATGATGCAAATAGGAGAAAGATACCCCCAATGAGGGGCGTTTACGACATGGTGAGTAACCTGAAGTGAATGAGGACATAATCCCACACCACACCGTACAACCCTAAGTGAGGACTTGGGCCAGGGGCCTGAAAAGGCCGAGGGGTCTGAGGCTAGGCCATGGACAGAATTTCATGGCCAACTTGAAGTTTAATGTCTTGTAGTGAGGATGAAAGTAGGGACAAGGTATATCATCCAAGGATGTGTACGACATGGTAAATAACTCGATGTGAATGGAGACATAATCCCGCACTACACCATATAACCCTAAGTGAGAACTTGGGCCAGGGGCCTAAAAAGGCCGAGGGGCCTGAGGCTTGGCCATGGACAGAATGTCATGTCCAACTTGCAGTTTAACATCTTGCAGTGATGGAGAAGGTGATCTTAGTTTAGGGTTATAGATCTCGGACTGTATATTCCTAGTTTAATTTCATATGTGTGGGACAGCGAGGGTGAATCTTCGCACGTATAGAAGACCAAAAAGAGACAACTATGATAGAGGACAACTTTTGACCAGGTTCACAACACAGAATCCACCCTTGTGTGACCAGAAGGGGGGGTGGAAATTAGTGTCGATGGTTGATTGTATTTTCAACATGTGACTTGTATGAATTTTCCTCTCACAATCCTCGAGTGTGTTAGCCCGTAATGGTAGGAGAGCCCTTGGGCTAAGCATCTATGCCATTCGGGGCCCTTTTGGATATTAAAGGTGATGGAAGCCCAAATGACGGGATTCGCAAAGCATGACAGGGCATGTTCCCATGGGACAAATGATAAATGAAGGGAGGGATGTCTCAAGGGGATTTGTGTGGTGTGGTGAAATAGAACAACGTGAATGAGGAACTGAGTCCATACTACACCACATAATCCTAAATGAGAACTTGGGCCAGGGGACCGAAGGAGTACAAGGACCTGAAGCTAATCATCCTGGACAACTGTAGCCATATGACATCTCATGTAGGCATTACCTTCATAGCTTCTAATCCCACCTGAACAATTCTCGGTGTGGGAAACAAGTAGTAGGACTAGGATCTCTGTTGACGCTCCTTTCGTCACAGAATCTAAAGATCGGAAAAGGGAATATCTGAGCTCAAAGTGATTCAGCCTTTTGAAGAAAACATCAAAAATCAACAAAGGAAGGAAGAAAGGATCAACAGCAACCTCACCGCGCAAGTTATCTAACTGGCGCGCAAGTGTACTTGCACGGCTACCTTGGTCGCGCAGGTGACTTGCGCGACCTAATTGGTAACCGCCCGGTAACCGCCCAGGGTCTTATTTTGCCTATAAATAGACCATGTGGGCCCCCCATTCGAGAGGATCTTTTTCCAGAAACTCGGATTGAAGCTCCCGACGCCCAAGTCTCTTCTCAAAGCTTCCGGAACACTTCTAAGGTAATTTCTTACCTAGAACGGAAGATCCAAAAAGAAGAAGGAAGGTCTAAGTGTTGAAACTTATCAAACACTTGCGCGCCGACTTATTTCCTTTAATATAACTTGCGCATCCCTTTTCTGGAAGAACCTCAAGAACATTCTAAAGGGTTTAAAAAAGAGTCGCTCAAGTATTTCAATGCTGGTTGAAAATCGCGCAAGTACACTATGTGTCGCGCAGGTATACCTGCGCGACCAATACTTGCGCGCCCACGGAAGACTTGCGCGCCTTGCAAGACTTGCGCGCCCCCTTTTTTTTGGGTGCCCATCTTGCCCATTTTTACCCCTCTTAAGCCATTTCAACTTTCCTTTTCAAGATTCAGTCTTCAAGACACTCTTCAAAGCCATTTATGGCATGATTTCTTGATTTGACTTTCTTACCTGAAAGGAATTCTGTGGAATCTCTCTCAAAGTCTAGTGATTTAAATATCCTTATGTCACTAAAATACGGAGAGTTCATTCATTCAACCTCATCCTTTAAGATGAGAGAATCCTAACCTGGGTCTCCTTTTCAGGAATAATCCCCAGTGATAAAACCTTTAATCTGGGCATCTTCCTCAGGAGTAAGCCCCAAATTCTTAAAAGTTCCCAACCTTGGGCATCCTTCTTAGGAGTAAGCCCCAACCTCAAATATGGGCATCCTTCTTAGGAGTAATCCCCAACCTCAAATATGGGAATCCTTCTAAGGAGTAAGCCCCAACCTCAAATATGGGCATCTTTCTTAGGAGTAAGCCCCAACCTCAAATATGGGCATCCTCCTCAGGAATAAGCCCCAAACCTTAATCCCTAACCTGGGTCTCTTTTTTCAGGAATAAGAACCAGTCATAACCTTGGGCTTCCTTTTAAAGAATAAGCCCCAAGTCTCCTAACCCGAGTCTCCTTTTTCAGGAATAAGACTCAGTCATAACCTTGGGTCTCCTTTTCAGGAATAAGCCCCAAGTTCCCTTAAATTTCTCTTAACCAGTCATAATTTACCTTTGATTTGGGTTTCCTTTTTTAGGAGTAAAACCCCATCATAAGTCCCCTCCTAACTTGGGCATCCTCCTTTGGAGTAAGCCCCAAGATTAGAGTTTTCAAATCTCCATGAAGCACATATAACTTTATGGACCCTATTCATGGATTTTTCTCCCTAAAAGTAAATCCTAAACCTTCATCTATCTGGGAAGTCATCCATACATAAGCCCCAAACAAATTCTTATGATTTCATCTTTCATGGCACAATTGTCTAAATTTTACCAATACCTCTTGTTTCTCACACCGATCATGACTCACGTGAGCTTAGAGTGTAAAAGTAATTATGACATTCATCTTTGAGCCATCAATCATAAACATCATACTCCATTTCTCGAACTACGTGGGTTCTGATTTCTTTTCCAAAACAAAGGATACGTAGGTAGCCCAGTCATGGGTTCGATCCCAACTTTGAAATAATCTCTGTCCTTCTGAATGACGATAAACTTCAAGTGCCCCACTGAGTGGCTTTAAAACCAGCCTGGTCATCATAATGACCAAGAGACTTTTATATAAATGTTTTGAAGGATACCATTGACCAAGAATCTCTAAACATATATAGATGATTCTCTATTGATGAAGAACCTCGAATACATATAAAAGATTCTCTAAATTTCTTGCATATTTAATCATTGATTGTTAAAACTAAAGGAAAGCACATTTTATACTTGGTAATGTAATAAGGATTCATGAACATAACTTAAATCTATAAAGAGAGTCCCGGAGTAGACAATAATTCCCCTAAAAAAGGTGTGATGAGTCCGACCTCCCATCCTCTCGACCAATGCAAATTCCTAAGCCTCGTTAGTCCACAAGCTAATGAACGCCTGCCTTTGGAAAGTAGGTCCAAAAAGATGTGGAATCATTGCATGTTTCCGGTTCTACGAACAAACCCGTTAGAAACCGATCGGAACGTTTGAATCTCCCGTCCAGGAGGTCATCCCCGGATTCCGTGTGAAACAAAAAATGGTGAACCCGACGTGAATCCTTAACCATGTTAAAGTGATGTTCTTATTATTTGTTAGGCCCCTTGTTCCAAGAATGCAATCATTGACATGTGCTCATACAAAAGATGCAGTGGCCAGATTCATCTTGATTATGTCTGTTACATGGAAAAGACACTCTTTTCTCAAGATATTCTGCAAAATGGCTTTCCTTAAATTCACCCCTGTGAATACTGCTGCTGTGAACACCTCTACTATGAGGTCTGCTGCTGTGAAAACCAATGCTACTACTCCTGCTGGAACGTCATCCGCTCTGAGGATGACATCACCAACTCAGCGTCTTCAATGCTGGGTTTCGAATGCACTGGTTAAGGAGTACCGTCGCAACGGTACTATCCCAACTCTGGAGGCCGCTCGTCAAGCCCTCCAAGTTAACAACTCTACCTGGCCGTCCGGACAACGACGGCCAGCAATCAAGAAGCAGGCGGTGCTGACTACCGTCTCCAACTGTTTCGGGTCGTTATCCCCAGAACGCAATTTCCATTCACTCCCTTATTCTGAGGAACTGAATGAGCAGGTCCCGCAGGACCTTAATTCAAAAAGACAGGAGTCCTTCTCAAGGGCTCCCATCAACAATCGCCGCCAGACTCGTG
The DNA here is from genome assembly GCA_963277665.1 of Viscum album. Lineage (NCBI taxonomy): Eukaryota > Viridiplantae > Streptophyta > Magnoliopsida > Santalales > Viscaceae > Viscum > Viscum album. The sequence continues at coordinate 519,329,132 of OY728145.1, forward strand.
CGGTAGTGCGCCCTCAACATGATGAGGGTACCGACTCCAGGCATTCCGCTCAGGTTCCTCGAACCCGAGCAGGCAAGATGAACCGCCAGAGACGGAATCCGGTTAACAATAGGCAGGTTGTCATCCCTGCCATCTCCGGAGAAGTCCACCAACCTAACTTGGTGGCAAACAACGAGCAGGCATACACACCTGTTCGTTTTAATTCCGCTGTCCAGCAGACTCGTCTGGCAGCATCAAGCCTATCCCGCCAGGCAATTCCGGCGGAGTACCATAGGCAGGAACATACACTTGCTTATACATCACCAGTTAGTCAGCAGGCTCATCTGACTACATATGATGGATCTCGTCAACCGTGTTTGGCGAAGTGTAATCAACAGGCACATACACCTGCTAATACTAATCAGGCCTACCAACAGTCTCGCTTGGTAGCGCCCGGAGAAGTCAGTCGGAAAGTCCCGACGACAAACAAGAGGCAGACTCAACTCTCTACCTCCACACTTGAGTACTGTCAGGATTCACTGACAGGAAAAGGAGGACAGGAGCAGGCACATACACCTACTCCAATCCCGGAATGGACGTATATCCCCGTTCCGGCGGCTGAAGTCACCAAACATATTTTGTCAATGGTGAAAGAGCAGAAGCAAATTCCTGCTCATATTCTGGATGCTTGCCAGGATATCATAACAGCTTTAGCATCATCTCAGGGACAGACACATAAATCTATCCCTAGCAATGGAGTGACACATCAACGATTCACTCCGGAACAGACACACACATCTGTTCCTGTCCAAGAGGGTTATGGGGCATACTCCCCCATATCATACAGACATCCAAGTCAGGCACATACACCTGATTTGAGTGGAGATCGTCAGCCTAACCTGACCATCTTTCCTGATCAGGCACATACACCAGCTCAGAGCAATCACTTTCGTCATCAAGTGGTTTCTAAAGCGAGTAAGAAGGCATCTAAGAAAAAGATCCGCCCATCACAGTCAGGAGATCAAAGGCCAATCTGCAACAAGGCCTTGCTCGATGCTAGAGTTCTTGAAGCCCTCAGACATTTATCTATCGAAATTCAAGATTCTACTCCCTCAGTTCCCAATAACGGGAACATTAATTCTAAAGGTCTTCAACAGACACTTCCTCATGAAGACTTGCTTCAAGAAAATTCGGTCAATCTTGAAGTTTCTTCTTCAGATGAGAGCCACAGGAACCCTCTGTGTGGTCAGAAGACCAAGGAGCAAGAGATTTCATCTTTTGCTATAACCCATCATGACGGTCCTCCCCATGGTGATGAACTTCACTGCGAAAGTCCTCTCCGCAGTAGTGATTCACGTTGTCTCGAAAATTCTTCAGAAGGCAATGTAGTGACGAGAAAGCTCTCCTATCTTGAGGCACTTGCAAACATAAAACCAGTCATGTCTGATGCTTTACTATCGGCAGGTGAAACTCTTTCTCCATCAGAAGATAGCCTGGGGTTCATGTTATTCTCCGAACCATCCCTGGGTCATTCATCTTCCAGCATGAATAGTGATTTCTCTACCAATCTTGTTGAATCCGATGAAGCAACAAGGAAACACCAACTCTGGTCCAAACAGGTAGAAGAATCTTCATTTAATGATAAAGAGGAAATGCTGAACATGAGGAAAAAACTGGAAAAGGTGAAGTACCAGTCATGTTTTGGCCTTTGGCTGACTCCCAGTACGACATTCCAAAGATGTTGACGGATGATGGAATCCATGATATTCGTCTCAACATATGGAAAACTCTTTGTCAATTAAAGAATAAGGTATTATCTTACGATTAATATGAAAATCATCTTAAGATAATAGAAGAGTTACAACGCCAGATTGATTTGGCATCTCTATCAGTCTCTCGGTATCCAAAGGCTGAAAAGCAACAGAGAACCCTTCAACGTTCATGCCTTGGCGCACTAAGAAGATTGCGTCAATTAATTTCCAATGCTCCATCTGATGTTCATATCAGAGGATGGGGTGTTCACGGAGCACTACATTTCACAGTGCTTTCTGGTCAGCAAAGCCCGCCGAAAATGGTCTCATGCAATGTTATTGCCCATGGCCGGCCAAAGTCAATGGGCTTTGTTAATAATCAAAAGCTTGCTCAAGAACAAGCTTCAACTAGTTTCTCTCAAAATCAAGTATATAGAGAACAAGTTGTTGAATTTCTCCTACATCAAGCAGGCGAGAATATTGCACAAGCCTCTCGTCTGGAGCAAACACGTCATCAAATGACAGAAGTTTCGGAAATCATCCAACGATCTGTTGAACCAGGTGATAAAAGTGGATACAGGTTAATGCATCCAGCTAATTTCCGAACTAAAATTCGCAAGATCAAGAGAGATTTTAAGAAGATCTCAGACATAGCATGTCAAGAGACACCCCAGCTTGCCAGACTGGGGACTTCTCTAACCCAACCCTCAGAGTCAACAAATGGGATTCGAGGATTTGAGAGGAAGCAGCAGGAACATCCCCAGTCCACCGGACTGGGGACTTTTTCAAATCCTCAATCCCTCCCTCAGAGAAAGTCAGTATTCTCTCGATTAGGGAATAAGCCTCAAGAGGAACAAATAGCCAAGCTGTCAGGAGATTCTCTCCAAGTGACGGTTCGCCAAGAAATTCCTGAGGGATCAAGTCAACGGAATGCCATGTCTCATCATGGACATGGAAGGAGACAATATCACAGAAATGCTGATAGAAAGGATTCCATGCAATATGCATCCATTAATGTCATTAATGCCGTTGCTGCTGATTCACCAGATGAGGCTCAATCAGAGGGATCAGACGAAGAGGTTCCTGCTCAAGAAGTTGCGCACACAGACCTAAATGAAGAAGGTGTGCGCACACGTAATCAAAGGCTTACCCAAAATCTGGGTATTCCTTCAAGTAACCCACTTACCCCTCTCCGAAAAGGATCCAATAAGGGGAAAGAAAAGAATCAGGTTACTTCTCACCCTTCCTCTGAAAGAGGTCAATCGCTCTCATTAGAGCAAAGGTTTGCACAACAGGAGGAAGAAATGAAAGAATTAAGAAGGTTGAATGCAGAACTACTTCAGAGTAGTCTTCTTCTTAAGAATTCTGAAGTCCGACAGCCGAAGGAATTTGTTGTAACTACTGAGATGGATCAAGAATATCCTCCTTTATCAGTACACCCTCAGAGGTCTAATCCTACGGGTCAAACGCAACAACGGTTGGCAGCACTACCATTAGTTGCAGCACCAACCACCACGTCTGTCCAAGCTCCATTCATTGCACCTACCCAAAACCAAGTTCAACCTGACATTTCTCAAAATTTAATAACTACTATTGAGTCATTAACAGCTCGGTTAGAAACTATGGAAGGGAAACGGGTGCAAGTTCAACCTGAAAAGAAAGTTTACCCTGAATGGGTAGATTCAATTTCTCCTCCATCCAGTTTTGGAAACCCTATTTTCCCTACTTTCAATGGATCAGGCGACCCTGAACAACATTTGACGCATTACGTGTCTTGTTGTGATCCTATGATGGGAACTCCAGAGCAGCAAGAAGCAGTGAAACTCAGATGCTTCGTGCGAACCTTGCAAGGACCAGCTTTTGTCTGGTATACAAGCTTGCAATCCCGGTCAGTCATCGGATGGGAGGATCTTCGTCAAAAATTCCTTCTTCAGTTTAGCTCAAATTTTCCAAAAACGACAGTTTTCGATCTTACAAACTGCAAGCAAAGGGAGAATGAAAGAGTCTCTGATTTCATTGCTCGTTGGAAGGGATTAACGTATTCCTTGAGTTTAGCACTCCCTCAGGAGGAATTTTTGCCAATCTGTGTGGCAAATTTGCGTGACGAATTACGCACGCCATTGATCCCTGTGAAATACACAGGAGGGTTTCGAGACCTTACTTCAATCGCTCAACAGATTGAAGATTCCCTTATACAGGCTAAGGTTAAATCTCGTGTAATTCCATCAGCTCCAGGAAGAAGAATGGGTAAAGCAGAAACTGCTACAGTTATGCTTAAACAGGCACCTGTACCTGTTTCTACTTCAAAACCTTCATCTTCTCGAAGGGCTCCACCTCCTGAACGCCAACAACAAAGGCTATTTCATCCAAATGATCAAAAAGATCAACGACGAAAACAATTTGAGGATATGAAGAGTAAAACATACTCTTTCCGAAGTGAGCAAGTTCCTGGTTACTTCATTTCTGCTCTGGAAAATAATTTGGTTCAATTACCAGTGCCGAAGAGGCCAAACAAGGAAGGAGATGAAGACCGTCCCAATTATTGTCCCTTTCATCAAATGTTGGGGCATCCCATCCAGGAGTGTTTTGTCTTTAAAGACCTCCTGCAAAAGATGGTCGACTTGGGACAAGTCAAATTGAAGGGTTCTTTAGGTCATGTAGCGTGTATTACCGCTACAGATCCAGAGGAAGGAGGCGAGTAGCAGGAAGTCAAAAGCAAAACTGCGAAACAATATGATGATTGGATGGTCAGAAAGACAATCCAATTAATAGATTCATATTCCAGTCTTGATGAGCCTGAATTCCCTGTATCAAATAAGGGAACCTGAGGAAGTTCTAGAGGTTCAGGATATAGGGGAAGACGTGGATCTTTCCGAAGCCACTACTCTAATTCTACCCCTACTAGCACTGTATATGCAGCAGAAACGCGTGGTATAGCCCTTCAGCGAGCTCAAAAAGAACAAGCAAGTTCTTCTGCCAATGGACAACTCAGTTTCGGCACAGTTATTTTGGAAGACCGATTAAAAGTTCCATCTTCTTTATCTCAGCAAGTAAATGGATCTAATCAGTCTAATTTTCCAAAACCAAGGTTGTTGCCAACTTCAATACAAGATGCATCAGCTTCCAAAGCATCTGCTTCCAAGGTACCTGCTAAACCGCATATTCCTATTGGAAAACGAAGACCTCTAGATCAAAAGTATGATATATTGAAACACTTGGCTCAAGTACCAGCCAAGTTATCAATTTTGGATGCTTTGAATCTGTCAAGAGATCTTCGGGAAGCACTTATCGAAGCTTTGTCAAGTCCTCAGGAGTTTGAAGCTGAAATTGCTGCAGCTGAAATCTATCACATAGAGAATAATCCTGTGGAATGCCATGCAGTGATATCTTTTACTGACAAAGATGAAGATGATGTTGTGCATGGGCCCATAAAACCTTTGTACTTATCTGGCAAAGTCAATGGTATAGATGTTCGAAGAGCTTTCATTGACAATGGTTCAGGAGTCAACCTCATGCCCATTCGCACACTTCGTCGATTGGGCCTCACGGAATCTGATTTATCTCCTTCTACCATGATGTTGCATGGTTATGATAAAAATGAACAAGAACCATTGGGAGAAGTTATGCTCAGAACACAGTTTGGAGATCTTGTTTCCAATTCGGATTTCATGATTGTTGATCAAGACTCATCTTTCAATATATTGCTTGGAAGACCCTGGCTACATCAGCATGTAGATATTCCGTCATCATACCATCAATGTCTCAAATACTGTTTCGATGGTCAAGTTGGAACATTGTATGGTGATAAGGCCCCGTTCAAGACATGTGAGTCTCAATACATTGAGGCGGAATTTTATCACATGAAGGGAAGAGAAAAATCTACAATGAAGGAAATTACCAAAGTTAATGCTCCATATGGTTTGGAAAAAATTCCAATAAATCCATTTTCACATGTGAGTACAGATTATGTGTTACCTATCAGTCAAATTGACAAAATAGGCCCAAATCAAAATACTCTTATGGAAAGATCCATAATGTCAATTACGGCAATCGAGCCAGACAACATGGGAGAAATTGGTAACTTACCAAGCAGTGATGAAAGCATAAGTGGTGACGTTTTCATTTCATCTGCTGAAATCCAACAAGTCTATACTTCGCTAATCAGGCCAGAAGAAGTTATAGCAACACCAGAGGTGAATATTGATGTCGATTCTCAATCCATCATCTCCTCTTTATTTCCCAAAGAAGACCCTTTATCATCAATAGGGTTGGAAATGGAAGCTTCTTCTTCAAAATGTAAAAATTTTGACATCTCTTATGATCATGAGAATTTCGTTTTTTCATCTACTTTGCAAGTAGAAACAGAAGAAATAACACACGATGAAGAGGAAGAGGAAGATCTTAGAGATGATCCTCCAGCATTTGAAGAGGGTATCTCTACCACTGTGGATGAACTCAGAGAAGTAAATCTGGGTACAGAGAAAGATCCACGCCCCTCTTTAATTAGTGCGGCCATGACCCTTGAAGAACAAGAGATGTATATTTCTTTTCTAAAGAAAAATAAAGATATTTTTTCTTGGAATTATACAGAGATGCCTGGCCTTGATCCTGATGTTTCCACCCATCATTTGGGTTTGCCAAAAGAACATCGAGGATTCAAGCAAGCCGCGAGAAGAACACACCCAACCCATGCTTCCAAAATCGAGGCTGAAGTGGATAAGCTTATCAAAGATAACTTCGTCAGAGAAGTTCAATATCCCAAGTGGTTGGCTAATATTGTCCTTGTAAAGAAGAAGAACAGACAAATTAGGGTTTGCATCGATTTCAGAGATCTAAATCGGTATTGTCCTAAAGATGATTTCCCAGTTCCGATTACAGAACTCTTAATTGATGCGACGGCTGGCTATGAAGTACTTTCTTTCATGGATGGATATTCTGGATATAATCAGATCCGAATGGCCCCAGAAGATGAGGAATATACAGCCTTCAGAGCTCCTCAAGGTGTGTTTTGTTACCGGGTGATGCCATTTGGTTTAAAGAATGCAGGTGCAACATATCAACGCGCCATGCATCGTATCTTTAAACATTTTCTAGGGAAGTTTGTTGAATGCTATGTAGATGATTTGGTGGTTAAATCCAAACAACGTTTTGATCACTTGGCTGATTTGGAAGTCGTATTCCACAAGCTTCGACAACATAATTTGAAGATGAACCCCTTAAAATGTGCTTTTGGGGTAACCTCAGGAAAATTCCTCGGCTTTGTTGTGCGCCATCGTGGTATTGAAGTCGATCCTGAGAAGACCAAATCAATCCTTGGTATGTCACCTCCTTAGAATTTGAAAGAATTAAGAGGACTTCAAGGACACTTAGCCTATATTCGGCGTTTCATCGCCAATTTGGCAGGAAAAAGTTTACCCTTTACCAAATTATTGAAGAAAGGAGTCACTTACCAGTGGACTGAAGAATGTCAAGAAGCATTTGATGTTCTCAAGAAATACCTCTTGAGTCCACCAGTACTTATGCCACCTGTTGAGGGTAGACCTCTTATCCTCTACGTGACAGCTTTAGAGCGATAATTGGGTGCCTTTCTCGCTCAAAAGAATGATGTTGGGAATGAAAATAGTCTCTACTATCTCAGTAGAACTATGCTTGAAGCAGAAACCCGGTATTCAAGTATTGAAAAGTGCTGCCTAGCATTAATCTTTGCAGTTCAGAAACTGAGACACTACCTGCAACATCATGAGGTCCAATTGGTATCTCGTAATAATCTACTCAAATTCATCCTTAGTCGTCCAATGCTTACAGGACGTCTGGCAAGATGGGCGGTTATTCTACAGCAGTTCGACATCCAGTATGTGTCTCAAAAGGCAATTAAGGGCCAAGCTCTGGCTGATTTCCTGGATGAACATCCTTTAGTGGAAGACACGTATTCAGATATCAAACTCCCTGATGAGGAAGTTTTCTCTATTCAAGAGAGTCCTCAAACATGGGAAATGTATTTTGATGGTGCTTCTAGAAGTCCAACAGGGAATAAAATGGAAAATCCTAAATTCAATAAAGTTGGTTTAGGAATTGTGCTCATTTCTCTAGATAAGGCAGTGTTACCTTATTCCTTTTTGTTGTGGGAAGGTGGTACCAATAATGAAGCTGAATACCAAGCTCTCATTATAGGCTTGGAGTTAGCGCTTCAAGAACAAGTGAATCACTTAAAAGTGAAAGGTGATTCAGACCTGGTAATCAAACAAGTCAATGGGGATTATGCCATCAGAAAAGAAGAATTAATCCCTTTGTATGATTACGTCAGAGAGTTAATGTCGGAATTCCCTTCAGAACCGACATTTTCTTATGTCCCAAGTTCACAAAATGCTCAAGCTGATGCACTGGCTAATATAGCCACAACTTTAGCAGATCCAAATCGGGACGAAACAACCATCTGTATTGCCCATCGTCATGCAATTTCACCTTATGTTCAAGTCAGAATAGAGGAAATTAATGAAATTAGTCCCATTCCTGAACTGTATGGTCATACTACAGGATGGATGTCACCTATCATGGAATACCTTCAAAATGGAACACTTCCACCTGATAGAGCTGAGAAAGAACAAATTCGGCGATGTGTGGTCAATTTTACTCTTTATGATGACCCAAACCACCTCGAGAAAATTCTCTACAAACGTGGTTTTGATGGAGTTCTCTTTAGATGTATTGATGGTGAAGAGACAATGGCTGTCATAAAGGAAGTGCATGCAGGAGTCTGTGGTGCCCACCAGTCTGGACATAGATTGTCTGATCAAATTCGAAGGCTTGGATACTTCTGGCCTTCAATGATACAAGATTGTGTTAATTTCACAAAGAAGTGTCATTCATGCCAAGTATATGCCAACTTCATTCATCAACCTCCAGAGTTTCTTCATACAGCTAAATACTCATGGCCATTTTCCACATGGGGAATGGATGTGGTGGGACCTTACCCTTCATCTACGGCCAAGCAGTTTAAGTACATTCTTACTGCTACTGATTTCTTTTCCAAATGGGCAGAGGCAGTACCTCTCAAAGAAGTCAGTTCTAAATGTATTGTTAGCTTCATCAAGTCTAACATCATTACTAGATTTGGTGTCCCTCATACCATATTGACGGACAACGACACCAATTTCTGTTCTTCTGAGGTAAAGAAATTGTATCAAGAATACAACATTAAGTCCAACCATTAATCTCGATATCATGCAGCGGCTAATGGCCAGATAGAGGCCTTCAACAAGACTCTTTCAAATATACTGCAAAATATGGTGGATAAAGATAAGAGGTCATGGCCTGATAAACTCTTTCATGCTTTATGGGCTTATCGGACTACCACTCGCAATGCAACGCGGTCTACTCCATATTCATTGGTATATGGAACAGAAGCAGTCTTGCCAATTGAAGTTCAATTGCCCTCACTCAGAATAGCCATTTGTGATCAGTTATCAACAGATGAGCAATCCCAAAAGTGGTTGAATGAATTGGAACAGTTTGATGAGAAAAGATTGTGCACTTTGCACCACTTGGAAATCTATCAGAATCGGATAGCACGAGCTTTTAACAAAAAAGTTCATCTTCGTTCATTCATTCAGGGAGAATTGGTATTGGTTCTCAGAGCACCAATGATACCAGGAAATAAGCCTCCCAAGCTTGAACCAAAATGGGAAGGACCTTATTCAATACATAAGGTCTACTCCAATGGAGCGTATTCTCTGATCTCAATGGATAGAGAACACATCACGACTCCAACTAATGCCAGATTTCTGAAGAAGTATTTTGTATAAACACAAAATATTGTTCCCAGATCCAAAACAATCACATTAGATCATATTTTGTCCTACATGACATTAAACTGTTATTATGTCCTATCTACATGACATTAAACTGTACAGAAGATCCTATATTTTGTCCGAGATGACATTAAACTATATTGTGTCCTAGCAACATGACATTAAACTGTGTGGCACTTCCAACGTCCAGCATGACATTAAACTGTAAAAAGTCCCCAGAACTGATATCCTCATATTGGTTCACCTTAGTCCTAGCTACATGACTTTAAACTGTACAGCACCAGTTCGTCCTTTCTATATGACGCTAAACTATACAGCAATGGTCCATTATGACTTTAAACTGCAAATTCGTCCCACACGACATTAAACTGTGAAAAAGTTCCCTAAACCGTCCAGCATGACCTTAAACTGCATCATCCCTGGTCCATGTATATGACCATAAACTATTTGCAAATCCCTTATGTCCAGCAAGACGTTAAACTGTGACGTCCTAAACTACATGACGCTAAACTGTATAAAAGTCCCTCACGTCCGAAAAGACGTTAAATTATATAATCATCAAAGGTCCAGCATGACATTAAACTGCACCATCCACGGTCCATGCATATGACCTTAAACTATTCACACTTTCGTCCAACATGACATAAATGGTGTGTTATTTTGTCCTTACGGCATGACATTAAACTGCACAGTCCCCCTTTTTCGTCCAATATGACGTTAAACTATTTTATCCCCATCTTCCTAACTACATGACGCTAAACTGTACAGAAAATCCTTGATAGGTCCTACATGACATTAAACTGTATTTTGTCCCTGCTACATGACACTAAACTGTGCAGCACCAATAGTCCTAACTGCAAGACTTTAAACTGCATAGTCCCTTTTTTATGTCCTACATGACATTAAACTGTGCATCGTTAAGGTTGTTATTACCTCTTGTTTCTCACACCGAGTATGACTCACGTGAGATTAGAGCGAACATCAACCATAACATTCCCTTTGGGCCACTAACCATGTGTAAGTCCAAACAAATTTTTTTTAGATCATTGTCCACAAGAACAACTTGATCATTAATTCATTCTTTAATTGAACTACACGGACTTTGATCCTCGCCCTCCCGGTTGGGTATGTAGGCAACCTCCTAGGGTTCAAGCCCAAAAACAATCTCTTCACATCGGTTCACCACAACCTCATATGATGTTGATTTGTGAAACCGCCCCTGGAATCAATATCTTTACATTGATTCACTTTCGTCCTTGTTATATGACGTTAAACTATACAACACTTTTGTCCTATACGACAAAAAACTACAATATTCTTTGATTTCCTCATTTGAGAAGGAACCATTATTGACATTGATTTTTTAAAATCATGTTTCATTTTCAAAAGACTACGTGCATACATGGTAATGCCTAAACTTTTTATCTCAGGTTAAACCATCATTGCACTAAAGTCCCCTTTCACCCTTCACATGTACGAACCAAATTTGTACAAAGGGTAGTTCTAGAACTACGTGGACTTGATTCCCATCCTTATGGGATACGTAGGAACATTCGAGTGTCCCTCGAATCCAGTCCCAAGTCTTTTGGGCCTAACCCCAAATTTCACTTTCAGTCCCTTGGCTGAAAAGTCCTCATGAAAACACACACTGTGTATTCATTATTATGGTCCGAATTCTATGACCCTAAACTAAGATCACTCATACTTTCGTCCTGCACGACGTTAAACTGCATTTCAAGAACTACGTATGGCTTGATTCTCATTCTTATGAGATACGTAGTGATGTCCAAAATTTCAATTCAGGACCCAGCCACAACATGATTATGGTTTTCATTGACCTATGTATCTCTATATACATTGGACAATACCCATCTTTATGTATTATAATCCTAACCTTAAATATTTTCAGATCTTCATAACCCTTTTCATGACTTCTAGTCACAAAAATGTCAAACTTCTAAGAATTCTTTTTCCTGACTATGCAGCACGTGCCCATAGGTGGCCTTGCATAAACAGTCCACATAACAGACTTGTCAGCCAAAAGATGCTATTTATTTGACCATGCAGCCAATGCCCATAGGTGGCCCTGCATATTTCAACCCCCTAACGGGTTTTGTTAAATAATAGTAACTTCATTCTTGGGAAGAATGCCACTTTTATCCTTATTTGTCTTAAACGACAATATGTAGGGATCCGCAAAAAATATCCATCCTTAACATATTTGTCCCATATCCTTTTTCATGATCTGAAAGTATTCAAGTCTATGGTTTATTCTTCTTCCCTACGTCTGGGTCAGACCTTCGTAGGAGTGATGTTCATCCAATTCTTCGATGTTCTTGTTCGGAAATATCTTCTCCATATTCAAGTACCTCTTTCCATACAACAAACTCTATACTTTAGAAAATTTGAATCTCCATAAACTTTCACTGGCTTTTAGCACTAGGAAAGTAAATTTCTGGGAGTTCTTTTGCCTGACTATGCAGCACGTGCCCATAGGTGGCCTTGCATAAACAGTCTACATAACAGACTTGTCAGCCAAAAGATGCTATTTATTTGACCATGCAGCCAATGCCCATAGGTGGCCCTGCATATTTCAACCCCCTAATGGGTTTTATTAAATAATAGTAACTTCATTCTTGGAAACTACTTCTTCTAATGCCTTTTAGCTTTTTTTTCTTTCATATCATTCCTCAGATTCAAATATTCTTAAGCCATAGTTTACATTTTTTCCCTCATACTTGAGTATGGTAATATGTTTTCAGATAAATTATCAAGGAATTGAATCCATTTTTAATCCATTTTCGGTCAAAGCTATTTCGACCTTAAACATTAGCCCCTTTATGTCCGGCGTGCATGACTTTAAACTGCCCACACAAAAGACAAAGGAACTCTGAATAAAAGTCAAGTTCCAGCTCACTAAATATACATTTTTTGTATGATTTAGGTAATATTGAGCAGTTAAAATATTCAAAGTTTGTAGGGTTATTTGTAATAATCCTAGTAAAAATCAAACTATGATTACTAATCCCATTGGCTTAAGTAAATTTCAAGCAGGTAATGGAAGAATGCAGGTACGAATGATTGAAGACAAAAGTGTTTTTCATTGATACACAAGAGTTAGAAGGACATCCACAGACTGGAGTCTCTTCTCTTTTTCGAAAATTACAAGAGGCTTTCAACATAACACTTCATTTGATTTACGGCATCCCGATCTTCATTAGCAACCACCTGGAATTCATTCATTCAACTGGATACAATAAGAGATGCAGTGATACCAGCTCTTCTTGGAACAATTGTAAAAGGATGTTCTTGAGTGCGGTTTGAGAAAATTTTCTGCTGATCAAACAGTGACTCTGTTTCTGTCCAAGAGACTTGGAAGATGGATACATGGATTTGAGAGTGGAGCATTGGAAGTAAAGAGCCATTTGGAGAGAGTACTCTTTTCAGATATTGCTCTAATACCATGTTTGTCTTCACTCCACCAACCATTAGTGGAAAAAATTTCAGCCCATGGGTTTGCCATTTTCATATCTGCAAGGAAATGACATGGAGGAAGAATTTGAAAGTTCACACCATTGAAGTTACTCTTAATGCACAACATAACTGAAATAGGGAAGTAGCAGTGCAGCTGCATCTCAGGTGTATAATTGTCTGCATTTGAAACATTGACTCCTTGCAGATGACCATGAACACATAGAGACAGGTAGATGCTCTGTGGGAAATTAAGATGATATTTCTTCAAGTACTTATCCAAATCTGGGGGAGTGCTGTCGTAGATATCATAGTAATCATAGCCAATAATGTTCATCATGTCATCAATCCGCTTGCTAGCCAGTTCATCAGCCGTTCCAATTCCCTTAGGAGCCATTGATTCTGCACAAAAGTTGAACAAATTTAACTCTTAAATGGGTTTATTTTTTAAAATTTGTGAAAAAATTCGGAAAAAATGGCCAAGGCATTAAGTCGCGCAAGTCTAAACAAGGACGCACAAGTATTTCGTGTGCCGCGCTAGTTTTTGACGCGCAAGTATAAACCGCGCAAGTACGAATACCTTTACAGGAGCGCGACAGCGAGGGAACAGTGGAAAAGTGACTTGCGCGACTTAGGTGACCTGCACGGCGAGAGCTCGAGAAGGGATGAAGTCCAGAAATCCGGATACTTGTACGGAGGTGAGGCCGTGTATTTATAGGCCAGGAAGCCTACCTGCGCGCCACACCCAGAGCGCTTAAGGCCTGCGCAACGCAGACTTGCGCGCCGCCCTCTGCGCACTGAAAGACTTGCGCGCCCTCCCTTTTCCTTTGGAGGGATTCGATTTCCTCAGATTCAAATCCTCATTTCTCTCCGGATCAAACTCTGAGGGGGGACTTTTGTTGACGCTCCTTTCGTCACAGAATCTAAAGATCGGAAAAGGGAATATCTGAGCTCAAAGTGATTCAGCCTTTTGAAGAAAACATCAAAAATCAACAAAGGAAGGAAGAAAGGATCAACAGCAACCTCACCGCGCAAGTTATCTAACTGGCACGCAAGTGTACTTGCGCGGCTACCTTGGTCGCGTAGGTGACTTGCGCGACCTAATTGGTAACTGCCCGGTAACCGCCTGGGGTCTTCTTTTGCCTATAAATAGACCCTGTGAGCCCCCCATTCGAGAGGATCTTTTTCCAGAAACTCGGATTGAAGCTCCCGACGCCCAAGTCTCTTCTCAAAGCTTCCGGAACACTTCTAAGGTAATTTCTTACCTAGAACGGAAGATCTAAAGAGAAGAAGGAAGTTCTAAGTGTTGAAACTTCTCAAACACTTGCGTGCCGACTTATTTCCTTCAATATAACTTGCCCGTCCCTTTTCTGGAAGAACCTCAAGAACATTCTAAAGGGTTTAAAAAAGAGTCTCTCAAGTATTTCAATGCTGGTTGAAAATCACGCAAGTACACTATGTGTCGCGCAGGTATACCTACGCGACCAATACTTGCGTGCCCACGGAAGACTTGCGCGCCTTGCAAGACCTGCGCGCCCCTTTTTTTTGGGTGCCCATCTTGCCCATTTTTACCCCTCTTAAGCCATTTCACCTTTCCTTTTCAACATTCAGTCTTCAAGACACTCTTCAAAGCCATTTATGGCATGATTTCTTGATTTGACTTTCTTACCTGAAAGGAATTCTGTGGAATCTCTCTCAAAGTCTAGTGATTTAAATATCCTTATGTCACTAAAATACGGAGAGTTCATTCATTCAACCTCATCCTTTAAGATGAGAGAATCCTAACCTGTGTCTCCTTTTCAGGAATAATCCCCAGTGATAAAACCTTTAATCTGGGCATCTTCCTCAGGAGTAAGCCCCAAATTCTTAAAAGTTCCCAACCTTGGGCATCCTTCTTAGGAGTAAGCCCCAACCTCAAATATGGGCATCCTTCTTAGGAGTTAGCCCCAACCTCAAATATGGGCATCCTTCTTAGGAGTAAGCCCCAACCTCAAATATGGGCATCCTTCTTAGGAGTAAGCCCCAACCTCAAATATGGGCATCCTCCTCAGGAATAATCCCCAAACCTTAATC
The DNA here is from genome assembly GCA_963277665.1 of Viscum album. Classification (NCBI taxonomy): domain Eukaryota; kingdom Viridiplantae; phylum Streptophyta; class Magnoliopsida; order Santalales; family Viscaceae; genus Viscum; species Viscum album. The sequence continues at coordinate 519,344,214 of OY728145.1, forward strand.
CCTAACCTGGGTCTCCTTTTTCAGGAATATGACTCAATCATAACCTTGGGCTTCCTTGTAAAGAATAAGCCCCAAGTCTCCTAACCTGAGTCTCCTTTTTCAGGAATAAGACTCAGTCATAACCTTGGGTCTCCTTTTCAGGAATAAGCCCCAAGTTCCCTTAAATTTCTCTTAACCAGTCATAATTTACCTTTGATTTGGGTTTACTTTTTTAGGAGTAAAACCCCGTCATAAGTCCCCTCCTAACATGGGCATCCTCCTTAGGAGTAAGCCCCAAGATTAGAGTATTCAAATCTCCATGAAGCACATATAACTTTATGGACCCTGTTCATGGATTTTTCTCCCTAAAAGTAAATCCTAAACCTTCATCTATCTGGGCAGTCATCCATACATAAGCCCCAAACAAATTCTTATGATTGCATCTTTCATGGCACAATTGTCTAAATTTTACCAATACCTCTTGTTTCTCACACCGAGCATGACTCACGTGAGCTTAGAGTGTAAAAGTAATTATGAAATTCATCTTTGAGCCATCAATCATAAACATCATACTCCATTTCTCGAACTACGTGGGTTCTGATTCCTTTTCCAAAACAAAGGATACTTAGGTAACCCAGTCATGGGTTCGATCCCAACTTTGAAATAATATATGTCCTTCTGAATGACGATAAACTTCAAGTGCCCCACTGAGTGGCTTTAAAACCAGCCTGGTCATCATAATGACCAAGAGACTTTTATATAAATGTTTTGAAGGATACCATTGACCAAGAATCTCTAAACAGATATAGATGATTCTCTATTGATGAAGAACCTCGAATACATATAAAAGATTCTCTAAATTTCTTGCATATTTAATCATTGATTGTTAAAACTAAAGGAAAGCACATTTTATACTTGGTAATGTAATAAGGATTCACGAACATAACTTGAATCTATAAAGAGAGTCCCGGAGTAGACAATAATTCCCCTCAAAAAGGTGTGATGAGTCCGACCTCCCATCCTCTCGACCAATGCAAATTCCTAAGCCTCATTAGTCCACAAGCTAATGAGCGCCTTCCTTTGGAAAGTAGGTCCAAACGGATGTGGAATCATTGGATGTTTCTGGTTCTACGAACAAACCCGTTAGAAACCGATCGGAACATTTCAGTCTCCCGTCCAGGAGGTCATCCCCGGATTCCGTGCGAAACAATCTCCCCATCACATAAGGGTCTGACAGATGGAAGTACACTCCCACTCGAAGAAGACTGAGATTTGGAGAGACAGTGGGACAAAATGAACCACTACACTCCATGTTTGGGATATATGGGATTGGTGACAATGAAAAAGGATAACTGTTGACCATATTCAAAATATATCATCTATATCATGTGACCTGAAATGGGAACAACAAATGAGCATCGATTGTTGACCATATTCGCAACGCAGGACTTGTATCTACTTGTTTTCTAAAACCCTTGATTGTGTTGGACCGAAATGATAGGAGGACCCTTAGGATAAGTATCCTTATCGTTCAGGGGCCCTTTTGGATTTAAAAGATAATGGGTACCCAAATGATGGGGTGTGTGAATCATAAATGCACCCGAGAAATTTCAAATAAAGCTAGATAGCAAAAGACATAGAGATATTCAGGGGAGAGAGATACATGGTACGGTCATGATGAACTTAACATGAATGAGGTAAAAATCCTGCACCACACCATGTGTTTCGTCCTAATGGGAGGTCTTGAAGTTTGGGTATGGGCCTACAGATGAAATGTTCGGGCAATTCTACGTATCCCATGGGGATGGGAATCAAGACACACGTAGTTCTGAAGAGGCCATGTAGTTTAGTGTTATATAGTAAGGACGTGGGAGGATTAGAAGAATGAAGGAGGGCACATGGTGCAATCATCGGAACCTTGAAATGGGTGGGGCCAAAGAAGCCTACACGATACCATATGATATCCTCCAAAAGAACTATGCCCAAGAGGGGATATTCAAAGAGGAAACTGAGGCTGGACTCAAAACGAGGTGTCTGAGAATTCTTATGTATCCCATGAGGATGTCAGTCAAGAAACACATAGTTATTAATATGCAATTTAATTTCATGCAGGATGATGCATAGTTTAAGTTCATGTAGGACCGTCTAATTTATGGTCAAGTAGGACCATCATGCAGTTTACGGTCATGCGAGACCGACCAGTTTAATGTCGTGTAGGACCATAAAGTTTATGGTCATGTGGGACCTAATGGATTAAGGAAAGTATTTCTTGGGGAACTTGGAATTGGTGGGTGGCGTTATACACTCACTATCCATTGAAACCAGCGAGTACGTTCCATTGGAGTAAACCCTGTGAATGATTTAAGGCCCTTCCCATTTGGGTTCCAACATGGAAAATTTTCTGCCAGGTATCATTGGTTACCTCAGGGCCAATACCAATTCACCTTTCAAGGAGAGGAGGAAAACTTTACTGTTGAAATCTCTAGCTATCTTATTCTGATGCCTTTTCAAATTGTGTAGGGCACGAAGCATGTTCTCGTCGAGTGCTTCCAACTCAACCAAACAGATTTTGGCTACTTTATCTGGCGCTTGTTGATCATAAAAAACTATGCGCAATGAGGGAAATTGAATCTTGATGGGCAGGACGACCTCCATTCCATACACCAGGGAATATGGGGTCACTTGGGTGGAATTACGAGTCATCATCTGGTATGCCCAATGGGAATTGGGGAGCTTGTTCGGCCAACTCTTCTTATTCTTACCAACCATTTTTTGTAGAATGTTAGAGAGGGTATTGTTGAACCCCTCGATCTATCCATTTTCTTGAGCATGATGACGAGAGGTGTGGTTAGAATGGATGTTGAACTTAGTGTAAAATTTCTTCAGCTCAACTGCTCAGAAGTTCGTTGCATTATCGATGAGGACGCCGTGAGGGACTCCAAATCGGTAGATGATGTTGGAGCTCAAAAAGTCAATGATGGAATGGGCCTTGACCTCCTTGAGAGGAAATGTCTCTAACCCTTAGGAGAAGAAATCAATAGCAGTCATGATGAATCTGCACCGGAAAGCTAACATCGGTGGATATGGTCCCATGACATCAAGTCCCCATACTGCAAATATCCAAAAGTACTTGGTTGAGTGGAGGGGTTCTGGTGTCCGATGCATGAATTTATCATGAATTTGTCATGCATTGGACCTATTGGTGAACTTGATGCAGTCATGGATCTTAGAGGCCCAAAAGTACCCTAGTCTCTGGATATGGTGAGATAGTTTTGGTCGAGTCTGATGAGCCCCGCAGGAACCGACATGAACTTATTGCATGACCTGAGAGATCTCGACTCCTTGAATGAAATAATGGAGAACACCATCAAACCCATGCTTGTAGAGGATCTTCTCATGAAAAGATCCATACTAGAGGGTGAACTAAAATGCACAATTTCATATTCGCTCATGCTCAGCCCGATCTACTGGGAGATTACCATTCTGGAGATACTCGACAAAGGGGGATCTCCAGTCGGAAATCATTTCAATCACTACATCTAGGGGATCTGGGGGTCCTGAAGTGGAGGCTCCGATGGTAAGGTGACTCACCTACAGGTCGTCATCATCATCCAGAGTGATGGGAGAAATGAATCTCTAGTGTGCCACATGGATAATTAGATCGTCCTATTTGGGCTCTACGAGTGATGCAGCAAGGATGTCTAGGGTGTCAACCCGACCGTTCTAAGATCGATGGACATGAGTAACTTCTGGCTGAGATGCGAACTGGGCCATTAGCTGGAGAGTGCAGTCCAACAATGATACAAGCTTTGGATTTTTGACAACATAGTCACTGTTGATCTATTTGATGACTAGTTCGGAATCCCCTTTCACAGGCAAATGGTGCACATCAATCTCAAGGGCCAGCTCGAGACCAGTGATGAGATCCTAATACTCTTCCTCATTGTTGGTGCATCCTTTAGACAAAAGGAATAAATAAGGCAGAACGTCTTGTTCCAGGGTAATGAAAACGATACCCAAGCCTAACCTGTTGTGTCTAGGATCATTGATCCTTCTACTGGTGGGGCTTCAGGAAGCACTATCGAAGTGCATCTGTCAGCGTGGAATGACTTGGTCTAATGAGCTGATCACCTAATTGGGGTAATTGAGATCAAGGGACTGGTCTACAGAAGCTGGATGAGCGGCAAGGAAGTCTGCCAATGCTTTCCCCTTGATTGCATTCTGAGGGACAAACCTTATATTGAACTGCTAGAGGATTACCATCCACTGAGCTAGTCAACCTATCAACATGGGGCAATTCAGGATGTACTTCAATAGGTATACTCGGGAAACCAGTAGTACCTCGTGGTGTTGCAAGTAATGTCACAATTTCTGTACTACGAATACCAGCACAAGGAAACTCTTTTTTATGGAGAAGTATCTAGTCTCCGTATCTAGGAGCATGTGGCTGAGGTAGTAAAGGTTGTTCTCTGTCCCCTCATTGTTCTTTTGGGTGAGAAGGGTGCTGAGAGATCATTCCAGGGCGGTCACATAAAGGACCATTGGATTTCCAGAGACGTGTGGCATTAAGACTGGAGGCTGGAGCAGATACTGCTTGATCTCCTCAGAAGCAGTTTGGAACTCTTTGTCCCATCATAGACGATGCCTTTCTTCATGAGGCGAGAAAAGGGATAACACTTGCTAGCCAATTTTGCAATGAATTAGCATATGTAGGCTAAGTGGCCTTTGAAGCCTTGAAGTTCCCAAATGTTGGTTGGAGGGGACATCTAACTAATGGACTTGATTTTATCTAGGTCGATCTCAATACCCATGTATCTGACAACGAAGATGAGAAACTTTCTAGAGGTGACCCGAAGGTACACTTCAATGGGTTCATCTTCAGGTGATGGGAACAGAGGAATCAGAACACTTTCTCTAGGTCTTTGAGATGGTCTTGATGCTAGTGATATTTGACTACTCGATCATCTAAAAATAATTCCACCAACCTTTCGAGGATTGGCTTAAATATGTGATGCATAACTCACTAGTAAGTGGAAACTTCATTCTTTAAACCGAATCGCATGACTTGGTAACATAATGTACCTTGTGGTACCCTGGAGGATATGAACTCCTCATCCTTAGGGACCATTCAGATTTGGTTATACCGGGAGTACCCATCTATGAAGGAGAGGGCTTGGAACCCAGCTGCAGCGTCAATCAAAAATTCCGTCATAGGAAGGGGAAAATCATCCTTCAGACAATGATAGTTGAGATCCTGAAAGTTGATGCAGACCTTGATATTTCCATTCTTCTTACTTAACGGCGCAATATTGGCCAACCATTTTGGGTTAATAGACCTCCTTAATAAAATTTTCTATGATGATCTTGTCAACTTCAGCCTCAACCATGTCACCATAAGAAGGGTGAATCTTTCTGGGAGGATTCTTGAACCCACGATGATTTACCGGGAGACCAAGGTGGGGGATGGCTACCTGAGGATCTAGTCCTAGAATATCTTCATAACTTGAGGAAAATACATCAATTTGTTGTTTCACAATGTCTATGTACTGTTGTTTCTCCTCGAGGGTCATGGCGGCACTGATCAATGTGGGTTTCAGGTCTTCCTCACTACCGAGGTTCACCTGTACCAACTCATTGATTGTGGAATAGATACCCTCTTCAAATGTGGGAGTAGAATCCTCCAAATCCTCTTCTCCACTTATAAAGGAGGGATCCTTAGTGGGAGGAATTGCTTCTGAGTTGGCAGATCCTGACGGGAGGCTAGTTCCAGCCTGGGCAGCAGTGGGAACTGCATTGTAGGACTCCTATGCTGCCACAACTATAGCGATGAAGGCTATTGATTCGATCCCATATGGCCTTCATCCTAAGGTTCCATGCTTCATTATATCAAATCAATAGTGGTGTATTGGCTTGAGCCAGTTAATTCCAACCCAGTGAAACAAGCAATTATGACATATTGTTGTTGCCATGGGGCAGACATCCTGATACCCTATGGGATTAAGAGGCTCCAGCATCACCTGAACCTGGTTTGTGTAGGAGTATGAGGTGATCTTCCAGCATCACTTAGGCCTGGGAATGTGTTCCCCCCTCATTCGAGAAACAATGAAGCATTTCCCCATGTCCGGGGTTGTATCCTCTAATTGGTGGATTAGAAAGATGTAGGCATCATCTAGATCTGTCCACAGGTCGGTTGCAGCCGGGGCATGTTCAACCTCATTAGTCTGAATCTTCTTATCCTTTCTCTTGTCGTAGTCGGCATCCAGAAAGTGGGATTCACAAGAGGAAAAGGGAGATGCATCACCTTGATGCATGTCCACTCGACCATTAAGGGGATACTTGAGGCACTAGGGATATGATGAGGGAACCGCCGCATACAGGTGGAGCCATAGACTTCCCATCAACACATTGTAGGCGGTGTCCTGGGAGACTACCATAAATTCAGTGCTAGTGACTAGGCCACCAAACAGGGTCTTCAAGAGGATCTTGCAAACCGGTGTCTGTTCCGTCCTATCATAACCTTGGATTCTTTGGTCAGAGGGACTTAGATCATCTTCATACAATCTTAGTTTTTGTATAGTTCGAGTCGGGATTAGGTTAATTCCAAAGCACGTGTCGACAAGACAAAATTTAACCTCCACGCCATTGAATTGGATAATGATGTACAATGGGCGAATGTTCCCCTATATGGTAGAGCCTTAATCTCCTCTAGAGAATAAGATAATGTCCTTTAATTCATTATTCTTGACCAACTCATCATGAAAGGATTCTATGACTACTACTATAGTCTCAAACTGGATGGGGCTTTATAAAGCCTCCGGAAGAGCCTCACACATATCTGACAACATGCGAAGGGCCTCAAGGATGGTGAGCCTTGAAGGAATACTAACAAGATTCTTAAGAACATCGTACTTACACAACAGGTGTGAACTTCAGCTTGTATGAGGTTTCTCTATAATAGGGGGTATGGTGGGCCCTGCCAGTTGGACCGGTGGCTAACTGGTACTGGGAATATCCCACTGCTCACTAGTTGAAGCCTATGTAGTGTCTACCGGATGAGGTCCAGATGACTGAAACTGGACTGTAGTAGTGTGTGGCTCGTCACTGCGTGGTCGGGGTGGCTCTTCTTGATCCAGCAACACAAACGGCAGTGAAGGTGGGCCTGATGCCACCAAATGAGAAGGTTGTGCATGTTGAACTCTACATTGAGCCTGTTTTCTGGTTTCGGTAGCATGCATAGCCTGGCTGGAAGTGATGACCAAGGCACTCCGATGGATAATATAGCCATGAATCCATTAACGATGGTGATGGATGTGGACGTTGGGAGGATCCCCCTGGCGCTCTTCACCATCAAGAATCATGTAGGGATTTATCAGCTCTACGTTGTTAACCAAGGTGTACCCTTGACCATCACTTGAAGAGTCATCCACTACTAGACAGATTTTGGGAGGGATCACAATCTATGGGGGCATGAAGTTGTTGAGAGTATGGGATGAAGATGCCATCAGTGAGGGAATTTTTTTTCCAATACCCCACCGGTGTTTACTCTTCTTGGAAGAGACTGACTAAGACGACGATGCAGAAGTGGTGGCTGTAGCTTCTAAAGGTTCTGGCAGATTTAGGCATGCCTGGATGACACCATCGGCACATGCGACTATTTTACGAGCCATCCGGTCTTCATAATTATGGGACCCATGATTTGAAACCTAATTCCACTCGCCCTCGTTGTCACTACTGTTGTATGGCCTCACGAAGTTACATGCCACCTTTGAAGAAGATGGGCCTAACCAGACTATGTTGTTATCTACCTGGTCTTGAAGCCAGTCTTTGAACACATAGCACTTATTGTGAGTGTTCCCCAGGATCTAGTGGTAAGGGCAGCAATTAGGGCGATCAGTGATGTTTTCCTCTTCTGGCCATCTATACTTAGGAAAATGAAGAATCCCCTCCTCCAAGGCACTGCAGAAGTAATCAGGGACCTGTGCCTTGTTAAATGCGTAGGTCTGGTTTCTTCTGTCTAGAAAGGGGGCCCTTGGAGCCTGACATTGATGAGGGGCTGGAGGAGCCTGTGGAGGAGGTGGATCTTGGTTATCTTTCCTGGGTGGTGGCGGTGCATTGCACAGGGGAACCTACTGATTCTCTGGTGGGCTCTACCAGGCCAGTGGCTATGCCTGAGGTGGAGGGCCTCTGTGGGGCTGTGGAGGCGGCTCCACTAGAAACAACTCTAGTCACCTGAGAGCCTCTATTTGGGCCACTATAGTGGGCTCAACCCTGGTGGCCCATCTCATAGGGATTACTGGAGGCAACAGACGTGCCAACCTAGCCTACTGTAAGGATTCCTTTAGAAACTGGGACTTATTAGAGAAGTCTCAGAATCCCCCGAGATTGTTCTGGGTGATCAGATAGGGGACCAGCTCCATCTTGACATTCCCTATGAACATCGTCAACAATTTATCATGAGTTAGCGGCATGTCAAGTGAATACGTGAGTCCTTTCCACCAGGAAATAAAGTTACCAACACCCTCATCGAGCCTCTTCTTGCACTTGAAAAGGTCTGTGATACTCATCTTCCATGTGGTGGAACTGAACTGGTAGAGAAATTGCCTACAGAAGTCTTCCCAGCTAGTTACTGATCCGATGGGGATCTGGCTGTACCAGACAAACACAGGTCCTTCCAATGTCTGCACAATGCATCAGATCTTGGCTGCCTCTTGTTGCGCTAGTGTAAGGACTTGACCTTAAACATTACTTATTATTGAATTAAATGAATAATTCACATTGAGGATCTTCTCAGGTTTAGAGTTTTAGAGAATTAGGACATATCTATTACATCTCAAAGATTAAAAAGTAGACACATCTACTCAGTATCCATTTTTTTCACAAAAAAAACTCTTGAACAAAAGGGTCATGTCTAGTTCCTTGTTTTAGACAGACTGATATTTCCTTGATCCCATCCTTGACCCTATTCATCTTTATGTCCTGTGAAAAACATTTCAAAAAACATGGGATGAGCATAAAAAGATCAGTAAGGGTTATAAAAATACGGAAAGAAAACATTAGTCCACATATACATAAGAATCAATGAAATCATACTTTACTCATAAAGCATAAGCAATTTAACATACCTCATGAAATCATAAGATTTATGGATAACTCATAGAAATCATAAGACATAAAGGTAACTTGAGGCATTCATAACATTCTTACGTAGGGAGTAGCCCTCATGGTTATGTTTGGAAAACCCATCACAGTATATTCCCTAAATCTCTTTGGAGAAACCTTAGCGTTTAACCCCTTCGCGTTACCCAATGCATTGGAGAGCTATATCGGGCTCACCCGCCCTTAGTTTATCACGGAACCACCCGTCTTCATAAAAAATGCCCAAGAACTATAACATAATCATATCACATAACTTAATCATAAAAGAAAGATAACATTCCCATATTGCAATAACAATATAACATTTTATGATATTGAGTTAATGAATCCATTCTAAAATCCATTTTCAAAACCATTTAAAACATTTAATAAAGAGATTTTTGAATCAAAGTGTCCCATAACACTTTAAAGCTTTTAACATTTTAAACCATTAATATCCATATAAATAAATCATTAAAATAATTTTGAGAATATGGATATTAATGAGAAATATTTATAAGAATAAATCATTAAAACATTTAAAAGGATATTTTATTTAAAGGTTTTTTAACAAAATGAGAGGCACTTGAATACAATAATTGAGGAATAATATTTAATCAAAACTTTATAATATCATGAGAATAAAGGTATTACTGATATAATATTCCAAAGGAATGTATATACACCATATAAGAGTTAATTGGTGCATAACAACAATGAAGTCTCAATAGAAATGTAAAAAGAGATGAAATCCCTTATAAAGAAGGTATCCTTAAATAAAAGATAAATCAATCTCATAATTATGTATGACAGGTATAAATACACCCAATATAAGTGTATATTAAGTGTAAAAAAACCAGAGTACATTCACACATATTCATAGGGTGACATATTCAATAACCACAAGTTGAAACAAAAGAAATCAAAATAGGGTAAAATAGTTCCCTTGGTAAAATTCGACAGCCTAACGACATCACTTTAAGATTCATAAAATTAGTTGATGAGAGATAAAAGGGTATCTCATCACTTGGACATAAAATTTACATCAATAAGGATATGGAAGAACATATCCCAACATAAAAAGATGTAAATTAAAAGACATAACAAAATAAGTCTTTTAAAAAGAGGAGTGTGAAAGATTCCCTTACCAATTTGGGCAACTTTCGAAACATACACCCCATGGAAGAAGGGTCATACAATGAAGATGTAAATACCCATAAATGAGAGTATATTATTTAAATAGTAAAATAATGGGTATTACATACACCACAAAAAAGTAAATATTGGCCAATGTAGCATGAATCTCACAGGAATAAAATGTGAGATTAAAATCCCCTTACGAAAATTCGGCAGCCTAACAACGCCACATAAAACTTCAAAAAATGTATTTATGAGATCAAATAGTGTCTATCATCATATTAACATAAAATTTATAGCAAGAGGAATATAAAATAACATCCCCAAACATAAGAAAGAGGAGATTAAAGTAAGTTACATAAAAAAGAGTACTTAAAAATAAAGAGAGAGGTAGGATCCCTAATGAAAATTCGGCAGCCTAACAGCGCCACTTAAAAATTCTAAAAATGAATTGATGAGAGTAAGAGGGGGTATCTAATTCTATGAAAATAAAAATTAAAGTATGGTTAATATAAAAGAACATCCCCCAACATAAGAACATGGATCATAAATGAAATGACATAAAAGAAGGTACTTGAAAAGAAAGAGAGATGCCGGATCCCTTACCTCAAGTCTGACTTGTCTTGTTCGTTTCTTTATATTCCTTAATAATAAACTTTTTTCAATTTCTAATTTCTTAAGGAACCCCTTTAAATTTTATTATTCAATTCATATCACATATTATAATTTTATAATAATTAGTTAATTATGTGAGTTCATATCAAATGTTTTTGTCGATGTTTGGTACATGAGTCAAAAATGAACTTTTTTGAAAAGAACGGAGGAAAAAACAAAGGGTCATGTTTTGATGGAGAGTGATATTAAACTTGTCTAGAAGAAAGTTAACAAAAAGAAAATCACAAACTTGTGATGGGTTAAACGGTATTTGATTCCCCAGTAGGAAAAGTTAACATACAACTTTTTTGTTTTATGTTACTCTTAATTGAGGAATTTATTTTTGAAATTAACTAAATCATAATGAAACATACTTACTTGTCACATAGACTTTTAACTTTTACTAGATTCCTTAATCAAACTCATATTTTCTCCAAAAGACAAGTATTTAGGAAGACTTGTTCGCATTAAGAGTACTATAATCAACTTTTTGAGAATCACCTAATCCACAAAAGAGAATTATATTTCACATGTCTTTAGATATCAACCAAAACCAAACCAAAAAGTTTAGTATGAGATCAGATAATACCCAAAAAGGATATTTTTTTTACAAAAAGAAAAACTACTCCTAATCTCCAAAATTTGTCAATCAAAACCCAAAGTTCAAAAAAGACCATTAAATAAACAATTTGTCCATAAAATTATTCAAAGTAAACCCAACTAAGATTAAAACCCAAATATTAGAAGGATTTAATCACATAGTTTCCCAGGGTACAAATTTACATTTATCTCCAAATAACATCAGTTGCTCTTAAAGTATCATACTGAAAAGTAATTAACCTAATCACATATCCTCCATGATAGGTTAATAATTTCCATAGATAACCTAAAATCAACTTACTCTTTATTCCTAAAATCATCTAACTAAAAAAATAATTAGTCAAACTAACCAGGGACTTCACGTAGTCCAGTGGTAGGTGATAAATACCATTCGCACTTTGTTTGTGGGTTTGATTCCTGCAGCTTTGTCTAACACGACGAGTTGTCACACGGTTTGCGTGTTGTCCTTTTTCCAAAACTATATAATTCTTAAAACATTCCCCAAAATGAGATAAAATGTTCAAAAATAACCATAATATAATTTAACCTCAAGTTTATCTCATTTCGTTCATATTCCATCATAACGTATAGTAACCCATAATTACCTCAAAAGTAAGGATCATATAAACCCTAATGGTTACCTTTATAATTATTACCTGAACTTCCTTGTCGAGTTGGTTCTCTCGTACATGATGAATTAGAGAACTCACCAATGTTCATATGGTTGATCATGACTCCTGATAGTTGTTTTAGAATAACCACGAGATTTCTCATTGAATCCCCCATTTCATCCAGTCTCTTAATCAGAGAACCGCCACAATTTCCTTCAAACCCATTGTCACTTTGGTGCCTGCAAGATCCATCCATTTACTAAAACTATAAATTTCAGTGTGAGTATATCAACAAAATCATTATGTACTAAAAAGAAAGATAAACACTAAGATATACTTATCCAAGTTATCTAAAACTCATTTTAACCTTCAAAAATAACAATGACTCTATCTAATATAATAACCATTGTGGTTATACACAACTTGTCACTTAACACTCTAACCTCTAAAGTTATCTAAACCGTCCTCTGGTACCAATTGTAAGGACTCGTCCTTAAACATTACTTATTATTGAATTAAATGAATAATTCACATTGAGGATCTTTTCAGGTTTAGAGTTTTAGAGAATTAGGACATAACTATTACATCTCAAACATTACAAAGTAGACACATCTACTCAGCTTCCATTTTTTTCACAAAAAAAAAAACTCTTTAACAAAAGAGTCATGTCTAGTTCCTAGTTTTAGACAGTCTGACATTTCCTCGATCCCACCCTTGACCCTATTCAACTTTATATCCTGTGAAAAACATTTCCAAAAACTTGGGATGAGCATAATAAGCTCAGTAAGGGTTATAACAATACTAAAAGAAAACATTAGTCCATGTATACATAAGAATCAATGAAATCATACATTACTCATAAAGCGTAATCAATTTAACATACCTCATGAAATCATATGATTTACGGATAACTCATAAAAATCATAAGACATAAAGGTAACTTGAGGCATTCATAACATTCTTACGTAGGGAGTAAGCCTCAGGGTTATGTTTGGAATACCCATCACAATATATTCCCTAAATCTCTTCGGAGAAACCTTAGCAGTTAACCCCTCCGCGTTACCCAATGCATTGGAGAGCTATATCGGGCTCACCCGCCCTTAGTTTATCACGGAACCACCCATCTTCATAAAAAATGCCCAAGAACCATAACATAATCATATGACATAACTTAAGCATAAATTAAAGATAACATTACCATATTTCAATAACAATATAACATTTTAAGATATTGAAATAATGAATCCATTCTAAAAACCCTTCTCAAAACCATTTATAACATTTAATAAAGAGATTTTTGAATCAAAGTGTCCCATACCAATTTGAATCTTTTAAAATTTTAAAATATTAGTATCCATATAAATAAATAATTAAAACCATTTTGAGAACATGGATATTAATGAGAAATATTTATAATAATAAATCATTAAAACATTTAAAACGATATTTTATTGAAAGGTTTTTTAACAAAATGAGAGACACTTGAATACAATAATTGAGGAATAAAATTTAATCAAAAGTTTATAATATCATGAGAATAAAGGGATTCATGATATAATATTCCAAAGGACTGTATATACACCATATAAGAGTGAATTGGTGCATAACAACAATGAAGTATCAATAGAAATGTAAAAAGAGATGAAATCCCTTATAAAGAAGGTATCCTTAAATTAAGGATAAATCAATCTCATAATTATGTGTGAAAAGAAAAAATACACCCAATATAAATGTATATTAAGTTTGAAACAATCATAGGACATTCAAACATATTCATAGGGTGACATATTCAATAACCACAAGTTGAAACAAAAGAAATCGAAATTGGGTTAAAAAGTCCCCTTGGTAAAATTCGACAGCCTAACGACGTCACTTTAAAATTTATAAAATTAGTTTATGAGAGAGAAAAGGGTATATCATAACTTGGACATAAAATTTACATCAATAAGGATATATAAGAACATATCCCAACGTAAAAAGATGTAAATTAAAAGACATAACAAAATAGGTCTTTTAAAAAGAGGAGTGTGAAAGGTTCCCTTACCGATTTGGGCAACTTTCGAAACATACACCCCATGGAAGAAGGTTCATAAAATGAAGATGTCAATACCCATAAATGAAATTATATTATTAAAATAGTAAAATAATGGGCAGTACATAAACCACACAAAAAGACATAATGGCCAATGTAGCATGAATCTCATGAGAATAAAAAGTGAGATTAAAATCTCCTTATGAAAATTCGGCAGCCTAACGACGCCACATAAAACATCCAAAAATGTATTTATGAGATAAAATAGGGTCTATCATCATATTAACATAAAATTTACAGCAATAGGAAAATAAAATAACATCCCACAACATAAGAAATAGGATCTTAAAGTAAGTTACATAAAAAAGAGTACTTAAAAAGAAAGAGGGAGGTAGGATCTCTTACGAAAATTCCGCAGCCTAATGGCGCCACTTAAAAATTATAAAAATGAATTGATGAGAGTAAGAGGGGGTATCTCATTATATGAAAATAAAAATTACAGTATGGTTAATATAAAATAACATCCCCCAACATAAGAACATGGAGAATAAATGAAATTTCATAAAAGAGGATACTTGAAAAGAAAGAGAGAGGTCGGATCCCTTACCTCAAGTCCGACTTGTCTTGTTCGTTTGTTTATATTACTGAATAATAAAATTTTGTCAATTATAATTTCTTAATGAACCCATTTAAAGTGTATTATTCAATTCATATAACATATTATAATTTTATAATAATTAGTTAACTATGTGAGTTCATATCAAATATTTTTGTCGATGTTTGGTACATGAGTGAAAAATGAACTTGTTTGAAAAGAATCGTCCATGTAGTTATAAGTACATCATCTTAAGAATAGTATTAATGATTTAAATATCTTATATATCCAGCACATATTCATTTTATACTATTCCATAACATTTGGAGATAAAAAGAAATGAAATGCAGCGTTCATGGAGACGGTAGGTCGTACGTACGCATGAACGCTACTTTCATTTCTTTTTCATATTAATGAAATTAAAAATAATAGATATATATATATATATATATATATTATAATTCCAGTATAATATATATGTTATATTTGTCACATAAGTTCATTAATTTCATTCTTTATACATTCTATGTATTTCATGAACAGTCACATCACTTAATGGGGCGGTAGTCCACACTTCCTCATATGAAATTATCACATTTGCACAACATGCAAAGAATAAAGGTATGATTTAAATATAAAATACAGAATCATATATAAAACATAAATACCATATATATCATATATAAAATACAGTGACATCATAATGGCCACCTTTAAAGGTGTTAAAAGAATATTGAACAATCATCGTTTCGTGAGGCAGTAATTTGTCATCCACAGAAACAATATGTTCTTTAACCATTAGACGGATTTGTGTGTAAGTGTAGATCCAATACTTCTTATAAAAAAAATCCTAGTATATTTAATATACTGGTGTTGTTACAAAAGAAATCAATAAAAATATTTTAGGGGGTTGGAGAAGAAAAATAAAACAAAAGAACATAAGAGAAGACATTACCTTTAAATCGGGTAACTCCCTTTGGTTTCAACCAAAAGGGTTCCTTGAAGAGCTTTATGCCTAAGGTGAGGGTTCCTTGAAGAGCTTTATGCCTAAGGTGAGGCTTCAATAATGAAGAGAGGGATGTGGGGATATGAAATGGGTAGGGGTTGACCGAGCCAAAGGCTTGAGAGGTGTGGGTAAGGAGGTAGAGGTGGGGGCCTTTTATAAGAGGAGAGGAGGGGCACTCATCGAAAGTCAAGAAATGCTACTTTATTTTAAAAAAGAGTTTCAAATTTTAAAGGTCCCACATTGATATATTTCGAGGATAAGGTGATAAAGGTTCGAAATATACTCATCCAGTAGGTTTTTTCCAAGTGTAAGTCTGAGATTTTACATTATCTTTTTATTTTATTTAAATCGTTCATTAATGAGGTAATCACTGCATCATCAAGATGTCATAAATATTTAATTTATTTAATGTAAAAAAAAGTAAAAAAATACAATGACGTAGGAAATATTTTTAGCTTTCCAATTACTATTTATAGTCTAAGATATAGTTTATTTAGACAAAATTAAAATTATTTTACTTAGGTGTTACATACTTTGGTTACATTTTCCTTTCTTTAAAAAATATATGATAAAAGGTCACTATCACACTAAAGTGATTCCATGGCCTCCCAAGGTTGGCACAAGGAATCCCATGGTTGGAAAAGACACCACCAATAGCATTAAGAAACATTTTGGGGTCATTTTATATTTTTATGATATTATTTTCTTACCCTTAATTACCCGATTACTAATTAAACACGATAATTAAAGATAATTACCGTCGTTACTATTCATAATGTCAAAAAACAAGAGTATTAATTACATAATTTGGACCTTATGGTTCCAAATATGGAATCCATTTCATCAAATTCAAAACACATAAATTGTAGTAATTAATTTAAAAGTAAATCCCATTGTCAAAACAAAACACGGGTTTTTAAGAAGTAAAATTTATCAAAAGATTGACTTGTTTTTACATCCAATTGAAAAGTGAAATTACTTCCAATGAACAAAATTATATTAAGTGATAAAAAAATAATTCAATTATACTTTAAAAAAAATTAAAATTACAATATAAATATATAAATAAATTGGATGAAAAGGAAGTTTTGAATTAAAAACTGTATTCTTCACTATTCATTAAAAAAAACATTATCAGAAAAATACCAAAAATTAACCCTAAGATATATTTGATATTTAAAATTTAGAAATTACATACACATTACCAAATTCAGAAAATAGATTTTTCATTAATAAATCATATAGTTAATTGCCACTGTCAAAACAAATAGCTGGTTTTTTGGAAGCAATATCTATGAAATGTTTGGCACTTGTTTATGTCCATTATCAAAGTGAAATTAATTATAATGACCACCATTGAATTAAATTGTAAAAATATATTTTAATTAAACTTTAAAACCAATTAAAAATATAATCTATCCAAGAATTTAAATTAGATGAAAAAGCAGTTTGGATGTAAAATGCAATATTTTTCACTATTCATTAAAAAAATGAACATTGTCAGACACATACCAAAAATTTTAAAAAAGTAATTTTCAATATCCCAATCATAAAGAATAAGTTTATTTTGACAAATAGAGCTTATAAAATTGTCCAAAGTAATATTTAAAAAAGCTTCACCATCAAAAGGTGGTAAAACAATCTTTTAAAAATATTAGAGTTTTTATTCTTAAAATTGGATTCATTTGGATTTTAAGCCTCTAAAATTTATTAGATAAATGAAAAAATATTTGACAAACATATGTAATCATTTTGTAGTTATTTCTGTTCATTCCCTTCATTACAATGGCTAGGTATTAACTATTATAATATTATTATATTATTAGTGTGCAACGTAAGATTTCAAAGAAACTCATTGTTGCGTATTGGGTACGCCATCGAGCATAGTATTCCCTTTAAAGTAGTATTAACATTTTATTCACAAATATTGAAAAAAATTAGAATTTAATATTATTTATTTACCTGGGATGTTACATCCTTCCCCCCTTTTGGGAATTGCGTCCTCACAATTTCAAAATTGGGCTTGGAAACTTTATTGAAGGTCCCAAATCGGAACAAGAGTCAGTAAAACTATCACTTTAATAGAATGGGAGACAAGTACAAAGGTCACTCGAGTTAACCCATACTAGGATTCCACGTTTTCAAATATGGATATGGAGGAAGAAACAAAGGTTCATGTTCTGATGGAGAGTGATAGTAAACATGTCTAGGTGAAAGTTAACCACAAGAAAATCACAAACTTGTGATGGGTTAAATGGTATTTGATTCCCCAGTAGGAAAATTTAACAGACAACATTTTTGTTTTAAGTTACTATTAATTGAGGAATTTTTTATTGAGCTTAACTAAATCATTATGAAACATACGTACTTGTCATGTAGACTTTCAACTTTTACTAGATTCCTTAATCAAACTCATATTTTCTCCAAAAGACGAGTATTTAGGAAGATTTGTTCGCATTAAGAGTACTATAATCAACTTCTTGAGAATCACCTAATCCACAAAATAGAAAGATATATTTCCCATCTCTTTATATATCAACCAAAACCAAACCAAAAAGTTTAGTACGAGATCAGATAATACCCAAAAAAGATATTTTTTTACAAAAAGAAAAACTACTCCTAATCTCCAAAATTTGTCAAACAAAACCCAAAGTTCAACAAAGACCATTTAATAAACAATTTTTCTATAAAATTCTTCAAAATAAACCCAACTAATATTAAAACACAAATATTATATGGATTTAATCAAATAGTCTCCCAAGGTACAAATTAACATTTATCTCCAAATAACATCAGTTTCTCTTAAAGTCTCATACTGAAAAGTAATTAACCTAATCACATATCCTCCATGATAGGTTAATAATTTCTATAGATAACACAAAATCAACTTACCCTTTATTCCTAAAATCATATAACAAAAAAATAATTAGTCTAACTAACCAGGGACTTCACGTAGTCTAGTGGTAGGTGATAAATACCAGCCGGACATTGGTTGTGGGTTCGATTCCCGCAGCTTTGTCCGATGCGACGGGTTCTCACATGGTCTGCGTGTTGTCCTTTTTTCAAAACTATATAATTCATAAAACATTCCCCAAAATGAGATAAAATCTTCAAAAATAACTATAATATAATTTTACCTCAAGTTTATCTCATGTCATTCTTATTCCATCATAATGTATAGTAACCCATAATTACCTCAAAAGTAAGGATCATATAAACCCTAATGGTTACCTTTATAATTATTACCTGAACTTCCATGTCGATTTGGTTCTCTCATACATGATGCATTAGAGAACTCACCAAGGTTCAAGTGGTTGATCATGACTCCTGATAGTTGGTTTAGAATAACCACGACATTTCTCATTGAATCCCCCATTTCATCCAGTCTCTTAATCTGAGAACCACCATAGTTTCCTTGGAACCCATTGTCACTTTGGTTCCTGCTAGATCCATCCATTTACTAAAACCAGAAATTTCAGTGTGAGTATATCAACAAAATAATTATGTACTAAATAAGAAGATAAACACTAAGATATACTTATCCAAGTTATCTCAAACTCATTTTAGCTTTCAAAAATAACAATGACTCTATCTAATATAATAACCATTGTGGTTATACACAACTTGTTACTTAACACTCCAACCTATAAAGTTATCTAAACAGTCCTCTGATGCCAACTGTAAGGACCCGTCCTGAAACATTACTTATTATTGAATTAAATGAATAATTCAGATTGAGGATCTTTTCAGGTTTAGAGTTTTAAAGAATTAGGACATAACTATTACATCTCAAAGATTACAAAGTAGACACATCTACTCAGCATCCATTTTTTCACAAAAAAAACTCTTGAACAAAAGAGTTATGTCTAGTTCCTTGTTTCAGACAGCTTGACATTTCCTTGATCCAATCTTGGACCCTATTCAACTTTATGTCCTATGAAAAACATTTCAAAAAACTTGGGATGAGAATATAAAGCTCAGTAAGGGTTATAACAATACGGAAAGAAAACATTATTCCATGTATACATAAGAATCAATTAAATCATACTTTACTCATAAAGCATAAGAAATTTAACATACCTCATGAAATCATAAGATTTACGGATAACTCATAGAAATCATAAGACATAAAGGTAACTTGATTAATTCATAACATTCTTACGTAGGGTGTAACCCTCACGGTTATGTTTGGAATACCCATCACAGTATATTACCTAAATCTATTCGGAGAAACCTTAGCGTTTAACCCCTTTGCGTTACCCAATGGATTGGAGAGCTATATCAGGCTCACCCGCCCTTAGTTTATCATGGAACCACCCGTCTTCACAAACAATGCCCAAGAACCATAACATAACCATATGACATAACTTAAGAAAAAAGGAAAGATAAAATTCCAATATTTTAATAAAAATATAACATTTTAAGATATTGAAATAATTAATCCATTCTAAAAACCCTTTTCAAAACCATTTAAAACATTTAATAAAGAGATTTTTGAATCAAAGTGTCCCATACCACTTTTGAATATTTTAACATTTTATACCATTAATATCCATATAAATAAAACATTAAAACCATTTTGAGAAAATGGATATTAATGAGAAATATTTATAAGAATAAATCATTAAAACATTTAAAACGATATTTTATTTAACGGGTTTTTAACAAAATGAGAGACACTTGAATACAATAATTGATGAATAACATTTAATCAAAACTTTATAATATCATGAGAATAAAGGGATTCATGATATAATATTCCAAAGGATAGTATATAAAACATATAAGAGTGAATTGGTGCATAACAACAATGAAGTCTCAATAGAAATGTAAAAAGAGATGAAATCCCGTATAAAGAAGGTATCCTTAAATTAAGGATAAATCAATCTCATAATTATGTGTGACAAGTATAAATACACCCAATATAAGTTTATATTAAGTGTAAAACAATCATTGGACATTAACACATATTCATAGGGTGACATATTCAATAACCACAAGTTGAAACAAAAGAAATCGAAATTTGGTTAAGAAGTCCCCTTGGTAAAATTCGACAGCCTAACGACATCACTTTAAAGTTCATAAATTTAGTTGATGAGAGAGAAAAGGGTATCTCATAACTTGGACATAAAATTTACATCAATAATGATATATAAAAACATATCCCAACATAAAAATATGTAAATTAAAAGACATAACAAAATAAGTCTTTTAAAAAGAGGAGTGTGAAAGGTTCCCTTACCGATTTGTGCAACTTTCGAAACATACACCCCATGGAAGAAGGGTCATACAATGAAGATGTAAATACCCATAAATGAAAGAATATTATTCAAATAGTAAAATAATGGGTAGTAAAAACACCACACAAAAGTAAATAGTGTCCAATGTGGCATGAATCTCACGGGAATAACAAGTGAGATTAAAATCCCCTTGTGAAAATTCGGCATCCTAACGACGCCACATAAAAATTCCAAAAATGTATTTATGATATAAAATAGGGTCTATA
The DNA here is from genome assembly GCA_963277665.1 of Viscum album. Lineage (NCBI taxonomy): Eukaryota > Viridiplantae > Streptophyta > Magnoliopsida > Santalales > Viscaceae > Viscum > Viscum album. The sequence continues at coordinate 519,365,469 of OY728145.1, forward strand.
ATCATATTAACATAAAAGTTAAAGCAAGAGGAATATAAAATAACATACCTCAACATAATAAAGAGGGTCTTAAAGTAAGTTACATAAAAAAGAGTACTTAAAAAGAAAGAGAGAGGTAGGATCCCTTACGAAAATTCGGCAGCCTAATGGTGCCACTTAAAAATTATAAAAATGAATTGATGAGAGTAAGAGGGGGTATCTCATTATATGAAAATACAAATTACAATATGGTTAATATAAAATAACATCCCCCAAAATAAGAATATGGAGCATAAATGAAATGACATAAAAGAGGGTACTTGAAAAGAAAGAGAGAGGTCGGATCCCTTACCTCAAGTCCGACTTGTCTTGTTCATTTCTTTATATTCCTGAATAATAAACTTTTTTCAATTTATAATTTCTTGAGGAACCCCTTTAAAGTTTATTATTCAACTCATATCCCATATTATTATTATATAATAATTAGTTAATTATGTGAGTTCATATCAAATGTTTTTGTCGATGTTTGGTACCTGAGTCAAAAATGAACTTGTTTGAAAAGAATCATTCATGTAGTTATAAGTAAATCATCTCCAGAATAGTATTAATGATTTAAATATCATATATATCTAGTAAATATTCATTTTTTACTATTCCATAACATTTGGAGATAAAAAGAAATGAAATGCACCGTTCATGGAGACGGTAGGCCGTACGTACGCATGAACGCTACTTTCATTTCTTTGTCATATTAATGGAATTAAAAATAATTGAGAGATATATATATGTTATAATTACATTATAATATATATGTTATATAGGTCACATAAGTTCATTAATTTAATTCTTTATACATTCCATGTATTGCATGAACGAGTCACATCACTTGAGGGGGCGGTAGTCCGCACTTCCTCATATGAAATTATCGCATTTGCACAACATGAAAAGAATAAAGGTATGATTTAAATATAAAATACAGAAGCATATATAAAACATAAATACCATATATATCATATATAAAATACAGTGACATCATAATGGACACCTTTAAAGGTGTTAAAAGAATATTGAACAATCAGCGTTTCGTGAGGCAGTAATTCGCCATCCACAGAAACAGTATGTTCTTTAACCATTTGAAGGATGTGTGTGTAAGTGTAGATCCAATCCTTCTTATAAAAAAATCCTAGTATATTTAAGATACTGTTTTTGTTACAAAAGAAAGTAATAAAAATAGTTTAGGGGGTTGGAGAAGCAAAATAAAACAAAAGAACATAAGAGAAGACATTACCTTTAAATCCGGTAACTCCCATTGGTTTGAACCAAAAGGGTTCCTTGAAGAGCTTTCTGGATAAGGTGAGGCTTCAATGATGAATAGAGGGATGTGGAGACATGAAATGGGCATGTTTTGGCCGAACCAAAGGATTGTGAGGTGTGGGTAAGGAGGTAGAGGTGGGGGCCTTTTATAAGAGGAGAGGAGGGGCACTCATGGAAAGTCAAGAAATGTTACTATATTTTAAAAACAGTTTCAGATTTTAAAGGTCCCACATTGAAATATTTCGTGGATAAGGTGATAAGGGTTAGAAATATACTCATAAAATAGGTTTTTTCCAAGTGTGAGTCTTATATTTTACATTATCTTTTCATTTTATTTAAATCATTCATTAATGAGGTAAACACTGCATCATCATGATGTCATAAATAATTTAATTTATTTAATGTATAAAAATTAAAAAAAATAATATGATGTAGGAAATATTTTTATCTTTCCAATGACTATTTATAATCTAAGATATAGTTTATTTAGACAAAATTAAAATTATTTACTTAGGTGTTACATACTTTGGTTACATTTTCCTTTCTTTAAAAAAAATATGATAAAAGGTCATTATCACACTAAAGTGATTCCATGGGGTCCCAAGGTTGGCACAAGGCTTCCCACGGTCGGCCAAGACACTACCAATATCATTAGGACATATTTTGGGGTCATTTTATATTTTTATGATATTATTTTCTTACCCTTAATTACTCGATTACTAATTAAACACGATAATTAAAGACAATTACCGTCGTTACTATTCATAATGTCCAAAAAAAGAGTCTTAATTACATAATTTGGACCTTATGATTCCAAATATGGAATAAATTTCATCAAATTCAAAACACATAAATTGTAGTAATTAATTTAAAAGTAAATTCTGTTGTCAAAACAAAAGACGAGTTTTAAGAAGTAAAATTTATGAAAAGATTGACTTGTTTTTATATCCAATTGAAAAGTGAAATTACATCCAATGAACAACATTATATTAATTGATAAAAAAATAATTCAATTATACTTAAAAAAAATGAAAATGAAAATCTAAATATATAAATAAATTGGATGAAAAGGCAGTTTTGAATTAAAAACTGTATTTTTCACTATTCATTAAAAAAAACCTTATCAGAAAAATAAAAAAAAATTAACCCTAAGATATATTTGATATTTAAAATTCAGAAATGATGTCCATTTTACCAAATTCAAAAAATATAATTTTAATTAATAAATCATATAGTTAATTCCCGCTGTCAAAACAAATAGCGGGATTTTTGGAAGCAATATCTATGAAATGTTTGGCACTTGTTTATGTCCATTATCAAAGTAAAATTAATTATAATGACCAAAATTGAATTAAATTGTAAAACTATATTCTAATTAAACTTTAAAACCAATTAAAAAGATAATCTATCCATATATTTAAATTAGATGAAAACGCTTTTTTGATGTAAAATGCAATATTTTTCACTATTCATTAAAAAGAATGAACATTGTCAGAAACATACCAAAAATTTAACCAAAGTAAATTTCAATATCCCAATCATAAAGAATAAGTTTATTTTGACAAATAGAGCTTATAAAATTTTCAAAAGTTAGATTTAAAAAAGTTTTTCCATCAAAAGGCAGTAAAACAATCTTTTACAAATATTAGAGTATTTATTCTTAAAATTGGATTCATTTGGATTTTAAGCCTCTAACATTTATTGGATAAATTTAAAAATATTTGACAAATATATGTAATCATTTTTTAGTTATTTCTGTTCATTCCCTCCATTACAATGGCTAGGCGTTAACTATTATAATATTATTATATTATTAGTGTGCCATGTAAGATTTTAAAAAAACTCGTTGTTGCGTATTGGGTACACCATAGAGCATAGAATTAACTTTAAAGTAGTATTAACATTTTATTCACAAATATTTATAAACATTAGAATGTAATATTATTTATTTACCTGGGATGTTACAACTGGAGTTCCCAACATGGGGTCACACCTTGAGATAAAGTGGACCAGGTGTTGTGGTCGGTCCCTTGTCCCATTGAAGGGGGGAAATGTGGGATTACTGAAACTCTATGGTGCAGGAATATTATCCACCCATGCTGGATAAGGCTGGCCATCAGGTGAGAGCACCACTTGTCACGTCTCTAATGCCTCGAGATGAGCAATGAGTTCCACTATTAGATCATCTGGGAGGGGATTCCTATCTTGACAGGGATCCCTCACTACAAGTGTGTTGGCGAGTTCTTCAACATGATAAGGTGGCCCAGCGGCTCATGGAGCTGCTGGTGGAATGATTTATGGGGCATTTGGGGGAATTCGTGCTGGGTCCTGAGGATTGTCATACCGTTTAGGAGGATTGGGTGAGACATAATGTGCCCTCAAGCTGTAGGTTCTAGACTCAACCCTGTCTACGTGGGAAAGACGGTTAGGTTCAACTGGAGGCAATTCACCGAGGGGAGGATGTGCCTACCCCTACTGCCCCAACCTAGGATCATCGTAGTCTGGTCGTCGCTCTGCAGCTTGTTTAGAAAGGAGGTCTTTGACTACCTTCTTCTGTTCAGTGTGTTATTGATGCAATGTGGATTTTTCAGGGTCATCCTCCGCCTTCTGCACTGATCTAGATGAGTTAAAGGGTTTGACATATGCAAGGAGTTCTTTGCCCTTGTTGGGATTTCTACTGAGGATTAGTGCCTCGGCGGGCAGAGGAAGACCCAGTAGATTCCTCTATTGATGATTAATCCTTCCTGATGGATCCAAGAAGTGTGAAGCTCCCTCAGGGGGGAGGTCCTCTCCAAGAAGCTCTAGCTCGTTCTCACCCTCTGGAAGGTCTTCCATGTTAACAGTGACTCAGCCTCGAGGAATATCCCCTATGTCACCTAGCAAATCTGGTTTTCACCGCATAGGACTGAAGAGGAGGGTAGCGTACTGTCCCCAGCCACTGATTTGTTCATGGGGAGAATCCTCTTTGATAATCCTACGGAGTACCCTGAAGCTCTAAACGCACCATTACTGGAGGGCCCTACAACGACCTGGTGACTCAAGGCGCTGGGCCATAGAGAGTGCGGCCAAATCAACCAGACAACATTGTTCGCCAATATCTTCAAAATTCGCTTGGCTTTTAGGGTAATCCACTCGCTGATGACAAAGATAGAAATGAATCACCTACAGGGTCTGGTAGAAACACTCGACTTCCTCTGGGGTCAGAGATTACAGCACAAAAAAATTTAGTGATTCAACCGGCCAAAACATCTCTGGGAAGTGGTTTGTCATGAGGATATCCCATAAGCTTATGGGATCATATTCGGGGTCTGGCCGTTCATTTCCCCACACTACAACCGAAGGTGTCTAGGGAATGGGTAGCGGTACTGAAGCGGACCGCTGGGACGGTAGGCTGTTTGGTGGAGAGTACAGCAAGGGAGCTGACAAACCATCGCATCTCAGGCTATCCTCCAAAGAGTGAAGTGACTTAGCCATGATGTTGTGGTAGGAAGGGCTGACTACCATAGTTTACGATGTCGGGACCACAGCTACTGGCAGTGGACCACGTTATTGCTCGTCCGCCATTGTTCCCTAGAATAGCTCTCCATGGTCTCTAGTCGATGTAGAGAGTTATTTTGGTGATGATGATAGCGATCACATGACCATAACCTATGGAGTTGCCAAATTTTCATCCCCTTGGATATACCTACGAAGGGAGGTGGGAATCTAATGGACCTCCCATTATGGGAGTACTAGGCTGATGTGCCTTGTTCCTACCCTAACCCGTGACATAGAGGTTCTAGGAGAGGGTTCCATCGCTAAGTTGTATTAGGCTTCGGAATATGAGAAGAAAATCAGTTTGATCTCAGTCTGATTATTATTTGTGTTCCTTTTATGGAGGTGATGACCCAACCTCCTGCCCCAGGATGGTTTTTTAGGGATGGGCATATTTCTAGCACGATGAGGATGTTCATCCATACTGGTGTTGGGGCAGAGAAGATTCTTGCCTGAGTAAGTCAGTGTGTGAGGGGAACCAAGGGAAGATATCAAAGGGGCCACTGGGAGGACTTCTTTGGGAAGTGCTGGAGTGGGTAGGACCTCCGCTGGAGCCGATAGGAGCACAGGTAGGACCTCTATTCTTGCTTCCCCTGGTGACATCAGTGTGAGGAAGGTCCTCGTACGGGTCGAGCCGAACATGGGTAGGACCTCTGTGATGGGTGCTGGTAAAGCGAGGCTGGCCTTCATCCTTCTAGTTGCTGAGGTGAGGAGGACCTTCACCAGCTGTTGTGAGGACATAGGGGGACCTCATGAAGTAGATTGATCGAACATGCTACATCCCCACATCAGAAAACTTCGGTAAGAGTAACAACCCCATACTCAATATAATGAGCACAGAAGAGGCCTCCATTCTAAGTGTCACCATCATGGGGAGGTCGCTCATTTGGACTATGGGTATCATGAGGCAGACCTCCTTGCTGATCTTGGAAGCGTGGAAGACCCGGGTTCTCTGTGGTTGCGGTATGGGGAGGACCTCTGTACTGGCGGTGGCCACTACCTACACTGGCGGCTGAGAGAGGCGACCCATCCTGCCCATGGGGTGGTTGGGGCCTCAATCTAGGTTAGTTATACAAGTCCTCTTGCTCAGAATACATAAATGGTTGATGATATACATCAGCGGTGGCCCGAGCCACAGTAGTTGCCGACGTTGACGCCCCTTGGCAGCCGTCCTCCTCGACCTCTGCCTGATACTGGCATTGGGTGAACCAGACTGGGGCCAACGGTGCATGCACATGGCTTACCTGCTCCTCGACTCGTGGGACTAGGTGGCGGTAGTGGCATGACCTAGTGGGAGCCCTCCTTTGGAATCCTTGAAATGGGATCCCGACCGGGCAGACCCGAACATCTCCTACCACGTCGACGTATGGAATAAATTCGTCGAGGAGTTCTGGGGAGAGGCTCCCGAAACTATTGTAAGTTGGAGTGGGGAGTATTGGGTCCCTGCACAACCCTTAGAGGTGGCATTGGTGACGAGGCGTAGATGTCGCTAGATACTGGTGGGCCATATCCCGAGCTGGGATAATCCCCTCCTCCTCATACCAGTGTACGAGGTCATTGATCACTCTCCGCTGAATGAATTCAGATGGGGAGATGGGGTGTGGGTGCCCGACATTTATTGGCGTGGAGATTATTGCCAAAGTGGTGGAGCCATGTGGGACTACCGCATTGGCATTTCCCCTACCCCTTCATTAGTGGGCATGTAGTGATCTAATTCCTCCAGTAGCTTGGTTCCTGAAAAGCAGGGAAATTAACCCATTAGTTCTGAATGAAAAATAATCGAAGACCAGTGCCCCAACGCCATTCCGTCTTCCATTGCTGGTAAGATGGATCCACACTGACAATGTCGTAGAACGAGATGTCCAACGTTTTTGAGGCCCCAACTTCTAGTGAGTCTCATGCCAGGCCCACTATTTTCTTGGCGAGACCCAGCACCAGATAGCTAGATCTAGTGACATGCTAGTCCACTGATGCCTCGAACGCTACTAATCTCTATATTGAAGAGAAGACCTTCATGTCAGGTTCACCATTATTATTTCTGATGCTTTCGACGGGGCATGCACGTCTGTCTGTTCGAGGATGGCGAAACTGTTTATTGCCCCGCATTCCTGTTTTCCAAAAGTGGGCAGCATCCATTCCATGTTCAGGGACATTTGCTCCTTGATCAAAATGGGATAATTGGAAGTCATTTCTTCCTTCTGCGGATTCCTCCTCAAAACTCATCACCTAGTCCGGGTCTCCCTTATAGACTTAAGATGTTGTTCATGAAACTCTTCCTAGTGCCATATTTTTATGGACACCAGTTAATTACACTTCTTCTTCTGGGACATTCCAAGGGGTTTGGTCAGGACAGTAACCTTCGGTTGGGGGAGTAGTCATGTTGGACATCACTGGCGTGTCTGGACGCTAGAACACTAGCACGTCTGGGTTTCTTCCCCTTATTATAGGTATTCTCGAGTGTGCGGAAGCACGAGGCATCCCACATTAGATATGGGGAATTATATTCCATAGGCATGTATCTAACTTTTTCCTCAACTTCCTATGTTTAACACAGGGTATGTCGTAGGTTTAACGTCTAGTGGAGATGGATCAGACTGATTAGAGCATTGACTAGAGTGGATCAACTGGGCGCAACCCCAATATAGAACACTGATGTTGGGGATAATGCATGGTTAGCTACCTGATTGCTGTTAAAGGGGATGTGGAATGAGATGGTATGATCCCATTGAGATGTGGTGGCCCGGGTAGGAATCATGATGGGTAATTGATGGTTGAGTGAAGTGGATAGAGAATTAGATGGATTTAACTCAAGGATGACGATGATATTGGGATTGAGTGTCAAAGAGACCTCCTACGTATCCCTGTTTCATGGAATCAAAGTCCTCATAGTTTATCTGACGACGACCTACCATCGATTGGGGACTTCAATGGCTTACCGCTGAATGAGGTTAGCATGTCTTACCACCGGATGGGGTCACAACAGCTTACCACTGGAGTTGGTCTCAACGGCATACCGCTGGAGGGTTTTAGAACAACTTACCACTAGACGGGGTCACAACGACTTACCATTGGATGGGGTCACAATGGCATACCACCAGATGGGGTCACAACAACCTACCCCTGGATAGGGTCACAATAGCTTACCGCCAAATGGGGTCACAACTGCTTACCGCTGTATTAGGTCACAATGGCTTACCGCCGGATGGGGGTCACAATGGCTTACCGCTAGATGGGGGTCACAACGGCTTACCGCTGGAGGGGTCACAACAACTTACAACTGGATGGGGTCACAACAGCTTACCATTGGATGTGGTCACAATGGCTTACCAATAGATGGGGTCACACCAACTTACCACTGGATGGGGTCACAACGGTTTACCACTAGATGGAGTTGGACCTCAGGGAGGCTTCCCACGTAGTTCGAAAGGTGGATGCAGTTTAACATCATACAGGATAAAAAAGGTGCATGTAGTTTAACGTCATTCGGACAAAGGTGGTCTGACGTAAAGGAGGTCAGAACCAATAGTTGTTGGGCTTCAAATTCAGGGAGGCTTCTTACGTACTTTTCCTTGCCAAGGATCAAAGTTCACGTATTTCTGACGAGTTTTAGTGAGCCAACATGAAGATAGTTAGGACCAATGGGTGGTGGGATTGAACCTCAGGGAAGCTTCCTACATAGCTTGCCTTGTAAAGGGTCAAAGACCATGTAGTTCATGTGGGAGATGTGGTGCTTACACTCTAGGCTATCGAGAGAGGATATTAGGGCCGATACTTTCTCTAAGCCCATGTGTGTCATGCTCAGTGTGAGAAACAAGAGGCAGCAAAGACCTGATGATCACATCACAAAAGGTGTGTTTGTGGGAAGTGGAGTGAGGATTACATGCATTTATCATCCCAAAAAGGAAACAGGGGCTTATGCATGGTCCGAAGCCCAAAGCAATGGAGATTGGGACTTACTCTATGATGGAATCCCAGGTGGCGACAAAGCCCAGCAGGAGAGGGATTTGGCACCTAGGAAGAGAGAAGGAGCAGGGATGCTACCTCCTCAAAGAAAATATTGGGACTAACACTAAGTTGGTTGGCCTTTACCCATGGATAGAAACCACTCTAATGAAGAGAATATCATTCCATGTGAGGAATGATCTCACTCTCGTGGAGACCAGTGGGCATGTAGAATGTCCAAGGTGGGATACCCCACGTATGATTCACGGGGTGAGGCCATAGTTTAACGTCATGTGCTGAGGACTATAGTGCTTGATAGTTTAACGTCTTGAAGCTCAAACGAGGTGGGTTCGCTACACACCCCTAGGACTTATATAACCAATACCCACTCTCCATTAAGGAAAAGAGGGCATCATCAATTCTGTAAGGGGTAATGTTATGGAGCGATCCATTGGGGGTCCACGTTAGCATGGCTATGCGAATAAGAAATATCCATTAGCATGCCTATGCGAAGAAGCATGAGGAAGAGCAACGCAACAGAAAGTGCCACCCGAGGGACTTTGAAATTGCTCTTTGCAAACCTGAGGGGCCGCACGGGAAGAGATCGTGTGACGCAGGTGTGTTGCGCATAAGAGAGGCTCGGACAGGGTGCCTTAAGGTGAGGTTAGTACATGGAGCGCACATAAGAGAATGGGCCAAGGGAAGTTATAATGTCTGCGCTTAAGATGCAAGGATTGTGCGTAAGATAAAGGGGTTGTGTGCAAGAGGGAAACATTGTGTGCAAGATGGTCAGGTTCCGCGCAAGACGAAATGTTTGAGTGCAAGAAGGACTGGTTGTGCGCAAGAAGGACTGGTTGCGTGCTAGGACTGGTGGCGCGCAAGGCCGCCTGACACAGAGGGAACATGCACACAAAAGTATATCCCTTTCATGAAAATGACATGGGGAGAAGGAATTTCAATGGATCAAGCCCAAGAGGGCCCACCTGAAGGAGCCCCCTCGGGGGACCTGTTGCAGAAAATGCAATACCTGAAGGCCTTGGGGTTTTTCATCTACGGTTGCCATCCCTGAAGGGCGGGGATACAGTTTGTTTTATAGCCTGATTCCTCGCGGTGGCGCGCAAAGGGAGCAGTCATGAAAACTCCCATTTGACATCGCCTTGGGAGCGAAAATGGGGCCGGGCGCGCAAACGCACATTTGACGTCGCCTTATGCATGCAAAGGGGGAAGGGCGTGAAAATTCCCATTTGACGTTGCCTTGTGTGCCCAAAGGGGGCCAAGCACGCAAATTCCTGTTCTACGTCACCTTGGGCATGCAAAGTGGGTCGGGCGTGCAAACTGTTGGTTAACGTCGCCTTGTGCACGAAAACTGGATCAGGCGCACAAGCACCCAGTTGATGTCGGCTTGTGTGTGGAAATAGGGTATGTCGTGAAAAATCCTAGTTAACATCACCTTGGGAGTGCAAAGGGGGCCGGGTGCGTAATATTTGTGCACCCGAAGGCCACTTGCATGCATTCGCAGAATCTGGCACACGCCCGCCTCCCAGGCATCAAACACTTCTCTTGCCCTCTCAGATTATTTCATTGATTATTTTATCCACCCAATGCGGCCCTTCTACAAATTTCATCATCAAAAAATACGTAATACATTTCTTCATAATATTGGGAAAGGAAAAATAATAAAGGTTGAGATAATATGATCGATAAGGGTAAATAATAGATATATGTAAGAATAACACGAATATAAGGGTATGAAAACATGAGAATAAAATTTGTAGACTATACCATGTGTATAAACTATCATAATCTTGAGTCATTGAATAAATATTGGTAGTTCATAAGATATGACACATAAGTGAATCAAAGAACATGATCCAAGATAGAATAACATTTTTATAATACATAGATTTATTACATACACTTAAGTATAGAAAATCATTTCCATATTAGTCAAGACTCATTTCCATGGATAACATAGTAGAATTTTTTCACTCTCCAAACCATCATAGTAATCAAGTTTCACTAACAAGACCTTTAGAGCAGTCAAAGTCACTTACTTAACTGAGTTCACTCACCATTCAACTCCAGTATATCTCTTGAGATATAAATATTCACCCATTGCATATGAGGGAGATATAGGTCCAAAATATATCATAATAAAAACTATATTTATGTGTGACAAAAGATCATAAAACATTCAAAATATCATAACCCACGAAATTAAATGGATTTCATTAACTTTTCATCATATCATAACCTATAGAAAAGAGACAGGTTTCACAATCATTTCATTATTCCGTCACAACATAACCTATTGAAAAAGGAGAGGGTTTCATATAAAATTTATCATGGTATAACCCAAAGAAGAGAAAAGGGTTTGATAAAAATCATGAAAAAATAAAAATAAACCATTTAGAGAAATAATAATAATGGTATACTTGAATCATACACCTATCAGGAATGATTAATATTAATAGGTGTCATCTTAGATGGAAAATGATTTTGATCAACCATTTAAATCATTTCTTGAGGAAAATATCCTTTACACTTTAAAAAATAGTTTTTAAAGCTTAATTTTTTTTAAATGTTAATATTTTAAAATAAACTTGAAATATTATAATGCAATATTCAAATTAATTAATAGTTATGACGACAGAAAGTTATATTCATACCATAAATGTTAAAAGAAATATTTGTCTCACATTTTCTATAAAATACAAATGACCATTGTTTAAAAATGATATGAATATTTATTTAAAAAAATTAAAATCCAAATATGGATAAAAATTTGTTTTAAAAATAATATTATAATAAGAAATATTTTTTTTATAAAATTTTGTTTTGGTAGAAAAATGGATTTCTGATCGAATAGAGAAATAAAGTTGGGTTTTCTTAAAATAATTTTCTCAATTATTTGAATTACCAAAGAGTGGAAACTGGTTCTATTAATTCAAAATATCAATAATAAATATTGGAGAAGAAAATTCATTAGTTTCTCTAGATATTGATCATAATATCTTATCATCAGAAACATTCTCATAAACAAACCTGATAAACAATGAGATTGTAGCATAAAATCATTACCACTTTGGTTACTTTGAATTATAATACCCATGAGGGAATAACATAAAATAGAAAGTAAAATATCATGATGATAAATAAGATAATTATTTTATATTTCATAGGGGTTTTATATACACCTTTCCAAATAAAATAGGTGCATAACATAATATACACCTCAAAAAAGGAAAATTGAGGAAAACAATACCCTACCTTAATCCTTGACTTCTGTCATAAACATTAAAACCACCAGTATAATAAATATAAGTTTATTATTATATATATATATAATCACTATATTTTTATATATATCAAACCATATATTATTTTATTGTAAAATTTTATTATCCATTTATTAATAATTCTATGTTAAAGTTATATGTTGGGTAATAACCTCTTTGTTTTTCATATATGTTTTGATTTTTTGTTTTTGTTCCTTCTAATTTTATCATTATTTCAATATCTATAGAATTTTAACCATGATATAAATATCATATATATTCATTTTATATGTATTTAAAGTAATCCATAATATTTAGTGATAGAAAATGAAATACACTATTCATGGAGATGGTAGGTTGTACGTACGTATGTACATTGTTTCTATTTTCTTTTCAAATTAATGAAAAAAAATCAATGATATATTTTCATTAAGAATTTTTTTTTATTTCATACATATCATACATTTTTATTAAACTCAATATTAATACCTTCCATGTAAAGTGTGAACAATCACATCATTTCACAAGGTGGACGTTTTCCATACACACGAAACAACGTTATCGTATTTCCATAGAATAGAAAGTGAAACATATGTGTGATATAATAATTACAGAAGTATAATAATTTCATAAATATGAAATATAAATAATAAATCTATCATTATCTCTAGACTTTAGATGTGGTTACGAAAAAATGAATGGAATCGATTCTTGAGGAGGCAGCCCACCGTACACAAAAAGGATGATTTCATCACCAATTCGATGGAAGTGGAGGTGGTTGTAATTCATAAATGTATAATAAAAACCAATTAGTATATAGAATATACTAAGGTTGTTTTATAATAATGTTATAACAATAATGTTATAATAATAATTTATGGATGTGGAGGAAGAAATAAAACAAAAATGCTCTATGATGAATGTTACCTCTTCTTCGGGTTCCCTCCTTAGATTTTCACCGAAAGACCTCCTAGGTTGGATTTCAGTACAAAATAAGGATTCTCAGATGTGTGTATAAAATTTAGGATGGTATTTAGGAAGGTATTGGTTTAACTAAAAGGGTTTTAAGATCTTAATAATAGAGGAGAGTGGGTCTCCTTTTATAAGTGAGGTGAGTGGGTCACTTGTAATGTTTTGAAATGAAAGAATTGTACCCATGTTGTTTGCCAGTAACAAGGCTCCAATAATGGACCATTATTGATACTAGAAGTGAAAAAGATGATATATGGCCATAAAATTTCTGTTTAAAATTTTTGGGGTTATTTTTATCCCCTATCTCTTTATTATAACTCCTCATTATACCCATTTTTATCTTAACTCCAATAAATAATTTTTACCTTTTAGCTATTAAGCTTGGCCAAAAATTATGTTGAATTTATTAGATAATATAAATTATGTTGATTAAAAAGAGTGAATCAATTTTGATAAATTCTATTAACAAAAGTTGGAAATTTATTTTATAAATCAATCCCAAAGAAGTTATGAGAAATTAGGGTTTTAAAGAGAAAATGTTCAAAGGTTTACAAAAGTTTTATATAAAATTAAATATTAAATTGATTCCAATGACATAGATGGGATTAATGTATATATAATTGAACTAACTTTTCTTTATAACTAATTTAAAATATAATTTAACTTCATAAATAAATTAAACTAAAAGACAACTTTCAATTAAAATACAGTATTTTTCACTATTCATCAAAAAAATGGAACTTTTTGAAAAAATATAAAAAATTCAACCTAAAATAATTTTGACATGATTATTTAAATAATGAAAATTATTTTATCAATTTAATTTTATAAAATTGTAAAAAATTAATATTATCAATGATCACAAAATGAAATAAAAAGAATTTTTTTATAAAAATGTATTTTCAAAAAATATAAAGACTTTACTAAAAATTATAGAGTTTTTAATCAATATGTTTTATTTATATAATAAAATTATTAAAAATATTTGAAAATTATTTATTACTATAAATAACACTATGTTTAATAGCTAGGTTATAAATGTCACATTTAAATAACAATGTTATTAATATATCATGGTTTTGTTAAAACTTAGTGTTCTGTGTAATAAAAGATAAACCAGTGTTGTATGTATAAAAAACATAAATTTATGTTTCATGTAATGAAAGATATAAATGAAATTTATTTCATTTGAAAAAATAATTCATAAAAACTCATGGTTTTACAAGAGTAATGATACAGGTTCTTTCTCGTTGATTGGAAAAAGGAAGATAATGATGCTACCATTGATAAACTCTTGATAATGCCTTTTAGGATGAATTTACATTATGAAAAGGAGGTGAAATTATTTCTACATTTTAATGGATAAATTCAATTTACTTAAATGTGATGATTGGTGAGATATTCTTCAAGTCTATGACAAGTGTTAATGATGATAACATTGTCTATAACAGATATGAAAGAGTTTGGAAGTTTCCAGCTAGTGGGAGAGAATGAAGGATTATATTAATAAATGAATATAAAATATAACGTGAACAAAGTACATCCTTTAATAACCAAAAATTAAAACTAATGTATCATGTGAAGGAGTACATTTTAATGATTTTTATATAATATTTGAATAGACATATAAGGCATTGTGATCAATTATAGAGGATCTAATTTTTTCAAAGAAAACTATAGCTTTATAGGAAAATAAATTCTCATCAGAAAGAGTTTTCATATGAGGGGTAATATTTCATATGAAAGGGATATATTTTAAGATATATAGGATACATAAAAGTTCCTATCATTTTATGATAGGTCATTTCAGTAATACAAAATTTCATATAATAGGTTATTCATATAAGTTAGCTAAAAGTGTGTAAGAGATGATTCTAATATAATTTGAAGATCTCATAAGATATGTTAGATTATATGATAATTAGAAAACATAAGATAATATACACATAAGATATTAATTTTATATGATAATAAAATTTCTATGATAGGAATTTCATAAGATATAAAAAACAATAATATCAATAAACTCTAATAAAATTAGGTTGGAACTTTGCAATAAAGAAAATATGAATATCAAACCAGAAAATTGAGAGATTATAGAAAAATAAATTTTGAAGAAAAGGGAGATAAAATCAAATGATGCTTTGGACCTACTTTTCAAATAATCAAAAATCATGACCATGGATTTTGATTCATGCTAATAATGGATAAACTCCACACCATGAGCCACACTTCCACATTATCAATGCATGATTCTATGCACCAATAGAGAATATTTGAATATAATTAAAAAATAGACTTTGTGCATGAAAAATATCATGGAATTGAAATATTTCATGTAGATGGAAATATGAGTATGAGTTAGAGTAAAAATTGGGTCCTTTTTATTTAATTCCAATAAATTTAAATGAGGATATAAATTAGGAAAAAATGACCAATTAAACATATGAGATCGCTACTGATGTCATAAATAAGGGGCTTTCTAAAATTCCATTTTGGAAACTAATATTCAAGGTAATATTTTTGATGATATATACATAGGTAATGTGGAAGATACTAAGAACTTTATAATTTCAGTTTGAAGAAAAGAAAAGACCCATTTTATATCTAGAAAAGAGGGTCAACTATATATAGGAATCCCTATGAATTTATGAACGATGAGTAAATCAATGTTGTTTTTATCAATTATAGTTGAGGAGAAAGTGGTAAAGTATGGACCTCTTTTAATTACCGGTAATATTTCCTCATTTATGTAAATAATGGGAAAGTATTATTGATCCTTTAGAAAAATAGGATGTGGGTATTTGAAAGAGAATAAGGTCAAACCATAATTGCACTAGTATATAATAGAAGTCAAATAATTATTCAAGGAGGAGTTTGATATGACCCCATGAAAAAATATTTGGATGAAACAAAAAAGAACATGTCAAGAGATGGTAAGAATATTTTTAAGAGATAATATCAACTAGTCAAATCTATTATAAAGAATACTTTGGGGAAGAGACTGTTGTGATCACTTGGAACTAATAATTTTATGATATTTTCTGATGGTATTTTATAGAGATTGTATTTACTTTTACTAGTATTGATTCATAGTGGAGAAACCATGTCTCAAAATTCAACCCAAACATAGAAAGGTGTATTCTTTGAAAGCTAAAACTTATAAATTTATTACGCCCTTATTTTTATTTACTTAATCACTTTAGTAAGGTTGATAGATATAAGAGATAGATGATCATACTTTAACCAATCATAATGGTTAAACTAAAAGAGACAAATTTGTAAATAAGGATCATTGATTACCCCTACCCCTCTCAGTGATATCACCTGACATAGTCATTAAAGTATCCTTAGTAATGGGGTCATGTAGTGGGGGACCTTAATCATATAGTGATATTAAATGAAGTGGTTGGAGATAAATGAAATGGACCCTGATCTTGAAAGCCTTTAATTTTTTTTTATTCATCAGATAATCCCCTTTTAACTGGGTTGAGAGGGAACCTTTATATAGATCGAAGACCCAAAGGCACATAGGACTTTATATAGTTTCTCAAAGGCCCAATAAATTTAATTACATTACTTTGGTAAAGTACTTGACCCAAATATATTGAAACAACCCTTCCTCGAAACCTCTTCATGATTTCACCTAGCTCTCCTCTTAACGTTTCTAACATTATTCAGTTCCCATGTGCATAGTTTCATTGGTCTATGGCATGATATTCATAACACTATTTTAATCCAATTATTTGTATGATATATCATGTGGTTTATAATACTCTGATTCTCCTTAGGGATGCTCCAATTTTTTACATGATTCAAATATGCTCTGTGGACTGAACACCTTGTTGCCTAGTGGGATGGTGGTGACCTGAAATCCATATGTCTTGAATTCCCTATTTTTATGTTTTTTTCCTAAATCCCAATGGACTATTTAAAATTTATAACTTGAAGTACCTATGGCTTAAAGTCCCAATTTATGGCCCAAAATCCCAATCATAGTGAATATTTTCACTACCATAGTACTATTTGGACCAAGCTTCTAAAAGTGTTTCGAGGAATCTAGAAAATGTTATAAATATGTTGGGTGTAAGGAAGTTTGGTTGAGGTATTTGTAATTTTTAGTTCAGACATAAATCATCAAAGTTTTTTTTAGATTTCCAACTATTTATAAATGGTGGATGTATTCTAGATTAAACAATCAGATGAACAAAAGTGATCACATGAAGTTTAGTTTTCAGACGAAGAATGTTTCTTGAAGTTTTTTGAACCA
Source organism: Viscum album (assembly GCA_963277665.1). Taxonomy (NCBI): domain Eukaryota; kingdom Viridiplantae; phylum Streptophyta; class Magnoliopsida; order Santalales; family Viscaceae; genus Viscum; species Viscum album. The sequence goes on from OY728145.1 coordinate 519,382,758, forward strand.
ATTCCATAAGATTAACAAAGGTTTACATATAAATATTTTTTGGTTTATTAAATGTACTAAATTTATATTGTTTTTCTTAAAAAACACCATAAAAAGTTTTTGGTGAAAATAAATATGATGATGATTTTTTTCCTATGTTTCTAATATCATGAGTGTTGGAATATCTTGTATTTCTCATTTAATTCAAAAAGAAGGATAAATTTTATTAATTATAAAGGGGGATAAAATAAATTTCATGTATAAAATACACACTAAAAAGTTTTTGTATGGTGGTTCTGAATACTTTTATCCGAATAAAGTAGTTAAAGTTAAAAAAGTAGTTTCTTAAGAATAAAACCAAATAAATACAATTAGATGAACATTTTTCAATTAAAAAAAATATATCAGAAAAAAAAAATTGTTCAAATTTATATCAATAGGAAATGAAAAAATTTAATAATAAAAACATGGAAAAGTGAAAAATAAAAAATAAAATCAGTTTTTGAGGAGTCTCATAAAATGAAGTCTAAATTAGACAAAGTCCCACAAAATTAAGTTCAACAGATGAAATTTTTTTATAAATGAAAGTCATTGGACAAATTTTACTAATGAAAGGAATCATAATAAGAAAGTTTAAGAGTTATTTATGAGAATTTACTATAAAATATATATAGGAAGAATCATATAGATATTCTTAATGAATAAATATTCTCATCAAATGAATATTCTCATAAAATAGAGGTTTTGTTACAAATTTTTACTAGGCAAACATTACTAGTATAATGTATTAACTGGTTCAAAACTATTTTTTAAGTATTCCTAAATGTATGAAAAATTTCAATTCTAATATTATCATTAATTATTGATAAAATCATGAAGGAATTTTTTTTGTATTCACTAAGTTGTAAGAAATATTAAAGAATGTTGTGGTTATGGGAGAATTAATAGAGCATCAAGGATCAACTAAAATCACTGAAAAGATTTAAAGGAATTTTTTTACCATAAGTTTTGAAATTAATGTTCTCATTGAGTGGAAAATTACTTTAAATTCATTACTTTTCTTTTTTGAGTGTGCATATATAAAGGGTTGATCAACCCAAAAATATAGAGTATTGTTCATGTGTGAAAAAACTAAAGTGCTGAAGAAATTACTTCAAAAAGTGAAACTGGATGAAATATGAAATCCATAATTTGAGATATAAGTTTCTAACCAATGAATCACATTGTTTAATAAGAAAAATATGTTGGTATTGATCAAAAGTTTTGTGATCAGTGGAAATGGGTTAAATTCATTATACAATACTTTATATCAGGTGCAATTAGATGAAAAAAGTGGAAGGAAGATTATGATTATTATCAAAAGTCACCGGGTTAAATTTTCTAAATGGAAAAATTATAAGAAAATGGAAAAACAATGAATATATATAGGATGTTCTTTCTTACTACTAGTTTATAAATTGAATAAGAATTGTTTGCAAGAAAATAAAAAGTGAATTACTATAAGCAAGATAGTTATAATGTTCTAATCCATTGGTGAAGTTTTCTAAAGTTTTTTATAATAATATTTGTTATATATTTTTCTATACATAAATAACATGAACTTTAGTTTTGATAAAATTTTAGTGCAAGTGTAAGGATATTTCATGCTTGATGTAACCACATAAAAGAATATTTTCTTATAGATTGTGTGGTATTGGATTATTTCCAAACCATAATGAGGACAAACTACTCTATTTGAGTAGTTAATCATTTAAATTATTGTGTTCTTATAGATTGTTCTTTAATGATTATTTTAATAAAGTTATAACTCTTTAATATAATGGGACAATTGTTTTCATAGGAAAGAAAAAAAATGAAATATCACTAACTCACCCCCTCTCACTCTCAATGATCAAATTGTTCCTTTTATGTAGCATCAAAGGGAAAGTTCCATTTATTGAAACTTTACTGAATTTTGAAGAAACATAAAGTTTCTATAGATATATATAATTATATGAAATGTAATTGTATTGTGGTTCTTGATGGAAAGAACATTATATAAGCATAATAAGGATAAAAAAGTTGATTGTGAAGTAAGAAGTGTCAGAACTTACTCAATAAAAACACTGTAAAGAGGAGCAAGGAATGAAAATTTTCAAGACTCAGTTAATAAATCCGGTGAATATTTTGAAATATATAATCCTAATAAGGATAAAAAGGTTATCCATAATGATTAATTAGAATAATGAATATTATTATAAAAAGGCAGTTCAAAAAAATATGTATCTAAAACATGAAATGTTGAAAAACATAAAGTTTGTGAGGATACAAATTATAAACCAAAATATTCTACTATTAGTGTTTTTAACAAGGTTGAAAATAATTCTAATGTAAAGAAGAAAATATCTGGCAATAGAAAAACTTTGGTGTATGATAAGTAAAAAAATGGAAGGTAATAAAGATAATGAAAAATATGTTTACAAAGCTGGAAAATATGCTAGTTACAGAGTAATATATTCATTTTATAGATATTTGTGGTGTTGTGGGGGATTTTATCATACAAAAAATATATGTTGATTTAATCATCAGTTATATAGTGAACCCAGTTTAATCTAGATGAAAATTTTGAGAGTGAGTCATCCCAATCAAAGGAGATGTCTTGATAAAGTTAGTATAGAGATTTAAAATATATTTTGACCCTTAAAATTTTTTTTTGAAATATGTGACCAATTTAGACATATTGTAAAAGTATGTCTTGTCTTGATACCAATATTAAAAGTTTTGTATAAGAAATATCAAAATCCATGTGATGTGAAAGGAAAAGGAAATGAAAAGGCTTTAGTTGTTGAAATTTCTCTCAAAAAACAAAAGGAGAAAAAACCCTAAATTTTTGATAATGGGTGTTATTCACATATGATAGTAGATTTGAAGTAATTGAAAAATGTAAAATATTTTAGGGAAGGTGTAGTGACTTATTTCAATGACGATTCACCCAAAATAATAGGTGGAAAATTTTTCTATCATTAGAGAAGAAAAATTAAAAGCTAAAAAGGGATTTATTTATTGGAGGGTTAAAACCCAATTTAAGAAGTGTTTCATAACTTTTTGATTAAGGTAAAAAAATTAGAAATGATTTTTTATGGTGAATAATGTAGAAGATTGGGAATTATTGAAAGAGGCTAATAAACAAAAGGAAACCTGTTTCAAGTTGGTGATTCACAAAGTTCATTTTATCCAACGATGATGGAATAAAATAATCTATGACATAAAATGAAGGGTCATATGTTTTAGAGGAATATGAGTAAACTAAGAAAGATAAAAAGTATTTGTGATTTTTCTAATATTACAAGAAGCTGAGATTGGTGTTACTCCTTTTTCCAGAAAGAGAAGATTACAAACTCAATACATAACAAAGTTAAGATTCATTCAAATAATCTCTTAAAGATGATACATTATGATATTCATGGGTAGATGAGTTTTCAATCAACACATATATATAAGTACTTCATTTCTTTCATTGATGAATTTACTCATACTACATGTATTATTATTTTGAAACATAAATTAGAGGCTCTGAAAATGTTTATCTTTTTCAAGAGAAGTGAAGAAAAATAATGTAAATATTTTGGGAATAAGATTAAAATTGATAATGGTATCAAATAAAAAAGTAGGTCATTTAGATAGTATCATAAAAACATATAATTCATCATGATTTTAGTTTACTACACACAAAACAAAAAAATATTGTTGCTAAAGTAAATAATAAAAGTTTGTTGGAGATGTAATTAATAATGTCGATCGAACATGACACTTCTCATTATTTTTTTAGGAATAATATTAGAGTAAAATTATATTATTTTGAATCAATGTTCCTATAGTCCAAACTATAATATGACTCTGTATGAGATGAATTATAGATAAACCCCAATTTAAAATCACCTAAGGGAGTTTGGTGGTCCTTTTATTATAAAAGTCAAGGTTGAAAATCATAGTAAGTTTTATCTGATATTTCTTGATGGAATGTTTCTTAGATACCCTATTAATAGTATAGGATAAAGACGCTATAATTAAAAACAAGAAATTTGGTTGATTTAACATATGTGAAAGTTCTGGAACTATTTTTTAACAAATTTTCATTATTAGTTATGAATATGAAAGAAATGAAATATGAGGTGGTTTTAGTTAAACAATGTAAAAAAGTTACAAATAGTAGTAACAAATATGAATCTTCCCAAAAATGATAATTTTAAATCAGGTAGCAAAAGTGATAAGGAAAAATCATTTTCATATCATTCTTGTATAAAGAAAAAAGTTTAAGTTAATAACATCATTGTAGATTAACCAAAATAGGTTTGAACCATAAGATCTTTAAAGTTAGTTTCACATAATTTATTATATCCACAGTTAGATCCAAAATATGTCAATGAATATTTTTAGAATTAGGAATTCATTGATTCAATGAATTAAGATTTGGATCAAATTGAAAATAATGATAATTTGGAACTTTTACCCAAACTAAATAATAAAAATTTAATTGGTATAAGGTGGTTGTTTCGACACAATTTGACTAGAAAAAATGAAAAGTTATTAGAAACAAGGCATGACTGGTTTATAAAATTTATTCTCAAATTGAAATTATTTATTTTGATGAGGCATTTTATATGATTTAAAGATTAGAAACTGTCATAATATTTCTTTCTAATGCGAAAAAATGGAGATATAATATTTTCCATGTTGATGACAGGTCATATTTTCTTAATCAAGAGCTTAATAAATAATTTTATGTTGAAAAACTATGTGACTTCATGATAGGAGAAGATTAATGTTTTATGTGAATGTTGAAAAGGGATTTGTATGTGCTAAAGAAAGCTCCAAGAGATTGGTATTCTAAATTAGAAAATTGATTAAGGAAGTTGAACTTCAAGAAAGGAAGAGTTGATCAAAACCTATACATAAAAGATAATCAAGAGGTTTGTGTCATTGTGATTGTTTATATTAATGGTATCATATTACTATGGAATGATGAAGAAACCTATGAAATTTTTTATAAGGATAAGAAGAATCTTTTTGAGATGTCCATGTTAGGAGAAATAAAATACTTTCTTGGATTAAAAATACCACAAAAAATAGAATGTATTTTTCTATATCAATAGAAGTACGCTAAGGGGAAATATAGTGTATGATGTTTCACTTTGTCCCAAATACAAAAATTACACTTAAATAATATCATCGCATGGATAGAAAAAAAATCTCATATATATCAAAGGTACAACTGATTTTGGGTTAAAATATGATAGCGTTGGAAAGATTGATTAATTTGGCAATAGAAATGTATATTGGGAAAAAAGTGTGGATGATAGAAAATACACATCTAGTGGAGGGTTTTTATTGGTAGAAATCTGTATTAGGTGGAACACAAAGAAACAAAATTTAGTAAATCTCAGTACAGAAAAAACTGAGTATGTATCTTCCACTCAAGATGTAATATAACTTATGTGGATGAATAAAAAGTTGGGATACTTGTTTACTGATATGAATTTTACCCTCCACTTAGTCTATGATAATCAAAGTGCTATAAATCTTTCTAAAAATATAGTTCAATATTCCCATTTTAATCACATTGATATAAAATATCACTTTATCAAAGAGAACATGGAGAAGAATGAACCAAAGTTGGAGTTTTTTCTATAATGAATCAAGTTTCTGATCCCTTAAAAAAACCATTTCCAAAGGAAACATTTCATGTGTTGAGGTTTATAATGGGTGTTCAACCTCCATCTCTTTATGGTTAAGGTATGTGATATCTATACCCTCTCCATATTTTCTTTGGATAGTGTTGTCAATGGGGAGAAAGGATTTTTAACATAAATCTATCCATTGTTATATACTTAGCCTTTTAAATAAAGAATATAATTAGGGGGAGTTCTTAAAAGGAGAAATATATGATTTTAGTATATGTTGACCATTTTCTTTAAGAGAATGCAAGAAATTTTCTCTAGAAAGATAAAGTTGTTTTTGTGATTAAAGTTTCATATGGAAGAAGTGATATAAAGAAATAGTTTCTTAATTCACTATTTAAGGACAACATGTTATTATTGTTCAATGATTCTTGTTTTCTATATCGAGTTCACTCATGTGGGATTATATTTTTTGGATAAATAATTCATTTAATGATTTACAATGTTTTATTCATTTACTTTAATTGGTTGAAAACTAAATCTAAAGGGGATATTATTAGGACCAGGCTACTAGAGGTGTTTATAAGAAGCTAAAAAATATTATAAATATGTTGGGTATAAGAAATTTTGTTTGAGGAATTTAGATTTTTTTGTTAAAAGAAAAATCATAAATGTTTTGTTAATATTTCCAAAAAATAGTGAAAAAATAATTATTCTAGCTGAACAAATCTAATGAACAAAGGTGATCATACATAGTTAGTTGATTGTATTAAGAATTTTTATTAAAATCTTTTAAGACAAGTAAATCATAAGAAAAAAGGTTTCTAGATAAAGATTTATTGGTTTATTAAATGTGTTGAATTTATATTTTTTTCTTACAAAATCATAAATAAAGATTTTGGTTAAGATAAATTTGAAATTTCTTTGATGTTAATATTTTTTTAATATCATGATTCTTGAAATATCTTATGTTTATCACTTAATCTGAAAATGAGGATACATTTTATTAAATAGAAATGGGGGAAAAATTCTTACATGTAGAAAGAACACACTATATAGTTTTTTATAGTGGTAATGAATATTTTTGATCATGTGAAATTAGATTAAATTCAAAATATTACTGCTAAAGAATGTCCTCAAAGGAAATACAATAGAAAAAACATTTTTTCATCAGAAAATTCTATAAAAAATATTTTATAAAATTTTTTATCAATTGGAAATAAAAAAATTTAAGAAGAAAAGTTGCTAAAGGGAAAAAATGAAAATAAGTTTCTAAAGAGTGTCATCAAACGAAGTCCAAATTAGATGGAGTCCCTCCAGATGAAGTTCATCGGATAAAATTTTATCATACATGAAAGTCATTGGTAAATGATTTTTGATGAAAGGCATCATATTATGAAATTTTCTAAGAATTATTTCCAAGAAATTTCTATAAAATTTGTGTGAGAAACATAAGATGTAGATGTTCATAAAACATATATTTTCATCAGACAAATGTTTTGTCAAAATGTTTTTCTAGAAAAACTTTAGTGACATAATTTTTTATTTATTAAAACATATTTATGAAGTTTTTTTAAATATATAAATAATGTTTTTGTTGAGATAATTATTAAATGTTCATGAAATAACAATGTAAATTTTCTGATACACACCTAGTTTTACTAAAGATTAAATAATAGTGTAGTTACTGGAGAATTCATGAAGCTCAAGAATAATATAGAAGCGTTGAGAGGATTTTATGGAAATTTTTTGAGTGGGAATTTTGAAATTTATGATTTCATTGAGTGGGAAAATTAATTGGAGTTCTCACCTTCACGTTTTTTAGCATGCGTATATAAAAGGGTATGTGATCAAACCAAAAGATATATATTATTGTTCACATGTGAAAAAGATGAAGTGATGAGTAGATTACTTTAGATGTAGATATTAGAAAAAATCATGAATCAAAAACTTGAGTAGGAAGTTTCTAACCAAGGAAACTCATTTTTGAAGAATAAAACGAAGTTGGTATTGATTATTATTTTTTCAATCATAGGTAATGGTATGAAGTCACCATATAATATTTTATATTAGGATGAATCAAATGAAAAAAGTAAAAGGAATATTTTCAATTATCAAAAGTCACCAGATAGAATTTTTAGGATATACAAATCATAAAAATAGTGAATAGATATTGGAAGTTATTTTCTACTACTGGGTAAAAAAGTAACAATGAATTTTTTCAAGTAAATAAAATTTTATGTTTTTCAAGTATCAATGTTACAACATTATAGAAGAATTGTTTAAGGTTTCTAAAGTAGATTTGAAAATATTTGTTATATATTTATCTATGTAGAGAGCACATGAATTGTAGTTTTGGTAATCGTTTAATTCAATTGTAATAATATTTCCTGCTTGTTGTAACCATATAAAAGGATTGTATTCTAGTGTATTGTGTGGTATTGGATTATTTCCAAACTATGCCAAGGACTAGATACTATTTTTGTATAGTGAGCCTCTTGAATTCTTGTTTTCCTTTGTATTGATCTTGTATTTTTTGTTTAACCAAATTTAAAACTCTTTAAAAGGAAGAAAAGGTTATTTTTATAAAAAAATAAAACATAAAAAAGAAAATATAACTAATTCACCCCCACCTCTTATAAGTGATCATATTGGTCAATTTATATACTTGCTAGATTACTATAATAATACAATTAGAAATACATCCCAACTTGTAATTAATCTCAAGTTTCATGTAGGATTGATGGGTGCGTTAACCACTCACCGACCCCCTCCCCCCCATTGTGATAGAAAAGAAATGAAAGAAAAATTCACTCATAGAAAAATGATGTTGATGAATTGTTTTAAAAATTTTGAAATATTTTTTAGGATTTGTAAATGGCTTTATATGTTTGTAAAATTAATTTTATTCTTTTAAAATAAATTATTTTGATGAATAAGAATATTTTTTATCAATAAATACTTTATATTATTTATTACATCACTTTTACATAATAATGAATTCATAATTCTTATCGTATACACATATTTAATTTTTATTATTTATAAAAAATTAATTTGTCTTGGAAAATTCTCAAAAAATTAGTATTGGATAATTTCAATGTAATTATTCTATATTTTAAGTCCTTTTTATGAAAATAATTTTCAATATATTATATATTTAGAAATATTAAATAAACAATTTATTGCATTTCAAAATCATGCATTTTGTGTCATAAATTTAAAACACCTTTTGAAAAAATATATATAGTTGTATTTTTTTAAATTAATGACTATGAATTTTTAATAATTAATGTTTTTATTATTACCAGATAATTATATTTATTTCATTAAAAACTTATATAAATAATGGTTATAAAACTATTATAACTATCATATTAGGAAGTTATTATTTTAATGGTCTAAATCCCAAGGGAAAGATTACAACAGTAACCTTAACCTTCCAATAGTCATATTACATCTTATATATAAACTTTACTCTAACATTTCAAACCATTAATATCATTATATTAGTTATTATACCATGTATATTCCATTTATTATTATTTTCATCAAAATTTAAATATATATTCTATATTTATCATTTTTTTAATGTATGGTCCTCCAAAGTTCAAGATTATTTTGTTGAATTATATTTTAATATGTCCTCCAGCACAAGTTATAATAGTTTTTGTGAATTTGATTTTCTAGTGTGAATTATACTATTATTATGAAATAATAGAATGTGAATTTAGAAATTGTTATAGTAGTAAAGTTTTTATTTATTGTATTATAATATAATGTCATACATTATTCCCCTCTTAAATAATTTTATCCTTGAAATTTTTAGTATGTTCCAGTATAATGTTTTTGGGTAATTTTTCATCATTTCTTCCTTAGGATGCAACATTCCTTCATATAACTTGCGATTACTCTAAAGTACTTTCACCAACAGAGTTTTCCAAATCCACAACACTTTTTCCCTTATATCAATAAGGGAATCAGAGTTCCAATTCTCTCCAAAATCATAAAAGGAAAAATTTACCTTGAACTTAGATATCCCTTCTTACCAAAACTTATAACCATATTCCAGGGAGATACCTTTAATAAGACAATATCCCCTACTAGAAACTCAGTTTCCTTCCTATTTTTATGAACATAGATTTTTATCTACTTTGGTATATATTGATGTTATTTTGAATGGTTCTAACTTTCTCAATTATATCATCTATGAGTTCTAGACCATTTAGTTTGCTTTCTCCAAATCTAACCTAACAGGTTTGACAATAATATACTTTCCCATATTAGGCTTAATATGGTTCGATTTTTATTTTGAATATAAACTATTATTATATAATATTACATAAAGGGTATCTATTGGACTAATGTTTCATAGAAGTCAAATGAGTGTAAATTCAACAAGTCCTCTTATATTGGGATACCCCTTGGGAGTTTTTATATATAATTTATTCAAGGGAAAATATACTGTATGATGTTTAACTTTATCCCAAATTCCAAAGTACACTTAAAGAATCTCATCTCATAGCTAGAAATTTAATTCTCAGATATATCAAAGGAATAAATTATTTTTTATTAAAATATGATAGTGTGGGAAAGATTGATTTTTTTTATATATAGATGAATATTGGGAAAGAAGTGTGGATGATATAAAATACACATCTGGTGGAGTGTTTTCTTGATAGAAAGAGGTATTAGATGGAATACAAAGAATCAAAATTTAGTATCTCTAAAGACAATAAAAGCTGAGTATGCTGCTTCCAATTAAGCAATAACATAACTTGTGTGGATGAATACACAGTTAGAAGACTTCTTTATTGTTATGAATTTCCCCTCCTATTGAATTGTGATAATCAAAGTTCTATAAATATTTTTAAAAATATAGGTCAACATTCTTATTCTAATCACATTGATATAAAATATCACTTCATCAAAGAGTATGTGGAGAAGAATGAAATAAAGATTTAGTATTTTTCTAAGATGGATCGAGTTGCCGATCTCTTTAAAGAACCATTAGCAAAGTACACATTTCATAAGTTGAGGTTGATAATGGGTGTTCAACCACCCCATCTTCAAGGTTAAGTTATATGATATATATCCCCTCTTCGTATTGTCTTTTGATGGTTTTTTCAGGGGGGGGAGGGTTGTAACATAAATCTATACATCATTATATACATAAAATTTAACGAAAGTATATATTTATGGTTATTTCTTAAAGGGTGAAAACTATGATTTTAGTGTGTGTGTGTGTGTGTGTGTAAACCATTTTTTTGAAGTGAATACAATAAATTTTCTCCAATAGAATAAAGTTATTTTTGTGATGAAAGTTTAAATTGGAAGAAGTGATGTAATGAAAAGGTTTATTCATTAATTATTTAAGGATAACATGTTATTTTGGTTCAATTATTCTTGTTTCCTATATCGATTTCACTCATATAGGATTATAATTTTTGGATAAATGATTCATTAAATAGGTAACAAAGCATTATTGATTTATGCTCCTTGGTGGAAAACATAATCCAAAGGGGTGATTTTTGGAACCTAGGATACTAGAAGTGTTCAAGGGATGCTAGAAAATATTATAAATATATTGAGTATAAGAAATTGTGGTTGTGGTATTTTTATATTGTTGTTAAAAAATAAATACATAAAGTTTTGTTAATATTTATAAAAATTAGTGAATAGACTAAGTATTCCATATGAACCATCAGATGAAAAAGGTGATCACACAAAGTTAGGTGATTAAATGAAGAAAGTTTCTTTATTTTTTCAAAAACAATTAAATAAAAAAAATAAAGGTTTTTAAATAAAGATTTATTGGTTTATGAAATGTGTTGAATTTCAATTCTTTTTCCTAAAAAAATAACAAATAAAGTTTTTGGTGAAGATATATATGAAGGTGCTTTGATGTTCATAAGTTCTTAATATCACCATTCTTGGAATATCTTATGTTTCTCACTTAATATGAATAGAAGGAAAAGTTTTCTTAAGTATAAACTAGGATAAAATTTTTTGTATGTAGAGAGAACAAACTATAAAGTTTTTTGTATAGTGGTTATGAATATTTTTGAACATAGATAATTAGTTAAAGTTAAAGAGGTTGTTGATAAAGAATGGCATCGAAGGAAATGTAATCGAACAAATGTTTTTTATTGGAATAATTCCTTCAAAAAATCATTCCATATAAATTTATATCAATTATAAATGTAAAATTTCAGAAGAAAATATTGGTGAAGGGAAACATAAAAAAATTAGTTTCTAAAGAGTGTCATCAAATAAAGTCCAAATCAGATTGAGCTCCTCTAGATGAAGTTCATCAGATGAAAATTTATTATACCTGAAATTCATTGGTCAATGTTTTCTAATTAAAGGAATCAGATGGAAAAAAAATCATGAAATATTTTCAAGAAGTTTTTATGAAATTTGTACTTGAAGAATCATATGGAGATTCTCATCAAATAAAAAATCTCATCGGATAAAATTTTGTTACAAAATTTTTCTAGAAAAACTTTAGTTTTATAATTTTTTTATCGATTCAGAAATATTTATGAAGTTTCTATAAAGATATAAAAAATTATTATGTTGGTCTAATTGTTAAAAGTATATAAAATAACAAAGGAAATTTTTTGATACTCACCCATTTTTATGAATGATTGAAGAATAGTTTATTTATTGGAGAATTCATGAATTTTCATGAATAATCTAGAATATTTTATACAATTTAAGGAAATTTTTTAGTTATACATTTTGAAATTTAGGATTTCATTTAGTGGGAAAATTAATTGGGGTTCACACCTTCACTTTTTTAAGATTTCCTATGTAAAGGGGTGTACGATCAAACCAAAAAATATATAGAATTGTTCACATGTGAAAAATTTGAAGTTCTGAATAACTTATTCTCGATAGAGATACTATAAAATAATATAAAATCCATAATTTGATAAGGAATTTTCTAACCAAGTAATATATTTTTTGAAGAAGAAAAAGAAGTTTGTATTGATCATAGGCTTTTAAATCATAGGTAATGGGATGAAGTCACCACAAAATCTTTTATATCAGGTTGAATTAGATGAAAAAATTAGAAGAAAGATTCTGTCAATTATAAAAAGGCACCAAATGAACTTTTTAGGATGTACAAATTAGAAGAATAGTGAATAGATAGTGGAAGTTCTTTCCAGCTTCTAGGTAAGAAAGTGAAGATGATTTATTGCAATAAAAGAAAAAATTTAAGTAGTAAAAGTATAATATTGAAAATATTCTGAGCCTATTGTTGAATCTTTCTAAACTTGTTGTGAAAATATTTGTTACATCTTTATCTGTGTGTAGATCACATTAATTTTAGTTTTTATAATCATGAAATGTAAGTGTAAGGATATCCCCCACTTGTTATAACCATATAAAAGGATATTTTTCTAGTGTATTGTATGTTATTGGATTATTTCCAAACTAATACAAGAATTAGATACCCTATTTGAGTATATAACCTCATAAATTATTATTTTCTTGTGGATTGAGCTTGTATTCTTGTTTAAACAAATTTATAAATCATTAATAAGAGGCAACAGTTGTTTTATTAAAAAAGTAAAATATCACTAATAAAATATCACTAATTTACCCCCTTCCCTTCTCAGTTATCATATTTTTTGATTTATATACCTAATAGATTACTACAATAGTAATATATGAAATAAATCCTCACCTGGAATTAATCTTGAGTTTCATATAGTATTACTCGGTGTGTTAACCACTCGACCCCCCCCCAATTGTGGGAGAAAATTAATGAAAGAATAATTCCCTCTTTGAAAAATGATGTTGATGACCTTGAAATATTTCGGTATTATAATGTTACGTGAGGGTAGTATAACCAGAGGGAACTTTATTTTATTATTCACAATACAATCATGTATTTTTAATAATGAAACATAGCATCCTTACATATATAAATGTAAAGAAATTTAAATAACTTTTGAAAGATAAATGATGATAAAGGTATCGAAACCCTTAACTTTACATGTCCCTTTAAAAATCCAAAGAATTATCTCCTTAGATACTTAATAGTTTGATATCTTGGAATATAAATGTAGATAATATTTTGAGAACCCTTTCCTAATTAAATCTCTTGAGAAAAAAATCTTAGAACTCTCTTTTGAGAGAGAATTATAAATAGAGTTTGAAAACCATATCCAACTAAGTCTATTCCTAAATATTATTAATAGGTAAAATGAGAGAAAATTCATTCTCAATAGTTTTAGTGTATAGAAAAATGGAATTATGGGTGGTTATTTTTAGAAAATGGGAAAAAATATTTATTAATTTCTAGATATATACCTTAGATTTTAGGTTTTGTAAATTTGAAAACCATTATCATTGCAACGGTTTTAAACCATGATATTTGAAATTAAAGATCTATTTATTTAAATTTTACATGTTCAAGAATCAATATCCCTTAAATTATACTATTTGGGATGTGGAAAAAACTTTTATTCATGATGAATAGTTTTTAAAATTTTTAAATATATTTTAGGTTTTCTAAATGACTTTATATGTTTCAAAAATTAATATTTTTTAATGCATTAATTTAATTAATGAGAATATTTTTTACCAATAAACACTATATATTATTTATTCATCACTTTTACATAATAATGAAGTCATAATTATTACCATATAAACATATTTTATTTTTGTTATTCATCAAAAATTCATATCTCTTGGAAAATTCTTAAAAAAATCATTGGATAATTTCAATGTAATGATTCTATATTTACGTACTTTTTATGAAAATAATTTTCAATATCTTAGAAATTTAAGAATATTAAATAGAAAACATAGTGTATCTCAAAATCATACATTTGAAAACATAAATTAAAAAACTTCTTTAAAATATATATATATATATATATATATGAATTTTTATTCATTAATGAATATGAATTTTTAATAATTAATATTTTCATTATTAAAAAAAATTGAATTTATTTCATTGAAAAATTGTATATATAATGGTTACAATACTATTACAAATATTATATTAAGAATTTATTAATATAATGCTCTAAATACCATGGGATAGATTCAAATAGTTACCTTAATATTCTGACGATCATATTACCTCTTATATATACACTTTATTTTAACATCTAAAATGATTTATATCATTATATTAGTTCTTATACAAGGTATATTTAATTACTTATTGTTTTATTCAAAATATAATTGTATCTTATATATTTATATTTTTTTTAATGTGTGATCCTCTAGAGTTCAATATTTTTCGGTTGAATTATATTTTAATGTGCTCTCCAACACTAGTTACAGTATTTATTGTGAATTTAGTTTTCTAGTGTGCATTGTACTATGATTATAAAATAATTTAATTTTAATTTTGATATAGTTATTATAGTGAAGTGTTTATTTACTGTATTAGAATCCCATGTCATACATTATTCCCTTATTAAATAATTTTATCCTTGAAATTTTTAGTATGTTCCAGTCTAAAAGTGTGGGTAGTTTGTTATAATTTCTTCCTTGAGATCCCACATTCCATTATCTAACTTGTGATTCCTCCAAAGTAATTCCAAAAACCATGTTTTCCAATTCTACAACACTTTATCTATTATATCAAGAATAATCATAGTTCAAGTCATGTTTCAACTCTATTTATTTATCGGTGTGTATTTGTATTGGGTCTTTCATGTAGTTTATTAAAATTGACACACTTAAGTCATCATTCAATTTTGATAGGATGGGCGTCATAGCCAAATGATAAACTAGAGCTCAAATTCTCACCAAAATCTCAGAAGGAAAAATTTATCTTGAACATAGATATCCGTTATTACCAAACCTTATAAGTATCTTCCATGGAGATACCTTTAATAAGACAAGATACCTTACCAGAAACTCTAGGTCCTTCCTCTTTTTATCAACATAGCTTTTCTGTCTACTTTGATATATCATGATATTATTTAGAATGGATCTATCTTTATAAATTTCCTTGTCTATGAGATCTAGAATAATTAGTTTTATTTCTCCAAATATATTATAATAGTTTTGATTATAATATTTTTTACCCATAATGGGCTTCATATGGTACCATTTTAATGTTTAATGGAAGATATTATTATATAAAAAATTTATAAAGGGTATAGATTAGTCTAATATTTCATGAAAGTCAATTGAGCATGACTTCAACTTGTCCTATTGTGTTGGGATAATACTTTCAGTTATTTCATCTACTTGAAGATGATAAGTGGTGCTAAAATGTATCACAGTGTTTAAATCCTTATAAATATATATCACAAATTTTGTTGCCAAATTGGGGTCAATATTAGATATAATTAATAAAAGTTCAGTATAAAGTATCACAACTTCATTGATATAGATAAATTAAAGATGAACAATAGGTAAATTCTATCATACTTCTAGGAAATGTCTATACTTTTAAGGTGGTACACATTAAACCATATTAGATCATTCTTCTTATAGGTCTTTTCAAGTCTAGTAACAAAGTAAATTATCACTACCACATTAGAATAAGGATGGGTTGCATGAAACCCTTACTGTGTGGTTGCTTATTATTTACTTTTTATAACACCAATAATCTTGACACAAAGTCAACAATTTCTTGCATCATGTTTTGGAAACAGAAATATTCACTTAAATCCCTATACATTTTGGTTATACAAAGGTTCTTAGATTAATTTTATCTATGAGATTCATCTATAAATTACATCTTTACATAAGGTACTAATGAAACACATATTCTCCTTTCAAACATTAGTACACCATCATCATAGATGTAGTGCATCAATTTCCAATAATTCATGAATTTAATTTTGTTTTATATGTCATTATCATCATTTTGGGACTTCTTTATCTTATATAGTGAATATGTCTTGGAAATCACTTAGAAAGGGAAGGATGTTACCTCCCAACAAATTTTCATATCCTACTTTACAAACTCATTGAATATTGGGTCATTTTAATTCCTCTTAATGGATAGAACTCTTTGATCCTTCCTGCTTAATATATTCCCCACCTAGTTTTCCTTCTCAGGGTGGTAGTTTATTCCATAGTATTGGTCCATAAGTAGATCCATTCATTTCTTTTTGTATCATATTTATCTATTTTTGCATGAAGATATACTTTAAGATCTTTTGATCCATATATATTTCACATATTTTACCACATAGGTGTTGTCACAATATTTTCAAGTAAAATATTTCTGATTCCAACTCAAAATCAGAATTTGTATAGTTTTTTGAGTGGATATTTAATTATTAATATGTATAAGAAACAACACTATCATTTTTTATAAAACTACACCCCAATAATTTCATATATGTATAACTATATATTAAAAATCCATCCTTCCCTGATAGTAAATTTAATATCAATAAATTAACCAATATCATATCCAGTTCCACAAAACATTCTTCACATTCATTTGATGATGTGAATTTGAACCCATTACATGTTAAATTGAAAACATTTTGTCAAAACAAGAAATTGTTTTAAAAAAATCATAGATAGTAACCTCTTAAACCAAGGAAACTACATGTATCAGTTTTATTCATTGGTGTTGGCCATTCTTTAATCACCATATTCATTTAATGGATAACATATATCTCATCTTTACAGATAATATGAATAAGAAAAGAAAATTTTTGGATCCAAAATTACCACTTACAGAATTTACCATATAGCTAATTTTCTCTAAGGATATCAAGAAAAATCCTCAAATGATTCTCATGATCTTCATTGCTATTAGATTATATCAAGATATAATCAATAAATACCATAAAGAATATATTCAAATGATCCTTTAAATCTATATTCATAAAATTCATAAACATTGTTGGTGCATTAGTTAATCTAAAGGGTAATAATTTAAAATTACAATGTCCATAACTCATATGAAATTTCATATATAGTATATCATTATTCTTCACTCTTAATTGATGATAACCAAAACAAATATCAATAATTGAGAAATATTGATCACTATGATGATTATCAAAGAAATCATTAATTAATCATAGATGATATTTTTTATTTATATCAATTTCATTGATTTATCTTTAGTAGATGAACAACCTTATATAACCATCCTCCGTTTATACAAACATGATTAGTTATCCCTAAGGTAAAATAAGGTATATATATCACTTATCACGCAAGACTTGTAGTTGATTCTTAAACTCCACCAATTATACTGTAAATATTCGATGGGGAGTCATTGATATGGGTTTTTTTCCGGGATAATATCAAAGGAAAATAAATAAAATCCACATTCAGTTGGATGTCCTCTTTGGAAATATCTCAATATATTTTTTCACAGTAGGTATATTCTTCGTTTATAAGATATCCTACCCATAAATAGATTATTCTTTTACTTTTTCTTATCCCAAAATTTCATTAATATGAGCTTGTAGAGGTGGTTACAAAAAATAATCGATAAATTAATTATATCATACAAAAATAAGGTATCTTATGACTCCCTCAAAAATTATATTCACTATCTCACAAGAGTAAATTATTTCATTATAATTTCCGGGACAATTCATCCCAATGATAATGTCAAAGTCAACCATATAAAAATAATCAAATTTGATACTAGAGGACATTTAAATATATTAATATTAAAAACCTAATATATCATCATTGAAATAATATTTCCACTAGGTGTTTTAATTGACAACACCTTTATTAAAGTGTTAAATAATGATTCAATTTTCTTAGTAAACATGCATGATATAAAAAGTTCATATATATGAAAAATTAAATAATAAATTAGAAAACTTTGATTTAATGATCAATGTAAATTCTATAACATTATTTGGGACTTTAATTTCCTCTATAATTTATTTATAAGCTCTACATTTCTTGTAATGATCCCAGATTTCACAATTAATTCTCCTTAGATAAATATTGTGTTTGATAGCTTTCTTTACAAGAAACATCAAACTAAAATGATCTGCAACATATTAGACAAATATCATTAATGAAATTTAAGAATAATAAAACCAATAGTAAATCAAAATATTTTCATAAATTATAAATTCATAAAAAATAGGATTAATAATGCCTAATGTTTTAAAAGGGCATTTTCAATCAAAGTGGTTTGTCTTTATATATTATATTTTCATATAAAAGATAAATTTATAATTTTTTCAAATTTTACTTTTTAAAATTAATTTTATTTTTTAATTTAGGATATAAATATTATTCTAATTTTAATTCTTGGTATTTTTCTAAAATAATTGATTTTTAAGTGAATAGTGAAAATTATAGTTTTTTACCAAAATTGTAAATTTTATCATTGTATTGATACATGAGAAATACCTATAAGTTTATAAAATATTTTAATTGATTAAATATTTATTTTAAGGGGTAATAAT
This sequence comes from Viscum album, assembly GCA_963277665.1. NCBI lineage: Eukaryota > Viridiplantae > Streptophyta > Magnoliopsida > Santalales > Viscaceae > Viscum > Viscum album. The sequence goes on from OY728145.1 coordinate 519,401,791, forward strand.
ATTTATTTTCAAATATCATTTTGAATATAAAAAAAAATATGTTCAATATTTTAGAATATAAGTAACCTTTTATTCTTATTTAAAAAGTAGTTTCATTATTTTCTTTTAATTAAACTTTTAAGTGGTAATATTATATTTTGGATTTATTGTTTAGATACCTGAATATTATTTTTTTATGATAAACCAATTTATATCATGAATATCAATTGAAATTGATAAATTCATACTACACATATATTTTGAGCCTAAAAATAAACTTTTTCAAAAAATGGTTTGTATGCATTTTGTGGGATGATATTAATGATAAATTTTCTAAACCTTATGAATTTTAAAACTATTTTGGTATTTTATATCAAAATTATTATATTATTTAAAAAATTTAATTTTATTTTTAGGCATAAAATTAATTTACCATGGTAAATATTAGTTATCGCGGTAAGACGATTATTTTTCAAAGAATGACAATTTTATAAATATTATGTATTTTTTAAAAAATAAATGGATATATATTAAATAAATAATATTATATTATATATATATATATATAAATTAAAGACTTGTTTAATTAGTAATCCACTATAAATAAAATTAAAAATCCCTAATGCTTAAAAATGAATGTTTTCTAGAAAAATAGTTTTTAAACACATTATATGTTTTAATTTAAATAATTACTTTATAAAATTTATAAATTGAATTATATTATATGGACTAAAAATTTGGATTAATAACATCAAAATTTTCAAATAAGTGTTATCTTATATTTTTTAGTGATAAAATATTTACCATGATTAATATTTAATCAATATAAATAATTGTTAAAATGAGTAATCTAAGGTGGCTAGAATTGTATGAAATAAATTTGAAAATTAAACCTTATAAAATATTTTTTAGGGTTGAAATTATACCTACATGTATCACCAAAATTTACCCACCTATCTCTCTAAATTATCATGCAATTCCTTTCGTACCACATACCTTGCATTCTTTTCCCATGATTTATCCCTCATTTCCACCTATAAAAGGACCTCACTTCCTCCCACTTCTAGTCAAAAATATTGAAAACATTTACTATTAAAGTATTCACAATTTAATTATTCTGTAGTCCATTACATTTCTCAAAGCCTCTATCCTCAACAAATTTTCTCAAGTACTACATTTCCAAAGGATACTTCAAGAGAATATCCAAATTCTCAACATAAGTTTTACTTACACTTTTACTTTATTTCTTTGTCCTTATAATAAACCATACTCCAAACCATTATAACCATATTTATATAATTACATCAATATAAATAATTTAATTTAATTTTTTTATATTGATGGTATAATCATTATCTATTCCCGTCTCATTCAATCGAAAAAATTAAAACGATGTTCATGTGTGGGCGTGGGCTACTGCCCCCGTGAATGTTATATTTTATTTTTCATAAACACCTTTAAAGGATGGTTATATATATGGGTTTAGTGAATATATGAATTATTTATGTCATGATTTATATTCTATATATATAAATTAGGCATTCAACAGTTAATGTTATAAATAAGTGGTTATTGCAAAACTATGAGCCTAAAATGAACATACCAAGAGGAAAAATGATTTATTTATTTGTGAAAACTTATTTTTAAATTAACTTATTCTTTAACTCATAAAAATTGTGATTAATCACCTTAATAACATCTAAATATTTCCATTACACTTTTATGATAATTATGTTGTAAAAAAGAATCTCTTTTTTATCCATACTCACACATAGATTATAAAAAGTTCTTGTTGGGTCAGTTTAACCACACACATGAATAAGACAATAAGTATATATAAATTATCGATTTGGAAATTTAATATTGAATATTAATTATTAAATAATTATTTTTTTCTATTAAGTTAATATATATATTTAACTCATTAATTAAGACAATAGAATCTATTCATTATATATTAATGAAGCAAACTCTCCACCAAATCCATCATCATGAATAATAACTAAAATAAGTCTGAAATGAAATTAATCCATTAAAAATAATTAAAAATAATAAACTATAGTAAATTTTATGATTTTGGAATGATGAAATTTGGTGTATGATTATTTTATTATTTATGTATAGAACATAAATTTATGTTAGGTTATTTTTACTAGTTTGAGATTATAAATTATAATTAATAACCTAATATAGTGTATTACATTATATATAAATGGATCCTAATTTAAATAATGGAAACTATATCAACACGAATAACCCATCCGGGGATTTCCCTCATATTAAAGTTAATGATGTCGTTATTCGAGCTGTGACTGCTGTTGGTCAACATATAACTATATTGTGGTTGCTAACTCAGGTTATAAACAATAACCTCACCCATAGGGGGCATCTTGATCCACAACATGATGGAGCAATGTTATACCGCTTTATAAAATAACAAGATCCATAAATCAATGGGTCTACAAATACAAAATAACAACACCAGGATTATGATACCTGTTCTAAATGATCAAGATTACTCACATATGATATTGAAAATTGATAATTTCTAAATAATATAAAAAGTATATTATAGTTACAAATGAAGTTCAAATTTTTTTTTATATGAAAAAGTTTCTAAAATTGGTTATTAATATATTTTAGTTATATAAGATCTTACAGTGCATTTAACTAAGTAGGAAAACAAGGTAAGGATTTCTTTATCTCATTTTCAACTCTACGAGAGATGTTTGATATTGTGTATCATAATTTATTTTATATTTTTTATTCACTACCTAATTCCTTTTACATAAAACAATATCTTTATTTTCAAGAGTTATTAATATAACATCCTTATTTTTTGAAAACAAACACAATGTTTGATAATGTACATGATACACCACATCGAGCTTAAACAAACAACTAAATTTTATTATTTAATATGGTAGTTATCACCATAAAATTAGAATGGAAGGAATGAACACTGTAAACTGAATTATGGAAATATTCTTTACAAATTTTTATATAATAATTCATTCATTACCTAATTAACTTGAATTGAAACTGAAAACCAATTGAATATAAAAGATTTATTTTTATGAAAAACTATTTAAATGTGAATAATTGTGTTTATAAAATAATAAAATAACACTTTTGGATTATATTAAAGAAATATTAATTCAATATAATGTTTTAAATTCATATTTTGTGTTTTCTAGACATTATATAAGAATAAATACAATTTTACGGATAAAATGAGTTTTTTTTTCTATAAATACATATTTTGCCACCTTTTGAAGGAGAACCCATTTTAAATATATTTTTTGACACTTTTATATGTTATATTTGAAACAATAAACTTCTTTTTTGGACGTGGGACAACAAAATTTAGTTTGGTTGAATTTTTTATATTTTTCTGATAAAAATCATATTTTAATGAATAATGAAAAATACTACATTTTAATTCAAAGTTGCCTTTTCATCTAATTTATTTATATCATTGTGTTATAATTTTAATTGTTTTTCATGTATCTTTATATTATTTTTTATAATTTAATCAAATTTTGTTCATTGGAATCAATTTCATAGTGAAATTGGATATAAAAACTATGTGAACTTTTGAACGTTTTATTTAAAAACCCCACTTTCTTATTCGGCAAAAATATTAAGTTTTAATTAATTTCTATCTATTATATATTTTGAATTTGAAAAAGTAGATTCTTTATTTGGATTCAAAAGGACCACATTATGTAAATTGGTCCATTTTATTTAGGGATATTTTGAATAGTAACTTTAGTAATTATTTTTATTACCACGGTTAAAGGTAAATCAGGTAGAAAAAGGTTAAAATAATATATTAATAATATAAAACTACCCTAACACATGTCCTAATCTTATTATATGAGTGTATTTAAAGCATTATAATCCTTGGGACTCTTTTTGGATCCGTTAGAGCCACTTGGAGGACTCTGATGCATTTATAATATTATATTCAATGAATAGTCATTTTTGTTACACTTTTGTTTTAAAAATAAAGTACATTATTTTAATATGATTTTATAAAAGGGATATATTAAACTATAAATATTATTTAGAAAGATAAAATTATTACCTATATAATTTTAATTTATTTATAATTTTTAAGAATTAAATAATTAAATTTAATTTTGACACAATGATGATGTAATAATTTCTTAATTAATGAAAGAATCAAATAAATGATATTAATAATTTTAAAATAAATATAATTTAATATATTTGATCCCATACCCGAATTTTATGGATTACTATTACATGTTAGTATTTAGTTAATGTAGTTTATTTTAATTAATCATGTTATGATTTTACAGAAAAGTCAGGTGATGAATAGTGTCAAACTTTACATAGTTCATAACTTAAAATATAAAGTAATTAATTAAAATATATAAAATTTATAAAAATATAATATTTGAAAAAAAATTAGATAAGCCTTAAAATATCATTAATGACTCATTTATTGGTATTTTTGCATGATTTGGTAATTTTTTTAAACCTCAAACTGCAAATAACATAATAAAGTGGTAAAAGTTAGGGGATTAAACCAAAGAGATAAGGATTAAAAAATAATCCAAACTTGTATAATTTGAATTGGATGATGGGTATTCTACCCAAAATCATTCTATATTCAAATTATTTAGTTTGTGATCATTTGGAATCAAAATTGAATTTATGTTAATTTAATACTTTTAATAACTCCAAGGGTGCCCCTCCCTTCTCTTATAAGAAAGTACAAACTATTCTCTATTACTCACAATTCCAAAACCTTTTTGTTCAACAAAGATATTCCCATAACCCTTCCTATAATCTCTTCCCACATTCCTAAAGCCTTAATTTCTTCAGAACACCTTACTTAGAGGTGTTAAGGTGTTCTACAAAGATGATCAACCGAAGAAGAGGTATCATTTTCTTTACGTATTACTATTTTATCTCTTCTTCCACATTTTTTAAATCTTATTCATCCAGGATGAACTAATAACTCTATTATCCTAAATATATTGATATTTTATTATGTAATATCATCACCTAAATTCATCCCTAAATTCATCAAATGGGAAATGAGCATTTTGTTCGTGTGTACGGCAGACTACCGCCCTCGAACTGATATGGATTGTTTTTCAATAATATCTTATAGACAAGTTTTAATTATAGAATTAATATTTATATGTGATATTTGTGACATATTAATCATTATTATTTAAAAATATATCAATTTCATTCTTACTTTCCAAGCTCATAACAATGGTAACGTCGTTCGTGCTTACGTGTGAAATATCACCTCCACAAAGCAATGTGATTCATTTTTATTCACTACATTTCTTGAATGATATACATAAGTATGATTAAATTATTAATATGATATTAATGATGTTATTATCATTATGTAAAGATTATATAGTACTTACCTTCTTATCATAACGATCAATGAAAAATGAAGATGTTACTTACGCATACATACATCCTATCATCTCAATGATTATAACATTGTTTAGTTTACATAACCATAATTAATGGTTTGATTTAAAATGTATGATTAATGTATAAAATTTATGATTAATTCATTTATATTACTTTGGAGATTATACAGTTATGATAACATGAACTATTGACATCATACGACGCTCATTTTCGACTCAAGTACCGAATAACGACAAAACGTCTGATATGAACATAAGTAAATATGTAATTGTTATAAAATAGTAATAAGTGATAGAAAATTAATAATAAACATGAAAAGGTATCTAAATAAATTATAAATTAACTTAAATTTATTATTCAGTATTATAAATATTGTATGTGATGATTCAGACTCAAGGTAAGGGACTTTTTAACTCAAAACCTCATTTTAATGGTTTGATGATTTATTCTTATAAATATTTCTATTTTATGTCCATGTTTTTAAAATGTTTCTAAGATTTATTTATATGGAAATTGATTTTTTAAAATTTTAATTCCTTTAAAATGTTTCATAGTGTTATGGGACACTTTGATTCAAAAATATTATTTTTAAATGTTTTAATTGGGTTTTAAAAATGGATTGATTATTTTAATAACTTGGAATGTTTATACGCCCTAAATGGGATTTCTCACTTTCCTATCACTATCATGTATTTATTTTTACATTAAAAGTTTACTATTTTATTTTAATTTTTTCTTTATTTATGAGTGCGCGGATTTTAAAGATGAAATCTGATTTCAAAGTGAAATTGTTATTTTTCATTTAGGCATTTTTTATGTGTTATGATTATGTTACAGTTTTGGGTGATTATTTAAGTATATAGGTTGTTCCATGATAAACCAAGGCAGGGTGATACCATTATATCTCTCCAATGTATTGGGTAATTATATGGAGTTAAATGATAAGGTTTCCCCTAATAGATTTAAGGAATGTAATGTGATGGGTATTCCAAACGTAACCATGAAAGTTACTCCTTATGTAGTTATGAAAGTTGTAATGTAAGTCGGATATGGATGCCACAAGTTACCTTTATGATTTATTATTTCTATTATTTTTTACAGGAATCTTATGATTTCATGAGATAATCTAAAGAGTTTATATTTTATTGGTGAAAAGTATGATTTTGTGAAAATCTTTTCATTATTTTCAAATATTCATGGACTAACAGTTTCATTCCTTATTTTATATCCCTTACTGAGCTTTTTGTGTTCATCCCAAGTTTTTGAATTTTTCTTATTATATTTAAGGTATAATATAGTTAAGGATGGGATCATGGAAAAGTTATGATGATTAAACAAAAAAAGAAACCATGATTCATTTTAAAAGTTTTATTTTATGGAAGAAAATGATACTATTGGAAGTGTCCACTTTGAATTTATATGGTTTTGTTATGTATAAGTTATTGAATAATTCTATAGATCTATAAACTTTAAAATATCCTTAATGTGAAATAAATACAAATTATTGACTTAACTCAAGATTATGTAATGTTAACATTCAGTTCGTTGTAGTTGGTATCAGAGGATGTCTTAGAAAACTTTGGAGATTCGGATGTTTTCTATAGAGATATGGATATCATCACGAGTTTATAATTTTATGGTTGATTAGAAGTTTAATATCTTTGAAATCCCTTTTGAGGCTTCATGTTCTATTTTTTTTTGGTGATTAATGGTATTATTAGAGACATTTATTTTTTAGGTAATTATGGGTTATTACATATTGGGATTAAAAATTAAAGGCATTAGATAAACCATAAGTTTAAAATATGTTATGGTTATTTCTGCGTATTTTCTCTCATTTTTGGAATATTGTAAAAATTATATTTCTTTAGAAGGAAAGCTCATAGGAAGGGTGAAAAGCTGTCATGTCGGAAAAGGCTGTAGGAATCGAACCCAAAAAATGAAGTAAGATAAGGTTTTATCGCATACCACTAGCCAACGTGAAGTCCCTGGTTAGTATGAATTTATCTTTTTAGTTTAAAAAGTTGATTAAATAAGAATAATTTGATCCTGGGAACTTTTGTTTTTTCAAATTCATATCCTTGGTGTTATAAAATGAATTGCGAATTAAGTGATAAATGTTATTTTGGAAGATGATCACTAATTCGGGAAATTTATATGATTATGGTAAATGGAATACCATGCGATTTTAATTGAGGAGTATTGGTTGAATTATATTTCAGTAGAATCAATTAATACATTTTTGGAATTATGGGAAATTAAGTTATTTATGGAAATGATTAACCAATATAAGAGAATATGTTATTAGGTTAATTACTTTTTGGTATGAGACATTAATAGTGATTTTTTTTGGTGACAAATTCTAAAATTTATCCTAGAAGACTGCATGATCAAATCCTTCTTAATTTTGGTTTTCAATCTTAGTTAGGACTATTTTGGGTAATTTTAAGGATAGTTATTTTGTTGAATGGTTTATTTGGAACTTTGGATATTACTGTTGAAATTTGGAGATTAAAATTAGTCTTTCTTATTATAAGGGATTATTATTTTTGGGGGATCATCTTATCTTATCCAAACCATATTGGTTTCAGTTAATGTTGCATGATAGGAGAAATGGATAGTTAATATTTTGTGTATTATTTGATTCTATAGAACTTGATTCATCTTGAACACTCATCATTTAGAAAAATATATGAGTTTATGGTGAAAATTAATTAAAGGATGAAACTATATGTTTCAAGTAAGTATATTTACTTCTGTTCTTATTCAAGTAAGTAAAATAATTCCTCAACTTTATAAAAAGGATCTTAAAATAAAAACTTTCTCAGTTTACTTTTCCTACTATGAAGTCAAATACCTTTTAACTCATCACAAATTTATAGCTTTGTGATTGTTAAATTTTTTCCTGATAGTGCTTTCTATCACTCTCCATCCGAATATGATGGTTAGTTTTTCTTTTATATCCATGTTTTGTTACATGGAGTTCTAGTATGTGTTATCTCAAGTGACCTTTGTACAATCATTTATTTCTTCTAATGTGGAAGTTTTATTAACACTTTTTTTGATGTGGGAATGAAATAAAGGTATTTTAAAGAGTCATATGTTATTTACTGACCCCAAATTCAAATTATGAGGATGGAATTTTCAAAGGGGGGGAGAATGTAACATCTTTATTTTTTAAAAGGAAACACAATGTTTGATAGTATACATGATACACCACATCAAGATTAAACAAACAAATAAATATTATTATTTAATATGGTAGTTGTCACCAAGCTGTTATAATGGAGGGAATGAACATTGTAAACTAAATTATGAAAATATGGTTTACACGTGTTTTTATAGTGATTCATTGGTAACCATATTAACTTGAAATGAAACTAAAAATCAATTGAATATAAAGGATGTATTTTTATGAAGAACTATTAAATGTGAATAATTGTGTTTATAAAATAAAAAAAAATCTTTTTGGATTATATTAATGAAATATTAATTCATTATAATGTTTAAAAATCATTTTATGTGTTTTCTTGGCATTATATAAGAACAAATACAATTTTATGGATAAAATAAATTTTTTCTAAAAATATAGGTTTACCGTCTTTTGATAGAGAACCCAATTTAAATCTATTTTTTGACACTTTTATATGTTATATTTTAAAAAATAAATTTTTTTTGTAATCAAGACATCAAAATTTATTTTGGTTGAAATTTTTGTATTTTTCTAATAAAATTCATATTTTAATGAATATTGAAAAATACTGATTTTTAATTCAAAACTGCATTTTCATAAAATTTATTTATATTTTTATATAATATTTTTAATTGGTTTTAATGTATATTTACATTTTATTTTTATAATTTAATCCAATTTTGGGAATTAGAATCAATTTTAATTGAAATTGGATATAAAAACTATGTGAACTTTTGAACATTTTACTTAAAAAACTCGTTTTCTTATTCCGTCAATGTGATATATTTTTAATTAATTTCTTCCAATTCTGTGGTTTGAATTTAGAAATATGGATTCCTTATTTGGAATATTAAGGTCCAAGTTATTTAAATAGGGTTTTTTTTGACATTGTGAATAATAACTTTATTAATTATTTTTATTACCACGGTTAAGGGTAAATCGAGTAATTAAATGTTAAAATGATATTATAAAAATATAATACTAACCTAACACTTTTCTTAATAATATTGGATGATTTTATTTTGACCATGATTATCATTGGGTTTATTTTACGATCACTTGGAGCCACTTGGATGACTTTAATTCATTTATAATATTATATTTAAAGAATAATCATTTTTTACACTTTTATTTTTAAAAAGTATAGTATTTTTATATAGAGTTATACAGGGGGTATCTTTAATTATAAATAGTATTTATAAATATATAATTATTACCTACATCATGATAATTTACTTATAATTTTTAGTAATTAAATAATTAAATTTAATTATGACATAAAAATGACGTAGTAATTTCTTAATTAATGAAAGAATCAAATAAATGATATTAATAATATTAAAATAAATATAATATGATATATTTTATGCCATACATAAATTTTAAAGATGAATATAAGTTATGATTTAGTTAATGTAGTTTTTTTGAAGGAATCAAGTTGTTATGTTTTTTTTAAAAGTCAAGTGACGAATAGTGTCAAAATAAACATAATTCATAACATAAAAAATAAAATATTTAATTAAATTATATAAAATTTAAAAAAATTATAAAATTCTTCCAAAATGTAGATATATTTCTATAAATATCATTAATTACTCATTTATTAGTCGTTTTTCTTGATTTGGTAATTATTTAACCCTTAAAGGGTAAATTATTTAATAAAAAAGTAAGACTTAAAAGGGGTTAAAACAATAAGATAAGGGTTAAAAAATATTAAAAATTTGCCTTATTTTAAATTTATGATTATGATTCCACCTAAAATCATCCAATATTCCAAATAAATTATTTTGGAACCATTTAGAATCAAAATTGAATTTATATTAATTTAATACATTTAATAATTCCAAGGGTGCACATCCCCTCTCATATAAAAAGGTACCCACTCTTCTATATTACTCACACTTAAAAAACATTTTAGTTCGTCCACTCTCTATCCAAACACCTTACTTGAATCCCTACCCATATTATTGAAGCCTTAGTTTAGGCATAACTCATTTTTTAGAGGTGTTAATGTGTTCTTCAAAGGTGATCAACCGAATAAGAGATATCATTTTCTTTAAGTATTTATATTTTATTTCTTCTTCCACATCCTTAAAATCTCATTCATCCATGATGAACTGATAAATATATTGTCCTAAATATACTTAGTTGTTTTTATGTTAATATCATCACCAAAATAAATCTCCGATTTCATCAAATGGGAAATAAACATTTTGTTCGCCTGTATAGTTGACTACCGCCTCACGAACTGATATGGTTTTTTTTCATTACCATATTTGAATACTAGTTATACTGACGGAATTAATATTTATATATGATATTCATTTCATGTTAATCATTATAAGATAATAATATCTCAATTTCGTTCTTAATTTCCATGCACATAAAAATGATAATGTTGTTCATGCGTAAATCTGAACTATCACCTCCACAAAACGATGTGTTTCATTTTTATTCACTTCATCAATTGTATTATATATATAAGTATATTTAAATTATTAATATAATATTATTTATTTTATGATCACTTGGGAAAAATAATATAGTACTTACCCTCTTTCCATAATGATCAATGAAAATTGAAGATGTTACTCATGCGTACGTATAGCATACCATCTCCATCCATCCAACATTACGATTTTCATTCTAGAAGTACTCAGCTACAAACAAACAAGCATAGAGAGCCCTCTAAGGAGGACGAAAATACTGCAGACCAAGGGCATCACCCCTAATCAAATTAACCCCCTCAGGTCTAATAGGAGACACATTATCCACCCAGACCATAATATCCCCAGGGACCGCAAGAGATGCAAAATAATCTGGTAATTTATTCCCTTCCCTCCAAGTGTGAGTTACCCTGACGTTGTTCCCCATAATGGACTTGCATTTTCTAATAGTGTAGGAAATCCTCCATGGAGTCGTACCTCGCCCATGCAATGCATCATGAACAATCTTCGAGTCCATTTCAACATGCACCACATCAAGCCCTCTATCAATACACAGCGACAACCCGGAGAGAACTGTTAAGGCCTCCGCCTGCACCGAGATCCCCCACCCATAATGGGTAGAAAAAGACATCATCACACTACCACTGCCATCGCAAAGCACCCCCTCTCCTCACATGATGTCCCCCGTACAAACTCCATCAACGTTCATCTTATTACCTTCCACTAGAGGGATCCAGCAGACCCAACTCCCCTGCTCCCTGGAACACCTCTGCCTAACCACCAACCCATGAGACTTCAACACCCGTATAGATGGAACATCCTCCCCAAGGCCCGCAATTCCCACCAGCTCAATCAACATACACCTTATTCTCTCCTCCACCGCCCTCCCAGAGGACGCGGTCCCCTTAAACCTAGAGCGATTCCTCTCTTCCCATAAGCCCCAACAGCCCACATTATAAAACATAACTCAGGCCTCTGTCTCCTTCAAGTTGCCATCACACCCCTGAAACTGTTGAACCAGAAACCGGTCGCAGGAGTCAGCGTCTACAGAGTACCCCGTGTTCTCTCCTAAAACGCTCCACACCACACGATCCCAGTTCCCCTCAAAGAAAATATGCATCATACTCTCCTCCATCCTCCGTTTACAACATTGACAACCAGACGCTAGGATAATACCAAGGCTTTTGATGTTCTCATCTGAAAGGATAGCATTATACTTGATCTTCCACATCAGGAAGTTGGTTTTGGTAGGAACACTTCTGCTCCACACCGGTCTGTTTCTCGACTCCTGAAGCTACTGATCATGGAAACTCATACGAATGTCCTTAAAATTGAACCTATCTGACGTCAACGGCATGTATACACACCTATCCTTCTCCTGGTTGATCACCACCGAATCAAAGACCCTCTGAGAATCCGCATCCAGCACCGCTATGAAAAATATGGGATGTAACTTGGCCCCACTAAAGGAAATATGAGGGGATGGACACCCCGGGAATGCATGCACCCGACCTGACCAGTTGTAATCCCAGAACCCGATCCCCCCTCCCCATTAATCAACTAAGAATGGGGCAGCAGCACCTGGACGAGATTACTGACCTCAGCCCATAGAGAAAAACCTCTCACCGGGAGGTCAGCGATGCTGGCCTCATACCTGTTCAGTATGCATCTGCCCCATAACATCTCTCCCTCAATAATTTCCCAAGCAAGATTCACACATAAGCCATGCACCGTATCCGCCATACTCCTGACGTTGATCCCACCTTCGTTGATCGGTCGTGCCTTCTTCCTCCATGAAACCCACTGTCTCTTCCCCTCAAGCAATGCATCCCAAATGAAATGAGCTAGCACCCTGTCAATGGCTCCTATGACCCCCTTCGAGAGGTTTGTAGACACCATCACATGCACCGAGATAGCAGAAAGCACATTGTTAACCAAAGAAATCCGTCCCCCAAAGGACAGAAAGTGATTTTTCCAATCCAGGATACGAGCCATAATTTTGTTCAACACCTTGTCAAAGTCCCTGTTTCGAATCCGACCAGATGACACGGGAACCCCCAGGTACTACATAGGGAAATTCCCATTCCCCATGCCCAACATAGATCTCACCCCATCCACCTTATCCTCTCGACATGTCGTTGAAATATAGAAAAAACTGTTCTCATGGTTAACCATCTGACCACTCCATTTATAGTACTCATTCAGGATATTATTTATGGTCCTAACAGATCTCACCCCTGCATTCATAAAAATGATTGTATCATCCGCGTAGATAAGATGAGAGACCAAGAGGCCCCCATGTCTCCGATGAAATAGCAAGATTTCCCCTACTTATCCACCTATTAAGAAATATACTAAGAGTATCCTGCATCTGGATGAAAATATTAGGAGATAAAGGGTCCCCTTGCCACAGCACGTGAACAGATTTGAAGAAACCATGAGTTCTTCCCAAGAAGGACATGGCTAGCCACGGTGAACTAACTCACCTAAAAATGAAGTTGCATGCCCAGGCAGAGAAACCCATCATCCGGAGAACTCTATTTATGAAACCCCATTCCAACCGATCATAAGATTTACTCATGTCATGATTTACATCCATATTAGATCCATGAGACTTCATGTTCATATCCCTCATCAGCTCCTGAGCCAGTGCCATGGATCCCTGGATCAACCTCCCCTTTACGAACCCATGCTGCTCCACAGAAACCCACCGCGACAGATATCTAGACAGTCGACTGTTGATCAGTGAAGCCAAAACTTTGTAAGGAAAGTTACACATGCTAACCAGCCGATAGTGGTTAAGGGAGGAAGGATCCTTGCACTTCGGCAACAGAACCAAGGTCATCGCCGCCGCTATCCAAGGAAGGACGCCCCCATATAAGAAATCTTGAATGTCCAGAATCAGGTCATCTTTCACATACTCCCAGCAACCCCTGTAAAAACCCCCTAAGAAACCATCCGGCCCCGCGACACTATCCGGGTTCAACTGCCATACTACCTCCTGCACCTCCACTTCATCCAGGATACATTCAAACTACTCATTCACTTGCAAAGAAACTACCTCTGGGATCACCTCCCATAACGCAGACTCTCTGGTATGATACCCCCCAATCTGTTCCCACTCGGACCTGCCAGAAGATCATTAAAATGAGCCAAGGCCAAACCCCCAACCACCCCCTGTTGTCTGAGAAAGAACCATCCTCCAAATCCAGATTAGGCTTCACAAACCGTCGCCTCTCCTTGATGCACACATGGAAATAGGTCGAGTTCTTGTCCCCTTCTCTCAGCCATCTCACCCTCGACCGATCCCTTGCTCTGGGCTCCTGAGCAAGTAACATCACTGCCAAGGCCTCCTTATTCTCTGATAGCTCCTCAAAAATGACATCATCCCACCTGCCCTCCAAACTATCCTCCAGCATCTCAACACCTTGTTTGTAGGACTCCATCTCATGATCCCACACAGGTAGAGATTTTTCCCAAAGCATAAGTGCCTGCTTCAGCCGCCGCAACTTGTTCATTTTTCATAACCATAATTAATGGTTTTATTTAAAAATTATGATTAATATATAAAATTGATTATTATATTATGAATATTATTATGGAGATGATAGACTTATGACCACGTGGACTATTGACATCGTACGAAGTTCATTTTCGACTAAAGTACCAAATAACGACAAAACATACGATATAAACTGAAATAAATATGTAATTGTATTAACATTGTAATAAGTGTTATAAAATGAATAATAAAAATAAAAAAGGTTATCAAGTAATTATAAATTAACATAAGTATATTATAAATTATTATAAAGATTTTATGTGACGATTCAGACTCAAGGTAAGGGACTTTTTAACTCAAAACCTCATTTTAAGGGTTTAATGATTTATTCTTGTTAATATTTATATTTATTTTCCGTGTATTCAAAATGGTTTTAAGGATTTATTTATATGTACATTAATATTTTAAAATGTTAATTCCTTTAAAAAGTTTCAAAGGGGTATGGGACACTATGATTAAAAAATATAATTTTAAAATGTTTTAATTGTGTTTTAAAAAATGGATTGATTATTTCAAAAACATAGAATGTTTTTAAACATATACACCATGTATATAATTTCATGATTTCATGTATATATAAATTATTAATGTTTAGATTAATACTTTTCAATTTTATTTTAATAAATTTGTTTTAATTTATGAGTGTGCATCTTGTAAAGATGAAATGTGATTTCAAATTGAAAATGATATTTTTATTTTATGCATGTTTTATGTGTTATGATTATGTTATGGTACTTGGGAATTATTTAATTATATGGGTGTTTTCATGATAAATTGAGGGTGGGTCATATTGTGATAGATCTCCAATTCATTGGGTAATGAGAAGTTAAATTATAAGTTTTATCCTAAGATATTTAGGGAATATACTTTGATGGGTATTCCAAACATAACTATGAATGTTACTCCCTATATAGTTGTGAAAGCTATAGTGTAAGTATGATATGGATTTCATAAGTTACCTTTATGTTTTATGATTTCTATAAATTTTTATAGGAATCTTATGATTACATGTGGTAAGCTAAAGAGTTTATGTTTTATGGGAGAAAAGTATGATTTTGTGAAAATGTTTTCATGAATATAAAATATTCATGGGCTAACAATTTCATTCTTATATTATATCCCTTACCGAGATTTTTGTACTCATCCCATGCTTTTGAAATGGGTTTTCACATGATTTAAGTTAGAATACAATCAAGGATGGGATAAGGTAAAAGTTATTATGATTAAACAAGAAAATAAACCACATTTCATTTTAAAAGTTTCTATTTTATTGAAGAAATGGATGTTGTTTGAAGTATCCACTTTTTATTTTTATGGTTTTCTTATGTATGAGTTATGGAATAATTCTATAGAGATCTAAACTTGTAAAGATATTCAATGTGAAATAAATTCAATTTATTGACTTAACTCGAGATTATGAAAATTTTAACGCTGGGGCCTTATATTTAATATTTATTTCAAGATCTTCTCTCAATCACCTTTTATTATTACATTCCAATTATTTAAGAGTTTCATCAATTCAATTCTTTCTTTATTGGGTCATAGTCTTTTTTACATGATTATACTTTTCAAGAATTATTTGATCCGACATTTTTTCTATTTTATAGGGTATTTTATTTTTTTATTAAAGTAAATTATTTATTATCATCAATAACCACTTTTTTATAAAAAAAATATAAAATAAAAGTTTAACTATAATATTTTGTTACGTTTATTCTGGTACATCTTAAATATAGTATTTTTTTCCTTTTTGTTGGAGTGAATTTTGGGCCCTACGGGGATGAAGATACTTTGTTTGTAAAATGTCATAAATTCCAGGGATGTATATATGTTTGAATTAAAGAATTACATGTATAAATGTGTTAAAGGTTTATGGGGGTTCTCCTTGGATTCGTAATTCTTTGCAGATGGTTTAAGATTTTTCTATGTAATTTGTACAACTGACTTCTTATTGGGAATATTCACATCATGAACTAGTTATACGGCATGAATTTTTTGTAGAGAAGATATCTTGAGTCACATTTAAATCGTGAAAAATTAAAAGTTTTTAAATCATTTCATGTTGTGAATGGTTAAATCAAGATTAATTCATCCAGAGGCAATGCCTTTTTTTGGGTATCTACAAAAATCATATAATTCATGATGTGAATGGGGTTCACCAAATTAATTATTCAGGTCTAGTGATTTGTAATAATTATATAAATATAATTCTTCTCTCATTTGATGTGAATGACTTCATATCAAACCCTATAGAAATTTTGGGCAATTTTTGGTGATTTTCCTCCCTTTGAATCAATCCATTTGAAGTTTGATCCCCATAGAGGTTATGTCACTTCTCCTTAGTAAGCAGTCTTACTTTTCTTATCTACATTTAGTTGTGGTAGTAGAAATACACAAAAACTTCCATTTAGCGGTGGCTTAAATCGCCGCTACATGGTTTGGAGACAGTTTACAGAAACCACCGCTAAATTTGGCGTCGACAATCTATTATCGATAGTTATTTCCATTTAGAAGTGGTTTAAGGGAAGCGACGTAGCTGCCTCATTTTGCGGCAGTTTTACTGATTTCAGTGGCGGGTTTTATGAGCCCTGGATTTTATTTTATTAGTGGTGGTTATAACCACCTCTAATAAAATAAAATCCAATGGCCCTAAAACCACCGCTCAAGTCATGAGAACCGTCGCGGAATGCACGCGAATGATGTGAGTCTGTAGCGGTGGTTAAAACTACCGCTAAACATAAAAAGTACTTATGTTTAATGGCTGTTTTAACCGCCATTAATGTCTTACCTGTATACTTTTCAGGGTGGCTAAAACCACCGTGAAAAGCTGACCAGAAAAAATAAATAAATTTTCTGCTTCCACTGCACCACTGCCCTAAGAAAAATGAAACCAAAAATACCAATATCCCAAAAGATTAATGCACACAAAATTTAAAAAATAATGGAGACAACTAGTAAAATATTTATAGTCGTGATGCTTGGAAAATATAGTGGAACATTATAAATGGATATGTGTAGTGAGGAGGAGTAAAAAACATGACCTGAATTGATAGGGAATGGGTACAACACCACCCAACACATTCTAAGGTTTATTTAAAATTATTTTAGATTAGTGATTCATGGACATGGAATACTCATTTAAGGTTATAGAATTAGGACCATGTAGTGATCATGCAACTAAACCATGCTTGAGGTGGACTTCCTCCCAACCCCTAAACCCTGCTGAGCCATGACTGCTTCAAGAATCAAGGATATTTATACAATTATAATTGATTATAGGGGTGAACCCAATGAGGGGAAGAAGTGACCTGAAAAATATCATGATTACAATTCCAACTTTTGAGAACTGGGAAGTGAAATGGGAGTAATCGAAAAAAAATAGAATTATTATTGACCATGTTTGAAACATAGGATACCTGAGATGGTTGAGGATAGGATGAAAAATATCATGATCTACTATTTATAGAGATCAAAGCATGAGATCTACTTTTTACCAGTAAATGTACTTCATTGAATGAGCCTGGGATAGTATGTAAGACACTATGTACATGAATCATTTCATTAGAGATTCTTTTCAGATTGGTAGGGTGAGGATTATCCAAATATTATAATGTGTGAAACACACAAGTGTGTGGGGGGATGTACCATATAGAATATTAGGTTCCATGGGAGATATTTCTTCATGTGCTTAAATGTTTTATTTAAACATGTGGGTTGACAAGATTCAAGCATGGCCTAGAGGGAAACGTCCCCATGATGAGTTGCTGGTAGGGATGGGACTAAGATGAAATATACATGAATCAATATGTGTCTCCTCATAATAGGCATCAAGACAAACATAGTTTTGTTGCGTGACATGGTAAGAGACTATTGTCGGTGGAGTGATTTCATCTCTGGAAAGGATATCATATCATCTCATATTCGGAGAAATACATGTTTTATACGGGTAATGTGTGGTTTATTTCATACTTATTGTATGAGGAATCTCAGTTTTATATGTGGTAATTATTTTTATAATCATCCAACACTTATTGGATGAGGCGTCCTTATTTCATTTAATAGGGTATGGTTGTTAATTAACATTTTTTGTTGAGGAAATTGGGCTTTGATGTTTAAAATAATACAACATGGACTATGACTACAAATAGTTTAAATTCCTAGAGCTCCAAATATAGGAATAGGTTTGAGTTAAAGGTCCCCAAGCTTTGACCAAAGTAGATAGGAAAGGTAGAAACCTATAATGAGTCGGTGATAGGGTTGTGCCCTAGATTAAATATTTATATGTAACTACTTATGTCGTGATTATTGGAATCAAACCACATGTTTTTATGATTTATAGTGTCATAGGATACCAACGCCAGAAGGGTTTACCTTCTTGGATGATGATATTGAATAATTACATATTATAATATTAGGCATCAATAATTTATAAGAGGTGAAATTATCTCTCTTTAAGAGACATATCAATTTTTTATGGGGTTAAATTATATATCTTTAATAGGTATATATATTTTTCATGGGGTAATGATATAGTTTAAATTCATCTTATTATGATTTTAGAAGGTCTTTTGCATCTATATGCCCATTATTTACTTCCTCATATCAGGAAATGAGAGCATTTTGGCCCACTGATATGTCAACATAAATGAAAGGAGATTATTGCAAAAAAAGAGGCTCATGTGAGTGTTTTTGGGCAATGACACCTTATGTAATGGATTATTATATGGTGAATCATCAGCTAGGATCAATGATAGAAGATATATGCATCAATGTGTATCCCATGGAAATGGGAATCAATCCACTCATAGTTCTAGAATGTTGTGAAAATAGATGTTTGAGGAAACTCCAGGGATGAATAAACCCATGTGATGGATGTATGACCATATTTTATTGTCATAATACTTGGACTATGGATCTCTTGATATAAACTGTTATAGTATAGATTTGTGAGGTGGGGTAATCAAGAATGTTTTTGTAGTGAATAAAACCTGGGGTTATAGGATAAAATAGGCCCTTCGACCCATGACAAAATCCTGAATATGATTGCACACGGTGTAAGATCATACAACCAAGACCATGATAAAAAACATAATGTCATGTCTTGAAGAAAATGGGTTTTTCATCTCACATAATGTGATGCTTCCATGTTATATATGAGTTAATGTTTTTGAAAATATCATAATTATCATAAGAGGAATCCATATTTTATATAGTGTAATACTTTTAGATCATCCAATACACATCGTACAAAGAATCCCAGTTTTATATGGTTTAATACAATCTCCCATTAAGAGGAACCATGGTTTTATATGGGTTATGACCACATTTTAACATCATGAACAGAATATGATAACCATTAACAACGCATGAAGATTCATTATCTACACATTCTACCTCACCAAAGTGTCCACAACACTATCCCATTGATCACTATAAAATGCCCCAATTTTTTCAACACATCCTAGAAATCCAAAATCTCGACTACCGATTCAAACAAAGGCCTAAATGGAATGATGTATACCACACTCGAGAAATCAAGACATAAATGGAAACATCAAAAATCAATAAAATGCATAAAAGGAAACATGAGAAATTAAGGAAATGTTAGGACATGAAAATGATTGGAAGGAAACTATGGTCTACACATGTTACATACACAAACCAATTGTTCCCATATTTGTTCAACACATCAACAATAAAACTACTCATGGTCCAATGATGCATCGTCCCCCTCTCCACCTCCATCTCCACTTTTTGTTGTCACCAGTAAGAACATTATATTGAAAATTAAATATTGTTGCATATTTATATTAAAACTTAAAACCAATAAAGTTTTCAAACTAAATGATTCTTATTTTTTTTGATTTACCTGCATACCACCAGTGGATGCACTACCACCAGGGGCATATCTACTCATCGGCTGATGGATATTAGTCATCACTTCTGCAAAGCGGATATCTGAACCCCCTGATCTTGAACTGTGGTTCGTAGAGAAGCAATATCCCTCTGAGCATCTTCGGGTATGGACTGACTATAACTAGGAGTAGATGAAGCTGGAATACCTAGTGGAAGGCCAAAAACCTCATATGCTACGGGTCCGAAACTCATCCTGTGCACTCTACCAGGATGCTCCTTCCCAAGGACTTTATCAACTGGGTCATCCTAGGAGACTGAGTAAGACTGCCCAGGATTGGAATCTCATAGTTCTTTAATTTTTAACTATAAATCAAATATCAATATATATTAACATAGTAAAAATTGAAAATAAGTTATTATAATAAAAAATTGACTTCATACCCCAACTTCATTGGAAGGATCATTAACAAAAATTCCATCTGATTTTTTGTGAACATCCAACCATAGTTCAATTCGGGATGAATCATGCCCAAAACTCTGTGACTGCATTAAGAAAAGATAAATCAACAATTCAATATATTAAATAGATAATATTGTCTTATAAATATTTAAACTAATTAAAAATTACCAATGTCGTTCGGCTTCTAGAAAATATTTTTGAGCTCGTAGTGTGAGGGATGACTTGCTTAGCCCGGTTTTATGCATTTTGTCTTGAGAGATCCTGAAATAAATAAAATTCAATTTAATATTAATGTATTCAATGTGATCTATTCTTCATATACATGTATAAATGTAAAATTGGGGTAATATAATAATATATATTTCAATACCATCTTCTTCTCATCACGATATCTGTCAACAAAAACTTTCCATTGTTCTTTCGGTACCCCACTTGGTATCTTCTCATACATTTGTTACACGGTCAATTAAGTATCATTGACATCACACCACAATATCCTTTTGAAATATTTCCATTTCTTACAAAGATTTTTCAACATCCACTTCTGTGCTATCACATCAGCAACTGTAAAGTGGAAGAATATCTGTATACAGAAATTTATTTTGAACATATTAGTAACATGAAATTCAATTAAATCATAATGTAATAAAATTACCATTATTTGGGAATCAAAAACTTAATTTTTCATGCTTGGAGTCATATGTCTCCAATAATCATAAGAAATAGGAAGAGAAATGTTCTATGCTTCCATCTGGCCCAGAATATGACCAAGTAACCCTGCGGTGTCATCCGTATAGACCCCATAAGAATCAAATGGCATGACTATATTCTCGCCATTCATATTAAAAATATCTGAACTTTTTATTTTTTTTCTCCACAATTGCATTTTTTTCATCTTCAATGAGAAAACAACTAGTATAAACAAAATGCAATAAAGTTATTTAATTAAAATTTGTAACTTAAACAGTGACACTCTAGTATGACCGTGGTGAACTAGAAGGGGCATGTCGCTGCCCAACTGTTGAGGCTCATTAAGGGAGATCCGATGAATCAACCTCTAATGGGACATCTACATATGGTGTGAGAAATGGTGCAGGGGGAGATGGTGCAGGGGTGTAGGCAGCTGGTGCCTCAGATGCCGTGGGGAGGGCGCTAGATGGATCGTCATCTATTTCAAAACTAGAAGAAATACTTTACCTCTTCCTCCTTGGAATTCCTGTCATTTAATAAAATAAAATTAAATTCAGAATATATATTTTAAAAAAAATTATGTAGAAAAAAAATTAAAAATGATAATAGATGCCCAGTACTAACAGAAAAAATATTTATAACAATGATAATTAATGACTGCAGAAATGAAACAAGTGGTTGCTTAATGAATAAATAATTTTACATAAAATCATTTTCACCTTAAATCATTTCGGTTTCCTGATCCATTTCTTTATCCACTTCATTCATCCTTGCTAGACTAATATTTTCAATATCATGATGGACAAATAATTCTGCTTCTTTTTGTTGATTAAATTTAATTTCAGAGGTCAAATTTTCCACTTCATCACCCATATCATACAAATCTCTTTGTATTACGTGAGCAACTACAATCCACCCTTCATCCACAACATCATTCACATAATATACCATTTTTTCTTATGATTATAAGATATATGGATCATGCAGTTCATGATCATTATCATCTATCAAGAGAGAGAAGTTCACAAAAGTAAATTGCAAGGAATCTCTTTCAACACCTCTGATAATATCGACCCATTTTATTTGAATAAAACAATAGAAAAATGTCCATGGTAGTTTAATTCAATAATATCATGCAAGTTTCCATAGTATCCCACTTCTACAAATGTAAATATACCACTATTTTTTATTTTTAAACCCACTTCTCGATCGACTATACGAAATCTAAATCCATTAATATTATAATCGTCGAACTTTATAACTTGTTTTATAAGACCTCTAGCAAGAAAATTCAAATCTTTTGACAAGTCTGCTCGAGTATCAGTATTCATGATCTGAAAAAAGAAATATAATTTAATATATTTAAAAAATGTATGTGTCAAACTAATATTCATATTTGTAGCAATATTTATGAACTTACACGTCGTGGAAACCATTATACAAGCTCTTTATTCACAAATTTAGTTATATCTTTCTCATTTTGTGTTCGGCCTCTCATTCATCTATTTGTTTTTATCCTCAACTCTTTAATAAATGGATCTATAATTTCACTATTCAACAGCACATATCTATGTGCCTGTAATAATTCCAATTTTGTCATTGTCACATTTGAGGCCCTCCCAACTGATCGGCCAATAACAGGAAATATTTTTGATTTCTGATTCATTTGAGATTGATTTGATGTGTTGTCAGCACGTCCAACTCGATTAAATCTTGTCTCAATATCATCCAAATATCTAGAACAAAAGGTAAGATACTCCTTATCCAAATATCCTTCTGCAATAGAGCCTTCTGGTTGAGCTTTATTTCTCATGTATGCTTTCAAATGCCCATGATATCCGTGAAATAAAATAATAATATTATGCGTTTATTTAAATTCCAAAAATTGTTTACTTAACTGAAAAAAAATATAAATAAAATACCTATCAATTGGATACATCCATCTATAATGAACGGGGCCACCTAATTTAGCTTCCTCAACCAAATGCAAGATTAAATGCATCATGACAGTAAAAAACAATGGAGTAAAGATCATCTCCATTGCACAAAGAATCAATAAAAACCTCTCCTGGAGGTTTTTAAGATGAAATGGATGTAGATATTTCTCACATAATTTCCTAAAAAATGTGCATAATTGGAGTACAACGGCATTAACTTTTTCAGGTAATCATGTACGCAATGCGAATGGTAGTAACTATTGTAAAAAAATATGTGAATCATGAATTTTCAATCCATGTAACCTACAATTATTCAAGTCAAGACACCTTGAGATGTTACTCGAATACCCATCAGATACCATCACATTCTTTAAAATTCGAGGGAATGTATCTTTATCCCTATTTTTCATTTCAAAAATGTCAAGATCATACTTTTCATTCTCATTTGGCCAGAGATCATGTTTTATGTTCATTACTTGTAAGTCTTTGCGAGCATTGAGATGATCCTTTAACTTTCCATGATCATTAAGTAATGTGAAAATCAAATAATCAAATACATTCTTCTCAATATGCATCACATCAAGATTGTGGAACAAAAAATTAAATTCCCAATACGAAAGTTTGAAGAATATACTTTTTTTCTTCCATTGTTCCATTCTGATTTCACTTAACGATGCACTACGGACCTGTTTTCCACTATCATTCAAATGATGAACCTTCCCAAATTCTATTTCAACATTTTCAAGCTATGTCAATATTTCAGAACCAGTAAACAAGTTTGGAGGTGGTCTACGATCAATGGAACCATTAAATTTTTATCTATTTAGCCGAAATCTGTGAGATGCATCGAGAGATCTTCGATGGCACAAGAAGCACCATTTTCTTCTGTGAGGTAGCTCTTTGAGATCAAAATAAAAGTTACAAATGGGACAATCCAAACCCGTGTAAGTGTTCTAACCAGATAAATTCCCAAGACTAGAGAAGTCACTAATGGTCCACATTAAAGCCGCATTCTTTTTGAACATTGTTTTAGAAGAAGCATCAAATGTCTCAACACTGTTGCTCCATCACTCCTACAATTCCTCAATCAAAGGCTACAAGAATACATCAATATCATTTCCAGGCATTTGTTTTCTAGGAATAATCATTGAAAGAATAAAAGATTTTTGTTTCATGCACATCCACAGAGGCAGATTATAAGGGATCAAAACAACTGGCCAAATGCTATAACTGGTACTCAAAGTCCCAAATGGGTTGAATCCATCGGCAGCCAATCCCAATCAAACATTCCTAGGATCATCTGAGAAATTTAGATGTAATTAATCAAATGTCTTACACAATTGGGAATTTCGTGGATGTATCATTAACCCATCATTGTTATTATCTACAGAATGTCACTTCATGTGTTCAGTGGTTTTTGATGACATGAATAATCTTTGTAATCGAGGCTTCAAAGGAAAGTAACACAAAACCTTTTCAGGTGTGTTCCTTTTCTTCTTCTCCATGAAATTACGTTCATTCAGACTTCTAACATCACCCTTTGACTTCCATCTAGAATAAGAACATTTATTGAAATTCTGTCTACTTGAATCCTTGCAGCAATAAAGCATACAATCATTGGGACACACATGTATTTTTGTATAATTCAGACCAAGCTTGTTAACAACTTTTTTCATATCATAAAAAGATTCTAGGATTTTTGCTTCAGGAAATACATCAGGAATAAATTCCAATATCATGGGCATTGCCTAATTTGTAAATCCACATAGACATTTGATATGGTACAACTTCAATAGAAATGAATTATTTGAATATTTCAAACACCCACTATACAACTATTGATTTACACCATCAACTAAACCCTGAAACGAATTTTCCTCAGTGAAGTTTTCTCTTACATTTGGCTCCACAGAATCTAGAGGAGGATCCAATGATAGGTTACAATCTTGATCTGCTTGTGTTACAGTCTCAAAAACATCGCTTGTCACATTGCAATTTGTAGCACCCTCTTCTGGTTGTTCAGATATGTTTTGATACTGATAGTGGTGTCTTGCAGTGTCGGATGCATTATTTATGAGGTTTTTCATTTCATTTTTCATTGTCGACGAACATGGGACCTCATTTTGTGGATTCACATCAGTGCTCAATCTTTCTGTAATGTTCGATTCTCCATGCCAAATCCAACACAAATATTGACCAAGGAATTGCTTTAGTATTAAATTTTCATAAACATCATCTCACTTCAACCATGTTCTAAATTTACATTTAGGAAATGGACATCTTATTCTCCCTTCAACGGATCGAGTAGAAATTGGAAAATCTAAAAACTCATTCAAACCCTTAACATATTGAGGTGTGTTCCTCGGTAATGTGATCCAGCTTTTATCCATGCATATAACAATGTGCCTACACAATAATAAAAAAAACTAAAACACATAGTTACTACTAAGTTGAGAAAGAGATTCATACATAAGATAGTGTAAGATTACAGAAACATAATATAATAAAGATGACCCCCCTTAGTTAGATATGAACAATATAGTGTTTGGGATAGGGGAAGTTTCTTTGGTAAAGGGAAATAGTGTGCTAACAACATGGTAGCTAATTTACCATGAAAACCAAAGCACATTGTTAATTTGGAATAACCCCCACCTAAGTTCTCTATAAAGTCTTCATATAAAACTCTAATATTGAATAAATCTATTATAAATAATGTTTAGGGAAAACCTTATGATGCTTACAAAACTCAACACATTCTTAGATATGGTCATGCAACCCTACTGAGGTTATATCCTATAATAACCTTTAATATATATGTATCCTCAATATGAAAAATAACCAAAAAACCTATAATATATATAAAGGAACTACTAAAATGTATACAATGCATAATGGGAAGTAGGGGGACGGGGTCACCGGGGTCGTTGGGGTCGTTGGGGTCGTCGGGGTCGCAGGGTCATGGGGGGCTGGGGGAAGCGGAGTCGCTGGGGTCGTGGGGTCGTCGGGGTCGCGGGGGGCTGGGGGAAGCAGGGTTGCCAGGGTCACGGGGTCGCCGGGGTCACAGAGTCGTAGGGGGTCGGGGCCTTAGATTTGGATGAATTAAATGTTTGTTCCTTGGAGTGGCAGGAACCACGTGAGGGATGGTAGTCTTGAGTCATGATAAGTGGTGGTGTTCATGGAAATTTATGATGAAATAACTTGGGAGATTAGGTTTTGAGGTTCTACGAACCTTGTGTGGATTGAATTCCTAGACCTCTCTTTGTTGTATTCACATTGAAAAGAGTGGTGGTGTGACTTGAGGGTGATTTGGATCATATATGTGTTAGTGCTCATGAGTAGAGAATTATGGTAAAATGGGATGATCGAGGATCTGACCATGGAGTTGAACTAAGAGTCAGATTCAAACTTCAGTGTGGGCATTGATCATTTTTGTTATTCATTTAGTTTTAAGGAATTGTGGTCGGGATATGATAGAGCATTGGTGGGTGGTATGGATCGCCTTTTGTATAATTCATCTAGAGAAAGACTTACTAGTGTTGTTGCATAAAAAATGATGTGGTAATGTGGAGACCACATCAGAAATGTTGTTCAAGATGCGGCTGATGTGGTTTGGGGATCAAACTAGGGTATTTGAAGAATATTTGATGTGTTTGGGCTTGGTTTTTGGAGTTTCATAGTATAATCATGTTGGGAATTTGGAGATGAAATGTGGGGTGTTCGTACTATCCTCCAGGACAATATAATATGATAATCAGAATCACATAGGTGGAAATAGATCCCTGAAGGAATTCTCTCTAAAAATTATATTTGGGAACTTGGAAGAATTATATTCATCCAAACCACTACAATAGGTTAGAATGAATTAAATACCATTCACATCAACACACAAAATAAATTTATTCAAAGTAAAGGGATGTTATGCTTGAGTAACACACATTTTATGGACTCCATGATCGAGTATCAAAAGTATAATGAACTCCATACCTAAGTGTCATAATTCATTATAGTCAAGTAGGCCTTATAAATAAATAGGTTATCCATTTCAAAAAATAATGAAAATACAAAGATACATATTCAATGAAAGTGATTACTTTCATCAAAGATTATACATATTAATGAAAAATCATCTAGTTGGGTAACATATAGGGAAAGAAAATACAAATAAAATTTAAATACAAAATAAACCTAGTTGAACTATCTCACAATAAAATTTACCAAAAAAAGTCACAACAATATTCACATCTCAAAACATCTCCATGTGATCCCTGAAAAGTAACAACATTCCAATGTCCATTAATGGAACAAGAGGAAACAAATAAAAAGAAATCACAATCTTTAAATTAGAATGAAAAGATAGAAGTTACACACACACATGAATGTGTATGAAAAGTGTGATATAAATAGTCATAGAAATATTTCACCATAGATTCTTTGTAATTCATTTTATAAAAAAGATTAAAAAATACTTATTTTAAATATAGTTATAGAGTTTATTATTCACATATAGAAGTTTTAAAATACATAAATCACAATATTTATCCATTTTAGTAAAAAAATCTACGATTCCTATATAAAACATGGGTATAATTAACACATTATATAATAAACATTAAACCAAAAAAAATAACTAAAACAAGAATTGAACATAAATAAGCGCCAAGATATTACTAAATAACTATATAAACATCCACTAAGAAATGGTTCCTAATTAAAAAAGCAAGTTTTATGGGTCAATCTAGGTAGGAAATGGGATACACTAAGTAATCATCAATGGGAACCAAGAATTATGTGTAACTCACTGGTTTATAACATAAATGATATTAGAACACACATATAGACACCAAAAAATTTATCGGCCAACCCTATTTGAACTAAACTCTACCCAACCCTGGCCGATTCTATTAGTCTCATGGGGAGGTAATCCTAAATAGAAAGAATCCATTCTAGGTGAACTAGAAATTGAATAATCTCTAATATTTTAACACTAATAAAGATATTTTATTTTACTGCATTGGTTTCCCAATAATTCAATAATTGGGGGAGTGGAAAAAATCAAATTATATGAGGATAAAATATATTATATTATTACACTTCAAATAAACCTTATCTGACTTCCAATAACCTCCCAAGAAATATTTATCTTTTACATCATCTAAAGAATTAAATGTTTATAAAATTATTCATAATAAGGGAATATGTCACCACACAACATAAAATATCCAATGAGGTAACAATGAGGGTACAAAAATCACATGGAAAAAATTCATTATTATGATTCCAACCATGGTTTTAATTAAATATTTGGATGCCAATCCATTTTTATAACTGTTGAAACTTTTAATAAAATCACATTTTTAAATAATTTTACAAATCAATACATTACATTAAGAACAATTTAAAATCATAATTGGACATATATGTCTAGTTTCCATTAAACATATTCTAATTACACACCTTTTTTATAGACCATACCTTAAAAACATAAAGCATCTTTTTGTAATAAAAAAACAGGGGTTAATCATATCCATAAAATTAAAAATCCCTTAGAAGGAGCCTTAAGGTAATTTTCCCAAATAAATTACATGAATTTCAATAATTTTTATATCAAAATTAGATATAAATTATAATACCCTTTTATTAAAATCTAGGAAAAAAATAAAACACTCTTAAAACATAATTACATGAACCATAAAAATTTGTATCTTAATAAGAAAAGAAACGTTAGGCCATATAAGAATTTCATGATGTTGTAAATTAAGTAATTTCATAAAAACAAATGACATGTCCAAGAGGAAACAAATCTACTTCTATGATAGAAGAACCATACTACAAGTAAATGAAATCCACTAACCCTAAAATACCAAACCTCCTGATTAAACACATCCAAAACCATAAATATATTCCTTATGGGTATTCTTGTTCATTGGAGAATTCAAAACCATGAAATAAGGTAAAATTACTATAATTCAAACCTTAGGGTTCGTATAGGTCGTCGGGGACGCGGGGGGCTGGGAGAAGTGGGGTCGCCGGAGTCGCGGGGGGTCGGGGTCACCGGAGTCGCAGGGTCGCTGGGGGAAGCGGGGTCACTAGTGTCACAGGGTCGCTGGTTTTGTGGGGGGATGAATTCAGGGGGAAGTGGGGGGTCGCGGGAATTGGGGTCGCGGGGTGAGAAGGGGGTCAGGGTGGGGAGGAAGGGTCGGTGGTGTAGAAAAGTATTGTTTCGTGGCTGTTTATTATAAACTGCCACGAATCCATTTTAAAAAAAGGTTTAGCGGCGGCTCCCCAAACCGTCGCTAAAGTCAATTTCTATTTTAGTGTGGTGTTACAACCCCCTCCCTCCAAAGATACTACAATGAAGGAAGAGAGATAATGACCCCCGAGTCCCACCTCTATTAGGCATCAGGTTGGCGACTAGCACTAAGGGTATGAAAATCTCATAAATGGGAGTCATTTCCCTTTATAATAAAATATGATTGGGAGATAGGATATATCAAACACAAGAAAATACAAGATATAATATAAAAAAGGAAACCAAAATCATCACATAATACATGGATAAATAAAATAGATATAGATAAAATTCACAAGCTATGGAAGCGAAACAACAATATCTCTAATGGTTTGATCTAGTAATATCTATCCCAGTAAAAGAGGTCCTCTTGGAAAATCATAAAACAATTTTATATACATATGGTGAGTATAAAAATATACTCAGAATGAAAACCAAATTCCCTCATGCACATGTGAAAAGATAATGTTAATGAGTTCATGAGGAAACAACAGAACCACTAACACCTAAACTGGTCAAATAACCAAACCCCAACCTCCCCAAGGCTCGCTCAGGAAATAACGCATCTAGGAATAAAAAAATAATAAGAACCAAATCGATAAAGAGTACCTCATATTGATTCCCCACTAATGTGCTACTCTCCCACAACAACATCATATGTCTTGGAGCTCCCATCTCTTCTGCAAAACATATACCCCCACCCTGCATCATTGTCACATTACATCGTGCTCATAGAAACCTGGGCCACCACCCAACAAAACAGTCACATCTCAAATCGCCTGAAGACACCTTGAAATCGCATTAAAACCATAACCAGAGTAGTAGGGTATCATGAACTTGAAGGAAATCAACCTTGTTCCATCCTCCTACCATAAAAACCCCTGACATATGCCACCCCGTAACATTATAATATCACATATCGCTCAAAGAAACCTGGGTCACCACCCCAAAACACAGTCATATCTCATTTCACCTTAAGACACCTAGGTCACTACCTCACAACACGATCATATCACACCTCGCCTGAAAAAACCAGAGCTATCACCTAGAACACTAACAGACCTCCTACAATCACAACCTTTGCATATCTACTCATTTGGAAGAGAGAGAGATAAAGATAAGGTATCCAGTCAGCCATCCTCATCACCATGATGTTCATAGAAACACCCCCGATGTGAATATATGGGTTTCAAAACATAGTGGTCGATGCGAGTGGGGTTTATATAGAAATTATAAGGAATATTATAGTATATAAATATAGCCACACACAATCCCAACTAATGTGTTCTTAACAAAAGGATAACTAACTCACAATATCTCCACTTTAATTGCCACCTATTAATGAAAACACCATTGAAACAATCCACACTTTACTTTCCACATTTCAGTTTTAGTCTACACTTAACCAATATCTAGATTCAAATTACCAATTAATTCCACATTAATAGCCCATTGGTACACAAGATTCTAGTAAATTAATTTATATTTTTCATCCCACCAGTCCTTATATAAACATCAAACATTTAAACCACATTCCCATATCAATTCATTTTCTATTTCAACCCTTTCCGTATCAATCCATTATTAACCACATTATTCCATTACTACTTGTGAAACTAACACAACTCAACATCACACAACAACTAGCACATCACAACAACAAACTAGCACGATAAGAAACCCATATCATCCTAATCCCAATTTCCTTCCAATCAGCCTCACATGGCTATCATCACACATCACCGCCACTTTCTGCATCATCACTGCTACACATCACATTAACATAAAAATCCATAACACATAACCACCCCCAAAAACACATTCTAGATCACATAAAATAAAATTATTTCATATTTATCATAGGGTATCTTTATCACTTTCACATTATTATTTAGGGGTGTTCTTACACAAGCTGTATATCTAGGGGAATCCATTTCATTTTTCTGAATATAAATAATTAAACAATTCTATTTAGGGTGATATCAAACATTCAAAAAAGATTGGGGTTCTATAACATCAAAACTACAACACAAAAAATCCACCAACAACCATGATTTTTTAGCAAGGCATCACACTTTTACAGACATAATATCAATAATAATAAAGCTTGTAAAAACATGTGACTCACAATCCCCATCCCATTTTTAAAATTCATTTAGTTAATTAATTTATTTTAATTAATTTTGATGAAAACACATATATCTAGATAAAAAGGTAATACTCCCCACATGATACACATAAATAGAAACAAATGATAATTCCCTACCATAATTTTTAGTCCAAACAATAATGAGAAACATTGTTCGTAAGGCCTGAGATGAATCCATAATTGTCTGATTCTTCATATTCAAAAAATTAAAGGTAAAAATATGATTTAACTAGATCTATAAATTATAACTCGAATACTATGAAAAAAACTATCCAGATACCTTCTACTCATTAAGATAAATCCAACAGAACTAATGGTGCATCAATCTGATTAATATTGTGGGAGATATGGAAGAGATAAATTGAGAA
Organism: Viscum album; assembly: GCA_963277665.1. Taxonomy (NCBI): domain Eukaryota; kingdom Viridiplantae; phylum Streptophyta; class Magnoliopsida; order Santalales; family Viscaceae; genus Viscum; species Viscum album. Next base: position 519,434,154 of record OY728145.1, read on the forward strand.
TTTGGGGTATTTTATTTACCAGATTTTCAGTTATCAAAATATGTTTTTTATTTAATTATCACACTAAATTAACTCATTTAATTAAATATCTATTACAAAAATTTTATTTAATTTTTATTTTTCAAATTCCCCAATTAATTATGATTATTTTTTAAAGATATTTGTATTCTTTTTTTCGGTGACACCCCCACGAAGTGCCTCCCCTCTTTCACGCTTCACTCTCCCTCCAATTTCTTATTATTTATTTTTAATATTTATTATCTATATTTAATAAATTTCAATCTCTTTTTTAATTTTTTTTCATTAATTGAAACATACACTATCTCTCATCATTACCCTTTTCCCATGTCCACCTCTCACGCCCTCTCCATGGCATATTTATTTATTTATTGTTATTTTATTATTATTATTCTCATGACTCAACTACCTCTATCTCTATTATTATTTAATATAAATCTTTATTTTTTAATACTAAACCTTTATTCAAAGCCTCACCCCACCTATTAAACTTCTTTATACATTTTTTTCAATTATTTATTTCTTGCATTGTTTTTAATTTCATTCATTCTCACTTATCATTATTTTTATTTTTAAATGACATATATATAAAACAATATATATATATATATAATAATATTTTAAAACTCTAAAATATATATAACAATATATATTTATAGTAAAATATATATATATATACACACGTGTGTGCGTGTGTAAAAATATACACACTTGTATATATATATATAATTAAAATATAAATACATACATTTATAGTTTTACATTTATGTGTAATGTATAACTTCACAACACACACACATGTATTTATAAAATAATGTAGATTATATATATATATATAATTTTTAACAAAAACATTTTTAAATGTTTAATTACAACATGATGCATGTAAATATACATATTTACACATGTGTGTAATATGATGTATAAACTATTTTTAAAATTACCCATAACAAAAACCCTTTAAATATTAAATAAACATTTATGTGAATAAAAAAAATAATATTTTATTATGCAACAACTTCGTGAACCCTCTATACCTGAAAAAATGATAAAGTAAGAGCTCCAAAAATCTGGGCTTTTACATTAGATACCACTCAAACAATTATCATCGTTGAGGATTAAAACAAAACCAAAAGAAAATGAGAATGGTGATACAAAAAACTAACCAATAAGATACCTCTCAAGGATACTGATATATATTTGTAACATAACAACCACTAGGGAAAATAAGGGTAAATCTATATAAATCTTTAAATAATCTCCTGGGGGAGATACCTCTCATATAGGAGTAAGGCCATTAATTAATAATTACATAAAGGATGAAAATCCATATCATATATTAACAATAGATTAAATATTTCAACACAAAAATGCATGCTTTAAACAAATTGGAATTTTGAGTACAATCCTGTGACTCTCATTCCCATGTATGGTCACAAAATCACTTCAAGGGATACACTGATATCCAAAACAGAAGCAATAATCAAAACAGATAAATCAATCATGAGGAAAACATTAATTTTAAATTAATTCATCATTCATAGATTAAATTTCCAACTCCAATTTCAATACCAAATCATAGTTTTTTTTACGAAGTTCATGAATTTTAAAATCACCCGTCATTTAAAGATATTTTCTTAATCTACATTAAAAACACTTCCTCAAATCACTTTTCATTTTAAGTCATTTTTTATCAATCTAAAATTTTCAAAGCCTTTAAAATAATGTTTTATTTCATAATTTCGCCCTTTTTGTTTCAAAAACAAACATTAAATGGTTTTTTTAAATCCATTACACTTATTTCAATTTTTTTTCGGGAGTCCCAAATTTTAAAAATGGCATGAAATTTAAACAAAACAAATCATAAGGTTAGAGAAATCCATTTTATTAAAATTTAAAACTTTTCCCAGGTTAAAAAAAACGTTACTTACAAGGAGAATTCTCATGAAACAATTTCACATGACATTTCCCAACCAATACAAGAACTTATATCAACATAGATAGAGCTTCCACAGGCATAAAAATCAATGAAAATCATCCATTGTACCATGATATCTTCTAATTTGGGTGGAACTGACTCTCCCACATAGTTTTAAAATGTTTCGTAATATAACACATCATTATAGGGGAAATAGTTTCCATCCCATCATATTTTTGAGGTAATAACACAATTCTTCAACATAATATTAATCACAATAAGCCCAACCAACAAAATAGTAGTCAATAATTCTCATCACTTCCTTTATAAAATGATTTAGGTGTGGGAGGCAAGACCATCTTCAATAGTTTCAAGATTTTCCAAACAACAATTTTTTTATTACCAACGTTACGTGATAAACCATTTAATATGAAGTGTGTGATTCCATCAATACAAAAATATCAAAATATAACACTATTTATGTTACCATAAAAACCACACGTCTCAGCCACTTCTCATCACCACCACTGGACAACAAGATGACTGACCCGAACTTACCAACTAATGAAAACATCCACCTTCCATTTCAGACAATCACAACACCTTATCACTTTACCATCTCCAAGAAACCACTATTTTTACATAACATCCTCCTCCATATCATAAACCACACTTCCCCAACCAACAATCACCACTATAAAAACACATCAAATCCCTAAGTACACAAATAAAATAATTCCCTATCTCATGTAAAGATATTATCCATAGTTGGCGGCACCGACTCACCCACATAGCATTAATCATGAAAAAGTATGACGTGTTTTGATTAGGGATCCAGTTTCCCCATCTTTGAATGCTTGAAGTTTTTTTTATCACACAACACATAAAGAAAACAAAATAAGACCAACCACACATAGTAGTAATGCATTCCATCTTCCATAATTATTCAGGGGTTACATTACTTCACCTCATTATTTAACATGGGTAGTCTCAGACAATTTAAAATATTCCATGAAGAACGAGTTCATTAACCATATATAAGTTAGTGGCCTTTTAATACATGTTGATATTAATCAAATAGTCACATTAAGGTTCTCATAATCAATAATAATCATAGTAAAAACAAGGTTTCCAATAACAATTATTTTTAGAAAGACATATCAACATTACAATTCAAAAAAAATTAAAACCATAAACAAATCTCTATATTTCCAAGTTACTTCAAGTGAAACAGCATTCCTTCCATTTAAATAGCTCTAAAATGAGGCCATATTAAAGTTGAATGTAAACAAACACAGTATATAAAATTTAATTAAGCAAGAAATGCTTGGTTAATATTGTTACTGAGGATATACACTTCCAACTTCATTTGAAAATTTTTACAAGATAGGTTCTTATGCATAATTAAAATACCCCATTACATACACAACATGCTTTATGAATTCATAAATTTAAACATGATCTCATATCACAAAATTAAATTTGTATATGTGTTATTAATATGTTTTATGCTTTATCATACTTGAACTAAACATTATTTAATTATTTCATTACTCAGTAAAATAGTATTATATACTGTAGTAAGGGTAACATAATTATAATTCCATATTTAAATACAACTTATTAAACATCCTACATGATCAAGTAAAACATAATAGAATTTCCTAGTTAACAGAAAATGTTTTCAAATTTAGTCATGATTCCCATAACAAATTACTCTTGAATTAACATGTGAGGAAAGTTTATTTAAACAAATAAAAATTCTAATCATTAATAGAATAATATTTTTAATCATTTAAAAGTATCCAACCACAATAGGTTACCAAAAAGCATCCTCATCATTTTCAAAAAATTAGAAACAAATTTCATAATAATTTCCATCCTAACACATGCTTACAAAATATGATTATATTAATATTATAGAAATACAATCATTATAAAAATAAGTAGAAATTTATTCTTTTCAAGGTTTTTAAATTCAAAGGAATTATCAACAATCATGATGGTCATTTTTCATAAATTTTGTAATTTTAATGTCCAAAACCAAGTTTTATAAAAAGTTCATAACATGTGATCATGATAAATTATGAATGGAAAGAAACATATTACATATTAAATCACACAGAAACTAGAATACTTATAAGAATTATTTCAAAATAATTCATTTTATCATGCTCATATGATATCTACCTAAGGTAACATGCTTCAAAATGGTTTTAAAAATTAAAAAGTTTTTCATAAAAAAATACACTAAGAATTCATCTCTAAAAATTTCAAATATTTGGAAATCAAAATGGCATGTTAAACATTTTAATAAAAGAATAAAATTCAATTCATTAAGAATTGTGCTATAATTTTCAAGGAAAAAGCACATTCAAACCTCAAACTAGTTTAAAATGAATAGATCAATCCATTTAACCATAATTTTACTCTTTCCTTTTAGGTTATAAGATTAATTCATCAAACAATAACAGTTTATCGGAAACTATAGCATGGTAAAAGTTAAAGAAACACATAAAATTTCAATATTTATTTAATTAATTTTGTTAAATTCACAAAACCACCTCATTTTGTCACAATCATAATAAATCATGATTCATGTACCTCTCCTAGGACTCTACCCTATAAGTGGGTCCACCTAACTTGGTTGTTTAGTAAACTCAAAGTCCTTGCATCAGATCATGGGGGTACCTAAAATACGTTATCCTAACTGAACTTCTATGGATTATGTCACATACTAAGATTATATAACACTGATTCCCTACCTACCCATGTAATACTCATAATGAATAACTTCAAACATCATCCTATCTATCAAACATCACCTTTTATACCAATCAGTCATGACCCACTCCCTCCAAAGATATTGTAATGAAAGAATAGTGATAATGACCCCTGAGTCCCACCTATATTAGGCCTCAAGTTGGAGAATAGAATCAAGGTTATACAAATATCATAAATGAAAGCATTATCCCATATAATAAAATAGGATTAGAATATCATATAAATCAACCGAAAGAAACTCCATGAAATTATATAAAAAGGAAAGAAAATCCATGCCATAATTCATGTATAAGTAAAACAGATATATATAAAATTCAGCAGATGAAATTCACAAAATGAAATCTAAGGAAACGACAAAGAAAAAAATATAAAGGTTTGAGCTATTAATGTACACCATGGTCATTGGAGTCCTCTTGGAAAATATAAAAATAGTTTTATATACATAGGGTGAGAATACAAGTATACTCAGTTGGAAAACCAAGGTCTCTCATAAACATGAAAAAGGAGCATACTAATGCATCCATGAGGAAATGAAAAACCAAAAACACCTAAATAGGTTAAATAATCAATCCTAAACCTCACCAAGTCTCTCTCGCCAAATAACACATCCAAATATAATAACAATATAAGAGGTATATAAATAAAGGGTACCCCGCACTGATTTTCTACTCTCAAAGCCCAACATTATACATAACGATGCTCCCATATCTTCCACATAACATATACCATCTCCCCAAAACACAGTTTCACACATAACGCCCATAGACACCTTGGACACCACCCTACAACATGATCACATATCGTCTCACTTGAATACACCAGGTCCATCACCCCACAACCATAACAAGAGTAGTAGGGTATCATGAACATGAAGGACACCGACCTTGTGCCTCCTTGTACCACGAAGGACCCCCACTATATGCCACACTAAAACATGATCATATCACATCTCAGCTAAATAGACATGGGCCACCTCCACACTATATTATCATATCACAACTCAACCAAAAACACCAAGGCCACCACTCCACTGTATAGTCATATCCCAACTCACCCGAAGACACCTTGGCCACCACCCCACAACATGTCCATATCACATATCACCTAAAAACATTTGTTCCATCACATATTGAACTAAAATACTTATATCCATTACATCCAATGCATATTTACTCTCCTATAACATAAATTGGGAATGTGCAGGTATCAATCCATCCATCCTCATCATTGGGAAGTTGGGAAAAACATCCCCATCTAAATATACGGGTGTCGATACATAGTGCTCGATGTGGGTGGGTGCGTGTAGAAACCAAAAAGAATATACAAGTATATACATATAGCCACACACAATCCAAACATATGGGTACACAACAAAATACTAACCAACTCACAATATCCCCATTTTTCTACCACCTCTAACTGAAAACACCACATAAAAAATCCACAGTTCACATGTCACATTCCAATTTTGGTCTACACTTAACCAATATCTAAATTCATATTACCAATTAATTATTCTTTAATATCCCATTGGTTCACAAGATTCCATACCATTAATTTATATTTAATAACCCACCATTTTGTATATATACATCAACCATTTAAAAAACATCCCCATTTCAATTAATTAGAAATTTCAACCCTTGTCATATCAAATCATTATTAACTAGATTATTCAATTAATACCTAGTAAATTAAAATACTTCCATGCCACACAAAAACTAACACATCAAAACGACACCAACAAACCAATACAGTAACAGTACTGCATCAACCTCATCCTATTTTCATGACAACCAGCCTCACATGGTGTTCATCACACATCTCCATCACTTTCCACATCACCATCACCACACATAACATTAACACGATAATACATTCCACATAACCACTTCCAAAAATAAATTCCACATCACACACAATAAAGTATTTTTATATTTATCATAGGGGTTCTTTATCACATTCACTTCATTGTTTAGGGGCATTCTCACACAAGTCATATATCTAAAAAAACTATTTAATTAACTGAATATAAATTATTACCCAATTACAATTTGGGTGATATCAAATTATCAATAAAAATGGGTTTCATAAAACCACAACTACAACATAACAAATCCACCAATAACCATGGTTTTAGCAAGTAATTACACTTGTACAACCATAATATCAATAATTATAAAGCTTGTAAAAACATCAAATTCACATTCCCTATCCCCTTTTTAAAATTAATTTATCCAATTAATTTATATTTATTTATTTGGATGAAATTGTCTCCACAAAGATAAAAAATAAACCCTCCTTTTATGATAAACCTAAAGAGAAAAAAATAAGAATTCTTTACCTTGACTTGCAGACTCTATAAATATGACAAAAAACTTTTGTAGGGCCCGTCGGAAATCCAAAATCGTCCGATTGTCCATATTAAAAAGTTTAAATATATAAATAAAATATAATTAAATCTGAAAATTATAATTTCACACCTATAAAAAACTAGGTGATTACCTTTTACTCATAAATATTAATCCAATAGAACTGATGGAGCATTAATCTGATTAGTATTGATAGATATATGGTAGAGAGGATTTGAGAAATTGGGGTATTTTATTTACCTAATTTTCAATTATCAAAACATATTTTTCATTTAACTCCCTAATTTAATTCCTTCATATAATTTAAAATCTATTACACAATTATTATTTAATTTTTATGTTTCAAATTTCCCCATTTATTATTATTATTATTTAAACATACTTGTATTCTTGTTTTTTAGTGTGGCACCTCCATCGAGTGCCTCCAATCTTTTCACTATCCCAATAATTTATTATATATGATGATTATTTATTATCTATATTTAATTAATTTCCATTTCCTTTTTTGTTTAATTTTTTTCATTAATTAAAAAGCACATTGTCTCTCATCATTACCCTTTTCCCATGTCCACCTCTCACACCTCTCTCTAAGGCTCGTTTATTTTTTTATTATTTTTGTATAATCATTATTATCATCACTCACCTCTCTCAGTATCTTATTATTTAATATAATTTTTTTTTCAATACTCCACCTTCCTTTAATGTCTCACCCCACCTATTAACCTTTTATATTCATTTTTTCATTTATTTATTTCATAATTTTTTTAAAATATCATTCATTCTCAGTTACCTTTTTTTTTCATTTTAAACACCACACATATATATAACTATATATATATGTACTATGAAATATAAATACTATAAAATACATATGTATATATATATATAATTATATATATTTATAAACATGTTTGTTTGTTTCTAATAATATGAACACTAGTATATGTATACAAAATTAAAATATACATACATGCATATATAGTTATACATTTATTCATAATATATAACTGTGAAACATACAAACATGTATTTATATAAAAATTTAGTTTATATATGTATATATATAATTTGTAACACAAACATTTTGAAACGTTTAATTACAACATGATACATGTAAATAAACATATTTACACTTGTGTGTAATATATTGTATAATATATTTTTTAAATTTTCATTAAAAACCCATTAAATATTGAATAAAAATTTTTGTGCATAAAAAAAGTAATATTTTATTAGGAAACAACTTCATGATCCCTTTGCACCTAGAAAAAATATAAAGTATGAGCTTGGAAAATTTATGTTCTTACATTAGATACCTCTCAAATAATTCAAGTCCTAGAGAATTAAAAACCCATAAGGAAATGAGAATGGTGGTATAAATAACCAACCCATAAGATGACTCTCAATGATGTTGGTATATATTTAGAACATAACAACCCCTGGGGAAAATATGTGTAATGTTACACAACACTTTAAATGATCTCTTAGGGGAGACACATGTCAAACATGAGTGAGAACATTAATAAAGCATTACATCAAGGGAGGAAATCCATCTCATATATCAACACGAAATTAAATAATTCATCCCAGAAAAACAAGATTTAAACAACTTGGAATTTTGATCATAGGTTTGTAGCTCTCATTCTCATGTATAGTCACACAATCACATCACAAGACACACAAATGTCTAAAAAAATCAGTACGAAAAACATATCAATCAGACATGGGAAAAGCATTACTTTTAACTCAATTAATCATTCATGGATTAAATGTCCAACTACAAGTTAAAAACCAAATCATAGTTTTTTAACAAGTTCATGCCTTTCAAAATCACCATTTATTTAAAGCCATTTTTTTAATCAAAATCAAAAACACATCATCAAATAACTCTTTCTTTTAAGTTTTTTTTTATCCAGCTAATATTTTCAAAGCCTTTAGAAGAATCTTTTATTTCCCAATTCCAAACCTTTTATTTCAATAAAACATTAATTATTTTTTTAAATCAATTCCTCTTATTTCAAATCAATTTTTCTAAAGTCCCAAATTTGAAATATTAATTGAAAACTAAACAAAACAAAACATATGTTTGGAATAATCCATTTTATCTAGATTTAAAACCTTTCCCATGTTTTTTAACAAAACATTATTTACCAGAAGTATCCCATGAAAAAAATTTGATATAGCATTTCCTAACCAGCATAATAACTCATATCAACATAGACAGAGCTTCCATAAGCTTATAAATGAAATGAAATCATCCACTTTACCATGATTTTTTCCTCATTGGGTGGCATTATTGACCTACATGGTTTTAAAACATGTTGTACTATAACATGTCTTGATGTGGGAAATAGTTTCCCTCTATACATATATTTGAGGACATAACACATATCATAAACATAATATTAGTTACACAAAAACCCAATATCCAGATAGTAATCAAACATTCATGTCACTTCCTTTGTAAAAGGACTTAGGCGTGGGAGGTAATCCCATCTTCAATAGTTTCATAATATTACAAACAACACTTTTTATTTTATTATCAACTTTAATTGATTAGCTTTTTTATGGGAGCTGGTTGATTCCATCAATACAAACATATCACAACACAACACAAGTAATCTTAATATAACAGACACACATATTATCCACCAAACATCACCACCACTAAACAACAGAACTACATGCCCAAACTCACCAACCATTGAAAACATCCACCAAAAATTTCACATAACCACATCACCTTACCACTTTACCACCTTCTTTAAACCACAATTTTCACATAACCACATGATCCATCTCATAATCAATAGTTAATCAATCAATGATCACAACTATAATTGCACATCAAATCCCCAAGCACACAAATCAAGGAATTACATCTCTTATGACAATATATTTTCTTTTTTGGGCGTCACTAACTCACTCGAATGATTTTAATGATGTAAAATTATAACACTTCTCGATTAGGGATTAAAGATTACCCTATTTTCATGATTCATGTTTTTTTATAACACATCACACAACGAAACAAAATGAGAAAAATCGTACATATTTGTAAAGAATTTCAGATTCCATAATTATTCAGGGGATCTCATTACTTCACCTCATTATTTAACATTGTCATTCTCACATAAGATCAAATTTTCCATGGGGAACCAGCTCATTAACCATATATAAGAATTTATCCTCTCAATTCATACTAATATTAATCAAATGGTCACATTAAGGGTCTCATAATCCACAATAATCATAGTGTAGAAAAGTTTTCCAATAACCATTATTTTCAACAATTCTAATCAACATTTCAATGAAAAAATAATAATTCAACCATAAACAACACTCTATATTTACAATTAATTTTAGGTGAAACACTGTGCCTGTCATTTTAATAGCTCTAACATGAGGCCATGTTAAAGATGAAAATTTACACACATTATATCACACATCATGTTCAATATTCTTAAGAAAGACAATCTAGCTTCATCTTTTTACCAAGTAAATACACTTCCAAATTCATTTGAAATATCTTAAATGATAGGTTCTTGTTCTCAATTCAAATACCCCATTACATACACAACATGCTCTCTAAATTCTGAAAATTAAACATACTCTCATATCACAAAATTAAAACTTCACATATTATATTATTATGTTTCAGGATATATTATACTCAAACTAAGCATTATTTAATCATTTTATTCCATATGAAAATGGGATTATATAAAACATTAAGGGTAACATAATTCTAATTCCATATTTAAATACCAAATTTTAAACATCCTTTATGTTTGGGTCACACATACAATAATTTCATTTATTAATGTTGACATCGAAATTTGGAGAAGGACCGCATCGGGCAGGTAAAAGAGCAATGAATGAATCTGAAATGAAAAGAATGAGATTTTGGGGCCCGAGGGCAGGCATGTGCAAGATTGGGGAGACGCGCGTAAGAGAAATTCAGGCATGAAAACTCTTGCGCACCAGCCTCCTCTCCCATGCCCAAAGCACTATCCTCCATGATGGGCTGCACTCAACCCTCTTTCTGTGCCGAAGGTGACATCAAAAAAGATTTTTCACTCCCAACCTCATTTCCATGCCGAAGGTGACGTCGAACGAGAGTTTGCACGCCCGACCCTGATTCCACGCACAATGCGACATCGCACGAGTCTTTGCGCACCTACCCTGTTTTCACACCCATGTAAACATCGAATGGGGTTTGTGCACCCGACTCCATTTCTGTGCACAAGCTGATGTCGAACCAATGTTTTCGCGCTCGGACCCCGCTATGCACACAAGCAGACGACCAAAGGGAGATTGCACACCAAGCTCTGGCACACTACGCTGAGGACTCTGGTTATAAAATGACTTGTATCCTTGCCCTTCAGGGACCGTAATAGAAGATTAAGTGAAACTCAGCCATGTGAAAACCCCATCTTCTGTTACCATCCAACTTGCGCACAAACTATCCGTCTTGCCTGAAACCCCTCGATCTTACATGCCACCCATCCCTCTTGCGCGCCACCCCTTCATCTTGCATGCAAACATTCCATCTTGCATGCAGGCCTCATATCTTGCCCTGGCCCATTCTATTACACATGCTCCATCTGCTGCCCTCACCTTGAGGAACCTTGTTCGAGCCTCTATTATACACGACACACCTGCATCACATGCTCTTTTCCGGTGCAGCCCCTTTGCATGGGGAAATTTCAAAGTCCATTGGGCGACGCTTTCTGTTGCATTGTTTTTCCACATGCTTCTTCGCATAGCCACACTAACGGATATTTCTTCTTCACATAGCCACACTAACGTGGATCCCAATGTTCACCTCTCAACACCCAACAACCATGACATTGTTGATGCCTTTCCTTCCTCAAGGGAGGGTGAGTATCAGTTATGTAAGTCATGGGGGTGCAGAGTAAACCCAACTCGTCAAAGTAGCAGGACATTAAACTACCAAGCCCCCATCATCCTCAGTACATGACATTAAACTATGACCTCACCCCATACATCAAATGTAGGTCACCCCACCTTGGACATTCAGTACACCTGCTAGTCTCTACGAGAGTGAAATCTCCCTCACATGGAATGAGATCCTCTTTGCCGAAGTGGCATCTATCCATAGGGAATGGGAAACCACCTTGGTATAATACCCTATCCTTTCTTGCAAGAAGGTAAAATCTGTGATCCTTCTGTCTTCTTCGATTCCAAATTCTAAGAGGAGAGATGGGGATAGGGATTCTGTCATCTTGTCCCTCTCCCTCTGTTCTTTGTCGCCATATGGGCCTCTATCCTGGATTAAGTCCCAATTTTCCACTCCCTGGGATGCTAGCCCCTCTTTGGGATACCAATTATGTGTATCCCCAGTCCACTTTCCACATACACACCTTTTGCAATGTGATCGGTAGGTCTTTGCTGCCTCTTGTTTCTCACACCGAGCATGACTCACGTGGGCTTAGAGTAAGCATCGACCATGGAATCCTCTCCGGGCAGCCTAGAGTGTAAGCCCTAAACTCCATCCTAACTATGTGGACTTTGATACTTTCCAAGGCAAGGTGTGTAGGAATCCTCCCTGAGGTTCAAGCCTAACAACCATTGGTCTTAACTCCCTTCACGTCGGCTCACCAAAACTCAATCTGAACTACATGGACTTTGATCCTTTCCATGACAAGATACATAGGAAGCCTCCCTGAGGTTTAAGCCCAATATCCATTGGTCCTGACTCCCTTCATGTTGGCTCACCAAAACTCCCTCTAAACTATGTGGACTTTGATCCTTTCCAGGTCAAGGTACATAGGAAGCCTCCCTGAAGTTCAAACCCAACAACCATTGGTCCCGACTCCCTTCACGTCGGCTCACCAAAACTCCATCTAAACTACGTGGAATTTGATCCTTTCCAAGGCAAGCTACATAGGAAGCCTCCCTGAGGTTCAATACAAACAACCATTGGTTCCAACTCGCTTCAAATTGGATCACCAAAACTCCATCTGAACAACGTGGACTTTGATCCTTGCCACGACAAGGTACGTAGGAAGCATCCCTGAGGATCAAGCCCAACACCCGGTCTCTCTGACCTCTTTCACGTCGGTTCGCCCACTACAAATAAACTATGTGGTCTTTGATCCTTTCCAAGGCAAGGTACATAGGAAGAATCACTGAGGTTCAGTCCCAACACCCAGTCACTCTGACCTTCTTTACATCAGTCCACCGACCCCCACCCCATATGAACTATATGGGTTTGATCTCTGTTTCTTAGGTAGGGTACGTAGGAATCTTCCATGAGGACCAAACCCATCTAGTGGTAAGCAGTTGGGACCCCATCCAATGGTAATCCACTATGACCCCATCCGATGGTATGACATTGTGACCCCATCTAGTGGTAAGTCATTGTGACCCCATCCGACGGTAAGCCGTTGTGACCCCATCTGGCGGTAAGCCCTTATGACCCCATCATGAGGTAATTCATTGAGACCCATACGGTGATAAGCCATTGTGACCCCATCTAGTGGTAAGCCGTTTTGACCCCATCCAGTGGTAAGCCGTTGTGACCTCAATCAGCGATAAGTTGTTGTGACCCCATCCAGCAGTAAGATGTTGCATCCATTATTTAGAAGCAAGCTATTGTGACCTCAATCAGTGGTAGGATGTTGCATCCCCTATTTAGAGGCAAGCCATTGTAATTCCCTCAGCTGGAACCCTCATATTTGGTCCGCCCTAGTGGCATCAGACCCACTTGGGATGCCAACCATGCATGATCCCCATACACATCATTAGATTGTCGTCCCATGTGTACGCCCCAATTCAAGTCCATTTCCTATTCTTCCCTTCGAGCCTATGTTTTTTGGGATGGTCATGCCCCAACAAAGAGGTTCCACTTCCTCCGGGTCCAATACATGAGCCCATTCTCATGGGCCACCTCCTTAGGAATCCCATCCCCCTACCGAACTATACAGACTTTGATTCCATGTCATGGGGATATATAGGAAGTCTCCTCAAGACTCAATCCCAACATTACTATTGTCCTCACGGCGGTTCATTCCCATTCACCATCCACTTCATTCAAACAATCCATCATCCATCTTGATTCTTACCTGGCCAACCTCATCCCAGTGAGGTGATGACAGCTCACCCCCCTATATCAATATACCCTCCATCGGTTACACTCATCTGATCCACTCTAGTCAGTGTTCTTGTCAGTCTGATCCATCTCCACTAGACATTAAACTCACGGAATACCCAGTGTTAAACATGGTAAGATAAGGAAAACCTCAGATACATGCCTATGGAATGAAATTATCCACGTTCTATGTGGGATGCCTCGGGCTTCCGTGCCCTCAAGAATCCCTATAATATGGGGATGAATTCCAGACGCTCCAGTGTCCCAGCATCCAGACACACTAGTGATGTTCATCATGACTAATCCCCTAATCAAAGGTTTCTACTTTGACCAGACCCTTTGGAATGTCTTGATAGAAGCAGTGTAATTAGCTGGTGTCTATGAAGATATGGCACTAGGAAGAGTTTCACGAACAACGACATAAATCTATAAGGGAGACCAGGACTAGGTGACGAGTTCTGAGGATAAATCCACAGAAGGAAGAACCATCATCCCATCATCTCGTTTAGATCATGGAGAAAACATCCCTGAACAAGGAATGGATGTCGCCCACCTTTGGAAAGTGGGAATGTGAGGCAAAAACAGTGTCGTCATCCCCAAACAAGATGGACGGGCGCACCCCAGCAAAAGCGTCATAAACAGAAATGGTGAACCCGACATGAATGTATTCTTCTAATCATAGAGATTAGTAGTGTTTGAGACATCATTGGAATAGCATGTCACCAGATCTAGTTATCTGGCATCGGGTCCCACCAAGAAAATAGTGGGCCTCACATGAAACTCACCAGAAGTTAGGGAAGTCAAAACATTGGACATCCCGATCTGC
Organism: Viscum album; assembly: GCA_963277665.1. NCBI lineage: Eukaryota > Viridiplantae > Streptophyta > Magnoliopsida > Santalales > Viscaceae > Viscum > Viscum album. The sequence continues at coordinate 519,449,189 of OY728145.1, forward strand.
AACGTTGTCAGTGTGGACCCCTCTTACTAGTCATCGAAGATGGGATGGTGTGGGGGAATTGATCATCAATTCCTTTTTCTTTCAGCGCTAATGATTTAATCTCCCTGCTCTTCAAGAATCAAGTTGTTGTACCCAGAACTCGATCACCAATTGTCCACCGACGTAGGGACAGGGGCAGTACCAGCATGACAATACCGTGTGGCTTCACCTCTTCTACGACAGTCTCAACGGCCATGACCATGGGGTTCCCACACACCCTCTCCCTGTTCGAGTTTGTTCAGTGGAAGGTGATCAATGACCTCATACGTCGGTATGAGGAGGAGTGGATCATCCCTACGAGGGATATAGCTCTCTTGTATTTATAGGCTTCTGCGCCTCGTTGTCAATTCCATCCCCAAGGGCTGCGTAGGGAGTCACTGCTCCCCTCTCCAACATATACCTGTTTTGGGAGCCTATCCCCGGAATTCCTCGATGATTCCCAGCCCTATGCCAACAAGGTAGGGGATGTCTGGGCCAGCTCAGTCAAAGTCCCATTCCAGGGACTCCCAGCGAGGGCCCCCACCCGGTCGTGTTAGCATCATCATCCAGTCATACTAGACGAGGAGTAGGTAAGCCACGTACCTACACCACCGACTCTAGTCCGTCCGACCAGACGCCTACGTCGGGCGCAAGGTGAAGAGGACGCCCGCCAAGGGGCATCAACGTCAGTGGCTACTATGTCCCAGGCCACCGTCGATGCATATCCCCAGCTCCATGTATATGTTGTGCAGGGTAATTTGTACACCTTAAATGGATCGAGGCCCCAACCGCCCCACGGTAAGGTTGGGTCGACTCTCTTGGTCGTCGGCACAGGCAGTGGTCGCTGGGGACTAACCCGTGGCAACAACACCCAGTATAGAGGTCCTCCCCATACCACTACCCTAGAGAACGTGAATCTTCCACACTTCCAAGATCAGCATGGAGCTCCGCCCTATACCATATTCAATCCAAATGAGGGTCCTCCCCGTGGTGGTGAAATTCAGAATAAAAGTCTCTCCTATGCTCATTACACTGGATATGGAGTCATTACTCCTGTCACAGACCACTGGTGTGGGTACGTTGCACATCAGGTCACTCTCCAATTAGGGGCCCTCTACATGTTCTCATAGCAACTGGAAAAATTCCTTCTCACCCAAGAAATCCTAGGTATAGAGGCCAGCTTCACTTCACCAGTGCCTAGCACGGAGATCCTACCCGTGTTTAGTTTGACCAGTATGAGGACCTTCCTCGCAGTGATGTCACAAGGGGAAATAAACATGGAGGTCCTCCCCATGATCCTACTAGCTTCAGCAGAGTTATTACTCACTCCAACACTAACCACAAAGGTCCTCCCCATGCACCCTTTGATATATGTCCCGGTGCTCCACACACTCTGGATTGCTCAGACGAAATCCCTTTCCGCCCCAGCACCAGTACGGATGAAGGTCCTCCTCATGCTAAAAATCTTCCCTACCCTAAAGAACTATGTCGGGGTAGGAGGGTGGGTCGTCGCCTCTATAAAAGTAACACTAAGAAGATTCAGGCTGAAATCAAACCAATTTTCTTCTCAGATTCTCAAGCCAAATACAACTCGGCGACGGAACCTTCGCCCAGGTCCAACATGTCAAGGGCCAAGGCAGGAACAAGGAGCATCAGCCTCATACTCCCGAGATGTGAAGTACACAGTATTCCCACCTCCCTCCGTAGGTATATCCAGGAGGAAGAAAATTTGGCAACCCCGTAGGTTACGGTTGTGCAATCACCACCGTCGTCACCAAAGGCACTCTCTACCTCAAGTAGAGATCATAGAGAGCTATTCTGGGGACCAATGGAGGGCGAGCAGCAGCGCGGTCCATCGCCAGTGGCCCTAGCCCCTGCACTGAGAATTGTGGATATCATACCATCCTACCATGATGTGGTGGCTAAGTCGCTACACTCTTTGGAGGATAGCCCGAGATGTGGGGGTTTGTCATCTCACTCGTCGTATTAGCCACTAGCTAGCCTACCATCCCAGTGGTCTTCTTTGGTACCTCTACCAGTTCCTCATCCACCTCTGGATGATGAGTGGGGTAATGAAGGACTAGACCCTAAATCCAAGACAAGGATCTTATGGAATATCCTCACAGCAGACCACTTCCCTGTGATATTTTAGCCCATGGAAGCAATGAATTTTTGCGCACCAGAATACCTCACCCCAGAGGAAGTTGATTGTTTCTATCAAACCCTCTCGGAGACGCACTTCCGCCTTCATCACCAGCGAGTGTCTTATCCAAAGAGCCAAGCGCATTTTGAAGACATTTTCAAGAAATGTCATCTAGTTGATTGGGTTGCACTCCCTGTGGCTCAGTGCCCTGAGTCACCAGGTCTCCATAAGGCCCACCCCCACATGTAGATCTGTGGTTGGGGGAAGTATGATGCCCTCCTATTTATTCATATCCAGCGGTAGTGACGACCTACCATGTGATATCGAGGACATGCCCCCAGGTAAATTCATGGTCAACATGGTCAGCCTAGCAGAAGAGAAAAATGAGCTATAACTCCTTGACATGGGCCTTCCCCCTGACGTCATACCACCACTATTGGATCCATCGGGAAGGGTTACTCGCCAACAGAGAAATCTACTGGGTCTTCCTACGCCCACTGAGGAATTAGTCCTTAGATGGAATCTCAGTAAAGGGAAAGAGCATCTCAGAGCCTCCAAACACTCTAGACTATCTGCCTTAGTGTAGAAGATAGAGCAAGACTCTGAAAAGGCCGCATTGCATCAGCAACTTTCCGAACAGAAAAAGTTGGTCGACGACATCGTGGCCTAATGTGCTGTAGAGCAACGGCCGGACTAAGATGATCTCAGGCTTGGGCAGCAGGGGAAGGCACAATGTAATGACCTGAAATTTTGAATAAATTTTGTTTCCTAACTGGGTGTGTTATTTTATTTTATACTCCATAAAACTATTTCATTATATAAAATGAGTATAATTAAAATAAGACCATTGGAAACTAAATATTGCGGTTTTTTTCTATAAATACAAGTCATCTTGATTAATTAATATAGAAATAAGATTTGGTGGGTCCATCCAGTAGTCTCGGGCCAATCAAATCCCATGTTACGGAACTCGGGAAGGAGGTAGCAGCTTTGGGATTTTCTCTAGACCAAACACAAGCTGAACATCATCGTGTGAAGCTGGAACAGAATCACCTTCAAGAGAAGTTCAAGCTGATAGAAATCACTACTCGGGAAATGTTGGCTGAGCCGCCCCAAGATTCTATCACCCTAGCACACCTTACTCTTAAGTCTTATGCTGGTGTTATAAGGGGTTATGTAACAAGACCGTAACTGCCTTGTGTAATCCTTTGATTTAAATAAAAATTGTGATTTCTTCTTATGGTGAAGTTTGTGAATTTTTAAATATAAGAATAAATATAGTATGCATATTATTGATGAATTTTAGAAAAAGATATTTTAAGAATATTTATGTAAACCTTAAATAATTAATAATGTGTAATGATTTTCAAAAAAATAGCCTTCTACAATTATGTTCAGTAATAAATTTAGAGTCTAATAAGATCATTGTAATTTTTGATGAATAGTAAATTATGAATATTGATTTTATTCTTATGATTAGTAATGTGAGCAAATGGATTAAGTAACTTCACTTAAGAAAGTATTAATATAATTTAGGCACCTTGATTAAGTAATGTGATTCAATAAAATAGATAAATAACTGTTTTAGAAATTATTGGTAAAGCATTAGTTTTTTCAGGTGAATAGTGTTTTTTATTTGAAAAATAAATTAAAAATATTTAGAAAATTGTTTTCATAAAATGGAGTTCTTTTTTGAAATCAGAGCATCGATATATGGTTAAGGGGAATTTTTGGGATTTTTCTGAAACAGTTGAATTCTCAGTGAATGGTGTTTTTATTTAAAAATTAAATTAAAAATATATAGATAAATATTTTCATAAAATGGAGTTCATTTTTGAAATCAGAGCATCGATATTTGGTTAAGGTGAAATTTTGGTATTTTTCTGAGAAAGTTGAATTTTCGGTGAATAGTGAAAATACAGTTTTTGAGTTTTGGGTGTTTAATGACATCATTAATGATGTATTAATTATTCAATAATTATGGTCTACTTATGAATAGTAAAATAAGGTATGAGGTGTCCCAAGTGGCCAATACCAGGGGAAAATACCATGGGCAAACCCGTGGTTTTTCCAATACCACCAATGAGGTGTCCTTTGGCCATTAATGTCTTGTTCCCTCAATTTCCCTATAAATACCAAGCCATTCTATCATCCTTTCCATTCAAAAATCCTCCTCAACGAATTTATGGTCTTATTACCTCCCATGTAGTACTCCCAAGGTTCCCTCAAGACTCACAAGGTCCCGACCTCCAAGCATTTGAAGTTACTCTTCAAGGTAAAAGATCCTACCTCTCTCTTTCTTTTCATGTATTCTCCTTTATGTCCTTTATTTTAAGCTCCATGTTATTATGTTGAGGATAATCTTTTATATTCATACTACTATCCTTTTCATGTTCATATGATTATATACCCACTATTTCTCTCATTAATTCATTTTAAGAATGTTTAAGTGGCGTCGTTAGGCTGCCGAATGTTTGTAAGGGATTCTTTCACTCTTCTCATTTTCAAGTTCTATTTTCATGTCAATTATTTCAAGTTACATTTTATTATGTTGGGGTATTATATCCATATACATAATACTATTATTTTATTTTCATACTATTATAGACCCTATTTGATCTCATCAATTCATTTTTTGAAGTTTTAAGTGACGTCGTTAGGCTGCCGAATTTTAATAAGAGAAATCTTATTTTTTTCCATCCATGTTTTTCATTTCATATGGTATGTCTTTAAAATTTCATTACCATGTTCTTATATCCTTTATATTTTATCCCTATACTATTATATGGATCATTTATGAGTGGGTGACCCATTTCCCCTCTCTTTTCAATATTTTCTAAAACCCTGTAACATAGCCGTTATGCTGCAGAATTTTCGTCTCAAAATGTATCTCTGTTTTTCTCAAATTATTTAAATTTATTAAGTGAATACTCAAAGATATTTCTTCTATATGGGTATTCACATATATATCAAAATGTTCTATTTTAATTCTAGGATTTACATACATGAAACTCTCTTTCCTTTTCCATGGGTTTAAAGTGACCTAAAGAGCATGTCTTTAAAGCAGTTTTTAAAATGTCTTAACTATGAAATGAAACCCATTTATTATATGTTATATGGGTTATTTATGAAATGATTGATGATGATATATGTGGCTCACATGATAATAAATTCAACTTAAGTGTGTGCCCTGATAGAACTCCAATGCATTGGGTAAAGACTTAATCTCTAGAGATGACCATTCTAACGATACCTTGGTGAATAACCTTGGTAATTTTTTAATGACGCCTTGGGGATGGACCTTGGTGATACGGAAATGATTGTCTATGTTAAATGTTGTAGCAACATCTTCAAGTTATGAAAAATGTTATTTTTATTATTATAGGCCCCATGATCTCTTTCTCATGCCTTAAAGTTATTTATCATGACTTTATTGATGTATCTCAAGTTCACATGTAAAATGTTTCTCTTGTTTCCCTTACTGGGTCTTATGCTCACCCTTTCCTTTGATGTATGCTCCCAGGTTATGAGATGTTGTAATGAACTTAGGATGAACATTGAGGAAGACATACAAGTGGTTTAGAAGAATGTTTTATGTTGTTCTCATGTTTTATGTTCCTGATTTCCAAGACACTAGATTTTAAATATCCTCTATTTCTAAAATGTTATGTAATAAAAAGGCGGGATGCTATAGTTGGTATCAAAGGATAGTTTAGTTATTTATGTAAATTATCATATGAAAACTTTAGGAACAACCCTATAGAAAATATTAAATATAGTAAATCTTCCTGGTATTTTGTTCAGTATTGAGTAAGTGGTTTATCAAGCACATACATATCAGTCTGGATACGAGCTGGTAGGCACTAGCACAGATGTGCATAGGGGTAAAACTTGAAAACACCGTTTTGAGCTAGACTCGAATGGGAACTGGTAAATGACAACGGGCATTACTACACACCTGGTTGTGACACTCTTGGGGGATATGTTTAGTTAATTGTAAGATTTTTATGAATCATTATGAAGGAATTATAGAAAAATGTAATTGTCTAAGCAAGAAGTTTTAAGACATAAAATCATTTTTAGTTAAAAGATTCATAAATGAAATAAGTTTCTCATGAAGGATTTATTCTTTTATAAAATGTCCCCATCGTCTCGGAATACGTTGACGTATTTCCTGAAGAGTTACTTGGACCTCCCCCATAAAGATATTTCTCCATTGAACTTGTAACTAGATCACATCTGATGTTAAAGACCCCATATATGATGGAAAATGTGGAGATAGAGAAATTAAAGAAACAACTCCAAGATCTTTTGGATAATGGGTTGATCCAACCAAGTGTGTCTCCTTGGGGAGCACCAGTTCTCTTTGTGAAGAAGAAGGATGGATCGATGCAGCTATGCATTGATTACAGAAAACTGAATGGGATCATAGTGAAGAAGAAAAAACTCTCTTCCAAGAATTGATGACTTATTTGACCAACTTCGTGGGACTCAATTCTTCTCTAAGATTGATCTTCGTTCTGGTGATCATCAATTGAGAGTGAAGAATAATGATATTCAAAAAATTGCCTTCCAATCAAGATATGGGCATTATGAGTTTGTTGTTATGCCCTTCAGACTGACTAATGCACATGCTATTTTTATGGATCAAGATTAAGTTGATTTTGGAAACTTATATCAAATGGATATCCTTTGTATAGGAAAATGATTTTGTGATTAAATGATAAAGGTTATTTTGGACAATGTTTTCTATTTTGGAGTACTATATGCCAAAGGGAAATAAAATACTATAGGATTTAAATTGAGGAGGAATGGTTGTTTTTTTAAATAATTTATGTATTTATTATGGACATATGGTGATTTGGGTTATTTCTGGAAAATAATGAACCTAGCATAGATAATATGTGAATAAGTTAATTACAATTTAGTATGAGACTTTAATGGTAGTCGATGTTATTTAGAGTTAAATGTAAAGATTTATTGGGGAAGACTATGTGATTAAATCCTTCAGAGTTTTGGGTTCCAATCTTAGTTTGGATTATTCTGAAGAATTTTAAGGATTGTTGTGTATTGAATGGTCTTTCTGGAACTTTGGGAAATTTTGATGAATTATGGAGATTAATAGTCATACTTCTTTTTATAAAGGATTATCTTTTTTTAGATTATATGATCTCTTACTATCCTTTTTAGTTTTAGTTGATGACTAAAGACAAGGGAAAATATAGTTATTCTTTTGTGGATTATGTGATTCTCTAGAAGATGATAATTGTGCTTTTTATGAGACCAATTCTTTTTGAATTCTCATTGTTTGGAAAAAAGATTATTCTTGGTGGAAACTTTTTAAGGGATGAAACTCTAATTGAAGGTAAGTATATTTCCTTATGATTTTATTCTATCTAGTAAATGAATTCCTCAAAATTATGAAAAGGAACATAAAATAAAAACATTGTTGGTTTACGTTTCCTACTGGGTAATCAAAGACCATTTAACACATCTTATGTTTGTGATCATCTTGTGGTTAATTTTCTCCTAATCATGTTTTATATCACTCTCCATCAGAACTTGACCCTTTCTTTTCTCTTCTATATCCATGTTTTCCTATATAGAATCCTAGTATGGGTTAACTTGGGAGACCTTTGTACTTCCCTTTCTTTCTTTTAAAGTAATAGTTTTACCGACTCTTTTCTGATGTGGGACTTTCAAAAAACATTTACAAGCCCAATTTCAAAATTGCAAGGACACAATTTCTTAAGGGGGGAAGATTGTAATGACCTGAAATTTTGAATAAATTTTGTTTCCTAACTTGGTGTGTTATTTTATTTTATACTCAACAAAATTATTTCATTTAATAAAGTGAGTATAATTAAAATAATACCATTGGGAACTAAATATTGTGATTGTTTTCTATAAATACAATTGATCTTGATTAATTAATATAGAAAGAGGATTTGATAGCCCCATCCAGTAGTCTCGGGCCGATCGAATCCCATATGACGGAACTCGGGAAGGAGGTATCACCTTTGGGCTTTGCTCTGAACCAAACCCAAGCCGAACTTCATCGTGTGAAGTTGGAACGGAATTGCCTTCATGAGAAGTTCAAGCTGATAGAAATCACTACTCGGGAAATGTTGCCCAAGCCGCCCCAAGATTCTATCACCCTAGTACACCTTACTCTTAAGTCCTATGTTGTTGTTATTATGGGTTATGTAACGAGACCATAACTGCCTTGTGTAGTCCTTTTATTTAAATAAAAAATTTTATTTCTTCTTATAGTGAAGCTTGTGAATTTTCAAATGTTCGGATAAATATAGCATGCATATTATTGATGAATTTTAGAAAAAGGATATTTTAAAAATATTTATTTAAACCTTAAATAATTAATAATGTGTAATGATTTTTAAAAAATGATCTTCTACAGTTATGTTCAGTAATAAATTTAGAGTCTAATAAGATCAGCTTAATTTTTGATGAATAGTAAATTATGAATAGTGATTTTATGCTTATGATTAGTAATGTGACCAAATGGATTAAGTAGCTTCACTTAAGAAAGTATTAATATAAATTAGGCACCTTGATTAAGTAATGTGATTCAATAAAATAAGTAAATAACTGTTTCAGAAATTATTGGTTAAGTATTAGTTTTTTCAAGTGAATAGTGTTTTTTATTTAAAAATTAAATTAAAAATATTTAGAAAATTATTTTCATAAAATGGAGTTCATTTTTGAAATCAGATCATCGATATTTGGTTAAGGTGAATTTTTGGGATTTTTCTAAAACAATTGAATTTTCAGTGAATAGTGTTTTTATTTTAAAATTAAATAAAAAATATATATAAAATTATTTTGAAAAAATGGAGTTTATTATTGAAATCAGAGCATCGATATTTGGTAAAGGTGAAATTTTGAGATTTTTCAGAGAAAGTTGAATTTTCGGTGAATAGTGAAAATATAGTTTTTGAGTTTCGGGGGTTTAATGACATCATTAAGGATGTAATAATTATTCAATAATTCTGGTTGACTTATGAATAGTAAAATAACGTATGAGGTGTACCAAGTGTCAAATACCATTGGAAAATATCATGGGCAAGCCCATGGTTTTTTCAATACCACCATTGAGGTGTCCCTTGGCCATTAAAGCCTTGTCCCCTCACTTTCCCTATAAATACCAAGTCATTCTCTCATCCTTTCCATTCCAAAATCCTCCTCAATGAAGTTCTGGTCTCCTTACCTACCAAGGAGTCCTCCCAAGGTTCCCTCAAGCCTCCCAAGGTCCCGACATTCATGCTTTTGAAGTTACTCTTCAAGGTAAGGGGTCCTACCTCTCTCTTTCTTTTCATGTATTCTCTTTTATGTCATTTATTTTAAGCTCCATCTTATTATGTTGAGGATATTATTTTATATTAATCCTAATATCCTTTTCATGTTCATGTTATGAGAGACCTCCTATTTCTCTCATCAATTAATTTTAAGAATGTTTAAGTAGTGCTGTTAGGCTGCCGAATTTTTGTAAGGGATTCTTTCACCCTTCTCATTTTCAAGTTCTATTTTCATGTGAAGTCTTTCAAGTTACTTTTTATTATGTTGGGGTATGATATATATATCCATAATACTGTTATTTTGTGTTCATATGATGAGAGACCCTATTTGATCTCATCAATTCATTTTTTGATGTTGTAAGTGCTGCCGTTAGGCTGTGGAATTTTAATAAGAGAAATCTTATTTTTTTTCCTTCCATGTTTTTCATTTCATATGGTATATCTTTAAAATTTCATTTCCATGTTCTTATATACTTTATATTATGTCCCTATACTATTTTATGGATCATTTATGAGTGGGTGACCCATGTCCCCTCTCTTTTCAATATTTTCTAAAACCCTGTAACATAGCCGTTATGCTGCAGAATTTTCGTCTCAAAATGTCTCTCTCTTTTTCTCAAATTATTTTATTTTATTAAGTGAATACTCAAAGATCTTTATTCTATAGGGGTATTCACATATATATCAAAATGTTCTATTTTAATTCTAATATTTACATACATGAAACCCACTTTCCTTTTCCGTGGGTTTAAAGTGACCTAAAGAGCATGTCTTTAAAGCAGTTTTTAAAATGTTATGACTATGAAATGAAACCCATTTCTTTTATGTTTTATGGGTTATTTATGAACTTATTGATGATTATATATCTATCTCACATGATAATAAAGACAAATTATGGGTTCTCCCTAATAGCGCTCCAATGCATTGGGTAAAGACTTAATCTCTAGAGATAACCATTTTACCGATACCTTGGTGAATTACCTTGGTAATGTTTTAATGACACCTTGGGGATGGACATTGGTGATACAGAAATGATTGTAAATGTTAAATTTTGTAGCCACATCTTCAAGTTATGAAACACATTACTTTTATTATTATATTCCTCGTAATCTATTTCTCATGCCTTGAAGTTATTTATCATGACTTTATTGATGTATCTCATGTTCACATGTAAAATGTTTCTCTTGTTTCCCTTATTGGGATTTCTGTTCTCCCTTTCCTTTGATGTATGATCCCAGGTTATGAGATGTTGTAATGAACTTAGAATTAAGAATGAGGAAGCCTTAGAAGTGGTTTAGAATAATGTTTTATGTTGTTCTCATGTTTTATATTCCAGATTTCCAAGACACTGGACTTTAAATATCCTCTGTTTGTAAAATGTAATGAAATGTTATGTAATAAAAATCCAGGATGTTATACACAACTTCCCCTTAATGAATTTCCTCTAGTTGACCCCGACCATACTTCTTATGGAGACTGGGTTAAAGCTATATATTACGACAAGAGGGCATGGCATGTCTCATAGAATCATCCTGAGCGGCGTAACAAACTTCGAGACCCATCTCAGGCTCTCCCAACCACTCCACAGGTCATTCCGCCAGCCACTCCATGAGCCGGTGGGCCTTCTTACCATGTTGAAGAGCCCGAAAATGAAATGGTGTTCAGGGATCCCCATCAATACATGGACCCCCACCCAGATGATCCAGCTGTGGCACTCATTGCCTGCCTCGAGGAGTTGGAAACACGACAGGTGGGACTCCCACCTGATGGCAAGCCGTATCTAGCATGGGTGGATGATATGTCAGCACCCCTGGGTTTTGGGAATACCACATTTTCCCCCTTCAACGGGACAAGGGACCCACCACAACACTTGGCCCACTTCATCTCATGATGTGGACCCATATTGGGGACCCCATTGCAACAGGAAGCTGCCAAACTCCGGTGTTTTGTGAAGACGTTGGAAGGACTGGTTTTTGTCTGGTACAACCAGCTCCCCATCGGATCAGTAACCAGTTGGGAGGACCTCCCTA